>CM056587.1:61018852-62384269 GCA_029721435.1 Gymnothorax reevesii | reverse complement strand
TCACTTTAAAAAATAAAAATAATAAAATGTGATCTAAAACACCACTCAGGACTGCAGCGGAGTGCCGTTTTCCCAGAACATTAAAGAATGTTTTGTGCAGTTCCAGGGATTTCATGGTTAAATTGTAGTAAGGAGGAAATTGGTGCGAGGTGAAGAGGAGGTGAGGCTCGTTGTCCGTATGAGGAAGCGCTGCCGTGAATGTAGTACTGTTGTGCGTGTGTGTGTGTGTGTGTGTGTGTGTGTGTGTGTGTGTGAGTGAGTGAGTGAGTGAGTGCATGGGTGAGTTGGTTTCTGTGTGTCTGAGATTGGATGTTTCTCTGTGTTTGTGTGTGGTTGTGCGCTCGAGTGTGTGTGGGTGTGTATGTGTGTGTGTGTGTGTGTGTGTGTGTGTGTATGTGTGTGTGTGTGTGTGGGTGTGGGTGTGTGTGTGGGTGTGTGTGTGTGTGTACGCGCGGCTGTTTCCCTGTATTCCCGCTCTATGTTATGCAAACTAACGCTCCTCAAAACAGATCAGTTTTAGCAGACAGCACAGATCTGAAATTCACCCTGCCGCACTGTCAAGTCTCCTTTGTTCAAACAACATATTGTATGTAACATTAAGAAGCATTTCATCCCCTTTTTATAAAAGCCTTTTCAGCCTGGTTTTTTCTTTTTTTTTTTTTTTTGCTCCCACAGCCTCTTTAGATGTTTCTCCCTGAGATGATATCCTTTATATCCCCTCTCGAGGTCTCATTGTTTCGCCGAGCGCTGAAATTGCGGAGCACAAAGGCTGATTTCCAGTCCGCTTCACCGCGTCGACGTCGCTCTCTGGGCTCAGCCCGTTCCCTCTCGGCTTGAGCGTTGTTCGGGTTGAAAAACGCTCCCTGCACATACATCGCGCTGAAAGGCCTCTAACGGGTCACCCAATCCCTTCTCTGTTTTGAGATGAAGCTCGGCTCGGAGACCACGTATTAAATATTGCACCCGGGGAAGAAAATGCACTGTACATCTTCCCTGGCATTTTGCCCTCCAGTGGCCTGCTACTGATGGAGCTTGTGAGCAAAAATAAAAATGAGTGCATAATCCAGTGCTCATGTTGCAAGGTAGGCTTCTTACACTTCTTAAAGGTTAATATATAGACTTTGCATCAAGTGTGTTAATGGATTATTAATATTTAAAATCCAGCTTTGTATCCATAGCTGATCTGCAACTGATATTTACTCAACCCGGCCTCATTCCGAACCATTTTATTCAAAGTAATTCATGGCCTATAGCGGTGTCTGTATGACCTTGTAGAGATTGGCAGAATATGCGTGCTTGACGTCGCCTCCTCTCAGTTCGCCAGCAGTCATGGAGGCGTTTGATGAATGGTTACCGCTTCAGCGCATCCATGTAGACAATAAGAAAACACCATTTCCATCTGACAGTTATTGTCAAAACAATTTAAAGCGTGACGGAGACTAAATGAAACTGCCTTTTTGAATCCACCCAAAGCCAGTTTCCCCATCCTTGCACACGAGGCGTGCGGAGTGGTTCAGGAGTCCTGTAGAAGGGCGTGGGCCGCTAGTGCCGTCGACTTCAGTGGAGTGTTTCTTTTTCAGCACTACCTTTTTCTTCTTTTTAGTCCAGAAAAGGCCGGCCTGAAAGACCATTTGCTCACTACATTTCATGCTCATGTACCACCAATGCATTATCGTTGCTGAGCTTGTTTTTTTCTGGAGAAAATTTGGATGCGAGGTCGGTGGCTTTTTATTCAGGCTACCTGTAAGGTAGCTTATGTCTAGGCCTAGCGTTTCACCCATCCATCCGTCCATCCAACCAACCATCCATCCATCCAATTACCCTGTAGCGTTTGGGTATTGTGTCATAAAAACTTGGGTAGGCACGAGGTCACCACCCCGGGCTCCAGGACTTTTCGTCCTCAAATTTTTTTTGTCCTCTACATACTTTTTTGTCCTCTACATACCTGTGGACTTTTCATTCCCGTGAACTTTTCGTCCCAAGATTGTCTGTCCCTAAAAATGCTTTGCCCTCTTCCTGCATTATAACCCTAACCCTTACATCACGGTGATCCATTCATTGTATGTCCGTCCATTGATCTGCCAACAATGGTTGCAAGTTTTGTCAACATTGGGGGATGATAAGTCCAGGGACCAAAAATCTGGGAACGAAAAGTCCTCTAACCCTACCTCGTTCCATCGAGGTCAAGGGTAGTCCGAGTGTGCGCCTACTTGATGTCAGGTTCACAGGTGTGTCAACATTGGTTTAGTGGCACCGAGCATTGATGTTGGATCTCCACCAGGGCTCTCAAAATCCAGCCCTCGAATCCAAATACACTCCTAGTTTTCCTTCCGTCCAGGCAATTAAGTGAACAATTAATGCTGCTGATTGGCCAGACTGTCATTTTATCTGACCCCCAGGTAAAGGGAGGGTGGAAAACTAGCATATCTCGGCCCTCGGAGACCGTGATTTGAGGAGCCCCGATCTACACCATCGTTGACTCAAATCTTTATTACTTCACCCCCGTGATTTGCCCTGTAGTTGAAATCACTGGTCTTCACTCTGCTGCAGTTTTGTCTGTTGGTTGTGAAAAGCTTGAGCAGACACTGGCACCGTAGAAATTGAAGAGTCAGCCATATGCATTCCTTTCCCACCCCCCGCAGCGAGTGTTAGCCAAATAATATAGGCATGTAGCGCGGCAGTGTCTCGAACATACTGTACTGCTCGTTGACCTCGGGGAAACTCGACTCCTTTTTGAAGCGGGAAGTAAGGTAGATTCTCCCGTGGATCTAAAAATAATAGCGGCTGGCGGTCTGTGCCCGCCATTCCGGCTCTGTGGAGCCGTGGCGGGACGCCTTGGCGACGGTGCTACCCAGAAGCAGGCCTTTGTGTTGAAACGGCTCTCCTGTGGACCAGCTGACCTCCCACAGGATACTGAGTTACTGCAACTCCGGGCCCCAAAGGCACAGCGACTACTGCTTTTTTTTCTGCTGTTTATCAAAACATCACTTATCTTATTCTCCTAATTATGAACTCTTTCCCTTTCTGACTAATTAATGGACCTTCTTACTGATTCTGAGTACTGGGCAGACCCTCTGGGCTATTGAAAATACATTTGAATCTGCAGAACTACCGCAGTCAGTTCTGTTTAATATAGGAAATGGTGCCCATCGTAGTTAGCTGTATCAATGCTACCATTCATTTGCATTAGTCTGAGGTTCTGTTTTTTTAGGGGTATATAAGATGGGAATTCTGAATGGCATTTGGTCGTGAGGAAGAGCGATAAACATCTGCTTTTCTACCGAGGAACTAGAGGCCATTTTCATGCTATTGTATGTATGTTTCCCCATCTAGGCCGAGACTGTTTCACTCCCTGTTCAGAAGCCTGTTCTCAGGGCAAGTTTTATATGCATTTGAATCTGTTATATAAAGTTACAGTATTCAGACGTTGCTCGGAATAATCTTACTCCCTCCTCCCTTTTCTGTTTCATAACCTCTCGCTAATTATGTTGTGGGATCTCCGCAGCTTTTAAAAACCTGCCACTGGTGACTGACAGACACTCAATACCCAATCGGCTTCATTTGAATTAATTTTTCTCCTCCATAATCAATGCGCCCTGTTCTTCGGTGATAAATTGGGAAGAGCTAGATTGAACGATAAGGATATTTTGCATAGTCCCCAACCCCCCCCCCCCAATCAGCCTCGAGAATTTCTTGCTACATGCCTGTGTTACTGATACTGTTACTGTGATACTTAAAGGTGACCCCCTGGTCAGATTTGATTAGAAGTCCTATTGTGAACAGGGGTAATTCAAATCTTTACATGGTGGGGAATATGACACCTAATGATATTAAATGGTAAACGTTTCATTTTCACCTTTATAACTTATCGTGTCCAGGACATGGGATCAGGACCCCCCCCCCAATTCAGCCATGTGACCGTATATTGTGTTTGTGATGCGGTAAGAGTTTCCATTAGACTTGGATCAAAGCTCATGAGATCACTGGTGCGGGAGCGAACTAATTGCCTTTCTAAAAATACATTCCCTTATAGTCGAGCGGCGTGTGGACTGCGCCTCGAAACACGCGAGCTCTTATTGTGCTACGCCTGGTGCATTCCTGCCCCAGAAACCTTTTTTTTTTTTTTTTTTTTACCGTTATGATCAAATCGTTTGTCTTGCTGGCAAGTAATTTAACCCCTTAATTTCTAACTTGTCACTTAAGTTTTCCCTTAGGAAGGTTCAGAGTCAGAAAAAGCATTTTTTCATAATGTTGGACTGTGTGTCTAATACATATTCTGTATCTGCAGGCTGCAGGGCTTCACTGAAGCTACATCACACTGATATTGAGAGAAATATTCAAACCCAGGATGCCATGTTTTTATGGCCCCAGGATTTCATCAAATGGAAAATGTTTAGATGTTGTACATCATTATAGCCCCCAGACGAGGTCGGGCAGCTGTTATGGGTTCGTGGTCATCGGCTCCGCCGCCGCCGTCAGGGCGTCTGTGGAGATTTTCTTTTGGATGGTCTACAGGCCACAAATTTCAACCAATTCCTTTGATACTCCGTCTGGGCGTAGGTTATGGTTAGGTCACGACACTTATTGATTTTGGTTGCCGTGACAACAGAATTGGCTAATTTCATGCTGGAAATGTTCCTGTTACAGAGTATGGCTTGTGAAGACTCTAAAGGTCAGAGTTTATAAAATATCACAAGTGTCTACTTGAGGGGGGCTACATCCTCAGAGTTGCGGGCAACTGGACCGTCTCGTTTTGTACACAGTTCCCTGTAATTCAGCAGGACATTTTTTGCATCATTGGGGTCTCCATTAAAATAGGCCAGACGTTCCTTAAGTTTGAATACAGCAGCTACATTTGACAGACCCATATATGGCTCAGTAGGTGTTATGGGGTTAATGCTGTTCACCAGTAGGATGTTGGTAGGAGGGGGAGCAGTAATGGTTGCTGTAGGAGGCGCTCACTGTTGAGACTGCTGGGGCAGGGGGGAGGAATCGCTCTGTTTTTCGTTGAACAAAACTGAAGCAGTATACTTATATGATGGAAATGCAAACAGTTTTTTGAAACGTAAATTCCAGCGCACACTTCAGTCTTTGCTTGCAACATAATTGATGATGCTAATGGGTAATGTTGCCATGATGAATACAACCGGCTGTTCTGGAGTGTTCGGAGTGCAAGTGTGCAGTAAAATGTATTCATTTAAGTTAGATCCCCATTAGCTAACACCATGATATTGGCTAGTCTTCCTGGGGTCCAACTCAAAAAAATAAACTCTGAGGAGGCAAACCTCCGCCAAGACGGCACAGTCTAAATCTTGCGGCCATATTATTTAGCCAGTCGCGGTCAAAATCAATGGGGTCCATCCCACAAAACTTCAGAGATATCCATTCGTTACTTTTTGAGTCATGTTGTGCACAGACAGCCACCGGCAAAAACATAACCTCCTTGGAGGAGATAAAAAAAAAAAAATACACTGCACATTTACAACATATTATCAGCAATCGTTTACTACTATGCAGTATGTCACTATGAACATTCGGACAACACTTCTCTTTAAACTCATGAAGCAAATTCTGTGCTTTTGTGGTCCCTGCAGCTCGGCCCTGGCTGCGGTACGTCCCGGCGGTACGGTGGTGTACTCCACCTGCACCCTGTCCCGTGCGGAGAACGACGAGGTTGTGGAGGCGGCGCTGGAGGCTTGTCCTCGTGCGCAGCTGCAGGACCTGGGGTACCTGTCCCGTGCCCTGTCTCACCGCTTCACCTTCTCACCCTACTCCACCCACGGGCTGCTGGTGGTCCCGCAGGAGGGCCGCACCTGGGGGCCCATGTTCCTGGCCAAACTGAGAAAACTCTAAATATTCTGCAGCTTTTGTAAAAAGTTATAAAGAGTGATGTTGGATATGTTTAACCCTTAGTGCGCTGAAATAATTTTCTTTTTAAATATATAAATTATCCTGTGTTGTTGAAAACCTATCATGTGCACGACTTGTTTAAAAGAGCTCCCGCAGGGGAGCTCTTTTAAACAAGTCATGCACATGATAGGTTTTCAACAGCTTTGAATTTGGCATCTTATGTTAATGAGCAACAGTAGCTGCATTTGGCACTCTAAGGGTTAAAAAAAGGCGGGGTCAGAACCCCAATGCTGGACATGGATACCTTTAGGACAATCCTGGGTTCTGCAATATAGTTACATAATAATTATGTATTTTTAACATGAAAGGTTTTATCTTCCTCTTACATTGTCAAAAAAAGCCCATCTTCATGTCATCATTTGATATGTGATTTTATGTAATAATGTATATAGTTCATTTCATAAAATAATACAAGCCTTTAATAGTTTCATTTTGCCACTTCCTTAAGGTTTTTGGTCCAAAGCAAGTTATCGATGAAATTGCGTTCGCTAAAACCAAAACAGTTAGTGAAATACCGAGCTGTTTTCGGGAACCATCTTTGATCTCGGTTAGGCGGTCATGACGTTGCGCTCTGTGAACCGCGCAAATGTGCCGCAATCGCAATGCTTGAGGTGCGTCGCCTCTCGGTAATTTCCTTCAAAATTTCCTGTAAATGAGAATAAAAATGAATGGGGTTCAGCTGTGTAATAGAATCAGTGAATTGGAGAAGAGTACAGGCAATAGCTCAAGGTGGCTGTAATTTTTTCCCCTCTCCCCGCCCCCGAGGAGAGAGACGGTAACGAATAAAGGATTCGTGTCAGGCGCTCTCCCGCTCGGCGTTAGAGAGGAACAGCAGATACGGCACCTCGCCCTTCAGGTTGCCAAGTTTGGGCCGCGGTTGCCCTTTAAATCATAGTTCAATTCATTCGAGCAGGAAATGAATTGTCATCCTTCAGCAGTGTGGTACCCCGGTAATGTGATCAAATGTGAATACCGTTTTTAAAGATCGCAAATAGTTTCTGGACTGACAAATGGTTTTGGCTGGTGAAACTAAAATAGCTGCTGACATTTTGACTCTCTTCCCACATCCTCAGTATTTTATAATAACCGTGGCTGACAAGGACGTCGTACGTCTCCTGGAGTTTTGGGTAAGACGAGATAAGACTGGGTTACTGACCTTCAGCCCTTCACCAAAGCCACTGCTACATGCAGTGCGGCCGAAAACATTGTTTACGGAGGTCTAATAACATGTTTCATGACAGTCAAGTGTCCAGACCTGTGAGTCGGCTGGACATGCGATCATTGAAATGTGTCTGTTCTCTTGTGGTCTTGTTCAGCTCTGAAATTACACAGGAGAAGTTGTTTGAGCAAATCACCAGTTGTCTTGGGAGCGAGATGTGGATGTCGGGAGAAAGGGAGGGCATGGCGCCCTGTATGAGATTTTTGCTGAAGTTCACTTTCTTATACCTCAGTCTCTAAACAGTTGGTTAGCTAAAGCAAAGGGAAAAATAACTGGACTTGAATTTCAGTCTTTTAACAGCTGGTTAGTTATGGCAGACAAAGAAAAACAGTGAACTTGAATTTCGAACTGGTTAGTTATGACAGACAAAAAAGGGTTCATCTTTTATTTCAGTCTTTTAACAGCTGGTTAGTTACGGCAGACAAAAGAAAACAGTGAACTTGTATTTCGAGCTGGTTAGTTATGGCAGACAAGAGTTCACCTGTATTTCAGTCTTTTATCAGCTGGTTAGTTATGGCAGACAAAAGGGAAAAAAACAGTGGACTTGTATTTCAGTCAGTAAACAGCTGGTTAGTAATAGCTGACAAAAGAAAAAAACAGTAGATTTGTATTTGTCTTTAAACAGCTGATTAATTATGGCAGACAAAAAAATACTGTACTTGTATTTTGGTTTTAAAGCCGCTCGTAAGTTATGACAGACAAAAGAAAAGACTTGTATTTCAATTTTTAAACAGCATGTAATGGCAAACAGAAAAAAAAGTAGTTCACTTTCATTTCGGTCTTATAACAGTTGGTTAGTTGTGGCAGACTTGAGAGGAATAGTTTGCTTGTATTTCATATTTTGTCTTTAAGGAGCTGGTGAGGTATGACAGAAAAAAACAACACCTCGTCACACCCGAGGCCTTTCCACTTCTTTTGCTGTCTCTATCGATCTTTGCAGACAGTAGTGCTTTGTAATGCGTGAGAAAGAGCTTCGATAACCCTGGGCATCCTCTCGGTTGGCAGGTGGGGCAGCGAGGGGCACGGATGTGGTGATTAATAACAGGCTATCCGTGCCACAGCTGCTCTCCCGGAGCCCTTTCAGCAGTCAGCCCTGCACTTTTTTTCTCAAATACATGAATAATTACTATGTGATCTAATGGGTCGTCACCACCTACTTTTGCCTGGAGTTAGTCGGGGTTCATTTAAGCCACGTAGAGGGTTTTTATCACCCGTGGAAGGCAGTTACTCACTGCGTTTCCCCAACAGTTCTGACTCCAAACACGCAAGAGCTATACACTGACTGAAACTGAATGAGAATGATTGTTAGCGAGGGCGATGTCTCTAACCCAAACCGCAACCCTCACTGTTAGAGGGTAACCTTCTTCCTCAGGGTGAGAAAAAATCTCTACACCACAGCCAAACTACCACTGTGTTGTTGTGGGTCATTTTAATCTAATGTGACATAGTATGTCTGCTAATGTAGGCGGTTTTCACAGCATATTATACCATTTTTATTTTATTTTATTTATTTATTTATTTTTTGGTGGGAGAATTTAGAGTATCATGTCACTGTATAGCTTCAGACTGCGCACACACACACACACACACACACACACACACACACACACACGCACACACATTTGTTTGTGTATCATTATGCGTGAGATTTGGTAGGTCTTGTCATTGAAATTTTTTCTTGACGAATTCACAATGCTTTCTTAACCACAAATAGTTTCATAATATTAGTAATGAAAACAGGCAATTCCAAGAGATTTATGGACTGTTTTCAACAATGTGTTTGGCAAAAGATAAGGCATGCAGTCATTCACCTGTTTTCAACATTTATTGTAAAATGCTCAAGGCGTGGTGTTGCATTCAAGACCTTGTTTCAAAGCTACGGCTCAGTTTAATTTTCACGAACTGAGCATCCTGCCTTCACAGGGAAGAGGAAATAATTTTGGTCTTAGTCTTTGAGCTGGAGAAAGTCTAAAAATGATTGGAAAAACTCAGTGCTGAGGGTGAGGGGAATTGTTGCAATGCTGACATTTACCCCGGAAGGAAGAGCAGACCATATGCTAAACTGTTGTTACTTACAATATTGTTTATTATGGTCATAAAAAATTATAGCCTGACAAAACTGGGACTGTGATTTGGCATCGTAATAAAAATTCCCATCGGATGCTTTGCTGGCTGCGGCGTGTCTCCAGGCCCTTGTGTCTCGCTATTTGTGCCACTCGCTCCTCTGTGGTCCCGTCTCTATGAACAACCCTCTGTACTCTCTCCTTGTCAGAATAAAATAAACAAAAATACACGCTGTTGGTGTCCTTACCGCCTCAGCAGAAAAATCTTGGGCTCAGATTTGATGTGTGGCCTGTCTGCGTGGAGTCTGCCTGCTCTCCCCGTGTTCATGCGGTTTACTCGTAGTACTCCGGTTTCCTCCCACAGTCCAGAGATACGCATTTCAGGCTCAGTGGAGACTCTAGATTGCTCATCAGTGTAAGTGTGAGAGTGAATGGTGGGTGAATGGCGTGTGCGCCCTGCCATGGATTGGCGAGATGTGCTGGGTGTGTTCCGGCCTATTGAGGAAACATCGACATAGAAGATGGATGGACTGATAGGTCCTTGAAGGACCCATATTGTGTTTTTTTTTTTTTTTTTTTTTTGTTTTATTACCCCTCAGCCCTCAAGGCTGACGGGGTGTTGCTATTCTGCGTGCGGTTGGGCGGGCGGGCGGGCGGGCGTATCCTAAAACTTCGACATTGGGCTGAGGGGTATTCCGTGCATTACACGCCTATTTTTTTGTTTTTTTTTTATCCCCCGGCATAGAATACGAGGGGATATAGGCATTGCCTCGTCCGTCTGTCCGTCCGTCCTTAATCATTTGGTTTCCGGAGCAGAACTCTGAAACTATGCAAGATATCAGCACCAAACTGGCTATGTGTATTCTATGTATAGTCTAGATGGGCCCTTTGTCCTATTTTTGTATTTTTGTTCAATTTTTGTTGTTTTTCATGGAAACAAATCTGGACTTGGTGCACATCAGGCCTAGTTTGTTTCCGGAGCAGAACTCAAACACCGTTCAATATATCTTTCTGAAACTCAGCATGTGTATTAGCCACACACTAAAGTGGCGCCTTTCCATATTTTCAGATTTCTGAAAAAAAAAATTTTTTTTTTTGTTTCCATGGAAACAAGTTGGATTTGGACTCTGCAGGAGAGGTTCGTTTCTGGAGCACAACTCAAAAACCGTTCAAGATGTCTTTCTGAAACTTTGCATGTGTATTACCCACATACTGGAGTCGTGCCTTTTGATATTTTCAGATTTCTGAAAATCTTTTTGTTTCCATGGAAACAAGTTGATTTGGAATCTGTACAGAGATAGGTTTGTCTCTGGATCACAACTCAAAAACCATTCATGATATCTTTCTGAAATGTTGTACGTGCATGAACCAAGCACTGAAGTGGTGCCTTTTCATATTTCAAATTTCTGAAATTCTTTTATTTCCCTTCCCATTGAAGCGACATGGATTTGGACTCAGTTGCAGGACTGGGTTTGTTTCCAGAGCAGAACTAAAACATTTTTCATTAATGACTCTTGTTTTTTCATTATCTTTGCCAATGTGTGCTTCATAGTCTTTGTTAGAAGTTGCCAGTACATACTTCCAGATCATTCCAGAGGAAAATCACCTCAATATTCTTGTTTGAATATCTTTGAAGGTGTAGGATTGACACGACTTTCCCAAATAATCCAGGGCCGGGGGATGTGTCATATTTTGATGACTCTTGTTTTTTTTTTTTTTTTGGAAGCGGTATATTCTTGGATATCTAAAAGATATGTTTGAGTGGGTGGGTACTTCTGATGGGCTGGTGAAGAGAGACCCCAGTCTCTTACAACTGGAATCAATGTAGACCGACTTGGCTTTACTGGAGATGGCTAAATTTGCGACTGTCTCCAAATACACATAAATTGTTCTTTCATTCATTCATTCCTTTATTTGACATGTACACACAGTAGCATTGACGCTGTGTTATTTAAATATACACAGGTCCCAAATGCACTGCTGTAAGTGTTTATAGCAGGGTGCTAATCTCCAACACCAGTCCATGGTAGGCTTTTAAGGATTAAAATTGTACATAGGGAAAAATAAGTTAATTAATTAATTAATTAAAAAAAAAAGCAAAGACACCTAAGATGAACAGAATTAAGATACCTAGAAAAAATAAAATAAAAATTCAATAAAGCTGAATTATTCATTGTAATCTACACAATGAGTCTGGAAAACAAACATGTGCAGGCTATGGGACTGAGAAGAACAGCCATTGGACATGATGACAAAAGCCTCAGGCCATGTCCTCAGTAAAACAGTTACAAGATCATTAACTTTTCATGGAAATGGAAAAAACTGGAGTAATCGGATACCAAAAAGCCTTTAATAGTACGAATCAGAGCAAAAAAAACTGATCCGTTTTGACGTTACCATGTCTTCATCAGAGTTCGACAGTTCAAAATGAGTGTATTATTTAAAAGTTTCCAACAGATTTACCTCATATTTAATCAATTCACAATGGCCAAACAAAGCATTGAACATAAAACAACCAATTATGACGTCATACACACTGATTAGCTGTTCACAAGAATAATTTACATGTTAATACTCTGAAATCATCGTTTACAAAAAACGTGAAAGGTTGGGTTCCTCATTTAAACTAAACGGTTCAACCGTATTAAGCGTATGAATCCAAAATGCCTCTCAGCGAAGCAAACAATTGCCAATGTCACCACCCCTTGAAGATGGGCTGATTTTCTATATTCCCCAAAACCGCATCATTAACATTTTCGTGTGAAAAGATCTCTGTCATCTCAGACATGTCTTACAGCTCACTGGTCTTCCTGCGAAGGCTTGGCTCTTTTAACATCTGCACTGAACTCCTGCTGATGTTTTACCTGTCTGTCATTGCCAGCGTTCTCTTCTATGCTGTGGTATGCTGGGGCGGCAGTGCCAAGATGAGGGACACTGAGCTTATAGACAGGCTGGTGAGAAAAGCTGGCTCTGTGGTTGGCATTGAGCCGGAGTCCACAGCATCGGTAGCTGAGAAGAGGACCCTCAGCAAACTCCTGTCAATCATGGACAATGCGCCACCCCTACGCAGCACATTAAACAGGCAGAAAAGCCTGTTCAGTGGAAGACTGCTTTCTGTCAGGCTCTACGGCCAGGCTGAGAAAATCCTTTGTTCCCTGAAGGGGCTGGGAATAACGGACTATTATTTACGGACTAACCCACCTATTTCAACGCCTGTATTTTAACTAGTATTCCTCTACGTCCAACCAGTGTAGTAATCAGTACTTTCCTGTTCTGACTGACATTTTATATTTATTTATCTGAATACTTGCAGTACCCTTGCTATTACGGACTGTGATTTTAAGCCTCATCCCTACGGACTTATGGACACTTTGATCCACCTTTTGCCTTATTCCCCTACTGGTGCACTCAGGTGACTGAATGCGGAATTTACATTCCCCATGAGTGTCCATTCCATTAATGTCGTGTTTTTCCATGTCCTTGTGTGTGTTGAATTTACGGTAAAAGTATGTGTCCGATTGGCTATTCTGTAGCCCCTTTCCTTGTTTTGATTGGCTGGCAGGTGGCAAGCTGCCACCAAGAACTCCAGAGGAGACGTGTTTGATTTCTGCCAGTTTCCACAGTTATAGCGGTGCTGCTGCGCCTATAGGCCTACTGTTGGAAAGTGTTTTCGTTTTAATTTTTTTTTGCGTGAGAAATACTGTGTGTGGTCTGAGTTTGGACATCCGACTGAAATGAGTGACCATCACGCCATCACGTGTGAGACTTGAGAGCCCCTGCATTAGCATAATAACCCCTGATTTCACATCAGAACCAAAGCCTTTCCAAGTTTACCTTTAGCTACAGTGGCCCCAGGTACTACTTCAAGAGATTTTACATGCAAGATTTGTGTTCTAGGTGAGTAAATATGACTGTCATATAGGCCTCAAAAAACATAAATTGGCAGAGCTTCTCCGTGGCCCCCAAACCCCCAGCCAGTTTGGGAGATGTTCCACCCCACTACGCTGTCAAAAATTTCTGGTGAGAACCCTGACTGTGTCCTGTGGTAAAATTGGCACATTGACCGTTCAGCCAACAATGTGCGGTTCCTGGAACTTTCCTAGAGTTTCCTCAATTTTCCTGAATGTGCCATGCTTTGTAATTTGATGAAACAGACTATATTTATCATTGGTTGAAAGGGAAAAAAATCTCATCAGAGTAATAGTGTTAGAAACTCCTGGCTATTATCTGACAATAGTATTCTTCAAGTTAATCTAGCTGCTTTATGTAGGTATTCACAAAGTTCTAAATTGCTCAAGTAGTTGTTTCTTATTACGGTAAAGAAATAGCTATTTCAAGCCCATTTTATATTAACCTCTTGCATTAAATTAAATCCATTAACCCCCACTTGTGCTGGGTCACCAAGCTAACAGATCTGTCTGTTGCATTTACTAATACACATTTCCCTTCATTTTCAGTTTCTCTTAATGAGAATGGCCCACCTCACAATTAGGGCCTTTTCAATTCCGATGCCCACTGGTTTGAATCTGGTGGTTTGCCAGAGTGTAGATTGCAGGGCCGATCCCCAGGAATTATGCTGCGTTCGAGCCTCCTTCATCGCATTTTGCTGGCCGATGAAAATGACATTGTGTTCAACACAGGCGCTGCCCCAGGTAATTTCAGTGAAAGATTCAACAGCGGCAATTTTCCAGCGCGAGGTAATTGCACGGTGCTATAGCCCAGACCCCACACCATTATCTCTGCCTCCTCAACTGTGATAAAGAGCGTTTAGCCAAAGAAGCCGATGTACAGGGCCTCTAAAAGGCCTTTATTTAACGTGCTTTGCGCATGGGGTGGTAATGATGTGAAAAGGGGTGAGCGAAGGCACTGGAATGTAAGTTATAATATTCATTGTTAAAATGGGGGGGCGGGGGTGAATGTAGGCTGCTATAGATATAACTGAGGTGGTTGCCATTGCAGTTAAGTAATATACAGTTTAACAAACAAATTTGCATAGAGAGACTGGATGCCTTTTATTGCGTATTGGATTACTCAAACATTTTCTCAAACAAAATGAGATTAACATACCTCCTTTCTTAAATGTCTGTTTTTATTCCGGTCGGTCAGAAAGGAAATTATAGTATCAATTCTCAGCTTCAGCGCTGATGTGAAGTCCTTCTTGGCTTTTACCAGAGAAAGAAAGAGTGAATCTGGGATTATTTTGTTTGGTTAACCTCGGACATGCACAAGCAATTCACATTATGTTTGTATGTTTTGGACCTGTTAAATGGTTCGTTTTTTCACATTTCATAATATAGCTGAAGGTGGAGCTGAGTCTCCAGCGCCATGTTTTCCAATTTTAAATGTTCGTCCTCCGCTGGTAGAGCTGGAGAGAGAGGTACTGCCTTCGTTACTCAAGTGACGAGCTGACGCCATTACAGGAGACAGCGGCTCCCAACGCAGTCCTCAAGGACCCGCTGTCCTGCAGGGTTTTGTTGCAGCTTTACTTTCGCACACCTTACCCATTTAAGGCCCAATGCACACCCTGTTCAGGTGGATCTTTTTTCACCCAATCAGCACGAAGCCCTTAAATAGATCAGGTGTGAAAGAGTAGAGCGGCAGCGTAAACCTGCAGGGCAGGGGGTCCTTGAGGACTGGGTTGGGGACCACTGGCATGAGAGAAGCCGCGAATTCGGATAAGGCAATGGAGTCACCCTCACCCCGTTCCGGTGCTGCCCGGCCATGTTTCTGGTCTGTTCTGTCTCCAACATATCGCGGAATAACCTTTCCTCAGACGTCAGACCCACAGAGACTCTGACCGCCTTCAAGCGCAGTCTGAAGAGTCACCTGTTAAGACGTCACCCCTCCACCTACCTAATGCTGCGACTCGTAACTACTAAGTTTAGTCATTAATTCAATAGTGTTTTGGCTAAATGAGTTGTTTGTTGATTATTATTATTATTATTATTACTGCTACTACATTTTCCCCCTCCACAGTTATTTCACTGAGTAAAGTCCTCTCTGTATCATCACTGGTGATATTTGAAATGTCGCTTCCCTACTGGGCTCTGCGCACACACCCTTTCAAACGCACTTTGTGTTGTGCGTCGCGCTGGAGAAGAGCGTCTGACTATTATGAAATGTAATTGAATCTTTGTCACAAGTGTCACAGGGATATTAATGACCAGACTCATTCAAGAACTGTTAGGTCTCATCTGAAATGGTGGCCAAGAATGTGTGGTTTGGCAAACTCAAGAGCTGGTGTTCGGTTTCAAAAATGGAACATTTAGTGCTTCCCTGGAATTGTACCTCAGCATCAGTGTGATACCACTGCGAGCTCAAATTCTAATTGCTATTCAGGAGAGAATTCAAACAGCCTTAATTAGTGTTAGCAAGACCAGTACATAGCGGTGTTGTTGAGACAGCGCATCGCCTGCGAGCTCAGAATTACATGCTCTAACTGCATTTAGGAATTATCATAATCTGCATCGGGTTTGACATTTGTTACTATTATAATCAACCATCAGACTTTTGCTAAGATAAAGACCCTTGTTGCTTTTTGACACAGGAACGTTTTGTATTAACATCATTTTACAAAGCAGCCTCCATTTTTAACCTGCATTTGAACCCTGATTATTTCTTATAAACGCATCAGAGGTTCCAGATTTTCGTGCATTTTCCGCAGTTCAAAGGAAGTGCGCGGGACTGTTTTGCATAATTGAGTGCTCCGTGCCTCCGCGGGAAGAGCGCGGCTTTATTTACGCTGTCGTCAAATCTCATTATCAAACCTGCTGGAGGACACGCGGTAAATGACAAACCTAAGAGGAGGAGAACAAGAGAGGGAAGATCAGCAGATGAAACACGGATTGTTGAGTCAAAAATAACTTCCGTCAAAAAGAAATTTCTGTCATTCCGAGATGAAGTGGGCTGTAGACAATGACAGGCCTGCACTGTTTTTACTTTTGGTTCAAAAAAATATGGCTGTCTTTATTTTATTTTGTTTTATTTTATTTTATTTAATTTTTTTTACAATTTAGAGCATTATGCAGTTATAAATTCAAATGTGTATCTGAATAGCTAAACTAATTTGTTGGTTTTGTTTTGGAGTTGAAGGCAAATGTTATGCGAGGGTAGGTGATAGTTAAAAAACACTATAAAAATTTGGCCCCTGTATTCTGTCTATGCTGTCTAAAGTTTGTGTGTGTGTTTAAAGAGCGAATTTAGTCATGGATGGAAGCTGAATGAAGTGTGACCTGTGTAGATAAATGGGCTCCACTAACATAATATATCAACCTGCTTTGTCATTTTTAATGAAAGGAGTGGACATGGTCTTCAGCTTGATATAGAGCACTATTAAAACTGAAGCACACGCGTACACATACACTCGCGCACGCACTCTCACACACGCACACTCTTAACTGTTGTAGCTGGGATGGTCGCAGAGCTTTTGTCTAACTTTAGAGAGAGTAGTTTTAATGTGAAAGCCAGACTGCAGTCAGCCTCCTTGCCGATATGCAGCTGAGTCGTAAATAGGCATATACTCGGGTCTTTCAGAGATGTTCAGACGCCCGCTGCCGTGATCATTTTTCGAACAGATGTACGAACAATGGAGAAGGACTAAATTACGGTTTAAAGACGAATGTGTGCGACATTCCTGCTAACTGCAGGTTTGCTAACGTTTCTCGGCACCAGCACAGTCCAAGTTTGAATCCAGACCTCCCGTGGGCCCACTCGTGCACTCGGAGCTACCCAGTGGGCATTTGTGCAGCCCACGCGCTGCGATGGCTGGTGTCCAGTTCGGAGGAGGAGGTCTAGTCTCCTCTCCATGCACTGGCGCGTAGGTAGGACTACTGAGGCGGCGATTGGACTCCTCTGATAATTTCACCCTTTCCCGTAACCGGCATCTTTCCAGACAACTGATACGATACAGGCTGCCATTATGATAATTCCGTGATTATATTTCTGAAGTAGGCACCAAGAGCGCTCGTATTTAGATAATCTCTTTCCCCTCCTGGGCTTGGAAACGTTCCATCTCAGGATTCATCTCTGATTCAGCCCCGGCGCCAAGCCGGGCCACAGCAGTTGAATCCTAAGTGCCGGTAACTCCATGTGTGTGTGTCTGCGCGGGCGCCTGCGTGTGTGTAGTGTGTGCATGCCCCGGTGCCTGTGAGTTTTTTTTTTTTTTTTTTTTTTTTTTTCTTTGCATGATTGACAAATGTTGTGTCAGAAAAGGCATTTTAAAATGTACATCATAACCTACTGTAAAGCAGAAAATGAGTTTCCTAAAAATACACTGGGGCGACCTGCCTGCTATTAATTATGTGTCTGAGCTGTCGTCCGAGGAGTGATTACCATTCCACAGAGGGCCTCGCGATGCCTTATCCCTCCCTCCCTCGGGGCGCAGTCTCCCAGGTGTGTGGGGCTTTCACTGACCCTTAAATCCACTCTCCGACTCGCCGCCGTTTATCTCATTTCCTCTTGT
The DNA here is from genome assembly GCA_029721435.1 of Gymnothorax reevesii. Classification (NCBI taxonomy): domain Eukaryota; kingdom Metazoa; phylum Chordata; class Actinopteri; order Anguilliformes; family Muraenidae; genus Gymnothorax; species Gymnothorax reevesii. The sequence goes on along the minus strand of CM056587.1, from coordinate 62,366,616 downwards.
TTAAGGATTGCGGCTCGCCGAGTCGCGCAGATGCGCTCCGCGCACAAGGCAGGGCCATTTCCCGTCTCCATCCGCGAAGTGCCCGACCGTGACACCATGTACGAATTCGGCCTCTTTTCCCAAAATATGATGTAGGATTTATGTAAATGGCTAGCAAGTGTACTGTGCACTGCAGAACTGTCGAGACTTGGAGCTGACAGAGTTTAAGTCTGTTACTCCGAACAGGTACTTTACTACTATTGGAAGATTTGATGGTTACCTCCTCAGAGCAGTGAAAAAGTATTTGCCCCCTTCTGGATTTCGTAACCCTTTTTCTAGCCCTTTCTGGAATGATAAATGACAACAACTTTGTTTCTCTTCTGTTCTTGAATTCATTTAGATTGTGGCATCGGGTGCCCTTTTTTCATACATCACATTTCCAGACAGGTTCTACAATAGAGTTGCTTAGATTTAATAGGGTGACTGGTGCGTTACCTTTCGTGTTTATGTGCCTGTGTTCTCAGAGATGGCTTCTACATATCCTGAGACTTTTCAGACCAAAGAAACTGTTTCTCTTCAAGGGTTCACCTCCTGTCCTTGTATGGCTTTTTGTTTGTTTTATATATATATATATATATATATATATATATATATATATAAAATCTCAGTCTTTCTTCTCGTGGGAAAAAGGCCACCAAGGCAAGAATCCAAAAATAGTTTTTTGTTTAATGCATATCTTTGCTCTCAAGCACTTGGCACTCCACAGAATCTAAATTACGCCAATGTTGTCTCTCCGTATGTGAATTTTATTTAGCTTAATCTACTGATGGAGTAAATGTGTTTTTAGCATTATCTCTACAGCTGTGCAAAAATGGCTGCAGATGGGAGGAATGTTATATGGTATTCAGAAAAATAATGTGTCAGCTCAGAGCGGACTCATTTGATTATGACAACATAAACCATTATTGCACCCTTTCTTGTTCATTAGAATAATGCTGTCAAAACTTCAAATGAATTTACCTGCTTTTAAATGAGCGAAGAGGCTCATTTGCAAAACTGCACTGTTCGCAAAGTCGCTCTCACAGTATGTTTTCAAACATCTTTATAACCTTGTGTGTGCATTTTCTTACACTGATGGGTGTTTGAAATGCCACATTATGGATCGAGTGTTCGCAAAGCAACCATAAGGGAAAGTTATAAAATTGGTTTATTGCGGATTTCCAAAAATAAAATAATAAAAAACCGACAAAAGCTCAATAGTATAAGACTTTCCTATGGCCTCCTTCTCTGGGGCCTTATTGGGGAGATGATGTAGTGCTGCGGCCCGATTGAACTGCACCTCCCATTGAGCACAGTAACCCCTCACACTGAGCACAGGTTTGAGATCGTGCTGATTTGTGATTTCTTCAGCGCTGAATTAGTGCAGTAAACTGTCCATTCTGAGGAATAAGACGCTCGGAGACGCCCCCTTTTGACTCTGTCGTGAAAAACAGAGCAGCCTCATTATTCATGTCGCATTTTAATTGACAGACATATGACCGCATTTAATGTAGAACACATATGAAATATGACACCGAGTAAAACGCCCGGGTCTACAAACACTGGTAGCCTTTACGCAATGTGGAATGCACACGCCACATCAAGAATAAATAAATAAATTCATGGCCTTACTAATAGTGCATGTGTGACTTTTGATTGGTTTCGCCTTCAAAAATGACTAATAAAATTGGTTGAGTGCATTAACAGAGATGATGGGCATCGTCTAAATTATCATCACGATTATGCTCCGCACATTCTGCACGTTCAGTTTCGTTGGTAAGTTCAGTGTAACTGTGATGAAGTGAAGTACATAATGCACATGCTCATTATCAGTGATGGGCGCACATCTTCCACAGAGCCTTCTGGGTCATTGGAGCTGATACAAAGCAAACTGTGTTTTAGGCTGTCCTGAGTGTAGCCTGTTAGACTGCAAAATGGGGCAGAGACTGTAAAATGTAGTTCGCATGCCTGCTAAATGGATCCAATTGACCTGAATGCCATTTATATGTGTTGAAAGTACTGTATCGGTTAAAGGGAGAGAGAACTGAATGCAGACATTTATCTGCTCAATGGGGTCTGATGTCAGGAGAGACAGAGAAGAGACTTGGCGTGAACAAATGCACTTTGTGTGTGTGTGTGTGTGTGTGTGCGTGTGTGTGAGAGAGAGAGAGAGAGAGAGAGAGTGGGGGGAGGTTAACCAGTTTTGTCCCCTTTTGCTCTGTAAGAGACAAACGCAAAACTCAGACAGTATTCTGTCTTCTACTTGTGTTGATTGTGGTTGTGCGACACGCCTCTCACCGTAACTGACCAATTACAACATGGCATTGTAAGCTGCCCAGCATCAGAATTTGGCGACAACCAATCAGAGAGCAGTGCACACAAACTCAAACATGTCCCTCTATAGGAGAACGTCAGGACCCGTTTTTATTGAATGTCGGGGCTTGTTTTCAGAAGTGCCAAGAGCCTGTGGGCTGGAAAACCTCTCGCGTATTTACTGAGCGGAGAAGCAGGAGGTGAGAAGCAAAGCGGTTACATTTCTTCCTTCACATGCGTCGTTTTTGCTATAATTATAAAAAAAAAAAATAATGCTGGTAACAGCAGATACTGGTGATTAACCTTCACAGTTAAGATGCAATGAATGCGAACCATCAACAGTTGAAGCAGCAGCGCTGTACTCCATATGTGCTGAGTGATTATGGTCTGTCTGTTGCGTATACACAGATTGTTAGATGAATGGCATTGGCAGCATTATGTCAATGATCGTCACAGAAAAATATCCGTTAATAAAATGTTTTGGGAGGTTCGTGCTGGTGATTGGTGACGCGCAACATATACGGAGAGGGTACTTGACTGGAAAAAAAAAATGTGCATTGTTTTTCTGACAATGTGTTTTCTTGCTTAGAGATTAATGAAGGAAAACACACACAAAACCTTCATCTGATCTGATATGAACATGTCCCAGGTATCTGTGACCACACACGCAGTGGGCATAGCTCTGGAAATTAAAACAGCAGTGATGTTGCCTATTTTTCCGCGTGACACACTCTATGCTTAAAGCCGAAATGTTGCTTGTTCGTATCCCCATAAGTGGTGCACTCACAGTGGCCTTGAGAAGTGATTCGGCAAATATCTGTCACTGTGCTAATGATGAGCCTTGAAGGGGCCTCTGGAAAAACACACATTATTAAATGGAAACATTGGTCTCGGCGAGCGGGATGAGGTCAAGCATAAACGTGTTTTCTCGGACTGCAGATGGAAACTTGCAAACATCTAAAATCTGGTGCAAAGTACATTTCGATCTTCTCTGAGATCGATGTTTCCTTTTGCATGTGGTCCCTGGCAAACTTAATTGACAAATTAAAACCAATGTACTATTCACAAAAGATTGTGCTCATAAACCGGTACGGTATTCACAAACTAGAATATACAGTGTATTTAGGACATTTTCCCAATCACATGATATCAAGACAAGTGCAGGAAGTGAAGTAAAATGTTGAGGTGACAGCTGACCGTTTTCCCTTGTGAAGATCTCACCCCTGGAGTAAGTGCCTGAGATGTCTTTTAGTTAAAAAAAAGCTTCACGGGGAAAGTTAAACACTCCTCTCTCCTTGTCTTCCATAGAGAGAACTGCATGCACAAGGTAAGAACATATCTGTCCACTCATTGCAGTTAAATTCACGTCATACGGTGCGGTACAGTGCAAATGTGCATTGAAGAGCCATTAATCACAGCATATGTTCAGGAACTGTGGATGTCTGTGCTCAAATTTGCATTTTTCATATTATCATCCTTCAAAATACCCTTTTTCCTGCTGGCACTATGCATTACAATGACTCGGTCATTTCACAAACCCACACTTAATTTATAAGACAAATATGATATGAATTTTATAAAGAAAATGTAGATTCTTAAAAGGTGCCATTAATCATTCCAGGACAAAAGAATTATTACTGGGCACTAGTTTACTCGATAAATTAGACTGCTGCGCCAATAATTCAGTTGATGGATAATCATATGAAAATATGTTTCTCATTTGCCTGTAAATTTTAGCACGCTCTTTGATGAAAAATGGAACCTCAGCACAGAGCAAAAATGCCATTCGACTCAACACTTCTCTGTTTCTGGTTTCAAAGAAATTAGCCACGTCTTCTCTCCGTTCAATGCGTTGCCCTGAGTAGAACTTTCATCTCACTTTAAAGCATTGTATTCCGAGGAGGACCACCAGTTTCAGAGAGAACTTATAATTAATGTGGGAAGATTTGGTGCATATAGTGTATATTAAAGCAAAAGTGAACACAGGATTTTTCAGGCAGATTTACAATTGTATCGTGAGCGTCAGCAGGAGACTCTGGGGAGAATTTAAGCTGAACTCAGATGCTAACTTTGCTCTCTGATCCGTTTATTTGAAGCAGGTGATTAGTACCACTGTTAGCACCACAGTCAGCATCCCATTAGCACCACTTTAGTGCCACCTTAGCACCGCAGCCAATATTTTGAGGTTTGAGATGAGCAGAGAGGAGCCATGATGCGATGATGAGGGACATTCCTCTCAGCTATAACCTAAAATCTCAGGACATTGGCTCTGTTCTCCGCCTTTCTGATGAGACATTAAACCGAAGTGATGACTCTCTGTGGTCATTAAAGATCCTATGACACTTATCGATAAGCGTAAGGGGCTCCCCGGTGTCATGGCTAAAGTCCCATCCTGGCTCTTTCGACCTGCCACCTGATCATCCCCTGATCTTATTGGCTGTACAACTTGTCCTCTCCCTCCCCACCTCAACCCCTCAGGGCTCCTTTGAAAAGATATTTCAATCTTAACAGGACTCCCCTATTTAAATAAAGTAAATGTAAAAAAAGAAATGAATAATAGGTGATCCTTAGACCCAGCCCCTACAGAAATCCCCAAAAACAGCGCCACACTTCAATAATCAACACAGAACCAGGGATGGTGTTCACTTAGAAATAAATATGGATAGTTTCTACACAAGAGCTATACAGCTGTACAGCACTACATATATTATACCCTCAGGAAAAAAACAAACAATTTTGCTGCATTACTACAATAGGAAATTCAACTGAAATAGTTGTATCTACATATAGTAGACAAAGAAATTGGTGAAAAGATAATTTGTTGCTGATATTTCTTTATGTCAGTCACGGTAAAAGATTCACTGCAAAATTAGCCTTAATTTTAGCCTCACATTTTACAATGAACTTTTCTTCCCCTTTTTTGTTTGTTTTTTCTTGCTGAATTTCAACATCAGAAAAGTCTGAAGCTGTGATTGCAGACTCCTGAATGAAAACAGGAAAAGGTAGCAGAAAACCGCTGCAAGCGTACGAAGGCTCGCACAGCCCAGGTCTAAAGCTCTCTGACATGACCACAGCGGTCTGCCCCCTGCGGCCAGGGTCTCTGCGCTCACTGTGATTGGTTCCCCCTGCACACCGCCGCGAGCAAATGGCCTCATTAACAACAACTTGAGCTACAGTCTGTGCAATTTGACTCTGTCACCGATTAGCCACACACAGGACCCTAATCTCTCCGGCGAATGATGGACGCCGCTTCAGAAATTGAAACCCTCCACGACAAAATTGCCTGCGTTATAATAACATAAAGAACCATTATTAAACTGTCTGGGGGACAGTGGACTTCATCTTAATAAGCCTGAGAAGACTGTTACATTTTCGCCGGGACAGGCTTAGCACATAAAATGATTTTACTGCCGTGGTGCCCTTCCTCCACGGGGGGAAAAGGGACAAACTGTTTGTTGCATTTGTCTTAATATAAGACAGGCTCATTTAAACCGGCTGAGAGGTTTGGAGGGTGGAGCAGGCTGGGAGAGAGAGGGGGCGGGGATTAAGGTTATTTCTCAAATCCCACCTACAGCCGTTGCCTCTTGTGATGTCATAGTAAATGGTGAGCACTGGTGTTTTAACACCTAATTCATGATGCTAAAACACGGAATGGTCTATAATTTCATTTTTACATCTGTTTTCGTGGTCCTTTCTGCTGTGTTAGTTAAAGCTGCGGTTAAACGCTGCAGGTACTTCACTCTTTAATAGTTCCACGGTCAACTAGTTAAAGGGACGTGTGACCACTCCCTCTTCCTCGCTATAATGGCAATAGCTAATGAGTCCTGATTTTGTGTTTTCGGTCACCGGAGATGCTCGCTCGTATCTTCAGAAAAGCAATAGCATTTGCTGCCTTCGCTGTCAGGGCTTAATAGGAGAATGAGGAAAAGGAAATCCAACAGGGTAAATAGGGGAGACGATGATAGATATGTCCACCTGCTGTCAAATTACATTGTGTGAATCCCCGCCAATATCCAGCTCTCATCACATGAATGGATGTCAGTTGTCCAAACTAGTTATGAAAGCCCCTGTTTTATTCTCTGAAGTATTCAAAGATCATAAAAAACCCCTGTATAACAATTATCTATCATCCTACCCATGTCCTGATGACGTCTCGTCTTCATGTCCCTGCGGGCTGCTGTCTCTGCTGGTTTTAGCGATTTCCCTTCAATCAGAAGCCGATTTAGGGCTTGGAGACGAATTTTGCTGACTTTCGAGTCAATCAAGACCTAAATTGAGTGCAAGAACATGTCAGAAAGTTGCAAACATGGCAGCCCTCCAGATTCAAGTTTGAGATCCCTGCTGTGATGCGTCCTCTTCACATTTAATATGCTGTTGTACAGCTAGTGAAGAGAAATTGCCGGCAGCCACAATATAGTACATAGAAAGTCATAGTTTGCCTAGTATACGCTACATTATTCTATGCACCAAACTGTACATGTAATTTCATAAATCGATAAACAGCATCGTTGACGGGCATAAAAGAGGGCCCTTACAAAAATATACAATAGTTATTTCTTAGTTACACTATAGTATTTATGGCATAGGAATGTGATGGTTCTGCCCTGCAGTCCCTCCCCCTCCTGCTGTCTTCACCTCCACTTCAACGAGCCACACCTGCTGCTGAGCCACACCTGCTGGTCATTGAAGTGGAGGTGAACTGTATGGTATTTAAGAGCTGCACTGCCAAACTGGCAGTGCAGCTGCATTCTGATGCCTGAACCCTGTGTTGTGCTGCTGCTCCTCTGAGTTTTGTATTGTGTTTTTACTAGTTTTATTAAATATCTCAACATTTTTACTCAGCCTGTGCGTGAGTGGGTCCCTCATCCACTTTTTGGGTACATGGTCCCAGTGCCCGCCAGTTTCCTGTTTGCAGTCGGCGGGGGCAAAACCATGACAAGCTATAGTATTACTATAGTTTCCACAGTATTACTAGAGTAGAACTACAGCCATCACACTATAACTATAATATTACCTCTGTCAATGGTACCATGATTATAGTCCACACAACTGTATTGCAGTAGTTTGAATTACAGTATTCACAATTGTAATACATCACTATGATGGCAAAAAAACCATCTATTTACTTGAGGATAACTATAGCTTGTATCTATTATCATTTTTCATAAGAGAGGAAACAAACAAATCAGGGAATCTTTTAATTCTGATCGTTTTTAAAACAGGTGTTAGAACGTTAAACCCTATGGACTCTTCAGCCAAGCACTCCAGATCCAGTTAGTACTGAAAGTTCTCCAGGTTCTGGTCATTTCACAAATTAGAGCTGCAGCTGCAAAGGAGTGCAGGTGTTTTGCGCTTGATATAGAATGAGCCAGGTGACTTTGAGTAGAAATTCACATTAAAATCCATAGAATTCGCATTAAGATGAAGTTTTGTTTGAAGACTAATCATGTGTTTGTTTGCATGAATGTGTGTGTTTGTGCCTATGTCTTCTAGTGGACAGTTGTCATCCAGGCACACAATTATGTGCGCATGATAATGCATATTTATGAGACGATAGCATGTCATGCTGTCACTGAGTGATTTTCACAGCGAAATCTCACAGTTTGAAATGCCTGATAGAGTTGTATGTGTGTAAAAAAAAAATCAAAAGCTCATTATGACAGTTGAATGGGGCTCCCTCTTTTGAAAGTCCCGGTTGCTGTATAATGGCCGTCCTTAAAAAATCCTTTTAGATTGAGTAATTGCTGAAAAATTTGTGGTAGCACATTCCATCGCTTCTCTTTGAACAATAGGCCACACATTAACATAAGCTGTATCTTTGTCCAAACCCTTGAATTAGTATTACTTTGCAGGTGTAAGTGATACTTCCTGTGGACTCCGCATTCAGCTTACAGTATTTATAGCTAGGAGCTGAGTCTCTTTCAAGATCCAATCAACAATTTCTGTAGGGTCCTCAATCCTAATCTAAGGACAGAAGAACGAAGACTGCACTATTTTTTATGATGAGTCGGTCTTGCTTGAAAGTCCTGTCAAGGTTAAATTTCCTAAGTTACAAAATGCATATTTATAAAGATTTGGCTTGTTTATACTACTTTCATTTCTGTATCCCTCTCCGATTTCTTAGAGAAGGACCGCTAGGAAGGACCATTGTGGGCAGAAAAAATGGCTGCCCCGTGGGGACAGGAACTAACAGTGGCCACAGGTGAGTGCTCAGCATTTCCCTGCTTCTCAGAGCTTTGATTCAGTCTCAGGATGCATAATGTGATTTCAGGGTCCACTCATCACTATTTACAATTTTTTAATACCGTTCAGTGTTTAAGATGGTTTTAGGTTTAAAAAAAAAAAAGCAGGCAAACAAAAATGTTTGAATTTTCTGTTTAACCCTGAGTGTGCTAAATGCAACTGAATGATATTAGATATAAAAATCAAAGCTGTTGAAAGCCTATCATGTGACAACTTGTAAAAGAGCTCTTTTAAAGAAATTTCCACATGATAGGTTTTCAACAGCACAAGATAATTATTATTTCAATTATTTTTGTATTTATTTCAGCACTCTAAGGGTTAAAATTCTGAATCTAGAGAAGAACGAATATTCAGATGGTTCATTTCTATCCATCGTACAAAAAATAATAATAAAAAAAATACTAAAAAATCTGTTGTACTCTTGCTTGGCAGCCATGGTTCCCAAATCGTGGCACTTGGAGAGATTACAAACCCGACTCATCGAATAGAAGAGCACATCTTGTGTGACCCTGATTCTCTACAATGAGTCCTGAAGATCTATTTTTAAGATCAAACAAGTGCGTGTCCTCTGGACCGTACGAGGGGACAGTGCCTCGATCAATGTCTCTCCCAGCTCGGTAAGCTAATATCAAGCTGCCCGGAGCTTACTGCCTGAAAGTTGACCTTTTATAAATAATGTTTATATTATTATCCCAGCTTTGGAACGGACGACTACTTAGGGGCAGCTGTATGTGTGGGCAAGGAGAAAAGGTGAGCATTGTGTTAGCATTTGTACATGTAATAGAGATTGATTACTGTCTTCCTCACAGCGTTGTCATTTGTCACAGCCTGAATGACTCACCGTGGAGAAATCCTTCAGATTTGCAGGCGTGATTTATCAAGGTTGCCCACTTGTTTTAACACACGCGTGCCACATATGTTCAAGCAGCAATCAATACTTCTCCCTCACATTATTGAAATGAAATGACACTCCGGTTTGCAAAACTGGAATACCGCAATTGGGTGCAATGCACCCGATCAATTTGTTAATTTGTAAAATACAAAAATTTTGATGTACAGTGAACTGTATCCGTCTGAGGACTAACTGGTAATGTTTCGTGGGATTTGTTCACGAATTGCTCGTGGCACTTAGAATTCTGGGTGGCAAGATTTCTTTTGTTTTGACCTTCAGGAGACAGTGAATAATTTGTGCTTCAAAATGAGTGGGGCTTGCTAACAATGTCTCAAGCTATTATCGGATTAGGTATTGACTCTCTCCACCCATAGGCATAGCGAGAGGAAGTCATGGCATTTTGTTGCAAACATGCATCAGCAAAGGGCGAAGCAAAACTTCTTTGTAGGATCTGCCCAAACTTACCCACGGGCCTGATCTTGAGCCCCGAACGATGACAAAATATGTAAAACATCTCCGCTAAACCTCCAACTATGAGTATTTGTTGCACTTCAATGCCGTTAGAAGACCAATTTCTGAACCGAGAGGAAACTGAATGGAGATGGAATCTGAGAAGCACCCACTCATCTGCAACCATTTACACTCGCAAACCATATTTAATGTGAACAATGAATTGTTGTGCTTACAAATTCAAGAGGTAACGGAGTCATATCTTCACACCGGAATTGAGGAATCGCCACCATCTGAGACGAACAGTTTGTGTGAAATGAGTTTCCCTCCTGGTTTCCCTTATCGGCCGACATTCTGGGGCTCATTTTTTTTTTCCTTTCCTGTTGTGTTTTGCTATCTGTCCCGATGCATCTTCAGTTTGTACTTTTTCTGCATGCAATATCATTCCATGTAATAATATCAGCTGAGAGCACGTGGCTTTCACTTGACCTCCAAAAAAAAAAAAAAACTTCATGGAGTCCTCTTTCCTATAGAGTGCTGACCTCTCTGATAATACACACCCAGCTCCATCCACTGCCATCTCAGAGTCGAATGACTGGGACATTTATCTCATACATTGTATGCTAGGATAGGCTCAAGCCTCCCCAATGGATGGATGGATGGATGGACTTATCCAAAAAAATATGAAAAATACAACCTCACGTATGCATGAACGTCACTAATAATCATCAAACCATTTCAGGATAGAATTCCTCCACTGGGCGTGCTAATCTTTAAAATGACTGAAACTATGTCTTTGAAGCAATGGGGACCAATTGATGTTTCACGGTTATTCTTTTAAAGCAACAGTTAATGAAAGAAGGTGAAAACACACTCCTTCTCTCTTCCCAGCTGCTTTCTCGAGAGTGTCCTTCCATCTGGAAACTAACTAGAGGTAGGATTATGGTGTAATTTCCATCGGTTTGTCTTGGGGGTGAAAGGTTGACAGTTCAGCTGTGCAGCGAGACACAGATTTATCTTGGTGATAAATCGAAGCCTCTTTAGGATGGTGGCAGTGGGACAGCATCAGTGTTTGGGGCCTGGCATCGTTCCACTCCAGCCTGGCAGTATCATCCTTCTGCTCGCATCTGCTCGTTGGAGACAGGAAGAAGAATCATGGGCACAAGATGTGAGGGGTCAGAACAGCAAATCGTGCGCGAGAGAGGAAGAGGGATCATTAGAGACAGGAAGAGGAAGTATGGAGACAGGAAAATAAATCACAGATGGAATGGAAAGGGGGCTCTTTGCAATGTCTTATTTCTCAAGTCCTCCCTTATTATCCTCGATCTTTGCTCCATCTGTCCAGTAGAAGTAGATGTTTGGAAAATAATTGAAGGCAACGGAATCAAAGAAACGCAATTGTCTTATGTCCTTTCCCCTCCAAATGTCTGTTTTAAGCCATGTCAATGACAGGCAGATGCTTTCCTGATTTGGAGTGGTAGATCCACAAGTCAATCATTTACATCACACTTTACAAAAAAAAGAAAGGAGGACAAATCTCAGAATACCATTCAAAAGATACTTAACCTCTCCAACCCGGGGTTTACGAGATGTTTAGTGAGGTGTAGGAGGCCTTCAGTAACTTGACCAAAAACACACAATTACTCTAAACTGGTTTCACACAGCAATTTTCCTAATTAGTAACCAAAATCGAAGAGAGAGGTCAGCACACCAGTGTTGAAGAGGTTCTGTCTACGATCAAAATACAGATGTGAAGTGTGTGATTCACACATTTGCAGTCACAATGCAATAATAATTAATTCATTAAAATGACCAACATTTTGTCATACAATAGCTCTCCTTCAGGGTATTGAAACATTCCTCTATGCCCCAATAATGACCAATATCAAAACATTGGTATCTAAACAAATTAATTATTATAATTTTTTAAATAATTTTAGCTATGAGTGAGAGGCTGTCTGTCTTCACATCAAACAAACATTAACTTAACTTGTGAAGACTAATCAATAGAATTTGCGGCCAATTTGTTTTTAGCTAGAATTATTGTTTAACACACCACAAACTTCTCAGGCATTTTCTATTCACACTAATGGCAACATTAACATCAATATGTCTTTGTAAATTCTGAATTATTGTAGCTCATAATATGGTACATAAAGCATTTGGATTGTTTCCAACCTTACTGTTATCACATGTATGATGTTCACATTGTTAATGTAGGATCAGTGATCCTTTTGACATTTTTCAATAATTTCTTAATCATTATATGCTTATGGAATTGCCGTGATAACTCAGTAAATAAATTGTTTGATAGTTAATCAGGCAATCTTAAACAGGAACAAGTTGAGAGCGATCTTTTGTGAAAAGATGAGTTTACTGAAGGGCTTAGCTGGCTAGTAAAAATCACGTAATGCCAGTATTGTTGTAGACAGTAGTGTCTACAGGTCGTTGAGCTTCAAGTTGATAAGATATTCCTTGCTTTTTGCACCCTACTATCTTCTAACAGTAGAACAGGTATGTCCTAAGATCTCCACTCTTACATTCCCCACCAGTCTCTTCTTCTATCATTTGTCAGATTAGGACTGAATCCAAACATTGCTCCACCTCTTCTCTCTATGGGACCAGTGAAAGAAGTATTACTCTTTTCATGAAAAATATTTTAGTTGAATAAATGACAAATGCAAATAAATATGTATTTACTGTGGTCTGGCAAATTTAAGTAAAGTGCATTCAGAGCAAATTTGGCATGCAAGGAACAATCTGTATTCAGAGGATATGTGGATAGTAGATAATTAGTAGCATGTTTAACAGACGCATTTATTCAGTACATTATAAAATCAATAGCTCAATTCAAGCAATCTGACTGGTTGTTACCCCTGGTATAACAACAATGGCTATTAGCCATGTTGCAATAGCATCTAATCGCTATATATGAGTCAAAATCACTTTGCATGAGAGAAGGAAATTAATTTGATTAAAAAACAAAACCATTAACCAACAACCTAGTAGTCCAGCTAACAAACTGCAAACATTACAAAGGGAAATATTTAAGGTCAGTTTTGACCGCTGGTGGTGGCCTAACCATGTTGGATTGGATTTAGCAGTGCATATCTGTGAGGGGGAAAAAAATCATCAATTGACCCTAAATGATGGCATGAAGAGATGCGCAAAAAGGAGGTCAGATCACGTTCACATCATAATACTTCCACAGCAACAAAAAAACTTTGCCTCAATCACCAAATTTGTATTTCCGCAGATGCACCTTTGAAGGGAATGTACAAATCAACGTCTGCCAGCCAAAAACCAGGTAACTGGGCTGTCAGTGTGACATGCGCTGCATGGTAGCAGACAACACTCTATCCTGCTAGTTCTCCTTTTTCATTAGCAAACAATTTTCACTGGCAAATAAAAAAACAAAACAACATTTTTGATCATATTGTGCCTGAAATATCAGTTATTCATTATTTTTAATGGATTTGTCGTTTATCAAACTGTTGTGTAATAGCAATATCACACTTGAGGTCGTGTCTTCTCCTGAATATCACCATGGCTGCGAATATCTGCAGCAATGGGAGACATCAGAACAGACGGTGACAAACGCAGGATCAGCAGTGAAATCAGAAAATAGAAAAAGCCTCATTAAACACCCAGACTACCAGAACAGACGGGGGCGGGTAGATCATAGCAAGTGGAGGGGCTGAGGTTGTGCTGCGGTGAGCAGCGTTCAGGTCCGAGGTCTTTATCATCAGGTCAGTCCTGGTGGAGTGGGCGATAATAGGTAGGGGAATGACATTGGATGTTGAGGACAGTTAAAGGGGAAACAGCCAACAAGAAGACCAAGATGATGCCGGAACTAGATATCACAATGAAGAGTCGTCACCGCAAGAAAGTTGACACTAAATATATTAGGGTCAGCAGTCTGGCAAAAGGAAAGACTGAAACCAGGAACTAAAATACGCAGAGACAACATTAACAACAAGGATCTGGTGTGGGAGAGAAAATCAATTAAGAAAGAATCAGGATAGAACAGGGGCCTTATACCTACAACCAAATCATGGTTGACATTTGGTATAAAGGTGGATTGCAGCAAAGCATGAAAAAATCTTTTTGTTTACAAACTTGCATCTTATGTTTTTAATACCCAATGATAAACAACTCATTTGTTTTTGATATGACTGAAATTAGTCAATGTTTTTTTTTTTTTGTGGTTGTTTTTTAAATTTAGATTTATTTGCGATGTCTTATCAATTTGTATGTTAATGCAGCTACATTTCATTAGCAATGAATGTGTTTACAGGGTCACTTTTGCAGTGCTTGGATGCTTAATTAAATTTTCGGTCATTACAGTGAGGGATGACAAGCCAAACTGAAAGATATACACCATATTACATTTATACACCCAGGACAATTCTGCTTATCAATGCAGTATTCTTAAACTGCCACTGCTGCTCTGACCTTGGCCCGCTCTGTGCTCATTTGACACGAAATTGCCTTCGATATTACTCGTGAAACATTGACAAGTGCAAATTAGAAACATTGCCAGCAATTCATTGCTAGCAATTACTGTCAGCAGGCATTTGTGGCGAAGATGATCACATGATGCAGGTGGTCTCAGCGCATTCCTGTCCTCCTCTCTGATTTTTGCTCATCAGTGGGGAACAGCTGTGAGCTCACGCGAGTCTCCTTCATCAGCTCACATACACTGCGTTCCACACTGAATCCTCTCTACGGGCGCAGGATGGAACACTTTTTCTGAAACGAGACATCTTGTTAATTTTCTAGCTCGGTCAGCGTGGTCATCCTGAGATTTCACTTTCATGAAGATTCATTTGGATGATTTTAATGTCGCATCACTGAATAGAGCACTTACTATTTAGACCTTGATCTAGATTTGAATGTACTTCTTTGATCAACAAGAAATAAAATTTTTGCTTTGGCTAAAGTTTTTCTTTTGCTGACAATGAAACAGCGCTGCGAATATCAATCCTCCTGGCACCTGTCTCAAGGCTCTTCCTGATTTAATTAAAAAATACATTTTCCAAAAAGAATTCTCGGTGGAAGTTAATACTTCAACAATCGTCTCCAAATACTTCATCTTTAAAATGACATTTCACTTCACAATACCATATGACGATTTCTGATGTCACTGACTGGGTTTCATGTGGAATCTAAGCGCGAGGAGTAAATCATCAGAGAGTGCAAAAATGTGAATATTTCCATTGAAAAATGTATGTAGGCTGATTGCTTGGTATTTCACCTCAAGATTTAATTTACATACTCAACAAAAAAAAAAAAGTTTAGAAACGCTATTTTATCCCGAGAATGTGACATGTACAGACTGAACAGATATCTCAGGCGTTGCTTTTGTCATTGTTGTTAATCCACACAAATTGCATCAAAAATTTGACACGACACAAATTGCATCAAAAATTTGACACAACACAAATTGCATCAAAACATTTGATCAGACGACTTAATCACCCCAAAACAGGGTATCCAAGGGGAAGACGAGAATCACACCATGTTCTTACCATTAAATCAAAAAGTCAAAAGTCATTTAAAAAGATCTTGCGTGAAAACCATGTTTTTTCATCACATCTTGACAGCGTCTTGGCAAACTCAGAAACTCAGAGAAAATAGCTGTGAAAAGATTCAGTGGTCCTTAACTTTGTTGTTGAATGTGTGTGTGTGTACACGCTCAGTGAAGTGGCCATTATTGTGCTGCAGCTAAAATGGCAGAGTTCACCCTATTTGACTTAGAATGCAACAACACATTTTGTCTCTCTGTATTTCAAAGGTAAGCATGAATTCAGGCCAGAAATCCAAATGTGCCCCCTGCATTCGCAGCTTTACCCTCTAGCTCTCAGCTGGAGAAGTCAGCCGTGCGTCACATTCCGCACCCCTGTCACGTACCGTAATGGGCGGATATGTGTGGAATTCATGAATCCGCTCCGCTGGTGGTTGCATTTCTTGTGGCAAAATGAATGTCAAGCTTATTGAGCCAAGAGGCTTTCATTAGATTACCTCTCGTTCGTGCCTCAGGAGTGTAACCGCCAATAAAGGACCGAGCGTGCACGCCGGAGCGCTGTATCGGAAATGTGGGACGGCACGAAAGGGAAATCAAATGACAGGCCAAAGTAGATCACGCTAAAGGTAAACGTTCTGGGGGGGGGGGCATGCTCTTTCCCTGTGACCTTTTCAGCTGTTGTGGACGCCCATGCACAGGGATTCTGACAAACTGACCTACATTCTGAAGATCACTTATCAGGACTCCCCAGCCTGACCTATTGGTCATAAAATATTGCCACCCTTCGCACTCTACCACTTTTGTTGAAATGTGCAAACAGCTTCGAGTCAATGTGCATCATAATGGAATTAGAAGTGAATTGTGATATAATAATTTGTGGCCCCAAATATTTCAGGCATTTCAGTTCCCATTTGTAACTGGCTGGCTACTGCATAGGCCTTTACGGGAACAAACTGGAGTTTAATTTTCGAAATATTTTACTTATTTTTCTCCATGATCTGTACCATTGATTGGATTTTGTCGAACTAAAACATTCATGTGATTACTGAAAGACGACCAGCATTTCTTGCAAGTTAATACAGGAGATGTACGTTTTGGCAGCATCGTGTAGGAATATTGATAGGAGAAAGCAATACATTATGCAGACAACCTGTGATCTGCATGAGTGGCCTGTATGTGCAGGTTGTTTGAAGAACTCTACAGACTATCATCACTCTGCCAACTCAGGCGCATTTTTCATCTCAAGCTACAATTGTTGCTTATTTTTTCGCTGAGGGTGGCCATTTTCATCTCCAAGTGCAACAAAACCTCCTCAGTCTCAGAATCCAGTTTTGTATTTGCTGAGTCATCAAAGATAGGGTCTGGTTTTCCCCAGGGGAATAGGTGAAACAATCCCAGAGTGCTGCGCCCAACATTTTGTGGACTACTGTTGTTTGTAAGAACCCTCTGCGGGTTTGAGATCTCGGGCTTCACAGCGAGCCTGACAAACACCTGCAGGCCTCGGCTGTGTTCCGTCGAGCGCTCGGTTCGCTCACCTTCTGCTTTTCGTTTTTGCTTCCTGTTTGAACTGCCCCTCTTACGTCTTTGATCTCCATAAAGCTTGAGCTTGCATTACATGTGCATGAAACTGGCATAGTGTTTGCAGATCTGTTTAACAATGAGCTTTCAATAAAAACCTGTTCATCTGGGGATTGGTACCTTTGGTATCACCTTTGATAGATTTTTTTTTTTTTTTTTTAGTGACCGTGGATTAAATGATTTATCATTTCTTTTTTTATTTCTGTACACTACAGAAGTAGACTCCTCTTTTTTTATTGCCTTAGGTTCTTCGCTTACTTTTTTGATGTGCAGCCTAAAACACAATAAGATCAGTATAACGGCAGAAATACCGGACTCCGTGAGTCCAGACCCAGCGAACATGCAGGGCATTTTAATGAGCCTTTTGTTTTGAATGCAGCCTTTCACAGCGAGACTTGGGTTTAGGATCAACAGCCAATGCATTTCTGCCACAATCATACATGAAAATAACATACAGCGTCTTCCATAAATATCTGCACCCCTGGCACCCCTGATGTGTTCTTTAGCTTCTAATAAATTCAGTTTTTTTCTAAATAATATAGGACCACAATGAAAAAAAAAGAGGAAAATGCAACCTTTAATTCAAGTGCATTTATTCAGTGGGAAAAAAATCCCATATTGAGAAATAATTCTTTTACATCAAATCATATGTGCCACAATTATTAGCACCCCTGATGTTAATACTTTGTACAACCCCCTTTTGCCAACAAAACAGCACCTAGTCTTCTCCAATAATGTTTCACAAGATGGGAGAATACAGAAAGAGGGATCTTCGAGCATTCCTCTTTGCACAATCTCTCTAAATCATCCAGCGACCTGGGTCCTCACCTCTGCACTCTCCTCTTCAGCTCACTCCACAGGTTTTCAATGAGGCTGAGGTCTGGGGACTGAGATGGCCATGGGAGGAACTTGATTCTGTGTCCGGTGAACCATTTCTGTGTAGATTTGGCCACATGTTCAGGGTCATTATCTTGCTGAAAGACCTAGTGATAACCCATCTTCAGCTTTCAGGCAGAGGCCACCAGATTTTGATTTAAAATGTCCTGGTATTTCAAAGCGTTCATGATGCCATGCACCCTAACAAGGTTCCCAGGGCCTCTGGAAGCGAAACAGGCCCACAGCATCACCGATCCTCCCCCATACTTCACAGTGAGCATGAGGTGCTTTTCTTTAAACTCATCTTTTGTGTTCCGCCAGACCCACTCAGAGTGTTTTTTTTTTCTGTTCAGCCTCCTAAATAGCTTGTTGGCATGTAGATAGCACCTGATGGTTGTTTTGGAGACTTTGTGACCCCAGGATGCTACCATTTGTTGCAATGCTTTAATTGTGAGCTTTGGAGAACTTTTTATTTCTCTTGCCATCCTCCTTACTGTGCGTGGTGGCAAAATAACCTTGCGTCCTCGTCCAGGCTTGTTTACCACTGTTCCAGTTGTTTTAAACTTCTTAATGATTCCTCTGACTGTAGATATGGGCAGGTGCAGGCGAGTGGCTATTTTCTTGTAGCCATTGCCTGACTTGTGAAGGTCGACAGACATCTGCCTTACTTGAATGGTGTGTTCCTTTGTCTTTGAAGAGTGGATAAAAGAAACGCCCTCTGTGTCGCGTCATTTTTATACTCCAGGGAAACAGGAAGTGATGATTTATAAATTAATTGTTCCTAGATACTCTGATCAACTTTGTAAACTACTGTAGAAATGACAGAAATACTTCAATTACATTTATTTCCTAGGAAGTTTTAATTGATCCACAATAATCCACAATAATTGTGGAACAGGTGATTTTATGAAAAATAATAATTTCATAGGGATTTTTTTCACCCTTAAAATTCACTTGAGTGGAAGGTTACATTTTTCTACAATTTTCAGTGTGAGAGTATGCTTCTGCAATAAAAACATCTTCACCAGGGGTGCCAATAATTATGGAGGGCACTGTATGAGGGGTTTTGGGGCAAAATGAGACATATCCCAAAAACTACTTTTGAAAAAACTAGTATTTTCTTTATCTTCCTCAATCACATGTTGGACTATTTTGGTAATTAAAATTAATTAACAGTAATTTACTTTAACTTTGTTAATTGAAATTAACGCAGTAAGACAACACGTGATTGCGGAACATTAAAAAAAAATGTTAAAATTTCATCAAAAGCAGGTTTTGGGATATGTCTCTTTTTGCCCCGAAACCCTTCATATGTAGGCTGCTGGTTAAGAGTAGTTCACCTATTTAACTTTTCTGAGACCGTTAAACACAGACGATTTGAACCTGTCCTCATCTATCGCTCCTCCTCACCCCCACTGCTTTGGTTTCAGTGGTTCCCAAAATAATTAAAAGCGCTTGACATCGTCGCTATCGCTCAATAGTTGTTTCTCGGAGAACAGCTGGGTGGCAGTAATTGGGTGGGTAGCGCTGGCGGTAATATGTGATTTTATTTTTTATGACCTAGCTGCGTCCTCGCAGGAGTAGGTGGACAGCAGATTGTTTCCCCGTTGCATCTCGGGGACGGAGCCTGTTGCTGATGAATGCGGTGCACGCTTGTGACCGATTTCCTCGGCTGTGGCCTCAGTGGCGGAGGAAGGGGGTATAAATCCGCTGATTTACTGCACCATATTGGGACCGCGAGCGCGCGGCAGCATCGGCGAGCTCAGTAGCGCATTCCCTCCTGTGTGGCTACATAATTAATCACGTAATCCTCCGACAGCATTACAGCCCTGAATGAAGGTTTTATGTTGCTGTCTCACTGTTGCTTTGCGGAGGCTTTATATTTCATTGTAAATTAAAAATCTAGTCTGTCCCTGCCCGCTCCATACAGTCCTTATGCATGCCCTGAAACAATTGAGTCTTCCTTTAAAACATTTCCCAGCTATATAAAAACACAGGAAGACTAACGACATGGCGTTACCCCAGAGATCTCAACTTTGTGTTACAGGCACATTCAGAGTGGAGGGTCCAATCACAGGCCTGTATTCTCATGACGCCGAAGTGAGATGAAAACAAGAACTTGCGCAGAACGGTCGGGTTGGATTTTTATTCGCCCGGCTCCCACTGAGGATCACCGACCACCTCCGGAGCTGTAACTCCACAGATAATGAGCTCAAAATTTTGATCAATGGTCTCGGAGCGACGGGCGAAACCAACATTCTAGTTTCAGTCAAAATGTGGTCGCACACAATTCACAGAACGTACAGATTCGGTGCGCAGGCTCCAGAAAAAATTTTTTAGAAGTGCTAGTATTTTCAATCATTGTGCAGGTTTATTCACAGGACGGCCGTGTAGCCTGTGGCTAAGCGAAAGTAAAGCTCATCTACATTCTGCCTGTTCAGTCGAGTCAGAGATGGGAGGCGCAAACTGGATTAAATTTGACTCTGCCTCTGAGACAAAAGGAAGGTAAACAAGTATCTCAGCTTTGTGCGTAGAGCAATTTAAAATACCTCGAAGGCTCAAGAAAAGGACTATGGTAATTTATACAGCTTCTCTCTCTCGGCGTTGTGTTGGTGCTTTTAAAAGAGGAGGCAGGTCAGCTTCAAAACAAATCAGTTTTCTTCTTTTTTTATCTATTCACATGCATGTAATCCATAAAGCAACAACATTGAGGGCTTGATAGATGCCCATACAGTGGGGGAAATAAGTATTTGACCCCTCGCTGATTTTGCAGGTTTGCCCACTTACAAAGAATGCAACGATCTATAATTTTAATCATATATACATTCTAACAGTGAGAGACAGAATCACAAAGAAAATTTCAGAAAATCACATCATATGAATTTATAAAAATTGATAACCATCTGATGAGGAAAAATAAGTATTTGACCCCCTACCAAACAGCAAGTATTCTGGGTCCCACAAGCCAGTTAGTCTTTCTGGAAGACACACCCCCAATCCAAACTAATTTTTTACATCAAATACACCTGCCTCACCTCATTACCTGCATAAAAGACACCTGTCCACTCCCAAACAACCAGATTCGAACATCTTCACCATGGGCAAGACCAAAGAGCTGTCTAAGGACATCAGGGAAAAGATTGTTGACCTACACAAGGCTGGGATGGGCTACAAGAGAATTGGAAAGCAACTTCGAGAGAAAAGATCAACTGTCGGTGCAGTTATCAGGAAATGGAAGAAGTACCACACTGCCGTCAACCTCCCTCGATCTGGGCCTCCATGCAAGGTCTCGCCTCGTGAGATGTCCCAGATCATGCGAACGGTGAGGAATCACAAGGGGGAAACTGGTTAATGAAGTGAAGGCAGCTGGGACCACAGTTACAAAAGAAACAGTTGGTAACACACTACGCGGTCATGGATTGAAATCCTGCAGCTCACGCACGGTCCCCCTGCTCAAGAAGGCACATGTACAGGCCCGCCTGAAGTTCGCCATTGACCACCTGGATGACTCAGAAGAGGCCTGGAAGAAGGTGATGTGGTCAGATGAGACCAAAATAGAACTTTTTGGCTCAACTCAACTCGCCGTGTTTGGAGGGCAAAGAACACAGAGTAAACCCAAAGAACACCATCCCCACCGTCAAGCACAGTGGTGCTTTTCAGCCAAGGGGACGGCACAACTCCATTGCATTGAGGGGAGGATGGACGGGGCCATATACCATGGAATTCTGGACCAACAGCTCCTTCCCTCAGTGGGAGAGCTGAACATGGGTCGAGGATGGGTGTTTCAGCACGACAACTACCCTAAGCACACCGCCAAAGCAACAAAAGAGTGGCTGAAGAAGAAGTACATCAAGGGTCTGGAGTGGCTTAGCCAGTCTCCAGACCTGAATCCTATTGAAAATCTTCGGAGGGAGCTTAAAATTCGGGTTGCAAGGCGACAGCCTCAGGACCTGAATGATTTGGAGGCTGTCTGCAGGGAGGAGTGGGCCAACATCCCTGCCAAAATGTGCACAAACCTTGTCAACAACTGTAAAAATTGTTTGACATCTGTGCTGGCCAATAATGGCTTTTCTACAAAATATGAACATCCTGTTTGTCCAGGGGGTCAAATAATTATTTTTGACCAAAAATATGCAAATAAATTCCTAAAATGCATACAATGTCTTATTCTACTTTTTGGTGATATTCTGTCTCTCACTGTTAAAATAAACCTATCATTAAAATTATAGACCGTTGCACTCTTTGTTAGTGGGCAAACCTGCAAAATCAGCAAGGGGTCAAATACTTATTATCCCCACTGTAAATAAATCATCAAACTGCATGGCTGACCCACTGCGCCTCACTAAACGCAAATAAGTTTAGTTGTTGTATCTCGAAGGTACGGGACTGTAATTCATCAAACTGAGAACTGAGAACTTATTGTTCACCAGTTTCCCTCTCTCGATGAGGTCTTTTATTTAGCTCTGTGACAGACTTTTGAAGCCTTGTATTGATGAGGATGGTGTTTAATCAATAGACCAGCAGAAATCATGGATATTGCCTATCATATGCCCGCACTCGTACCCTTAGTAGGCCAATCGATGAGCAGAATTGATCCGGTGCATCCCTAATAAAGCTATTTTTTTTCCCCCTCTCTGCAGTCAAATGTCTTTCAAGTTGACAATGTCATTTGTTCTCATAGAACAAGTCATTAGCATTATGCAGGACCTTTGTGCCATAATCCTCATTCCAGACCTTTCACTCTACAGATTTGAACTAAAGTGAGCATTTTGGTAATACTCTGTGAAAATAATGTACATGTTATATAGTCACTTTATTAAATATACTTCAGTTATAAACAGGAGTTGTGTTTGTGGTACAAGAAGTTTCTTGTTAATTGCTGCTGAGTTGCATTTGTTAAACCCCGTCCTTAGACTGATGGACGGCGAGCATCGTGCCGTTCTGTGGCTGCTGTTACCGTGACGATGGTAGTTGTTGTTCACCCTTCAATGTAAATCTTGACGTGAAAGACGCTTTATAAAGGAAATCCATTAACTGCCACTCTAGACCAAGACAGGAAATGTTCGCAACGTCAAGGCACCTTATTCTTCAGACCATGCTGACAGCATAAAGACAGGCGTTTGAATAAAAAAAGCCACCAAGAATAATCTCCCTTCTAAAAGTGATAAAGTCACTGAACTGTGGAGCAATTGATATGCCTGAGGTAGGTTGTTTGCTTCATGTCAAATGAAAATGTTTGCTGATTACCATGAAGACAGGTTATGTCAAATGAGTGGCAGTGGAATGTTCCCCACTCTCAGAGTGAAGAACCCACTCAAGCAACATATTTTCATTTCAGGATCATAGACACTGGTAGCCAAGTGCCTAGTCCAAGCAGTTCTGTCAAACAAGGCAAGATCAATTTGGTCTATGTGCGGAAAGAGCAAGAGAAAAGCGTTGGCTCACTACCTCAGGATTTTATGGCATATAGCAATTTTCCAGAAAGCACAAAAGCATAAAGTGAGACCACTGATTCTCTTCCCTAAAATGACAAGCAGAAAATGTGCTTGGTGCGGTACAACTGTCAGAGGTATTTATGGAATGTGTGTTGTATATATTTGTCACCCCTGCTTAGGACACTCGCAAAGAGAATTAAATGTGCGAAGCTACAACAAACACAATTAATCTCCGTTTACACAAATGTCGCACTCGAGCATTGTCTGCGAGCGGTAATGAGCCTGTCTTAAGCAGCAGGTTCATCATCACCTCGTAGTTGGCTAATGTAGGATTAAACACGAGCCTTCAGTTATCTAATTGCTTGTTAGGAAGTGAAGGGAATGTGTCTCTACCACCTTCTCCAGCAAGACAGGCTCTCGTTTACCAGCAAATCAGATCAGCCAGGCAGACCGTACCAGTATATACCAGCATGGAAAAGTCTGCCCACTCCTCAGGGCACAGTGGCCGTTCATTCCCCCAACGTTTACCCTACAAACCCCTCCTACAAAGGCCATAGCAGATTGAGTTTTTTCCCGAACCGAGGAGCAACCGCATCACTCATTGCACGAGAGAAAGCGTGACAGGCAGAACAAGGAGAGACTACCGACATCATGTACAATACAGACACTATCTACGACTGTCGACTTCTAAGGGAATACAGAAAAAAAAAAAATAAACACTTGTTCAGAGCTCTCCTGCTTGATGTGTTCACATTTCAGCTGAACCTAATTCCTGAAAGCAGCGAGAGTATTCAGAAGTGGCACTTTTTATATTTGGCCCAGACTTTCTCTATGAATTTTGGGGGTTCTCAACTTAATTCTGTGAGTTTTTGGGGAGCGTCTTGAATAGATGGTGTCAGTGATCCCAAGCTGGATGATGCTGAGGACAGTGAGCCTCCACCAGTATCTTCACATCTGCTCTTTCTGTATTTTTAACTTTATTCCAACACTGGGATTTTCAGCAGGAAAACGTGAAACCCAGAGTATGTTTTTCCAGTGTAACATGTTCCAAGGAAGTCCTCTTGTTTTGTTCAGAGACTGTGGCCATTGGTGAAAAGAATTTTAGGGCACAGAGGTGCATTTTTAGGACACTGCAAAGTTCTGCAACTTTGAGCCTAAATTATGCTGTACAGCTGCTGCATTATCCATAAACAATATTAGATTCAGTGATGTAACCTGCTCCTTTTTTGTCCAAAAAATATTTCTCTATTCTGCAAAATAGACGGTGACCCAAGAGTGACATTAGAAAGATAAAAAAACACATTGATCGTACATTTACTGGAGAGAAAAATACAATTGACTTTGTATTTTGACTCTGACTTGAATGGAAAACAGGAATTTTTTCAAATATTATGCCACAAACCTCTGTGGTGCTCGTGAGAAAATTTCTCTCAGCGAGCAGAAGAAGTAAAGCACGAAAGCGAAGCTCGGTTCTAGGCGCTCGGGTGCAACACCTCAGCTATGAATGTCAGATCTATTCATCGATACTAGTGGCACAGTTGTTGAACCCTGCAATTAATTACTTGCTCGGCATAAGGCTAAAATTAATTCTTACCCAAATGCCATCTGTGAAATAATGAAAATATAGGTCAATCACTAAGCCGTGTTATATGGAGATTACAGTGGATACTGTGACATTTTCTTATTAACTCTTCCCGTTCCAGCTTGCTCAAGATAAAAAGCCTCTTTCCACATGTAAGGATCTGTCGATGGGCCGTCCTATAACTGCAGACGAGACCTGTACCTGCGTAAATCACGCTCATTCTCTTTTAGCGTAGACTTGAAAGCAAGTCACGTTTATTCATGTTACGCATTTCATACGCAATGCTAAAAAAAAAAGTGAATTTAAAAAAGGATTAAAATGATCTCTGATGAGAGATGCTCTAAATGAAAGCTGAAATAAAAATGCCTTAAAGCAACATTATGCAACTGCGTTACCTTAAAATACAAGCTTAAAAAATCATTTTTATGACACAGTGACTTGTAATGGCTCTGCTTTCATTCGCGGTTCGTGCCCCGGACACCTGTACCTTTATTAACTTACTTTGGCTGATTGGGTCAATAAATGCATTTGAGCTACTTTCATCTAGGGTGAGAGGTTGGGGGGGTAAAGGTACTGCTTTTATTTACAACAGTGGTGCGGCACTTAGACTATAGGGGCTAAGTTTTGCTAAAAAAAAAAAAAAAAACAAGAAAACAATTCTTACTAGATAGGGCTTTAAGACTTTTTTTTTTTTTTTTATTTTCTACAGACTCCTCTACCCTCCGCTTCTCTTGCAGGTTGTTTCAGAGCTGAGAAGCATAAAAGTAGAGTTTATATTCTTTATAGGTCTTGATCCTGACCCAGAGACTACAAAGAGGTCGGCGTTAGAGACGCAGATCAGTCTGGATGGCGCATACAGTGCCGTGGAAAAGCATTTGCCCCCGACCCGATCTCTTCTATTTTTGCTTATCTGACATATTTGAATGTTTCAGATCATGATTTTAATATAAGACACAAAATCCAGCTTATAAATTAATACTTAATTCATAGAAGGTTAAGATTCATTTAAAACCTATATTAACTATGTGAAAAAAAAAATTGTAATCCAAAACCTAATGACTTGACTACAATCAAATGTTTGCAATAACTATTGATGAGACTTTTACATTGCTGTGGTGGAGTATTGACCCACTCCTATTAGGAGATTTGTTTAATTCAGCCACGTGGGAGGGCTTTGGACCTTGAGTGGCTTGTATTAGGTCATTCCACAGCATCTCAATCGGATTCAAGTCAGGACTTTGACTAGGCCACTACAAAACCTTCATTTTATTTGTTTTTAGCCATTCAGAGGAGGACCTGTTTATGTGCTTTGAATTATAGTCCTGATTATTGTCCCAACTGTACTAGAGCTTGATGTCACGAACTGATGGCAAGACGTTATCCTTCAGGATTTTCTGGTGTCGAACAGAATTCATTGTTCTATCAGTTACGGCAAGTCGCTGAGGTCCTCAAGCAACAGAGCTAGCTGCCCAAGACCATGTCAATACAGCCACCTCCAAAGGCGAAAGACTGTGTTGCTTTCGTTCAGGTCTGCAGTGGTTTTTGTGCTGTAACTCTCTAATGGATGCCAGTTTTGCCCATTTTCTTTTTTATCATGGAATCTTAACTGCAGACCTTAACTGAGGCAGTTGAGGCCCTCAGTTCTTTAAATCTTTGTCTGGGTTCTTCAGTGACCTCCTGGCTGAGTCAGCAATTTGGTCTTCGATGAATTTTAGTAAGCCGCCCACTCCTGGGAAGGCTCACCACTGTTACACGTTTTCTCGATTTGTCTACAATGGCACAAACTGTATTTCTTTAATGTCTCATCGTGTGGTGCTTTTTTCAACTTCAGATTGCCAGACAGGACAATTTAAGCGATGCTAAAACTCAACAGTGCTTACAGTAATCATACCTGGGTGGTTTCTAGTGAAATTGAACCCACTTACTAATTAAATTGGTTTACTTTGTTTGATCTCATAAATAATGGGGCAATTCTATTTTCACATAGAACCAGGTTGGGTTGGTGAGCTTTTTTGCTTCTATAAAAAATGCATTTTGTGTTTACTTGGGTTAACTTTGTCAAATGGTGAAACATTTAAGTGTGACAGATATGCAAAATCAGAAGAAATCAGGAGGGGGTAAATACTTTTTTCACTGCACTGCACCTTAAGAGCACATCTAACATTTAACCAGGTACCAGACCTTTGAGCGATTTAGAGGCAAGAAGCGGAATCTTAAAATCTACTCTGGAACTAATAGGCAGTCAATGAAATTTCAGAACAGCTGTGATGTCAGCCCTCCTTTTCGTCTCAGGCTGCAGATGTACTGCTGTATTTTGGATCAGCTGAAGTTTGTATAAGGATTTTTAAGGCCCACTGGAGAGGGCAGCTTCACTGCAGCCTGCTTGTGATGAAAGCACATATTACGTTCTCAGTATTTGCCTAAGTGAGGTAAGGCTTTACTCTGGAAATATTTTGAAGGAGATAAAAATGCTGTTTTGCTGATACCGCTAATATGATCTACAAAATTTAAATTAAAGGTAAATTGTACCCTGAGGAACCACGACGCAGGTTCGATCCCCAGGCATACCAGCCAGCAGTGGTGTGTAGCCTTTTCAGAGCATTGCACAATTAGCTTTGCGCCGCAGGGAAATAAATGCAGAGGAACTGGCGGGTTAGAATATTAGAATAGTAGCTTTGTTCATTGATCCAACGCCTTCTGTTAGCCAGCCAGGCGCTCGTCAGTGAGATTCTAAGCTTGCTCATGTTTGGGTATCCTCTGCCCTCGTTCTGAACTTGCGAAGTTTCAAGCGACCTATGAGTGTAAAAGAAGCCGTGGCTGACGGGCGCATGCTTCGGAGGAGAGCCGCGAACTGTCTTCACTCTGCCGAGATGGCAACATGGAGTTGTAGATGAGCAATCTTGTGTTCGTACATAGTTCTCAAATTGGGCTTTACAGATTCGGGCGGTGTTAGAAATGCCATATTAAAAAACAGAAGAAAAAAAACAAAAAAAGCTGTACCATGAGAATGGCTGGTGAGCAACTTGATATTTAGCGACAAAGAGTTTATGTTGGCACACAGCTTCTCCCTCTGAATCATTTTATCAATTGTTAGAAACTCTGTCTTCTCTCCATTTATTTGCAAAACATTTTGCGGCATACACAAGCTGATATGATCAAAGACGTCTTGAGCTCATCAGACTGAGCAAGGCCCGAACAATAAAATCGTAATTTATCTTGTTGTGACTTTTTGAAAATTTGTTTTGAGTTATAGCAACACAATAATATTCCATCTTACAAAGTATAATTTTCAGTGGTAAGTTACTTCTGTTGACATGAAGGAGTCAGGCAGAAGCAAACATAATTTCAGCTAAAAATCCTTGAGTGAAGTGTCAGAACAGTGAATGATTTTGAGGATGGATGTTTTAGGTTTTATTTCTTGAGTCACCACCACAAATTTCCTCGTGTATTGAAAGCTACCGCTTTAGTTAATGCAGCTAATACACCATTTCTTTGTTTTATCGTTCGTTCCCTGAAAGGCTTTGCAATAAAAAGAATAATGCTTATATTAAACTGAAATGGGTATCAGTTAAAACCAAAAGTGTTACTGTCTGTATGCTCATTATAGACGAGGTTGGAGATGCTTTCTGTTTATTGAACAATAAACATATATAATTATATAATTTTTATCTAGTGGCCCCAATGGGTTTAAACTGGCTGCGGAGCGTGTCAAATTGTCAGTGAGTTAAATAGGTTGTTTCATTTCATGATTCGACTCGTAATACCATCCCCAGCATGTATTTTACTTCAATGGGAGGATATTAGAGGATCATTAACAAGCTACCTCCTGAAAAGTGAAGGGGAAATTGAAGCCACTTAAAATGTGTGTTTGAGTACAGTTTTTACTTTCACAATACCCATCTTGCCTAGTTAAACGCAGTGGTGGTCCTGGCAAAGCCTGCATACAGGCAGAATTGAATATTTAGCCATCTGGTGCACCACTGCTTGGAGTTGCTGTGTTCATTGTTCTCAAGTCAGAAATTAGAAACTGTTTATTGTTTCTGCGGCAAGACGAAGCAAGACTGTAAATTGCGCAAAAAACGGATTATTGTGGTCTCCGTAGAACTACTAAGGCTGGAAGCTGGGGGTGAAATTGGAATGAAAATAAATAAATAAACAACCGCCACATGGATGTCATCATGCAAACACCATTGCAAGAGCCAAACAAGTTAATGGTCAACTGTAGCCAGTTTATTTGTTTTTTCTACCATTTCTACCAATGAGAAAGATTGTCACTGCCTTCAGAGATTTTTCAACGTTTGCAACCCTATGATGTGCTGTGGGCTGTGGGCTGGTTCTCAGTGCTTCCGTTCAGTGTTTCAGTCACACCAAGTCAGACACACTGGCTGGACACAAAGTAATGTAGCGTGATTGGGATGACATTATTTATAATGTTATTAACTACATTGTTTATATACGTTTCATTCAAACCTCCGCACGTGCATGAGAGGGGAAAGCTTGTACTGAATGGGCTAAAAATGGCCACAGCACTCCAGGTTGAACATTACATTTATTCCTTCCGATTGATGTCAGTACACCACAACAACCGTAACAATTCATACAGCACCCAAGCCTGTTTGAGTGACGATTGTCTCGAGGAGCTCAAAGGAGCGGGTATGAATATGTCACACCCGATTGTCACTGCCTGCAGAGATTTTTCAACGTTTGCAACCCTATGATGTGCTGTGGGCTGTGGGCTGGTTCTCAGTGCTTCCGTTCAGTGTTTCAGTCACACCAAGTCAGACACACTGGCTGGACACAAAGTAATGTAGCGTGATTGGGATGACATTATTTATAATGTTATTAACTACATTGTTTATATACGTTTCATTCAAACCTCCGCACGTGCATGAGAGGGGAAAGCTTGTACTGAATGGGCCAAAAATGGCCACAGCATTCCAGGTTGAACATTACATTTATTCCTTCCGATTGATGTCAGTACACCACAACAACCGTAACAATTCATACAGCACCCAAGCCTGTTTGAGTGACGATTGTCTCGAGGAGCTCAAAGGAGCGGGTATGAATATGTCACACCCACATGACGAGGAGTAATCGTGAGTAAGACAGCCGGTAAAAAGGAAGCACGCAAGATGCAAACTAATCAAAAGAGATGTTACTTCTAAAGCCGCTTTCACACTGGACGTGAAACAAATTTTTCGCACGACAGGTTGCATTCAAAGTCAATGCAAAGACGCGAATGCACTGATCCGTTGTGCGAAGAATTAGTTTCGCGTCCGGTGTGAAAGCAGCTTAATAGACACAGGAGTTGGGAGGAGAGGCAGTCGGCATTCACACGAGGGCTGTGACATCCTGCTTTTTCTTTTGGGGTTTTACCTTAAAATGGATGTTGAAATGCAATAAGATTAGGTGACTGACTTGTCCATTGAAGAATATTCCAGATCATTGTCATAATAAAGCTTTGAGTTGCTTTCACTGTATGTTTCAGTTCAGTCTCCATCAGCGCAGTGAAGCACTGGCTAATTAGTTTTAAAGCACTTTTGGTTCAAGCTACATAGACGATATTACAATACAGTGCAATTCAAGATTCATCCTGCTAATTTTACTAGCAGCGGTATCATCAATAAATGCAAGGGAACCAGTTCAACTAGCAGCTATACATGCCCACGCATAAACACACTGCACTTCACAGATTACCATGAGATGCCTGTCATTGTTCGTCTTACTCTTATTCTTCCATCATTTCGTTGCACGTAGGTCTTTGTCCTATCTGCCAATGATAAGGTGTTAGTCGAGAACAATTTATGCTTTTTTTAGATTTTTTTTTTTTTTGGCAGCCTGCTGGTTTGTTAGACCGTTAGATCTTTTAGTAAACCCACAGTATTTAGTCTGTTCGTCATTTTGACTGTGACATCGATACGCCGACCTTCAACATGATGTTCCTAATTTGTTCAGCTGCGGAGGGGTTTTTCTTCGCTGCGAACAGAATTCTTCACGCATCCAACAAAGTTGTTCTTCATGGCCTTCTGAGTATTTTGACATTCTGTCTTTTTCAGAATGTACCAAATGATTGATGTGTGCTTGCGTGTGTATGTGCGTGTGTGTGTGTGTGTGTGTGTGTGCGCTCGCGTGCTTGTGCGTGTGGATGTGTGTGTGTGTGTGTGTGCATGAATGCGAGAGTGTGCACATGCTTTCAGAATGAGAAGCAGGGCAGTAATTAAAACAAAACTTAAAGTTCTCTGAAGTTCTCTAATGACTATTTCGACTCTGTGATGGACATAACGGAATTTTTCAGTGTCAGCCCAGAGCCCAAAGGGACACTGTCGGCGCAAGCAAGAGCACAAAGATAAAAAAAGAGACATGCAGCTCAAAGACACTCAGCAAAGGAACGTTATTCACTGATATATAATGAATTTAAAGGAGTCTGACTCATGTCAAATCAAAGGAGAGTCAGACTGCCTTGAACAAAAGGTGATAAATTATGTTTACCTTAATAAACCTTTCCCATTCACTGGTCCTAAAATGAGACGAGCCAGGCTCTTAAACGGCATTTGTGTCTGATGCAGGTGAATATCAGTTGGAAAATGCCTTGCATACATCACCTAAGGAAGACTACAGGGACCTATATTTATTGCTTTGAAAGAAAGCGGCAAGCGAGAGAGACATTTTCTGCTGACGTAGATACAGGTGAAACTCGAGGACAAACCTGACATCAATGCTTATTCCTATATCTAAATGAAATTGGTACACTACATATTTTGCAATCACATAAAATTAATGGTTTTCGCCATCCATGTTTTATTGGTTTTATGCTCTTCAGGAAATTTTAAGCATTCAGCAACAATGATGCGCATTAAATAGTGTAATATGTATCGTAAGAAAACATAGTTTAACCCATTGAAGCAAACAGACGCAAACTGTGCCCAAGTTTTTCATCAATATCAGCAGAAATGATGCCAGATCACATTTACAGTCAACAGGAAGTGTTTTGTTGTGAAGGCAACCTTGTTCAGGCTTAGGCAGATCAACCGGTGTAATCTTGAACAACAAAAGACAAATAAGGCTTATTTCTTTCCATCTAGATGTCAGAGAGTCAAATCAAACTTTTTCATAACCCATGTTTTCAGTGTTCAGCCTAAATAATATTCTTCATACATGATGGCAATGTTGGGAACCTCTCTACAGGTAACACAACCTCATGCACTCATATCTTGACTTTATATTCAAGACTTACATCTAAGAGTTAAGCAATGACCAAAAGAAGTGTGTTGCTAGCAAAGACAAGCCCAGTTAGGCCGAATGGCTTGTTCTTCCACTCATAATACATTAGTCGTTGCTACTGTAATTTTTCAATGTAAATTGTTATAATAAGCACCAGAATATTTAAACCAGTTTCATTTTATTGTCCACTACATCAGCTGAAATACATATTGCCCCTGAGTAAAATAGCGAAGACTGTGCCTTGCTTGGTGACACAACAGTTACCATCAGCACAATGATAACGGTGAACAACTCGTTTCGCATGACAAATACATTTTTATCCGTGCTTTATCTGGTCCGATGAGAATTTTTATTATATCCCTGGAACTCTGAGACTCCTGCCTTTTCGGTCATGGAAAGATGTAATTGGTGGTGTGAGATATGTAAGAGCTGTCACCATTGCATGTTGTATGACACTTTGGATGTTGTATGACTCATATGTTACATTATGGCATTTCTAAGAAGCAAAAAAAAAAAAAAAACTATATCGAGGGGTGGAGCGCAATGTCCATTTTAGAGGTTTTGAAAAAAATAGAGTTTTAGGTTTACAAAAACCTTGTTCTATTAAATCAGGTACATTATTTACATCATTTTAATATCTGTCACTCTTTTACTGCATGGTTCAGAAGTATAGTGAACATGTAAGTTTTTATAAGTGTGGTACTGCGACCTCATGGCCAAAATCACCAAAATGGACCTCACCTCCGTACTCCAACAATTCTAGCACTTGATGTGATGTAACACAACAGTGATAGATTGAAGTTAAGGTTGTTTGCAATAGAAGACAGATGATTCTGTAATACTATTCATGTTTGTTCATCAAAATATGAATGTTTAATGCATATAAGCAGATTTTGTTAGACATACCACAAAATGAAAATGTGAATTCTGTTTAAAACTGAGGCGCATGGACATATAATTATTGTGCTCCAAGAATTAGCTGATAGAATTGTGTGACAGGAGGTAAAAATCTCAAAATCACAAAGTTTGGACACATCACCATTGTGCTACAAACCCTCGATGTACGATATACTTGATGGAGACATGCAGTGCCATTTAAACAAACCTGGAGATGAAGATAGTGAAAAGCACGCTAAGATAACTAGAGCTCGATGTGTGTAATACGCGTGATCAGGAACAGGAGTGTGCATTATAACACATCAGGAAATCGCCATAGTAAATGGATTATTGTATTCAAAGCTACCTGCTGTTCCTCATACAGCACGTACTTTCAATGTGACTCCGTCATCAAGCTCAGCAAAACACACCAGGAGCTGATGTGTGAAAAATGGCTAAATATCGTCCCAGGTTGTTAATCGGAGACTTTAACACTGATGTTGGCTAAATCATTGATTGATATCCAGGGGGAATCATCGTTTCCTCATAATGTTTCCCATAGACTGTGAGATTATTACTGCCCTCTGCGATGCTGGGCAAAAGGAAACAGATGGGATTGACACAGACAGTGTGATGGATTACCTTGAGCGGAAATATAATTGCATGCCCTCTCCCGAATCAGTGAATTCCCTGGACTGGCATAGAGAGCATTGATAAGGTACTCAATGAGGCCATGGCCTCAACATAGCTCAATTCATCACACTGTAAAGTGGTAACATTTATTCAATGCTGCGGTCTATAATTTATCTATCTTCGTTTTTATTTACAGCATTATCCTTAAAGGCTGGATAACTGGTGAGAAAATGGTATCCACCGTGGTTATATTCAAAAACAATGCACAAGTGCATTTATGATTTGCTACAATTTGTGTTTATCTAACAAATTAGCGGCTATTTCCTGTCAGGTGGGTCACCTGCAAGGTGAAAGAACTATGCATAAGTCACACTAATTATTCTCCAGTGATCCAATGAAACGGGCTGGGTGTGAATAATGAAGTATCTGCTGTGTGGGATAAAAAAAAAAAAAAAAAACGTAGGCATTTCACAATTTCAGAGGTGTTATTGTGAGACTAATACATTTTGTGCTCTGGACCAACAAGGCTATTACACATTTTAATGTGAGACTGGGTTGGAAGTCATGTGACTGCCCTCCCAGTGTGATGTCAGCAGGAATAGTCTTTGGTTTGGCTGAATTTGAGAGGAGGGCAAAAGATGTAATGACTAGACAGATTAATCAATTAATGAACTACTTT
This sequence comes from Gymnothorax reevesii, assembly GCA_029721435.1. Lineage (NCBI taxonomy): Eukaryota > Metazoa > Chordata > Actinopteri > Anguilliformes > Muraenidae > Gymnothorax > Gymnothorax reevesii. The sequence continues at coordinate 62,332,293 of CM056587.1, read as the reverse complement.
TGTAATTAATTAATAGAAGTGATGATTTGTTGGTGCCTGTATCTGTTAGTCCCAGCAACCACACAAAAATCAAGCCTCTAACCTTCTAAAGTGTATGTGCTCAATACATCCCTCTCTTTTGTCTTGTGATTTTATTAGCGCAATACATTATTCTCTCTGTGATGGCTCTTTGTTTCCAAATGTAACATATCCTGTCATGCTTTCTGGTTAGTTTTCTCAGTGTCTCTCTTGTCACTTTTGTTTTGTCTGACTCCTGACTTCACAATCACTGTGTAAAAGATTGCCTGGTTTTACAGCTCAGTTGCGCTGCAGGGTTGTGGAGTTTTGAAGGCTGACTATAATTAAAAATTGAGAGCAGGAGTTGTCATCCTAGTCATGTCTAATCAAGCTGTGATCACAGCCATCCTTTTGGAATTAATAAAAAAGAAAGAACAAATATTATGATGATTTTTTTTGGCCCTACCATCTCTTGCTGTGCTTTGTGCTTTGTGCTTGTCATGCAAGCGGAACGGTTTTGGATAAGTTTCTGTAAGACCTGTCGTGCTTTCATTTTACTTTCAATTAATTCTTTACCTATGTGAATCCAAGTAAAAAGTGCCATTTCGTGACATTTGGAGTTTTTTAACTTTTTTGCTATAGTTTGTCGTATATGTACGTATGAAGTATTTGCACTGCAGAATCATGAGTGTTAAATTGACACCCACAGTGTGAATTTGAACACCAGCAAAGTATCTATGTGCATCCATAATATAGGTATAAATGTGTGGTGCTATAAAAACGCCAACTCTCTCTACTCAATACTGTCCCTGCAATTTCGACACTCATATGTGCTGTGTGATGTCAAAAAATTTGTGATTCACCAATTAGTTTCAATGGAATCATATAAGCAGTAAAGCGCCACCACAATAATCAAATAAAAAGCGCCCAACTTTAACTGCCTTTATCTCAAAATCACAAGGTGTCATGAAATGTCAAAAATCACCTCAAATCAAATCAAAATCTTGAAATGTCATTTTATACTTGATGCGTTCACATGTAACTATTGGACGGGTTGCATCAGAGAAGTCATAGACTTTCAAGACGCTATTTACGAAGAGAAGGAATTTTTTCTGGTTCAAATGTAATGGGGCACAGCTGGGTGTTGATCTGCAGTGGATTATCTGTTGCATGTCCAATAAAGTCTTCCAGGTTTTGTGGAGTGGCATTGTTAATCAGTTTTCCTCCGGAACGAGTACTGTTGATCAGTGCGGTGGAGCACTTACTCGCAACTGAGTAGTTGGAAATGAAATGATGGGACGCTGTTATGAAACAGTTGTTATATTGTCCGCAATCTTAACCATTTATCTGCTAATAACCTCTACACACCTTCCATGGATTCTGTCATTGCTGTTTTTGTACCAGTCAGCAAGGATGAGTGAATCATTCTGTATGCTTTTTTATTACAATGGTGTTGTTTAGGGCACCATGTTAACCCCATGAAACTCACGGACCTGCATGTGACCATATAAGCAGCTACTGTATTCAAAGTAAACCCAAGGTTTCCAACGATCCCGAATATGAACTTCAGTATTTCAGGGAAATGTGTATAAAATGATGTACAAAATCTCAATATTTTCAATTTGTTGTAATGCTGTGGCCATGAATACATGGCTTTAGAATATTTTTCTCAAAATAAGTGTGATGTGGCTTCAGTGAAGCGCTGCAACCAGCAGATACAGAAAATGTCTGTGACATTAACCTATAATATGAAAACAATGCTTTGTCTGACTTATTCACCCTGAAAATTCAAAGATGCTCACTCTTTCTGTAAAAATCCCATTCAATTATCTGGGGATGTGAATTGCACCATTTTTTCATTTCAATGTTGTTAACGCACATATCGCACATTTTTTTTTGTCAGTGCATTTTCACAGACTACAGAAATAGAATCTTGTTCAGTATCAAATGTTCAAGTAGTTTGACACAAATCCAGTTTTTCTCATTAAAGCCTTTTGTCAACCCTGGATGTCAACCCTTGGTAACCTGAATGTAACTGACTTCATTTTAATCAGGAGCTCAACAATATTGTGAGCTCTGGAAAGGGGTGTGTTTTGCTAGGGGTGGGGTGAAAATACAAAATTTCAGACCTCCGGGAACAAAACTGAGCAACCCTTTCAGAGACAGACAATTCACAGTAATCGATTAACATTCGAGCCCTTTCTTATCCTGACTCGATATGTAGTGACGTTACCAGACCAAGCGCTGATATATAGCAGAAAAGGAGGCTTTTTGCATCCTTATTTGGTGCCAGTATAAAATGATTCCTACCTCCTACCCCCTAACCCCTAGCTCTTAACCAAAACCCTTACTCTAAACATCAAATAACGACGCCAAACGCCTCATTTTTTGTTGTCATATTGACGCTTTTTCAAGTAGCGTCACTACATGGCGAGTCGGAATGAGAATGTGTTGAACATCCAGTGCTTAGAATGAAATGTTTGATTTTGTGGACTGTATCTCTCTTTATTCTTTTAACCTTTTGTACTTTTCTGTAGAAAATCATGACTTGCTGACACTAGACTTAATTTTTATTAAAATAATTGTATTTGGTAAAACTCTTCTCAAATTCTTAGTGAAAATCTCAGTTAAAAGAAACTGCCTGCGATGAGGATGATGCAACTAAAATATCTTTTTAAATTACTCAAAGAAATAAAACAGTCTTTACCATACAGTATCTGCGCACCAGATGTCCAGAAAACTGGAAAACTGTTTTGAGGACCCTGTCATCATATTTTCAAAAGAAAACTATATATGATTCAAGTGCTCAAATAAACACTCTTCCCTGAGGCGCAGTTTTTGTGCACTAAGTGGCTTGGAGATGGCGCGGATACAGCATATACATGTACATTCTGCATTCTCTGTCTGAATAGCACAGCTGTGGGGTACAGACCTATTGAATACATGAGAGAGAATAATTACTGTCAATCACCATGCCATCTGGAAAAATTACAATTTTATTAAGAAAGAAAATGTATTGAACCTGACATTTCATAACTGTTTACCTACTGCCAGTCACTGCCTGAAATATATACAAATTGTAATATAATATTATTATTATTATTCCACTCTCATATAATCAGTGGCTGTCCAGTGATTTAAACCCAAGTTTGATTAAGAAAAAAAAGAAATGGGCTTGCATCAGTGCAGAAATTCAGAGGCAGGTGAATTACACACTGGTGCGTGTACCTGCACGAGCCAGAGGTGGGTGTCAGTCAGTCTGTACGGGGACATCGTCACAAAGTCAGATCAAATAGTGTCAGAAGGGTACTGACCAATCATATCAGCTACATTGTGATGTACATTTCATTTTATATAATAGAGCATTTACTTTCGCAAATACACCAGTGACTCATATATACCCATACCGCTATCTCTCCTTCTCTCTCTCTCTCTCTCTCTGCCTCTCTCCCTCCCTCCCTCAGTTGTGTCATACACGCACATTAATATGCACCTCCGGGGTCATCAATTCATTTGCAAGAGTATCCATCTAGTGGCCTGTAGTTTGCTTTTATGGACAGGTCATTCAGTAATGTACTGCCCCACAGTCCAATGGGACACAGGGGCTCATGGTTCTTTCTAGAGAAACCACTCCATTAAACTGTGCTCGGAGAATTTCACCCAGCCAGTTACCATTTCCTGCACAGTATAATCCAGTTTAAGCATGACACATGCTATTGTTTGTTAAATATAGTATGTAATTTGAGGTGCAGGAGAGCTTTTGAAACTCCAGGACCCATCAGACTGTATGTGGTTTCTTGGATTCAGCTGGTATTCAACCTCCTCCACAATATAAGATCAACGTTTCTAAGTCACCGTGCTGCTATGATGATAGCAGTTCATTAACTTCAAAAGAGATCCAAATCAATTAATTCTCTTCTCATCTCAAATGCAAATCATTTGAACAAGCGCGATCCAAATCCATTAGCTTCCTTTGACGCGGACAAGCGCTCATTCACATCGTGTGTGACCCCTGTTCCTCCTATCGCTGCTGGCGCTGGAAACCCGCGCGGTCCGATGTGAAACGCAATCACAGTCGAGAGATGCACAAGCGTTTTGCTGGAACGAGCCATGAAACAGTCGCCGCGGCAGGCCGTCTCCCAGCTGTACTCATTTAAACTGACTTCATCTCGCGCAAACTTCTCAAAGTACTTCAGAGCGCCAGGGGAAGTGTCAGAGATCAGTTTCCCCGCGGTGCCACGCGTTTGCGTAGCACAAAGGCCGTGCGCCGAGCAGCAGCTGCGGAGAGCGGCCCTTCAGAATCTGCGCCAAAATGCACTGGAGTTTTATTTATTTATTTTTTGTGTGAGGGGTGTGTGTGTGTGTTTGTGGGGGGGTGTTAGTCAGTGATGAGCTCAACAGCAGTAGGACTTTGAATGATTCTCATTGTAAACATGAGCCAGCTTTTTGCATCATGCATCGCTAGCAAGTCACTCTTGTCACAGCCTCCACTTTAGTGCATTTTCTGTTGCCAGCATTTTTGACTCTGAGTCAGTGATGGTTCAGATTAAGGGGCTTAAACACTGTGTCCTTGGGTAGAGAGAAGTTTACAAGCCCGCGGAAAATCTCTCACTGGAAGTTGGCGGACAGAACTGATTGTTGATTTGGTCTCTCCAACACCCCATCTCCTCACTCCTATTGGTTCATTTGTTTTGTTTTGTTTTTGTTTGTGTTTTTTTTTTTTTTGGCATTTCTAAGAGGAAATATCTGAAGTAATGTGCACGACACTCGTGAAACTTAGAACGGCCCAAAATAAGTTCAATCAATTCTGGAATTCTGCCAGCCTCAATGAAACTGTAAAATGCTAAACAACTGAATAAGATTAAAGAACAAATAAATAAATGTAATTACTCAAATTTTCAACTTAAACATTGGATGAAATGACTTAAACTTGCTCAACTAAACTTTATAAATTCAGAAGAAATAGAAATATTTTTTGAGAAATAGCATGTGTTTTCTGGGATCAAATTTAAAGAAAAAACAAAAACCCCGGAAGTCTTAATATAAGGTAATGTAAACAACAGTGGAAAGCCTACCTCAAAGAGTATCTGTCCAATCAGAGCCATGTACCACTTCCTACTTCCATTTTTAATTACTGGGATCAAAGTTATTTGCACTTCTCAAGAGTTTTTTTTCTCTCCAAAAAAATCCATTTGTGAAGATTCTGCAATAAAATTAGTTTGTTTATTTATTTATTCATTTATTTATTTATTTATTTTATGTGGTCCTAGATTTTTTATTTATTAATTTTTTATTTGGTCTTATTCATCAGAATCTGTGTTGTTGCCTTTGATCATTTCCTGATTCACCGGCATTGAAATATGATGTAACGTGTCATCTATCTGCATGGAAAAAAGCATAACTTTCACCTCAAAAGAGACAAACCATTGTTAGCCTCCATGATTGGATAAAGGATTTAGGAAAATAAACAGCTGAAAATACCACTGAGCACATTTAGAGCAAAAATTAAACATTTGAAACAACAGCAAATTTGATACTTTAGAGGATTGATTGGGTGGCTGGTTTGCTGGATGGTTAACTCTTGGTACCCACAGTAAAATAAGGTGAAGAGTTGTTGGTGCTATGTGGCTGTTTTGCCACTAGTGATCCAGTGGGTCTTGTTATGATTGATGGTGTAATGAATCCCAGTAAGTACAACAATATTTTAGCCCAACACCTGGTTGCCTCTGCCAAGAGGTTGGACCTGGCTGTAGAAGGACCTTTAAAACACTAAATGTTACCTGACGTACAGATGTCAAAAATAACATGCATTGTTTAAAAAATTAAAAATCAAAATTTTCCTATAATCATGTCAGCCCCTGCACTTGAATCCTGTTGAAAACCTGAGGTCCAAACTGGAGTTACACAAACCTAGGAACCTCAAAGACCTAGAAGACCGGTCCATGTTGCACCCAAAAGCCGTTCACCACCCATGTGTTCAGGCATTTCGGACAAAGACAGTCAAGTTATCCTTTCACCCCTTTGCACAGATGTAGACGCCGGCGTCCGTAAATTCAGAAATTTACTTCCTCAACAGTTCTGTAATTGAATTTCCAAATGTCTTGCTTCACTGGAATAATTTTCCAAAATCTGTGTGACACAAACGCTGACTTACAAAGCTTGAATAGGCTCATGCACAACAGGAAAATGTGGCATATTTTTGTATTCTGCGCAAAGGGGTTAATATGCTATTCTCTCAAAATGTTAAAAAGGTACAACGGCCATCAAGCAACAATAACAATCACAGTTTTCTTCTTCTTTTCCCACGGAATCCTGTCCTGTCAATCATGACCTGATACTGAAGGCGAGTGTTCAAGCGAATCACAGGGCCACATTAGCTTTGCAATGCATGTCTCCCATGTAGGAGTGTATGCGCAGTGATGAGGATTATAACATCTGTTTGAAGGAACATGGATAACTGTGCCACAGCCCCCAGAATAGCCTCATTAACTTATGCTCTCTGTATGGGGGGCTACACAATTAAATACACAGTTTCTAGGAAATATTGTCATTGTTCATCTATCATATTCCATATTTCAGTTCCACTTTGTAGAATCATTAAATGTGCTGTTGACAACTTGACTACTGGGCAAAAAACATTTTTTTTTCCACACTTTGGAATTGAAAAATATTGTGCACTGTAAAATCGTTGGAACAACCACTTTATTTGAAATCTGTTCTACAAACACTCAAGGGTGTCCGAGCATGAAGCAATGCTATATATCAGAAATGAGGGCCCTGAGTCACAGGACCTCAACAGATAATCTGAAATGAGTTTGATTGGTCTGTGGTACTTGAGCACAAATGGACGTTCTATTCTCTCTCTTCAATCTGAAAAGGAAAAAGGCAGGTCCTTCTGTTCAGTGCAATTCTTCTTTCGGTCACACTTTACATGAAGTGTTGCTCACAAAGGCTTTATACAGCATGTATAATGCCTTCATAAATGAGACATAATGTCTTCATTAATCTCACAGGAGCAAATGTCATGCTTTGTAAAGGGTGAAATGGCACATCCTTATTCAGCAAGTGATGCCAGATGTGACAGTGACAGTGTCACTTAGCTGACAATGTCACCCTTTATAGCATTTAGCCATTAGTGAAGTGACATTGTCAGTTATATCAAATCTTGCATCACACGTTGAATTAAAATTATGTGTCATTTCACCCTTTACAAAGCATGATATTTGCTTATGCATGATTTGTGAAAACATTATGTCGCATTTATAAAGGCATTATACATGTATAAAGCCTTTATGAGCAACACTTCATCTAAAGTGTGACCCTTCATTCTGGCTGTATCATTTAATTCCATCATATGGAGATCTCAGGGACTGCTGTGGTAACCCAGTAACCATAAATCAGTGACCCGGTTGGAGAGATCCATTGTATATGTGCTTGTATTATCACAGTCAATATCTCAATTAATTATGTACCATAATATGTGCTCTAAAAAGCGTATTCTTTAGCTTACTCTGTCAAAAGTCTGGACCTTGTTTCCCAAAACCGTTTTGAGGCTGAGATGAGCATAGAATCAGTCTTATGAAGCTTCTTGCGTTTGTTTATTTTGGCTGCTTCACTTGGCTTTACACGGGCCTACACTTAAAGTGATGACTGTAAGCTAAAATCAATTTATCAAACTGCTCAGCATCATTCAGGTGGATGACACTAAAGCCAGGCTAAGATATGTTTAACTGCTGTGTGCGGTCGACTTCTTTTCTTCATCACATGTAAATAACGAAAAACTTTTAGATCACACATTTAAGACATTCTTTGGGCACAGCGGTCCTCATCCAGAAATGAGGCCTTGGTTTCTTAAATTCAGCATTTGTTACCATTCCACCACACTTTGTGCAATAAACAAATTCATGATGTTGCCTCGCAGTTGATAATTTAGTGCAATGTTTTTTTTTTTTTACCTCTTTCTCAAGAATCATCAGTTACTCATTGTATTGCAGAAAATGAACACACCACTTGATTTGACCAGTTTAAATTCTTTGAATGAAAATATGGAATATTTATTCTTAATAGCATACTTGGCAACTTCAGATCTCAAAGGGGTAAATCAACCTTCCGTAGTTCTTTAATGTCTTATAAAGAACAATTAATTTCTCATTTCTGTCCAGAGGCTGCAATTATTGTAGGAAAGGAAATGAAAACATACTGTCAGCCCTCGGGAATGAGCTGTTGTGTTATGTTAAAGACAAATACCCTGAGAATTGTGATGTTGTGATGTTGTAGATGAAAAAAAAAATGTCAGCACAAATCACATTTAACCTCTTTGGGCAGATATAGACACCAGCGTCTGTAAATTCTGAAATTTAATTGCTAAATAATTATGTAATTGAATTTCCAAATGTCTTTCTTCACAGGAATAATTTTCTAGAGTCTCTGAGACACAAATACTGATTTATAAACCCTAAATAAGTTCCTGCACAAAAGGAAAAAAATTGGCATTATTTGTTTCGACGCAAAAGGTTAAGTACACTTTTGTTGCTACTCAGACATCATTGCTTGTGTTTATGAAAAAAAAAATCACTGACATAATTACAAACATTTGCTCATTTTAGCTCTAATTAATTCAGTATTTCTCTGATATTGAATGAGTAATTTGTCCTTGCTGGTCTTACATTCATGCCTCTTACCAGTGCTTCTGAGCCATTACTGAAGCGTGTGACTTAACCCAGGCAGTTCCTTTGAGACGTCACACAGAGAGCAAAATAAAATTCTGGAATTCTGACATTCTGACCTGGAAGGATGTTCCATGGTCATTACAAAAAAAAAAAAATAGAAAAAAAAAATAATAATAATAAACAACAACAACAACGATAATAATAATAATAATAATAATAATTATTATTATTATTATTATTATTCAAGGTTCTAGGACACTGGTAAAAGCTGATTGTAAGAGCTGGCGTATCAAAACCTGACAGAGGTATGCGCTCTCTGAGTGCCCTCTGGTCCGTGGGCACAAGCCATCATCACTGGACTGAGCGTCGGGTGAGACTGTACAGATCCCAGTGAAGGAATAGTTGACTGCTGAGTGCTACAGGCTGCTTCACTAAACTAATGATGAGAACTGATATGTTCCAGTTGTGGGAAGCTCTTGCCTGTGAGTGGGAGATGCAGGCATCATAGGCGAGAGTCTCCTGCTGCAACAGATGGTTCTCCCCACAGACTCCAGACATCCCTCTTCAAAGGGGGACTGTAGGGGGAAGCTGTATAATTTCAATATAAACTTTCGCTGAACCCAAATTTGCAATTCTTTTGAAATTTCCATAACCGCATCATGAAATATTAAAGACGTATACAATAGCCATTTTCTTTCAAGTCTGGCGTAATATATTCCCCCCACTTCCCAGTGTGGAGAAGTTATAAATAGACGAGTGTCAGGATTGTTTTTTTTCACCAACCCTCTCAAATCCTGTAAACAGCAAACGAGCTTCACATCCTCCATTTGACATCCCATCCGCTTCCTCCAGTTTCCCTGTCTGCCAATAGCGAGCAGCATTTCAAACAGGGGCCTTTGTACCGGGGCAGATCTGCAGCAGCGCACTCGGGATAATTGAAAGTTTTGACAGCAAAGTGGAGGCAGCGGGTAGGTTTTGTATTATATCTACATCACTCCTTAATTTTACATTTTCCCAGCAGTTGCCCTGTTTTCCAAGCCAGAAAAAAATGAGTTTCGTTATTCTCTTACTCAGTGGTACTTCTGATGACACTGATGAGTGGAGAGGTGATTAAAAAAGGAATTAAAAATCACTTTTACCCAAATTGCAGTTATGGTCCAGGAAATTTTGAAATGATATATTCTTTAATTAAAAGTTCAAAAATATAGATTGTATTGCTTCTTTCATAATAAATACAGCCAATTCCATCCTTGAACCTGAGTCCTGTCCTCAACTTCCTATCCTTCATGCACCTGAACTTTGTACGAAGCACAACCCTGACAGATGGGCCTGCAGAGCATTTTTTTGTAGTAACTGGGCGAAGTCATTAATTCTTACATGATATAATAATAAGACAATGCTGCAAAATATGTTACCGATCATGTGTGGTAAAGTCTCCATATTTTTTTCGGGTTTTCAAATTAATACTATACATGATAGGATGCCTTGACGGCTGCCATTTGTTTCCATATTTACTGTAATGAAATGGACGCTACCTGAGAACGAAAAAGCTGAAAACGTTCTTCAACATGAGTGATCATTCTCATTTACATCCCTTCCCACCTTCTTTTCTCCTGTACAACACATTGCCTGTCAAAACCCTGCCAGCCTGTCAGGTTATTGACTTGTAAACATCCTTATTACAAAACCTCAAGCAACATTACTTGCATTTATCACAAATGCAAACTGATGACTGCTCAATGTCTGTAACTTCCTTTATAAACAGAAAATGTATTTTATCCCGAAGTTCTGGTACATTATTGAGATATGACACATCGGTTGTGATAAGCAGCGGGATGCTTGTACGCATGATTAGGCTGTTCAGCCGGCGAGCCATCCTTCATTTTTTTAGGATTTGCCTGTCATTTCTACCTTTGTTTTGATTCACACTTAAACTTCATTGCCATGAGTGTAAATGTTGTTTGGATTTTTAAGGTGAATTTGTCAGCTGTCTGAAAATAGTCAGACTTGCTTGCATATAAAAGTATAAAGCATGTATCTGTCTTTTTTCTTTAGGGTGGATGCAGTGTTGTTTTTTTTTTGCAAACCCCATCAATGATGAAAGGGGAACTCGGATGAAGCAACATATTCCCCAACCCATAAAACAACTAACAGCACATTGTTTGTTCCTACCCTCAAATATGACTGATACCATCGGAAGACTGTTTCCTCAGTACGATAAATAGCAGTGGCATTGAGCATTTGAAAACAAGCGATAAGAAAAACATCATATGCCTGATGTTTATCTTGTATGCATCATATTTTTCACACAAATCTTGTCGGTGGTAATATTACTGTGTTATGTCATTATAAAGTTGTACTGACCACAAAGCAAGTGGACAGAAGTATTGTGTTCGATGTCTCCTCCGATGACAACTAGTGTGTTTTATTGATGGTTGAAAACTAAACAGCTATGCATGATTTCATTGATATACTTTGAAATTTATTGTTGAAATCCTGTGGCAAGCTGTTACGGCAGGAAATTATTTCTGTGCTGAAAGATGCAGCTTGTCATGCAGAACATTTTTACACACATGCGCGCACACACACACACATGCACACCCGCGCGCACACACACACAGATGCACAAACATATAAGTACTTGTGTGAGACACGTCTCATTCTGCCTCTTGAGTTATGTCTTTCTTGTTTCATGTGGGGAAGAACGGGGCTTGTTGCCACACTTTTTACACTCTTATGTATGTATTTCTTGGAATCAATACATCGTATATATAGATACAAATATATATAAAATGTGTACCAGATGAAAGACCAAAGTCTCAGGTATATATTTTGTATTCATGTGATTTTCATATTTTGTGTCAGTGCAGAGTTATAAGCAATCAAATAGAGATTGTCACCATGTGACAAGTTTCCCCACCAACGGGTAAGTTGTCACACTATATGGGGTAAGATGTCATGGATGTCATGTTGACTGGATTTTGCAACTAATAAAACAAGGACAACATTATTGTTGTTGTTATTTTTTTTTACTTGAAAGTGAATAAATCTTAACATAAAATATACACAACATGCATCATGAAACTTGTGAAACTTAAACTAGTCCTGGAAGATCTATTTAAAAGAACTCAAACTAAACCTGACCTCACTACTCAGACTGCTCATTTGAGTCGCAGTTCTGACATTCGTTGATTGATTTGCCAGGGGTGCATTCTTCATGGGCCTATCCTTTGCATATTATGCACTGCACCCAGGTTTCTTCTGGGCAGCTGTTTCCAAATGGCTCTTCACAGACCAGGCACAGGGACTCATCTTCTTCTGATGAGGAGTCATCTAGAGTTTTTATCTTTATACCTGCCCTCTGTCTCTTCCCTGTGCTTTGCTTCCTTGGTATTTTGGGTTTGGTTGCCTTGCCTTTCTTTTTGAACAGCCTTTTTTCCCCTTGTGCCAGCCTTTCAGCTTCAAGTGCCTCCTTCACAGGTGTGTCTGTGAGAATAACAGTTTTTCTCTTATTTCTCTGCTGGTGAACTTGTTTTCTTCACATGTGACAACTAACCCCCAAATGACTGAGACAAGTTGCCCCAAACTACCATGTTTGCAAATGCTAGCTCGAGCTATTAGTTTGCTTAAAACAGAACAATGACTGAGGTATGACAGGGTGCCTTACTATCTTCTCTAACAAGACCACATGTATCACTGCTAGGATTTTTATCTGAAAGAAGCTTATTGTAAAATATATAAAGTAATTTTCTTTTACTTTGGGCTGTGGAAAATGGTTAATTGGTGCTGATCTCAACTTATAATGTGCTGTTCTCTTCTCACTCAGGACATGAGACGTGACCATGTAAAGGAAGAGAACTAGTATTCCACTTTTTAGTTGCGCTCTCTAGTGGAGAAGATAATTGCAGTGTGACAACTTACCCATGTGACAACAAGCCCCAGTCTCCCCTATTCAGTCATGGTTTTATTTTGAAATTATTACCTCTATTCTCATTTCAGATCCCCTGATCTCTTACCCCTGTGTTTCCCTCCATTGTGATTATGCTGTCAGGCCTCAATTAGTTTCACCTGTGATTTGTTGACTCGGCTATTTAGCATCTGTGTTCCCCTCAATCTATGCCAGTTTGTCTTCGTACCTGTTTCTAGCTCACCAGCATTTTAGCTTTGTGTTTTTTTCCTGTAATATTTTTTTGACCTCTCTTTAATTACCTGGACCTTGCTAGTTTCTCCTGGTGGTTTTCAGTTTGCCTTACGCCAGCCTGATACGTACTTTGCAAGTGAAGACTGTTTATTGACATTATCCTGCCTCTGAGTCGTGCTATTGAGTTTTTTCCTGCCAGTATTCTGTTTGTCACAGTGTGGACAATATAACTCTCTTATGCTTTGAATATGAGATGTCAATATCCTTGGGGAAATGTAATTATTTTAAAGGGTGTTGGGATGAAAAGACTCAAATGAGAAACATTTATTTTGATGAAGAAACCATTCTGGCAATTTTGGTTTTCAGAGTGAGGAAGGATTCTGTATAATGGTTTGAGAAATTCAAGGATAGCAAATAAAAATCCCAGCTTGTACCGCAATATTGACGACGTCCTCCGCCCATTGTTATCTCACTATGATGAAAAGGCGTTAGTAGGCTGTTTTGTGAGGGGCTAGATGAATGAGATTTAATATATAACAGAACTGAGAAACATTCTTGTATTTTCTTCATTCATTTTCCTTCCATGAGGCTGGAGGGGATTTCATCAGTTCCCTCAAGCACACCAAGACCTGATCCCTACCTCTAAAATTTTATCTCTTATTGGCGAAGATATAAAGTTATTTCATCTCTCCCTTGTGTTTTGTTGCATTATTGATCCACTTATTTTAGACATAAGTCCCATTCCACCGGTGACTTTATTGTGGAGTGAAGCAAATGCAGTATCTTTACACCCCCTTAGTATGCTGTCCGTAATCCTAGTAGAAATAATGTTTTCATTCTCTTTTTTTTTCCTTAAGAAATGGTGTCGTAGGAAGTGGCCCAGTGTATGGTTTATTGCTGAAACCTTTCATCGATGGGCAGCTGTTAAGCCTCAGAAAAGGGCTCATCGGGTTACCCCAGGGAGTATATGAGTGAAAAATGAAAGAAGAACAATTCAGAACCTCAATTAATACGGTTTAGAAAATGAAGTCAAAGAGGCTCTTGAGGCAATAAACACAGGTGCTTGAGTAGCTGGAGGAAGTACCATCCTCCAATCTCAAATTTGCAGTTGTTTTTTTTTTTTTTCTGTGTTTTTTCATGGCAAATTTTCAAGCACTTGAATCCAATCTCCCACTACAAACCTCATATAGGACTTCTTGCTCTGGGTCAGAGCCCACTGCCAGGTCAAACGGTCCAAAACATCAATAGCACCTTAAACCATTAAACTGGCATTCATCACCTCTAATGGCAGTTTAATTTTATTGGCACCAGGTCTAATTAGTCCAATAATTTCTAATGAATGCCCAGTATCTCCGCGGCGCAGTAAAACACATTCATCAGGAGAGCTGGAATCTCGCTGATCCTAATCGCTCTTTATTGACTCCTGTGCATCCACAGGTCCGCCAGGCTTCTCGGGCATTCCTCCGGATCTGTAAACATGTCCGTGCACCTTCATCTTCGACAGAGCGCTGGGTATTCCGCCCACGGATGAGCAGCAGAGCTTTATCGCTCGCGAGGAGAGGCAGACTTTCCTGGCTCCTGGTCTCTGAGTGTAGTCCATCAATTTTCCACATCTGCAGCATCGCAGCTCCCCAAGGTATTGCGGCGAAGCCCACGAGGTCAGACCCTGGACTCTGCCACTCGCAAATCAAAGGCTTGGGACATTAGTATGCACTTCAGACATTGTTCAGCGCGTTTGTGTTTAAGAGCGGTGTTTATGAGGAGGTGGTGTTGGGTATACAGATTAGCAGTGCAGATATTGAGATGTAAGAGATTTATTTGGTGATAGGATAATGCTTTGGATAACACAGGTGCTTCTCGCACTCAGACCTATGTCCCATTCTGGCTTTGGCGTGATGGATGCCTTCTGGGGCTAGAACAACACCACATCTCCAGTTCACATATCATCGCTTCAGAAGAGCACCATCTGGGACATTAAACAGCTGCTTCAAAACACCAGTTTACGAAACCCTGCCAACGATGATCCGTCTGTGTTTAATAGGTACAATGCAATAGACGAATCACCTGAGCAGGGTGTACTATACCTGTGATCCATTAACCCTGCTCAAGGATAGATTGTATGATGGTACAGTATACAGCATTCTATCACAGCAGTGAGAGGGAATTCTATTTCTTAAGCCATTCTGTGACATTTGTACTGAATGTACAGACTTCTGCACATCTTGGCTCGCACTAACTAATCTCTGTTAACCTGCCACAGTCCATAAAAGTACACTGGTTTATTTATATCCCGGTGACTGTAGAAAAAACACTTTTGACATCCCATATGGTGAAGGCCTAAGTTGAACTCGTCTTGGGTTCTTTACCCCAAGTAAAGCCTATCTATACCTCAACTTGAAACAGCCTCCAACTCGGCACCAAGCCTTAGAACGGATCACAAGCCAATAGAAAATGTGAACTGCCCTCCCCTCACTGACTGCCAAGCATTCAAATATATGTATTTTTAGCACTAAAATTTACTAATGGGCAAATGTGAAATTCTAGTGGCACTTCATGACTGCACAGTCGGTCGAGGGTTTCGTTGTTTTATGTGTGCACATTACTCAAATTAATCTACTTGGCTGAAATTGTGGTTTAACTCGTCTTTTAAAAAGAGGGGATGGAATCTAACCATGTAATATGGCTAAGAGTGTCATAAAACCATAGCTGTAAAAGGCCCTCATCTTTTAATGGAAGTTATTAAACCAGATAATCTTTGATTAGAGGAAAAAAAACTCAATTTTTTTTATTTCCCATTATTCTTCCTAACGAAAAGTTATGCAATTTTTCCGAAATTTTTCAGCTTCAGTTATTTCATTAAATTGAACTGCACTGACTTTAAAAAGTATAATTGGGTCATTTTTATTACCTGAATTAAATTAAAGTACACGATACTGAAAAAAGAAACCTGTCTGTTCCCCCCTGGGTAAAGGTTTTGATTCAAAATAATCTTTAGTAAAAGGATTTCCCAGGTGCTGATCTTTTGGAATTATTTCTAGTTTGGATTTTTATATTTGTAAGTTTATTGATGAAAGTTTTTGTTTCTTACTTCCTTTCTACACCTGTCTAATAAACCAGACAAGGGGCATATGTGCAATCGAGCAGTTTTATTTTATATTTGTTTGTCTGTTTGAAATAGACATAAGCTTTCCTCAGTTCTGGAATAGAGTGAAATGCTATTAGAATGATCAGGGAATTAACACGACTCAATGGGATTAAAAAAAAAAATTAAAGATAAAAATGGATAAACTTTTAGCTTCGACACAGCAAAATTAGTGCAGTTATACAGACGTCTCAACTCTCATGCAAAGACACGCTGAGGCAGCACAAGTGCAATTATTTCTCCACTGGTCCTTGATATTTTTATGATCTCAAATTACAGAGATTCTGCTTTCTAAGTCTCAGGCAATCTTCCTCCAAAGACAGACTCTATTTAGATTTTAATAAATCATTTTTGATCTCGGACCTCTGAGCCGTGTCTCACACTCTCCGCCGCTCTGTTATAATTGACTGACTGTTTGTTTTGTTGCATTGATGTTACTGCTGTTGAACTAAAGCACATTTTTTTCCCCTCGCCATTCAATTGGATAATTACGCATTCAAATTGGAGATTGCCTTCAAGAGATATGCCCTCCTGTGGATTCCCACTGGAGTCTGTGCAAGGGCTGATTCTTTTCTGTTTCCTCCACGAATAAAAGAGAACGTCAGACGCTTCTGGATGTGACTGTGGACAATCGTCGGTAATAACTTCAAATATCGGTTAGAGCTATCGGTCTGGCACAGCTATGGATTTATAAAGATTTCTTCAGTTGTATACAGGCAGAAGTGTGGTTCAGGCCTACATTCCATTAACAGCTTGTGCCCTCTTTTTCCAGATTTTCCAGATCAAATACAGATTTTACCAGTGAGTATCTACTTGCTAATTTGTTTCTTCAGCTGTACCAACTGTGTTTGTCGGCACACAGAACACAAATACTGTGATGTGCACGCCATTCAAGCACTGTAACACTCATTTATCCAAACCCTGATCAAAACAACAAATGTCTTGCATAATACTGGCATGGATTGGTTGGCTAATTACCTATACCTGTAACGAGAGCTACCTTGCTCCTCGCGTCTGTGGAAGTGAGCTCTCATCTTAGATAGCTTCCCAATGTAAAAGGTTCTTCAGAAAGCAACTAATTTGGGAGGTTCCCTGAAGACTGGATGACACCCCTGATCATTTATGAGCTGTCATGCGATTAGTCCAAGATTTGCAACACAAAAGGCCTAAGGTCTATATCTACTACAATGGTATCATTCAGTATTCTTACTTACCTGGTACAGTAACATTTAGCAACCATAACCTACACATGTCAACCATGCATTCTCTTTCTCTCTCTCTCTCTCTCTCTTGCTCATATATAAACATACACACCCACACACACACCCACACCCCCATACACTAACCCTAACCCATACACTGTGGCACCCCAAGTGCTTCTCGGTGTCCCACTAATTCAACCTGGCACTCAAGAGCACATGGCAGGAAGAAACCGCATGGCTGTGTAATTGACAACAGGTATTTTCCTGCAGACATGCTGGCTAATTGGTTAATTGGTTGTTAAGGAGGCACACCTGGGCAACATTGATTTAATGAGGACTAGGTCTTTAAAAAGGCTAAGCTGGCTGTGTGCTGCGGCTTTTTACCTATGTCTGTCTCCCCAGCACCGTGTGAAGACTGGCAGTTGGCGGAGTTACCCCTACTCCAGAGAATTGGAAGCCCTCAAGCTCAACGACTAGTGTGGACTGTTTGTGTTGTTTTTGTTGGTTTTTTGGCCCCTTCCCCTTTCCCTCACCGGAGTATTTTTGAGACCAGAGAGAAATAAACCAAGTCTAAGTTTGTTTCCACTGAATTTTTGCAGTCTGTCATCTTGATTCCCCACATCACACACACACACACACACTCACTTACGTTCAGTCAATGTTCACTCTAACCTATGTAAGTATACGAAGAGGAATTTTTACATGGTAAACTACTGAATGAGATGACTGAATCAGAAATGAAGGACAAACTTTCTGCACCTTTAAGTCCGATGCACAGACTGATGACGCTCACAAGAACATGATAGGACATCGGTGCCTCCAAAAAAAAGAAAGGAAACCATGATGAATCAGTCAGTATCTACTTGAGAAAACAGTGAGCACATTGCATATAGTCTAAGTGCATCAGTGTGCTTTGAGATATGACACAGAAGTATGATATACTGTATGTACAGAATGTATAAGTTTACTTAATCAATGACTCTGGAGTGCCAGCACCCACCAAACACAGGAAATAGAGTGATGGAATTTTAGCCTGACCTGTCTGTTGGGATGCAGTATTTGAGGAAATTTAATTGAACTTTTTTTTTTGAATGTTATTTGTTATTCTTCTACAAGCAATGCTTTGTGTTTTTTTTTTTTTTTGTGCTAATATAAAGCAAATCAAACCTGCGCCCTGAATAGTTCTTATAGCAAATGTGTTTTTATTTTTTCTTTTTTTAATTAATTAATTCTGATATTTATGAGCACGGGCACATGACGTGGGTGACATGGGTCATCATAGCGGGCCGTCCAAGATATAGGCGAGGTTACCGCTCCCTGAGCGAAACAAGCCAATCTTTTCCCGCATTCTCGGAGAAATTAATTTATGTTTTAACCTGCGGGGAACGTTGATCTATCTGGAAATCTGTTCTGTTATAGATTTTTGACACATCTGTTTTCCCTCGGGGATCTGAAGTTCTGTATTCTGGAAAGAACTGTGACACTATCATTCATCAGGTCATGGCTGAGGTAGATATGTCATCACGCCATATATCAAGACCCAGTGACACCACAAAGATTGGCTTCTGGAAAGCAAGCATTAGAGAGCCCTCATTTCAATTTTTGGATGCGAAAACTAGGATAGGGTGAAAGATAATCTATGTCGAATAGCTAAAGTCCAAAAAGTTTTTATTTACTTTTTTTCTTGTTGGGCAAAGTAATTGATCAACAATGTGATGCACTGTGTTAGTTTGTGTGCCAAAACTTCTCCACAAGAAAATGACAGTTTAAATATATGTGTCTAAAACTAACAAAACAACATGAATTATGGCATAAGCTTGACCAATTTGTTTATGAAATTCATAAGCAAAATGACATGAATCGCATCAACTCAAGGTCAGGTTCTTCTGACAGAGACTGATCTATTAAGCCTAAACCATACCCCAGGAAGTGACTTGAAATGTCTGTGCCTGTCCTTAACTGACAAATGTACTAATTTAAAATAGTTTTCTAAAGCTACCTTTTGCATTATTTTAAAGGTCTGGAACTTTCTGTTGAAGGCTCTGGTCCGTACCCCTGTATACGTCCCCCGATTCACTTCTCACCCTACCCTTTTATATCCACCGATTTACAATGCAATGGTTTTTGAAAGATGGGTCCTTACATACACAATGCAATGTTGCACACACTCATATGGGCAATTTTGCACTAACTTAGGCCATCCATGGCTCATGTGGTCAAAATTTGAAATGCATTTTGTTATGTTACACGCAACAAGCAGAACAAATGTGTCGGAGTGGACACGTTTGGACGGAAGATGTTTGGTACCTTGACAACAGGTGGAAGTACCAACAATGTAAAATATTGAACTTTTACTGAATATCGCTTCATAATGTCTGTTATATACATCCGAAATAATGGGCTTCCCCATTCTGTGGCAATAGGTACAGACCAATGTGTCGGAGTGGACATGTTGGACGGAAAAAATATCGTAAAGTAAATTATATGAAAGGGAAATAAATTGTCGCTCCTCACTCAAGGCAAATAGGTTTCATTTTTTGTCACACTTCAATCTGTTAGTATTGTGATAGAAAATATATGTGGACACACACAAAAAAGATATAACAGTTCATGTAAATGATACATTTTAATGAGACACAATATTCCGTCCAATATTTGGACACATTTGGACATTATAGGAAAAGTACCTGGCTGATTGTGTTGAAACCTGGCATGATGACTGCTTATGAGCTGCTATTCCAAATACATATCAACATCATCAGCCATACCCAGCATAAAGTAGGAATTACTGCTCATTTTTTAAGTATTGTTGATAGCCTAGGTTAGCGTAAAATTGCCCACATCAGAGCAGTGGCATAGCCAGAGCTTTAAACATATGGGTTATGATGTAGAATCAGTTTTAGTAAATGCTTTTGATATTTTTCCCCCCTGGAATGGCTTGCTTTTGTCTAAAATGCACGGTGACAAACTGTTTAAGATGTAATCTTTCCTTCAATAAAAAAATGCCACAAAATAAATGCACAAAAAAAAAAAAAATCCAAGGCGATGTAAAGTGAGGTTTATTTTGGATATTGATCTTGTACCGAGCTGTCAGCTAGAGAACAGGCCCGTTACAGAATTCCTCAGACCTCCGCGAGGTGATAAACTCAGGTGATAAAATCAGTCACAGGAGGGATTGCTTTGACAAATCTCACACTGTGCCAGCCTGGTGACAGTAAGTGGACACTTGACGTCCTCTAAAGTCGTTTCAAACAATAATCCACATCACAGTGTTTTCGTCCTGTGAAATCATTTAAGATACAAAGCAGTGATTATATATCATGGAGTCCATTTCTTAAAATACCATTGTCTAATACTATGCTTATGAGAGGTAAATTCTCTACCGTAAATATCTAATCCTTTTCAGATGGAATCTCAAAGCCAGCTGGTGCTATTGTATCATTCTGATGAATCCTCCTTGGTTGTATTTGTGGACGGATTTGTTGGGCCTCAATCTCAGACATTGTAAATCTTGCCGATAATTAGATTTCTAAATGTTCTCTTCTTAAATTGTATGTCTATCTTACACTGGGTCGATGAGCGTACATCATGGACTCTTCTGAAATGTGAAAATGTGCATTGAATAATGGGATTTTTCACTCAACATGGAATTTTATTTTTCTCTTATGAAAATAATTCAGCAAATATGCTAACATACATACATTCTTCTGGTTCTTGCAATGAAAAATATATATTTTTTCATGTGATATGACTTGCAGTGGTATTTCCAGCGTTGGTTGTTAAAATGAAAGAACATACTCGGTTTTGTAACCGCAGGTGCATTGCAATGAAGCAATAAATAAAAATAACTCAGAACATGTACAAAAGGTTTTGAAAGTTGTATTTTAGAGCAGTTTGGTCTTCCCTGGAAAAAAAATGAAGTATTAACACTGGATGTGAGGAGTGTGGAAAGTAATTAGCTCTTTTGCTGAAGAAACACAATCCTTTTTCCCAACCTGTGAAATGATTCCAGTTCATCACATGGCACAACTTAAGAAATGTCTTTTAATTAACTGTCAGAAATACCTGGGGTCTCCAAATTAGGTTCTGATTTGTTAATTGTATTTTATGGTGAGGAAGTCATTAACGGATATGAATATGCCTTCCACTATTATGTGCACAGTACATGTACAGCTTGTGCGCTGCATTCCATATACATCTAGGCATGTTGGGGTGAGTGACAGTTAGAAATTGATTATATTTTGACTGGTGATTAAGTCAGGCACTTCCATACATTTACTTATTGGGGTGCTGATTACATTTGCTATTGTATTTTCAGTAGTATATTGTGAAATTTACGGAAATGCATGTGCTCAGCCAATTCAAATTCTAAAGCACAACTGTAGTGATCATGACTTTATGAATATTAAGTTGAATCTTTGACTTCCTAGGGTCTCAGACATTTTTGATACATTGTTTATTACATTTACACTATTCTACTCATGGTTTCAAGGGCAGCCCTTATAGCACAAATCTGTATACAGCAGCAATGGGATAATCCCATGTTACACTATTGCACAATATGTTTGAGATCAGTGTTGCCAAATATGGCTGCCACAAACACCACCAGTCAGTTAGAAACACAGCCTCTGACTGTTTGACATGAAAATATAGAATACAGGAATAACAGGTAAATAAACACAGAAGATGTTCAGTGTTGGATTTATTATTATGGATTTATTTTTACGTCTCCAATAAGACCCACTCTTTGAAATTGTGAGATGGGTAGCTTCTGAGCAAGAAAAAAAAAAAAAAAATCTAACTGTATCAAACATCTTCGACCCAAGAGATTAAATATATATAAAATTTTAAAAGTTATTTTTGAACACTCCGCAAGGTACCAAGCCGTGATGTGATAGAAGTTAATCTGATACTTAGAAAACCACAGAGATAAAAACAGAGGTACCATTGGTGTTCTATTTTTAGTCTTTAGTCTTTAGTCTTAGGAAAAGGAGACTTAGGGGTGATTTGATTGAGGTCTTTAAATATGTTAAAGGGATTAACAAAGTGAATCATGTAGGATTCTTTCGACCAAGTGTTGTGAGTAGAATACAGGGTCACAAATGGAAGTTGACCAAAGGTAAATTTAGCTCTGATACTCAGAAATATTTCTTCACCCAAAGAGTAATTTCAATGTGGAATAGCTTACCTGACCATATTGTTGAGGCAGAGACCTTGGGGGTTTTCAAGAGCAGGCTTGACCAAAAGCTAGATACCATTGAGTCATTTAGTATCTGAAAGGATATTTTCACAATAGTATAGAGAAACTGGCGAGTTTAGTTGGGCTGAAAGGCCTGTTCTTGCCATTTATGTTATGTTATGTTGTTATGTTATGTTATTTTCCACTGCAGAAAAATGCAGATGTGAAGGCCTTCATGTGTCATAAAATAAATCCAGAATAATAATAATAATAATTTAAAAAAGCCTTTCAAAAATGTTTCAAAAACACAGGTTACAACAGAAGTCAAAATTAAGTCTTAAGAGATGGGATAAAGTTATAAAATCAGGTCCATATATATTTAGAAAAGAAATGGTTATTTTAGCTCTGTCCCACTGAATATTGAAATGGAAGTTAAATATTAAGTATGAGCTGAAACAGGATGTTCAGTTATAAGGGTACGTAAGTCAAGTTATTGTGAGTAATTACCTCCCAAGTGTGTGTGCATGGTTAAGGATTCAGAGGATGCTTCATATTTGCTCCTCTTTGTTGTCCCAACAAGCGATTGAACAGTTGGCAGCTCATGGCCGGTTGTATTTAATGTCCACATTATTTAATTTACAAGTAAGCAGATGAGGAGTCTAGACGGGATTCATTGGAGGCATTTACATTCGGAATCTGTCTCTGATTACTTTGAATATGAAACCTAAAATACTGTGCCAGTGAAGTTAGACATTATTCTGCTGGAAAACAGACCCATCACAGTGATGGCAAATAATATTAGGCAAGATCAAATTAATCATGCAGAACATTCTAGAAAGCGAGAACACTCTGGTGAGTTTAATGACAGTAAAAGGCCACCAATTACCGCTGCAGTGAATGACAAAAGAAGAACTTCCCAAGTGAAGAAAAATCCCTTCTTTTGTTTGCCTGATCACCATCCGGGAGGTTTATCAGTGTCAAACTCAGCAGTCAAGAGGACAATTCAACAGTGTTAAGATGGAACGTTTACCACATGATTTAATGCACTGGTAAACCTCAAAAAATCCTAAAAGCCTGTCCTGTTCCGGGATGATAGCCTATAGAGACACCTGAAACATAAACAAGTATGCAAATAGTGGGAAAAGATAAATTTAGAGAGGGGAATGTACTGGTCACAATCCAAAGAAGCACACCACCTTACCTGTTCAGCATGGTGGAGGGTAGTGTTACGGTGTGGGCATATATGGTGCCAAAGGAACTAGTTCTGTTGTATTTGTTGATGATGTGCCTGCTGACAAAACAGCAGGATGAATTTTATATAGTACAAAAGAATATTAGCTGCTCAGATTTAGCCAGATTCTTCAAAAATTATTGGATTTAAATGTTGCCTTTAAAGCAGGGGTACTCACTCTTTTCCAAAATGAGCTGATGTGGGTGCGGGCTTTCATTACACCAACCAGTCACACACCTGATTCTACTAATCAAGGGTCTGTGGCAAAAGCTTTAAGAGTTGAATTAGTAGAATCAGGTGTATGACAGGTTGGTTAGAATGAAAGCCTGCATACTAAATACAACCCCAATTCCAAAATAGATGGGACAAAGTGTAAATTGTGAATAAAATCAAAATGCAATGACTTTCAAATCACACCAGCCAGTATTTTATTCACAATAGAACAGAGATAACATAGCAAATGTTGAAACTGAGAAATTTTACAGTTTCATTCACAAAATGAGCTCATTTCAAATTTGATGGCTGCTACAGGTCTCAAAAAAGTGGGGACAGGGGCCTGTTTACCATGGCGTAGCATCCCCTCTTCTTCATCATACAGACTGCAGGCCTCTGGGCATTGAGGAGACAAGTTTCTTGAATTTAGCCATTGGAATTTGATCCCACTCTTCTTTAATACAGGCTTCCAGCTGCTGAAGAATTTTGGGTCTCCTTTGAGGGACTTTTTGTTTAATTATGCACCAAATGTTCTCAATTGGTGAAAGATCAGGAGTGCAGGCAGGCCAGTTCAGCACACGGACTCTTCCACTACGAAGCCATGATGTGGTAATAGCTGCAGTATGTGGTTTTGCATTGTCCTGCTGAAATACACAAGGCCTTCCCTGGAATAGATGTCATCTGGAGGGGAGCATGTTGCTCTAAAACTTTTATATACCTTTCAGCATTCATGGTGCTTTTTAAAACATGCAAGTGTCCCACACCATGTGCTCTAATTCACCCCCATACCATCAGAGATTCTGGCTTTTGAACTGAAAGCTGATAACAGGAGGGGTGGTCTTTCTCCTCTTTAGCCCAGAGGACATGACGCCCATGATTTCCCACAAAAATGTCAAATTTGGTCTCGTCTGACCACAGGATACTTTGCCACTTTGCTACAGTCTATTTTAAATGAGCCTTGGCCCACAGAACATGGCGGCGCTTCTGGATAATGCTCACCATGGCTTCCTTTTTGCATGATAGAGTTTTAGGTGGCATCTGTGGATGGCACGACGGACTGTGTTTACAGACAGTGGTTTCTTGAAGTATTCCTGGGCCCATTTAGTAATGTCAATGACAGAATCATGCCGGTGAGTGATGCAGTGGCGTCTGAGGGCCTGAAGATCACGGGCATCCAGTAAAGATCTTCGGTCTTGTCTCTTACTCAGAGAGATTTTCCCAGTTTTTCTGAATCTTTTGATGATGTTATGCACCGTCGATGATGAAACCTTCAAAGCCTTTGCAATTTGACGTTGAGGAACATTGTTTTCAAAGTATTCCACCATTTTTTACGCAAGCCTTCACAGGTTGGAGAGCCTCTGACCATCTTTACTTCTGAGACTCAGCCTCTCTAAGACATCCCTTTTATAGCCAATCATGTGACACACCTGACGCCAGTTAACTTAATTACTTGCTAAATGTTATTTCAGCAGATTTTCTAATATATTAACTGCTTTTTCAGCCCTTTTCTGCCTGTGTCCCAACTTTTTTGAGACCTGTTGCAGCCAGAAAATTTGAAATAAGCTCATTTAATGGATAAAAATGTAAAATGTCTTAGTTTCAACATTTGAAATGTTATTTGTGTTCTATTGTAAATAACATATCGGCTCATGTGATCTGAAAGTCATTGCATTTTGATTTTATTCCCAATTTACACTTTGGGAATTGGGGCTGTACATCTCGTTGATCTTTGCTACACTCTGTAAAATATCCAGCAATGTCCGCGGATGTTGCATTTCCTGTTGTAATAATCTAAATTGCGCATGACGAATCAGAATACAGGCGTACCGATATAGGTGTTACTGTTCAGGCTGTCTTTGTAGCTGTTTAGTTCCACCCTTCAGGCGTACCCTGATGCAAAAATCAATAAATGGAATTAAAACTGTGAGTACCTCCTATAATCTACATAATGCATTTCTAAAATGATGATTTCTGTGATATTGTGGACAAAATAGTCCTAGTCCTTGGGTTAAACAATAGGTATGCTTCAGTATGACTGGTTCCTGATAATTATGCAAATTATCCATGAATACAAACAACAACTACAAAAAAATGACTTCCACCCAGTTCACTCATCTCTTTCTCAGGCATATAATTAAAAGGAAACAATGAGGCCAGAGGTGCTCTTGGCGGAGAAGCAGCCCCTGAACTTGAAATCAGCCGTTTTGGAATCTGAAGGATGGAGGGTTGGGGGTGGGGGGTGAGAGGGATGGGGTGACAGACGTGCCTCAGTGATGGGATGACTTTAAACGCCTTTGATTTCCCCCGTCTCCCCTGATTTCCGCGGAGATTGGCCTCGGCGTGAACTCGCTGCTTCCATCGTCGCTGCCGCATTTGCATCAGAGCTCCGCCCCTCCAGCAGGTCTGCTGCCAAACCCCCCCCGGTGTGATGCGCCAGCCCCTCCCCTGAGACCCCCTCTGACTGGCAGCTGGAAATTAACGACATGTAGTCCTGAGGAAAAACAAACACACATTCATTTGCATACAATCAGGGCCATTTTTTTCTCGCTCGTAGAATACTTCATCAAGTAAAATCCCCCTCTCCCCGAGTTCTTTATCCCAACTTTCCCTATTTTTCACAGCGGAGGAATGGCCAGCGCTATGACATTTTAGGAAACGTGCGGAATTTGGGCTTTTTTCTCTGAAGGGTAGTGTTCCCAGACATCCTTATGGAGGTACATTTCTATCTTTATTCAAGAGCGTTAACAGACCACAAAAAAAGGTCTTCATTACAACACAAGCCCTTGTTTTTTCAGTGTATTGAGAATGGGGGGCCACTACCCTGAACGGTTGCACCATTTTGGCAACTAATAATGGAACTGCAATCCTGAAAATTAAACTTTGAACACTGCTGACAGGAGTGACTGTCCTCCTTCGAAAGTGAAAATGAAGTGCTTCCTCTGGGATAGAGTCTTTAGTTTTTTTTGATAATATGACGATATCTGCTCTGTTGACTTATGTAACTAGGTGAGAGATTTTGTTGTTGGTCACTAGTTCAAAGACAATAATAACATGAAGTAATTGGTTGATGGAGGACATTCCAGTTGAAATTTATAATGAAAAAAAATGAAATAAATAACAGGCTACAGCACCCTCTGACAAACCTGAGACCCAGCCCTCAAGCACAGATGGAAAATTAGTTTCACAGGCTTCTTGTGAAACAAAAAAACCCAGAACTGTGAAGCTCAAAGTCAGACAACCCAGTTCTTTAGCACTCAGAGAACAAACAGACATGGAAACGATCATTTGTTACGGCTCCCTACTGTGCTTGCATGTGATGCTCATTTGCAGGTGCCTGGTGGGCGAAGCCAGGGGTCGTTGGCACAACTGAGAGCACCTGTGTCTCGTTCACTGAGCTGATAAAATGTACCCATTTCCCATCTTGGTGAGCTCCCGCCCCCCCTCCCTTGACCTTAGCTGTGAGTTTGTTCTTTGTTCTTTGTGGTTAGAGCCACTCGCTTGTATTACTGACAATATTGACTTTAATATGTCATTTCCTTTAATCCCCTTCCCCTGTTTACCTCTGCCAAGGATGTTGTTTTCATGCGTTTGTCTTTCTGTTTTCAGGATAACTCAAAAATATATATAAATAGATTTGGTAGGAAGGTAGGTGATTTTG
Organism: Gymnothorax reevesii; assembly: GCA_029721435.1. Lineage (NCBI taxonomy): Eukaryota > Metazoa > Chordata > Actinopteri > Anguilliformes > Muraenidae > Gymnothorax > Gymnothorax reevesii. Next base: position 62,304,861 of record CM056587.1, on the reverse strand, counting down.
GTTCAGTTTTGGGAGTGATGCAGAAGATATTCGGGATGGTACATCTGGTCGTAGTTAAAATATACCTGAACAGAATGATTGTACTTTCATATAATGAACAAATTTTGTAAAATTTCAGTGTTACATAGAATCTACACTAATGAAGATTTGATTGTAGTTGTCAGTGATCTGGATAATAGTCGTGTCAGTACTCAACTTGAGCCTGTACTCAAAAAAATATTTGTTGGGTGAACATAAAAAAATTATGGAAAGTATTTCCACCCAATCATATTACGCTAATTTAGCAACAAATTCTTTTATTGAGTGACATAAATGTAAATATGCCGGTTCAACATAAGGTGTTGGTGTTACTATTACTCAATTACAAGGGGTAAGTCCAACATAATAATCATTTGTTGGGTGAACATACAAAATTTATGGAAAGTATTTCCACCCAATTATAATACCCTCATTTAGCAAGAGACAGTTTTTGCAGAGTGAAATTAATGTAAACATGCTGAATAAACATAATGTGTCGGCGTTACTGTTACTTAATTACAAGGAGTAAATCCAACATAACTTTTAAAGGTTAGTTCAACATATTTACCTATGTTTGATTTAAGTGTGGGTGACCCAATTTAATGGGGTAGGTTCAATGATATTTTAAAATGATACAACACAACTAATTAATTGTGCTGATCCGACAAGACTTATGTATGTTTGACAATCACAAATACTTTAGTTGACAGTCATTTCAGTCATATGAAAATCAACAGTAATAATTCAATAAAAGTCAATTCTGACATCAATATTTGTTTTAAACAATGTAAACATTTGTTATCCGAGTTTTATGACAGTTGATATCAAGTTAGAAAAAAAAAAACTCCTAAAAGCAAACCGCCTTTCCCAACTTGTCCGCCCGCCCGTCTCTTTTGTGCGTTGCTCTGCCTTCTTCTGCAACTTCCGGAAGTAAAGTTTGAAAATGCACTCCCTGCACGCACACTACTGCCATCTTCTGTCCTGGAGTTGTACACGACATTTGATATCTTACCCAAAAAGCATTAGGTTCTGTCAGCATAACTGAATTTAGTAAATGTTAAGTTATTGCACATCATGCTAAAATAACATTACTTAATGATGTTCAACCACGAAACATGACTATATATGGTAGAAGCAACATGTTACACTTAGAGTAATTTAGTAGACACCCAATCTGGTTTTTTTGAGCGTCCTTGGGCCGGGTCTAGGCCTCGGCCAATCACGAAAAACCGTGCGCTCATGAGCAGGACAATTGCGACCCCAAAAAAAAAAAGAACGGAGCCGAAACTTAGACTCATGGCCTACCGGCGCGAGGAATGACATATGGCGTAATCAAAGGATAAAATAATTTCATTTTGGAAGTGATGCAGAACATAGATCTAGTAGGAGTTAAAATATACCTGGTTAGAATGATTGTCCTTTAATGTAATGAAAAGATTTTTGTAAAATTTCAGTGAAATAGAATGTACACTAATGAAGAATTGATAATAGTTGTTGGTGATTCGGATAATCGTCTTGTGGATCCAGAACCAATAATAATGACAAATGGCACGGCGGAGGTACAGTACGCGCTCCACTGATTAGCCTTCTGGTTAAATTTTATTTTCTGCTCTGACACCCTCCACCCGTAAAAGAGGTTCATGCAGCAGTAGTGAAATCTGATGAATCCAGATTGAACTTAAAGTTCACCAAGCACTGCACACAGCGTTCAGCATTTAAAACTGGCCTTACGTTCAGCTCAATGGCACCGTCTTCTCTGATTCGCATTTTTGCAGGTCTTTTCCATGCATTACGAACAGGCAAATGGCACCTAATCCATTAACTCTCACGACACTGCAATTCCATTGTTTTTTCTCGCTTTTTGTTTTTTCTTCTCTCCCTAATTATTGTCAGCGGAGCTGTATTCACGGGAGTTTTATCCATGCATGTTAGAGAGTAGAGAGCGCAGGATTATGGTCCCATTATGTCCCGGTGATTAATCATGAACAAACCATTTTTCTTTATTGCCGCAGCATTAATGACCAAATGAGCTTTAGTTAACACACCGATATGATTACAGCCATCCAGTGGCACTGATGGTACCGAGTTCTCTGTCTACAGTTCACTTAACTCGCTTTTATTGTGAGAGAATATATGCTGGGCTCCATTGGGCATTAATTACTTTTCAAATTATTTCCCATTAAGTTGGTAGGGAAATAGTAAAATTTGGCTTATAGATATGAGTTTATGGTTATTTTGAAAATATAGCTGTGCGTTCTCGATTAATATAATTATTTTATTACTATATGAAACTGTAACGACAATACCTAAAGTAAGAATACCTCATTTTTACAGCGAGGAGAATTAGGGTAGGATGGTGCTGTTCATGATTTGCTCCAGTGTCTACAATATGTGCACCACACTGCCGTGTGGACTTGGCACCGTTTCTGCAGCAGGTTGAGAATGGTGGACCTGGGAAGTGCAGGCTGTGCAAATCCAGGCCTACAGCCTCGCCCCTGAAATTGGGGATGAGATTCTATGCCGTTATGAATGCTAAACCGGCCTGTCACGGGTCACATTGACTTCCATCCAGCAGAATCCTGAGGCCAATCGTCAACATTTAACTTACTGGAGTGAGTTTGAAAGGAGGCAATTATCATAAGTCAGTTAAGGTGAAGTGCTTATTCAATCCAAGTTATTTTTTTTTAGTATAGTGAAAAGTAATGTACTCTCAGAGGTAAATAATACCTTGAATCCTGTTTTCGACTGAAATGCACAATGTAGTTAAAAACTAGTTTGCCGACGGGAGGGGGGATCAGCGTGTTGTAAGCAGTTGAAAAATGGAAAAGGTTTCAGAAACTCCCGGGAACAATGACAAACCACATTTAATTAATATTTTCATTTAATGAAACCCCTTCCATTTTGAGGTAAGGCACGGACCTTCAAGATTTTCAATTTACTCAGAGCGAACGTTTAATTTCAGCGCAGTTTTGGAATGATCTGCTTTCTTCTAAGATCAAATAAAATGTAACACTTTGGCAGATTGAAAAGCCTTGTGCGGGCGGGTGCCGGCTGAGGAACATAAACAAAAGGTGCATTGAAGTTAAGTCATTTAAAAAGGGCTGTTGAGTGGGAATTTTTTTGTAGTTGACTGGAATTAACGTGTCAAGTGTGGGCAGTGCGTTGAGCTCTGCTCAGATGAATTTCTATTTTCACTCTGTGGAGGTGGATTTGTGTGTGCATGGTGGAACTTATTAATTTATTTATCTCGCCAGTACCTCAGGGAACAAAAGAAGATAGTCCCCCTTCAAAGGAACATTCCGGTAATATTTTGAGATTTATGGTCATGGTTATCTAGTGGTGTATAATTTAATTGCATTCCCATAACGTGAGCAACTACAAAGTGTGAGTTAAAAAAAAACAAAAAAAACTATAGGCTTTATAACAGGTCATTTTGTGATGGTGTAGCAGTATACCTGTATACGACATATTTTGTACTTATGCCTCAGATCTTTCCGCTGATATTGGTACCAGTTACTCCTCATTAGGGTTCAGGCATGACTGCACAGAGGACAGTTAAGGGACTCAAGTGAAATCTGACTTGTGCCAACTGACCAGGGCTGGATATGAAATTGATCATGCATGTCATAATGGGTTGCAGAGTCATTTGAACTTAAAAACAGGCATATGAATCTTGCCTGTGCATTGGTCGTTATGACCTCGCACTGTCGAGCATGGTGCGTCCACAGTTCACCCCCAGGCAAAGGGCCGTCTTGGCCACTGAATATCCTAATCCTAATACCAAACGTGACATAGTTGTTTTATGTTAACTTGAAACTTCACAGAGGGAATTCTGTTTTGTTTGCTTTGTATCAGAGCCTGATCAGTTGGCACAAGTGAAATTTCTCTTAACTCCCTAAACTGTTCCACAGCAGTCATGGGTTTAATCTAACGAGGTGCAAACTGGTATCAAAAGAAGCAAAAAGAGCCGCTGAAAACGTGCATGTAAAAAGATGTTGTTTACATTGCTACAGAATATAATAATTGGACATTTAAAAAGTGTTAAGTTTTTTTTTTACTCACTCTGAGAGTGCAAACCTCCACCAAGCCAGCGCAATCAAAATCTTGCAGCCATATTGTTTGACCGATTGTCGTCAAAACCAAAAGGGTCCATCTCTGATTGAATACCCACCCACAAAATTTCAGAGATATCTGTTCATTACTTTTTGAGTTATCTTGTACACAGACACACTGACAAACAAACCAATGTCATAAAAAAAAAAAAAAAACGACCTCCGTAGTGGAGGTAATAATGATCCTTACAAGTCTATCACAAGGGTGCAGGTGCAATCTAAACGTAGACTCACTTGCTTTTTACTGTATGATTTTTCTTGGCGTTTGACCAGTTTAGAATAACATATAGGCCTTCATTGCAGTGTTTTTCGAAATTAGATAAGGCCCCTCTTTCAGCTATAATGCTTAAGTAAAGTTCATTATCTTTTCTCATTAGTTTTTTTTTTAATATTAATTGCTGAGATGCGTGTTTTGGTCATGTTGTTTTATTGTTTGCTTTGTATGTCTTATGTTGCATGTCTTATGAACTCTTGCGCTCTTGTGCTTGTCTTACGAATGCTTTTTATAGCACTTTCTATGTCAGGCCAAAGGCAAATTTCCAAACTACTGATGATAAAGTTCTTCATATGCATATTTTCAAATGTTTTTCCCCAAGTATATCACTTACTTTTCTCCCAGATGCTCACATGAATGGGCGTCTGCACCTGCACACACAGAAAGGCCCCACGCTGGATCGAATCCCCAGATCTTCTGGCTGTGAGGTGACAGCCTGACGCACTGTGTCGCCATGCCGCTGGTAGATACCCTCAGTCATTGAATACTGGGATACTTTTTTGTTTATGAAAACATACTTTCCTCCACCAATCAAGAGAGCACGAATCCTTATAATAATCATATAAAGATTGAAAGTGACGTCATGTTGACATTATATCCTCCATACAGCATAAAGTGCCACGTCAGAGGAACTGACAGAGGTTCAGGTCCAACCATCAGATATTTCAATACCTGATGAATGCTGTGCTCCAGTATTTTTAAGTGATTTCTGTGCCAGGGTGCCCGGACTCTACTTTTCTTTAGCATTTACTTGAGCATCAATTACAATGTTTAAAAGAATTGTTAGAGTGATAAACTCAGAAGAAGCAAGAGGATCTTTCTACCACGAAGAAGGAAATAGGCTTTCATAGAATGCGAACATATTGACTGATTGTATCAAATACAGTGAACACCATAATCAATTGGACACTGACATATCTCTTATTATTATTATTATTCTGTTTCAGTTAGCTGAGTCCATCACCAGCTGAACAAGCACTGCACATGATCAAGAAGAGACAGAAATCATTCAGTCCTTGAAACAAGCAGGAACTGAAGATGCTGCAGTACAGGCCTGGCAGAGCATCTGTGTCTCACAGAAATCAAGAAGTCATTGCATTCAAAGGATATGAGACCAAGCATAAGAAAATGATCGCATTATCCCACTTTTTGCTGAACTAATATTTTTTGATGCCTCAAAAAAAGCACCAAAGATGCTGCCATTTATTTTCACTTTGTCTGGTAAGGACGGAAACTCCCTCAAATTAAAACCCTTAAAGGCCTAATTCTAAAAATCATGGAGAGCACCATGCGGCAGTGTTTACCGTAGTAACCTGTATGTGGGCTGAAGCACAACTTCTTAGCTTTCAGGAGCAGTTGGAATTTTTCTTTTTCTAACAGTTGAAATCTTTACTGCGCAAATCTTATCGTAATTACGGTACTTACAAAATGACGCGCTCATTTTTGATGGTGACGAAACGATCGGATTAAAAGGGTTTTAAGGCCGACAGCCAGCATTTTAACCTCACTGTTATGGGGGGAAAAAACCCTCTCTTATTGATAAAAATAATAAATAAATAAATGAGTCACTGTCCAAATTTTTATGATGCCAACTGTGCCTCCACTAACTTGTCAGTTCATTTCTTGCGGTTGTTTTTCGCCACTGCTCTCATAGAGGTGGCAGATGTAATGCTCTGCGGAGTTCCTGATGGACCATTTGTGATTAAGCGGCCTGCCGATGCCCTGCTAAACACTCTTAATCTCCCCCTGCCTGCCACCGATTGGTCGCAGAACTGAAGTGTGTCTAATTGCTCCTGTGGATTGCATTTAAAAGCTGCATGCCTAATTGTGTCCACCTGTGTCAAGATTAAACTGGACTACAGGTGCTAGTCAATATTTCCTTCTGTTTTGAAGCATACTGTATACATTCTGAGCATAAAAGCTGCCCAAATTTGAAAACAGTGAAATGAATGCAAAGCATCTGTTGTTAAATAGAATATATGAAATATAATTAGGTTAAAATTCGAAAGAAGCAAGTGGCAAGCTGTTCTTTTTGTCAGCTGCTTCAAATGAACAGTGCGCTTCCCACGACTGTCTGCATAGAGCTGGAGAGGAACTGAGAACTAGAATCCAACCCTGGCATGACTGATACAGACTGCCTTGGCATGAGAGGCAGTATTTGGTGCAAGGTTTTAAAAAAACAAGTGATAGCAACTGTGTGGGAAAATACCTACTGAAAGGCATAATTGCTTGCAACTTGCTTCCCTCTCTCACTGTATTTATGGACTCATTATCGAGTAAATCAACTGCAGAGAAAAATTGTATTTGATTATACATATTTGTACAGACTCAGGCTCAAGTGGACAGACTGAGGAAGGTGTCCGCAGCTTTTATAACGGCAAAGAATAAATAAAGTCATTGATACGCGCCACCTGTAGCAAAAAAAAAAAAAAACATGTTTATTAAAAAAATATATAAATTCGCCTTGATGTAGCATTTTATTTTATAGCATTTGTTTGTAATGTATTTTGTTCCTTCCCTACTGCCCTGGATTGCATTTCCCAAAATCATAGATGCTTACTTACGAAGGTGGAACTATTGACAGTGAATGGACGAACTATGTAGGTTGCTAACCCAACTTAGCAACTAGGCTTTTGGGAAACGCACCACTGTTCAGCACTTGGTTGTTTTAAATGCGCTTTATAAAAAAAAAAGAAGCTTGAGCTGAGTTGAGTTGATTGTGCACCTCCTGCAGGAAAGAAAGTGATTATGCTGTACTTTGTAAAAAAAAAAAAGGGGGGGGGGCGTTGGGTCAGAGCATAGCGTTCATTTTAGTCTGGCATCAAATAAGGACGCCAAATGCATCCTTTTTTGTCTGGTATTGATTCTTGGTCAGGTAGCGTCACTATATGACGATTTGAGATGAGACTGGGCTCCCAGATCATATGAAGATCTGGCCACTTGACTGGACGACTCCAGCCGGGGGGGGGGGTTGGCTCAGAGAATGAAGGGCATCACAAAGCCATTTTGGTAATAAATTGATAGAGCAACAAATGAATCTACAAAAGGTCCTACTACTCATATTAGATTCAATAATTAACCATCATTAATTGCCGAGGCATTTAGCTATCACTTACAATTACAATTGCAAGTTCTCTTTCCTCTAATTCTTCTAATTCTCACTGATTTTACCTCTACTCAGAATAGGTGTGGTACTTCTTTCTCTTTCAGAACTATCACTCCTATTGAGCTCCAACGTATCATTGATGGTCTAAATTCTGGGTCACGTGTTGGTCCAGATGGCTTGGAGACAAAATTCTTTCGTACTTGTGTGTTTGGAGCACAGAGCAGAGCAGAGCAGAACTGCTCATCCCCTCTTCCGCTGCAGTCTCAGGTCCACTTCAAGTCATTTTGATCCATTTGACTATTTAATGTTTGTCTATGGCACCTCTGGCCTCAGCTTTGTGCTTAATATGACCTATCATGCACTGGCCTTTAAAATGCCAGATCTGGCTCAGCTGAGCGCTCGCCTTCTGAGAGGATGAGAGAAGCTGGCAGGTGCGGACAGTGAGGGGCAGAGAGAAAAACTGAGATTTAGAGCATTTTCCTCGTCGCTCAGACGCACAGATCTGCCGACATCCAGACAAGGATCTATAAAAACAAAAACCAGCCTGAGCCCCCCCGTAACACGTCAGGCCCTGATAAAACGCAGATGTCTCACTGAAAAAGCCTTTGGGGATCTACCGAAGGAATTCTGAAGGAGTGCATCTTGTGCTTTTTGTCTGTGCAGTTTCTGATCTGAATGTTTTACATCATGTTTGTTTTCTAATGTATTTATCCTCGGAAAATGACCAGCCGAGCTGGCATTGCGTGAATTGTGAACTGCAGTAACTCACCTTATATAATGTGATAATGCAGATGGAGAGTTGAGAACGGTGTTACAAGCACAGCACTCCGCAACTGATGGCAGTAATTCCACAAGGACATAACTATTAGAGAGGCACTTTACCTCAATTGCTCTGACAAAGCAGCGTACAACTGGCTTACAAAATTCATGCAGTGTAGCAACTTTGTGTTTGTAAATCCTGCAGGGTACCTCAGTTAAGAAGAGTGTGGAGCTTCTGTGCGTCTCCACTCAAGGCCAGCCTCGGTATTGATGTTCAAAGGTATTCTGTGCTCTGTTAGCGCAAAGGCGTTAATCAATGTCGCACTCAGGCCAGCTCATTATCACAATGCAGAGCGCTAATTAAAACACTCACATGCATTATACATGCCACAATGGTCCAGATTAAAAGAGGAAGAAACAAAAACATTGTTCTCTCAATAGGCCGAGAAGCCTGATGCAGACGTTGCAGTAATATTGGTGCTAACTGTTTTTAAATGGTACTTAAAATAACAAAGTTATGCCCTAGTTGGTGCAACATGCCTGCTTTGGTGTGTAAATTTTTCAGATGTGTTTCATAGGGCCACTACCACTGGTGTCATGACAGGGGGGATATTTTTAAGGCACTCATGCCCGTCATCTTGCTGTTTCACCAGGAAACATGACGCGGGGACGATTTCTAAATTGTCTCTTCTTCCTGCTGAGGTCTGAGGACGGGCCATGAAATAAAAGCCATGACAGCGTCGTCAGGCGCGCCTGGTTACCGAGAGGTCAGTCCAACAGCGGCAGAACAGAGAGCTTCCCAAAAATCTCCAGCGCCGCCGAGCTCGATGCCGGTCTACGCGGCGTTTAGGTGCCGCAGATCAGAAGGAAGCTGAGACCAGCCGTCTCCAAACCCTCCATCCCGCGAGAGTCGGCTCGGAGAAGGAAAAACCGACTACCAGGAATGAGGAGTATTAGGCTGCCTTCGGGAAGGCTGCTCAGCTTTTTTCTGCGTTTATCTGCAAGCAGACTGGCACTGAGGGGCCACAGTGGTGCCACACTAATGAAGGGGGGTCAGGAGGGGACCCTGGGGGGCCAGGCACCAGCACTTTATGGAGGATGTGACTTATGACTTATGTGAAGATGTGTTCATGCACAGAATTCACCACTGGAAAAGACATTAGGGATGAAATGTTTCCTTTTTTTTTAGTCAGTGACTGTGATATTTGGTTGTCGGACAAGAACTGGTGGTGGAGAGATGATCGAGAAGAGAAAGAAGGAAAGAAAAGACTGAATAGGAGAGAAGAGGAGTTACAGTGCAAGAGCTGATAGGCCACAGGGATCTTCATTTCACGCAGAGTCAGACAGCCTCTCCTCTGACAGTACTGTTCCTTGTGAATACACCTGCATAATGCCCTGACACCAGCAAACAATAAATAATCAGCTCTGCTTCCAGGCCATTATTTTATTCTGTCGCATATCATAGCTGGTATTGATCACGTAAAGAAAACATTCTCTTCCTGCAAGGCCAGATTAGAAATTACATTTTTTATAATCAGCAAAATGATTAAAAAATCAATAGCAATGCAATTAATGCACAGTCTGCTGACCATTTTCCCCACAACCACACTAATGGACTTGTGGGTAAATAAATGGTTTAGAATAGAGCAGGGAGGAGAATCGATCTTTCATACACTATGAGCATCAGATCAGATAACCAGCCTCTATGAGTCTCTGTCTCCATTTAAACAAACACTGTCTGCTGTGTCTTCTGCGTGCGTGTATGTGTGTGTGTGTGTGTGTGCGTGTGTGTGTGTGTGTGTGCGTGTGTATGCATGTGTGTGTGCGTGTGTTTACTTGTGTGTGTGTGTCTTTTTGTTCTTGTTCTTGCTACACAGTGAGGACCAGAAAAAGATATAATAATTTTTTTTTTATACAGAGTGGGGACATTATTGGGAAGGGCGGACATTTCTCCTGTCCTCACAATTACACAGGCAAGTTGCAACTTGTTGGCTCAGGTTAGGGGTAAAGTTAGAACTAGGGATAGGTAAAGGTTCGGGTAAGGGTTTGGTTTAGGGTTCGGGTTTGGGTTTGGGTTAGGCATGAGCTGCATATTGTTAAGATCAGGGAAAGGCTGTAGAGACTCAGAAAGAATGAATGGAAGTCAATGCAATGTCCTCACAAGGAGAGAAGTACAAGTGTGTTTGTGTGTGTGCTTTTGCATGTGTGTGTTCCTGTGTGGGTGTGTGTGTGTCTGTCTGCACGTGTGCATGTGCGTGCACGCATATACAGCACATCAGTGCATATATCGGTCAACACACTCACGTGTGAATATGCACACAAGTGTGAGAGTGCGTGAGGGAAAGGAGATGCGTGTGTGTGTGTGTGTGCGTCTGTGTGTGTGTGAATATATATGCTTTGTTTCCCATCGTATGGACACAGGACTGCATTTAAAATGCTGTTGAGACCACAAAGCATTGAATTTCAGCGCGCTATCAGAGCAAGCGAGCGAGGATCTCTTTAATCCATCTTGAGCAATGACTGCGCTCCATACAGTAGCTTCCTCAACAGATGGGGTACAGCAACACAATGGACTGAATACAAATTCACCATCTCCATCTGTTTTCTGACGCTAATTTTCATCAACAGGAGCAGAGCGGCCGAAAAATCTGTCCCTCACTGTCCAGTTCCAGTACGCTCCTTTTATTTGAGGGGGGGGGGGGGAAATAAATAAATAATGACTTATGCATCATTGTGACATTGCTGAGTAGCTTCGTCAGGTGGACAAATCTGGGCAGACAGAACCACAATAACGTATTGATATTGATGCGTGCGACATCTAATTTCTTGACTACGTTTGCCAAAGTGGCCCTATTTCTCTTATGGAGAGTAATTTAACACCGATGAACTAAACTGCTGACAAACTGGAAAGCTAAATTGTCTACATTAGCTACTGTCCTCGAAGACACCGGGAGAAAAAAAAACATCTCGCTTCAGTATTGGATGGAGACTGATTTTTCTCTCGTTGGCATATTTTTTTTTTTTTTTTTTTGTGGAGTGCCTTGCAGTATCAACATTAATATTGATATTTATTTTCTGATTGAAGGGGCCTGAGGAACTGGCGCCTGCTCGTATTCCGCTGTACATCGAACACAGCAGTTTCTTCTACGGTACCCGTAATGAGCCCTTATCCTCAGTAGAAAAAAGTCAGGATTAAACTAAATTCTGAGTGGCTGGCATATTTATGTCTGCTTGAGAAGTGCGTTTGTAGCAGTCTAAAAGTGATGGCAAGCGTCTTCCTCGCTTAAAATCAGATTAAAAGATAGTTCACACATTTCTAAGAATGATGAGAATTTTCTCTGCCACCCAATTTAATCATTGCATAGCTCACTCATGTGATAGAGTAAGTGCATATTAGTTTATCACATGAACTAAGAGAGTAATCTTTTACGTTTTGTCTTGAGCAATAATTCAGATTTTTTTTTCCCCACCAGTAATTTCGATAGTGAGAAGACATGGTTTATTGTGCAGTTGTTTCAAACTTGACTCTAAAGAGGTGAGGGGCCTTTTATTGGTTGCAAGTCGGAAGCTGAGAAAGACATAGAATGGAAAAAAATTAAATCTTCTCCTTTCCGGCAAAGAGTTACACCATTTGACTGTTCGATCCTTCTGCCCTGATAAAAATGATTTCCACAACTCTGAAGGACCCATGAGGGATTTGTGACTGACCACAGGGGTTTCATCATTGACCTCAGGTGCACAGTCATCTTTGAGCTCTTTGAGGCTGCTCTTTGGTCTGAAGAATGACCCGTAGGGATTTTCAGCTGAAATGTAGGTATACTGCCTACACTTTATGGCTGGTCATCCGGCAATCTGTGACTCCCTCAAGCGTTTTGTCCACGGTGACTTTTTATTTGCGGTACTTATGTAATTACCTGTAACGGCTGCTTTTAATAAACCACCAAATGCACATAACATTTTATGTCCGTTTTAACGACCAGGCCATTTAGGAGAAGGAGCTGAATGTTAATGACTCTGGCCTGCTGGAGTACAACCACGGCTAGAGAGCGGTGAGGGGGTCAACACAATTGGCACCGCTCGCCCCCCTAAAAAATAATGACCCTCCAGAACCCTGCCACGACCTCATACATTATTCATGAGTCGTCACCTCACGTGTCAGGCGTGCTGCACGAGATCGTGCCCCCGTGTTTTAATAATGGTTCGCGAGTTCGACAGCAACTCACCTCTGGGACACCAAGGTTCAGAATGTCCAAAATGTGACATGGTGAAATATTAATCAATCATTTTGTCGCTATTTATAATTAATTCTAATGTTATAATGCAAGGCAGGCCAGCCTGTGAGCCCAAGTGGAGGGCAGAATTGTTGGTCATTCTGGAAATGTCACTTAGGACCAAACCCACAGGTTTACATTATTCATCTCTTCCTGTTGCCAACTTGTGACTAATGCAAAATGCAGTATTACTTTAGGTCAATAGAGCAAACAAACAAACAAACAGATAAATAAATGCGTTAATTAATCAATGAATTAAATATCAGCATTGGGGGGATCTTACAAAACCCTCAGACCTACAGTATACATGTGTGAAATAATGAAATTCTTCAATGGGCAATGCGCCTTTTCAGGATATTGAGTAGGCAAGTAAATGGCTTTAAAAAGGCATAAATCAGAGATTCAGACTAAGGGGTTCAACTTTGACCTTTTCAGAGGGTAAAGTGGCATCTGGTGGCACATGCTGGAGCGCACGGTTCCATAAATATTGCTGCTGTGCTCTGCGTAAATGTGCATTTGCTGAGAAATATTTCTATTCATTTTAGTCTTCTTAGTGTGAATTTTCACAGGAGCCTTTCCAAATAGAACAACAGAACTGAACCTATTTGTATAGATTGCAATAAAAAAAAATGTAAATGTGTTGCTGAGCACATTTATAGCGGCAACATTGGATACAAAATGAGTCCTGGCCGTAGTGAAAGCCAATTGTCTATTCTGGCTATTACAGTCACATTTCTCGGAAATGGGCGAGTATTTTGTGTTTCAGTGAACAATCCATATTTTGTTTGTTTTCAAGAGCACAATATGGAGTGAATTTTTTCTTAAATAAACACTATGGTAATATATCACCATAATAAGCTGAGAGCCAGTGCGGTGTTATGAGCTGTCTGAATCAATGTGTGAGTATGCAAGGGGAAGCTGAATACCACAGAAGAAGTCATAATAGGAAGAAGAGGAAGGACAACAGGTGATGTAAAGTGGTGTGAGACAAAATCTAATGTTATTTGTGACTGCAGACTGGTAATGGATGTGCTGCATTATGTGCCGACTTGAGAAGTTAGAAAATCCATGCATTAGCCCTGCGTAATTTACATAGAGGAGAAAATGTGGCTTAGACGACAAGCAAAAAATTTGAAGAAACTGGATAATTGATGAATGCATTGTGAACACAACTGAATTCTCAGGAACCCCAAAAGTATCTTAATCATGTTTTGTCCACAACTGAAGGCCATTTTGGATGACTTTGGGACACCGGACCGACAGCCAGCACTCACCTGAGTGGGTGAGTCATATGAAAGTGTAGAATCTGAATGTTTGGTTGATTTAGCTCACAACCCATGTCAAATGTCAAAAATAATATTGTTGGAACACATGCTCATTACACGTGTAGAATCTGAATATTTGGTTGATCTAGCTCAAACCAGAGCCAGCAGTAAAACTTTTATGGTCCTACAGCTTGCCTGTGGGGGTTGCCTCTTTGTCTTTGCTCAGCGGGGGGCAGGAGCCACAAAGCTCTGCGGCTGCCCAAGTCTCCTCTGAAAGTTATATCACTGTCCAAACTGTAGTTAAAGTCCAGTTACATTGATCTGTTTAAAATAATCTATATCTCTGGGAAATTCATAATATGTTTATGTTCAATGTCCCGTGAAGAAACCCTTATATGTACTTATAACCTTATACTCCATCTTAAGGCTTTTTCATGACAACTGAATCATATTAGTACATATTCCTATCGAGTTTGGTCTTGTTATTCTCGGGGAAATCCAGGAAGTTGAATGGAGCATGTTTCATTTCCCTTGAAATTATGGTTCATTCTCTTCGGAAAGCTCCTGAAAAGTGGCCAGATTCCGCTCTCCTCTCTTTACTAGATGGTTTTATCACCTCAATGAAGGAAAACTTAGATTCGGCCCTCCCTTCCTCCACCTTGATTGGAGGGTTTTGAGTGCTTAAAGGCAAGAGATTCTAACGGGGGAGGAGGGGGGGGGGGGCTCCTCTTCTTTTTCAAGATCTTGCGCGCGAAAGGTGATTTCGGGAGAATCACATACCGCCTCGCTCCGCCAGCCTGGGTCTGTGCGTAAGCAGCGAATCTAGGTAGGCAGAGAGGGATGGCATCTGAGTGCTTCCTGGCCACGTGGTGCGGCCTCGCTCCGCGTGGCCTCCATCTTTTCCTGGTATGAATTTGTTTACTCTTTCTAAATTGTGTGTAACTGATAATTGGTTTAACGTTGATTTGTTTGATCCAAGTTTGTGCCTACTTGGTGATTAAATTATTGTTATTACTTACAGCTTGCGTGGTCTCCGTGACTCCTAACATTTGTACATTCTTTCTAGCCTTGTGACGACCGGTACTTAAGGGGGCGATCCCCTCCCATGATGTGTCGGAAGCAGTTAGTTTTAAGTTGGATTGCAAATTACTTTCTACCCCTTAAGGGTTGATGTATTACAGGTCCTGGGGATTTGGCCCCCAAAGGCACCCCTAGGCTTAAGCCGGTACCCGGGCGATCCCCTGAAGGGGCCCTTTGGTGTACATAAACCTAGGCTCGTGAGGTGCCTATACTCAGTGCTAATTTGTTTATGCCTAAATGCTGCGATCATGGTAATTTCCTCCACCCTCTAAAACTTCTGCCGAACTTAAGATCCGGCAGCGACGCTTATTAACCCTGGGGGCATTTTGTTGAGAGACAATGGCTTTCGCAGACGAGTTTGATGGTATAACTGCCTCGAGATTCACGCATGCTGTCCCCAAACAATTAATTCTAATTCTAATTTGGAGTCAGATATTTAACGAGGATATAACTAAATTTGATATTCTGAATGTATCATGTAGTCAGATTAATAGCAACCACTGTGTTTTTATGCCCCGTCTTTGGACGGAGAAAAATATCCATTATATTGTGATTCACACCAGCCAGGAAGTTGCTCGAATTAATGCCAGCCAAAAAGAACACGTGAAACCTTCAGCCCTCTGCGATGTCCATCCTTGGTATTGTTTTTTGGTGTTTTACAAAAGTCATTAAACGAGTTGAGTAAATTTTACATATCACTCACTAAATCATTCCATATGGTATGAAGTTCATTCCAAATTGATTCTTATGATGTTACGACAGATTTGCTCAGTCGGATCAAGATCAAGATCTGGAGCAGGCCAAGCCGTAATTTTCATGACAACAGATTTTTCGCTCTGAATGAGATAGTTCTTGCACAACTTTGAAGCGTGTTTAGGGCTATTGTCCCGGATGAAAATAAAATAGCTGACTAATTAGTCTCTTTCCAGATGGCAATGCATGCCTCACGAGGATGCTGTGATACTTCTTTTGATCCATGATTTTGTCGATTTCTATGAGATCACCGGCTCCTTTCAAGCAGACTGATCCCCAAACCATAATATTACCTCCTTCCTATTTCACTGCAGAGGTTAAAGAGTAATTTTTTTTTTTTTCCGTTGCATTCCGTAGCAGGTTCATAGGTACAGCTGTCGATTCGAAGGGATTAGGATATGGATTAGGGATTATGGTTAGGTTTAGGTTTAGGTTTAGGGTTAAGGTTATGGTGAGGGTTAGGGTTAGGGTTAGGGTTAGGTTTGGGCAGGGTTTGAAATTGGGACTGCCGTACCTCTCTACATTGAAATGCATTGGAAAATTGCCATACCCATAGCAACCGCCTTTTTTTTTTTTTTTTTTGAATATTTTACGACTCTACGGAGCATATAAGTGCTGCATTTGGGTGAGAAAATTTCAAATTTTGAAAGGACGTTTTCCCAGTCCGCTGGTTCCAATCCTTGAATTTCTTAGCAAATTCTAGTCTTATATTTATGTCGCCAGCTCTTAGCATTAGCACGACTAACCAAACCATTTTCACACAGGTGTCTGGAAATAGAAGATTTGAGACTTTCATCTCTTCACTTTTGATGCTGGTAATATTACCGCAGAGTTGTTGTGCTGTCAAACTCTGATTTTTTTTACTTGTCATACACAGATAATAAACATCAGAGGCACTTCTGTTTCGCACCTCTATTGCCTCTAGTTTTCAGAAAACCTGTCTTTTTGAAAGGCATGATGGTGTTTCTCACGGTGCCTTAGCACCATTTAACATCTTCAGCATCATGTGAGGCCACAATGTGGCTACGAACAATCTAAGAGAGAGCTGCTTCCATGCTGCTATCATGTTCACACTGCTCAAAGTTCATCTCACCTTATATACTGGAAAAACTTATATACTAATTTTGCAGTATAATGTTGCCTCAAACTAATTGAAACAAAATCTCTGGCATCAATAATCATGGAATGAGCCTTACAATCATGCATTCAGTCTATACAAGCGTCAAAAGAATAAAATTTGTGACACCTTTCAATTGTTATGAAAAAATAATGTTTTCTGTGTTTTAGTTTATTCACCATATTTTTACTTCAATATTCGGTAACACTTTATAATGAGTACACATTACTAAGTGTTAGTTAAGCATTGATAAAAACTGAATTCATCATGTATAAAGCATTGTTGTCATCTTAATACTCATTAGTATGTAGTTTATAAACAGTTGTAAATGTCTTACTCAATTCATCATTAATTAGAATGTTAGTTATAGATTGGTAAATACTGAATTCATAATTTATAAATCATGTTTTTAACATGAATACTTGTTGGTAAGTAGCTTATAATCAGTTATTTTTTTCTCTTCATTAGTAAGCTCATCAATAACATGCTTAATTATCGCATTTTCAAACTTTAAATTTATTAATGCTTCACTAATGCTTAATAATGTGTACTCAATATAAAGTGTTACCCAATATTCTTGCGGGATTTATACAACCTGAATTCGGAAATTGTTGGGTCAAAGTGTAAATTGTGAATAAAATCAAAACGTAATGACTTTCAAATCACAACAGCCAGTATTTTATCCACAATAGAACAGCAATAACATAGCAAATGTTGAAACTGAGAAATTTTAAAATTTTATCCACAAAATGACCTCATTTTAAATTTGATGGCTTTTTTTGTTTTTGTTTTTGTTGTAATCAGCACCTACAGTAGCATGTTTCAACTTATTTTCACCAAAAAAATTATGCAGATGAAATAAATTAGGACAAAAGTGGTATAGTATAATTGTCACTGCGCACTACTGTACGTACATCATAAAATTCAGATAAAATGGAAGAAGGCTGCATAAAGTTCTTCTTGGCTGAACAAAAAGCACGAAGGCTAATCTCCATCTCTGCTAAATTATACTTTCTGTCCATCATCTTGCCCACGAGAGCACAAAGCTGCGACGAGAGTACAAAGTGGAAGGCCTAATTGCCGTCTGTCCAATCAGAGTCATCAGAGGCTTTACATGAAAGTGAATTTCGCTATCTATTTTACCCAGCTCTACAATTTATGCAGAATGTCGCCCTGCATGTTGTCAATGTGAATTGACACATTGATTCTGAAGTAAGTTTTTTGGTTTTATTTTATTTCACATATTCTTCATATGTGTCCCGTAACCTGCTTAAATGGACTTCTGGTTTGGGCGCATGGCCAATAAAGTTTGCACTCATTATTCTGTTTTTGCAAATAATTCACCAAGCCACCCACAAGGGATCTGTTCTGTGCGCCAAAGCAGAGACTTTTGATGCCGTTACTGTAAATGCTTCTGGAATCGTTCCCTCTTTTCTCCCCGCAGTTGCATCCATCGAGTGGAGCTGGAGTTCTCGGCCCACGCCAGCTCCGCGTTTGGACCGGAGAGCTCTTCTCCTCCTCTCTCCTCATCTCCATCTCTAGCCTACGTTGGAGAATTTGAATGCAGGAGTTATGCACACAGCTCTCAATAAAAGTTGCTGCTGCGGCATAAAAGTGGAGAGACAGGCTGCCTGCAGGCTCCAGACCGCGCTGGAGAGAGATCAAAGCCGCCCAGCGCGGCCACAGCCTGAAAGGAGAGGAGCCCGAGCCTTTGATCCGCCTTCTCTGTGACTCCAGTTTGACCCCTCCGCTGTACTTCGGGGGAGGCCAACACAAAAGCCTCAGTGATTAATAAACAATTAGTCCCGCCCGCAATTTCGTTCATTGGAATTTGCATCGCAAAATGGTGGGGGGGGGGGGGCAAAAAAAATTTCAGGCAAATGGATTTTTGACACATCCTGTCTTGCTAAGAATAAGAAGCACTACTGTGACAATAAAAGACCTAATTCATTGTCCCCTCATTCTTTAAAACGAGTCCTGCAAGTCAGATAACGATGCACGCTTCTTATACATCTTCAATATACTGTGGCTATCAATTTTAAAAAGGGGATTGAGAAGATTGAGTGGAGATTGAAGAAATGGAATTTCCCTGTGTGAGGTGTCACACTTTCTTGACTTCACGTAAATATCAATATTTAATGGACTCAATAGACCTCATATAGTCCTGTGTGGCCAGCCCTCGAAAGCGTTCTCCTGGATTTTAATGGACATTGGTCGATGGATCTCCGATGGATGGAAATTCAGTTTTGCGTTGCTGCCCTCTATATAATTATTGATTTTTTTTTTTTTTGAGTTTTTGTGAAGCAATGTGCTCCTTTTGTACTCTAAATAAGGACAGCCCGCTGCCTCACTGAATGACACCACAACAACCAGCAATAATAATTTCATCAATTGGTACCAGCGCCCATCACAACTGTTCTGAGAACAGTTTGGCAACCTTTAATTATTGTTTACACCAATTGGTAGCTGATGGTACCAATGCATGCATGTATCATGTCAGCTAAACAGATACTTTGGTTTCTATGCTTCTTCTAGGCTATACTAGTGATAGATCATTGATTATTGAGTTTTACATTATGCTGAATACACCACGAGGTTCAAAAATATTTTCATCATGGATCATTTTCATTATTTTGGCTTTGTAATTTATCTCAATGGATTAGAAATTAATCAATGAGGACATGCTTGAAGAGCAGATTTTCTGCTTTAATGTGATGCTTTTGCCTAAAATATGACATAAACTGTGCAGTAATTGCAAACATAATTGTATACCTTACCCCCCACCTCCATTTATAGGACTGAAAGTTTGTACTTGTAGAAGCTAGTATAATTATTATATTTCTTAAAACTTTAAAATTTTAAAACTTGGGTTGTAGGCAATGACTGCCTGCAGTCCTGAACCAATGGACACTGAGAGATGCTGAGTTTCCTCCCTGGTGATGCTCTGCCCTGCCCTCTCTGCAGCTGCCTGTGGTTTCTGCTTGTTTTTGGGGAATTTTGCCTGCAGTTTAGCCTCTCAGCAAGTATAATGCCATCTCAGTTAGACTCAGGTCAGGTGAATGACTTGACCATTGCAAAACGTTCCACTTCCATGCCTTAAAGCCTTGAGTTGCTTTCTCAGTGTGCTTTGGGCCACTGCTGTGAAGTGAAGTTACTGTGAAGTGGTGTCCAATAAATCTTGAAGCCTTTGGCTAAATCTGAGAGGATATTGGAGTCCCATTATCCAGAATTTATCCTGCTGCTATTTTCAACAGTCAGATCATCAATAAATACGAGAGAACTGGTTCAATTAGCTGCAATGCACGCCCACACATGACCACGTCTCACAGAAGATGATATGCTTCAGATAAGCAGCAGATCTGGTACCCCTTAGTATTTTTTTTTTTTAAATCAGGAAAGGAATTCTGTTAACCACCACAATTCTTTTCTGTGGTCTGCAGGGTTTTTGCCACTCTTGAGCTGACCAGTGTGCTCTTTTTCTTTAAGAAAATGCAAAATACTGTAAGAGGCTTGATCACGCATGCAGTCGTGCATCATAGCTCTCATTTGCTTTGATAAAACCGACAAATTAACCTAAAATTTTTCATTATAGCAGAATTCTGTGTTCATGGTTCATTATTTACTCAAATATCAATTCATACCAACACAACACACAGCCATATCTCCAGGGGTAAAAAAAAAAAAAACTCGGACTTAACCCTTTCAGCTGATGTAAGATAGCAAAATCACACGTTGTTGAAAATCTATAATGTGGCAACTTGTTTAAAAGTTCTCTCCTGTGGGAGCTCTTTTAAACAAGTTGCCACATGATAGGTTTTCAACAGCTCAGGGTAACTACATTTTTAATTCTTTGAAAATGTATTCGGCAATCAAAGGGTTAAGGGATTGAATTGGTTTCATTTTGAAGAGCATTATTATATCCCTATAGAACAGAATATTCCGGGATTTTATGGATTTTTGTTGGCCAGCATTGGCAGAGTTGCCACTGCCACACAGCATTTGTATTAGCAGGATAACTCAAAGAGTTAATAATAAATCACATGAATTTTGTGTTCCTGGTACATAGAGGGTGAACCCCATTGTTTTTGTGACCCTACGACCTTACCTGTAGGGCCACCACCAGGGGCTGTAAAGGGATGTCATCTTTGTTGACAGGTCACTGAAGTCTTTACCCATTTCAGTCCCAGAAAGAGCTATTCATGAAGGGAAATTTGATCTTGTCAGTCCACCTTACCTTCTGGCAAGTTAAAAGCTGAAGAGTGTTGTTCTTTATTATCTGCTGATAAATAAGGTCTTATTTAAGGTCTATGGATCAAATCAAACCATATTTCACATATTCAAATCACGATTGTAGGGCGTTTTATAGATCTGTGCCCCTATCAGGCCCCAAAAGGAAACAAGACAATGTATACTGAGCTGCCATAGAGGAGTGATAAGGGACTCGTGGAGTCATGTGACCCTGTTGCCCTAAACCTCCTCCTGGTGTACAGGTTCCTCACAGGTAACAGATATTACCAGTATTATTAATTCCATTCTTGTTGTCAACAATGTTCATTGCTAAAAAGGTAAGCCAGACTGCAAGACATGTTGAGGTTAGACGAGTGAGATGATTGACGTTGCCGTTTCCTTCTGGTTATATCTCTATATAATGACTTTGTGTTTCTGTTGCTCTTCTGGCACATACTCTAAGAGGAAAGGTGGAACGGTTCTGGAAGACTCTTTAACGTGACTACTACGTTAAATTCCAGTGTAGTCCATTTTCAGATTCAGATTCTGCTATTTGTGATCCATACATTTGTAAATAAATTACATTAATCTTACTCAGGCATTTCTTACATGAGCTTCGGAGTGTTCACTTTGAAGAGATGGACATGCATCAGTCATTCATTTTCTTTAAGTTACAAGCAGTAGGAAATTGGTACGTTCAAGTACAAGTAGGAGGACATGCACAAATTTTCCAGGGTTCTGTGAAGCTAAAGTATCATCGGGGAGAAGGAGCCTTATTAATTCATATTCCCAGTCAAGGAATTTTTTCCTTGGTTGTGACAGTACGCATGTAAACACATACGAAACACGTATAAAATTGAAAATCAATTAGTAAATTGAGTGCTGTAAATCAGTAAATGGACCTTTTCCAGTCTCACAATCCGAGGCTTGAATGGTCAGAACTCAGAGTGCAAGTTATTGAAGTTAATATGGTCCCCAGGGACTGAATACAGTCTCAAGAGGAATAATCTTTCACATGAAAGCCTACCGCTATTTTCTTCATAGAGGACAATGTCTTTATTTCTAATCAATCAAGTCACTGAGGAAATGCTGAGGGGAGGGAGGAATCTCCTTTTATTGTTGAGTGAAGCGTCAGGCCCCGCTCCTCAGGCAGCGAGGATTCCGTAAGGAGGAGCTCCTCCTCTGGCCTGGAGATATGGGCTGGCACGACCAATCATCATCACCGCTGTTTCAGATGAAGACACTGCACGGTTTATGGAAGGAATCACCAGAGCCACACATACACGAAAATTCAAAAACATCACAAGTACTAACACAAACTTATTATTTCAATGACACATCAAACTGACTCGCACAAATCTAGTATTATTATTATTATAGAATGCCGCTTTCCTCAGTAAAAATAATAGCAGCAGCAGTAGTACAAGTAGTAATATTAATAGTAATAGTTTTAGCCGTAGAAGCGGCAGAAACAGCTGATGTGGTGGGGGGAGCAACAGTCTTAGTATCTGCAGTAGTAGTGTATGTGTCGGATACTTAGCTTTGATTATTGCCATAGAGAAGAAGGCAATTTAATTTGGTCCGGAAAGCATGCTCATTGGGGCATAGTAACTGTGTGCCGTAACACAGACATTAAGAACTGAAGCTGTGATCTGCTCTCGTCCAGACGACGGAGCTGACGCCTGCCTGCTGTGCTCATTGCGGCCTCATGCTGTGTTTGTGTGCTGCGATCGGGGCCTAGATAACAGCCACAGGCCTCGGTGTGCAAACGCCCCCCCCGGGGGGCCCAAGGCCGAGAGCTGGATACCCCCCTGATCTCCCAGAGAGATGGAGCCGCCTTTCGCTCTCTGCTCTAAACGGGCCATGATCCCCTGACAACCTGTCCGTTTACACCTGGCGCCACTGAAGGACCTACCATCCCAATGGCCTGAATATTCTTAAAAGCACAAAGTTATTAAAATGCCCAGTATGCAGCAATCTGTCTGTCTGCAGTGCCTCTGATACTGGTGCTATAGGTGCAGGCATGGAGTTCCAGTTTTATATTTGGCAGCTTTTTAAACAGATTTAGACAAGCAATATCAGGAGATAAGATCAATGAATACTGCCAGGCCAGAAAGAAAAAAATTGCATAAAACTAGCCATTTTCATTTAAAATAATTGGCCTGCATCAAATGAAGAGAACAACTAAGGAGGAAGGAGGTTGCTGGAATCACTGAAATTAACTGTCCAAAGAATTCTTATCACCATTGAAAGTTTTTGCAATGTTTTGTAGAACACCATTTTATGAAGTGGTTCGACTCTCCCTTCAGCAATTTAAGATCTCGGCTAAAAAAATGAAGCAACCCTGAAATGTTACATAAGGTTGTTAAAACAATGGCACCACAAATTGGTGCTGCAATGAAAGTTAAAAGCGTTCCAAAAAGAATATTTTGGTGAGTCACCTCTTTTTTTTTTTGTTATTGGCCAGGCATTGTATAATATAATGTATTCTGCACTGTGAAAAAGTGTTGCCTCCCTCCAAATTCCTTCGACTTTTGCATATTTGTCTTTCTTAAATGTTTCAGATCATCAAACTAATTTAATTCAGTGGTGGACATTCCAGGGCTCAGAAAGTAAAAGTCCGGCCATGTTTTACTTCCAGCCATGAGCTCAGGCAGCTGATCCCTTAATTAGTGCAGCCTCTGGGCTGAAGGGTTGTTGCCATCATTGGCTCCAAGCAGTCGCAACAAATTACTGGGAAGGAATTTTCCCTCTGGAGCTGGATTGTCCACCTCTGATTTTATTTTTAGACAAAGATTACCCAAGTGAACTCAAATGCAGTTTTCAAATGATGGTTTAATTTATTGAAAGAGAAAAGCTATTCAGTTCTACCTGGATGTAAGTATTTAAAAAAAAAAAGTAATTGCCCCCTTAGATACTGAATCAAGCAATTAAACTAATTCAGTTCAGTTTCACTATACACTCCCACTGATTACTGCCAGGTCTGATGAATCTATATATTACTTAAACTGAACCAATCTGGCATTGTGATGAAAGTAAAAAGCAGCACAAGATGCTACAATCAAAACAAATTGAAGATTAGATGAGCGACAAAGTCATTGACATTTATGAGTTCGGAAAAAGGGTTACAAATTCATATCCAATGCTCTGGGACACTAGTGAACGACAGTGCAAGCAGTTATCTACAAATTGAGGAAACTTGGAACAGTGGTGGGACCGTGAATTCTGATTTTCTTTACCAGAAAATTCAGCCATTTGTTTGTGACCTCAAGCTCAAGTGCACTTGGGATATGGAGCAGAGCAATGATGCGCAGCACACAAGCAAGTCCACCCTTAAAAGGCCCAAAGAGAAACAAAATCAATGTTTTAGAGTGGCCTAGTCAAAGTGTGACCGAGATTCTGTGGCATAACCTTTAACAGGCAGTTCATGCCTAAAATCTTCCTAATGTGGCTACATTTAAACAACTCTAAGACTCACTGCCAGTTATTGCAAATTATTGATTGCAGTTCCTGCTGCCAAGGGTTTCACAACCAGTGGGGGCGCAATTATTTTCTCAGATGAGTGATATAGGTTTTGAATAGGTCTTTACCTTCAGTAAGAGAAACAATAATTTATTCGCTGCATTTTATCTTTAGTCACACTTTCTTGGTGTCATATCAAAATTAGCTTGCCAATCTGAAACATTTAAATATCACAAATAAGCAAAAATAGAAGAGATCAGATGGGGGTAAATATTTTTTACTGTACAGTATCAGTGCACTGAGTGCATCTGAACCATTTTGGTTGCCTTGGCTTTAAGAGACATGTTTCCCTATTATTGTTCGGTCGATTCATATACTTATTTTGGTGTGTACTCCAAAGTCCCTTACTTGTGCTTTATGTGTATTTTGGTTGAAACTTTGCTCACTAAATACAAAATTTATCCTGCATAATCAAAACATTTGGGAACTTTGGATCGGCATTATATTTTGCTCTTGACAGACAGATATTCAGTGATTTATAATAAAGAAGGTATAATATCTAATCAGACTTGAAGAAAAATAATGATTTGAATCAATTACAGCCTGGATTTGTATACCAGTCTCTTTTTGTATTTTAAACCGCCCTGAAGAATAAACTTAATATTCAATTGTCAGGCAATCATTTTTTAATCTGAATTCTGTTTTGAATTCTCAGTGAAAAATAATCATCAACATTTGTCAGGTTTTGTTTCATTTGAATCTGCTCACAGAAAGGCCCTGGGATAAGTGTGAGCCCTTCTCTATAACTAAAGTGAAGTTTTGATTTTGTTTATTTCCAGAGATACTGCTGTGAGTTGGAAATGGCTAAGATTAATACTTTGGGAGATGTACTAATTACCACATGAGCTCTGTAATTTATCATGTCTTGAGCTTCTCAGCAGCTGGTTATATGTGGCTGGGATGTGTGAGTGTGAGTGTGTGTGGGGGTGTGTGTGCGCATGCGTGCGCGCGCGTGTGCATTTGCACGCATTCTACTTGCACAAAAAAATGTGCCGCAATGATTAGGTGACTCACTTCACCAATTCACAGCAGCTGTAATATGAAAAGCATTGTCCCAATTAAATGGCCGAGTATTTAGAAAAAAAAATTGGTCGGAATTCAAAACTTTGCTTGAGTTATGTTAATGGTAAATGAGTTGCAGGTGAATTGTGGCAACGGAACATTTGCAGGGAAATATTTCCTCCAACTTTCGATGTGCTTCGTGCGGAGACATTGAAACGACTGCCCGTAAATAAGTTTTCATTACAATACTGTCACCCCTTTAAAACGGAGGCTGGTTTCTTATCCCATTTATCTGTTCTTGAGGATGTATCAGGAGATGACCTTCACTGCACCCTCCTTACAGACCGTTAGCGCGCTTTCAGGCCAGGCTTTCACTGGAAGCATTTTGACAGCGTGTGAAGGAGAGCGAAAATCTGTAGCTGTCAGACGTTTAGAGCGCGCAAGGTTAAGTCTTGTGAAATGTGGATCAGTGGAAGCGTCCTCATATATTCACAGCTGCCGACATGTGCTTCCTCAATCACAATGATCTGTTTTTCCTGTAACCCCTACAGAATATTAAAAGGGAATGTACAGTTCCGTTTCCTGCGTTCATATTATTACCCGATCGCAATGAACAGACCGTGTCGAGGACACGCATGGCGACTGAAGACTATTTTTAGTGACTCTGCATTGCTATTTACATTTCTTCTGCTTTGCTTGTTTAGACTTATTCAGCGCAGGTCATCAATCATTTATTGCCCTAAGAAACAGCACCCAGGTATCAGTGCATCTGAAGTGAGGTCAGGCAGGACATACGGTTCAGTCCAAGTCTGGGATGTCAACATGTCTCAGAATAATTCAAATATTCGGTGTAGTGTTTGAAACTCACCCTCTGTTTGGTGCATTGTCACTTGAGCACAGCCTTTACTTAACACTGTACAAATCTATACTGAGGTAAGATATGATAAGATGTACTGAGTACAAGTTTGTGCACACTTTCTCATTCAATGCGTTTCCTTTATTTTCATGACTATTTACATTGTAGATTCTCACTAAAGGCATCAAAACTATGAATGAACACGGGGAATTATGTAATTAATAAAAAAGTGTGATATACCTGTAACTGAAAACATGTCTTATATTCCAGTTTCTTCAAAGTAGCCACCCTTTGCTCTGATTACTGCTTTGCACACTCTTGGCTTCTCTTGATGAGCTTCAAGAGGTCGTCACCTAAAATGGTTTTCACCTCACAGGTGTGCCTTGTCAGGGTTAATTAGAGGAATTTCTTGCCTTATCAATGGGGTTGGGACCATCAGTTGTGTTGTGCAGAAGTCAGGTTGATACACAGCCGACAGCCCTATTGGACAACTGTTAGATACATACGTACATAATTCCACATGTGTTCATTCATAGTTTTGATGCCTTCAGTGAGAATCTACAATGTAAATAGTCATGAAAATAAAGGAAACGCATTGAAACCGTGCTGTAGCATTGAAATAATGTTATAATGCACCAAATTCAAATGTAATATTAGCTAATGGTGACTTCACAGCTCTAAATCTAATTCTGAGTGTAGGAGTAGAAAGTACACAGATTTTTTTTTTTTTTCTTTCTCAGAGAACACTTTGCATTGACAATTTTAAGTTCTCCCCAAACTGCTGTAAAAACCGGCGGCATCCCACTGCTTTCAGAGCCCAATCTCGTTAACTTTAATGTGGCGCTCAGCAATAAACAACGCCTGGACAACTGTGACATTTGAGGAGGCGCGAGTCTGCTGTGGCCTCGGGGTAGGCTTCCTCGTGCTTGTTACAGCAGTCTTTGTCACGCAAGGATCCCACTTTATTTATTTATTTATTTGCTCGCCCCTGTCTCCATGCTGCGGTTTATTTTTACCCTCTTTCATACTCCAGTTAGCATTCGCAAGCCATTAGACCTGAGCCGTCCCTTATGGTCGATGGTAGGACGAGCTGCTTTCTGTGACGCGATTGCAGGAGAAAGGAAAAACTGACCGAAAGACCGAGGAAGTCTTACGGAGGAACTCGCACGAATGTAAACGCTTCTTTTATCATCTGACGGCACAAGCTGAACGCAACAAAGGAATTATACATTCCATTACGTGTAATGGCTGCTGGAGTGATGGCCTCTAATTAGCCTCCTAACAATCGCTAAGATCCCACACGGCAAAAAACATCCATATTAACTAGTCTTTTAGTCTGATCACAAGACTTTTCTTCCAAATTTTTCTGTCGGGAGCAGAGAACATTGGTTTATTTTAAGTACCCACGTGTTTAACAAGAGAAACTTTCTTGTTCTATTGGCAAAACTAAAAATGATTCAAAATTATCTCACCTCAGTGGCAGAATTTTTGTCTCAGAACAAAAAGTGTGGAAATAAATGTTTTTAGTCAAAGTACAAGATTAAAATTCTTGGTAAGATAAAGTAATGTTTCATTTTTTGCAGTGCACCCAGAGCCAATGAAATTATTAAGTTGAAGTTGTTTTCATAGCTAGGAATTGTTTACCGCTTTTGCTAAATATATTGCAATAAATGGCATAAATTTAAAATTTTTTTATCTCTCAGTTGAAAATATTGCTCTGTAGTTTCTGAGACGACTGCCCCTCCGCAGATCGTACTCCTCTCCTCTTCCTCTCTTGCATAGCGGCTTTTAGCTTCCAAGTTCCAGCCCCCTCTTTCCCCCCCAAACCCCCGACCCCCCCTCCAGGGTTCCATCCGCTGCTAGATTGTGTTTTGATGTAACTGCAGACCTGCGGTGGTGGCGAGTGCATGGCAGCCACAACATACATTTGTCAGCCTGTAGTCCCCCCGCTCCGGCTTTCCACTCAATCGCTCATGTCAGCGACGCGCAAATCATGGAGCGGATCTGGGCCCCGGGGTCGTCCGCCGCAGAGAGCGTCACGCCTAATAACCGTTATTTATACGTATAGCTCACTCGACCGCTGCGCTCTCCCGAATCACCTCTTATTACCGCATCTCGACTCGGGGCGGAGCGTTCCGGCATCAATAATTTCCTTAAAAGCCTCTGGTTTCCGCAGTGTTGAACGCGACGGCCGAAGACAGCCCTGCGCAGGGGGAGAGGAGCTCTTAAAAATATAATGTCAGAGAGGAGATGTCAAGTCCCTGCAGCTGAATTTCAGTGCGGGTAGCCAGTGCTGAGAGCTTGGGGGTGTGAATTTGTGACCGTCACATGTACTGCCTTGCCCTTGCCATGCCTTTGATGGGACTTGAAGGTTCTCTAATTTTAGTCCAAGAGGCGAAAAATATTTACAAAGAATTTGAAACTAGGTCCAGTACCATGTTGTGTATTTTTATAAACTTATTGACAAAATTATTGAGAAAGTAAGTTAGAATACACAGTAGAAGATGCTTTAGGTCGTAGAGAAAGTTCTGAATAAAGCGTTTGAGTCAGGAGTTGGATGGGATTGTGGGAACATGATTTAGAAACTGAGATCAACAGACATGAGCACAAACAAGCTCAATTGAATCCAGAGGAAAGACCACCATTATCGTCAGGGTAATGTTGCTACTTCGCACCTTTACTGTCATTGACTCCTGAACTCGTGATGCTGAGCATCGTGGCCCACTTGTCACCTCAATCTTTGTTATAAATACGCAGCTATTCCCGGAACGACTGTCGGAGTTGCTAACGCAGCTTGTTTTGTTCCCAAGAGAAGTGAGAATGCGCTGTTGCCTGCAGTCATTGCCGTGGTTCTCTCTGACACTGCTGTGCATCTGCCTGTAAGTGCTGGCTAGTTTTAGCGGTTCTGATGGCTAATCCGTAGTCACTAGCTTGAGGTCATAATCGCTAAAAAGTGGCTTACAGCGAAAATGCAGCCATATTGAAATATCGGCAGTCCTAATTATTAACAACAGAATTAATACATCTGAGAAATGTATAACCAAAATGCTTCATAATTGCCATTGACTCCACCAAAGACAGGTTTCCATGATAGAATAGAGAATAAAGTCACCCTTTTCTTCTTTGTTTTATTCCAGAATTGTAATGCCATCAGCTGTTACCAAGTCCAGTGTCCTAAAGATTCCGCCCCGTATTTTTTTCACGCCCTCAGTTTTTTGGCTTCATCTGATTCTGCGCATATATTCAGTTTCACCCCGTTTTCTGTTTATATTAGGTAATTTGTCACAATCCTTACATCGCTGTGTTTGTAATTTTTTGTACTTTGTAGTTGCCCGGTTCATTTCTGCGGAATCATTGTTGTGTTTGTTATTTTCATGTTTCTTGATTTCATGTTTGCTTACCCTTGACCAGGCCCATGTAGTTCTTCCGGTTAAATTCCCTATGTTCTCCACCTGTGTGTCATTACCTCCTGTGTATTAATCGAGCCCCATGGGCAGCCATTCTTTGCTCAGTAGTCTAAGATTTCAGTCTTGCAATCCTGCAGTCCTCCTGGTGTTATTCTCTGCGCGTTTTACTTCTCTTCGTCCACCTCTCATTCTTCCCTTCCTTACTTTCTTTTGCCTGTGTTCTGACCCATTTGTGTTTTTTGGATTATGATTTTTGGATTGCCTTGGACTGATTTTTCTGGTTATGATCTGGCTGTTCCCTTCATTTTCTATTTTTGTGTTCTCCCTGGTACTTTTGCAACTCTGATCTCCTGTGTATTTTTGACTTCCAGTTCTCCCCGTCGGATTTATGAGATCAGTCTAGCCCTTTTGGAACTGTCACTCCTCAAACTGATTTTTTTGGTCACCGAACCCTGGCCTGGAACTGCGGTTTCTGAGTTGGCTGTCGATTGAAAGTCTGTTAGTAAACTCTAGAGTAGATTGCAGTTGGTTCCTCATTCTGAGTATTCGTGCACCCTTCACAGACCTGACAGGAATATTCTGATTAGTCTCTTAGCTTTTGTTGATAAGATGTATGTTGCAGAGTGTGTGTTAACTGCTGAAATAACCAGAACCATGAATAAATAAAGTATCAGAAAAATAAAGGCAATGATAACTTAATTTTTCCAATAAAAGTCCAATAGATCAGTTCAGTAAATAGCCGAGAGGCCGGAACTCATGGTAAAGACCTGGCTTTGAAGTGAGAGAACCAGGAGATGATTTATTGCCACCAGATGTTTTGTCAGTTAAGCAAACAGCCTCTGGACATGTTTGTCAGAATTTGATAGTTTGGCTGTCATTTCTGGCCAGGTTCTGCGATTAAGACAACTGCATTACAAACTGTCACCACTTTTCTATCTTAATCTCACCAAGCGCTGCAAGATTATCACCTCGTCTTATGCCAGTGACTTCCCGGTTGATGAGAAATTTGATTTACGAAATTCTGTCAATGGGTAATTGGCTAAGTAGATGCCTGGCGTACCAGCAGTCACTGATCTTATTTAATTTTTGTGCTAGTGATGATTTAATGCTCAGTTTGCAGGCACTGAGACAGAGGCAAAGTAATTGAAGACACTTGAATTTATAAACAGTAAAAAAAGTAAAAATGTTGCGCTTGAAATGAGTGCTGTCCATTCAAATTATCATGCGAACACTGCACCAGGCTATGGCTTAAGATGTTAACCCTTTGATGCATAGAGTGCAATATTTTGTGTGTGTATCTGTGTGTGTGTGTGTGTGTGTGGGGGGGGGGGGGGTACAAGTGGGTGGTCTGTCTGTCATTATTTTGGACATTATGCTTGTGGGATGCGCACTGCCATCCAGTATTTTGGACATTATGCATGCGGAGTGACAGAAATAATGTGAAGTTGAAGAAACCTAGTCATTGATCTGCATGATGATCTATCTGTGTTCAGGACATTGCTTATTTGAACTATTTACTCAGCATACATAATGTCCAATATTTTTGATAGAGCCTAGACTCAGATGTATTCCAACAAATATACATGCATTACACAGGTTATGTGTTTTCAGTTTGTGCTGTATAATGTATTTCCATCCTATTTTTGACTTTCGTCAATTAACCTCTTACTCGTGGATGTAGCCATTGTGATTATTTGTGGTGAATCATGTGACTAATCAGAAAGGCACCTATTAGGGATATTATTATCTGGAAATGTCCAGTAAAATGTGTCCAGTAAAATGTGTTGGGGTTATATGTTTGACATATCTTTTCTAATACATTACTGTATATATACACATTATGTATAGGCAATCACACACACACACTACTCCTATTTTTTACAAAAATGGCGAAAACGTTAACTATCATGTAGGGTTCTCTCCTTTTTTAACTTTTCTGAAAAAAATTACAAGTTCATTGTAAGTCAATTTACAGCACAGATTTCATAACTATTATATGTTATTAATATAAGTTCTGTGGAGTTGTTTTCCAAACCAAAGGTTTCATACAGTGAATTAGTCTAAGAATTAAACCCTCACTGATACTAAAACATTTTATGATCCTGGACTGGAGTCACACGGTTTGATGAATAATGAATAAAGGGGGGAGGAATTTTGCAATGTACAGCCCCCCACCTCATTGAACCTTAATTTCATGCAATGGTATTCTGAGTAATGTGTAAGAATATCCATAAACATATTCTGCCTCACATTAACAATTTTAACAATTAATATTTTTTTCCCATTGACAGGTTTCGAAGACGCTGGCTGGATTAGACATCTTCAAAGTGCTAAAATAGAGCTATTTTTACAATGAGAAAAACATTACATTCTGGTACATTTCTCTATACCAACCAATAAATACCGATGGGAGCAGGAGTGTATAAATAGGTATTCCATTGGTTATGCTCATGAGCTCATGTTATGTTATGTTCATGGGAGTAGTTATTGTTGTCTTTCCTCAAGAGATATTTTCCAGTCTCAAACACATGAGGTCTGACGTGGGTGAAAAAAGAAACACGTCCGCAAGGTAAAGATAACAGTGATGATAATCACATTGAAATTGCTGTGTTGTCGCACGTTTGTAACACATTCATGGCTGTCCTGTGAGAACGCGATGCTTGATCTCTCTCCACAGCCAACAGCACTTAATTCTGACTGGTTCTTTTCAGCCATAAATTAAGCAAATTACCACAGGCGGATTCACATTGCAGTCAAAGATGTGGCGATACAGTATCATAAACAGTATCATAATTTACTCTTTCAATAGCCTCTGTAGCGGAGTCATAAATCGAATTCACAATGTTCACAAAAGAGGAGGAAATGTTCATTTTTTTTTCATTGCGATGACTACTAGCTGCTCAGGAACACTGTGGTTTGTTCTATATGGAGAAAAAGCTCAACTGCTCAAGTCTCCAAGTGTCAAAATTTTTTCTGGGCTTTTAAATTAAAAGCATATATAGTTCCCTACTCATTTTACGATAATTAAACCTGTAAACCACTGATGAGTAGATACTATGGAAAAGATGCTTATCATGCATTTAAGAATAATCAGCGGTTCTTTGTGAAAAGTGAGAATTGGTCC
Organism: Gymnothorax reevesii; assembly: GCA_029721435.1. Classification (NCBI taxonomy): domain Eukaryota; kingdom Metazoa; phylum Chordata; class Actinopteri; order Anguilliformes; family Muraenidae; genus Gymnothorax; species Gymnothorax reevesii. The sequence continues at coordinate 62,271,968 of CM056587.1, read as the reverse complement.
TCCCTTTGGTCCATCGACATTCTGTTCTTCATACATAGTGAAATTTGGGGAAACTTGATTACAGGATATAAGGATTCATTAAAATACTAGGACATCAGTGATTTAAGGGTGTAGACTGTGAAATCTAACTAGTCAATAATTTCAACAAAAATTTCCAAAGGAGAATTGAAGGTTTGGCAGGTTTGATTGACCAATGAGAGACTCTCTGTAGACAAAAATATAAACTTTCCCTCCACGGTGAAATGTTATTGCATATACTCAAACCAGTGCAGGTCACATTAGGATGATAACAACAGATTACTCTACCATGGTGCGTCAATCACAATGATATGTAATATTTGCAACATAAATTATCAAATTTACCTCAAAATGCATATCTTTTGAAGCGTTATTGGTGGTAGCGACACAGTTTGACTAACTGTAATACATTTATGTGCTCAGCATTCGCAAAATTCTTTGAATAACAAATTTAATTTTCTTGACTGAAGCATAGCATAGTTCAGAAAAGAAAATCAATAGACAGTAAATTTCAAAATAATGTTTCTTTCATTACTAATGAAGAGCATCATGAAAAAGTGTTAATTGAATACATTTTAATTGGATTTTGCTGTTTTCTTTCAACTTTCCAATTTTCTTTTTTTTTGGGGGGGGGGGGGGGGTTGGTAACTTTGTGAGAAACTTAAAACTTACAACTTACTGTGTGCACTGTGCACTGTGGAGCGCAGCATATGCAGGACCATCGTTACACTGTGGTACGAGTGCGGAGGATGCAAATTCACTCCATCCTATAAGGAACAATGATGAACAGAGAGACTTCTCATATTGCCAGTTTAACTATAGCTTGTGAAGGAGATAATGTTTCTGGTGCAAATATGACAATTATTAAACATGACATCAAGGCAGTGACCTTGCTATGTTATTCTGTTCGATTACTTTCAAGCCAGAAAGATTTGATTGCCATGTGTAGAAATGATTAAAATTCCTGTTGGGTTTAAAGTTAAAGTTAAAGCTGGCAATTTTAAATTTTAAATAAATAAACAATATAGATGAAACAAAAAAGGCAAGCAGACAAACCAAATGTGCTAACACAACCGTTAAGTGTCACGCGGTGGCAAAATATGTGCGTGTATGACCTGAATTTCATCCTTGTCTGGCACTGTTTCCTACGATGCATGCAGCCTGAGCTTGTTGTACCTAAGAGATAAATAGCGCAACTTTCAAAAATACATTTTAACAGAATACTTATACAGGAGGAGCTGAAAAGCCGAAACAACCCCACAGGAAGGAATTTGGTGGCGCGGAAAAACAGAAAAATAAAAACAAATCCCTCTTCGCTACATTCAGGCTGAAATAACATCCAACAACGCAACGGAAATGTCCCTGTTTTTAGACTTTACCGTAGCTTCAGTAACATAACTTTGCAAGAGCGGCGGTGCCCCTTGAGCAAGCCGGCTGTAAATAAAGCACGCCTCTCTGGTCCTTAACCACAGGGAATAATACTGCACTGCGTTTGAACTGAGGCCGGCATAAGTTTACAAAGAGTTGCTGTTTACCACAGTGAATGAAGACAGTAAATGATTTTTTTTTTTTTTTTTTGTATGTACAGTCTCCGGAAGCACTGCTCTGCCAGCTGCTTTTGAGTCATTTGAAGTGTCTCCATTTTGAACACGATCCCCGAAATACCCAAAATCACACATCATAAAGCTGGCAGCTCCTGAACACTCCTCTCAGTGTATGAGATATCCAATCACACTCTCTAACCGCCTGGGGAACTTGAAAACATTTCTAGGCCGGAGTAATGTTTTTAAAAGCTCCAGAAAGGTTTGAAGCCAGGTGATTGAGATTACTGAGTCAAGGTGATTTGGCTATCCGTCACGTCACACGTCACAAACAAAAATGGCAGAGGTGCACATTCCAAGAGCCGGGAAGTATAAGTCCTACCATATTTCTCTTCCACTAATACACTCAGCCAGCTGACATCACCAATTAGTTCAACCTCCTGGCTGAAATGTTGCTCTGTTCAGGAAAAATACAGGAAGTTCGAGCTAAAATCTTTGATGGACTTTACTTTCTGAATGTGGGGTACATTTCCTGAAAGTTTACAGCTATGTTGTTCGTAGTTTCCATATTTGGAACTATGTACAGTCAGTGGTTTGATCTTTGTAGGTTGCTAAGGTAGTTAGCAACTATGCTTTAGGGAAATGTGCCCCTGGTTGTCCGCCTCTGAAAAATGCAGAATAAAAGTAACCAAAATTCATTTTCAGACCCAGGACTGCATTCCGTTCATGTCATGACAGAGTTCCACATTCATATATTGTGATTAACCCAGGTTGCTTTTTTGTTTTTTTTTCAAAGGTAACTTGAGTGTGATTTACGTTTACAACCTGCCTCTAAAAAGCTTTCATGCTCATTTTTGCTGTCAAGAACAGGAATAGTTTTCTTTTTGATGGATGGAAAAAGCTACAGTGAGAGCATGAAGATTCTATTCACTGCCATTATTTCTCATCTTCTTTCCTGGGTGGAATTATCAAAAGAGCTTTTTTCCTCCTTCATCTGAATTTTCTGAACTTTTATCATTCTTACTTTGCCAAGTGTTGCAAACTAAATTTTCCTTGATTGAAATCACCGTGGCAGTGTTACAGTGAACTTTTTGATAAAACTTCGAGTAAAAAATCACATGATATTTAGATTAGTGAGTGATAATATGCGGACGGAGGAGTACGGCATGATTACAAAACCATGCACCATAATTCAAGTTCCCTCAAACTAAAGGGTGCGTTGACCAACATTCATTATGCATGTACACAATTTTATTAATAATGCACAAAGAATAGTTTTACAGGACAAGTTAAATCTTTAACATGCATAATTAATCCGTATGAAGACTTGCTCCAGGACTCTAGTCACGCAATGGGTCTACGACAAAGAATCGCACCAGCATGCCATCCCCATCAGTCACAGAAACCAAATATAGACTGGAAGTGGCACTCGCAATCCTTCAGCATCAAGCACATCCTCTCGCCTCCAGTTGCATGTTGCTCAGACCCGTAAGTGACTGCCTGCGACCAACTAAATTTATGGCTGCTGCACTGTTGGATGTTTTTTTTTATTTTGAAAGCTTAAACGTGACTGCCTGTCGACTTAGCGTGAGGAGGCCTTGAACTTGTCAGGACCAATAAAGTGCTTTCGTGACTAATATCCAGGGATGGTGATTGTTGGAAAAACATGTGCTGTCAAAATGCTGGTCTATGAATATCCAAAAGCTGTAATGTCCTATGTGCTGCTCGCATCTCCTCCTCTCCTGCCTGGCTCGAGGGAACGCTTCCACTTTGCATCCCCCTTCCCGCTGTTTTATCACCTGAGAGCCATGCGGGGAGTGGAATTGATCTCAATAAATAATACTTACCTGAGCCATTACAAAAAAAAAATAAAAGATAAAAAAAAAACACTGAATTATTGATGATTTCTCTTGATGAGAGATTTGTGTCAACTCGCTCTCACATTCAGATGCAGAACTTAAAATACAGGAGGTGATAGACTTTTGCATTTTCATGGCATCAGTTTTTCAAGGTGTAAGGCTGTAATGAAGCCTTACTGCTAACTTTCTCATTCAAATGCTCAAGCTAAAAAAAAGTCGCATCAAGTCTGTACAGTCTGCAGTCTAACACAGTTAAAACTAGAGGGCACTCAGAGAGCACGTACTGTACCTCTGCCGGCGGTTTTTATCCACTGGTGTTTACAATCAGCTGCAGAATTTGGATCCGTATCCAGGTTTGTCTGGAAATTTAAACACTTCTTCCCATTCAGTCTAACTTCCCATGAAATTTTATAATAATCTATCAAATAGATTTTAAAATATTATTTTATATTATATTATTTAATATTATAAAATAGTATTTAATATTTATTTAATATTTTAAAAAAATTTAAATAAATATAAGGATGAGGAACAGCAGTTTGACCCAGGACGGTAATGGCAGGGTTTAGAAAAATGTGGATACATTGTCTTGTTATGTCTTCTTCTGTGTGTGCGCAGGGGGTTCTAGAAGTATAAAAATTCAGTATTATATACAGGTGCAACATTCTGTGTATATTTGTATATAAGTAGCTTATTGAATATTCTAGTCAACAAATTGTAAGTACCATTGGTTCTTGAATAGACGGTGAATGTTGTAAATATAATAATAGAGAATTTAATAACTTGACTGAAGAATACGGTAATACAAGGGGTAGGATTAAATAAATTCTTACTTCTTCCTACTCCTTTTCGAGCATACAATCTTGCTGCTCATGCAAGACAGTTATCAACAGTTTGCTTTTTGTTTTTGTTTTGGTATTGGCATGGTGGCCATTTGTTTTGGTGATTATCTCTGCTTTAACTTTTAACGTGTTCCAAGTAAGGATTTCATTCATTCAATAGTTTTTTGGGTAATCTTGCTAATAAACACGTATACACACACGCACACACACAGACACACACACACACACACGGTAATATAATAACATGCTGCAGATTCCTCCAGCCGGTCAGCTTGCACAACCAGGGATTTAAAGAACAGGAAGCAAGTTACTTCCTTATTTTCCTTAACAGCCATTAGAAACAGAAACGCCGATCACACACCACCGTTTGGCTGGTCCCCCCTCAACTCCAAGGCAGTAAAAATCTCTTTTACCTTTTTAAAAAAATGCAAAACCATTTTCCTTCCACAAGTTCCCCATTTTTTGTGCCTTTTTTTTATTATGCATGAAATATATTGTGTTCCAATTTTTACTTGGTTCATTTGCCAGATAAGGGCACACGTCCATTCATGCTGTTTTGATGTATATATTATATTTGTTGCAGCATAATGTTAACAAATGTTAACACAAAAATTGTAGGCAGAATTACTGACACAGTAAGGTAGGGTAAGTTTAAAATATAATTTCTTAAACCTGTACCAGTGAGTGAGAGACAACACAGAGTAGTAGTTTTTAGACCAATGACAGCTTAGAAAGCATGAGAAGCACAAATTTACCCCACAGAATTGTGATGATTAACCATTTGTTTTGGCCTCTATTTCATAGCACCAATAATTTAGCGTAAAACAAGTTTTATTTCGGCAGATGGAACTTACAGGAGACGTATCTCACCTCCCACAGGAGATTTTGCCCACATATAATTGGAATTTCGCAGCAGTCAGCAGAGAAAAAAACGGTGAAACATTTTTCTATTTTTTACGTGATACTTGTCATTGGAAACAGTGATTGTTCTCCTTTAGTTCACAGCAACTGAAGTATGGTGAACTGTTGTCATAGTCACACACACACAGGCGCGCGCACACACGCACACTGACGCACTGACACACACACACACACACACACACACACACACACACACACACACACACAAACACACAAACACACACACACAAATACACACACCCCCATACACATATTTACACACACAAACACGCACCTATGCACACACACAAGCACACATACACACACACACTCTCTGATTCACCCCTTATCCACTCGCCTTCACTCCCCCACCTTCTTGAAGTGTTTTAGCCATCGGCTGTTATTTCGCTCCGGTGGCGGCCGACTCTATAATATTTCATTCATCACGACAATTAAAGTGGAAAACTGCTTCCAGGGATGATAATTAGAGTTTGAAAAGTGAAACGGATCCAGGGCTGGGACAAGACAGCTTGATTACCTTCATTTGCTCGCCTTTTGAATTTTGCCTGTTTATCCATCGTCTCGTCGAGTGCTGGTTGAAAGGGGGGGCAGACAGTGAATGTCAGCGAATCAAACTTGATCTGGAACGATGGGCCTTAAATTCATCATAGATGCTCTGCATAAGCACATTCCACTGCAAAGGCCTTTTTTCTGCCGATATTAGACGATGACATGATGTACAACAAAACTAATCGCACAGTTCGATCCTCTGTCTGCCAGGCCGACAGCAACGTGAAACTTGGCTCTGACTTACAGGAGAGGGACATTTTAACAGATGTCACTTTACTGCTCCAAGGTCCTGGAATTCCATTCATTTCAGGCTGTATCTGCTCTTCTGTTGTGGTTCGTCTCTTAAACAGAATTACCAGAATTTACAGAAGCCTGTCCCTCAAAAAAAAAAGTAAATTCATTGTGAGATAGTTAGGATTGAGAAAGTGAGGGTGAGAGTAGGTTAGGGATTAATTTTTTTTATTTTTGTGCTGATGATTACAATATTTGAGAAGAAAAAGTTTTTTCACGGAAGATAATTTTCAGAACACCCTGCAAACCCCTTTGGCAAAAGAAAATGAACAAATGAGAGCTGCGTTCAAATTTAACAGCTCAGTCAACCGGAGGAATTCATAAGAAAACAAGTCAAAGGTAAACATTAACGAACAGTCCTTAGTTATTTATACTTTTGTTTCTCCTCATTCAACCCACAGTCACAATTTCATTATTGTGTAAATGCTCCAGTGAGTCATACTTTTAATTCCTTATTTACTTACTCGGATTCCACAGTCATGCATATGCTCTTGAAACACAGAGTCAAAAGTACTTGTCAGCATTTACCGTTGACATCGTCTTCTCTGCACCGACGCTCACGCTGCCCATTTTTTTTAAAGCAGATCAGGCCAGTTGAAGGACCGTACGCCACCCAAAGTAAAGCAAAATGAAGCAGAACCATATGTCAGTGTGCTTCAAATCTCATTCCACATCTGATTGGCTAATGGTAAACATGCATCTGCAAGGTCAGACGCAAGTTAAAAATATGATAAATGAAAAGGTGGGCTGAATTGTTGGGTTTTGTTTTGACATTTAACCTTTCGAACTGGGATGGCTAAGCAGACTTTAATTTATCTACATTTCTAGCGCAAGAAAAGAGTGGTTTTTCCCAAAATGATTGAGAGCTATCCAGTATATTTTCGACCATGCTAATAACGATGGAGTGTAGCACCATCCATATGCTTGTGATATAAGAGGACAAGCTGACCGCAGAATGTGTCACAGCACAGCTTTGACCCTCACCCCAGATCCTGCAGGCTAACTCCAGCCATCTCCCAGGCATTTACATTCCTCAACATATTAGCATCATGAAAGAACTCAAAAACCAACGGGAAAGCATCAGTCACGAGACAATCAGGACCCATGTTCTACAAGGATTGAAAAATTTAATTAATCCATCCCATATCATCGCTTCATGATAATACTTCAAGAAATAGGTCCAACATATGTTATGTTCTCCCAGTATTTTTAAGTCTTTCATTTTCTAATTACACAAATCATACTAATGTGTAAAATTATCCCATTTCTTAAAAAAAGTGAATAATGAGCCATGTATCAGCGTGCTGTGGGTCTGTTTTTTTTCGTGCACCAGACATTCAACATTTCCCTTGGCAATATAATCTCAGCAGCAGCCTTTATGATGCATTTACGGCTGTTAAATATGTTGCACCTCCACAAATATTCAGCAGGACAGCTTGGTTCCTTTTTGTACGACTGCAAACATCTGTTGTTTGTGTTTGTTGGAGGCGTATCTTTAAAGCGTTGTTCCCTCCTGACCCTACCTGCTGGTTATACGCCGCGGTTTCTATTTTGAGGACTAAATAAGATGCAGGGAGTACATCTCTTGCGCCTTGTGTGCCACCTTTAACGGCCTCGACGCTGAACCTACGGCATATGAAATAATGATTTCAAAAGGACAAACGGAAATAAATCGCCCAGAGTCGCATCTAACAGCTTTGATATGACATTTTCGAGCCGGCAGTGCTTACATCTCAATCTGCAACTAGTGACGCTTCATTTACTTTACAATTAAACAAGGGTAGGAGGGAGAGAGAATTGCACCTAATTCAATGTTTTAATGAGCCTCGTAATTAGACTTAAATGTTAATGAGCGGTAAGCAGTAAGATGGTCCTTAACTGTTAATGCTTACAGGCTGCTCTTGAGAGAATGGGACCGATAACTGTAGTCAGAGTTGCCAGGAAGAGCAATCAAGCCTATTTAGATTATCAGAAACAATGACAAACAATTATATCGGTGGTCAATGTGTTGAACGCTTTAAAATGCTCTGAAACACGTTCTAATTATTTTGAGCAAACTGGGAAACATTTCCTCTCATCGCTGGTGCGCTGAGACAATTATATAAAACCGCAGTATTTGCCTCTGTAAACCTTCACTGTTTGACTGCCAGAAATGTGTATTTATCTGATAGGCCTCTGTATCTAGCGGCTTGGGGTTGCACATGTAAGTAATTCACTCTTTAAATTTTTTTTTTGGATAAAAGGTGATCATTGAAATGTATTGATTTGAGGCATGGTACTGCCCTTGTAGCAAAGTTTGAAAAAGAAAAAGTTTCACAAATAAGGCACTTTGTATGATCTGTAATTCTGAACTGCTTTGGTCAGGGGTGATAATAAGGTCACCATGGATGAAATGAATAATGAATTTGATGGGATCCTGGAGATACAAAATCCTCTCAATGTGATTCCAGCTTGTTTTACATTAGCATCCGCAAACATTATCCCACTGAATTAAACGTAATTTGAAAGGTTAAGACAACGGCTTATCTGTCTGGCCTTGGTTGAACTAAACCCTTTTCACACCAACAGGTATTAATTAGTCTTGAACCAACCCTTTTGACAACAGTTCCACAATTTCACTCCAGTCAAAAATTGCAGTCAAACATGCCTAGTTTTGGTCAGTGATCCCATCAGCATTTGAGCTTCTAAACTGTGTTTGGGATGAAAAATTAAGGCAAGTATAGTGCATCTTATTGAAAAATAAAAACATCAAGGTGCTACTTGCGTACAGTTCATTACTGAGGTGCAGACCTCTGCTGGCTTTCTACGGCTGCCATGACACTCTGTTTATTTACAACCTCGTTTTAATTCACACTTCGCAACATAGTGGAATCTTTTGAGCACATTTCCTGATCAGTTCTTCTTCTTAAAGCATATATACTCAGCAACAAAAGTTTCTGTGACACCATTTATGTGTATGTTATAAATGACACGCAAAGATCTCAATGCAATCAATATGTTTATTTAACAGGAGAAACACTGACTTTTCAGTGCCAACGTCACTCAAAACGAAAAATTGTCATTTTCATGCGTCATGAAGCACTTGTCTGACGTCTAACTAATTGTGACCTTCACACTTCAATACCGGGTGTGACTTCCTCGTGCCATGATGCAAGCAACGCATCTCCGGCGCATGGACCGAATCAGATGTGCCAGAAATTGCTGTGGGATGTCATTCCAAATCTGACGTAGACATTGTCGCAATTCCTGGAGTGTAGCTGGCGGGTTATCCAACCGCCGCAAACGTCGATCCATCTCGTCCCAAAGATGCTCGATTGGGGACATGTCTGGGTGATCTGGCTGGCCATGGCAGGACATTGACATGTTATTGCATCAGATACTGCTGTACAATCCTTGCAACGTGTGGTCTGGCGTTATCATGTTGCAGCATTATTCCGGGACCATGTTGCATCAAAAACGGTACCACCAATGGCCGTAGCACTTCATCGCGATATCTTTGACCTGTTAGATTTCCATCAATAACAAGCAAATCTGTTCTGTTTCTAGCCGTGATCCCTCCCCAAATCATGACACTACCACCTCCAAAACGATCAAATTCCTGAACACAGTTGTTGGCATAACGTTCTCCACGTCGACGGTATACACGTTAACGACCATCACATCGGTTAAGCATGAATCTTGATTCATCAGTGAAGAGTACAAGATCCCACTGACGTTGGATCCATCGTCGATGTTGTTGTGCCCACTGTAGACGCAGTCGTCGGTGTTGTACTGTGAGTATTGGACGTCTTGCTGGCCGACGTGGGTTAATGCCAAAATGACGGAGACGGCGACGGATTGTCTGTGCAGACAGTCGCCTCAAACCAGGTATCGTTCTTGCAGTTATGGTTGCAGGTTGGAATCGATTTCGGAGATGGGTTGTTCGAATCCAGTTGTCCTGTCTGGGAGTGGTTACTCGTGGACGGCCGCTGCGACGGTCTCTGACATGTCTTGTCTGCTGATGACGCTGCCATAAGTTCCAAATGGTGTTTCGGTGGACATTCAGGCGATGAGCAACTTCCCTCTGCCAGGTTCCGGATTCAATCATCCCAATGGCCCTCCACCGATCATTTTCAGACAGTCTTGGCATTTAGAGGGTAGAGTTCCTGATCCGAAATGGCTGTGTTTTCGATAAGTGATGCTTCCGTCGTTCATCAGGCACAATATGAACATTCCAAAAATTCTCCTCTTTGCCATCCGCAAGCATGATTTACGCACATTTTCACGTGCAAAGTCATTTTCTCGCATTTTCATGATTTCCATTTCAATGTTGTGTTTACGTGTACTGTTTCAGTCTGATATCACCATGTATGACAATTTCATAATTGCGTTATGAAAAATAATTAACAATATTGGTGTCACAGAAACTTTTGTTGCTGAGTGCACTATTACAGGTATGAATACTAGATGTCCCCCGAGAACACTGTTACACAGCTCTCCCCTTGTATAACGATATGATTCCCTTTCCTCCTCCAACAAGTCTCTTGTGTGGCCAAATTAATGTTTCATTTATTATATTCACATGTTGCAAAGATATAAAAAAATTGCACAGTTGAAGCACACATTGGACCTCAGCCAGAACTGACTTATATCTCACTTCAAGTCTAAAATAAATATAAACTTGCAACACAATGTCACAATGTACTGTAACAATAAATCACATTCTTTCTCCCGCTCTTTTCCTTTTGCAGTACATTGATGTTTCGGACTCTGCACAACATAGTTCTGATTCTCCGATTAAAAAGTTGTACTCAAGCATTTATTGTTTTTTTGCTCACTGTGCAGATGAACTGTCCATGTTTTTATTTATTTATTTATTTTGTTATCTTTTGTTACCTAGGACGCAGTGAAAGAAACACCAATGTAAACAGTGTGGCCTCAGTATGATCAGTTCACCTACTGGACTCAAAACGCAAACCCAACATTGCTCCAGTGGGTACGATATAAAACTAAAATAAAATAGAAATATGTACACAAACCTGCAGAGGTGCGCACAGAAATCACTCACAGGCAAAGGCTAAATGGACAAAAACTAGGGATCAAAGGGTTAGCTTGAAACACCAAAATTTTTAAATGTGTCCCAGTCAAAACATTAACTTAGGTTAGCTAAGTTGCATGATTCACAGAAAATAAATAAATAAATAAATAAAATAAAACAACTAGGCATAATAGGTGCATGACGCTTTCTGCTCCAACACTTTTAGGTTCAGCGAGATTGAATTAAATGTCCAAAATGATTTGATGTACAGTGGTTTTTGATATCTGCTGATATAACAAAAATAAATAAAAATCTGGCCGAAGGCATTTTTCTCATATCATCCATTTCTACTTGCAAAGTTTAAAGATTTCAGTAGTCAGCATGATTCAGGTACCTGAAAATTACTTTTTGGACTGATTGTATGATCAATATGTGGCAACAAATGTAAGCAGCATAAGTCATTGGACTGGGACCTATTTATAATATTGGTTCTGTCTGTGATCTAACAACTTAAGTTTCAAAGGACACGCTAACACAGTTACAGTGAGGTCGAAGTGCACGCCGGCACTTCTGTACATGGTCTTTGTATGATTATTGTAAGACTGCTTGAAGTCTGCGACACATAGACATCACCAGACACCAGGTGTCTTCTCCGGGATGCTTTTCTGGTCCTCTGCTGTGGCCATCATCAGTTCTAACTTGTTAGGCCACTTTTTACCTTCAATCTCCTCTTCAGCATCTTAAATGCATATTAGATTATATTCAGGTCTGGATGATTGACAGCCAACAAAGCAAAAAAAATATATGCTAAAAATATTTCACAGTTCAATGAGTTATGGTGCCCTCTGAACTTGTGTTTTTACTATGAAAACACATTGACAGAAGATAATTTCATTTTTCTGCTTCATATATGCAGATAAACAGAAGATAAAAAAGCTACCGCCAAGTAATTTGCATGTGCCTACAAAGAAATGTTGAGAAATTCTGTTATTTTGTGTATCTAGGTTGTATCTTTGAGGCAGATGCCACTGACACGCTGTAACCCGTCCTGTCCTGATGAAGCGCTTCTTGTGTGACAGATTTCTGCGCAAAATAACGAAAGCTAGAAAGAAGCTCGTCAACACAACTCAGGATCTCCCATGATGCCACTTGAAGACAAATGTGCTTTTGAGCTGAGGTGCTGATACAGTCATTTTGAAGCTGAGGAAGCAGGATAAGGCAGGAGAGGAAAGGGATGGAGAGAGAGAGAGAGAGAGAGAGAGAGAGAGAGAGAAATACTGTCCTCACGCGATGGCTACCCGCTCACCTCCCCCCCGACCCCCCTACTCCACCTCGTGGGGTGTGTGCAGGAAGCGGAAAACGCGGATCGTCCGATGGGAGCACTTGGCACGCGAACGTTGTGACCTCCTGCAGCTCGCCATGAAGCACGCTCGAAATCCTGCGCAGCACAACACCGCCGACAGTAACAACAACAGCAAACAAACAGTGTCCTCAAACACAAGATCCACCGAGGGCCCTCAGCCTGCCTCTCCACAACCCCGCCAGAGCTCCTCCACCTCACATTCGAACGCTCCACTGAATGTGTGGACATGATTATTTTAAAGTGCAGCCCGTTTATGTATACAATACCCAAAGAATGGACATGGAGATAATGTATCATTTATTTCCTGCATTTTTTTTCTCCTTTCTCTAATTTTAGGGACAACGTTCTCGTGAAATTTATTTGTTTGTATGTTGTCTCAAGATTTTTTAAAATTTTATTTTTTTATTTTTTTTATAAAGTCCAATGGTGTACTGTGTGTACAGTGCTGTGAAAAAGTATTTGCCCCATGTAGATTTCTTTTAGTTTTTTTTTTTTTTTTTTGCTTTTTTCTCATATGTAAGGGTTTAATTCAATGAAGGGGGTCAATATGCTTTCACAGCACTATATTCAACTACCATATAACTGCAAAAATAAAGGAACTGGGCTTCTGCTGTTTGACAGCTAACTTTGTTAAGTCATTTTACCCCTGAGTGGAATTATTACTGTTCCCATATATTGCTAAGGGAGTCACATTAAATGAACTAAATTCTATAACAATATCCCTGATGTGTTCTCTTTGACTTGGCCTGGCTACAGGAGTAAATCATCCCACATCCATGAGCCAGTGCCAGCAGATTTAGACGGCCTCTCAGGACTTAAAATCTTCATTGTTGTGCAATTTGCCATCACACTCACCTTAAGGGCAAAATCATTGGACTGACGTGCATAACATTTCCAGTGCACCTGCGCTTTTGAAAAACAATCACCGCTTCCATTTAACATCCGCCAACATTATCAGAAAGCAGTGGATTGTTTTACATTAAAGCGCATTTCGAGAACATTTTTTGCATTACAAACTGCACCAAACCAAAAAAATCCACTCTGTAGTAAGTTTGAGTCTTTGTTCAGTAGTCATGTAAATACAAAGAGGCCTTTGTTAGACCAAGATAATAACTTTTTTTATCGAAGTCGACGGTGGTTAGGCGGCATATTTATTTTGGGCTGGGCCGAGCAGAGGCGTGGCCGCTAATGTCGTTGTCTGAGTTACTGTATGTGTGACTGACTGACTGACTGAGTGATCAAATTCATCGATTGGCTGGCCTGCAGGGAAGAAGTTCAGCGACTGGTCGGCCTGCGGGAAAGAGGCGGCCCAGCCATACACTAGGTGCGCCTAGTCTTGTTTAATTAATATTATGGAAAATACCCTTCCTCTTGCTTTCCTTTTGTAAAGATTTGCGGTAAATAACCAATCAAATGTCCAGGTAGGCTATTTTCATTGGCTACCCTTCCTGACTGACATCACTGAAAATGCTGATGTCAAAGAACAAACACAATGGGAGCAAAAAAAAAAAGAAATAAAGCGGAAGAGGAGGCCGACATAAAATTGTATAAATTAGATTCTTATTTGCACTTTTCTCTCGCACTGTGCAGCAGTAGAATATCTGAGGAATAAGGGATGTAGCGCATGAGCACCTGTTGGTACGCTGATGTTTACGAACTCTGACCAATGCTATCCGTGGTGCTATCTACCGACACTAACTAGCAGATTTAGTGGCTGCCAAGACTGACTCACCCTAGCGTCAGACTTTGTTTATTTATTTATTTTTTTTAGGTGCTGCTGGTTTATTAGCCCCAGCTGTACTATTTAGCCTAATAAAGACTGACAGCAACTGCATGTAGGTACCGAGCAAGCACCCACACTGACAATAAATTGGAGATTTTAGACAAAAACGTACTAAATAATGTGAAAAAAAAACAAATAAAAAGAGTTTTACGAAGTAAATTGAGATGTGTGTGAAAATGACGAATCTTTATTCTTCTTTTGAAGTGTCAAAACAATTGTTTATAAAGGAACTATGTGGGATAGTTGGTGACACAAAAATTCAGCAAGCTAAACTGCTAACTGCGACCATTTCCAGATCTACTATTTGTAAATTCAGTCTTACAGTGGCTGGTGACAGCTCACCAGACCATAAACCTAGCTGTCTAGCTCCTAGATTATAATGATAGTAATTTCAGCTATGTAAGTTGTGAACTTGTTTTCATTCTTATCAGATGGCAAGCTTGCTTATCTGCGATGCAAAATTTTGGCAAGGTTTGATACATTGGGCTTTTTATTTTACATAATGCAGGGACACAAATACTTTATACTTATTGTGCCTTTCCTACGACACAAACTGATGCGAGGCCTTTATATTCTGTCAGTATGTTGTTGTTAGCGGGTGCGCTAGCAGGGGGGGGGGGGGGGGTCAAAAATAAATCTTGGACCCGGGCCCAGCAAAACATGAATCCACGTCTGAAATTTCTGTAAAAAAAAAAAACTAGTGGCAGTGGCAAGTAGGTCGCGAAAATTTTAGTTCCAGCCCCGGAAAGTCTTTGTTGCATGTTGCACAGCACATAGTGTAATTGAAACAGAAAAGCAGACAGCAGCAGAACTGTATTCGCCACTTGGGGAGATGGGTAATTGGGATCAGTGCCCATGAGAGACGACGGACAGATTCTCAGTTATTATTCTCTGGGTGAGTACTCTGCATGCGTTTCTTTCATTTTTTTTTTTCGCTAAATTAAATTTTCTTTGATAAGTAAATAATAGAATTAATAAAACGCTTCAGTGTCTGCAAAATAAGGTGACTGCCTTAACCCTTTGAGCGCTGAATACATTTTCGCCGAATTAAAAATGTAGTCATCCTAAGTTGTTGAAAACCTATCTTGTTGCAACTTGTTTAAAAGAGTTCCCCGCACAAGTTGCCACATGATAGGTTTTCAACAGCATCTGATTTTGTTATCTTACATCAGTGGACACCTATAGTTGCCCACGGTGCTGAAAGGGTTTCCAAGAACAAAGTGTCCATGCGGCAGAAGTTTGATGCAGTCTGGCTGTATCGGTACTCAAATTGACCTGAACTCCTTACGCTTAGAGTGCTCTTTTATCACATGTGTAGAAGAAGAATCACTCCATGTGACGGAGTGCTAGGAGGCTCCAATCGCAGTTTAGACTTAAAAATGAATATTAATCTCTGAATGCAGTGACCTCCGGTGTAGTGATAATGTTGACAGTTTAAGTCAAAAAAAGAGAACATTTTAACAATTCAAAATAAATAAGACAAGAGGTCATCCCATTATTGTACAGTGTAACAAAAAATACACAAAACAAACTTAAAATAAAAAAGGGTGAGAAGGGTTGTGTCATACAGTAGTGATGCTTTGACGTTTTTAACTAATCTTGGAAACTTCTGTGGCTGGGTGCAGCTCATTAACTTTAATAGTGTCGTGATGGAGGCGTTTCACGTTAATCGTATGAATTTGCCTTCCTAAGTGAGGGCTAGCTGCTGCTGTCCTGACCAATCCTGATCTAGTTCTGCTCCATGCTTGCCTCACCACTTCCTGGAGCTACAAACGCCACTCCTTGAATGTTTTTATGAGTTTTAATAGACTTCAATTGAACTTTTGTTATGATTCTGCCTCGTGTGGTTGTTTGTGCTTGTGTGTTTTTCCTGTGTCTCTCTTGGTTTGTGTTTCAGCTCCATTCCCGCGGCCTGACCATCTATTCCCCCCGCCTGGCTCCTGTGATGTCGTGTGACAGCCTGCATGCCTGAGTCTCGTTGTCCAATCACGTTTCCTCTTTCCATTTCGGCTTTGGTATTTCATTCATTGCTTCCACCTCTGCTTAATTCTGGGTCTTACAAAATATTTTGTCATGTAGTTACTAACCAAGTTAACTCATTAGCAAGCACGAGCATTTCTAGCTTTGTAAATACCTTCCTAAGCTTTTCCCTGATTAACCGCATGTAAAGCTGTGCTTTCCTTTGCTGCTCTCGAGGTGCTTTTTACTCGTCATGCTCAGATTTCCTTGATCTAAACTGTCTGGTTTGATTGATCGTCTCAGCGTCTTGTCTCGAGTAATTATTTTTAACCTGGTCCTTGTGAATTTGTTTATTAATCCCATGTGTTTCTGTTTCCAAGGAAGATTGCCTTCCATATTTTCACCTCCTCCCATGCGTACTTAAGCAGGGAAGATCGAAGGGACCTTCAGACGGGACTTCGTTTGGTTTGCTGTTGTGTTTCCCGAGTTCTCCCTGAGCCTCATGTTCCTGGGCCCAAGTCTTGTCTGCCCCTTGTCTAAGTCTCCCAGTGTTCCCGTCAGTCTTAGTTTAGGTCCAGTGTTTATTTTTCAGCCTAGCCACTCAAGGAGTGAGTACTTCTGTTTTCCCCCTGCCTTGGGCAGTGTACCTTACCCCTCCCAGGTGTTCAGTGCATGTGCACGGTGTTTAGTTTCTGGCCTGTCTGCCATCTTTCTCCTTGTGTTGTGTTCAATGAACTTCTGGATCCTGCACCTGTTGTCCACCTGACCCATTCCTTAACAACTTTATTATTATTTTATTTTATTATTAATTAGCTAGCCAGCAGAAGACGGCCTTCCCCACAATAGCCGGGTTCCTCCTGTGATTTCTTCCCACTGGGGAGTTTTTTCTCACCACTGTTTCACGGGACACTGCCTGTTTTATTTGCTCTGCAAGGTGTCTTTGTAACAGTCTCTCTGTGAAAAGCATTATATAAATAAAATTGAGTTGAGCTGAATTGAATATTGACCCTTATGGCTTTATCTTGCACCTGGCGCAAATCGAGGCAAAGCACAATGCGACTGCCTCTGCCTCAGTCTGAGGTGAGTGTAATTTTCCCATCCAGCGCCCGCGTCGTTTAAATAGCAAATGTACTTCAGTCCATCAGAGCCACCATTTGCACGTTGGTCAGAGGGAACGTTTGCGCATTTCTATCTTGGGTCTGTGGAAAACAGTCATGCGACTGACCAACACAAATCTGAAGCCAATGTCACAGAATTCTATTGTTATTTAGAGGTACAATATTTAGATTATAATATTTGTCTCCACACATTATCCAGACTCAAGCCGTCACTCCCTCACCCAGGCCAAATCTGCCTCTCCTGCATCCTGGATCCTCCCTCCTCCCAGAGGGGGCACAATTTTCATTTAATGAAGACATGACTTATTACACCTCATATGTTGCCTACAACAGTGCATGAATTTTATTTCAATCAAAACACTTGAAAACACAAACTGGAATAAAAAAAAAAAAACATTTGAAGTGCTGAGTGAGCAGAGGTGAAAGTCTGCTGGACGGTTACAATAAAAGCCCTCAGAAGGTTAGAGAATTATTTTTGGCATTTTGTGTGATGCATAATATTATCATGTGTCATGGATGTCTCTTGGACATAAATGAGGATAAATCACAGCAGTTAAGGTGTGATACTAAACTGAATATTTCCAGTGAAAGCAAATATGCCAGCAGCAGCGCAGGTGAGGGAGATCAGAGAGCAGTGGAGCTGCGTCATACGTTACCCGGTGAGCAAGCTGCCAGAAAAATTCCTAAACTTAATCCAGGGAATATTGCATTTATTTTGACATTCGAAATCACACTGTATTACACAACTGTCTTTCAAATGCGACCCTGAAGTCCACTCTGCCACCTGTCACTTTGTCACATGAACAGAAACGTCAAGGACAGGCTGACTGTTTTCATTACCGCTGTCATGGAGACATTCCGAGGTGCACGCCGCTCATCACCTTTTATGCAAACCACCTGTTTTTAAATGATGTTTGTGACAAGAAAAGTCAACGCAGATGTTTTTTTTTATGCAAACTGGCAATTGTAGTGACGTCTCCTGCGTAGCACAACTTGTGTAATGCGCCTATCTGGCATTCCTTCGTCTGGCTACCTGCCCTGTACTCACCAATCAATTATCTCAGTTTCCCTCAACCTTAGTTATGTTTACCTGTTTATTTTTTGTCAAGTAGATTCCCTTAAGTATTTATTGCTTAGTTCCTCCCTATGTGGGCAGGTAGCTTTAGGTCTGAATAGTCTTTTTTACTTGGGAAAGTTCCTAACTCCTAAAAAATGATCTGGCAATAATTACGTGGCAGCCATGATAAGTGGAATTGAATTCTTCAAATGATAAGGAAAGGTGTCTCAGCACTTCCTAATTTACCTCCTTTAGCATAGGGTACACAGAACCTTCCTTTTTGAAAAGAAAGGAGATTAAGCTATCCTACAATTCTGCGCAGCAGCAATATTTGAAGGTGACTGAATGGTTGAATGGGGTATTTATCCTTGTTCTGTCATGTGACATTTGGGCAACAAAATTTTGCTTGGGACAGTAATGCCTCAGAAACTTCCTGAAAACCTCTCTCAAAAAGCCATGTTAGGGTGGGGGATTTTGAAGGCATTGTTTTGCACCTGGTGACCTTTCGGGCTTAACCTCATTATGAAATGCAAGCTCTTGATCCTGATTGGCTGGCTTTGCTGCCACTCAAAAGAATGTAACTTCGCCCAGAGCGGTAGGGAAAATGGAAAACACTCGCCAGCTTCGGAACACGGACAGACCAACTTTATGCAGCTACGGCATATTCAGAGATTCAGCCTTATATGTTTGAGCCCGAATCGGATGAGGACAGTGAATTGGAGGCAGAACCAGTCCAGCAAAGGCTGGATTTTAACGTCTCTGAATGGTAAGTATTTTTGAATGTTTTTTTTTCCCCCAAACATAACGAGCTGCCAAGGCTTACGCATTCAAAGTGAGTCTCTCGCATTGACGTTCCTGTGCTGTAGTCAGCAAGTATTAAATCAAAGCGGACTGAAGAAATTCATTTGCGGAATTTAAGTCCTTGTGCAATAAGTTAATCTGTTTCACCTGCAGTACGGTGAATTTACCCACTAGTGACACGGAAATCGATTATGACTCTGGAATATTCACGCCTGTCTTTACTGAGGGATTGGAAGCAATGAAGTTGCATAAAGACATGTATGCTAATTATTTTGAAGGGGAGGAAATGGAATGAGAGTGGGGGGGGGGGGGGGCAGTGAGATACATGTGACATCATATCCTTAAATACATAACTACCAGGCACTTAAGACTGCACACTTCGATCACGAAAAATAACCCTCGGACTCCTGTCAATTTTTAAAACACATACATTCAATGGAGAGAAGTCTATAGGTAAAGCCTTCTGTTGAAAGCTGCTCGATGAAAGGCATGACCATGTGAAAACATATGCGCTGCAATAGATTGGGTGGGATTTAAGGTCTCTGTCTGAAAATACAGTAGTTGTTTTGAAAAATCGATAACATGGGAGTAAAGTTCATCGCCCATCGTGCCAACACCACAGAAAACACTTATGAAATCCAAATTTACTCCAAACTGGAGCTCTGTTTGAAGTGAGCTTTGGATATAAGTTTTTTTTTTCTTTTTTTGTCTTCAACTCCAAAAAAAGGTTTCAACTGGTGAATTATTATGAAGGTAGGCCTGGTTTACTGTCATCTGTTCACGTGACAGAGTGAAAGAGGATGTTTGTACTGAAAGCATCATTAACTCAATCCTTGTGTTTTTAACAGGCAGAATTAGTCATTTCCGTTATCCGTGTGTTTATAACAGCTGTTAATGCACATCTTATTACAGCTGCGACAAAGGCTCACACTTTTAAACGGGTTTCTTCCTGCAGGAAACACTATACCGAGCGGCGTGCACTCCACTTACACAGCCTTTGGGTGGCATAGTGATACATTACGTAGTGGTGCCTCACGACTAGAAGGTTGTCGGCTCAAATCCAACATGGGCCTTTCTTGTGTGGAGTCCGGGTGCTGTCCTTGTGTAGGTCTACGACAGCCCCAAAACATGCTTCGCAGGGTGACTGCAGACTACAAATTGCTGTCAGTTATGAGTGTGATTCAATTTTAACATGTGACGTAGCATGATGATCTGAAAGTGTTGATAAACATCAATTTAAAAAATAAATGTTGTGTGTTCCCCTTAATGTCTTTTTATCCTTTCTTTTTCTTTTTTTGGTAACACTTGAGGGTATCGTTATGAGAGTGGCATGACACAGTCATGAACGCGTCATAAACATTATGTCAGTGTCATAAACGTTGTCATTAAGTGTCATTCGGTTTTTGAGATGACAAGTTGTCATTGTTTGGGTTGTCTTGATTATGACGACTCCGTCATAAGAGTAACATGACACTGTCATGACTGTTACATGACACATAACAGTTATGACAGTGTCATGTCACTCTTATGACGGTACCTTCAACTAAAGTGTAACCCTTTTTTTATCTTTGGGATTTACCTTGTTCAGCTTGGGCTCATAAAGACGGGAATGAAAAGAAGTGAATTCCCCTCTACTCCCCTGCACTGAGGTCTGAGGGAATAGTCGCCATTTTGTTATATTATTTTATTGCACTGGGAATAAGAGAGAGAGAGAGAGAGAGAGAGAAAGTGAAGGAGACAGGGAGGGAGTGCAAGAGAGCGAGAGACAGCGAGAGACAGAGAGGGAGGGAGGGAGGGAGGTCATGGGTGTTTGAATGCTTCCTCAGAAAATGGATGCAATTTAGCGCACAGGAGAGCAGGAGACAGCTTAAATTACATATATTTTTATAACGCCGTAAATGGAGTGTGAAATAAGGTTAATGTGACGGTATACCAAATATACTGCGCATTCCAATCAGTGGGGCGTTTCCCTGGCTCCCGAACTGTGCCTTTATAGAAGCTCGTCCCGGGTAGGTCACGGCAAGTTTTACCCAACTGATGCACATTAGTTTAGTCAAGAATGAGGTCATTTGTGTATTATAAGGCGAAATAAACACAAAGGTTTGCCTCACAATAGGTTATTGCAAACTAAGATAGGGGCTGGAAGTCGAGCAGATTGAGAGTATTTTTTGCCCACAGTTAATTTTGGAAGCTCGCTTCAGAGGGGGGAAATTTCACATCTGAGAGGGTAAATTGCACTGAGACTGTGACATCGAGGAATTTGGCATTGATCCACAAGGCGTGCCGGTGAGTAGCATCTGATAAAAGCGATGGGAGCTAAATGCTAAATTGATTGGAAGCTTTCAACTCTCAGATTCATCCCAGAGAGCTGTCAGACTGCAGCGTGGCGTTATCGAAATCTCCAGCAACGTGTGAGGCTTTTAGTAAGTCACAGTAACATCGCTCTTCCAGATGTGAGTTTTCGCAAACGCTCAAACTCTGATGAAAAAAAAAATAAAATCTATGAAGTATATAAAAAGTATGGTAGGTGTTAGAAAGGTGTTGGTCGCTGTTTTTTCGGTTAGTTTCTTGCTTCAAAATGGTTTTATAGCAAGGACAAAACACACGTGGAACAGAGCAGGCGTTGGTGTTTTATACATTTCGGTAGGCCTACCCCTGAATTGACATTGTAATGACCAGTTAAGAGTCTCAGCTCTCTCATCCCTTTATCACAAAATGGCTATCTTGATCTGTGAGATGCATAATGCAGTGATTCATGGTCAATTTGCCAAGCAGTTATCGAAAGATCTCATGATACACATATAAATCAGGAGTATAACATAGGCTGTGGTTATCTTGAAACAAAAAAAAAAGATTATTATCACGGCTTTTGTTTCAAAAATGGGCATCTCCTGCAAGTGATCAATGTAGCCTAAGAAGTAGTCAGCACACATGCTCCTTATCAACCACATTCCAGTGGTAACTCACAGACCCTTTCTACATGCTGACAAACAACACAGTCTCTAATATTTCAATGAGGGATGATTTCAGATGGAAACAGAATATTAATGGACACACTTTTTTGATGTTTTGATTCAATAGTCATGCACACTGGATATGTATTTATACAATTAAATTAAGGGAACATATTAGCAAGTTTTTAGGATATTTAGTTAAATTCTGAGGAATAATTACAGCTTTTCTTGTACAGTCCCCTATTTGCTAGGAAAACAATGTGGCTGGACAATTGAGCCTCTTGGAACAAGATCGGACTGATTCTGTCTCTTTTTTTTTCGACTAAAGTTGTTTTTTTTCAATCAAAATTCCACATAGTCCTCGAGTTTCAGGGCTTTAAGTGGGAGGGGGGTCTGCACTCCTGAGCAAATCCTTATTTCTGGGCCATTTTGAGGGGGCTACTATGAGAAATTCAAAAGTGCTACAGGTCTAAGTTTAGTCACACAAGTATTACTACTTATAGAGACCAGGGAGAAAATATAAGATTGTACCCCTTATGCCATAGGCTGATGCACCGAGGCTCGGAAAACGGTAAAAAATCAATGGGCCATAAATTTTAAATAATCAAAAATTTGTCAAAATTACAATTCTATCTCCAGCAAATAAATCTTTGAGCTACTAATTAAGGTAGATATGGAGCTTGTACGGGCATAACAATTTAAGATTAGAACTAAAAAAAAAAAGACTAATATGGAGTTAGATCACTATTGTTCTCGGGGGCTCAAGTGGCCTTCATGATGCATCAACTGAACTGATGTTTCATCAAGTGCCTGTCATAATGAGAAGTTATAATGCACTGGTGAGCTAAACCAGAGTCAGACAACAAGGACCATGGGGAATTACTGTATTAAAGGACTAACTAATATTTCCTGTTTTACAAAAAATAAAAGAAAGAAAAAAACCCTTTTACAGGTGGAGGTAGACTTGAGTCTGAAACAGGAGACAGCCAGCCTGCAGCACTATTCTCTCAGTAAGTGCGTGGGTGTTGATTGTGGCTTCCCGTGGTTCTCTGCAGAGAGGTACAGGCAGGAGCAGCTGAAAACTACCTTTGTTTGAACAGACACAAACTAAAGAAGAGGAATTACCAGCACTTACCATTTCATGAATATACTAGGCAACTCAGACACATGCAAACAAGCAGACTGCCTTAGATATCCGCATGTATGCCAAATCATTGGTCAATGTGGAAAAAAAATTATTTGTGATGCATCAATCATGAATCAGTTTCTGTTATTATTTAATTTTCATTGTTAAGGCAAAAGTAACACTGTTGATATTTTTTTCTAGATTCAAACCACCATAGGTGATGCCTATTATATTTCTTCTCACTTTTTTTTTTTTTTTTTTACAAAAAAAAGAAGGTATTGCTACAATATTGTCACTTTTGCTGTTCTTCATTTCAGGATGCAACAGAAGTTGGAAGAGGAATTTATTTCCTATATTTGATTCACCTCTTAATGAAAAAAGGTTTTTATGGGGCGAGGACACATAGTAAAGTTGAGGGCTGTGTTTAGAGTTGGAGTGAATGAGTAAGAGAGTAACCTGGCCTGCACTTTGTTGAAATTATTTCACCCAGAAAGAAATATGGAACCTTCGGAACCATATTCAATTGAAAGCTTAAAATGTAGTCTTTCAGGGAAAAAATATTGCAAATCGATAAAAGTTGGGCCACATGGCCTTAATGGCCATGGCCATTTCACTAAATTGGCTGACTTTGGCCACCAGTGGCGCCACCTGCATGGTGTTTTAAGGAATAATTTTTATGCCCATACAAGCTCCATATCTACCTTTATTAGTAGCCCAAAGATTTAGTTGCTGGAGATAGAATTCTAATTTTGACATATTTTTGATTATTTAAAATTTGTTATGGCCCATTGATTTTTTTTCCCATTTTCCGAGCCTCGGTGCATCGGCCCATGACATAAGGGGTACAATCTTATATTTTCTCCCTGGTCTCTATAAGTAGCAATACTTGTGTAACTAAACTTAGAACTGTACCACTTTTGGATTTCTCATAGCTGCCCCCTCAAAATGGCCCAGAAATAAAGATTTGCTCAGGAGTGCAGACCCCCTCCCACTTAAAGCCCTGAAACTCGAGAACTATGTGGAATTTTGATTAAACATTTGGGGAAAGTAATTCAGATACATTGATAAATGATATATCAAAGTAGGAAGAAATTTGGAGATGGTCATCCGGGAAGGTTAGTCCAATTGACGCAGAATGAGCCAGCCTCAATTAGGTAACATAGTGACTGTATTGTGAAGATGTGAATTTTGATTGATTATTCCATTGATTGATGAACCACTCATTCTATACTCCATGATTTCATTTCACATAAACATTGGAGAATTCAAGCCATAAGATTTATTCATTGCCTAAGATTTGAAATAAGAAATCTATAAAAATGTGATAGATATCCTCATAAATTATTTGGTTGGGAAAAAAATACTGCAGAATGAGAATGGAACATCTCTTGCTTGTCAATTGCCCCTGGTTTTCTGGTGGACTGACAGATCTCCTACATAAGAGAAATTAGCTCTGGGCCAATGCAAGGAAGTTGAGCATTTTGGCTGAAGGGCTACTTTTTTGGCAAGCACGTAACAGTTGTACTGCCGCTATTAGGGAAGCGAAACGTGAGTATTACTTATCACAGACCATTGACAACTTAAACGACCCTAGGAAATTTTTGCATCCATAAAATCTCTTTGAGGCAATACTTGCTCCTCTGAGCTGCCTCCTAATATTGTTTTCGACTCCATCCCTATATCAGACAAATCTGAGACGCTAAACTGTTCTAACAAACAATTTATAGCCTCCAGCTCCTTGTTTGACTCTTCATGTGATGGTAAATCACCCGCTCTACCCCTTGTCAGTCTAACCACAGGTAACCAAAATTTCTCTTTCTCTTTCAGGCCTTCTCTGTTAAAGATTCATATGACCTTAAAGGACCTAGACCCTCGAAAATCAGCAGGCCCTGATGATCTTCTCCCTTACTTCTTGTGTCTGGCTGTGAATATTATAGCTCAGCCTGCATCTCACTTTTTTAATCTTTCTATCCAGAGTAACGTTATTTCTGATGTGTGGAAAACCGCCCATGTCTTTCCTCTCTTGAAAGGAGGTGACACCCCACTATTGAATAATTGTAGACCTATTTCTAAGCTCTCCATTTCAGCGAAATTCTTGAAAGGCTGGTGAATGACTAGGTCAAAGATTACCTGAGTCTGAATAATATTTTATTTCCATTTCAATCTGGCTTTAGGAAGCAGCATAGTACAGCAACTGCTGCCACTGAGGTGATAAATGATATTGTGGAAGCCATGGATGCCAAGAAAAACTGTGCTGCCCTTTTTATCGATATTTCAAAGGCATTAGACACAGTTGACCACAGCATTTTATGTCAGTGATTGTTTACCATTGGAATGTCAGACAATGCTGTTGGCTGGTTTTGTAACTACCTCTCCAACCGTAAACAGTGTATGCTGTCCAATGGTCTTTGCTCTGGGTTCCTAAACACTACAGGTGGTGTGCCGCAAGGTTCTGTTTTAGGGCCTACTCTTTTTACTATTTATATGAATGAGATGGGCCAAAATATGAATGCATCCCTGGATCTTTGTTGTGCATCTTCTGTTGCCCAGAAACTGGTCATCACTTTCCATGCACAGAACCACTCACTGGTATCTTTTTATCTATAATCCATCATCGGTCTGCTCCCCTCCTATCTTTCCATGTTTATGACATGGAAACAGTCTGATCGTATCCTCTGGTCCCTGGACCACATGACTTTTGGCATCCCCTCAGTCCGTACTGAACTTGGCAAAAAGGAATTCTCCTACTCTGCCCCTGCAACCTGGAACATGCTTCATCAGAAGCTGAAGTTGTCCAGCTTTATTCCTCTAGGGGACTGCGAGAGAGTCTGTGGGGGTCAGCACATAACTAGTGCTTAACTAGTTTTATTCTTCTTTTCGCACTTTTGCAGTTTTGCATCAAATATTTCAATGTTTTGTGTTTTGTCTCTTGTACGTTCAGTTAGTCTGTAAGTTTATACTTTGCTGCTGCCGACCCTGCACAGGTCTCTCTTGTAAATGAGACCCTGGGTCTCAATGAGATTTTCCCCGGAATAAATGAAGGTTGATAATAATAAAATATATAAAATTGTATAATACACAATTAATTCATGACAAATTCAATTATTGTATTGTATTGTAACAAAGAGTAACAAGGGGTAAATGAAGTACATCTTCAATTAGCTTTTACTATCATTCTGCATATACCCGACAGCTGAGGCAATTTGGGCAACTGCTGGAAAAATGACACATTTTGCGTATATGTAGCAGGAGTTAGAAGCTAAATTATTCATAACGCACTCAGTACCATGCACCATTTCCACTGGCTAGCAAGCTACCTGGAGCTGAGCTGCATTACAGTAATCACCCTTAATTAATTTATCATTACCTGCATCGCTAACCCCTGTCATGCTATCACTTTTCATCCTCCTCTTACTTTTTCTTCCTCCTCTGAGACCCAGAGGGATGTGTACTTTTTATCTCAATGTCAATCATGCACTGAAATCCTCTACAAACTCTTTAATCGCTCTGGCAATAAACTACAGCGCACATTCACATTGCGAATAGTGGGAAGGAATGCAGTGTCTCAAGGGGGGTTTCCAATGTCTTGCTGTTCATTGTCAATCAAACGTATTAAGAGATGTCTGTGTTTTGAGATTTGACATCACCCTGGACTAAATTAATCATATCTGAGGTATTTCCTGAAGCATGGGGCCCCAGGCAATTGACTACATCACCCATCCTGCCAAAACACCTCTGTCAATATATCTCACCTTCCAGACAGGAGAGCTCTTTGAAAAATTATAATAAACATGCCTGGATACATTTACATTCAACTACAAGAAATTAACCCTTAGAACGCTAAATACAAATGGTGTTGCTCAATAATGTAAAATATCAAATTCAAAGCTGTTGAAAACCTATCATGTGGCATTTTGTTTAAAAAAGCTCCCGTAGGGGAGCTCTTTTAAACGAGTTGCCACATGATAGGTTGTCAACAGCACAAGATAATTACATTTATAATTTTTTTGAAAATGTATTGCAGCACTCTAAGGGTTAAGTACAGGGCTAAAACAATGATTGCTTTTAAACCTCCTGGTGTTGAAAATGCAGTTTCAATGATCCATGAGGTAATTAAGAGTGTCTTTTTAATTAAATACGAGGCTGACAGGTGCGAGACAGTGGCTGAGAGATTTAATCACTAAACTTTTAGGTACCGCTCACAGAAGGACATCGAAGTAATTAGACTGAAGTGGATTGAAGTGCACGTCCGTCACGATTGCTTTCTGGCAAAAAAGTTAATAAAGCACTATTATCAATCATATCAGGTGCCCTTGGACCAATCGCTGAGAAAACATTTCCGATATGGAAAGTGAGCTTTAATTCAGTTTTGGGAGAGTTCTTGTTAACTTTACAGCCTGAAGCATAACTGCATTAATACTATGATTACAGACATTTTTAAAATATTATACTTCTTATGCCTATAAGCCATCCCTGGATGATGACATTTGATTTCCTGTTTCATGTAAACATTCCAGAGAACTCTCAAATGAGCATGGTTATATTTTTAAAGTGTGTTGTGGGTGGGTGTCTGGATGAGTGAGTGAGAGAGAGAGAGAGAGAGAGAGAGAGAGAGAGAGAGAACCTGTGTTTTCAACTGATGATTAGGCAATGATATGCAGTATATTGCTAAGTTTATGCTATGACGACCACACGGGCTCACTGAAACACATGTACTCAAAATTTGTTAAAGCCTCAAAATTGAGCAGAAGCTTCTTGAATTTTGTATTTTCCCTTCTTTGTACGCCAGTGACGAAGAACCATTAATGAATTCAATTAAAGTTCAATGAAGGAAACACACCTTTGGTGTGGAAGGTGAGCGGCGTGTCTGATGAATTTTCTGCACTGGGAGTTCAAGTCTGTTGAGGAGGGAACTGAGTGCGGAGCTGGGAAAAGTTCTGGAATATGAATTTTATCTCTTCTCTGCACTCCAATAAAACCCTCTCTTATTTCATACCAATTCTGCAATAACACTGCCCCTACAGACTGCTCAAAAACCTTAGTATTGCTCTGGATAGACTGGTCAAAAACCTTAGTATTGCTCTGGATAAACTGGTCAAAAACCTTAGTATTGCTTTGGATAGATTTTTGTGAATATTCTCTGTCAATGTTTGGATGCATAGACATACAAACTCAGTAGAATTGATAGACATAGGCACACACACACACACACACGCACGCGCGCGCAAACACATACACACACACACACACACACGTGCGTGTGCCCGTATGCGTGTTTGTGTGTGTGTGTGTACTCAAAATCACACAGTCGCACTCATACAAGCACACTCACGTAAGATCAATTGCTACATACAAATCATCAGAAATACTGCCATGAATAGTGGCTTTGTGAAGGTTGCAGTGCACTATATTAGTTCAAACTGGCTCAGCTATAGATTGATTAAATGATTCATTTTTATAGCCGGACCTCTGTGCTTATAACCAGCCATCCTACCTTGTGTCTGTTGGTCCCTACCTGACAGTTTTCACTCTCGGCATCAGTTACAGTTGAAGACCTGTGTGCTAAATGTTCTTAAGTCATATTTTGGAAAATTCTTGTTCAGCATAGAACATGGTGTATTTATCCAGCCAACTCTATAATTGAACCCCAGTTAAAAGAACTCAAGTCACAAAGAAACTTCTCATTTTGAGAAAAT
Source organism: Gymnothorax reevesii (assembly GCA_029721435.1). NCBI lineage: Eukaryota > Metazoa > Chordata > Actinopteri > Anguilliformes > Muraenidae > Gymnothorax > Gymnothorax reevesii. The sequence continues at coordinate 62,243,073 of CM056587.1, read as the reverse complement.
GAACAAAATTGACTTGGGTGACTATAAGAGATAATTTCCCACCCTCCCCTCAGGATGAATGAAAATGTGACATAACTTTAAGTATTTTTAGCTCTAGGCTCCTCAACTGCCATTTTTGAATACTGAGCAAAATTTTGTGTAAATCTATTCAGTTAGTTATGGCTGCTTCCAAAATCAACCTTTCTTAATTTTGAAAAATTTACCATAAAGAGCTATGGACGGCTTCTAGCAACATTAAATCCATATTTGTTTTGACTTACCCTTTCCCTGAAATTTTTGTTCGATGTTCAAGCCATTTGTTTGTTTATAAGAATAATGATTCTTTGCTAGTTTCAAGCATATTGGATAATTTGCAAAATCTCTCGAGAAGACTCACTTACTTACTTCCAAGGGCATAGGTTTGTATATAGAAGGTTGTGACAGGTCCCTACCAATATTTTCGGAAGCCAGATTGTCTCAACCAATGTTTCAGTGAATTCGTTCTTATCATCTTTCCAGATAAGCCATATAGGACCCAATTGTGGAGAGAACGTCTCCAAGACAATCTATTTATGGATTCTAGCATAAGCGGAGCTTGATACGCGCAACTGGATCGCCAGCTTTGATTACATGCGTTTGCAATGGCTTACTTGTAGAAGAGAACCGTAATCTGGCATTTGTTCCTGATTTTTCTTCAACTATAGCACTTTCCCCAAGGCCCAACTCATGACACACATTGAAATCTCATTGTCTTAGAGCGTGTGGGGAAAAAAGTCACTCCATGTTAAGTTATGCTGCTAATATTTCGCCAAACTGAATGCCAAGTGTAATGTTGGTTGAAGTAGTGATCTAAGTAGTCAGAAACAGATGGTTATTTAAAGTCAAAACTTGCTAGCTACCTTAAATTAGTTTTTACCAGAAAATAATGTCAACGAATGTTAATTAAACATGTTCACTAGTTTCAACTCGCGAATTAAACCTGGTTTCTGTCATATGTTGGTTAGTAGGCTAATCGGGTTGCTAGCAGTAGTAAATATAAGCCAGGTGGATATATCAAATCACGAGGTGAATTTCAGAGAAGAAATCCTGCGAAGGTGCCATTATTAATTAATTATTTTATATGCAGGAACCACAGCAGCAAGCTAGAGAAAGAGAGCACGCTGTTGGGGATACAGGTGTATCAGGGCTTCAGGTGAGGTCATAATTATGACTTGTTCTGTGGAATTATGTGGAAAGCATTAAAGTTAGTCCCATGATGTTCAGCAAATATAACCTTTGAAAGTCACATGTCCGAACCAACTTTGGCTCAGTGGGGGAAATGAAAAAAACTCGTAATCGTAAATCTAACATGATCCAGTCCGATTAAAGTTCGGTTTGCAGCTTGTCCAACTCATAGTCGGTATTTTGAGGTGTTCATTGCGGCTGCAATTGCATTACCACATATTAAGATGCTTAATAGAGAGGATTGCAAGCTGACTTGCTAACGTAGTTATAAATCCACTCACTAGGTATCAGCGTTCAGATTACTAGATGTGAGCGGGTTTCATGAGTGCGCGGAGACGGTTCGCAGCCGCCAGTTAAGGTTGTGGCAAGTTTATATATGTGGCATCTTTGTATAAAAATTTTTGAAGCACCTTGCGTAGCATAATGTAAAAAAATGCAGAAACACTCATTCAGATAATCTCTGTGTACAGTAAAGGCAGTATCTGCTCTCAGATGTACAAAAAATTTCCAGCTCGCGTGTTACGCGCTCTCGCATCACAAACCTGTCCCAACCAATTCTCACATTAAACCTACGCCCTTGCTTACTTCTTTCTCTTAAGATAATCTGACTTTCAGATCAGGGCTCTTTCAAGGCCATGTCATCCGTATCAACTGCTTTCAATTAAAACTTTTATTTGTGTCCGAATGAGCTTTTTATCTTCAGAAATGCTATTATGAAAAAGAGAAACAGAAAATAGACAGACCAAATTTTGATTTTTAAAAAAATCTGGGTAGCCTAAAACCTTTGTATAGAGCTTTATGTTCTCATAATTTTTGACCCCGCCCCCCATACCATATTAAATAATTTTGTCAATTGAGTGACCGACGCAGCTGCAGTTTGGGCACCAGCAATTTGGCTCCTTTGGAACTTGTCGGTGTTGTCATCTTGCTTTGCACACTGAAAAAAATGTTTTGTTGAATGAACATAATTTTTTTAAGGTAAGTGGTTGCACAAAATATTTTTATCTGAAGCTAGATATTTTTATTATGTTGACTATTTGAAATTACTTATATTTTTTTAAGTGGAGTTAAATAACACAACTATTTCTATTAAAATATGCTTAATTAATATATGGAACATTTACTAGGGGTCAAAATCACTGTTTTCAGTGCAGATTTCTGCTGTTTTGACCATTTTGAAGCAAAGAAATGCTCCTAATTAGCATTTAATTTAATACGAATCATTAAACGACCTTTGAAAAAGGTAGATTACAATTTCAATTTTCCAAGTTTTGGTAATGCATGAAAGACCCCCAGAAATCAACACTTTGCTTGATTTTCCTTTGGGGACGTTTGAAAACAATGTGTTTGTGACTTCTCCCAGAGATCTTGACTAACTGCAAGAGCGCATTCGAAATGAAGTTCAGGCTTTGCGAAACGATCCGGCTATGGTGAGACGTGCAAGTGAGGACGTGCTCTGCAGCTGTCAGCTTTGCATCGAAAGGGGAGGTGGAGATGTTGACGGCTGGGGGCAGTGTGTTGACTTTCTCTGACTTTCATGGACTCTTTTTTTCCGCCTTCCATCAATAAACAAAACTTGGAAAAATGAAATTCAAATCTGCCATTTTGAAAGGTCATTTAATCAGGCATGCGCAACTGTAATGTTGCAATCAGTGGTATCCATGAAGAGCTAAGTACGTCCTCTTCCTGGGTAAATTGCAAAGAGATGGTAAAACGATATAAACATGGTAAATTAACCCACTTAAGTTGGATTATCTTTTTTTTAATATATGCACTGTATATAGATAAATCAAACTTAAAGAGATTTTTTTTAGAGATGTTTACTAAACTCTGTCCATTCTAGTCCATACATAATGTTTGTGTTCATGGACACATACGGTTAATAGATGCTGTATGTGTTTTTGTAATTACAAAGTTTCAGCATGTCTCATTACCAAAAAGCAATGTGCTTTGTGTGAAGTTATGAATGAAATCTTGAGATTGCCTGAAACGTTCTTATAGTGTGATGTTGTGCTGTATGCTGTTAAAGAGTTGGCCTTTGGCATAGTTTAGCACGACTTTACTGTGACAATGGTTACTGCCTGCAGCCTTCCCCAATATGAAACATCACCAAGTTGTTATCCGCAAAGTCTCAACGTCCTCTGTTTATATATTTAGTGAGCATTCATTGAAAGGCACCAGACAGAATGCAGTGCAGGTGGCGGGGGATGGGGAGAGATGTGGCAGCTGTCAGTTGGTTTTTATTTCCAGGAAACAGACTCACACAGGTCACTGGGGACGGTTCTCATTTGCTTTTCTCTTCCCTCCACAAATTCCCTGTTTTACTTTTTAAAAATGAAAATTTATTGTGAAAGTACCGTTGGGCCTCAGCATGCGTTTTCATGAATACAAATCTGAGCACATTGTTTTTCCCGCATTTCACAGGTGGTGTAAAATCAATTTAATAGAATGCAGCCGTAATTATGGTAAACATCTTGAGAGCTGTGACACTGTTTGAGCACCTCTTAACAGTACTGCAGAGAGAATGCCTTATCCCCGGGTCAATGAGGAACACACAGGGTGAAAATACATTAAAACCACAATCCTGTCGTGAATTAAATAGTTTGCCTCCAGTTATGCTAATGCAATAGTTTCGCAAACAGCCACCAGACAGAGTTAGAGGGAAATGAAAGGAACGCAGGTTAAACTGGGAGGCTTCCGATGACACACCTGGAACGCAGACCTGAAGCGTAGACGGAAAATCAGTTTGACAGGTTTTATTGAAATTAAGCTTGAAGTCAGACAGCAAGGTTCTTCGCTCTTTCAGTAGGATTGCAGTACTGCAGCGATAAGCATAATCAGCGACAGAAAACGGGTTCGGGATCGAATCGCAAAGAGCAGACAGGCGGAGAACTGAAACCAGTAAACAAACTGACACTGAGGTTAATCCAAACTAAAAAACAACAAGAGCCATCTGGCAATGGCGGATCCCCCCGGCTGTAGGTTGTGTAACAACCTTTAAAAGGCACATCTACGCATCACGATTGACATGTGTGTCAAGTTTGGTGAAGCTAGCACATGTAGTTTCCCAGATATGGCCCGGACAAACTCATGTTTACAGACGGACAGACAGACAGACGGACAGAGCGGTAGCTATATAAAAAAAGAAAAAGGAAAGACAAAGGGAATCAAACGCAGAGAAATCACACTCGGAATTTAGGGCTTGTGAGTGACAGGCAGAAATACACCGAAAATACACAAATACAAAGAAAATCTACAAACTCAAATAGCTAAAAAAATCACAGGGAAAACTCAGAGCGGGTGTGTGGCAAACGAAGAGGCGTGACTCGGGTCGTGATTATAAAAGAGGAAATAAGGCAGTGAACAGAGGGAGAGAAGATGACAAAAGGGCAGCGTGAATGAGTACAAAAAAGAAAAACATAAATTAAAATAGATTAATTACTAAACATTGACATGTTGATCCCTTAGAGGGGCCAATGCTCCTAAAAGTGTACTGAAGTGAACATAGGCAACAGGATGACCTGGTCCGTTGCCTTTGACTATGAAGCAGAAAAAATAGGTGGATATTGATATAATATGTATTTGGCTGTTGTAAAATGGCATTTATTCACCTCTGTCATTATCTGGGTCACATGTTGGTAACAGCCACAGAGGTCTGTTTCAAATAAAAAATATATATTTTTACCCTTTTTTCTGAATGTGATAATACCTTTTCAAATGTACCATTGTGATCATTTAAAACACGTCCACTTCCCAGACAGACCCTTTGGTCAAATCAATCATTTAAAATGCCCACAGATATCAATGACTCTGCATATTTAGGCCAAGAATCCATGCACAAGATTCCATCCATGTGGAAAGCTGTAATTTAAATGTACAGTACAATAAACATAAACCTAATTCACACTTTTTTCCTTTTTTTTCCTTTCCTTCTCTCTAAAGACCGACGATCTTGAAGATGAAAGGTTTCTAATGTCGTCTACAGCAGGAATAATTATTAGACAGTGGACGCTATCGTATAACACTTATTTTCTAAAGGAGGGGTGTTCAAAAATCTGTCTCATGCTGAATGTGAGGAGCAAAGCGCCGCAGATACACGTATATATAGCCCCTCTGCTTTCTCTTGGGCCTGCAGCCTCTTGATATGCACTGTTGGGCTTTCGCCATCATCCATTACCAGCCATGACCTTTTCAGCACTTTGGACCATGTTACTGAATTGCCATCAGGGTAAGAATCACTAATAGAGGACACCCTGGAGGAAGGGGCGGGGAAGAAAGAGTGGGAGGGAGGTGGGATTTGGCTGGGCCGGCCCCCATATGGTGTAACCTTGTACACCAGATCTGTTCTGCACATGAGGGGGGGGGGGGGGGTTCTGTATTGTAATTATACGGGGGTTCTGATTCTGTATTGTAATTATAGAGTGGGGCCAGGTGGTGTGGGATTCACAAGGTCACCGGTTGGACTCCACTGACTATAGAAGCTCAATTGCAAACAAACATCAGCAATATGGAGCAGAGATATGGCACATGGGTGAACCATCTGATCATCTAAACAATGGGGTCTGTTTGTCAAAGAATGTGTGATTACGTGATACAAACAATTATTCATCTAATTCATGTGAGACTGAAGCTGTTATCACAGCCACAGGGCTATTTTAAATTTAAATCACAAGGCTAAGCTTTCATTTTACTAAAGTATGGATCTGAAAGAAAAACATGCTTGAGATCTAAGCCCAGCTGGGGCTATTTGCAAGTTTAATATCCATTGCTGGTATTGTGATTCCTTGAAACAAATGTGTACACAGCAGTGTGTACACCGGACCAGCTTTCATTTCAGCAGATCAGCCTTTTTGTGGTGATTAACAGGTCATCCTGAGGAAGGATCACATCTGAAGGCCTCCGTAAATACAGAACTGTGAGACGCATCAGTAAGATTAACAGCTGAACGAATTGTCAGGGGGAAGCGCAATTAAAACTATCGGAGCCAGATATTGTTTAACGATGTATTTACTTTTTAAAGCTTGATTTAATTATTCAGTGTTTGAAGCGTTCAATGCATTGCACAAAGGGATGATTTCCTGTAATAAAACGGAAATAAAAAACAGGGCAACGGTGGAAGGGCAATCCGAACCGTCTGTTCAATAGTAGTGCGAGCATCCGTAATTTTGGGAACGTCCCGTGGGTATTACTTGAAATTAAACTGTGAAATGTGTGATTAACTCATTTAGCTCACATGCAGTTTACCATAGTTATTTTTAACCATTCTGTAAACAAAGCATTTTTTTAATTATTATCATTATTACACCCTGCTGCAAATTGGAAGAGGTGATACAGGAATAATTCTTAACAACACATGTCCTCCCATGTGTCTGTCTGTCCATGTGTTCCTCTGTATGTCCGTTTGTCCGTCACACTGAGCCAGAGCTCCAAAACGTTTTTACGTTTCTTCACGACATTTCAAGTACAGATATATCGTCTTGTGTAGATGTACCCTTTTATACTTCCGTTTGTCCGTTCGTCCTCCATCTGTCCCTCCGCCGCTTTTCATTTCCAGGACAGCTCACTCGGTTAAGGCACTGCATTGCAGTGCAGAAGTGACTATCGGGTCGCGGGTTCGAGCCCCGGTCGAACCAACCGGCAGTGGTCGGCAGCTTTTTCAGAAGTAGCGCACAATTGGCTATAACGCTACAGGGTTTCACAGGGCACTCGTCAGGAAGACTCCAAGTCTGTTCATGTCCGGGTATCCTCCGCCCTCATTCTGAACTTGCGAATATTCAACCAATGAGTGTATAAGAAGCAGAGGCTGACAGGCACGTGCTTCGGAGGAGAGCCGTGAACTGTCTTCCCTCTCCTGAATTGGCAGCAGGGGGTCGCATACGAGCAAGCTTTGTACATAGTTCGCCAATTGGGCATTCCATATTCGGGTGGGATTGGAGATGCCAAATTAAAATAAATAAATAATGGAAGTGAGGCAGGGATAAACTACTGAACTGCTAACCAATCCATCACAGGATGTGCACAATATTCAGTCACACACTCAATGCTATGGGCAATTAGTATAACGTGCAGGTCTCTGGAAGGGGGCAGGAGGGTTATGTGGTTGACCACAGCACCCTGAACAAACAAAGATGCACAGGATACATGCTAACTCTACACTTAATGTCCAGTATTCAAACTGTGAACAGCTCATGGATGAAACTACTCTTTGTTCAGTTAAAATCTCACCAGTCATACATGACACGTCTATTGGAATGACTCTAATGTTCAGTGCCCAGTCCCTTATTTGTAACAGGGGAAAGAAGAATCTGCCTTGTCAATGGTTGGTAAGAAAAACATACTTGTCAGAGGATTGTATGTCTGTTGTTCAGCTGTATTCTGTCCCTGAAGGACAGTCTCACTGCAGTGAAAACTAAAGCTGAAGTAAGCTGCTGTCCAAGGTCCTGAAATATTCCCTGCCGAGCCCCCCAATGTATATCCAGTTCTTTTCCTATTATGCTGGACAGATCACATTCATCCAAATTAAATTACAATGATAATTCATATTCCAATGAGAGATTTTTTTTTTTTTTGCCACCCCCCACCGCAGGGCCTTAAAATAGGATTGGAGGCTGCACCATCTGTCTCAGAAACACAGTGTTTTAGACAATATTGAACATAATTTGTGTTGCTCTTGATCTGTAGCTGTTTATGAAATCTGTATTTACTGTATCTCCAATTAAAAAGGTGTCTTAGGGTGCGAGTGTCAAGGAGATTCTGCTTGCTAAAAAAAAAAATGCAAAAGCACATAAGTGCAGAGGGTACAAATGTGAGGTGTATTTTCACTGTGTTTTCCACCAGTGAAAATACACCTCACATTTGTACCCTCTGCACTTATGTGCTTTTGCATTTTTTTTTTTAGCAAGCAGAATCTAATTAATTCATTCATTAATTCATTCATTAAATTCATCGAATTTAAGTCTGCACATTTGCCTCACAACGAAACTGGACAGGTGAGAAGTTGCAATGACAACATCTGCTCCATAATTTTTCTCTACACTGTAAACCCTGAACCCTGTGGTGAACTCAAATGTATTTTGGAAACCGATTACATCAAAAAAATTAAGTCGGCCAACTTAATTTCATTGTGTGGAAGAAACTTAAAGAAAATAAGTTAAAGTTACTTTTTACATGCTTTGAGCGCTGTGAACACAAATAAGTTAGTTGGCATACTGAATTTTTTGAGGTTATCGAGTTCCACCAAGCTTTTGAGTTCACCGCACTTGTCTGGGCTTACAGTGTACCTTCCTATTTCTTTGAGGAGGTAGTGTAAGAATGGGAGCACGCAGCACATTGTTCTTTAGGAATCTGGGGTACGATTTCAGTCTCCGCCATATCCGCAGGGCGCAAGAGATAAGTGCTAACTCAAACTGGATAATGGCTTGTCAGGCTGCAACCGCGCGGGGAAAATGGGAAAAGGTCTTTCATCATCACCAAGATGTCCTCTCGGTGACCCCCATCCAGCAAATTAAAATGGGGGTTTCTTCAAGGAAAAATATTTTCGATTTAACTTTTAAGTATGTGGTGCATTGATTCTTGTCTGAGACTTGGCTCACGGGCAAAATGCAACAAACTGAACAGTGCAGTCATTCAGATGAGATCTTCACACCCAACCATATGGTCTCACTCAAAGACAGACAATTCAATACATGCTGCTGCTGGGATATTACATTATTCCTTAATCACTGGGAAGCTAATACAGTGATGTTTGATATTGCGTTTTGTAAATGAGGTTGCACATGGTTGGCTGAATCTTGATGACAAACTTATTCAATTTGCTGATAATCACACATTTCAACTAAAGGTATATGCCTCGGACGCATGAAAGCTATAAATACTTCATGATACCTTTCGATTTATGAAACACATAAAATAATTCAAGTGATCATCTCTTTTTTCTGAAACTACGATAAAACGGAACTACAAACAGAATTAATACACATAGTGAACCTTATTATACCAGTTATGCATTAGTGATTATGATGATGATGATATTTTGTTTTACATACAAACAATGCTGACATTGACATTGGTCATAGAGCATTCGTTTTTAGTTCAGGACCTTCACACAGTGCTTGCTGGCATGTGTGTACGTGTGTGTGTGTGTGTGTGTGTGTGTGTGCGTGTGTGTGTGTGTGTGTGTGTATGTGTGTAATTTATTGTGGCCCCAAAACACACATTCTCCACACCATCCTTCATGCTCCCACCCCTCTGGTGGCCCTGACTCTGGTTGCAGGAAGGGCTAAAAAACCCCCATCGCTTCACTTTAAAAGACCTAAAATATTGAAATATCTCATCATTTGCCCGAAAGAACTGATTGAAGGGACCTGACTGACTTCAGCCTTTCTCCCCGGGGATGTATTTAAACATATCACTCATCTGTCATACCCGTGCAGCAGAATACTGCTCACTCAAGCTCATTGGGTCTGTGAGTGTAAGTGATGTACTGCACGACAGCATGTGTGTACGCATGAGTTTCAGAAAAACAGAGTGAAAGAGAGAGAGAGAGAGAGAGGCACTGACAGACATGTTGTAGGTTTTCACATAGAATAACACACAGCCTGCAGAATAAGTGTGATTGCGCACACATACAGGCTGCTGTAAGAAAGACATAACTGCAGAGCAGGATGTTGGCATGGCATATTTTTTGTGGAGCGTGAACAGGGCGCAGATTATCTGCCGAATGGCAGGGACCAGGAGACTGCTTAATATGGATTGGCTCCGTCTTGTTCAGCATCCGTGGAATAATTCCACATTCCCACAGTATGGATTAGTCAGCCTCTGTCAATAAGGCAAAGATGCTCGGTCTCAACCTCTGACACAGCGCAGGGTGACAGATTGACGTTCCCACCGCTGAGGACTGCATCGATCCCCGGGTTGTGGATGCAAACAGATTAACACACAAAACAGCGGTATTCCCCCAAGTTGCAAACCCCCAAAGACAAACCGAGAAAATGCGTTTTAAGTCAGAGTACGAGCTGAAAATATTTTACCTATTTACTCCATCTATAAACTTGAATCCCTCAGATAGATGACTGAGCAGCTGAGGTTCGAGGAGGTGAACTTGGCCATAGACTGAAGGATTTAGCGGCATCTGAAGCTAGCTAATCCATGTAAGGAAATGCTTTGGGACTGATTTCCGCAGTGTGCTGGATGTTCGCCCAGATAAATTGGAGGCCACATACGACAGAACACTGAGTGCAGGGTCGTCACATGACATCTGCTCCCCTGTTATCATTTATGTCACACTCAGAGGAACTGTAATTGGCCTCAGTGTACATGCAGTGACACAAAATGACACAAAAAAGAGTGTACAAACACTTGAAGCCAGGGGGAAAATAAATAAATAAAAGCGGTTGGAGAACTGGGTTCAGTTCAGTGTTAATTTTGACAGACATTTGAGAGTGCTTTTCATCATAGTCATGTCTTTTTTTCTTGCTTTATTCAAATTTTAGCCATTTATTTTACCTGTTTCTTGGTCAAATTTTTTGCAAAAAGCACTTCAAATAATTTTAGTCATGGTCACTTTAGTCAATCTATTCAAATAATATTTACAGATATAATATTGAGAAAGACAGATACATGTATGTATTTCATTGTAATTTGTGCTCTTAATTCAACTGCAGTGAGTCAGGAACAAGATATGGTTTCTTAAAATATTTATAATTTTACGTGTAATCATATTCACATAATTATTCACAAACACAAAAAGCCATAACCACAGAGACACCTCTTTCTAACCAGTGATTTAAAGATTGCTGGTAAACAAAGAGAGTCTTTGGCACAAAAAAAGTTGCTGGTATGTAAAATATGAGCAGGACAAATAGGTTGCTCATCAGGTCTTGACCAAACATGATTCAAGTAACACAATGCTGTATAAGCGTTGTACCGTGAGATTTTTAAAGTGACTGCACATTATAGTTGGCCAGAAATACGGTCATATCAAGTTCAATCCATTCCATTCAAGTTACTGGAACTATTTACTGTGGTTGGTATTCATAATTACCCTGAATTGCTTGAAAATAAAATAATTGCCGTATCGTTAATCTGGGTGGCATGAATTGAGATGTCATTTCATGTTTGTGCTATTTTTATTCTCCAAGTTGTGTCCTCATTACACATATCCACAATAGTTGGTCACACTTTAGATGAAGTGTTACTCATCAAGGCTTTATACAGCATGTATAATGCCTTCATAAACAAGGCATAATGTCTTCATAAACCGTACATAAGCAAATGTCATGCTTTGTAGAGGGTGAAATAACACATTCTTATTCTGCATGTGATGCCAGATATGATATAACTGACAAGATCACTTAGCTAGTGGCTAAATGCAATAAAGGGTGATATTGTCAGATAAGGGACATTGTCTTCGTCGCATCTGGCATCGTATGCAGGATAAGAATGTGTTATTTCACTCTTTACAAAGCACGACATTTGCTAATGTATGATTTATTAAGACATTATGTCCCTATTTGAGGGCATTATACATGCTGTATAAAGCCTTTACGAGCAATACTTCATCTAAAGTGTGACCCAATAGTTTTGAGATCAAAGGTCCAATGGGATTAGGTCATGGCCTGCTCGTTCGTTGACATTCGTTGCTCGTCAGTCATCGGTCATCATTGATTCGTAATCATTTTCTTTCCCAAAGCTGTCAGGTGGATCAACATTAAACTTGAGATATGTTCTTACCCATCAGAGTCACAAACTTTGTTTTAGGAATTCCGAACTGATCTGAAATATGGCCGCCATCTTTAATATGTCTATTTCTGTTTTAACTAAGGTATCTTTGTTCCAATAAGGCTGAAATTTTGTAGGTGTTGTAGGCGTAGGCGTTAAGCAGGAAGACCTCTAACATTAGGGCTTCAGTCATTCTGCACATTTTGACCGTAATTTGACCTTTGTCGTTGTGCCACACTGATAAGAACTTTAAAACCATCTTCTTTAAAACTGTGCGGCAGATCAACTTGAAGCTTTGTATAAAAGGACATGAAAAAATTAATGGTGCCATGACAATGAGAACTTCTGTCTCCGCAAACATCTTCCTTACCAAAACCCTCAGGCCAATGAAGCTGAACCATGGAATCAATGTAATCACTGGAGATTTATTGTCCAGATGAGCTACAGAGCTCTTGGCACTATTTTTTTTATTATTATTTTTATTTGTTTATTTTATTAATTCAGTGAGAAATTTGCCAAAAATTTGTCCTGTCTCATCCTCCCAGCTCCACCAATACAGGGCCAGGCTCCATATGGATTATAACATTGCTAACTACCAGCTAGGCCAGCCTTGACTGCGCCAGTAAGGTCCCCATGTCAGCAGTCAACAGGTCAGAACTTCTATGTACAAAGCCCTGCAGTAGTCAGTGCAAGTACTTTGTAAATAAAATAGGGCAAATCTTAATCCTGCCTGCCTGTTTGTGTAACAGTGACTCTTTTTATTTTTTTTTTTAGGTCCGGGGTAAATAAAAAAAAAAATATTTTGTTTTCATTCTCTTCAAGCAACTTGTTGATGTCATTGTTTCTTCAAAAAAAAAAAAAAAGGATAGTGAATGGCTACTTTTCATCCAAAATAATGTTGATAAAGCACTCAGTTATTTTGAACAACAGTGTCCGCTTTCTGTAAAATGTGTTCTTATGGTGAGATAACCATGGTTCAATCACAAGTTTAATCATATACATGCAAATTGGAATGGTAAATATTACATCATAGGTCGGTGCTCAATCATACTTCTAATAAAAGTGCAGTCACTTTGATTGAGTGTCCCCTTTGAACACTAAGTGTGTTTCTGTTCCTGATCCAAGAGAAGATATCGCCCCTCCCAGTGCCACATGACATTTTCTGACGGTAAAAACGCAAAAAGGGCATCTCCAGGCTATCTCGACAGAGCGCAGGGTCAGAGCTCAATCACAAATGAAAATTTAGTTCACAGGTTTTATTGCAAATTGTGGTCAGGCAATCCAGGTCACAAACAGGCTGAGAGACTTCAGTACTTTCAGGCAAATTCAGAATCATAATCAATGAAGAGTCCAATTGTTAGAACCAGGAAGTCGGTACACCAAAGCCAAATCACAAGGCTGCGTTCAAACTGTACACTCACCCACTATACAGAGCACTATGCAGTGAATGTTTTCATTGAAAACAACATAAAGAGAGTAGGAGTGCGAGTGGAAAAGTGTGCATTCTGAACGTAGCCAAAGAGAATTTCAAAATCAAGAAAAGAAACAAATCAGAAGTCAACCGCAGCTAGTCAATTGGTCACAGAGGGCTAGACAGAATCAGAGGTCAGAAAGCAAATTGAGTGGTACATAGGGAGGTCTCAAGAGATAAATCACACATAAGCTGGACACTAGAGAACAGGCAAAGACAAACTCGCAAAATTCAATTTGGTCTTTAGCTCCATAAACCTGGAGCTAAAGACCGAATCAGATGGGAAACGGGTGTAAGGGGGAAACACAAGCGCGCAGGAAACAGTGGTTACGAATGACGAAACGATCAAACTCTTAACAATGAACGATGGGCGATGCGGGTGCAGGAGTGTGATCGAAAAGCACATGGTAAGTGACAGGGCGATGGGGGTATAAACTAATACAACAGACTGCTAAAATAAACAATGAGACAAGAAAAAATATTCACTCACTAACAAAATACACATGGAACATTATTAAGAATTATCAGACCCTGACAAATCAGAGACATAGGTCACACATCTGTAACATAAACATCAAAACAGAGCAATTCACACCAGGTCTATTCAGCATTGTCCAGAAAGGGCCGGTGAGGGTGCAGCCTTTCATTCCAACCAAGCATTTACACACTTGACACCACTAATCAACCCCAAGAGTCTTTGGTAAAGAGCTTGATTAGTAGTATCAGATGTGGAACTGATTGGTTGGAGTGACAACCTGCACCCATAACGGCCCTTGCAGGATAATGTTGAATAGCCCTGTTTTACACCTTAACTGTATCTTGAGGTAGGGTACACTACAGACTTTCAGAATTTCTTTTGAAAGTCCAAAGCGCACATCAAGAAACTTTTTGATTTATGGGTTATTTGTTTATATGACTCTTGTGGCATTGACTTGTTTACGTCTTATCCCTCAATCTCAGCTCTGACAGATGCCAGGACCAGTTGTCCAGGTGGATTTTCTCATATCACACCTGGAGAGATATTTCGAAAGGGATAAAAATCTCCGTGGGGGGGCAAATGTGTGTGTCAGAAGGACAGCGGTGACTCTAATGCTCCTCCTCTGCCAGCTTTATGCTCAAGATTCCGGCCCCAAATCTCAGCAAACAGGCACAACCAGCAAACAGGATCTGTGATGTCAGGCAGAGAGATGCGCATGTGGAGACAGAGTTATTGATGCAGTGCACTGTAAGAGCTGCAGGAACACCGAGATTCCTCGGGGAGCCAGTTTCCAGAAATGGCCCCTGAAATATACAGTCTAGACTTTTGTTTCGAGTCTGTGGCATTTTTTTACTGCTGACTAACTTTGCATATATTTTATCTGATCTGACAGTTGATAATGTATGCGAAATATCAAATTATTCAAAGGGCATGGTCGTTCTACCAACTAAAGTGTAGCTCTTTTATGCATGACAGAATGGAAGAGTTTGTTTCCAAAATGCAATAAGTGAACAAAATTACCAAAATTGAGATAATACCACAGAGTGACAGCCCTGTTATTCTTACACATGGTGCAAAAAATCTGTTTTTAGAAATTCATACTATAATTTGTGTTTAATCAATAGTCAAAGTTTGTTTTTTTCTTTTTTTTTAGAATGCAATTTGTGCCAAGATATAAAAAGCTGATTTACTGAAAATGAGTAAAATATTGCATGTTTGTGGAAGCAGAAATTAAAATTATGATTATTATATAAATTATTATATAAATATAATGGCGCACACACCATTCACTCTCACACTCATACCTATGGGGAATTTGGTGTCTCCAATTAGCCTGATATGCATGTCTTTGGACTGTGGGAGGAAACCAGAGTACCCGGCGTAAACCCACGCAACATGGGGAGAACATGCAAACTCCACACAGAAAGGCCCCAGGCCGGATTCGAACCCACGACCTTCTTGCTGTGAGGCAGCAATGCTAACCACTGTGCCACCCATGATAAATATTATATAAATATTTATCTAGTGCCATTACATGCCTACAAGTGAAGATCTAGTCATCAGACATAATATGTCTAAACAATAGCATGCCAGAGAACATATTGTACAATATATGTTTAATGTTGATCAAAGGAAATACTCAGTGTCTTTGATATTGTTTTACTGGATATATACCTTTTTTTTTTACTTGCAATAATATTGTTTCAAACTCACAGTTGTACAAATACTATACATTCATGCTTGTTGTCATTCCTGCTATTTTAATTCTGTTCCCCGGCATCTTCCCGTACATCCAGTTTATATCGTTTCTCCCCAGTCCCCTGTGCATTTTCAGGTGTATCCTATCATGGGATTTATGCTTAACCTTGCAGAAGCTTCCAGAGGTTAATACTCCCACTATCAGGTGTGAGTTGAAAAGCATTTAGCACTTGTAATTGATGACCCAATTATCCCTTTTATTTTCCAGTCGCAGATTTTGCACTGTACATCTTAACTAATTCTGCGGAATTCTGGACCAAGGGGGTCGCAGTGCCGTTTTGTATCCGCCAGTTTATATGATGCTGGTAACCTTTTCTGATAGAGCTAGTCATTTTAAGGCTATTTTTGCCCATGTAGCTACTATTGAAATAAACATATGGAAGAATTGGTTTTAACTTCATTCATTTGGATCATTAACCTTTCAAAGTTTTGAAATGGCCGTTCCATTGGGAATTTTTTTTTAGATTAAATCTACTGAAAAAAAAAAAAAAAAAAAAACTTTCAAAAAATAATAACAGGATTATTCTTCTTTACTGCAATGTGAAAATGGCTGCACTTTTTGCTGTAAATTTCCTGGGAAATTGGCTGTTATTTGAAGGGTCTCTCTGCTCTTCCCTTCAGACCAATTAAATAATGGGTTATTAAACCGGGATGCTGTAGATGCTTGTGCTAAGCACAAACAGCAGTCCTTTTCCTGCAAGTATCTGCTTTAAGCAAGATATTTTGCTGCTGTGAGTCTGTTCCTGAGAGAGGCTTTTTATTAGGACCTGATAATTAAGAGTATGTTTGAAGGTCAAAAACCTGCATTTTGTTTAAGCCATCAAAAGCTGTGCTCTTATCTAGAAAGAATACATCTTATTATTGGACGCAGTCTACCAAGTTCCCACTCGCTTGAAGGAAACAAAAGTTCCAGGCCGTACCTGGTGTCAGTGCGAAAGGGGATTTAATCTCTAGACACAGGAGGCTTTTTATCAGTTATTTGGGGAGATTTTATGTAGACAGATGCTAACTCAGCAGGTGGCACGAAACAGGAAAACAGGCAATGCCCAAAAGTCCCATATAATGCGTTGTCATGGAGATGAGCCCACCACTCATGTAGGAGGCTCCCAGGTAACATACAACTAAACAAATGAATGAAACATCATTAGAGACTCAATTAAGCTCAAGCCAAATGCTCAGCTCATACCAACCAAATGATTGCAAATGTAACCAATTTAACTGAAATAAATTCAGAAAGTTCATATGAACAGAATATTACCAAGCACGTACAGAGCATAAACATAAATACACTTGCATTGGCATTTTATACATATGTATAATATAATTTACCCAATATATAAATATAGATGTTATTGGAAAGACTGAAGTAAGTGTGTTGATATATATAGGAACACTCCTGTGCGGCTGTGTATGAATGTTTGGTGGTGGTTGGAGGGGCCGTAGGCGCATACTGGCAGCCGTCAGTCTGCCCCAGGGAAGCTGTGGCTACAAAAACGTAGTTTACCACCATCAGAGCGTGAATGTGTGAGTGAATGAATAATGTATCCATTGTGAAGCATCTTTGAGTGTCCAGAAAAGCACTATATAAAACTGATGCATTATTATTATTATTATTATCATTGATCCAGAAAGCATCAGAGGATATTAAAATTGCAACCCCTGTTTCTGAGAAAGTTGCCACATCCTGGAAAATACAAATAAAATCAGAAAAGGAGAGATCTGAAAAGTCCTTTTGCCCACTACTATATGTACAACACTAAAGCAACAACGTTTTTATGGTTTAATTTATTAATTAAATAGTTCAGTGAATATCATTTTCCATTTTAAATCTCACAGCAATGGACTCCAATAGACTTGGGGCAGGGGAAACGTAGAGCCAGCAATGATTTGATGCACTGTAATTCAGTCAGGAAAACTCACATTTCAATAAAATAGAACAATTTATTCATGGGTATAAGCATTACATTGTATTGTGGCGGCGGTTCTGCTCTGGAGGAATGTCCTACCAAGGCACAATACAAACACAGTCATGAACAGAAATCAAAATCCCCCGAAGTGAGCAGAACCACACAGGTGGAGGCTGGGGTGGAGGCGGCAAGCAAAAAACCAAACAGCATGTTGCATAGCATGAAAAGTCACTGCAAACAGCAGCGGACCGCTGTATGACCTCGTGATGTGTCTCCTCCAATTGTGTGCCTGCTGATGCTGACGTGCTGGTAGCTTACAGGCTGCTGTCAGCTGATGTAGCTCTTCTCCAGTTTCCTGCCTGAACTAGTTACACTCATTAATGAGGTGATGGGAAACAGGAAGTGTTGATCAGTTAACTGCACAGTATAAAAGGAGGATCCAATAGAGTTCAAGTCTCTCAAGAGTAAAAATGGGCCAAGGTTCAGCAATTAGCCCACAGATTCATGAGCTTATAATCCATAATGGTGAAAGCATCATTTCCCAAGGTGCAATTGGTAGGATTTTGGGCATTTCATCCTCAATAGTGCATAGTATAATTAAAAAAAGGTTGGGAATTTCACATGATACAAATTACACCAATTTTTGCCAGTTGTGCAAGAGCCAATTTAAGGCTTTAGCACTCGGTATTTGTGTCGCAGACAGGGAGAATATTTTTCCAGTGAAGCAAGACGTTTGAGAAATTCAATTACAAAATTATTTAGCAATTCTATTTCAGAATTTTTGGACACTTGTTTTTATATTTGCGCAATGGGTTTTCAAGATGTATGGAATCTGGTCGTGTCTTGGCACATTTGTGCAAGGTTGAAAACCTCTGAATGTGCCTGATCTACAGTCCCTCAGACGTCACCGTCTTAAGAACATCTGCGACTGTTGTGGGTATCATGACATGGGTTCAATGGCAAACCATTGTCAGTCAAAACAATATGCTGCTGCATCCACAAGTGCAGGTTATATATTTGTAATGTAGAGCTGACACCATGCATTACCACTGTCCAAAATGGCCACTGACTTTTCTGGGCTCGATGCATCTGAGATGGGCAGTACCAAAATGGAAGCATGTTTTGGGGTGCGATGAGTCATCTTTCAGAGTGGTGTTTGGAGAATAATTGCAACTGTGCTCTCCAAACAAACAACAAAAATGTCAAACTGCCATCATCAGTAGGTGTGTTTGTGCATATTATATAGGTGACTTGCAAGTTTGTGAGGGCACCATTAATGCATGAGATCACATTGGACAACAAGATCATACTCGACCCTGAGAAGATCTGTAATCTCAAAAATAAGTCGCCAAGCAGAAGTGATTTGTGTTCTTTCAAAATTATTTGCTTGAATTTAATGACAAATATTACCCAGAACAGGTTTGACTATCATCCGCTTGCACTAATTGCTGGCATGAGAGAAATTAACAAATCAAAGTGAACCTTCAATAGGTTCCTAAGTAGTGAAACCATGGGCACAGTGTTGCTATAAACAACAGTTTACCAGCCAGAAAATGAGTCAAACCTTTTATGTGTCATATTTTCATAATTACTTTCAAGTTGATTATTTTGAATGATCTCCAAACACCTGCGTTCAACAACATAATCAGATGGCTAGTAATATTCTGAGTGTCTAATTTGACCTGATTAGAAATGTTGCTTCATGATATTGCTGCTATATACAGTAGAAATGTAAATGCAACATGTCCAATGGTCTTTTATTATTCAAGGCACACAAGGATATTTCTGTCAAAATGTGGCTTTGGACAGTAAATAAGCACTTTAACCCTTAAATGCCCAACTTTAGTTAAAGTTGAAAGAAAAATCTATGTACTCTGTTAATATGTCCTGGGGTGGGGCTAATTTCAACCCAATAGCAATTTTTAATTTTTGGTGACCTTTGACCTCATTTAGTTTTGTGACATAGGTATATGTCACAATGGGCATTTCGGGGACTTAATTGCTAAAATGACTTAAGCAGCTAACATATAGCTGAAGTATTAGGCATAGCTTATTTTTCATTAGCTTACCTGTTTGTCTACTTTCCCCAGTGATGAATGGGTGCTGATCTATCGCGTGGATTCCACCCTGGGGGCGGAAAGGTTAGCTGGTGCAGCCAGTGTAGTGTCAGTTCCACTTTTATGCATCAGATGGCAGCACTGATGGTCTAAATATGTCACTATGGGCATTAGGTTGCAAAACTTATGTGGGGTCAGTGGTTTTGACAACCCCCAAAATCGAGGGTTAAACATGAAATGTACCTCATCATTACAAATGAACAGCTCATTAAAATCCTATGATTACAATTATGGTTGGAACAAAAACCAGCATACGCAGGGGTTCACAAGGGCTGTGTTTGAGAACAACTGTTTTACAGATCTACATACTGTATATTAAAGTATATCAGTGCATTTGTAAAGCAGCTTGGGGTGTCTTAGCAGAGGAAGAAGATATGGCTCAGAAGTGTGAAGAGCTTGTTAATTAAGTTTCATAGTGATGTCATATCTGCACTGTCCATCATGCACTGAGAACCTTCACCTCCAACTGTAAATTGCAATATATGCAGAAGGTGGCTGGTATTCTTACAGTGCCTATGAGTTTCGCTGGATGACATCATCTCTGCACTGAGATGCAATGCTATACTCTCAGTTCAGATATATTGCCTGTTGTATGACCTTAGACCTTAGTAAGTCCAGTGTTACTACTGAATGCATAATTCTGTACTGTAACAGGCAGTATTTTGTGCTGAGAGTAAAATAGGGTGAGGGTTTTTTTTTTTTTTGATTATGACAGGATTCTTTTTACTCAGACACTGCCAAGCGCCTGACACCCACGCACAATCTGTGCTGTTATGTTTTGTCGAAAGCAGAAGAAGAATTTCAGAGCCGCCAAACTTTCACCATCTGTGGGAGAGGCTGACTGCTTTGTTTTCAGTGGTGATGATTTTGTAAAGACTAACATTTCTAATTTAATTATCTTTTTAGTGACTGGATAGATTTAAAAATGGAGGATAATTTCTAAAAACTGTTATGTCACTTCATTGAATGCCAGTGCTGATTTGGACAAAAGCCATTGAAAACCATACCATATCATAAAGGATGCAAAAACATACCATATGGACAAGGCTAGGTAAAGACAGTGAACTCCTTTCGCTACAAATAAGCATCACAAGTAAAGAGGACCACTTTATTGACAAAAAAAAAAAACAATTAAAGTGCAATGACAAAATATTAGAGACACTGCTTCTCAAAGATACAAGAGGTGGGTTTTTCAAAGCTGTTGGTGTCATGGTTTGGGAGCTTCGAGAGCTGGTTGTTGCTCTCATCCGGGACGATATTGTTTTGCTCCCCATCGGATTCCTGGGCCAGCTGGCATCGATTGGGGACATGGCCCGAACTCTATTTAAGCTCCCATTTCGCCTCGCTCCCGTTGCTAGAGTGTCAGTTCATCTTTGGCGCTTTAGCCAGTAAGGTCTCTTGTGAGATTATTGTTAAGGGACTTAGCTGCATAACAGGATCAGTGTGAGTGAGTAAGGGAATCTTTGATTTATTTCCCTTTTCTTTTGTTTTCCTCGAGCTCGTCTGTTTTCTACCACGGACGGCGTCTGGTCCGTTGGTAGCGCGAGTCCCGTTATTCCAATCTGTTTAGTCTCTCTACACGCTGTGAGGTTTGCCTTTTTTTAATATTTGGCCGCTGCTCTTGACGTCCACCGTCAGCAGCTATCACAGTTGGTCTGAGAACAGGAATGAATCAACATTGATATTGTATGTTACCTTTATATATAAATTTTCAATCTGAACCATCAAGTTTATATACCTTATTGAGGTCTATATGAACTCATTATAATTTCAGCTCTGAAAAATTACAATGCTGTAATTTTAGACATAATGTATAGAGCTCTATTTTACGAGTGTAAGTTAGTTTCACGGTGGATATATGACACAAAAAGTCAGGTGAAAAGTTCAAAGGAGCTACACCATGAGGCTTAATTAATGAATGGGTATATTTGCCCCCTGGTTGACAGTGGTTGACAGTTGACAGATTGCAGGTTGCATCTGGCAGGACCAAGCCATGCCAGTTTCAAAAAGCTTAAAGTATGGAAATGGGGGGGCTGTAATTTATAAACACCATCCTATACTTGTGCTAGGCATGGGCTATATGCGCGGGAATTGTTTTTACAGCTGATTGAATTAGCCAGTTTTACTTGCAAAAACGGCTTCAAAATTCAGTTTTCACTTCATAACTAAGTTCAAAACCTGGCGCATTGTCTTTGTCACACAGTAAAACCGGTGTCTGCGGAAAACAGAATCATAATTTGCGGTGGTTTCAGAGGAGATGTGTGAAATTACGCAAATCGCTGACTCAGTAATAATATATAAATGTGAAGAATTGCTGATGGAATTAAAACGTATTAATATTGTGAAATTCAAATTATTCCTTTTTCTTGGTAATCATACATTGCATCATTACATCATACATTTGTGCATTTATCAGTATTTAAGTTCTGTACCTGACATGAAGTTTACCATCTTGAACTGTTATGCCCTGTCTTGTGTGATCTTGTTTTCTATGGTTTCTTCTTTTTTTTTTTAAATGGAATGTACATTAATGCACTGTATTTGCATTATCAGATGTGAAGTTGCTATTTTGTTACTATTGCTATCACATTATACATTACTATGATTCTCAAATTCGGGTAAATATAGTGGCCCCAATTATGATATGATGCATTTTTAATTGAAAATTTGCTGTGAGGGAGGCACGGTGGTGCAGTGAGAGGCAATACTGCCTCACAGCAGGAAGGTTGTTTGCATCTTCCTCTGGGCGCTCCGCTTTCACCCCCCGGTCAAAAGACAAGCATGCCGGCCTAATCGGAGACTCTATATTGCCCATAGCTATGCGTGTGAGAGTGAATGGTGTGTGAACGGTGTGTTGCGCCCTGCGATGGATTAACAAGGCTGTCCAGGGTGTGTCCCTGCGATAGGCTCCTGCTCCCCCTGAAACCCTAGAGAGGAAGAAGCGGTTTAGAAAATGGATGGAAAGATGGAATTTAGCATGATAGCCCTGCACATTTTCATCTTCGTTTACTTGTATCCTGCATGTGTTACAAATATGAGGGCGCACAAATCAGCATATAAAACTGTATAGTTTTATAGTAAAACTGTATAGAACTGAAACATGTGCAACTGCATTTAAAAAAGCCAATAATTACCATTTCACTTAACTTAAAGATAAATTTTAGTAAAGATGCACTTGCGAATAGTAATTTGCTTTTTGCATGGCCAGTGGGCAGGAACAAAAATAAATGGTTGCAACCGTATTTCAAATTGAAACCTCAGTTGATCAGGAAGAGGAATGCTTCGAAGCACATTAGATAACGGGAAAATAATTTGTTTGTTGAATAAAATATGCCTCTTCAAATATCATCAACAAATGTCACTTTAAGTTATTGTGTTTTGGCAAAACTAGCAGAGATATACGTTTCCCTTATTAACGCCCCATTATGCCGAGTCCAAAATAGAGCCTAAAACCTTTTAGCGAACAGTCATGTGTCAATGACAAGTTCGCTGTACAAATACTGAATTTATTTTAGGACGGTCTCATGCCTCAATCCTGCGTTATCATTTTCTGAGTCAATTTTCACTTCATTCTGAGAGGACGTTCATATTTTGCGTTCGGAATATCATCTGTCACCCGGATTTCTGTATCAATATTGATGACAGAATTATGGTTGGAGGCAAGCCATCCCGACAACAGTGAAATGAGAAATGCAAAATGCCCAACGAGACCTTGACAAATTCATCATTCTTCAATCTTCATTCAAATGCTCTTCCCCCGTCCCCGTATGCAAACATCTATTTTCATGGCCTTCTTCAGAAGTATCAGTGATGCATGTATTTGCATTCTGTACCTCTTAACTTTCAGGAAATCAAACACATCCGTGACAAGACACAACTTTGTCATTGTGATCAGTTGTTTATTTATTTCTTTTTTATACCTCGACTGTTTAATGTTTTGTAGAGCTCAGTTTATCCTTGATAGACTTTGCACGGTTACAGAACAACATGTCGATTTCCCTTTTTGACCCCTTTTTTACAGATTTTGCCGTCTGGTCCCCCTACAGTTTCGGGTTTACAAACCTCAATGGCACCAGTGAAGTTTCCTGTCAGAAGGAATGTGATGATGCCTCAGGTGGCAGCGTCCTGCTGCTTCCGAATGATACAGGAGGAACTATGTTAACTCTTTAAGCGCTGAATAAATTCTCAAGGAATTAAAAATGTAGTTATCCAGAGCTGTTGAAAACCCTTTTAAACAAGTTGCCCTATGATGGGTTTTCAACAGCATCTGGTTTTGATATCTCGCACCACTGGGCAATTATAGTTGCCTGTGGCGCTCAAAGGGTTAACTCATCATGCAGGACTCTATTCAGAAAAGAGGTTTAGTTTTGCAGTAATTGTGGCGTCTGATGGAGCTTCATTCACTAGCATAAAATCATTTTAATCATTTCTACTGCCAGTTTTGGGAGGGGATCAAGTGGTCATTGTCCGTGTTGGGAACATTGACTTAAGTAATGTTCTTCAAGAAAAAATTTGTTGAGTTAGCAGATAATATAAAGGGCAGATACTCTATGGCGGTGTTCTCTGGAATTCTACCTATGCCACATGCAAGCAGACATGTGGGTATGAACTTAGTGTACAAATGAGAGGTGCAGGTTTATGGGGCACTGGAACTGCTTTTGGGACAGGGGGTGACCTGAATGAGCCCAACGGCTTGCACCTGAACTGGAGGGGTATGTTTGCACTGGATCAGCATACGTTTAAGCGTATCACCCATTAGCGGCAAAAACATAACTTTTCATTTTTTGCTTATATAACTGTACGTTGCCTTGTCATGGGTGGGAGCACAAATTTGACTGTAGCCTGACGTGCAGATGTCAAAACTGATGTAACAGCTTCTTGACCAAGTTGCAGACTTACCAAAATTGTACCCAAATATTTTTTCTGACATTCACTGTGAGATCTACCGTTATCTACTGTTTGCTCACATGTAACTCTGGCAAAATAAATTCATAAAGTTAAAATTACCTGGTAGCTGGTGGGTTTGCTCACTTGGTTGAGGCGCCGCATTTGCGGAGCAGTAGTGACGATCCGGGTTGTTCTAACCAGCAGCGGTTGGCAGCTTTTTCAGGGCTGCGCACGATTGGCTATAATGCTGCAGGGATGCGAATTGGGAAGGGACTTTTGGGAAGGGATGTTAAAAAATTGCCTTGTTCGTTGCTCAACCGCCTCCTGCTGGCCAGCGGGGCGCTCGTCACTGAGATTCTAAGCTTGCTCATGTTCGGGCTCATGTTCGGGTATGTTAGCTCTAGTTCTGAACATGCAAAAGTTACAACCATTAAGTGTAAAGATGCAGGGGTTGACAGGCACGTGCTTTGGAGGAGAGCCGCGAACGGTCTCTCTCCTCTGAGCAGGGGTCGCATATGAGCAAGCCTTGTACATAGTGCTCAAATTGGGCATTCCAGATTCGAGTGGGATCAAAGATGCCAAATTTATATTTTAAAGAAACTAACAAAATTACCTGGTGTATATTTATCTCTGATCTGTTTGCATTATGGCATTGTTCAACATCAGCCTAATGTCAACTTCACTATATCTCTCAACCCAAATAAATAAACACAGATGGTGTCTTGGGTTTGAATATTTATCTTGATGTGAGGGTGATGTTGCTTCATTGAAGCATGACAGAAACATCGACAGGAACATTGAGAGCAACTTTAGGGAGTATCACATATAATGTTGAATTGAGAGTTTAGAAAAAGTGATTCAGGATGATTTAGATAGAACTCAGAGGTGAACAAAAACATAACAGATGAAATTCAACATCAATAAATGTTCTGCATGTGGGGAATACAGCCATTCAACAGGGTTAATTTATTAAATTAGATTAAATTAAAATGTGCTCCACTTGACAAAGATTTAAGACTGATGGCTGACTGAAGGTTTGAACAAATGTGCTGTCGCAGTAACAAAAGATGCTGGGATATTTAACTAAAATTATTGAACATAAATCAAAGATGGTTTCACTACTTTTGTGCAATACTTTTGTCAGGCTATGTACTGGAGTACTGTGAGCAGTTTCTCTGCGAGTGAATTTCAATTACAATTTAGTTGTGAATACAGACCGTACTGTTTCCGCGCAGTAAGAGGATTCAGAGTCATATCCTGGATGGGAATTGCCAGTGTCCATGAGGGTTACTGTGGGCACTCTGGCTTTTTTTCTATATTCAAAGACATGCATATCAGCCAAACCGGAGAGTTTAAATTGCCTGGAGGTGTGAGTGTATGAGTGGAAGGTAAGCTTGCACAATAATACATTGACCAGCTGTCCCTGGTGTCACAGTCTCCAGGACCTAAGTGAAGACCTAAATACAGGAGAGGAGTCAGAGACGTGATTGCAGTTTACTGCTTTTATCAAGCGAGGGTCAAAACAAACATACTGCCCATAGGGCAGGAAAAAAACAGAGTCACTATACCGCTATAACCAAAGGCACTAAGAGCAAAGCCACAGCAAGTCCTAGGCTACTGCGCAATACAGGATCAAAATTAATATATTCAAGTCGTAGAGTAACTCTGACAAGGAGAACCAGGCTTGGGAATCAGAATGAATCGGTGAAAGCAAGAAGAGCACATGCCCCTTAAATAGGGCTGTATGCCAGACACGAAACCAGTCCACATTTCTCATGCGTAATTCACGCAAATGCGCGTGCTTTCCCACGATGCGTTCTCTCACGATACCGAAAATGCCGCTCAGTACCGCGGACAGCGGCCGGGAGCGTGATTGGAGTCGTGGACTGTGCTGATTTCAGGACCGCGGACAGCGGCGAGGACGTCAGGCGAAGATGCGGTTGCGATGCTAGGGTGCATTCCTGCTTCGTTAAATGCATTCGGGCCTCATGACAGCCATCTTGAAAAGCAGACTATTGGCTGGAAGAGAGCGACATTTGCCTGGACTTAATAAACGGGCAGAGGGTGGACTGCACCCTTAAATCTTTAAAGCACTATTCAGAAAGCATCAACAGAGAGAATTCTATTCTCTTGAAAGCTACTCGGGTCAACATTGACCCGCTAACAACGGTCAGTGGTACCAATTCTTAACACAACAAGAAGATTGATACTAATTTTTAAGTTCAAATAATTAGCACACATATTGACTGGACACTGGTAATCTGAAACAAGGCAATAGAGTATTTTTGATAGCAGCTGATGCACAGAAATGGTCTGTATGAACGCAGAAACACTAGAGTCTGAGATGGATGAGTTTCTCAGGCAGCCTGGCTGAGAGACAGGACCCCGGGTATAAAGCGGAGGGGAGAGATGAATCACAAGCGTTCTGTAGTGTGGGAGGCTGAGGACTGGTGAAAAGACTGCTATTATTATTTTTGTTGCAATGGAAAGTCATGGGTGGGAAGTAAGGATAATGGAGATGTGCCAGACAGTGGAGTCCTGAGGACTGGAAAAGTTAAATAACGGTGAATTAAGGGGTTTGTCTTCTGATAGATTCACACAACATTTCAGAACCACATGCAGTGCATTTTTTTACTTATTGGCCTCACTGATTTATTTAGTACACTATATATATTTTTTCTTTTTAACGGTGAGAGTGTCACATGAATTCTGTGTTGACAAACTATGGCAGCATTGTGAACGTAAAAAGAAAGGTCTTTGAAATAAATCCATGTTATTCAATTACTAAACTAAAGCTTTAAGTATAAAGAAATATTAATACATAAATTATAAAAATGTGGCACAGCTTGTGGAACTAGTGCAGGCATAAAACTCAAGACATGCCCTCATTTTCATAGACATTCCCAAGCACATCTGATGAAAACGAAGATGCAAACTTCTGTGAAAATTTGTTGTTTTTAAACTATTTCTGATTAATTAAACTGAACGGGAATGCCCCCCTTCGAAATGTCCACAACTGGCCTTATATGGCAGCTGATGTCACGCAAGGCAGCCAGCTGGTCAGATCTCGCTCGCTCGACAACGAAATGTACATACATTACACGTTATTTAGCATAGCCAGCTGACAGACCCTTATCGCTGGTGGAATGACATAAAATTTACCACCAAAAAACGACAGTATTACTGTAGTAATTTTATGTTTTTTTGGAACGCACGATATAGATTTGAGTGTTACTATTGAAATATTGTAGGGCTACCATAACTAATGAAATAACAGTATAGGAAAAAGCTTTTTTAATACTATACACTTCTGGATTATTCGCCTGGGCGTTTGCCAGAATAGGTGGCGTTGAGCCGCTTTCACACCAAATGCGAGGCGGGTTTTTCACACGACAGATTACATTCAAAGACCTGTGTATTCACATCTTCGCATTGACTTTGGGTGTGATCTGTTGTGCGAAAGGTTTGTTTCGCGTCCAGTGTGGAAGCAGCTTTAGATAAGCTAGATGGCTAGCTGACATTTATTCCTGCAGTTCAACATAACGTTCAACATAATGTTAGATTTTCATGAATTTCAATTATGAAATTATACAGCCAGCGTTCAGTCCAGTGTCGAGAGAACTGTTAAGTTACACACTATCTACCTGCCTGTTGAATTAACCACCTCACCCATTTAGCGAGAGACAGAAATCCAAAAAACGTATGCCTTTAATGGAGTCCGAGTCAACGCTAAAAAACGCAGGAATCGCCAAGCCACAGTACGAAATCCAAAAACAGTGTTGACTAGACAGGCAGGCATCAGAACCAGTGAGACAGATGAGCAGAGGTACAAAAACAATAAGCAAAAAGTCGTAGTCGATGAACTAAGCCAAGGGTCATATACAGGGCATCCAAACACAGAAATCGTGGTCATACAAAAATGGGTCAAAATCCAGAAAGACAAAAGCAATAAAATAAGGGCAATGGCGAGAATCGAAGTGGGACAAACCAGTAGAAGAGAAACAATACTCAATGGCATACAAGGCGCTCTGCACAAAGAAATATTGATCAACGTTCTGACAATAGCTGTGAGTGAAAAGACTGCTTAAATACACACAGGGCAGGTCACATGCTATACAGGAATCAGGTGTAGAGAATCAGACAACGGGAGAAAAACATGAGGGAAGCCCTAACCACAAAAACTGGCGAAAGACAAAACACAAACAGGAATCACACAAACAGCCTATGACATTTAAACAGCTCCGGTTTAGGAGTTCTATGTGCACAGATAACGAGCCAAGGAGTGTGATTAAGCACGTGCGAGAGATTCTCACTAAAACTCAGGAGAGGACAGAGACAGGCTGAGGGGCGGAGTATAGAACAGGGCGATTACAGAGAGGGAATTGCTCTAAATTAGTTGCGGTGCAACTTCACATATTAAACTAGAGTGCTCGTTAGTAAGTTAGTAATCTTATATGCATGAATTAGTTGTGTTAGTAGACTATGATACAAAATACAAAGGCTAGTCTTTTTAGCAATCAGAACAGAAAGGCATAGGAAGAAAACAAGACCCGAAGGAATATTTTAAACACTGGACTTCATTTAAATCACCCGAAGGCAGTGAGCACGCAGACAGGGAAGATGGACTAAACCAACTAGATCACAAGTCAGTGGAGACAAGTGCAATGGAACTGAGAAATGGAATGAACTAAAAATCTGAGTATTACAATAACCAAAAAGAGTAAATAAAAGACAATAATCATGAAAACAGAAACAGAACATAAACATGACCAAAAACCATAACCATGACACTTTGCATTGACTTTGAATATAATCTATCATGCGAAAAATTTGTTTTGCGTCCGGTGTGAAGGCGGTTTGGTGCTGCCTATTCTGGTAAATGTTCTGGCAAATAATCCTGAAGTTTAATGCCATAGGTGGTTAACTTTGATAAATTATCAGGTGAGGGTAACTGCCACAGCTGGAGAGTAACTGGATTATCGACAGCTGCTATTGCAATATGAGCCAGATGAACTCCGAAGGCTGTATTGTGATGCTTGATCGCCGGCTGTGTTGTTGGCGGTGGGCATGCATGATCACTGTGGAACTAACGCTAGCTTATAGGCTTGTGACGTCGGTCACAACATGCAGCCAATATTTTTTATGAATCGGCGAGTTATCTTGATGCCTTGTTGTACCCTCATCATTAGATTTATACCTGAGTTTGTATAGTTGTCCTCGTGTCCACTGTGTATCCAGCCATCTAGCTACATTAGCCTACGTAGCACGGTTTGTCGAGTGTAACAATTAGATAGCTAGATTGATAGATAGATATCTTGAACGCAGGCTCATACACTAAACAAACACAGTAGAAAACGTGTGTAAACAAGCATGTAAATGGACTGCAGAGATTGTGATGGCAGAGGAGCTTTCCTTTGATGACGTCATCGGAACATGTGACTAACATCTCGGACACTTCCTACTTCTTCAGGGGGCGGGGCATAACACAACAAAATAAAATCACTTTTATTCCTTGAACTTGAAGCACCTATTACTGAAATTCCATAAGTCACACTTGACTTGACTTGACTTGTGGGGTTTTAGTAATCAGTGCTTCGATTGATGGATTTTTTCAGTCATTTCAGAACTTTTGAGTGCATTGAGAGATATAAATAATCATAAAGAACAAAATAAACCAACAAATTCAGGTGGTGTGCCTCGTGTCAGGGAACCTTTAAGGTCTGAAGGCCACAGGATGTGTCAGGTGCCTGGATGCCAAACTATCTTTCTATCTGTCTGTCGATACTTCAATTAGCTGTTCATATCTGAGTTAGCTGACTGAACTTCAATTACAAAATGTTATAAAACAAACTTCACCTATCAGGTTAAATCAGAAATATGGAGAAGACCCGGGGCACCCGGCAGGGATGCCCTCTCTCGCCCCTGCTGTTTGCCTTGTCTTTAGAACCCTTGGCCCAGTCTATCCGTCAATCCAGTTCTTTTGCCCCTATCAAATTACATGCAACCGAACATCGTATCTCACTCTATGCAGATGATATATTGCTTTTTGTAGATAATGCCCCGACAACGATACCCTATGTACTAGATTTGTTTAATCAATTTGGTAAATTATCAGGATATAAAATAAACTGGGGTAAATCTGCACTTATGCCCTTGAACTCTGCAATTGACAAAGCTACTTTACCCTCATCTATTTCAGTAGTCAAACATTTTAGATACCTCGGTGTTGAGATCTACCCCTCTCTGCACTCTATATCAACTTGCAATTTTAACAATATTTTCAAGCGGATAGATACGGATTTGTGTAGGTGGGACCACTTATCTACATCGCTACAAGCTCGGATCTCCATAATTAAAATGAATGTGCTCCCGCGTGTGAACTTCTACAGTTCTATGATCCCACTGGCTCCGCCGATGAAATATTGGGATAAACTACATTCTATGGTGTCTAAGTATATATGGCAAGGTAGGCGGCCGCGTATGAAATTATCCACATTGCAACGAGAGAAGTCCGCCGGAGGAGCGGCTGTTCCAAACTTCCAATTTTATTTTTATGCTTTTGTTCTACGTCCTTTGCATACTTGGTTAAATTCTAATACTCCTGTATCTTGGCGGACGCTAGAAAGCAATATAGTATCACCCTATAGGCTCTGTGATCTCATTTATGCAGGGATTCCTCTTAGATATTGCAATTTGCATTTTGGCCCTATAATAACTCAATTAATTAAAGTATGGCGAGCTGTAGAAAGGTGTACAAAATCTAGAAAAACCTGGCATACTTTTTCTCCTATCTTTCATAATCATAGGCTTCTGACTAATAATCGCCCATTTGTCTCCTCACAATGGAGTAGTAAGGGCGTTCATACCTTATCTGATGTTTTTAATGAAAATGGCCTCAGATCGTTCCAGGACCTACAATTACAATATAATCTTCCAGGTTCTTCGTTTTTTCTATATTTAAGACTCCGCTCTGCTATGCGTGCCTATGGTGTCCCCTGGGGAGAAAGCTTATCCTGCCACCCAATGCACAATTTGTTTGTTATTAAACATAAATCGAAAGGATTGGCATCATTAATTTATACTTTTATCTTACAGTCTTCATATAAACCCTTAGCAATGATGCAGATTTGGAGTAGAGACCTGAATATGAAGGAGGTGGATATTTCTTGGAATAGCATTTGGCACAATATTAATTCAGCTTCTAGAAACCCGAATCACAGGATGGTTCACTTAAATTTTTTTCACAGGACATATTTGACTCCTCTTAGGCGCTACCGTATGAAGGTGTCTTCTAGTCCTTTATGTACTTTCTGCCAGGGGGGCAATATGGGCACCTTTTTACATATGTTTTGGGAATGCCCAGGAGTTTTGATGTTTTGGAAATGTGTTTCTCAAACATTGTCTATTGTGTTGAAGAGGAATGTTCCTCTCTCTTGTAGGATGTTATTATTGAATGACAACTCTGACTTCGTTCTCTCTCAGCAACAGAAACGAATATGGTTAGCTGGCATAACGGCAGCTAAAAAATTATTGGTTCAGAGGTGGGAACCTCCTCATTCTCTATCTTGGCGACACTGGGTCCTGAGTTACCTTGACATTATTTACATGGAGCTTTCAGTGGCCAGAATCCATGGGGCCCAGGGTAAAACAGTGAAGGCTTGGAACGAGGCAGTTAATTCAGTCACTGCTTTATTACATGGGGGTTCTTTAGTAGCAATATAACGGATATAGAAACATTGTGGGTAGCGACTTGTAAGAGGGCATCACCTGGGGGGGGTGGTTGGGGTTGGGGGGGATGGGGAGAAATAGGTATCCAGTTGTACTACAATGTTGCATGCAGAATGCCTTGGTGAAATCTGAATGCACAGAGATACCAAATAAAAAATTGTTCACAAAAAAAAAAAAAAGAAATATGGAGAAGAAACTCCTTTACTTAAAAATGAACACATACTGTAAACATGCCTCTGAGCTCCCTTTCCTTCACAAAAAAAGCTAAAATAACAGACCATTCCTGGAGACAGTCCAACACGCTTTGAGCCCTTAAGACCTTGTCCAGATAAATATTTGTACTGCAGTCGGAGAGAGAGAGCCTGGCTTTCAGAGGTCAGTGATGAAGCCTAGATGAGGAAAAAAACGAAAACACTGAAAGGAGAAAGCCCTTTTGATCTTTACTCCTCATAAGAAAAGCCCAGGATCTAACAGTCAGTTTGTTAAGGTAAAGCTTGAGTGATACCAGTGGGATACAGGCTAAAGCAGACATTATAAACTGTTGGTAATAAACGAGGGATGGAAGTATTTGTATGAACAGACCGAACAAGAATATGAATCCATTTTTGAGAGCTTTCAGAAGATAAGAAGAAATGGCAAAATGCCAGGGTAGACTAAGATCTGAGGTTTGAGAAGAAGAGAACCGTGGCTCCAGTTAGAGGGCAACATCGATATCAAGCAGAATAAATGACGGCCCGTATCAGAGCTGGAAAATGCAGAAATGTAGTGAACAAATCTCATTGCTGTTTATAAAGATATGCATAATTTTACACAACTTCAACAAAAACCGAAAAAAAAAGCTAGTGCTGGATTAATGTCTTTCCAAATGCTAACCCTTGATCACCCATCCTACTGTAATCTGAGAATTAGAAATGCAGGCTTTGATTGCTTGGTGGTTGAATGTCCTAAAAATGTCGACAGAAAGTTATCAACATTAACGACCTATCCACTGTCAGTTCTCAGGTCTTTCTGGAGAAGAAAAAGATCAGAAGATAGACTTCAGGGATTTTCATGAAAGCTCTTTCAGAAGTGCCCCTCTCAGAAATCCGATTCGACCCAAAGCAGAAAGACCCGACATTATACAGCCCCAATGCTTTGTAGAAACGGAGCCTGCTTCCCAGAACCGAGATACTGTGGTCAAGCCCGAACAAAGCCAGGTTACAGCTGTGGCGTAAACCTTTGTGTCTGCGAACTAACTCAATACTGATTTAAGAAGTATAAAGACTCATTGCGAAATAAACAATCTTTTGTGAATGTTGTTTCAGTGCATCTCATTGTTCACCCAGCAGAGTTTCTGAAGTTATTCTGGAAGCCCTGCAGTGCAAGAAATAGACGTTGTAGAAGAACCGGTCACTATAATCAAGACGGATCACATCATTTCTCATTTCATTGATTTAACATCTCGGCACTTACAGCTACATGGGATGGAAGCATCACTTTTTAGATCAACCAGAGAAGTTCTAGCTGACTTTGTTAGTGCAGATTCTCATCGGGAGAAACAGACAGAAGTCAGAGTCAGACAGCTGGCTTTTTAATCCCATCACAGACCTCTGCTCAGAAGCTTTTTGCCAATACAGGTTCTGAGGGAAAAGTAATGATATTATTCAAATCATCTCGGAGGCGATGAAATGTGCTTTCGACCTCTTGCGATGGCAATGATTTATTTGGTACGACCAATAACTGATGAAAACATGGATTTTAACATCAGTACAAATAAATAAAATTGGGCTCTGCTGTGTTGTCATCAAATAGAGGAGAGTGGAGTGATTTTGAACGGTAACTGCTGCAGCTAAGTAAGTTTACTAAGTAAGTAAAAATAAGTTTTTTTTTTATTTTTTTAACTCCTGGTAAGCAGTGTGAATGTGCACATATTTGTGTGTTAGTGCATATTTTTTGTGTTTATGCAATATATACGAATCATTTTCCTTTGTTGTCCATGTGCTTTATGAGGCGAGAGGAACCTTTCTGCTCGCACAACTCAGAAGCCTCCATTTTCATGGGCAGCTGACTGCATTTCCCCATAATGGTGCCCCAGACCTGTTAGGCTTTGAGTCTGGCTCCCTCTGCCCATTATGGGCCTCCTGTCACAGACTGCAGGCAGGGTCACGCTCCGGGCCGAGCCTCGCTCCCTGGAACATTGTTAATATGAGCAGCATCAAGCAGTGGACTGTGCAACCTTTAAAGTTGTAACCTTTACACCAGGTGGGCAGTGTTATATGTGCCCAGAATTATTCTGCTAATGAGCACGTGGAGCACTGAGACATATCAAACAGCCATGCGTGATTTTATTTACAAAAGTTTCAAGCCGTCATCATTACACTGATTCCAGGCAGAACGCTACAAGAGGCATTGATTGCAGCCATCAAAATGTGAATTAGCAAAGAAAATTGAGTACATGCACTGATTACTGTGCCAATTGATCATTTGTAATCTAGTTACAGAAATATGGGTACACTATCCAATATATGTCATACAGAATATTTTCCACTTTATCTTTATTCCAAAGAAAGGCCAAGTTCTGTTGTAAACTCAGCTCTCCTGTCCGTCATGCGAGTCCAAGCAGTTAAGCTCAAGATCGATGAAAGTTGATTTCTGCCATGGAAGATTTTGATGGTGCTACACTTACACTGTAAAAGAATATTAGTCTACTGGACAGAGTGTGTTTAAGTTGACTTGCAGTACAAATGTGGTACTTTTCTCTTTTATTTTAGGGCAATATTACCACAATCATTGCAGAAGAAGGAGAACTATGCCTGCAGGACTAAAGTAAAAATTCTTTCTTCAAGGCTTTTGTTCCACAGAGTAATGGCGTATAGGAAATAATAGCATAGAAACCAAATGGGGAAAATGTTTTCGAATGAATTGTTATTCTGAAATGGCCCCTGGGGCCAGTTGCAAAAAGCAGGGTTGCTGTGTTATAGCAGCTGGATAAATGTTCTGAGTAAAACCAGTGATACCTCTTACCATAGTCTTCCAGATTTGGGAGGGTACTCCAATGACAATGATCTTCACGACAGTTAGTTCAGGGGTGGCCAACCCTGGTCCTGGAGAGCCACAATGTCTGCTGGTTTTTGGTGTTACTTAGCCATTGATTTATGAATTAAAACAGTAGATTACACACTTAAGTCATCTCACCTGGTTTCTTAGGTTTAAATTGGGCGAAGAAAACCAAACTAAGCACAGCCTGTGGCTCTCCAGGACTGGGGCCGCCCCCCCCCCCCCCCTGAGTTATAGGGGACACTCTATATCCAAAAAAAAAGTATGTGTTGTTTTTCAGGGCAAGAGATGTCTCTGTTAACTAATTAATGTTGATGAGAACAATATTGCTAAAGAGCATTCTTTAATTCTGAAAAACTGCTCATTTACTTGCATCTCAGGTATGGAAGCCAGGCACAGATTATATTTTTGGGCCTAAATGAGCACTGTTGAAAGGTCACTATTCAAATTTGTGCTACTGCCAAAAGTCATTAAAAACCCAATTATGTAAATATGGGCTGCCTGCTATTGTGTTTATCCTGCAATTTATTTATTTACTGTTTAACTCAGCACAAGATTGTTTTTTGTAAATTTAAAGCTGTGAGGTTTGAACCAACCCAAAAATAATGCCCTGTAGCTTCTGTCTAACATACATTTCTCATCATATACAAATGGATGAGTTTTACGGCGCCTCAAATTTGTTTCCAAGACTGTTGAGGTAAATAAGCAAAACATTAGTTTCTTCACTTCGTAAGACTGTCTTTCTCGTTTTACACTGAAGACTCCATGCAGGTAGAGGATGCTGTAGTCGAAAGCAGTTACGTCCTTCCAAGCAATTCCTGTTGTCACAGAGTCCTGGCCCTCCATACACAGGGTAAAGCATTCTTTCAACTTTACCAGGACTGACTGTTCAGGATGAGACACCTAAAACTAGGCTCACCTTGAAGGATAATTCAGGCCATTTTGAGCCAGATTCCCCTCGTCATTACAATTTATAGAAAAGCCAAATTTTTTTTTTCAATATTGTGATTTTTTATTTCTTTTAACTACTCTCTGGATTATTTTGCCTGATTCTCCCGCAGTGTGATGTGTTAAGCTGTGTCTGGTCACTGGTGTCACCAGATCTGCTCAGAAGCCCATCAGGGACACACTGATCTCAAATGGGAAATATGACACATGTTCATGATTTATGATCTGATGTCAGGTGGTGTAGGGTTCAAATCCCTGAGTATGTTCTCCACACACCAGAAACACAAAAACTATGAAATGTACCTGATAACTTTTCATGTAACACAGGATTCTCTCACACTAGGCATTGGTTAATATTTCAAAGATCTGTTGCCGTGGGCCCTGCATATGTTGAGGGTTAATTTAGAAAGAGAAGTAACATCATCCACTCCTGTTGCCTTTATCTGGTTCACATATTGAAAAATTGCTGTTACGGGTCAGGGTTAGGTTTTAATTAAAAGTCCAGTTTCAATAGAGAGACCTGGCCCTGAAGATGCGTAAGCAGAGTTCAGTAAAAATTCTGTGGCTCTTCCTTTATTGCCCAAGAATGCTAATCGATTTTCAAGCATGTTAATTTCATCTGAGAACCATAAAAATTTTCAGTGTGTATTTTCCTGATAAATTAAATTCCAACAGAGAACACAAATTTACTCTCAGTGATTCATGTGCTAAAGAAGCAGTCCTGAACTGGCCCCGCTGCAGCAGCTGGTACCCATCTGGTTATTTCATGCCCAGGTGATAAAATGTTGGAGTTGCTCACTTTGTGACTGAAGAATGCTATTGTCTATCACCTCCTGAGCTTGCATGAATAGTTCTTCAAATATAGCAAACAGGCTTTACACTGTTTCATTATTTTATTTTTTTACATTTTCCTGGGCATGATTAAGCTAAGCATTTCAGCTCATACCAGGGAGGGCCGCTGTGTTTAATGATTTTCCTACTGACATGTTTGGACATGTCTGTCCGTTAGCGCCTTTCCTTTGCTTGTTTTAGCCCAGCAACACACCCACTGCTTTTATAATAATAGACTGTCCTTCGGCGACTGAACTCATTGGCAGACTAGACATGGCCAGCAATCCTTAAATTAACATTGATTTTCTAACACACAAACACAGTACCCATTGGTGTAAGATGACAGTTACCTCCAGTGCAATTCCACTTCTTTTAAATTTAGATCACTTGTTTGTCTGTATCTCCAAATGAGTCTATCTTTGGTTTTATTCGGTCTTTCTCCCCAACGTGTTGCTTCACTAAACTACAAACTCTGCAGCTTAACCCACCATGCGAGCCCATTCTCATTCTGACGCGTCGTATATTGACGCTACCTGACCAAGCGTCGATACACAAGGCAAAAGGTCGCTTTTAGCGTCCTTTATTGACGCCAGTGTAAAACAAACCCCATCCCATAACCCCTAACCCTTAACCCAAACCCTAACCCTAACCCTCCAATCATGACGCCAAAAGCTTCCTTCTTCCTCATATATCGACGTTTGGGCAGGTAGCGTCAATATATGATGAGTCCGGGATGAGAATGTGTCGACCATGCACCACACAGAGCAGAGTGCCATAGCCGGAACTGTCCAGAAAACATTTTAGCGCGATAAACAAACGAAGAACAAATTTGGCAAATAGAATCATGAATCAGTCAGTCAGAGTGCCATCTGAGGTCTTGGG
Source organism: Gymnothorax reevesii (assembly GCA_029721435.1). Lineage (NCBI taxonomy): Eukaryota > Metazoa > Chordata > Actinopteri > Anguilliformes > Muraenidae > Gymnothorax > Gymnothorax reevesii. Next base: position 62,205,108 of record CM056587.1, on the reverse strand, counting down.
TTGGCTGCTATACACCTTGGTGCGCAGCATACTATTGAATCCGGCCCTCAAATCCTAATCCAGCCCTGGTTTTCTCCTCTTCCAGCAATAAGTGAACAATTATTGGCCACTGATTGGCCAGGCTGTCATCACACCTGACTCCCAGGGGCAAAGGGGGGCAAAGGGGGGCAAAACCAGCACGTCTCAGTTCTCTAGGACTCCGAGCTGCCGGATAGCTCACGCCAAGTGTCCACCACGTCCCGGGTTCAAGCCCCGGTCGTACCAACCGGCAGTGGTCGGCAGCTTTTTCAGAGTAGCGCACAATTGGCTAAAGCACTGCAGGGTTTCAAATTGGGAAGGGACCGCCGGGAATGGGAAATAATATAAACATCCTCCGCCCACGCTCTGAACTTGCGAAGATTCAACCAATGAGTATATAAGAAGCGGTGGCTGAAAGGCACCTGCTTCGGAGGACAGCCGTGAACCATCTTCACTCTCCTGAATTGGCAACAAGGGGTCGCAAACGAGTAAGCCTTGTACATAGTTCACCAATTGGGCATTCCAGATTCGGGTGGGATTAAAGATGCCAAATTTATGTTAAAAAAATAATTATAATAATAATTCTCTAGGATTATTGGTTTATTAGTTTATTTAGTTTATTAGATTGACACAGACCTGCTTTAATCTCTTCCGCAAAGAACATGCACATATTACTCACACCTCTGGGCAATTTAGAGTCACCAATTCCTGCTATCGTCAATACAAAAAAAAAAAAGAAAAATAGCTGGATGTTGCAATCAAGCCCCATTTCTGGTGCATTTTGGGAGATAGCAAAGTTGTTTCCAGTCTCTCATTGTTGCGAGGAAACAGTTGCATTAGCATTGCATGGTTATGGGTCCTTGGGTGTCCGATACCGAGAATGGTGGCCTTATTACTTCTTTGTACATCCAGTACTTTTTCTCGGCTTGATTTTAGTGTTTATATCATTTACAGTTTCTCATGTGTTGCAGAATTGTTGTCGCGCTGCTATGCAAGCTGCACACCAGAAGTGTGGCAGTCCCAGAGGTGTAAGAAATCTCGGCCAAAAAGCCACATCCAGGTAGTTTTTGTGTATTAGCAACAGGGAGAATTAGCCTAACACGCATGTCTTTGGACTGTGGGCAATAGCTGGAGTACCCAGAGGAAACCCCTGCAAACTCCACAAAGAAAGGCCTGGGCTGGATTAAAACCCGCAACCTTCTAGCTGACAGGCAGCAGTTCTGCCCTCGGCACCACTAAGCCACCCAACATCATGAATGTGCTTTTGATTGGTGATCATTATTTTCACTTGAGTCTTGTTAGCCAACCCATTTCAGCTGTTTGCTGCTAAAACTTGAATTATTTTTCCTTTTCCTGTTGAGATTTCTCAGACTTGTTGTTTCTCATCCTCCCCTGTGATGCACCTGTGTTCACTTTGTTCGATTGTTTGTTTCACGACACAATCTTGATTTAAGCAGTAGCACACGAGATGGAATACTGTATAATTACTGCTGTGTGAGTATCACAGCTGTGACAATATTCAATGTGAGCACAAAGCTTTTCCCATGTGATATTGCAATTATGCAACAGTTCAAATAACAATTCTTTTATCAAATAATAACGTATAAAACTGACGCTTCAGAGTCAATAAAATCAAGTATTTTGTTCATTTTCTACCATGCCAATAAGAATTTTGCTCAAAAAAAATAAGCTGGATCAAGCGTTGCCTGCTGCAATGCAAAGACACATTAACAGTGCTTAAGTTATTTGCTTTCTTACTGGCTCGCATTGATTGGTGCATTCCTGCTAAATGTGCATCTAGCACGAAAAGAATCTGGAGATATTGATTTTATCGCAATGGCAACATCATGCATTGGCTCTGTTCTGCTAATATTCCAGTTTGATTAATAAAAATTTTATTTTCTGCCATGTTTGCTGTTGATGTTGTTACCCGTCATGCTTGCGAACGATAGCCTGAAATATAACAAACAAACTGTGTTCCAGTAAATGAGAATTTTATGCAAGGAACACACAGAAGCAGGGCGATACCTTCAGAAAACTTTGAAGTAATGTTGTGCTAAAAATCATCTTTCATACTAAGCTTCTGAAAGCTTCCTGACCAGTTAGAACTTTCAAGCGGAACTAACTGTTGTATAATCTGTAAATTGAATCCTTAAGTTTCCATTCCTGCGTGTCATTGGGAAACTTTTGGCTGAAATTACAAGGAAGTTCTCTTTTTTGTTATAAGATATGCAGACCTCTAATTCATTGGAGTTGAGCCCTTTGGAAACTCGATGATTCAATGAGTCGCCACCTTTCTGTTTTCTATGATTGTGTCCGCACCGGCTGCGCCATAAAACTCAGAAGTTGCCAAATTCAGTTGAGACCATCTTTTCCACAAGGTTTTTGACTCTTTCAGTAAACCAGCAAACACTCAGTGGCTCAGTTCAGAGGTCAGAGAACCACACAACCAACCTGCTGTTTGGCTGGGGAGAGTTCAACAGGAGGGATTGATTGTAAATAAAAATAACCCCAGAGTGACTGTGGGCTGAGCGCGAAATATTGAAGGACGCCGAGAGCAAAAAATAGACTTTTTCCAGTTAAAATTCTATAAATCATATTTATTTCTGAGAGGTAGATGTGCCAGGGGCATCACGAGGGTTTATTAATAGGGGAGCGGGGCCTTTTCTGGGCAGAGCAGGGGGGCTGCAATACTGTCCTCCTACTAGTGATGATTTTGACTAATAATGTCATATTATCAAATACTATGCATTATTTATCTAATGCCTAACTGTTTTCTTTGATTTTTTTTTTCTTTGATTTGTCCCCAGTCTTCTTCTCGGAAGCTTTGGGTATGTTTCTTGTCACGATAAAAAATAAAAATAAAAAAAAAAACTAAATATATAAGCATTGAACACCCTGCAAAGCTGCAAGATACATGTTCAATAACACTTCCTAAAAAAAATTTATTTCAATCATTTAAACCTCCTAATTCCAGGCAGTGCAAGCTAGGTAATGTGCACTGAGACTTGGTATCAGAGTAAACCAGAGGGATCAGCTGAATGTCTTTTGCCCGTAGCTGGCATTAATTTACGATTGAAAATCAGCCTTGAAATTAATGTGAAACATTTTCTACAGGATTGTCGAACACCAGCCCTGGAGAAGTGAATCTGCATCTGCAGCACATGCTGTGTGAGGTCATTCGCCCATCACTTGCTAAAATGAAGCTCAGTAGGAAGACCTAAGAAATCATTAAACACAGTGGCCCTCCCAGGTATGAGTTTGAGATCCCAGATATCAGCTCATGTTTGTAAAGAACGGCTTTGAAAGGTAATTATACTTCATTATCTATCCAATTAATGAAGTCACAGTTGAACCAGGCAGTTTGTTGCAGTGAAAATCACGACACTAGCAATTTGACTGAATGCCATTTTCTCATTTATCCATAATATACTTCTAGCTGAACTGTGGCAAAATTTTGTAATGGTCCTGTACTTAAGGAAATTAATAATCAGACCTGTCGAAGTCACAGTGGCATATCTGGTGGGCAATACATCATTTCCTGCTCAATGAAATCAAAATAAAAAAGAATGAAATATCTGTCATTTTGAAACACAGCAGCACTGAGTTAATAACCGTGTCTTTGTTTTCACGCATGTTTACATCAAATTGATGCTCACTGAGAGAGGAGCGTTAAAACTCGGCTTCGTTTGATTAATTTGACTGTGGGGAACCATGCATAATAAACATTTTGTTTGCCTCCATACCGTCTGTATCTTCTAATTAACTCGAAACAGGCCTACCCATAAAATCCTACCTCATGCTACAGTTTATGGCAGACAAATTAAATCAGCCTTGACATTCATTTGACTGAAAAAAAAAAGAGCGCATATTTGAAATTACCATAAAACCAGGAGAACAAAATGTAATGGCTCTACGGCAGACTCCCACACACGCGTGTCCCTTTCATCTGTGTAAATTTCATGCACATTTCTAATAATAAGAAAGTACGGTGCCTTCAGTTATGCGCGGAGATAAAAAAAATTGATTGAAGCTAAATCAAGCTAAATGCCATTGCTTATGATAACAAACGCCCAAAGTTCCAACAGTAAATTCACAGCCTATCCCCGAGCACCGGCATTTGTGTAGGAGGCTGTCATGTGGCTGAAATACATACAGATTTATCCAGTAAATCTATTATTCAGAGAGCAATGGCAAATATCGTCTGAAATGAGTTCAGTGTGACAAAGTCTTCAACATCTTGAACGCACATAAGACTCCCTTTGGCAAAATAACTCGATGTGTCCATCCCTCAGGAGATAAAAGCTACTTTACAGTGAAATAACAAGTCACCTCGGTTAATCCCCATTATCTTACTATGCGGTTCTCCCAAAGCCCACCCATCCAGGTTCATATATGGCTGAGAGGCAACAGAATGTTGACATCGATGAAAACAAGATCAGGATAGAGAACAGGAAATATCCCAGACATCATTTTCAGCCGGGCAACCACACACATGTCTTTCTATAGGCTCAGTTTACAGAGGACACAGAGACAAAGTAACAAATCACACATCTCCATGATAAAAGCCATCCACCAATTACAGGAGACGACAGGGACATGGCAGGCATATAGAGGTGGAATAAAATGTAGTCTGATTAATTGCAATGATAAATACCACATGCAAGTTAATACAAACAAAAGTAACCAACCTTTATTCTGTGGGTAATATTCTTCTGGATAGTTATTATTATGCAGCAACAGACCATAGAAGCAGTATCTCAACCTGAAATATTGGAGAGACACTCTATGAGTTTCAAAAACAATTGACACTGAAGGGAAAGATCTTGAACCTCAACAATGCATTTGTAACAAATCAATTCTACAACTGGGGACCTCAGAGGGTTTCTCTAAATAGTCGTGGAATTTTGATTTTTTTTTTTCTTGTTCCAGCTGTTTCATGACTAATTGAAGATCTTTCATTCTGATCACCACTTGAAGTCATTGTAACAAACCCAGCTGTGTTTTTTGAGTAATGGGGTGGTCACACATACGTTAGCCTCCATAGCTATTCCTAGGGGGGGGGGGGGGGGGCATTGCCATAGCCCAGACTATGTAGAAGTATGTTAAAATACGTTCAACTAGGTTAAAGTATGTAGTGTAACATAGTAGCTCTTAGTTGCCCGTAGAGTCATGCCAAATTTGTTGATTATGGGGTATGCTACATTTGGCTATGGTAGGCTACAGTTGTTTCTTCGGTAAACTATGTGAAACTACATTCAACTAAATTACTACTTTGTTAATAAAAATGCCCGCTAACCTGGCTATATTTAGAACATGCCCAACAGATAAAGCTCCGCGCATGATTTTCTCATATTCATGGCCAAGTTATTTCCACAGATAGCCACTGATGGCTACGGATTGCTACACAGCCATGTTAGGCCATGTTAAGCTATGTAGGCTTCTACATTATTTAACATATGTATGACCAACTCCTAACTCTCTTTTCTCCATATGCATCTCCCTCTACTTCCACGTCCATCTTGTTCAATCCATCATGCATTCAGTGCATTATAACTTTGCCACAATTGTCCTAGTTTTGTTATAGAATCTGATCTGTCAGTGTTGACATGTTGTAAGTCTGCAAATGATCAGCAGTGCAAGTGGATACTGCAATGCATAAGGTAAATCAGAAACTCAGAGGGCAATTTCACAAAAGTGTAAAGTAACATGTCTATTTTTTCAAATGTACAGCGTAGGAAGTACAGATTTTCTATGCTTAGAGGTGAAGAATGTGGTGGTTGGATGTGAGCAGTTCAGGGTGCTGCCCACCAGAGGGCGACAGACAGACAGACAGGCAGTCAATTATAATCACCTCAGCTGTGGCCCACTGCCTGAATGTCAAAGAATAATATAATTGAGCTTCCATCTCGGGCCTGAAAAGGACAGGGGCAGTGAGGAAGATTGTTTTTTTGGTGGATGTTGGTTTTTGTTCAAAGAATTTCTTAGCACTGTGGATTTAGAATTGAATTTAAGACCTTTCTTGGTTATTGGTTTTATTAGTAAATCTTTAAAGGTCCACTTTTTAACTATTAAATATAAAACAAAAATTTGGACCTGAGGTTATTTGGTGTAATGTGAGCTATAATTAAAGGTTCCAGAAATCCATTAATTTGCAATACATGCAAATGAGATACAATAAGTGCAAGTAACAATTATGCCAGAACTTATGGCTCAAACTCTATCCACTGACAGCAGTAAAATATGGACATTGTGACTAATTGCTACTTCATACTTTTTATGTGACTATGACAAGCCTTTTGAAACTGCTTTTATGAATACTGCAGTTGTTCAATTGCCTTTTTGTGCAAATCTGAATCAGGGAAATATGCCTATTTGTAATGCTCAGATGGTGTCCACCATGGATGCAACATACTGGCTGAAGCACAATAACTTAGCTGGCAAACATGTTGGCATTAAATGAAAAAAAAAAAATAAATCCAGTGTGGACAATGCAACAATATCTTAATAAGACATACTGAATATTATTTTAACTGCATTGCAGCCATTAATTAGCAGAGAAATTGATAGCTGAGAGACTGTATCCAACTGCACTTTGGGAAAAAAAAGTCTTTTCTGCTATCAGTAGAAACAACATATTAATTTCCATTTAGTTTTGTCATCAAATGAATGCTGCATTTTAAAATAGACTACAGAGCTTTTTTTCAGGTAATTGTGAACATATTGTTGGCTGCTTACTATATGACTGTGCAAACTGAGTTCCCGTACTGCAAATTCAACATAATGAGCTAATATGTTGCACATGCTTGTTTTAATCAGTGAATTGGAAATCAGTTAAAATGTATATATGTGAGGTAATTGAACAAAGCAATAAATTATCAGGTTTTATTCGAGAAAGACTGTAACTCTTGTTTCGCAAGTGGGATGAACTCCAACTTGAGAAATTAGGGCTTGTGAGCTAACTTGTGTTTTAACCCTGGGGTCATGTTTCACAAACTGTCTCAGTTTTAATTTGAGTTGTCTAACTATAATGCAGTTCTGTCTCCACTGCGGTGACTTGGCTGGCTTTTGATCCTTACTGAACGCCCAAAAGTAGGTTTCACTAGACGGCCTACAAGCAGGAAAATCATTTATCGAATAAACATGGCCATACTCCACAGTTTCCTTCAGATTCCTGGTAACTGAGTCACTCAGTCCTCCACAGAGCCACAATGGCGTGCACAATAACCTGCCTAGCAGACCTGTGTCTGCAGCCCAAAAAGACAGATTTTTCATTGGTTGCTGTATGGAGCCGGTACCTGATGACATCACGAGGAGCATGCTTAATTGGCGCCGACCTTCTGCCCAGCGTTTGACGTGCTCATCTCAGCGACCTCTCGGCTCACTCAATCACCATTAATGCCTTCTGACTGCGGCTGGCATCCTCTGCACCGCGCCTCGCTGTCACCAGAGTGGATCAGCCCCTTTTAAAAGCATTAAGAGCACCTGGTCCACAGAAATCAATGGCAGACAGTCAGACATATTGAGACGCGTCCTACCAGAAGCAGAAAGCCTTCCTCATGCACCACAGAGCCCAGGGACCAGGAGCGCCAATTTAGTGTGGTTGCTTATCGGTGGATGAACCACTCAGCATTTGTGTGAGTCTTTTGACAAATCTATAAAGCAGGATTTATATTGTCGCAGTTTACCCAGAAAACATATATCATGTAGGATTTTTAGGATTTTATGTGGCAGTGCATGTGGCTCGCGACCCTTGTAAACGGCCCAGTCAGTGCAAAGCAGGGCCTAAAAAATGGATGAGTGTACGTGGAAGGCAAGTGAAGCAAAGCTTGTAGGACAAAAGTTGGGTGAAAAAGGGATCTTGTGTGTCAGGTCTGAAGGAGATTGTGTGTGTGTGTGTGTGTGTGTGTGTGTGTGTGCCAGACATTTTTAGGAATTGTGCGTGTGCCAGGTGTGGAGCGGATAATGGCTGTTAAGAGTAGAGGGGATAATGTGCGTGTGTGTGTGTGTGTGTGTGTGTGTGAGTCAGGTGTAGAGGGACTAGTGTATGTTGGATGAAGAAGTGAGGTCAAACAGCTAAGGAATGAATTTAAGTCCATGGGATGTCCCAAAAAAACATGAAAACAGAACATGTAAGTGCGTGGGTGGGTGTGTATGTGTGCATGGGGGTGCGTGTGTGTATGTTTTGGCTCCAGAGTGAGTGGGGTGTGCCGGATGTCATGGCGATAGTGTGCAAACACTGTGTGGTCTCCAGGTCAGCAGTGCAAAGTCCTCTGGCTCCCTACACACACACACACACACACACACTCTCAGCACATAGACTCTTCCCACACACACAGCATCCATGCACACACACTCTGCAGAAACACAGTCCCCCTTCACAGTAGAGCAGAGCAATCCCCCCCCTCCCGGTCCGCAGCGTGTCAGCGCTTTATCGTGTTTTGATGTTCCTGTCGCCCCCCCACTGAGAGCTCCCAGCTCTGCAGCCAAAACACACATTTGTCGGCTCTCATGCACCAGGGCTCTTCTCGTCCTCTCCTCTTTTCCCATGACTCCCTGCATCGCTCCGGCCTGCTCCTTCTCTCCGGACTGAAGCATCAATAAAGCCGGAGAGTACGAGCCGTCAGCCTCCCGCTGCGAGCCGTGTCACAACCAATTAGCATTATTCGCAAAGAGTCACTCTCAGCTCCCCGGCCGCGCCCCCACGTGTAAGTAAATATTTGCACGCGATCTGGAGCCGCAGAGGGTTTCCTCGGTGACAAGAGGCTCCATCGCATTAAATATTCAGGCGGCTCTGGGGGGGGGGCAGTGTTGGCGCTGGGCATGATGGTGGGGGTGGTCTCCTGTGAGGCGAAGAGCAGGATTTGTACTCTGATCATCAGTGATGATTTTTTTTTCATCAGTCTGCCCTTGTGACAGTCACAGAATCCTCACATTGCCGTATGAAGTCTGTTTTATGCACGTATAGGCATTAAAGGAAGTGCCCTATAAACATCTAACCATTGTTGCAACATAGAAATTTATGTAAGTGCACCAAATCTGATTCGAGTAACTAGAAGTTATTAGGAGAGCCCGATACCCCTGCTGTTCTGCAGTTTGTTGATGTAGCAAATATCGTTGAACGTGGGTGTTAAACAGGTCTGGATAGTGTCATCATAACTGGTATTTAAACTGTTTTGGTTTATTTGTATTGCAATTCATTGGTCGAGGAACAATCATTGAACCAGAGTGTTAAGCGACTCTCAGCAATGCTGTCTTAATGTGCATAGAAATTCTTTTGACTTGTAGATAGACAATATGAAGCAGATCTTCGCCAAAATGTAATCACTTCCTCCCTAGGACCATACAGTGAGCTCCAAAATTACTGGCACCCCTAACACCCCGGATAACTCAAAAAGTTATGAATGGTTTGGCAGGAAATCTGGCAGGATGATAGTTGGAAGTCCAAGGAAAAGTAATTTTATTTTTGGAAGATGATCCGGAACATATTCTGTAACCAAAAGAACAGATATCTGGCATGGAGGAGGTATGCGCTCTACCGAGTGCCCTCTAGTTTATATATATGTCTTTAATTTTTGTATTGTTTGTGCATTGCCAGTAAGGGGTGCCAGTAATTTTTGAGCCCATTGTATCTATCAAACACACAAAATTTCATTGAGGTCCATTCAAACCTTTTTGAGATATCCCATTGACTGATGAACAAATGAACAAACAAACAAACTCCAGTGAAACATATTACGTCCTGGTGGAGGCATAAATATAGGGTATTTGGAAAGTATGGGGCATATTCCTTTACTCAGGAAGGCACATTAGGAGAGCGTAAAGATATAGCGAACACTTGAGCCATAGAGTGAGTCTTTTATTCCGCAGAGGCAGTATAAGGAATGTCTTACAGTGCCATTTCTGCTTTTTTTTGTCATTATGGAGAAATATTGTTCTCATGACTTTATACTCTTTACCCAGTTCACAACAATGCCACAGTATCAGCACAGAAACTGGGCCTACAAGGGGAGCTTTGTGCATAGTACAACTAATTTAAAGGACTCATATAATCATGCTAAATACTTTTTCCCTGTTTGGTCCACCAACACAGTAGTTTCCAGATTTTCTAACATCTCAACGAAGGTTTACTAAGACGATCCCTAATTTAGCCATAATACACACTCTCTCCTTTTCAGTATTTGTAATACACCTGTTAAAATTCCAGCTGTTTTCTATGTCACAAACAACTGGCTTTGCAAAGTTCACTGCTACCTGCTCCCTCCCAATGGTCGGCAAAGCAGAGCAGAGCTTGTTTGCATATGTAGGACTGATATGATAACACATGTCAGTAGAGAGCAGATCTCTGCAAGGTGCGTACATGTCCTCAGTTAAAACAAGATTCCAATCTAAAGCAGTTGTTGATGACGTGCGCCCCCTACTGGCTGGTTTAGAAGACTGAGGTGTTAGCAGTCAATAGTGGTATAAAAGTCAATAAAAGTAGGTTTTCCAAAAAGTGTCAATCACCGCGACCCCAAGAGGTCTTTGAGCATACACTCGTAAATGTGAATAGAAGAATGTTTGGGTGATGGGGCCTGCAGCATGCGAGATTACTCAGGGAGTACAGACAGATGGAGTGCACACAGACACACACACACACACACACACACACACAAGACCAAATATGATCTGCTTCAGGCTTAGGCCTGGGGAAGATAATATTATGCATTTTGTTCAGAGTCCAACAACATACAAAAAATTCACGCTAGTTATCTCATTGGATTCATTATTTTCTCTTAGGTGGGAATGACATTTACTGTAAATGAAATTTCAGAACAGTGGAAAGTGTTTAATGTTTAGTATGAACATGTCACTGCAATATTAATATTGCCTTAGTCATGCCATTATCATTGGTGGCTGTAGTTCACTGGTATCTGTGAGTGATACCAGCACCAAATCATGACTGAATTCTCATACCTTTCAACCCCAGCTTCACAAACCCTCAGGCCAGTGTTTAAGACTCTATACGTCGCCTCTGCACACAGAAACCAGGTCTCACAAAATTGGTTAGATTTTTTTCTTCTCAAATAAACTTTACAGTTCTGGTCACAATAAGAAAATTACAGTATTTCATAATGCGCAATATGATTTGAGGTATCAGTGAAGATAACTCCGTCTCATCTCTGTGCTTATGTAAGAGTCAAGCGTCTCCGATCAGATGGCTGACTCACTCTGCAGTGCTGCTAACTCTCCCCATCTGAGCATCGGGGAGACGCTTGGGATATTTTTAGCTGCTCCGAGGGTGGTACGCTTCACAGGAAAACCAGAAAAATCCTAATGCAGCAAAGTGCCTTCATGCAGCCTTATGTGCCAGGAGTCCTCTAAATTCAACTCGATATCATCCTCATAATGGTAATTGTGTGGGGGCTATTTCCATGGCCTTTGACAAATAGTTTTTATCGCGTTTATTTTTAATATAGTTGCTTTTTTTACGCTACCGCCTGTGTCCCTGTTCAAATGCTCTGGCACCGTGCGATCACCCACCCAGCCTGGTGTGCTTCCAGACTCCCCCGTCGAGATCATTGGCCTGCCGGGGTGGGACTTCATTTGGGGACTTGTAGACCAGCCCACAAAAGTGCACCAGAATCAAAGCGCTTCCCCTGATTCTGGGCTGTCAACACAAAGCGACCACAGGGCTGTCGGAGATTTATCCTGTCCTGCTCTTTTGCCGGGCGGACTGTGATGTCTTCGGCGATCCACTTCTTAGGTAGGCTTTTCCTCCCTCTTGTTAAGCCTGTGTTTCCCAGAATTCTCGGGTATGTTCAAAACTGAAAGACACGCAATGCTCTGCTCCCCATCTGAAGTTCAAAGCCGCTAAGAAGAAGCAGGATATGTCACCTGTTTTGAATATTACGAATGAAAATGGCTCAGATGTGTCTAACCTCTAGAAGCACACAAAAATCTTTATTTATAAATAAATTAATAAATAAATAACTTTTTTTTTTTTTTTACAAAACTAAAAACCAAATTGACTTCTTCAACCTGAACACCCCAGATATTCTAATTTTTTTCTGGCAAGCTATGAGAGGTAACGAAGCAACTTTTAATACATAATTGCTCCAAACCTGTTACCATTGAAGATCACCCGACTAACAATCAAACAACTTATTAACTGAATGATCATGACTGATACATACGTCTATAATGACAAAGATATTATTTATTAAGATACATGACAAAGACATCACCAACTAGATACAGTGACAATGGAAAATGCAACATACTAGATAAATGATAGCAGATGGCAATAATACAAGAAACTAATAATTTCGAAACTAATATTTAGCAGGATTATTTCAATCAAGATCACACTTCACAGATGCAAAATGTTTTCAGTACTAGATTGCAAACATTAAAAATGGAAAACATCATCTTGTTATGCGATTTCTAAGCTAGAACATTTTTTGTCGCAAAAAGCAAACATCTCCTCACTACCCGCATGCTGCGTGTCCCCTGAATATGCTGTAAAAAAATGAGGACCTTGTGGGCAGCCCAGGCTCCAAAAAACTGCAACAAAAACAACCTGGTCCAGCCTGGACCATCCAGCCTGTCACCGACAAGAGGGAAGGGGGGTGGGGTTTTGGTTTTTATTTTTTTTCATTACAGTTTCAGGAAGCACGCGAGGGGGAGAGGAGGAGGGAGGGGCGAGCTAGCTCTCTGTCTTGTTCGATAATACTTCAAATATCGACAGAAGTGATGTCACCCAACTAGTGCTTAGAGCACCTTTAAGACAAGATTACTGAGGGACTTTTATACCTCCAACAGCACATCCCTTAAAGGTTGTATCAGCAGTCCTGAGCCAAAACATAATTTGCCACATACAGGAGAATTTTCCTCACAAACTGTTAGCAGCTCCCCTCATGAGTGGGCGGTGAAAAACTCCAGCCTCTGTAGGCCACCTACAGCCAAGTAGACACTGAGAAAGATTCACAAACTCATGGGGACCTACCCACATCTCCAAACATCAACAGAAGTGTTCCAACGAATCGAAGGGCAGGGGTGGGTCTTCTGTGCCAGTTCCGTGCTCATGCACAATAAGTGAGTGGGACTGAGCAGTAAAAGGAGTGAAGGTTGTCTTGTTTCTACTTCAGGTGATAACTCGATTGGATTTGAATTGTTAATTGTCATCCCAAGCAAAATTAAAGGAAGCTCGTGTATTGTTTTTGTGAGGCTATCTTGCATGGATCATGCTGGTCAGAATGAATCAAACAGTAGAGAGATGGATATTTCCTCTTTGGAGCGAGTTTGCAACCTTTGCTAACTCTCGGTTGGCAAGCTAATGAGTTTGCTAATTCTGTCTGATCAAACCAGAGTTTATGTTCGTGTAATAACATTTTCCGCTGGTTAGTACTCAGAGTTGAAATTCATCGATGAATGTACACTACCACTCAAAAGTTTGGGATCACTTGCAAATTTCTTTGTTTTCCTAATAAAAATACATTTTCGTGTATTTCACAAACATTTTTATCCATTTCACAAACAATTGAAATTAATCAGATGATTTTCAAAGAATGATCTACATTTTTGCATAGAGGCCTATCAGCAACTGTCAGTCCTCTGCATCAATCTCCTGGTATGGATGCTAATCCAAGCATTTTAAAAGGCTAATTGATTATTAGAAAACCCTTCTTCAAATGTGTTACACAGCTGAAAACCGTTGAAGTAATAAGGGAGCGCAAAAGGGAGCATGGCATTCTTGATGTTGGTTTACTACCTGAAGCATCAGCAGTTGTTTGTTTGCAGGCACAAAATGGCCAGAAAGAAAGAACCTTCTTTAGAGACCCGTCAGTCTATTGTTGTGCTTAGAAAAGAAGGCTAAATTGCGAGAAACTTAAAACTTAAAATCTCTTACCATGCTGTCAACTACTCCCTTCAGAGAGCAGCACAAACTGGCACTAACAAGGACAGAAAAAAGGACTGGGAGGCCCCGATGCACAACTGTGCAAGAAGATAAATATCTGAGAGAGTGTAGTTTAAGACAAAGACGCCTCACAGGTTGTCAACTGCACTAAAAAGTTCCCGTCAAACACCAGTTTCAGTATCAACAGAGAAGGTGGTTTTTTTTTTTTTTTTTTTTTTGTGAAGGCAAAGTTTGAAGTACGTATTCATCATTTTCCATTAACATCGTTATTTCTAACTCAGACAATGTCAGCATGTTCTGTTTATTTGCTATATTTCCTATTCCGACTAATTTCATGTGTGTTTCCATGGAAAACAAGAAAATTTCCAAGTGATCCCAAACTTTTGAGCGGTAGTGTATGACCGCAGGATACGTTTAGCTAAAAGTGGTGATCTATGTGACGTTGTTAATACTCATTTTGTAAGCTAAAGATACTTTTGAGATACCTTGTTGTAGCTAGCACTAATGGTGTAAATTTATCATCTGGCAATGGTCGTCATTGTTGCTGCCGGGCGTTTATCACAATGAGCTGTACACGGCCATTTACCCAGCTAAGTGAGCCATTCCTAAACTGCTTTCGCAAGAGATGCGAAGCAAATTTTTCACGCGACAGATTACATTCAAAATCAATGCAATGGCGCGAATACACGGGAAACGCGTATATTTGCATCTTTGCATTGACTTTGAATGTAATCTGTCCCACGCTAACAATTCATTTAGCGTCCGGTGTGAAAGCAGCTTTACTCAGAAGTTTCACTTTAAGAAAAGCGCGTTCATGTTCCAAGCTCCTGAAGGGGAGGGGTGAGTGGCTCTGTTGTGCTTTCAGAACGGTTCAACTGTCAACAGTAGTGATGTCATATCCCTGATAGAGCCTTTAAAGTCCTTCTTGGAAGAAATTGAGAATTGCATCACTCAGTTTTACCATGATGAGATAAAGATGTAACCCATCTTAAGTAAATACTAGGCGCGTCAGGGAGCGAAAATGAATTGCCTGGCTAACTGAGGATAAATTGAAGTGGGAAAATTGAAGCCCTGTGATTTCAATTGCTATTTGCAGACCTGTGTTAGCAGAATATTTCACTGAGATCTAATCTTTGAGTAACCCCATGTTTGAGTTTACTAACAATTACCTGAATAAGTCAGTGTAAAGGGTAAAAACAATAACTTGCTTAATCCTGGACTGGAATTTCCCATCCTCAGTTTACAGTGAGTGTGGTGCAGCACAACTTGAAAATTATGAATGTAGGTACTGATGATCATTTGAATTTGGCCTTAATGCATGCACTTAGGTATTTTGAACTGATGTTCAGCAATGCCAAGAATATACTTCACTCTACTTTTTTATTTGTACAGTGTACTCAGTTAGAGTATACTGAACACTCAACATTTTATTGTGAAGAGATCCTTGTTGTACTCAAATCAGACACTACTCTAGAGAAGAACTATTCTGTCATAGAAAATATACAGGGATGCTTGTTGTCATTCCAGTGGAAACCTTAACTCGTGACAGTTAACTTTTGCTTGGAACTCAACTGTGGTGAATTCATACAAGGTCCAAAAGGCCAACACGGAACAAAAAGATGTACTTCTTTGGTGTGCAGTTATTGAAAAATAATTCACACCCTAAGAACGTCTTTGCGCCAATTATATTTGAGGATTCAATAGGCCCCGTGGTGTGTATTTGTGTATATATGTTACAGGCAAGCTGTGTGATCAGGCATTTTGACTGATTCAAAATTCCAGACCTTGATGGAGACCTAGTGTCGAAACACGTTGGTCTGTCTTGTTGCCTTGCTCATGAGTTAAAATATCACCTATTCATCATTCTTGACGGAGTGCCTGTATATTTTTTTCCTTGGGTAGTTGCCTTATTTTATATTGGGCTTCACTCTCAGGAATTGTTTTTTTCCTCAAAATTCCAGGCATTTCACAAAATGCCTGATACACAGTTTGCCTGTAATATATGCGCACGCCTATATTGTATACCACCATCCTCAATGCTGCAGCATTTTGCAATCACCTCAGTTCCCCATTTACCCAAAAACAAAATAAAGCTCACATCATTTGCTTTGTTTGAAAGCCAGATGATGACCAGTAGGAAAATGGTAGTCTGTACAACACAGGCATGACCCTCATACTCTTGGAGTATCTGTTTTAGCCCCAGCAGTTGTACTCTGTACAGTACCATACATCACAGTACACTGGGTCTTTCACCACCCACTGGTTGTAAGTCACCAAAACGGTTCACCGAGCTGCATGTTTTTAATTAAATCTTAATCATGCCTGTACATTAGTAAGTCATTAAAAGAGAAATAATGAGGATTTACATCAGAATGATGAGATTGCAGCTGTACAGGTGCAACTGAGTGGATAGCAGAATCACCTTCATGTGTCATCGTACCTGAGGGACAATAACAGTGGCACATATTACACTTGTGTGTTGTGATGCTAATTACAGACTTGTGCCTTTGGCGTAACAACTGCCCATCCAAAGATAAACTTGATACAGCGTTAAGCTATTTAATAGTACGCTAAATTTCTTTTAAGCTGCTCAGGTAATGGATTAAATTGTATTTGGAACAAAATATAGATTGTTCAATCATTCGTAATTTTCACAGAAAAACCTCTCAAGAGGAACCACATCTCCTATTGGAATATGAGTCTGAAGTGTCTTTTTTTTTATGTGTGTGTGTGTGTGTGTGTGTGTGTGTGTGTGTGCGTCTGTGTCTGCGTGCATGCATGTATATGTACACAAGGATGTGTGTGTGTGCGTGCGTGAACATGTGTGTGTGTGTGCACGCGCGTGTGTGTCTGTGCGTGTGTGTGTATGTGTGCACCAGACTACTACTGTGCACGTTGGTGTATTGAAGCATACATCAGTAACTTGCCTGACTGCTGGAGAGCTGTAACCCTATAAAACAGCCGAGGAGAGAAACCTTCTCCTTAGATTTTTAATATCCGTGGGCCACAGCTCAGGTCCCGCCAGAGCATTTCTGAGGTGACAGAGGTGGCAGTAGCTGGGAATTTAGGAACAGCAAAAGTGCATTCAGGATTACTGTGGTGCTATAATCACATCCTCAAAGTTTGTATTGAGTCAATTTCATTCATTAGTTTCTCCAGAAGTTAAGGGACTTTTCTTAGTTTTCAACATATGATTTAGTGTCCACTTTCCTAAACCAGTTTTTTTTTTTTTTTTTATCTTAAGAATCAAGACTTGAGCTCCATAGCCATATTTAACTAAAATCAAAATTACAACCCCATTTCTGACAATGTTTGTACCATATAAAGAATGCAAATTAAAAAGAAAATGTTAGTTTTTAAAAAATCATCCTGGACCTGTATCAAATTAAAACAATGCAAAACATGTAATGTTCTTTTTTTCTACTATATTTTCAGGGCTGTGTTTACCACAAAATTCCATCACCTCCAACAGCTGAAATTATTAATTTGGGGGACACAACAAATGGCTTCAGTTTTGATAATATTTGATATATTATCTTCCTAGATATATTGGTCTTTGGCTGCTTAGATTATGGGATACTTCATTGTCGTAGTTTGCGTTTCTTAAAGCATGGCGTATTTTCAGATAGGTTTGGACAGCAGGAAGTGCAGTCTTGCAGCCATACCTTTGCATTAAGGAGCCATGTTGTTGTGACACATGCAAAGTGCAATTTCCTCTCATCTTTTTAAAGTATATCCCACAAAAGGTGTAATATATGAGACAGTGTATGCTGCTACAATGACCTTAAGTATGGATGATTTCTTTCCTGCACAGATGTTCAAGTTTCCCTGCTACTGGCACTAACACATCCCATACCAATGCAGACAGTCTTCACCTGCATTTGTGGATGCAATGAATGAGTTCATTGGCAAAGGCCACCAAGAGTAACACTGGACCCTGTGGTTACTTCCAGCCCAAAAGTGTGTTGGTTTTTAATGCAGTGCAATCTGAGCGATCAAACAGCAGGGGCACTCAGTATTGATTTTCAACCTCATCCTTTATGCAGATATTGCTCCAGATTGCCAGAATATTTGAATAATATTATTCACTGTGGAAGGTAACAGCACAGTAAGATTTGCTGATTATAAAGGACTGGATTATTCTATCTCTCAGTTCCTCTCAAAGTGGCGAGCTTCAACCACGAGTTACCTGTGAGGAAGAGGATCTTTTGTGCTTTCATAACTGAACGTAACAGTGTCTCCTGTTCCACTCATGCACACTCATTTTTGCGATTCAACTTTATCCGAGTCGTATCTTGTATTTACCATGCCATTCAAATTTATTTTATTTTATTTTATTATTTGTTAAATCTATTTATTTGTTGTGTTATTTTTAACTAAACTAAAAAGTTAATTTCATATATCATAATATTTAACATATATAATATGAAAACGAGGACTTTTTGTCCCTAGATTTTTTTTTCCCCTGAAAATTTTCGTCCTTGGACTCTTCATCCCCATAAGGAGCAAAGCATTTCGGGGGACGCGGGATTCTCACTCAAGTTTTTAGAATGGAGGGTCAAAATCAGTTTTCATAGGAATTTGGAGGGTCCACCTTTATAAATTCCAGTAACAGTCTTCACGTCCGGGGACAAAAAGTCCATGGGGCCGAAATGTTCGGGGACAGAGAGTCCTTGAGCCATTCCATATATATTTATATTATTTAATATGCATTGCACTGAAGAGCCTTGGACACCCCAACATCCTGTCGCCAGTTTGTGGTCTGTCCGTTTGCAGGCCACTGTCAGTACACTGTAAGAAACTGGGGTACCGCAGGAGTCCATTTCTGTTCCCCAAGGTACATTCAGCACTTTTCTTTCCTCTAGGGCTATTTATTTAGGACCTTTAGGACCTCAAGGTACCTGTGTGAACCTTTTTGGGGTCTAAAAGGTACTTTCACTATCTTCCAAAGCAAATAAGTACCCACTCCTGCGGGTACAGCAGCAGTGCCTTTGAGGGTACCGCCCCAGTGACGAGCCTTTCACACCTAAAGTCACAAATAGGTACCTTATTTTCTGAGAGTGTAGGTCCTCACCACTGCATACTGGGAACAGCCCACAAGCCCAGCAGCTTTGGAGATGCTCTGACCCATAATGACCATAATCGTTGTGTGATAATGATTTTGCCCTTGTCTAAGTCTCTCATTGACGATTTCCCCAGAATCCAACACGCTGATGACAGGACACGACTGCCTACTTATCATCTAAGATCTGTTCGCTGACCTTGAGATCAGCCATTGTTATGAGATAATGTTCTTCCCTTCATCCGTTAGTGGTCATAATGTTTTGCCTCGCTGGTGCATTTTTGCATACATATGTAAACTTTATAAGGGTAATGTATGCCCTGATGTGACATTCATGCTTTGCAAATTGCGGTTTAAAAGGAGCCTCCGTTCTTTGGTGTTTTGTCGGCGAATCAGTCCTCTGATGGCTGTGTGATAGCAGTCTGTTGAGGGTTTGTGCTGACTACAGCAGAAGCTGTGTGTTCTCTCAGTCACAAACCTTACCCACCCCAGGAACATTTTTACCCTTTATGCATGAGCGCCGAGTATGTGCTGATTAAATATTTTGGTGGCAAATGGTTACAATGCCCCAAAGGTAATTGGGAGCATTTGTATTAATAATAAATAGCTTTTAGTAGGAAGGAAAAAAAATGATGGAATATGAGAAATTAGACTCGGTATTTGCTATTCTCATCCAAATACATGCGGCATTTACACAAGCACAATGTCAGAGGACACAGAGGCGGCGTCTGACTCATTCAAAATCTTGGAGTACTTGCCTGGGAAATGAGATTGAGCTCCCCTCAGAGATACAGATGAATCATGGGTAATATTGCACTGCCCGGAGGCCTTATCCGCACTGTACTTGTGCTAAAAAATAAGGTAAAATTGCATACAACTTTCATACGGCTGCAGTGGCTCAATACTGACACTGTGAGACTTTCATAAGGTGCCAACCAAAGGGAATGTCAGAAGGAGTTGAGTGCTGTCTAAGGCAGAATAAGCCATGATACCTCGCCGGAAAAGGTTGCATCTACAACTTCGGCAAAACTTTTCGAAGGTCAAGACTACTGTGGTGGAACGGGCAGCTGATGGCATTAACAGCGCTAATCGAACAGCTTACTGTATTGTACGACAGTACAGCGACACATAGGTATGAAACCATATTGTACCGAGTCCAAGATGTGGACTCTATGTGTATTTAGTGTAAAAAAAAAAAAAACTCACTGGAAAATAAACTGGCATACGCTTGGGACACCTCAGGAGAACGTTTGAGGACCCCTGTTACTCAGTAATCCCTTATTCCTGTGCACTGTGTGTTTCAGTCTCAATAATTCACTGATCTATCGGTTAATCATTGAGCCTGCAGTGGCCTGTTGTATTGCAAAAATAAAATCTGTGGGCCAAACAGCTGTGGCACAGCTACAGTTCCAACACAAACCAGGCTTATACGTTTTAAATTCCCTTACCCATAATCACTCCGGAAAGAAACACTAGTGCCGAACCCTTGTGCTTTTGTCTGGTATTTAAACCAAATAAATCATGAAGAAATGTATTTGCAGTATCAACTTATCAGCCATTAATTTTACTCACTCATCATCTGTGATATCAATAAGGTAAAACGACGTTATTTAGGGTTTTTGTTTTTTATGAAGCTTAAATACAGCATGCGGTTTTTGACATTATTCCATTTCTTATTCATAATTATTTGTCATAATAAGCCGGTGTCGTGTAAAGGCTCAAAATAAATTTTTGTTGACTTACAGTAGCTGCACTGATTCAATTTCACCTTGTATTGCAAAAGCTATAAATTGTCCAGAGCTTTTATTAGAAAACAGTATTGATCCCCATGGTCCTTGGCTTATGCTGTGCTCTCAGTGGACATGGCACTCATGTTTGGCTGCGATGAGAGACACACTCTCTATTCAGGACAGAAATGATTTACTTACTGGAACCCTGTTGTAAGGCTCCAACACAGTTTCAGGACAGAAACCAAAATGTATGCCCTGCTTCAACTTGCATCAAATAATTTATGATTATCTTACTGAAATATATGCATACGCGTCAAAAGTCATGCAGGACCTTAATTTCTGTAAATGAGTGTATCCTAATATCCTATTTTACACAGAAAACATGGAGTTTTCAAGCAATTTTGGTGCACAGATCCATAAAAACAATGTGAACAAAGGGTTGTGTCTCTTATATGATAAATCAGCTGTGGTTATAGGTCATCGTTTCCATTCGGGCAGAAACCGAAACCTACCCATGCGCTGAGCATATTGAGCGCCAGAACCCGCTCAGCGTTTGGGTCCCGGCTGAACCCTTCAATGAGGCGGAGACTCAATCAAGGCGCAGCCTGTCAGCGCTTTCCTCGTCGAGTCGTCCAGGGGCGCGGAGGAATTTAGGTTTTGAAAAACAGAGCTCTTGTGTGACCGCATTTTAAGGGTGATCAGGCTTTGTGTAGGGTAATGTCTGCAACCATAGCCCAGCGTCACTGCCGCCACCTCCTCCAGAATTAATACTGATCAATGAGACGGCGAACGATGATCCGCAAGCCTTGCGCAGAGAGCGCGTTTTTAAAGATTGCGTGGATCTGTTTGCTGAGACAGATGAATGGCTACTTGTACCAAAAGTGAAAGCAACCGTACTTGAGCATGGAAGATTACAGTTGTGTTACGGCTCCCTTGTTTTAACAAATGCAGCAGCGAAAAGATATCTCCATTCAAACAAAGAAATTCAATGTTTGCTCGAAATGTAGGCAGATGAAAACATACAATCGCAACTGTATACTTCACTAAAAAAATTGAGATTTATGGAATAATTCCTGAGTATTTACAACTCGCATGGTTATCACAGAATAATGGATCAGTGTCGTGACGAACTGAAGAAAATGCAGCTGCGAAATTTCAAAGTGCGGGACGCAGTGCCGAAGTCTGGCAGCTCAAGTTACGTGAGAGATACATTTTTGCGATATGAGGCAGTGGACAATATAATCGGCCAAAAACGCAAGGGTGAAAGAATTCCATATGCAACATCCACCAATATCAAATGTAATCAGGATATTTTCGGCTTACTTTGATGTTTGGGTACCCTGTGATAGATTCGAATGTGTATAAACATCAAGCATTCAATCAAGGAATTTCTATTTTAATTTTTCATGCTGCTATACGTGGTAACCCATGTTACAGACTACACACCGGCTTGCAAGGGCACGCAAAACATATGCAATAGCGATATTAATATTTAATTTTAACATTTGAAACCCCCTTTTCAACAATAAAACCCCCTGAAATATATTGTCGCCTCCTTCTAAAATCATACCCTATTTAAAACAATCTTGATGCAGACTGCAACGCGCTGTATCGGAATTTTGACATGTATGCAAGTGTACTCTGGTACGTTACGACATTACTTGTGCGAAATCTGTCCATCGGGGGGAGAGGGGAGGGGGGACAATCGTACAGAACAATCGCACCTAGTGTGAAATCGCCCTAGTTTGCCACGAGCATTCAGCTCTTTGCACAAGGCACGTCACCTGCCCTTATATGGTGTCTAGTGGGTGCCATATATGCTAATTTAAAATAACCGGCCACGTGCTTATTTACGATCAAATGAGATTCAACATTCAGCACACATGAGTAAGAGCAGAGTTGAACGGTAAGAGCGTTTGGTGCATCCAGAGTTTATTTCTCTTATTTTTTCTCATAGCAAAAAAATAAGAAAAAATATAGGAGAAATTTATTTCCAAATAGGACTTTAAAAAAAGAAATAAAAAAACTAGTTTACAGAACACTACTGGGTAATACAGTATGTACTTTCAATTTGAATATGGATTAAGATGAATAGCCTCTTTTGCGGCTTTGTAAACAAGCACTTGTGAATTGACTCGCTAAAAATGCCAGTTTTAGTGTTATGGTATTAATATGTTCATTGTTCCTCCCAGCAGAATATTTGAAATAAAAAATAAATTTATGTATTTATTTTCCCTTTTTTTTGGTTTTGGAACAATCCATTGAGAGAAATTCCATGCTGATGTCCTCTAAGGGAAGTTGCGGAGAGAAACTAAGGCCTGTGGCCCGTTGAGACTGGGTGATAGCTGGGAGGTAGCAGGTGTCGTTTAATGGTCACCAGTGTCTACGAGGCAATAACCATCAGCCATTTTGACTGTGGCTGAATTTATTGTGAAACTCAGGCGAGCTTCACAGATTCGCAGTATCTGTGGGAAATATCATTGTCTCAAGCTGCCCAGGGAAATTTAGCAGATTGGGCATTAATGCTTTGTTGAGCCATTATGATCCGCATGCCCTGGCAGCCGAGAGTTCATGCCTTGCATTTTCCCAGGATATTGGACCCTGACACGGCTTGTCAGCCGCTATTTTCTATAATTGCCCACACAACCTGAGCCGGTATTTGTATTTTGTATGTACAGCAATGAAATGTAACACATAGATGTTATGGGTAGTTTCTGTAATGTGCAGTGACCCCGATAGCATGTAGGGCGTGTAAACTGACCGACAACATGAAAAATTGCTACATTTTTAGTGGTACTGCTGATATTCAACACAAATGATGATTTTAATTTTATTAATTTTATTATTTTGTATCATGGACAAGAGTCATTTATCTTTGAAAAGAGTTAACTTGTTCTTCATTCCAGTTTAATTAAGATCAGAACGATGGCAAATAACAATTCCCACTGCGAATAATGAAAATCTGCTCGCTATTCTCTATAACTGTACATTTTCATGCTCTGAAGACAGAGAGGTTGACATGAGTTTTGAAATTTTTGAAACATTATTTGTAAATGAGATGTGAAATGATATGTATAAAGGGGTCAATGCAAACAAAGCGATTTCTCTTCAGCTCATGAGACGCTTCAACTGAAACTTTTGTTCTGACAAAGGACACTGCGGAAACTAATCATCCATTTTCTATTCATTTGATAATTAAAATTATGCCAGTTCATAAAACATTTTTATTATGATTGCTATTGAGCACTCTCTACTGATGAAGATGCGCAAGGGTGTGAATTAGAGCAAAGTATGCAAATGGTGTCCTCGCAATTACGGTTCCTGTCCACTGTTTATTGATTTGATTTCACTTCCCTCTATTGCACTCAAGGATTCATTTGGTCACTTCATATTTACAACAAATTATTTTTTAGTTACAGGCTTTTACATAAGGGATCCTGCCCGACGAGGTGTCCATTATCTGGAGTTAATGGACGATGTGGAGGCCAAGGTTCCCTCTGCAGGGTCCATCAATTCCAGAGAAAGGACACCTGGAAGGCCATTATCCCACTGATACCATGGACACTTGCCAAAGAAAAAAACAATTAAGACGATTAATTGATATTTGCCTGCGTTTTGCATTGCAGAAGTCTCCCCAGGCAGAGACTACTGCATTTTATTTGCGTTGCTAGATTGGTTGACAACTACCGTTTCAAAAATTGCTTTGTGTGTCATGTAACCTTACTGAATGAATGTAGCCAGCTAGCTAAGAATTGTTCGCAAATAGACACACCCACATGCATATAAACACCTGTAAAATTACTCAAATGGCTTTTATAGTAGTTTTATACTAGTTTTAGATTAATTTTGCTGCAGTTTGCCCATATCACACGCACACACACACGTACACGCATGCAGGCATGCATGCTCACACACATACATGCTTGCAGGCACGCACGCGCACACCCTCATCCTAGTATTTATATCTTTGTGAAGACATTACATTGACTTCCATTCATTCTTTCTGTGTCTCTACAGCCTTTCCCTGATCTTAACAATAACCGATGTACCCTTACCCTTAACCCTTACCCTAACCTTAACCTTAACCTATCCCTAATTCTAACCTTACTCCTGACCTTAACTAATGAGTCACAATTTTCATTTTTATTTCATTTCCCAGTAATGTCCCCACTCTGTAGGGGGGAAAAAAAAACATGTACATGTACATGTTTCTATCATGTACAAGAACACACACACAGGCACAAACACACAAACTAACTGAAAACACACCAGCATTGCTGAGACGGCTATTAACGAGTGAGGTCTGAAGTCCAGTCTCATTAGTGCATTCACGATCGCAGCTGTACACTGTTCGCCAACACCAATCTATTCATTTTCTTTTATTAAATTAGGGGTCGTATCCACAAGAGTGAGTGAGGTCTGTATCCAGTCCCATTAGTACAATTATTATAACAGCTATGCGCTATTGCAGTCTTCACTGTGAAAACTTCAGTCACCATCGCCGAACATAAAAACTGTTTACGAGGCCTGAGCGTGTGTACTTGTATTGGGTGCAGACATTGGATTCAGACTGTTTTGGTCTGCAATCCTGATGTTAAACCAAAATCTGAGGGCTGCAGGGAGAGTCATAAAACATTTGTTTTTTTATTATCTAGGTTACCACCAATATGATAATACAGTGGCAGAGCTTTGCAAGGACATGCAGTCATATGTTGAAATATGCTGAAATAGGCGAGGATTGTCAGAACAGTCCTGAAAGTTTTCTTACAGTCTGCTGGGGCTGAGTTTCATATGCAGTTAAGTGATATGCAAAAGCTACATTATTCAGCTTGAAAGTCAGTGTGAGGTTATCAGTGCGGAGACAGCATCCATATATTATACAGTAATTACACCAATTTACCAAGCACCAATGATACACAATGAACACCATAATTCAGTGGACTGAAGCTTTTGTTTTTTTTTTTGGCCAAGTCAAAGACTGGATCTTAATTGAACTGAACATGCATTTTCCAAGCTGATGAGTAGACTGGAGACCAAATGGACACCCAGAATAAGCTTGAACAGAGGATGGCGGCGGTACAGGCTTGGCAGAGCGTCACCATGGAAAATATGGAGCATCTGGTGATGTCCATGAGTCACAGACGTCATGCAGTCATTGCATGCAAAGGCTTTGCAACCAAAAGTCAAAAATAATTACTTTCCTCCACATTATGTTGAACCATCCAATATTTTTAATACTCCAGAAAATGAGGGCCATATGTGCGCTGTGTGCTATCACCCAGTTCTTCCAATACGAATACTTTTAAATCAAAGCTCACTGTCTGCACCTTGAGCTCATGGTCATCGTATCCTTTTCAACTCAAAGGGCTTGAGCACAAGCACAAAATATGAAAAAAAAGTGTCACTATCTAATGAATTATGGCGCTCACTGTGATATTACAGAGGGCGCTGTAACGCTTTGTGTACGAGCCAGTCCCCATAGTGGAACAGGACAGTAACTGCACAGGCAATCAACTGCCTCGCACTGGCAGCCCAGTGGCTCGCAGCAGCAGTACAGTACAGTACACAAAATGTTACAGCCCCTACTGTGATATTATCATGGTACATAAACACTTTCGGTACGACATTGGCAAGAGGACAACTGATTCATAATGGGCATTGTCTCTTACTCTACTGTATGAGTTCAGCAGCAAAATGCTGCAAAATAAAAAAACACCTCTCTAAACATAGCTTTACTTCACATTTACCTCACAGTATTCAGTGAACATCTGCGATTATGCACTAAATGTAAAAGTAGTACAATGTAATGATGGATATGTTTATCTCATACAGAAACTTCATCGTCCCCACAAACATGATTTTTAAAACAAACTTTTGGTTACAATGAGGCACCACTCAAGACTATTTTGAAATGAAAGCATTTTTAATTCCATTAAAGATTCAGTAAAATATTATTTTTGACTGGCAGGTGAAGTTATGACCAATAACATTTGTTATGAAAGAGAAAACTGAGCACCAGAGGAATCTGGGACTCTGGTGACACATAGTTTTGCATGATTGATGGGAGTTCTTTAATAATTCTCGGCACCAGTCCAATAATTAGTCATCCTTAGCAAAGACCCATACTTCTTTGTCAAGAGCTAAAATGTGCTGTGGGCGATCTTTACTGAGTTGTTAAATGACCATAATGCAGTGCACTTTAGGCATGGCCATCCTTGCTAGTGACGAGAAGAAAATTAATAAATGTTAAATATGTGATAATTGACCGTGGAGTTGGGAATCAATTTGTCACATATTTAATCCAAAAACACTTTTTGATCACTTATCTTAGAAACTATATTTAGTGAACTGACACAAATACACTCCACTCTTTTAAGTACCACTTTTTTCAAAATCTTATGTGGCTGGCTGGAAAAATATCTCACAAAAGGCCATTGTAAAATGTTAAACCTCCCTGTTTACATCCATCCATTATCTAAACGGTTTCTCCTCATTAAGGTCTCGGAAGAGCTGGCAGCCAATCCCAACTGACTACAACCAAAGGGCAGGAATATAACCAGGACAACTGACCAAGCCACTGCAGAGTTCCCTCACCATTCATACACAGTCATACCTACTAGCAGTTTAGAGACTTTTACTCTCTTAGATTCTTAGTCTAGCATGTTCAGGTGTAAAAAACAAAGTTAGTTCTGGCTAGTTCTCATTCATTTTCCTTCATTGACATGTTTTTCAATTATCGTAATTGGCAACTGAAGACACGGTTTCTCTCCATGTTAAAGAATGCCAACAGACTACTTACTGATACAATGCTTGCAGATCCAAAAAACACTTGCGCTCATTCTATGTGGGTTGTAATTACTACAACCAAACTAACATTATATATTTCACGTCATAAGATAATATGGATAACACTTTCTGAACATTTGAACTGAACATATGGAAAATGTGCCGGAACACTGGAGAGAAAACTGTAGTGATGTATAAAATTACCTAGATTAAATAATAATAATAATAAAAATAAAATAATAATAAAAACGATAATAGTGATTCCTCAGGTTGTATGACTTTAAATGCGTGTGTGTGTGTGTGTGTGTGTTTTATGAATATTATGGTAGGCCTCTAAATAAATAAATGACTGCATTGAAAAAATTGAGGCTTTGGATCAAAGTAAAAAGATTGCGTCAACTTGTTACAGCTATTTTTTTTAGTTTTACGCAATTGAAAAAAAATGTACAATGATATTTTTTTTCAATCAAGAATAACTAAAAAAATAAGCTGTAACAAGTTGATGCATTTTTTTTTCACTTTGATCCAAATTCTCAATTTTTTCGGTGTGGCTTTCATTCAGAAAAATAGTGTGGAATGTTTCAACTCCAGACAAACGATCTCATCAGCTCAGTGCGAATGGCCCATGGAAACCTCCCTCTGAAGAATCACTCCTGCTGGCTGCAAAATTCGGCTTGGATCCACCGCAAAGTTCAATCAGGAGGCCCATTGTGTGGTCCCCTCAAGTAGAAACGAAACAAGCCATTTATGGGCGTCGTGATAGGATAAAAACCCCGCTGCAGTGACCTTTTGCGGGTAAGAGAAACGGCACCGGGGAACAGCTTGGGTAATAGGAGCGGGGCATATAAAGATGAACGAGTGACCAGATGCTGCTCGTAATGAATGGGACGGTGGGAATCCTGCTTCTATTAAACATGGAGAAGATTGCACCCAAAGCACACATTTCATCTCCCACAGCAAGATGCCGTAATTACACACCCCACATTAATGTTGCATAAAGGACTTCTTGTCTGTCCTTAATATGTTTCTTTTTTTTCTTGTATAATGCATTATCTGCATATCTATTGTGAACTATGCCAATGGAGACAGCTCTAATGCATAATACACCCTCAGCTCTGATGTGTCCACTGGAGAGGTGTGGCATGTGCCAGTAAATCAAAGCCCACAGATCGGCTTTTCCTTCATTGGCCGATCAAAGCAGATACCCCGGCAGCTCCCTCCCTCCGATCGTCTTCATATTTCTCTCTTCCGCGTCTGTCTGTCTCTAGTCTGTCCCTGCTTTGTCTCCATTTCATCAGTATTTCCACTCCGACTCCAAAAATCAATGTCTGCATCACGCATATTAAGTGCGCTCGCGAACTCGTGTCTGTGTTTACGCGAACGTCTGGTTGTATAATCTTCAAATGACAGATTTTAGGAGAACTCTAGGTTTGCATGTAAATTAAATTTCTTGTAGCTCAATAAAACAGACTTGTAAAGTCGTATATTTCCAGCGCCGGAGCAGATGTTGTGCGCCTCGGATTAATGAGATCGGCTCTTCAGTGCAAATGGAGCCGGTTCCCACCTGCAGAAGTCAATGTCTTCACAGGACCCGAGGTGCTGAGTCACAAACAAAGAGCAAATATTCGCCCACTTTGCCTCCCGAGGAATTAAATGGGTGATTAATTGGAGCTTTCAATGCACAATAGAGGCAGTAAAATGTCTCCTTTCAGATGAATATTTCATGTACAAACAAGAAAAACAGCAGCAATTCATTTTTGTTTTACTTTTTCCTGAATAAGGATAAGCAACTATTTTGAAAAAATTTGCATACCTAATCAAGCAATTACCATGAGTAAAAACACACTGAAGGGAAAGTGGAATCGCCCAATCAAATGCAACCGGAAGACATTTCAGCTCAGGCTTGTTACTAGGTAGCTTCTGGGTCTATAATAAACCTGATTGCATCTGCATGGGCGCACAACTAAATGGTCGTTCTTTCCAGTGAGTTTCTCTTTTATCAAGCAGGATAGTGGCCATGAGGCGAATGATTCTTCAAGCCGAGAAAAAAAAAAAAAAACAGGCATTAAACTGTGACTTTGACGCAATGGCGATAAATATAAACTAAATGTTTCATTAGATGGATTGATATGATAATGAAACCGAACCAACAACAATTAATTCCAGCAGCAGCAGCAGCGCAATTAATACATTTTAGTCTCCAATCAGAAACTGCAATTGGACCTGATTGATAAGAAATGGAACCACAGCTGCAAAATATAAAACTTGAGTTCCAAGACTGTTTCAGAATGGGATTCAGTTATGGAGGCCACTAACTGTGCAGTGAGAGAGTTTAACCAAAACTCCCAAACTTTAACACTTATTTTCAAGAGAAGGATTAAGTTTTGATGGTTTTGTTTGCCCTTTATCTATGCTGAGTGCAGTACAGAAGACTCACATCACAAGTTTGAAAGCAGTAAAATGTATTTGCATGTTCATCATAAACTTTTGTTTTGTAATTAACCCAATAAAACCTATGGACCCATATATGGGCATGTCAAATTCATCTGAATCTGAATCTGAAATGCAGCGGCTGTATTCAAATCTGTGGTCATATTTTTAATTATTGTGGTGATCTCAAGGTTTCGAAGGATGGTAATCATGTCTGGTTGAATTACGGAGAAATGTGTATAAAATTATGTAAAAGATCTAGATATTTTACATTTGATGTAATAACGTGGCCATAAAAAAAAAATGGCACTACTGCCTCACAGCAAGAAGGTTGTGGGTTCGAATCCGGCCTGGGGCCTTTCTGTGTGGAGTTTGCATGTTCTCCCCGTGTTCGCGTTCGAGTTTCCTCCAGGTACCCCGGTTTCCCCCACCCACAAAAAACATGCAATATAGGAACTGTGTGTGAATGTTTGGCGGTGGTTGGAGGGGCCGTAGGCGCATACTGGCAGCCACGCTTCCGTCAGTCTGCCCCTGGGCAGCTGTGGCTACAAAAACGTAGTTTATCACCATCAGAGTGTGAATGCGTGAGTAAATGAATAATGTATCCATTGTGAAGCGTCTTTGAGTGTCCAGAAAAACGCTATATAAAATTGATGCATTATTATTATTCTTAAAGGAAAACTGAAGTGAAAAATCCCGAGTCCATGAGGTTTAGCTTACGTATACTCTGTTTTAAACCTGAGGCACTTAAGCTTCTTGGGTACTATTGTCAAATATTACTAAAGTCATTTTTCCAAAATGGTGGTTTAAACACCTCACAGCTATACCAACGACAGAAATTGCCGGATGAGAAGGCATAGAGCCTTCTTCCTCCGTTAGTGTGAATCGAGATGAAACAGATGTTAATTTATCAACTTTCTCTGTTCGTATAAACAGGGCACATAGCACAGCAGTTACAGCTTTTCTGACTCCAAATTAAACTTAGAATATAAAATTTAATTTCAATCAATCGCAGCTGCAATTTAACCGTGCATTTTGTTAATGTCGTCTGACCAGTGGCGTAACGTGAGCTACATGGGCCCTAGTGCAGACCGGACAACGCAGCCCCTCCCCCGATTGTTCGCGGCTGCACGTGTGGTTTTTTCTACATGGGTGAAGGTGGTAAATATTGCAGTATTGCACTACTGCATGCAAATTTTCATGTTTATTTCTCAACATTAATATCTTAAAATTATAATCTTAATAATGTTCATCATCAAGAGCAATAAGACATAATGAGCAAATGAACGACACATTAACATAACTTTATTGGGATGGTTAGAAATTTTGTGAACAGCAAAGAATTGTGGGAACAATAATCAGCGAGCGAGTGGACATCGTAAAAACAGTTGATCTGTGCTCACGCTCATGCAGAAAAGAGGAGAGCGGCTTTTAAGGCTATTTTAGCCAGGAAACCAAATGTGCTTAATTTCAGCACCTTGGCCAACCTCTCCTCCTCTTCCTCCTTTCCTTACACTCTTGCCGCTTCTGACATAAATACTTTGTTTGTAGCCTATCTTGCATGCAGGATTAAACCATAGACTGTCCTTGGATTAAACGATCGGACCGTGACATCGTAACGTGGGTGGTTTATGGAATGTTGTACATTACCCAGAGACACTTGCTGTCTCAATGACGATATTGCCACAGTATAAACTTATCATTGTTTGTTTTATTAAGATTTTTCCAAAAAGAAATCTAAATTATTTCATGTTATAACGACTTTTGTTCAGTTAAAATGATGAATAATGTACCATGACATCGACTTGCCAACACCATGACTGAGAAATGAATGCAGTTGCAGTGGTATGAATATCCAGTAGCATATATTTAAGTACTATTACTTGTAGGTTCTGGTTGGTATGAGAGTTATAACAGTGAAAGACATCTATACTGACGCTATCGGGGCACAGGGATGTCCATTAAGGGGTCCCCCCCACACTAAGCCCCAGTTGCTGTTGAAATCCCTGCCCCCCCTATTGTTACACCACTGCATTTGACTCCAATTCATGAATTTAGAGCTCAGTTGTGCATTGGACTCGTAACTGATCTATACTCTAAGTCTGCTGGACCAAAAACATCTGTGCAGCCCAATTTGGTGGAGAACTCAGAGGCTGGCAGTCCTATTCTGCCTGGTGGTTTGACATAGAAAGTAGCTATGACTAGGGACCACCGAGGACCAGAATGAATGTTCGTTGAAAAACTGTTTGAGTTTGACGGAAAAAGGCATTCAGGGACTGTAATTCAGTTTAATGCAAAAACAAAAAAAAGAAGGCGTACAGGGACTCATACGTTTAATGAAATTTTCATCAAAGTCAATCAAAATAATACCAATTGCAGCATGGAACCACACCGTGTACCTAGCAGGAAGGCCTGGTGATCAGGCAGGCCTCATAGCCCTACATCCTACCCCATTGGGTGACAGGACTCCGGTCTGGAAGGATATAAGTTAGTTGGAGTCAGAAAACCACAACAGAATGCAACTTACAGTGCATTTCGCCAGGCAGGCACAAGCTTAAATTAGAAAAACCAAATTACATCATAACAAGAAATTTAAAGAAATAATGAAGTCATACTGTACCTGGCGCGGCTGCACGCACACACAAGGTATTCATGCGGGAAGTTGTTACCATCTTCCCTACACACTGCATATTGAGGCACATGTGGGAAGCTGTTTACAATCTGTTTACAATGTGTATTGTGCAAAGACCAATAAATGTTTCATGTTTAAGGCATTGCTCTGGAAGAAGAAGATGCAGATGCGGAACTGGCCTGCTGACTCCTTATTTTTCCCCATTGGAAAAAATGTGATGCATTTTAAAATGCAACAAAGACCCCCTACTGTTACACCCCTAAAGACCTATTTACAGGGACAGCGGGACAAAATGACACCTTAAACACTCAATCAGTCCCTAAATGTGAATGTTTAACAAGTGTTGTGAAAAGGAATGGCTTAAATTCCACGAGTGAATTTCTTCAGTGCGCGTCGATATAATATTTATTGACCACGGCACGGGAACGTGAACGCCACAGACCTGAGAGTTGGAATCTCTGCAAATGCTGTCGTTGTGTTGAACTACTGTTGAGTGCATGTTAATAAAAGATTAGAATTAATGAAGAGGATTTTTTTTACGTGTCTTGGGTTGCGGGGGGGGGTTTGAATATATTCAAACATTACGTTGCTATATTCTAAATTTGTTCAAAGTTGGTTTTTTTTTTGTTTTTTTTTTAAAGGTGACAGCCCTACTCTCCTCTATGGTTCCATGCGTCGAAATATTTTACCGTATTTCCCTAATACTTTCCCTAATATTTCCATCACCACCCCAACTTCAACCCCGCGCAGCACTTAATAAAAGACTTAATAAAAAAAGCCCACTGCCACCATGCAGTGCGGCAAGCATCATATCAGCTGTTACTCTTATGGATAGTAGCAAAGCCTATAACCATTGCTGCTATCCCTCAGAGATAAGTAAATTCATAAGTATATGCAGAATTATATCAGAAAAATAAGAAAGAAAATGAAATAATATAACATTACATGAGGTACAGTATCATGTAATGTTATATTATTTCACTCATGTAATGTTATGATTTAATTTTATGTTTTAATTCTTATTTTTCTGATTTCTTATCTGTGTTTTTGGTCTTTATTTGTGTCCGTTTGTTTCGTTTTCAGACATTCTGCTGCGTGCGCAGTGGCATTACGCGCATTCATTTTTAACATTATACGCCGCTTGTTATATCAAAACTTCACTTGTGTGCACGTAAGTATATGGAACAAACAGTTACTCTGACATAGATTGATCAATTGAGCTCCAGTTAAGAAGGCAGTTAGGAAAGGCACAATTTTTTTTTTAAATTTGGCATCTCCAATCCCGCCCGAATCTGGAATGCCCAATTGGTGAACTATGTACAAAGCTTGCTCGTATGCGACCCCTTGCTGCCAACTCAGGATAGCGAAGACAGTTCACGGCTCTCCTCCGAAGCACGTGCCCGTCTGCCACTGATTCTTTTACACTCATTGGTTGAATCTTCGCATGTTCAGAACGAGGGCGGAGGATACCCGGACATGACTTAGAATCTTAAAATCTTCCCGTCTGGCCAACAGGAGGCACTTGTGCAACGAACAAAGCTGTTTATTTTATTTCCCTTACCGTGTCGTCCCTTCCCAAGTTGAAACCCTGAAGCGCCAATGGCCAATTGTGCCCTACGACAGCTACACAGACCTTTGTTAAGAAGTGCTCTAGGAACGCATCTGGGAAAAACTCTTATCTTAAGGCTCCCTCTTTGCTGAACTCTTCTTTGGGGCCTTCTTAACATCTTAAGAACGCTCTTAACCACGAAATGCAGCCAATAACGTTTATTTGGAAAAATTCATGAAATTCGTGTGAAACTACAAATAATGTGCCTTTGTAATTTTTGTCAACATAATATAAATTAAAAATAATTTTGAATCAGTACTTTCAGTTAAAATTTTAATTTAACCTACAGTCCCAGCTTTTTCTAATTTGGGTTTGCATCACCCGCCAAAGCTCCTCACATTGTTGCTTTCAATGAGACTACTGATGGTTTAGGTAAAGCGAGCAATTTCAACAGAAATATCCAATACGGGAGCCAATCACCAGCCTTCACAACACATTGCTTTACCATAATTACTGTTTAATCGGTTAGTGATTTTTAATATTGCGTATTTTTTTTATTTCAGAAATGCAATTTTTATTCACCAAGGTCGAGTGATTCGCAATTAGCTCTGGTGAGGGCTCCAGACCAAATTTTTATTTGCTATATTTTTGCATATAAATTATACACTCACCATGGTCCTGAAATCCATACTCATTTCTTCAGAGCAGAGCAGACCACAACTTCACCTGTGTGCCTGTGAGTCTAGAGCCTTATTCTGTCGGCATCCACGAGTCTGTGGGCGGAGACTGTGACACTGCAGCAGCTGTGGAGCGGCTCAGGCTTCGCATCATAGACAGACAGCAGGGCTCCGGTCTCACAGAGCACTATGTGCTCAGCATTCACTTCATTTCCTCGCCCTGCCTTCCCAGCAACAGCAGCAGCCACAACAACCGTGTCAATGTGCTGCACTGAAGTAAAAACCATTAAAGTATCGAAAGCTCATTTCATTTCAATTTATGTACGCATCACATTCAATGCATATGCCAAAGGGCTGTAAATGTGTGATGCAAATCAAATTTACTGGTTGCAATTCATAAGATAAGACATTTTTATTGAACCTCGTGGGGTCATTTGTCCACTGCATTTGACCTATCCTAGCTATTCCAATGCAGTGGGCAGCTACAGTGCATCTCGCGGGAAACAGGTAACAAAAACAAGTAAACACGATCTCACATTAATAAATTGAAATAAAAACGCATAATACAGAAAAACGAAGAAATGCAGTACATACGTAAATACCGCGTGCCTGTAGTCTTGCTTAGGTCTTGTTGTCATGTAATGGGGATCTTTTGGAAAGATCAGTTGGCCTTAAGATAATTAAGTGACACCTGTATAAAAAGGTGAATACGCAAAAAATAAAAAATAAAAATAATAAAAAAGGAAGCTAAAACAGAAGTTATAAAGCCAAGATGCCTAAATAACATTATTTAAGCATTACAAGGCATCAAGAATATTTGGATACATTTTAAACTGGAATTTTGAAATGTAAAGCATTAGTAATCCAAATAAGGCGGATTGGGGGTGTTCCACTGTATGTGAATTTCAATAGCAGCCACATCAGCTCTCATCTTTCCAGGAACCTAAAAGACAGAGCTGAGATTAGACCCTTACTGTGCCCTCTGAGAATGCTGTTTGCTAGATAAGGTACTGTTAGCCATAGTACTCCATAGCATACAATGTGGAACTACACTTTACCACTTATTCTGACAAATTAAGAGAGATTTCTCGTTTGTCCGTCCCTATGTCTTATCTTGGAAGGCGGCTTGGTAGCCAAAAGATGGTACACATAATATCTCTGTATTGACTTTAATAAAATCAGTTCTACTCATTTTTGCTATGGCACTCCATTCCATTGTTAAACGATAGAAATTTTAAAGTCAACATGATGTTCGCATCTTAAGCGCAGGAAGTGCTCCCAGTTGAACGCGCCCATAATTCTTTCCCACCAGATGTGATGCATTCACTCTAAACCCCTCCCCCCTGCATTGCATATGACAGCCCGTACCCCAGGTACCCCAATCGCAGCGCTCCTGAACCCAGCATCCCAGCAGCAATCATCTCATTCTGTCACGCTTCACATTTCCCCCCACAGAGCTCCACTGCTTCATCAATTTACCCACCAGAAACAACAAACATTTTTCCCCATTCAAGTTCATTCGCATCCATCATTTTATTTTTCACATTTTTTTAACAGGAAGTAGCGCATAATTACAATGCAGAGTATGGAGCATGGAAGCATAGCAAGAATTGTAATGGATATGACATGACAGGAAGAATAACAACACATTTACCCTCCCAAACCAAGACCTCCAGTCATCTCTTACATCTTCCGAGTGAAATATTCAGAAACGATGAGATAGCTTCAGACCAGACTAGTGGACAACTGCATGAAATCAATAAAATAACTTTTTTAACTTAATGCTTT
Source organism: Gymnothorax reevesii (assembly GCA_029721435.1). Taxonomy (NCBI): domain Eukaryota; kingdom Metazoa; phylum Chordata; class Actinopteri; order Anguilliformes; family Muraenidae; genus Gymnothorax; species Gymnothorax reevesii. Next base: position 62,168,536 of record CM056587.1, on the reverse strand, counting down.
ATCTTTTGACCTCTTGTGATTGAATTAGTTCTCTTACATTTTTTCACTGATCCTACATTTGAGTGTTAACGTGAGATGACAGACAATATTGACAGTATATTGACAAGAAAAGAATTCTTGTGTTGGCAAAGGTTACCATAATACCCCAGTTCAATCGACCTCTGTCAGTTTCTAAATTACAAACTATATTCAGATTCCATCCTATATGTGCCTATTTTATTACTGCACTGCCTTACAGGCCAGCTGGACTTGATCGAAATGTTCATGGATGACTGTTGAAGGTAACTCTGCCATCCATAAATTAGTTTCCTTGTCAAGATCCATTTTCTAAAACTCAGTTCTCCGAATTCTGAGTCCAAATCCAAAAAAGTTTTAATTACTTATAAAATGGAAGAGGTTTCTGTGTCTGTATGTCTGTCCTTAAATTTTCTCGATAACTGTTTGTCCGATTGACTTCGCTCTCAGCGGTTGTATGGCTCAGAACTGAAGGAAGTGCACTGTATGGTGTGTAAAGCAGTTTCGTACTTACAAACAGCAGTGCAGGAGACAAGTAATTGGCCTTTTTTGAACAGGTACATTTTCAAAGTTTTTGAAAAACATCAAAATTCTCAAACAGGTAAAAGGTTACTTTATTTGTACCCAAAGGTACAAAAGTAGATTTGTTTGCAGCCAGTGAGACAACATCAACATACAGGAAATGGACTGTTACAAAGTGAGCTACTGCCAAAATGAAACACGTTAAAAACCACATACTCTTCTAAAAATGACATTTTGGATCTAAATCATGAGCAAAAGCCACCAGTTGGCCGCCAGGATGAATGCCCTGTATACACGGATACATACTATTGTGAAAATCCCCAGGCATCAGTTACGTAGCTTGTGTCAAAGTTTTAGTTTACAACTTGTGTACATTAACCAGTCGTCGTAATCATTACTTTATAATAAAATGTGAACGTTTATACCTCAATTGAAACATAATGCAAAAAAGTATTTTTGTTTTCTGTTTTAATGATCTCGCAAAATTTATTGCCAGAAAAACGAATGAGAAATATCACAAAAATATGTTATAAAATGCAAAAAAAAAAAAAAAGTAGGATACACAGGTAAAAGTGTATAAAAAGAGCTCTTTACCCGGCCTTTACAATCACAAGAGATGTCTTCCCTGGGGAAATTTATCCGGACTGATGAGGCCGTCCCTGACGTCATCATCTCCACCAGCCGCCTCCACTGCTCTCAGCTGGGGAATCTGCCTGGCAGACAAACCTAAAATGGCAAAACCTTCAATTCCCTCAAACAACATCCACTGGCAGCTCTTTACCATACATCAGGTATAATGTTTTGTCAGTTTTGTCGAAAATGTCATCAAAACTGAGGAGATTTTGATGATTATAACTGGTACCATGGAGCAGCTGCAGTAATACAGATTATGTACTCTGCAGAATCATGCTGAATTTTACAGATAAGTTCCTCAAAATAACTAGCCAAATCTCAGTTCTGATTTCTGAATGTATGTACAATACCACAGAGCAGCTGTGATTGAGCTGAAAAATACTCAGCTTTCCTGAGTATAAAAATATAGGCGACTATAAAAATATATAAAAGTACTGGGTAGAACCATGTTTTTGAACATGATCAAAACATCCCATAGATCTTCCCCAAAATGTTTGGCTTCAGCCATTGGTCTCCAACACAGCAAAGTTCATCTTTTTTTCATTTTACTTATACTAAAACTAAGTTTTTAGATTCAAAAAATCAAATAATGTTTAACTCATGATGAGCGACTGCATGAACTGTGCTTTAAAGTTTCGTATTCAGTTTTCACATTTAATCAAGAACACATATTTCTGTTATAAAATTTGCGCAAAATAAATGTTTTTAATGAGACTGAAATGTGTTTTATAGCACACAGAATGTCTTTGTAGTCCATATATTTTTGGACTTAAACCAAAGAGATTACTGAACTGGTTTCAAGGCACCAGTTTTAATGAGTAAAAGTTTGAAGTGAAAAAAAATAAACAGCCTAAAGTAGTCCCTTTTTTCGCTTTTGCTTTATCTGGTGAAAATGACAGCGCAGTGTTACAGCTGCAAAATGAATGGAAACAGGACCTTAATAAGCACGTAGTCTTCCTCTTTGACCCAGACCACTGATGCTGAAGGTAAATTCACAGTGCAGCAAGACTTAAAGCCTCCTAAAGGTGTAATTTTGACTCTCCAAGTGGTGTGCAGGCATTTATTTATTTATTTTTTATTTTTTTTGGGGTGGGGGGTTCAACTGTGAAAGGATCCAATCATTGCCAGTATGGCTGAATTGTCAAAGGCTTGAGAATTGGACAAACAACAGCAGCCGTTCCCAGTCACACACACCAGCATCTTCCCTCTCGCAGATTTTAATTTTAGCCTTAATTTGTCCCACCTGATTTTTCTAATTAGCAGCTGAACAAAATCTTATGCTGCTAAATTAGGAGTAATTTGTTTGGATTTGGCAGAAAAAAATCCCACAATGATTTTCCTGGAATTAGGTAGGGAACCAGTGCTCTGCGGTGCCACGTGTCTCACCCTCGCATTCGCTGCATTTTGATTTGTTTACACAGCCACATTGAGAGCTTTTTCTCACCTCTTAAAACTTCCCTGTCCACGGCGTGAGGCGGCTTCACCTGCAGGGCTGTACAGCTGCTGATCAGCAGGCTTTTGGTTGCCAGGATCTCTGACCTTTTTCAGTGGGCGAGGTTTGTTGCACTTTTCTCTATATCACAACTCTCCTGTGATCTGGAGAAACCTGGTGTTCATGTCACTTTTGGGAGAAACTGAGTTTGAACCTCATTTGCAGTAATTAAGGGTGTTGAGGATCTTAAAACACTTGCTATTGTAGTTATTTGAACTGTCAAAATCAAGTGTTTATTTATTGTTTTTGTTTTTTTTTTCCGGTTGGAAAAAGTGCAGAATCAAAAGGTTTGTGTTCAGTTGCAAGAATACTTGGGCAGGGATAAATTCACAAGGTTTTTTCCAGATCACAGGTGAACTGCTTCTATGAATTTTCACCACCTTGTGCTTGAAAAGTAATATTTTTGTTAGATTGTTTTGTCTCATCAGTCCTTAGTCTCAATATTTTTGCTCTCTTTGGGTTTTCAGACGAATGATGATGAGTTCATGAGCGCAGTCAAGGGGGAACAGATTCACAGAGCCACTGCTTATTGACCAGAACTTAAGAAACAATTACAGAAAAATTATCAACTATGCATCCAAAGATGGTTATTAGTCACCTTTAAACATATCCTAAAAAAAAACCAAAAACCAAAAAAAAAAAACAATGTGCTTTCTAAAAATTCAAAAAAAATTCAATGTTCAAATATCACTTAGGCAACAATGCTATTAGGCTAACAATATTATTACCAAAAACTCCCCAGTAACAGATGCACTCAAAACTAACTCTCCCTTCACCAAATCCTTATGTTATATTTTCTCCAGCCATAGTTTTCATCCGGTCACCACCTGGCACATTGGCCTCACCTGAACTCACAACAGATGGGTCTGTTCTTTTAGATGTCCTTAATGGGCTCTAATTTCTTGGTAATTTCGTCCGGTGCAGCCCGCGCAGTGGTAATTTCCTGTGGTGCAATACCGTGCGCAGCTACTTTGGCAATTTGGTAGACGGACGTGCGCTGAGATGGGTGTGGTGGTGTGGTAGGGGGAAGTGTCACATTTTCATCATGACACAGTGACGATTTCGTTGATAAAGGCTCTGCCGAAAGTGTGCAGAGAGCTCTCCAGCTCCAACCTGGTTCACTTTCTGTGCAGTGGTGATTTGGCTGACCGGCGCACAGAGCGCACATGTCACCGAAATCTCACAGGCAGGTTTCCAGAATGTCAGGCACATTTCAATGCAATAAATAATTACAGCAAGCACTATTTCATGTAAGTATCTGAATCAGGACATATATGATAGTATCTATATCGATTGTCATGATGTCAGATTAATGGCGGTTGCCACGCATAATGGAAACTTGACCTGGCTTAATCAACGCAGCTGAATCAGTGATGCAAACTAACGACTTCACATCTTTCTCAGCCAACCACATATATAATGATTGCGTTCTATGCTCAGTAAAGCCGCTTGCACACTGGATGCGAAACAAATTACAAAGTTAATGCAAAGACGCGAATACACACTTTTCATTGACTTTGAATGTAATCTGTTGTGCGAAAAATTTGTTTTGCGTCCAGTGTGCAAGAGGCTTAATACTACTATTATTGCCACTGAGGTTTTTTTGTTTTTAGTGGAGGAAAGGAATACAGCCTGATTGCTATGATCTCATAGGCCTACTGAGTTAAGATCACATATTGAAAATAAATATGAAACGTATCTTGCATTGTTGTCCATGCATGTTAATCCCGAAATTTTAAGCAGCAGCAGGGTGTAATAATAGGAACACGCTATCCATCTTATCTGTTCCCAATGATGCAGGCAGAAGAAATACATGAGCAACCATTGTATTTCATTCCAACTTCATAAGTCTGAATGATCTGACATAGTTTTGTTTTGAAATTCTATTCAAGTTCACTAATGGTAATAATTTGCTAATGCCCTAGCTAGCCAACTAACTCATATTCGCAATGCTTAATACAGACGTAAGCGGTGCAAAAAACATGCCTAAAGCAGCAAAGTCAAATGCAACATTAACGCATCATGCAGATATAGGACAGAGGCTTCTTTATTCCAACATTTTAAAGGTTAGTAGAGGAGCTCGTTTGATTCAAGATTAGACTCGGCTGTGTTAAACCCCCTCACGCCTTCTCTCCTCCCTCTTTGCCACTTGCGCCGGCAGGAGGGACAGAGGCGGGACAGAGGGCTGCACCGGGTACGACATCGCAAAATACGCCTAGATACACCCCGTTGGCGGGCGCTACCCCCATTCACCACGCCTGCGCCTGGTCAACGAATTTAGAGCCCAATGAGTGAAACATTTTACAATATGTTGAGAGAGAGTAATTTGGCCTGTGACCAGTGGTTCTACCTCTTGTTTTAAGGCTACAGAGCTTAAAGTGGTATGCAGGCAATTCTTGCAAAACCATAAGGCTTGCCATAGTTGTCGGTCCTTTGTGTGCTAATTTTTGTTTTGACCACAAATACAGTCCCACATTTTTTGTATTCTTTATTTTTTTATTATTTGCTGCTTTTCATGCTTAGAGGCATCACTGACCCACTTACAGCAATTCTTACCTTTCTGGCATTTTTACACTTTTCTTCTGTAATCTTAAAATGCTCCTAATAAGCATATGGCACACTAAAATGTAAAAGAAATCCACCAGGTGTTGAAACACTGAAATATCCAATTCTTATATATTTCTGATAAAAGTCTTACCAATCATTTTCTTCGGTCTGAGTAAAATGATTTGCCGAGCTTCCTGTCTGTAATCCGTTGCCGCATCCCTTCCAGTTGCCAACCGCTGTCACCGCTTGTGAGTCGCGCAACTCTCCGGCAGAAAAAAAAATGATGCATTTTACTGTAAACAAACAGGCGCTGAAATGCTATGATTACGAAAATAATGTTAATGGTAGTTCGTCAGACTACAAACGTAACTAAACGTTAGGGGGAATTTTATTTGATATCACATACAGAATGGAATACTATGTCATTACTGTAGGTTAGTTTTCACTTACCGGTGCCTCTGAATCAGACTCCATTGACCCGTTTCACTCTCCTATGAAAAAAAATATAGCCTGCGGCATGAGGAAGTTACAATTTTTACCACAAGATATCAGTAAAGCTATACATTTAATTAACTAAGGAACAATATCCATCAAATGCTCCATTTTATTTGTCAAAGGAAATTATTTGATGATGGATGGTCTTGACCATAACTAATGACGGAATGTGCCTTCTCTTGACTGTGATTGAAGTGATTTGCATGCCCAGTATTGTGTGGTTTGTGGAAACGCATTGGCATGGGTGACGCGCTTTAGATGTTGATATTGCAGGGGAAACTCCTTCAGCGCTCTGTCTTACTGTCACAGGGTAGTGATGAATTAATCCTACTTTACAGGCCATTAGTCCGATAATTTGTTTATGTTTCAGATGCAAGACGCAGTGAATCTGTCAAGGGGCTCTGAGAGGTAGGAGTTGTTTAGTTTATGGAAGTTTCAGATTATGGAAGCTCTTGAGATTGGGTGTTTGGTTGAAGTTGTTCTCTAAAGCAACATAAATTTGACACACTGTTGTTTCTACAGCTCAATGGAGAGGAAAATTCTTGCATTGCAAGACAGAATTATTTAATTTTAACCAGAATCTGTCCCTCTGGTACAGTGCTATAAAAAAATATTTGTCCCACTCTTGATTTCCTCTGTTTGTATGTTTGTTGCACTAATGTGTGTCTGATCTTCAAACAAAATGCAATATAGAACAAATTAATTTATTTATTTCATTTAATTTATTTCAGGTAAAAAGTTATCAAACAACCATTTCCACAATATAACAATCGCCGCATGAATTAACAACTGGTTGTGCCACTTTTAGCAGCAACTAAATGCTTCCAATTACTGGACTTCAGTCATTTACACTGTTAGAGGAATTCTGGCCCACACCTCCTGGCAGAGTTCAGCTACACTGAAGGGTTTCAAGTATAAACAGTGTTGTTCATGTTCTGCCACTGCATCTCAAAGTGGTTCAGGCCAGGACATTGACTGGGCCACTCCAAACTTCATTTTGTTTCTTCTACTCCATTTGGAGGAGAACTTGCTTTTGTGCTTAACATTGCTGTTTTGTGGCATAACCCAGCTTCAACGCCACTGCTTCATCTCTCAATCGATGCATGATCTGTAAAAAGGCTGACTTCTCAGCATTTAGTTGCTGCAATTATTTGATGTTTAATTAACTTACTTTCCCTTCCTCCAAACTCAAGGGCCAGTTATGCATCGCCCAGTGGGGTTTAGCTCCTCCCTCTTCAGTAATGAATGGCTTTCATGATCTTCAGCCAAATATGCTTGCTCATGCTTCCCTAGGATTATGTATGGAGGCTGCGGCTAACCAGTCAGCCACTCCTCCGGTTTGCATTGAGAAGTCTGAAATGGTTGCCTATCTTCAAAGTGCAATAGCACTCAAGTGCTGTCACCCCGTATATCTGTACTGCATTACAGATGGATGATGCAGAATTTTGCAAAGGATGACGATGCTCATTTTCATGATGTGATGTGCCAAACTCTCAGCCATGTTTACCTTGATTTCTCATTGCTCTGCTGTGTACATCCATTAGTCATTAGTAATAAGGACATTCATTAGTTAGACAATGTTTTTCTGGTCAGTTAACTGCTATGGAAACATCCTCCGATTTAAGTGAGATTTGATAAATTTGAAATAAAATCATGTTTCGAGAGGATATGAAGTTTTGAAATCAATCTTCTTGATAATGTTTGTCATAACCCCTTAACTGGTGGTTGCCAAGCAAATTGCAGGAGCAGTCGCAAATGAGGGAAAATGCAAATGAATAAGGACCAAAACATCTTATTAAATACTGTGCTCGGAAAGTGTTGCGTTTACACAATATTTCATTTTATGGTGAATTGCGCTGAAGGTATCAGAGGGGAAACATTATCATATAGATTGCCAAGTGTCCTTTATTCCAAAAAGATCTTTCTAATTTCACATCCAATTTTTTAGCACGCTGTTTTGAAACCTCTTACAAAGTGGTGCAAATACAACCAAGAAACATACAAAAAGAATGCATATTTGGCGTGATTTCAATCAGTCAAAACTAATCCTCAGGTTTTAGAGCCAAGTCTAATTTCAAAGCATAATGAGGAAAAATATCCTACAATCAATTTTGCCAGGCGATCAGTGTCTGCATGTCGGCGGGATATAAAGCATTTCAAAAGAAAAGAAAAACACCTCTTTCTTCTTTGCTCCATATTAGTTTGTATTTAGAAATGTCATTGCATGATGTTTTGCAGTTCTCAAGGAACTACGGCAGTGATGAAACTTTGCATTGTTGAATTCTGCCGTGTGCTACCACTGCTCATAGCAAATGCTCATCAGTGCTAATTTTTTATTTTTTTTTTCCCATTGGTATCTGATAAGATTCCGGCATAAACGATGATCATTTTCAGAGAGACGATTGGAAGGCAAAATTTATCGCTTAATAAGGTCTGACGCTGTCGATCCGATGAAAACCATCCGTTCCATCAGGCAGTTGGCGTCCGCGAGTAGATGGCGATAGACCAATACAAATCTCCAATGCACAGGGGCACTGGTGCGCCAGTCTGTCTGCATCGCACTTACGCAACGTTAGCGCAGCTCTCTTATCTCCCAGAGTACCTCAGCCCTTCATTACAGAACGATGCCCCGGCAGCTCTAACAGCCCGCAGCTTCGCTGAAACGGAAGACATTTTGCAGAAATGAGATCTACTGTATTTGTGCTTTTCATTCTCCTCGGCGCGGCTCCGGCCCTAGATTAAAATCCTCGCCCCATTAGGCAGGAAGTGGGAGACACAGGCCCTCTGCGGGAGAAATCGGCGGAGGTGTCGGCATTGCTCTGTCCCGGAGAGTGCCGGCTTATCTCTACCGCCGGCTCACAATCACTTTTTAATGATCTCAAGCCGCTTCATTAGAGAAGCACAGGCCAGAGAGACTTTTATTACTGTAATCATACATTATATGTATGGGGGGGGAGGGGCGGCGGCCGGCCCGGCCGGCCTTGACGCACACATCATTTTAGTGTACACTTGCCTTAACTAAAGCACACATGACCTTTACAGCACAAGCTACATATAAAATGCGCATTACCGTAGATGCTCACATTACTCCAGAAGCACTCGTTTCCTCAGCAGAAAGTGCACTCGCCCCTTAAGCCCCTTACTTCATAGCAGACATGAACTTCATGCACGTGTGCATACTATCCATAAAAGCACTGAGCACCTTAAAACATATCCTACCTCACCGTCACACACCCCCAAATATAAGAAGCACATTTTACTGTATGAGTGCAGTAGTTCACCAGTGCTCATTAGTCGCAGTGCACATTGTAATACGAATGAACATTATATTAAAGCATGTTGCTATTGGTACACGCCATCATACAAATGTGTCAGGATCAATGCCAAACATATCCAGTCACCGTGACATGCATGTTGGCAGCTGATATCATAAAATCAAAACCATTTAGAACTGATAGAACATTGTAAATTGTATAGCAGTGCTATTACTAGAAGGACACTCAACTGAGTGCATACCTCCCACTGAAGCATTGTTTTCTATCTTTCCTGCAATGTTGACCTTGACCTAAGAAAATCTACACTGTAAAAAAAAAAAGTTGTCTCAACTGAACAAAGTTAGTGTCCAGCCTGCCTTAAAATTTCAAGTTAACTGAATTTAAGATTAAAAGCTGAATATTACCTCAACTTATCATCTGAAGTTCAATGAGCTTAAAATTTTAAGGCAGCCTGGACATTTTTTCAGTTGAGACAACTTTTTTAAAATTTCTTTATTTTTTTTTATACAGTGAATTACCTCTGACAAGAGTCATGTATCAATAACTTTCCCAAAAATTTTAATGAAAATCAGTCCACAACCCCCCCCCCCCCCCCCGTAATCCTGTTTACCGATGTACAGACAGACAGACGGGACAAAAACATAACCTTCATTCAACGGCATTCTGAACAGATAAGTATCAACAAACATTGAAATTGGGACATCTCACTCTGTATCTATACCAGGTTTCTTCCATTTTATGAGGAATATATGAACCCTGGAAACAAGCGTCTGTTTTTCTTATAAGAAAACACAGCTGTTACTTTTGAATCTGGTCAAAGGGAAAGTGGAGACGTTTATCTTCTGTCTAGGAGAATCTGGCAGATTTTAAAGAACTGGCTGCACAGACACATTACCAGCCTCAAAGGCTGACAGCTTTATAAATGTGGCTCCATTTACAAGCAGCAGCCTGCATACGCGGCGCGAACATTGTTTTGTGTGGTAACAATATCTGCAGGTGATGAGAGAGACTCGAAATCCTCTCTGTAATACAGAGTCCTCTGATTGAAAAATAAAAATTGATTTTGTTCAGCCACTTCAATAGCCCAAGCTACACATTCTGAAAAATCCATGGTACAGTACGGAATAATGAGAATTAGCAATGAGACAATGCACCCATTTTTCAGAACGATGGAGGATAATTTTTCCTCTGGATGTATCTGGGACATTACCTTGAAGTTCACATCAAGTTCACAGTGATGGGTTTGAATGGTTCGACTTCAAAAACTTAACTTCCACGAATGCTGTTTCTTGAAACGCCAAGAAATTTCCCCCCTTTCTGAAATTGAGCCAAGGTCAAAGTAAAGGACAAAATTTTCACTGAATCCAGGCCACAGTCTCAAAAACCCATTCCCAGTTCTTCATCCAGGGTTTCTGCTAAGTTCAATGACAAAGTGCTGTGTCCTAAAAAAAAAACTGGAGAGAAAATAACTCTTAATGAAATTGCACTAAATTGCAATAAAATGAAGCACAATTTCAAAAGGGAGAAACACTGCATCGTTCATCAGATTTTTTAAGCATAAAGCATAAATTCTATGTCTCCCAGCAGCAAGGCTGAAGAAAATTATTGCCAGGATAAAGAAGTGGTTTTTGAAGCTCAACATTTCATCATATCTAGAGATTTACTTAGAACCTGCATTATGTAATGTAAAGATATTAAAATATAGTCAATGTTTACCTGTGCCACTAACTGCTTTGCTTTCAAACCATCTGAGTACTGACTTCTGAGCGACTGGGAGGATTAGATGGATTTTCCTCAGGTCTTTGTACGATGTGGAAGGTGTTTTTTTTTTTTTTTAAGAGCAGTGCTCCACCAGTACATGTATTTCTTTTTCTCTTGTCATGCAAGTTTTTCTTTGAAATTGAAAGGTTTATTTGAAAAATTACGGCAATTATAAATTATAGAAGCACTGGTCTATATAGAATATATAGAAGTCGACTGGATCTTTAAAGTGTGTTTTAATGCTGGCAATGCAAGTGAAGATATTCTCACAGACACACACACACACACACACACACGTATGTATGTGCACATACACATACACATGCGCGCACACACACACACACTCACACACCTTTCAAGATCATTATTATTATTATTATTATTATTATTATTATTTTCTGTACTTTACGCTACCTGCTATAGCAATAAACTTTGAGTTTCGGTACTTTGTGCATGCATTCAGGATAACACAACAGAACCAAGCCTTGGAATCAAACTGGCATTACTATGCTAGATTCTTAAAATTCCCCAGCTAGCTTCCAAATGTGTTAATAGTACAGAATCTGACCGCAGAAGTGCTTTTTTTTCTGTGAAGGTTCCGATGATGATGATGATGATGATGATATGCATGGGACAAAGTTCTTCACAAATCGCAGAATTAAAGACATTAAGAAACAGGACTTAAACATATGTTACATAGATTGCAATCAGATCTCCAAAAGAATTTGCTTTAAGGAGAGAGAGACAGAGTCTGGACTCTTTAGGCAGAGGATTCCAGAGTTTAAGGTTTTAATAGTGAATCTCTATTACTTCTTATTCTCAGAATTGTCAGCAGCTCTTTGTTTGAGGACCTCAGGCTATCTGGTGAATAGAGGACTTTAGTGCTCAAATGTATTTCTGTGCAAAACCAGATCTGGGTAGCTGAAGGTGTCATGAATTTCCAGTAAACTGAGGGTTAAGGGCTGGCCAACGTGAAGTAGCCAGGGCACCTGTAATATGACCGTCTGACCTTCGCAGGCCACCATGTTGCAGAAGATGTAACTGAAGATGAATTCAGGGTGAACTAGGGGCACAGGAATGTCAAACAGAATAAAAAAAAAAACAGCTTCTGCTTGATCTGTAACAGGCATGAATTTCAAAATTTGCTAAATGGTACAAGCAAAAGTACATGATCTTTAGAATCATTTGCTCTTGGTTAAAGCAGATTTACCAATGAACCGAGGAAAAGGTTTTCAATTTACTGGCACGTGGACAAACTTACTTTCACTTATATCATCCAGATTAATTTTAACTAACTCAAGTCTATTCTGATATGATGTGTATATCAAATGTTGAATCTCAAAAAAATCTAACACAGGACATGAAATATTAATATGCTAGTCATTGTTGCATAATCAAGGCTTGAGGGAACATATAGCAATGATTTACATAAATAATGAAAACATCAAAAAAACTTGAGAGAATTGTGCACGATGTGACATGTTTAAAAATACACTTACAGAAATATTGATAGAGTCCAACACTTCCATTCAAATTAAAAATACTAAAAATACAAATCATGTCCATTTGAACCTTCTCGTCTTTATCAGCATTATGATTTCTGCGGAACCCCACTGATTTTCGGTGGGAATAAATTAACTGCACAGGGGATTAAACGCAATGTATGCTGATTAAATCCGATGCTAAGTTTTGAGCTATACGCTTCTAAATGGAATTATTATACTTAATTGCATCTTATAATAACCAAAAAAAAGCATTAATTTCTAAAACGGCTACACAACAAAAATTTCCCGTCGCCGTTTTAAGTTACAAGTGGTCAGTATCACCTGAAATCCTGTGAGTAACATCTTCAAGGCCCACTGCAGTTTCTGGCTGAGCTCATTCTACACACACGCGCGCACGCACGCACGCACGCGCACACACACACACACAGTCTATGCATGCAGACAATAGAAGGTGCGTTATGCTGCAGTCCCATTGTTTTTCATCTACCCTACTTTAAGAATAAGTATCATAAACTATAAATTGTGTATAATAAGAGCTGTGCATTAATCTGAACATGGTCATTTCAAATGTCATATGATGACCTAATCAGGTTTTATTTATTAAAAAGAAGCAGAAACCAGATTACTGTGCATAAAGCCATAGCATTGCAACAAACGTCTTGATCAAAATGGTCTAAATTTTTCATATCTGCATCTCAGAGAATCCAGCCCCACAAGCAGAGGTACATGGCAGTGCATTGAGGGCAGTGTCTAAAGATCCCATCAAAAGAAGGTTTTCGGAAGACCTGTGTGGAGTAAATGTGCTTTAATTATGTGCATAATTCAAAATAAAGCAAAAAAAAAAAACTGAAATCAGAAGGCCTATCATTATTGGGAAACCCGATTCAGCGCGTGATTTTATTTTATATTTATTTTATTTTTTGGATTTGCAAGTTTTTTTTTTTTTTTTTGCCACCCCCACAAAAGTGTGAAATGCAATTGCTAACTGTTGGTAAATTTATTATTGACTTATTGATAAGCATTATGTTTTAATTTAGTACCCGCTTATATATGCATACACACACGCACACACTCACACGCATGCACACACACGCACACACTCACACGCGCACACGCACACGCACACACACGTGCATGCTCACACACACACACACAGCTCTGTGTGTGTGCATTTGTGTATAATATAACGCATGCAGTATCTCTGCAATTTTTTATTCTGCTTAAAAGGACTGAGTCCAGTCGGTCTGAAAGATTGTTCTGTCTAAAAGACTATTGAAAGTTTACAGAAAGTGGGCCCTTACATTCTTGGCTGATGTTGGTAGCAGCTTTTCAAAAGAAAGAAAAAAAATAAATAAATAAATAACTTGGGAAGGGGTATGTCTGTGGAACATCATGCTGTTTAGTTGCAGATTAGAACTGGGCTAAAATGCAGAAAATTAACTGAAGTCACAGCTCTGAAACGGCATGCCACATAATTAGTTAAATAATTTTTAGTATAGTGTTTTAAGAATTCTGATAGCCTACATGGAAAACATTTAAATTAGCATAATTCTGAATTTTGAAATAAAAGCAAGAAAAATGAAATGAAACAATCCCATCGATAACAGTTGAAACGAAGAACTGCACTGCTAAAATCATCTATCCACCCACAGATCAAACTGCATTAGAGTCATATTAGACAAATCTTGGTGAGCCTTGACAGTGAGAGAGAACTGTCTGGTGTATGTCATTCAAAATCACTACGCAGCCTAGTCAACTGGAACCAACAACTTTCGACATAATTCTGCAAATGTTTCATTATCACGGAAGTCAGTCCAATGAAAAGGCAGGCTTACCTGAAGAAAATAATAAAATAGGATAATGGAGCACATATGACTGGCTTTTTCGTACAGACATTTCTAAAATTCGAACCGAATATTAATTAATTACCAGTAACACCGATTTACAAGTGGAATCGGAATTTCATTTTACAGCACCACCATCACGTTGTTGGCTTAGTATATTTCCTTGATAGATTGACACGGACTGCACATAGAGCTGTTGTGGGAAAGAGGAGGGGAAAAAAAGAATGAAACGCCTACCATTTATCATGCTTGCCGTGACTGGGATTGAACAGCAACCAAAACGACTCTGAAGAATGGAATAACCCAGTATGTGATGCGGAGTGGCGCAAACCTTCGTTTTGGAGTGAGACGCGCGACATTGGTTCTGAGGACAACTTTTGTCTTGTCAGCGAACCCCCTCTAGCGCCGGGCTCTCGGTACAGGATGTTGCGCGCTGTCCCCAGGAATCTCTCGTCATTTACTGTATGCAGGTTGGGACGGAGATGCACTGCTTAACAGACACAGGTTATAGGGATTGTTTCTACCGGTTCGGAGCTCACGGGCATCCATCTGAGCTGCGTCCGTGTGTCACCTCTCAGCGCTGAAGCCCAAACGGACTGAAATTTGGCAGCCTCCGCACGCTATTTATTTAAGGAAAATGGGGTTATGTTCCGTGTATTGACATAACGCGGATTAAAACAGAGACCTAGACCAGCATCCAAATCCACATTTTAGTTCTGTGGTGGGAGGAAAGTTGCGCCGATCAAAGTGGTCTATTCGAGTATTTAATGATCGCGCGAATTTTGTACAGATATACGCACGTTTTATTTCGCGCAATTTAAGATTGTGGTCTCGAGACAACTTTATGATAAACGTTCTGAACGCTTCCAGTGTGAACGCGCGATGCGCTTTCGTCGAGCGCTTTCTGTCAATGTGTTCATGAACCGGGCGCTTTAAAGACAGGCATGACTGGGGTCTGTTTTTTGGGTTCAAACGTTCGGAAGGATTAAAAACATTTTGGAGGAATTACACGTGGATACTGCTGTTCTTTATGATCGGACGGTTGCTGAGAGATCCAGCGGGTTTTTCGACATGAGTTTTAGGATGAAATTCTCCTTCATTTTGCTCCTGCTGAGGGCGACCTTTACGGAATCCAGTCACAGTAATCAAGGTAAGACCCTCATTTTCGCTCGGTGTACAGTCCCGTTTAATTTAGACTATCGTATCTCGCCATTAATATTTCCATTCATCGCGATGGCTTTTTTTCTTCAGTGAACACCGTGGGATAATGCCATTAGTTCGTTTAATATTATACCCTCAAACTGTAGGCTATGTGTCGGCTGTAATATGTGTGAACTGTCGGCACCGTTTATGCCAACTACAGCACGAGCTCGTCAATTATGCTGGCGACCTCGTGACCTTTTTATAGTTCGCTATAAACTTTGCGCCTGTATATGCTGGCAGGGACAGGAAAACCGTTGCATTTGAATAGTGCATGCATTTTCTGGTAAATTTTAATCTATTCACGGGTTTTCTCGTCCTCAAGTGGTCTGTAGAACAGGTGCGTATATATTTGCTCCCGTTTACCTGAGCGTGTAGTTTCCATAATTATTACGGTATGTGTTACAGCTATTGCTTGCTGAAGACATCATGATCAGTTGCTTGTGCTCAAACGCACTAAGTTTTTGAAAAGCTGCGAAAAATGATATTCTTTGACATTAGCCCCCTACCAGCCATAGGTGAGCACATCCTCCGCATGTCTCTGAGGACATGCCATGAAAACTATCATTGGCCATGAGAAAGCGTGCTCCAGCGTGAGGTGTTCATTGTATTGAGATATCAGCGAAATTTTGATAATTTGCTTCTGGTTTGCCTGCGCTATTACTCGCAATGAATCAGACTGAAGGCATTGCGCAACGGAGTGTATGAAGCTGAGATTTTTCAGAATAACTTGTTTACATTGTACATTAAAAACATAATTAAATAAATAAAATAAAATAAAATTCTGAGGTTAAATGTATGGCCTGCCAACGCTACGGAAGCCTAATTTAACAGCCAAGAAAAGTAAACATTATTTGATTTTGGTTTATTTATTCATTATTTTTTGCACTCCCTCTGCCTTATGAAATATGGCATTTGCGAGGCGACAGATGATACAATGGTCTAGCTCTGCTCTAAAAATATACAAATAACGCCTACTCTGGCTTTACAGGAGTTTGTGGTGAATTCAGGCGATGCACCTTGTTCATTTCTATTCTTAACTCCTTTGTATGATATCACCTTTTTGAAACTAATTATTTCATTCTAATTAAAAAAAAAAAAAAAACACCTCAGTCTCAGAATCAGCAGTTGGTAGCTGTTTAATGCAGGTTTTGTTGATATTAACGTAATATATTTCCCTTTGCCAGCTGAAGCTACCGTCTAAATGAATGTTTAATGATTTGATGAGTACATTCAAATTTTTCATCTACCTGTTGTTTTTCAGCTGAGAGTTTGAACATTATTTTTGTGCACACGGTAATGAGTAGGCACGTACTTTTCTGTGATGGGTGAATGCGTGTGTAACAGTGGATCGCGAGATTTTTTGTGGCCTTTCACCAGGATGGACAGTGACTGGAAGGAAAAGGGGGGATGTTATGGAACTGAGCAGCACTCCTCAAAAAAAGAACAATCACTGGATGATTGCTTCCATAATTCAAGCAGTGCTCCCTAAAGTGGTGTCTCGAGGGGTGTTTCACAATGTTTCTCCAGTGAAACTTTTTAATTATGTTGACTGTATTGCGTTTCCAAAATTAAATTAATAAAAAAATTCAGACGTAACATGTATTGCAATGATCCTAAACACCTAACGCTGCTGTGTGTGGCTGTAATGTGCCGGCGTCCAGCTTATTTAATACCGCAGATCCTAGAAAAGCTATAAATCACTCAGTCTCAGCTGCATCTTTTGCTCAATTAACGTATCCTGTCATCTTAAAGATCAAGGTACTCTTGAAGTGAGAATGCAGTTGTTTAAGATTAATGGGGAGAACATGAAGTTTAATGTGAACTTAGCTGAAGGGATTATTGAATTCAGCGAGCCACCCACCACTACTGTCAGTGCTAGTCTCTGTCCTCACACGCTTTACAATGATCAGATAATATTCTTGATTCAAAGTCTTATTAATGGTAAAGTCTAGTACTATTCAATTTGAAATCTGTATGATATTACAGATGCTTGTTGCAATTGTGTGCTATGGGTTTATTGGATTTGCAGTTCAACAACACTATCACTACCGCTCATTTGGAGGCCGCGTGGAATCCATGGATATAATCTGCGGTATTTACAAAATTCCAATGACAGGAAGATTAGCTTAGCTGTACCACTCACCAGCAGCAGACCTATCTTTGGACAGGAAGCATTATTTTAGCTGCTACCTCTGAACCCTTTGAGTGCTGAAATCAATTTTCAAATGCTTAAAAATTTAAATATCTTGAGCTTTTGAAAACCTATCATCCCTTGCGGAAACTCTTTCCAACAAGTCGCCAGATGATAGGTTTTCAAAACCTTTGATTATATCTCATCTCAGGGAGCAGAATATACTGCATTTAGCGCTTTAAGGGTTAACTTTTCCCACTGCTACAGTCATTTCTGTCGGTGTACAGGGGTGGTCAGCACTGTATTCCTCCGGCATTCCAAAATGAGTTTAAATTTGCGAAAAAAAAAAACAAAAAAAGCATAATGATTATGATCTGATTGGTCGCAATTGTCTTCACTGCACGAAACACTGTAATATAGGGAGAAGGTCATGGATTTTTTCTGTTCCCTTTGTTCCCAGAATGACTGGGATGGTACTGTGCGCCCCCCCCATTGATTTGAAAACAAGAGAGATGGCTCATCTGATTTTATTTTTTAAAGAAATGTAAACAAGCATCCATTTATGATGGTAATTTAATTTATTTATAAGCTGATTAAATTACAATGAGAAACTATGGTTGCATTAGAAAAAGAGATATTTTTTTGCTCGTTCAAACTATACTCATATGTATGTCTTAGTTTGCAGTATTTAATGTGATTTGCAGGAGGAAAAATAGCATAAATGCCAACTTGATGATGTTAATTACTTGTAATTAACATACGGCTGTAGAAGAGAAGTTGTGATAAAGTGCCTTGCAGATGACTTTTGCAACATGTTAATTTAACTTGATGACAATTTTAATTAAATTTATTAACTTGCTGGCCATTCCTCTGCTCACAAACATGCATGTAGTAAGAAAAATGAGCTACGTGTGTGTTTGTGCATATATTTGTGTGTTTTTGCTTGCAATTAAAAATCTAATTTTCTTGAGAAAGTATAGAACTGACATTTCTATTTGCGTGGTGTGACATTCTGCATATGTCAGTGAACCACTGTATATCTAGACTAATAAAATATGGCTAGTATCCTACATTTGGTTATGTAAGGCCGCCATGTGGATTGATTTATCCTCACTTGACCTTGGTGAAATAACTGGTCAAGTAAGGGGGGGATTTGCGATGATTCTCACACAATTACTTTGCAAGTCAGATCTCGCAGCCCTATCTGTACTGTCATATTTATATTTATATATTTCCAAAGAAACCATTTTCCGAACATCAGTTGTGCCCACTTTACCAGACTGAATAACATTTCCAAATTCCTCTTGAATTAAAGAGGTTACAACAATTGCACTGCAGTTATCTGTCATTTTTTATGAAGTAAATATGAAAATAAGGCGTGTTTTGTTGCAAAACCCTTTGCTGATTTGCAGTGTTATGCAGACACTTAAATCAGTGGCCTGAGGTAACAGACCCAGAGAGGGACAAAGCGGTGAACTCAGTTGAGAATTGAACTTGACAGATCAGTTCAGTACCAGTTTAAAAGACAACTTTTTTTTCAGAGAATAACTTCAAGGATGAGTTGTGCTGTGCTGCGATATTTGATGCGGACATCCAAATGATCAGGTTTGAGGCATTGTCACACCTTTGTAGCATTTCGAAAGGACACTTTCTCTGCAGCAAACTAGAGTTTTAGAGGACTGGCGTCGCAGTCCCTTAGGAAACACTTACGCAGAGTGACTTACAAAAGTGGAGATCGTTAGTCTCAGGAATGCTAGTGTTATATTGCCAAGAACTTGCATGTCAAAACTTAGTACAATATAGAGATAGGGGAAAAACGGCCAAGAACAATGCCTAGATTGAATTCAAAGAAATTTAATAGGAATTTAAGGATATGTGACCAATGATGTGACCAGAGGAGGTGAGTCTTTAAACTACGTTGGATTTGAGCGAGGTTCTACCCGCCTGATAGCTGTGAAAGGCTCGTTCTGATGGGAGATGGACATGTCTAAGCTTTAGAAAAGTTATAGATCAGATAAGTGGAAGCATTATGGATGAGCTACAGAGGTCGGATGGTGGAGTAAAAGAGACTGGCTGGGTTTTGCAAGCTTGCTGATGAGGTCACAGAAGCTCTAGATGGTGGATAGGAAGAATGAGATGGCCAGTATACTGCTGTGATTCCCTGAGAGGGTCGATTTGTTTTTTAGTTGCTTAGTTGCTTCTTAGATGCCTCGTGATGGAGGATGACATTGTGGTGGGGTGTGGTATGGTCAGTGGGTGTACAGTACTGCAAAAAAGTATTTGCCCCATTCCTGATTTCCTCTATTTTTGCTTATTTGTAAAATTTCAAATTTTAAGACAAAGTGAGTAAAAACAAACAGCAAAATTTCATGTGTGGAAGATAATGAGGTATTCAAAAACTATATCAGCCATGTGAAAAAAAAAAAGTAATTACACCCCTAAAACTAACAATTAATTGTGCTGCCGCAGGCTGTGACAACTGTGATGAAATGTTTGCAGCAACATGACAATGAGGTTTTTAATTACCGTGGAGGAATCTTGACCCTCTCTTTTTTTTTTTTTTTTGCAGAATTGTTTTAATTCAGCTAGGGTTTTTGAGCATGAACTGTTCGAGGTCTTGCCACAGGATTTCAATCAGATTTAAGCCAGGACTTTGACTTGGTCACTCCGAAACCTTCATATAGATTCTTGAGCCATTCAGAGGTGGACTTGTTTGTGTGCTTGTGCTCATTGTCCTGCTGCACAACCCAACTGTGCTTGAGCTTCAGCTTACAAACTGATGGCCAAACATTCTCCTTCAGGATTCTCTGGCACAGAACAGAATCACAGTTCCATCAATTATGGTAGGTTGCTGAGATCCTAATGCAGCTAAGCAGCCTGGATCATCACAGTACCGCCCCTGTGTTTGACTCTTGATATGATGTTCTTGGTGCGGAATGCTGTAAGTTCCACTTTTGACCCTTCAGTCTATAGAACATTTACCCTAAAGTTATTGGGGTAATCAAGATGTGTTTTTTTTTTAGCAAATGCAGGACAAGCCTTTGTGTGTCAGCAGAGGTTTTCTCTTTACAGCTCTCTCATTTTGCCCAGTCTTTTTCATTTTGTGGAATCGTAATCACTGACCTTAATCCTAGTCCTGACTCTTAGCTGATGCATATTGAGGACCGGCAAACAGGGAATTGGCTACCGGGGAATGACATATCGACAACTGATATGCAAGGAAACAAGTGTGGGCCCTCTATACATCAGCACCCTGCTGGACTAGGGTTAACTGATAGGGCAGATGCACTATGCAGTTAAGTTCTGCTTGAGGAGTTGGGTTTTACAAAACCCATGTGCAGCCAGTTGAGGCCTGCAGTTCTTTAAGATGTTTGTCTTTCTTTTGTGACTTCCTGGATGAGTCGTCAAAGTGCTCTTGGAGACATTTTGGTAGGCCGCCCTCTCCTAGTAGGGGACATGGTGGCGCTGTGGTTAAGTGCGCTTGACTTTGGACCCAAAGGTTGTGGGTTTAAGTCCTTGCCGTGGCTTCTGCGGTGTGTCCTTAGGCAAAAACACTTCATTCCTACAGTGCCTCACTCCACCCAGGTGTATAATTGCATACCAGCAGATTGTCAGGGAAACCTGACTAAAAGCAGGGGGGTGGGTAACCAGCAATGAACTGGCATCCCATCCAGTGGGAGCAAGAATACTCCTAGTCACTTTATACTACAGAAACCGTAGTTAAGCACCAGTGTGATGAGCCACATGGGCTTGGGACAGACTTTGCTTGCCACTCCTGGTAGGATTCACTGCTGTTCGCTTTTCTCGATTTTTTTATAATAGCTCCCATGGCTCGCTGGAGTCCCAGAGCCTTAGAAATGGCTTTGTGACCCATTCCAGCTATCAGAGACTGTTTCTAATCTGTTCTTTAATTTCTTTTGATTGCAGCATTACATGCTACTTTTTGCATACTCCACATTGCCAGACAGGTTCAATGTCAATAATGTATAGATTCAATAGGGCTTGCAGTAATCATGTCTGGATGTGTCTCGTGTGATTGAGTGAAGAGAGGAGCAATTACTTTTTTCACTTAGGGTCAGGTAGGGTTGGATAGCTTTTTTTTCCTTCAACAAATTGAATCTCCATGTAAAAACTGAATTTTGTGTTTACTCGGGAAATCATTGTCAACAATTTAGTTTAACAAATACACAGACATGGGATAAATCAAGCTGGGGGCAAATACTTTTTCGCAGAACTGTCTCTGACTGGGATATACGGCATCTCAGTTTTTGCCAAGCTTTGGCAACCGTTTTTCATGCGGCTCGAGCACAAAGTGCATGTGATGCATGGACAGCTTGGTAACAGACTGAGCCACAGTGCCAGTGGCTGCAGTTTTGTCAATGGTGTCATTAGTTTGAATGGCCAACTATAAAATCTGATGGCCTGTCCTGTGTCATGTCTGGTTCCCTGTTAAAATATCCTGTCTGGCAGTCTCTCAGAATGTTATGATGTGAACAACATTAACTCTTGCATAAAATAATAATAATTATAATAATAACAACAAGACAACAGAGTGATCACTATCCCCTGCCATAATCAAGGGCCATAACTCAGTAAAAACATATGGTTTAACAGCAATTTTTGAACTCAACGAAGATGAGAAGTTAAAAGTGTATCAAGCATAGAAAATTTCACACATCCCAGGTATATTAGTTGCAGAGAAATCTTGCCCCCATTGTGCCCCGGACGGACGCACACACAGACTGATGGACAGATGGACAGTCCCCAATCCAATTTCCCTCATCGCACTTTGTGACAGGTGATAATAATAGCAAGTCTTTAGTGTCATATTGGTTGTACAGACATTAAACGCTGGAAAACTGATGGGTTTTCAGGTCTTCATAGAGTAAATCAAATGAGGGACACGTGCAGATAATTATGGAGTGATTTCTACAGATGGTGTGACTGAAGATTGTACGCTTCTTATACAGGATGGTCAGCCTTTAGCTGGAGTGACACAAAGGAGTCTGCAGGCTGTGCTCTGATATCTCACGGAGGTCACCCTCTTCCCCATGGCTAACTGGAACAAGACTGCCCTCTCATCCACAACAGATGCTATTCGGTCCTCGAGTTTCTTTGAGAAAGGATATTTTAATGGAAGAAGCTGCTGTAAACTGGCGCAAACGCAGCCGCTACGTTCTGGTATTGGTTCACATGTGGTAAAGTGTTGCCATAGTAAAATCTGTGACTGGCATCGAGAACAGGGTGGAGGATGGCAGTAAAAGTGCTGTGCCCTCGTGTGCACTCTGCAGCTGAGAGGATTTCAGACAGACGCCTCGCTCTAGCGCTGAGAGAAATATGCTAATAAGGCTGCTGAGAAGCTGTTTTTATAGCGAAGATTTTTTTTATTTTTTTATGGCGGCACCTTATCATGCTTGACGTGTAACCCTCGGTTTAGGTATTTACCCTGTCCATTAGCCGTCACTGATTGAAATGGCCCCTGCCCCGTTCTCTGCAGAAATCCTTTGTTTTGAAAGTCATTGTTTTGGAAAAACTGAGTTCCCAGTCGAGCAGGTCATCTAGGTTTAACACAGGAGCTGCAGGGGTCTGTTCAGTCTTATTTTAAACTCATAATCAAGGGCCTATTTAGATCCGCGAAGCCAGGTGAAGTGTATGGACTGCATAATCAGCAGCTTTCATCGCCTTGTAAAGTTCTGAGAAGCAAAGAAAATTGGAAGATCTCTACAGATTTTCTGAGCCTGAGGTTACACCCTGATCTCTCCAAGAGTCAAAGGGGCTGAGTGTGCAGGCTCTGGTGACCTCCTGCAAATGGCCCATAAGTTTATGTTCCTGTTTTTAAATTCAAAAAAATAAATACATAAAATAAAATTCTGCTCCATGCAGGGGTGGAGTGCAGGCAATATTCTTTAGATTGACCAGGATAGACCGAAAATCACTTATGTGCCAAAAAAAGTGTCTAAAATTATGATATATGCCTCATATATCAATATATCATATATCAAAACATAGCTATTGTGGTTTTGAGCAAATCAACCATTTTTTCCTCCAAAATGGAAGATGAATGCGCATTCTAAGCATTCCAAGAAAGGCCACTGGAGTTTGTGCGCGCCTGTGTGTGTGTGTACTGAATTTAAATTTAGATTTTGATAAATTACCATTGACATAAGTCTAAGCAATTCTCAACTTAAAGGTGACATAGAATCAAAAACCGTTTTTTCCTTGTCCACGTTGAATAACGGTGGTCTACCCACGTTCAAGAACATACGGAAAGTGCTTGGCTGAACATCTCCTTTTCATAGAAATTCCTCTTTTAAAAATGACCCCCAGAAAGCAGGCCAATCTGATGAATGAATACAAATGATGTCACATGTATCTCACTGCCCCCCCACTCTCATTCCATTTCCTCCCCTTAAAGATAATTTGCATACATGTCTTTATGCAATTGAAGCACTGATTACAAAAACTCCACAAGTCAAGTCAAGTGTGACTTATGGGGTTTTAGTAATAGGTGCTTCAATTCCATTGCTTCCAATCCCTCAGTAAAGACAAACGTGAGAATTCCAGAGTCATAATCAATTTCCGTGTTACTAGTGGGGAAATCCACCGTAATGCACGTGAAACGGATTAACTTGGTGCACATGAACTTAAATTCCGCGAATGAATGTATTCAGTGCGCTTTGATTGAATAATTTCAGACTACGGCACAGGAACGTCAACCCGAGAGACTCACTCTGAATGCGTAAGCCCTTGGCATCTCTGAAGTAGCCTATCTAGCTGTTTTCATTTGAAAAAAAAAACATTAAAAAAATACTTACCATTCAGAGACGTTTAAATCCAGCCTTTGCTGGACTGGTTCTGCCTCCAATTCAGTGTCCTCATCCGATTCGGGCTCAAACATATAAGGCTGAATCTCTGAATATGCCATAGCTGCATAAAGTTGGTCTGTCCGTGTTCCGAAGCTGGCGAGTGTTTTCCATTTTCCCTACCGCTCTGGGCGAAGTTACATTCTTTTGAGTGGCAGCAAAACCAGCCAATCAGCGTCAAGTGCTTGTATTTCATACTGAGGTTGCCAGTTAAGCCCGAAACGTCGCCAAATAGGTGCAAATCAATGCCTTCAAAATCCCCCACCCTAACATGGCTTTTTGAGAGAGGTTTTTAGGAAGCTTCTGAGGCATTACTGTCCATATGTCACATCACAGAACAAGGATGAAGACCCCATTCAACCATTCTGTCACCTTTAGAAATTGTAGGTCTGCTTGACTTGGCCCTCTGAGCTAACACCGAAAAAGTCAAGTTTACTTTGTATTCATTGTCAGAGCTGAAATTATTTAATTGGAAAAAATGGCCACAGTATACTTAATGCCAAGGTAGAAGTGTATATTCTTTTAAATACTCCTGTTTCAAACTAATGAACAAAGGCAGTAAGTACAGTACTGCCTTTTCAACCCCCGGTCTACAACACACACATATGACATGACTGTCGTGCATTCAGCTTAATTCAGCTGTATTCTACATTTGGTTTGTTCATTCATTCATTCATTCATTCATTCATTCATTCAAGTCAAGGGACTTTCGCTCCTCTAGACTCCACCCTTAAAACACCCAACTGCTTAGTTAATTGTTGTCCACGGTAGATCACAGGTAAATCTGAACTACCTTCAGCACGAAAAAGCTTCTTTCACAAGGGCAGTACTAACTTAGAATGGGAACGGTTTGTCTTTTCATGCCATATCCAATCTATTATGTGGGAGATGTCACTATTGAGGCCAGTTTACATAAAAGATTTGTGCTGAACCACCCGCAATGGTGACTTCTTGCTATGACCACAGTAAAAAAAAAAAAAAAAAGACATGTAGCCTCGGTTACATAAAAAGTGATGAGTAGCAACTCCGAACACTTTTCCATAACAGCAGTACAGAATACACTCCGCCAGCTGTTGACGTTCTCGTTCGGATGACAATGTTACACAAGCCGAGATCAGTCCAATATAAAATAAATGAGTGACAGGAAGTGAACTAAACTGAGAAGCTGATGTGATCTGTGGTTATGTCCAAAGCACATGAACTTGACACGACGCATCCCAAGACACAAAATTGGCCAGCTTGCAGGTTAGTTCACACTTTCAACAGTCTCCTCTTATTGCAAATCTTGTATGTAAAGTGGCCTTCAGGATAACTGGCTTTTTTAAGAACTAATGATAGCACGCACCCAGTTGTCATTTTCTGTCTGGTCCAGTTTGCAAGGAGGGAACACCAAGCCAGACTTAACTGTCTTTATGTTGTGTTTTTGTGCTGAAAGAGGCACCTCAACCTTGTGATAAGTTGTTGCTAGTGATAACGTGAGTTGTATAACCTGCGTACCACTTCTGCCTTGTTCATAAAACATTGTCAGCTGAAATTTCAAATCCTTTGAGCTGCTAGCAATATAGTTAGCAGCTCCTCACCTCTAACCTGACAGATGTTTTTTTTTTTGCCCTCAGTCATCAACATCTAAACTCAAAGAAGACGAAGAAGAAGAAAAATGCCCATCCTATGCCCAGAGCTTTTCATGAGACACGCCATGGCTCCTGGGAGAGAGATGAGATTTTCAGGTTTAGCTAAAGTGGTTAAAGATTAAGGGAGGGGCAGGAACCAGTTTGTAATGCACCTTCAGGTTTTGGTTTATTCCAGAGTGGCCTACATTGCAGTGTGGAAGCTTGACAAATGGCCTTTCACCTGCTAATTGCCAATCACAGTTTAGAATTTTAATCTGGCACCTCAGGTGGCCTATCAGGCAACACTGTCGCTCTGCCCTGGGCTCCATGAATTTGTATGCAAATTCAGAATATAATCGCTGGAAGCTATTATCTTTCTATTATCTGTAAGTTTAGTAATGCTAGCAGGTGATTTAAGGCAGAAACGCAAAGAGACTGATTAGCTTCAGAGATGACAGCTCTGTAATCAGGTTTCACGGGTCACTGTGCGGGTCTTCTGCTGTCGCCACCAAAGGTGTTCAACCTGATCTGTTATCAGCACATTTTGGTCAATTTGTTGTCAGATTTCCCCTGTTAAAGACATTTACCTTTGTTGTGTCTACCAATATTGACAGCCACCCCTGAAGGTCAGCGTGTCTAAGCCGTCCAATCAGTAAAATCCAGGCAGAGGGCTGCCATCGATGTGACAGCCTTAACATTCCACTGCTTCGGAAAAAAATCCCACTCAATACAGCTTCATACATTTTGCAACAGACGACTTAACTCTTGCCCTTTTGCTGTTTTCAAAGATTGTTATAGTATCCGGACCAAAGACATGACCTTATTATTTTAACTGCAATGAACTAAATTTTTTTTTTTATTTACTCACTCAATTACCCAATTTGTCAGTTTGTTTCATTTTACCTGTACTGTTATTTCGGTATCTTTGTCAGGTTTACCTGTGTCTTTGTTTTCATTGATGCTCCTCTCTCTCAGTTCCATCATATTTTTTTTTTCACTTAGTTCAGTGTCTCATTTCTTACCGCACCCCTACGCAGGCTTCCTTGTTCTCTACACAGTTCACACAGTAATTTGTTAGCAATTTAAGTCCCCCATTTTCTTTGGTTTCTAGCTAATCTGTCTCTGTGTGTTTGCCCAGTTACTTATAAGCTTTTTGATTCCTAAAGTTATTCCCAGTTCTGGTTTCTTTTTGTCTCTACAGTCTTCGAGTTCTGCCTATAGCCCATTGTGTACGAATGATTACGGGTTACAATTTTGGTTTCTCCTTGACTTATGATTCTGTCAGCTCCCTGGCAAGACATTCTGTCCGCTCGGCTTTTGACCCACCATATATTCTCCGACATTGATTCTGATACCGCTAGCCTCATAGCATAATTGCCTTAGTCATATTTTTGCCAAATTGAGATATTGGCAGCCTGTTCTTTCGTGCTGGTAAAAAAATGCATTTTTTCCATCAAAACCTTAAGAAATATAGAATCCATTCTCTTGAATAATAATTAAAAAAAAAAGAACTGAAGAAATGAGACAGGTGGTTATGCTATGAGCCCAATATGACTTCCTGCTGCATTCTTCCTGATAGGTCATGACCGGATTGTCTGACTCTGCTTATTGCTACAATGAAGTCTGTGAAACTAAATCTCAGCCTGCGCTTGATTTTTGGGTCTCCAGTTAATTTCAATTCCTATTGGATACACTCAAAAGTGCATATTATATGTCTACACTACAAATTGTTGCACTGAACAAAGTCCCCGCAAAGCTTTCATGGAGCATGTCTGACAACAAAATTCCGTTACAACCACATATAATATCGATCCACCGTGTTATGAAATGGAATAATGCATGAAAATCTGCCAGTAGTGCAAAAACTGTCTCAAAATGAAAACCACCTGATTTAGAAAGATGAAGAGCTTGTGTAAATGTCGATTTCCCCCGTGGTTAGAGATCTGCTGGAGCAAAGTTTGGATCCACCGCCCTAAAATGCTTAAAGAGATGTGTGGGGAAAATGCACCCTGCATCGTCCTGCAGTTTAGCACATCTGCTAAAATCCAACCGCTTCGCACATTTTGATACTGGACAAATGGTTGGGCAGTTTTGTTGTGGAGGTGTTTCAGCTGGATTGCGGTGGCATCAGTGACAAGTGAATTCACCGATATTCATAAAGTGTGGATATGAACACTGCCTGTAAGCTGGGGCCAGTCTGGTCCCTGGTGGCCCCGAGACTCGCCGTGTCCACGTGGACATAGAGCTGAGCCAGCGCGTGTCAATGAGCGCGACAGGCCCACGGTAAAGGGCAAGGCCCCCCATCCGTCTGCTGGGGTTTACTGATCAATCTCTGCCGCAGCCTGCCTCTGTGTTTGCACTCCCCAACATATTCATAAGCCTTCGCAGACAAGCTGGGCAATCTATTTTTATCCCGTACTGAAATTCTCGTCAGGCTACGGGGGATTGGCAGGGTCCAGATCTCCTCCGCAGAATATAAACTGTGCAGTGAGAGGAAAAGGCAGTTTTTTCCCCCTGTTTTACTGTGCAGGGATATGACAAGGATGATGGCGGGAGCAGTAAAATGCAGCATTTGTGTGATGCTCTGCGTACCGTCGTGTTTATCTCGTTGCTCTGCTGTTGTCAGTGATGCGGTGATGGCTGGATTGCCACCAAGGGAGAAACTGCAGGGTATGGGTTTTCATCTAATGTTTCTCTCTCTTTTTTGGTCTTGTTTTTGTTTATTTTATTTTGTAAGGTAATCACAACAAGATGTCATGCATAGACACTGCTTACTGTACAAAATCCTGGCCAGAAATAACTGGTCTCTCATTTTCGTAACTGTTTTTCCCCCCTCAGGATTTTGTACCCCATTAAGAGGCCGGCCTGTTTTTTTTTTTTTTTTTTTTTTTTTAGCTAAATGCTATACATTAGCTGGGCAAGAGATGCTGTCCACAATGTCTACTATGAGGGTTACGTTAACATTTTTTTTTTTTTGGTCTTTTTTACATTTATAATGAAAAGCTTTTAATAGTTAAACTGAATGGCCACATTTTGAAGGCACCGTCCTCTAGTTTCTGGAAACAAGCCTGCAGTATGTTGTTAAAACACAGGCTACATTACATCTCCTCAAACATGGAAGTTTTTTTTTTTCTTTGATTTGCTTCCAGTCTGGCAAATTTTAATTTTTGAGAGTAGATAAAAAAATCGAAACAGTGGAAAATGTCAGTTTAGAAAAATGTCCGTATTGATGTGGGCCCACATCAAAGGCCCAATACGGTCATTCTTGTATTGAGTATCTTCACAAAGTTTACAGTTATCCCTGCAATAGTGGACTAATATGGCCATAATGGAAGTGAGTGAGTTACTGACAATCATTTCATCCTCAGTTTATGGCTAGTAACAATCTCAATACATTAACAGATATACAGTGAAGATTGCATTTGCACTGTTCCGTCACACGACATTAATATACAAAAACGCACCACATCGCACCGTCCTGTACAATCCAGCAGGACTGCACGTTGCTTCTATCAGTTAGCTCGCTAACCAAACTAGCTGGTGAATTAATACAATTATTAGCGATTCAGTCAAAGCCTGATAAAGGCTGGATTTCACCAATAGTTATGCTCGTGATGTTTGTTTTGTGTTTCTGCCTTGGTTGAAGTGCACTGCACTAACGTTACTTGCGCATACCTTCATTTCATGTGAATATTACCCAGCTACAGAGCTTTATGAAAACCTTGGCATTGAGCATCTCGTTTTTGTCAAATTATGCTGGCTTAGTAGGAATAATTTAGGCATTACTTTCACTACCTTGCAACATTATCTGAACACACCCTGAGTTTGCAAGCGACACTTCAGCCTCGTTGCACCATACTTAATTAAACAAAGACCCTGCATCGCAGGGTCCTGTACATTCCAATAAGATTGTGAGTTGCTTGTTGCATTAAGTAATAGGGAATTTATATACCATTTTCTGCAATATTATTTTTAATAATGCTGTTGCACTAGTAATTAGGTCACTGCGACCATTTAGAAACTGTTGGTGACTGTTCGTCCATTTTTGACTCTTACATTTACTGAACAAAAACCGTACATCATGGATTCTATTTGTGATTACGGGATGGGGCTAACGCTTCCTTTTTTTGTAGATATGAGCCTAAGAACCTCTGCTGCATTGCATGTTGCACAGATACGTATTTTTGCCTAAGATGAGGCTCTGGACAGCTGAGGGTCGTCAGTAGCAGCAGGTGAGCTGTTTATCAGCAGGGGTTAGGGAGTACACTGGGGACAGGGGGGATGAAATAGCAGCCTTCGCACGGAAGTGGAGCTGTGAGTCGTCAGCGGTGATCGGGTGTTGTTAGACAGCACAGGTGTTAAAAATAGACCCAAATGTTTGATTAGATGTTCTGCAGCAGCGCAGTCTACCAGCAGGTCATGTTACAGGATCCCTTACTACAGCATCGCCCTCCTCCCAAACATCACACCCAGACGGATCAGTGGGCGTCTCATTTGTGCTTTGTACATTTCAGGGGACACTGCAAAAGTAAACAATAAAATAAAACCAGTGATAATTATATTTTTAAAAAACTTCACCGTATATATGTTTTCTTTTACTTTTTCTTTTTGTTTTAATTCCCCCAAGCATTAAAATGTGAACAGTCAAACAATTCAGCAGTGACAAACTCAGAGTTTTTCCTGGATTTATGGCAAAGGTTGAAGGTCGTGTGTGGTGTGTGCAGTGTTCAAAGTTTTTGTGCTCATCTTTACAGTAGTGTGCACTTAAGTAAGGAGAAAATAAATAAATAAAGCTAAAATTGACAGAGTAAAGTGCACATAGGGATTTAAATTTAAATCTCAGTCTGACCCCTATTTTCCTCCTGAACTGTCTCATCTGGCTGGCAGGTTTATAGAGAAAGTGTTAGACCTGTGGAGATACTGACAGTATATTTAACTTTCTCATACTGAGTTACTGTCTCAGTCAAAAGATGTTAAAATAGATGGTAATATAGTCTCTCTCTTCCCTCTTCTCTTTAGACCTTTCATTAACAAGCGCCATTATCTTTTCAATTTTTAAATTTAATTTGACGTTATTGCATAGACATCTGTGACAAACAACTGCGTCTATGTCTAGGAGGGGTTATTATTTGAAATTTATCGCTAAGGCTTTTTCACATTTTGGGTTGGATGAACAGATGAAATGGGAATTTCCGCTTCCTGAAATGATCAGTCGGACACCGTCACTCAGTCCAGTGCTGAGTTCCGCCCTTTAATCTTCTTTACCGCAGTGACTTAAACGGACAGCTTTTATTACAAGCACACACAACAGAAATGTATCGCTTACCAGGGATGTAACAATACCAAAATTCTGGAATATAGTATAGTGGAGTATAGTAACTGTGATAATCCACAATTATCAATACTGGTCTTAATACTAAAGTATGAACAAAAATTAAAGTAAATGGGGTACGTCATAAAACTTGCCACTATAATCGTAATTTAACTGTATTGAATTATTATATAAAAGATGGTACACAATACTGGAAGAAGAGCGATTCCACACAAAGGTGGACAAGCAAACTGAAATTCAAAAGTGGACAAAATGGCAAACGCCGCAAACCAGTTGGTGTTTAATGTAGCTGGGAATCTTGGATTCATAAAATAA
Organism: Gymnothorax reevesii; assembly: GCA_029721435.1. Classification (NCBI taxonomy): domain Eukaryota; kingdom Metazoa; phylum Chordata; class Actinopteri; order Anguilliformes; family Muraenidae; genus Gymnothorax; species Gymnothorax reevesii. The sequence goes on along the minus strand of CM056587.1, from coordinate 62,136,993 downwards.
TATGAAACTTTTGGAAAATATTACTCTGAATGTGTTTTCTTGGAATAGTGAAGTTTTTTTCAAAATTTGATGATTTTGAAATTATATTTTAAATCTCATAATTTTCCTCCTAGATAATTTTTATATTGTTATTCACAGAGGCCAATAGCAAATAAGAGTATAGGCATTTCGCAAATTTCTGTACATTTTCAATTAAAAAGGTTCGTTACGAAGAAATGATTTTGTGTCATGTCCGTACAACAGATAAAATACAAAAAAAGTTTTCATAGCAACCACGCCTTTAAAGCTTTTTGGTTTGACTGTAAATCCTCTTTGTATTTTCATCAAGAATGAATCTGAGTTCGCCAACTTTGGCTGCTGTTGGCAAGTTCTGCACTATTTGCATGTTAAAATTTGTCCATATGACAGTTCACAGAATTGCCCTTTTTTCAGCATGTTCAGACGCATCAACTCCTGGCCTTTCCTGCGAATTACCTGAAATACAATGAAACAAACAGACTTTTCCATCATTCAACTTCTCGTTCTAGACATAACTGTTTATGCTTCTAGACTTGTGTTCAGAATCATTGTTTACAGTGAGTGCTGTTCACAACTTTGTTTCTCTTACAGAGCTGTTAGTGTTGGTTATTGACATGTTTGTAGAGTTTCCAGAAGTCCGAATCATGGAAAAATTCAGACTCCGTCCTCAGATCTTCTGAATGCCATGAGGACAATCCATGTGTCTGATGCTGGTTGTGCATTTTTTGAACCGCTTTTAAAATATGTGACCGAGTCCTCGAAAACATTCACTACAAAACTGAGCAATTATTCTAAATGACCATTGGTGTAATGGTGCGATCAGGAACCAGTCGCGAGAACCAGGAAATGCAGTAGAACTTGTTTTATTAATAAAGGGGGAGGCCCCCCGCAGGGCAGAAGGCAAAAGTACTGAGTCCACACTCCAAAAGTCAAAATCCAGTTGGGCAAAAATAGAATCGAAAACCAGGGCAGCAATCACAGTAATCGTAGTCGGACAGAAATGGGTCTGGTTCACAGGAATAGGTATATCAGAGAAGCAAAGCCAGAATCCAATGGGCGTAATCCGAATCGTTACCAGGGCAGCAAAATAGATCTCGTAGTCGGGCAGAAAAAAGTCAAAACACACCGGTGCAACAATAATCCAAAAATCACTAAGGCAAAAATTGAAAGTCGGGCGGTCTAGTCAGAAAGATAAACACTGAGTAATCAAGGCGAAATGAAACTTAGCTCGAGAAGACTGAGGAAAACGATCTGACGAAGAGTGGCTGTGAAAAGACACATAATATACACTTCTGGGAAGATCACATGGGGAGAATCACAGGTGCAGAGAGTCAGACTGATTACAAGGGGAAGGCACATGAGGAAAAGCCTAATCACATAAAATTGGCCAAAGCCAAAACGCGGACAGGGAACACAAGACATTCCTATAAACAAACATACGGCTCCAGTCACGGAGTTTCTAACGTGCATAGATTAATGAGAAACAGGACAGCGCGATCAGATGTGAGCTTTCACAGAAAATGCAGCAAAGGTAATCAGGGAGAGCAAAGAGGCGGAGACTAGAACAGGGCGAGTGCTGAGAGCTTGTTAATCATTTAGTAAGTGCAATTATACAAATCCTTGGTGCTCGTTAGTAAGTTAGTATTATATACAAGGTTAGTTGTTGTTAGTAATCTCAGGAGAAAATGATAAACTGTTAGTATTGTTGGTAGATAGAAAAGAAGAGTGAAGCCAGTTAACGAGATCGGAAGGAAGATTGAAAACCAGAATCCAATAAATCACCCGAAGAGTGAAACACAAGACTGGGGCTGAGTGCAATGACTAGACATGAGACCAGACGGGGAGACAAAGTGCAAAGCAAAATGGAAAACATGAACCGGAATGTGATATGGCAAAATGTGAAACATGGAAAAGTAAACTAAGATAAAACAAATCAAAGTAACCAATGCACGTTACAAGATACAAAGAATAGTCAGACAAGAGCAATAATTCAGAAACACGGGTCAGTCAGAATATACAAGGCATGAACATGGTCAATGCAGAACAGAACATGAGCAAATAGCAGAATCACAACAATTGGTACTTACCTTTTCTGCAGTGAAACCAAAAACTTAACTCAGTGATATACTAGTATTTATAAGCCTCCGTCACATACCCGTTTCTTGTTAAAACTGATTTATACGCTGGTCATTCGGTGTTACATCTCAAAAGGTCACTGACCTGACTGAGCTTTTCTAGTTGATGCGTTTTCAAAGTTTCTTGTTATGTCTTCGCTGATACCCAGACGACATACGTCCGTACGACAGTTTTTACTTGTGCAGGAATAAAATACACCAAACACAGCTGTTAGACCAGAGTCTACTCCCTCTTTCAGAGCTGATATCAACAGCAGTTATTGAACTTTATAGCAATTGAATGCTTTATACGGAGTGTGACACCAGGATACTAGGTGTGCGTGATGAAGCATGAAGTCTGCAACTTTTGCTGGTTTTACAACTGGTTGTGTGGTGTATTTTGAGTGTTCTTAATTTGCATTTTGAGTAAAACTCTGAAATTTTGCAACCTTTTATCCTTTAATACTGAGAAAAATATCAAATTTAGGGCTAAATTCCAAAAACATCAGAAATGTCTATACGACAGCTTTTGTTTGTCTGTACAACAATTACTTTTTTCAGCTAAATGTTCTCAATACTTCATGAAAAACTAAAATATCTTTTAGAAAGGATTTCCACCCTATAAGCAATTACCTATAGATTGTGTAACACTATTATGTTTTTTTTTTCAGTATCAAATCAGATTTTTTCATCTGAAGTTATATGTTGAAAAAAATGCCTTTTCTCTGCGTCAGTATGGCAGATATTTATTTGGCAAATTTGTATAAAAAATGTGGCATATTCATTTGGGATTAACGGTCTATCATTGGGTAACAAATGATTTTCACCAAGCAAAGCCTGAAACTGTTCAGAATCACAAAATGTTCTGTGAATGTCCGTACGACTTGCGTGGAATCGCTTAAGAAGCATTTAATATTTTAATGTACTTTGTACAAAAGTAGGATTTTACATTTGGATCAGCTTTTAATATTTGTAATTATTTGTACATGTTTTAGTTTTTTCCGAAATAGGCTATGTTTTTCGCTCGTATCTTCCTGTCCTCTTGAGACAGGGCCTTGGGTTTCACTGTGACATCAAACCAATCAGCCATTTTACTCTCGAACCTTTTGTGGCGAAGCACCAGAAAAACAGACACCGACAGAGCAACAGGTTGGCGAGAATCCAGCCCACTGGGCGGTAATTTTATTTTCAGAAATAAACCAAAAGGGAAACTTTGTGAGCCTTAAGACACTTTAAAGGGCATCAGCCACAGTCACATGGTAGAGTAGCAGCCAGAGCAAGGCATTCTGGAGGGAGCTTAAACTCCGGACCCCCTGTCTCTCTGCCTTTGGACTCTGATAGAAAAAAATACAGAGAGAACAGTGATTGGTAACGCACTGGTGAAACACTCTCTCAGCCAACCTGACTCACTTTGCTGCTATGCCGGCTTTATATTGCGTTCTTGTTTGATATAGATATGGGATCAGGTGCGTGGTCTCGCGCAGAATGCGCGTGGAGAGCCCTTCTCGCACGCCTGGCCACAACTGGCGGGAGCTGTCCAGAGTAGAGTGGCGGCCAGGGGTCCTGAACAGAGTCCCGACCAACATGTGCTGTCCATGGTTCTGCCGGAGGAGCACAATAAAGGGAATCTGCGGCTTCGGGCGGTGTGATGTGGGCAGTGGGCAAGTCTCTTGTTGTAGTTGCCACAGTTTATACAGTTGACAACACAGCAGTACTGATCACCAGCACTATAAAAGGCAGTTTATTTTTATCCTCTGGTTCCCCCACATGGACCATCACCCCTTAAATTTGACCTCAGCTGAGAAAAGTGAGGAAGAACTGGGAAAAAAACACCAACCAACAGCAATGACCCCCGAAAAAAAAAAAGGCATGGCAGTGTGCAATCGATACACCTGTTCCTGAGGGACAAACAGATAAACAACAAAAATAACAGCAGAAATGCATCAGTTGCCTACATTCAGATTGCTAATGCTTTTCATGCAGATGAACAGAGACTTGCAGGCATCTATGTTATCTAAGAACCAACAATACTTTTGTCTTTATAAATTTTATCTATTTTTCACATCTCTCTTATTCTGAAATCGCTCACCTTTGGGGATTTTGCTGGTTCAAATAGCTAGCCAGAATTCTTGCTAGCCACGTACAAAGCGCAGTTGTAAAGCTTGTGTGGTGTCACGACATCATCGTAGCAGAGCCACAACTGGTGAACTGTGATGTCACTCCCGGATGAAGTTTATTTGCTTGATCCCAGAACAACGCTTACACTGCAATCTCAGACTCTAATATTGGGGATGCAGTTTTGAGCACAAACCTTGCACAGTTGCTAATATTAGACTCGGTAGGTTTGGTGTAAAAATAGTCTTTGCATTTTTACCAGAATTTTTAACAAAGCCCATCTTTAAGTTATATAGGCAGGGAAAGCACTGATTCTGCAACTGCTACTGAGCAGTGAGTAATAAGCTACCCCTGATTAGAAGTTAAAAGGATAAGAATCTCCTTTCCGGGATGAGTTGTGATTATGCCTCTTTGTGATGCATTCCATGCTTTACATACTGTTCCCTAAACCGTCTTCCAACTCAACTCAGCCTAGTGAAAAGAGTACCTCAAAATTTTTGGCTTCTAAAAATTCCTTGCTGAAGTAATGATGCATTCTGAGTCTGATGCAAGTCTGAGTCAAAGTTTTTCTTTACAACTGCTTTGCTGGGATGCTAATTTTCTTCTTATTAGGTATCAATGTTGGGTTTTTGAAAGATTTTTTTTTTCTAACTGCACTGTTTAGCTGATGCTGTTATAATCAAGTACCACTTTGCAAGAATGAGAAGATTAGCTCGACTATTTGTCCTTTAGAGGGAACTGATAAGGATGTTTGCAGGCTCCCGCTCTAACTTTTATGCTAATGTGATCTTGAAACTTTGATAACCTTAGGTGAGATAAAGAGATTTATCAAGGAATTCCATATTGATCATTTCCCAATTAGAAGGGATCGTGATTAGAATGCAAAATTAAAGAGGAAAAAAGTTATGGTGAGGAAAACCGAACTGGCATCTCATTCCTGGTTACGTGTGAATGACCTCAAGGGGTCATAGTGCCAACTGACCCTATCAAACCCCATGAAAAAGAGAGCGAAAAAGTTCAACTTTTTATTTTTTATCAAGACCCAAGTGCCCTTGAAATTTAGAGGTAAAAAATTGTTGAAATTTGCTTCTGTGTTGCTATTGTATCATAGTTTGATCATTTACTGTCCTTGCTAAACTATGTGGTTCTGGCTGTGCATTGGGGCCCAAAACTATTAATCAAAGAAGCTTTTGATTACACTGCCCTTCCTTATATACAAATCATGAAACTCCAGTACAGGAAGTCAGCATTTATCGTTAAAGAATTTATTGTAGACCATTTGTTTTCTGGCAACAATTCTTTTTGTTTTAAGGCAGTGTATCGGTCTTCAATTTTCTAGCAACAAGTTAGAAACTGCATGCAGTCCAAAGGAAGCAGTCAGTCTGAGTGCGTGCAGATGGCCATTTTAGAGTATACAGTAATTTTGATTTTGGTGAGATCTTTTTTTTTTTTTTGGCTTATTTCTGTTCCAATCCAATTCCTTCATGCCAGTCTTTCTGAATTTCTCTGTTTCGCATTTGGAAAATAAGAAAGAAACCAGTTTAGCATTCAAGGCAGTAGATTATAGTTGGAGATTAGCAATGGAATTGGTTTATGTGCTGAAGCATTTAAAATGGCAATGATGACTGACCAAGAGCAATTAGTAAATAATGACTTTCAACAATACAATTTGCGAGTGTAATTTCCTCTGGTCCTGAGAGAGAGGCCGGGCAGGGCTGTTTCTTTCAGGGATCTCCGTGAAGGTTACACACCCTCCAGCGAGGCACGGAACTACGAGTGGTTTTCAAATTGGTACCCTGGCATGAAATTAAATGGCGTTATTCAATTGATTTATCATAAGTGGTCCTATAATTCATAGCTTCTGAGTTTGTTTGGATAATCAGTGTTGGTGTTTCGAGCAGATGGAGAACAGTAGAGGAGTTTGATCATTTCAGAAATTGGCCTAACTGGGAAGAGTCACTATTCTGTACTGAAGGTGGAAAAAATTATGTTTGGGGGGATCTATTAAATAAAATCTTGATCTGAAGTCTTATTTGACGTTTATAGGATCTTTTAAAGTGCTAATTTATTGATATTTAATCACCTCCCTCCACATCCAGAGTCATTAGATAATGAGAGTGGATATTCTCCCAATTTGCGAGGGGGAAGAAGGTTACTCTTATTCCCCCAACTGCTGGTGGAACAGGGGGATGGTCACTCTTATTGCCCGAGCCATCTTACTAGACCCTTGAAATAGAGCCAAAAACTTTCACCAAAAGTTATCGCTCGCAAAATATACCTCACATTTCATTGGATGAGAATGGTTGGGTGAATAACAAAACTGCCACAGTTGGGGGAATAGACACTACCTTGGATAACTCACTTATGAGGTGAAGTTATGTACAATTTCTTTGCTCATGCTCATCCATCCAGTCATTCATTTACTTGTTACATTTGCCTTCGTCTTTGGGGTGCAGTAACTTTTTATGAGGGCCAGGCGATATGGTGTATGGTCACCATTCAGAGGTTTCGGGGTCAGTCCCAGGTAGAAGGCTGCTGACCTACCTTTGAGCCGGTGCTCGACCTGAATATCTTCAGTGAAAACGTACATACCTCCATACCCGCAGCGCATGTCAATGCTTATAAGATGTGCAGGTGCTGTAACTCATAACAGGAGCCAAAATGTGAATGTAAAATTATTTCTGTTTTCATTTGATTCCGTTTAAGACATACTTGATGAAACCTGGAGATAAACCTTATGGTTTATTCATGGTTTATGTATTAAATGAGATATTGTTGTAACAGGCAAAGAAAAAAAAAACTTTGTAAGAGACTTTGAATTCTGTGATTAGAATCTTTTTTTTGTATGCGTTTGTAACATGATTGAAATCAGAATGCCGATTTGAATCTGTCACTTTAGAATAACCACACAACTGTTTAAAAAGATTATATTAAAAAGTATTGTGGTGTTCTCATTATTTTTATTTAGGGATCACCAAATCCAGTAATTGCTAATCTGACAGACTTTTGTTTTTTTTTTTTAATTAGATGACACAATGCAGTGACAGGCCTTGAATTGTATCATTTTTATGGGAAGGTGTTGTAAAGCTAAGATTTCGGATAACCTTACAGCAAAAAGCATTAATTCTGTCACCACTATACAACAAAATGTATGGGCTTTGTGGGCAATGAATTTCTTTGGTTTCAATGAGTTTTGTTTTTTTTTTTGTTGTTGTTTTTTTTGTTTTCACTTAACTACATATTTTCTGGTCCTGTTTGTGTTGTAATTGCATTCAACCAATTGGTTGCTTTTATTATTTTGGTAGTATTTTCATAAGGCTGGTGTAAGCATGATGTAAACGCCGCAGGGAATGGAGCCAAACAGGTTCACTTGTGTAGTTAAAAACACTTTAAATAATTATTTCCATTTTATGAGCTCGCTAGCTTTATTTGTCCTCCAGAAGACCCTTATGGCAAAGTACAGTAGATAAGTCAAAGGACAAATTTGAGCAGGTAGCTCATTTTAGGAGGCAGGGGGTTTTAGCCAACATGAAGGGCGTCTGTGGCTCTGCCCGGAGGGTGGAATTTGAGCCCTGCTGGGTAGAGATGCTCTGCAGATTCCTAAAATGGCTCGCAAATTGAACGCTCAATGACAGTGTGGCTGACCTTGCTTGTCTATGTCACGGGTTGGAATCACCTGTAATTTACTGCGGTGGCTCTGGACTGTGTTCCAGACCTCTGCTGTTTGTTATTCCTTTGCGTGTGCGCCCCTGGGGCTGTTTCATTGATAAGACTGCTGTCCACTGGATTACAACAACCTACTTTCAAGTCAGGACTGTGCTGAATTATGCAAATGAGATCTTCTGCGGTTTATTTCTGTGGACTTTTATTTGGCTAATGATGTTGTGTTTTTTTTTCTCTTTATTTTACAAGGGAAATTCAGTGAAGAACATATTTTATTTTTCAAGGATGCCCCAGGAAAAATGTCAGAAATGTCACTATTGGATAAACTGAGTTAACCCTTTACAGGGCGCTAGAAATACCCTGAGTGAAAAAGTACAACGTGTTGGGCGTTTATCCATAAATAGTCTCACCATCACTTGCTGTAGACTTCGGTGAAAAGGGCATACGATCAAATGTGGCCTCACTACTAAATTTTTTGTTTTTCATGCAAAATCTCGCTAATCTCTAGAAATCCTACACAAACAACACCTATCTCAACTTTTAGCAAACCTTTTCAATTTTGGAATGCGCGGGTTTTCATCAGTTTTCTTTCGTGAGTAATGATGTTAGGTCCTTGTGAGTGGGTCTGTGTAAGGGCACAGAACAGTACTGTGAGAGGTCTGGAGAAGATTAGAAGTTTGAGACACTCAAGGCCACTGCCGATTGGTCAAACACCCTGATGTCACCGCCTGTGATATTGCCTGATTTCCTCTGATTGGTTGGGTGGAAATCGCCGCGAATAAACTGCCTCACGGAGAGGCATGGGGCGCCACTTTGGATGCCGACTGAAGTTACCAAATATTGTTCATCGCCTAATAAAGGGTTAAAGCTATTGCAGCATTGGAGTCAATTTGGCCTTGAACTAACAACTAAGCTAAGCGAACTATCATTGGCTACCTGATGCCCTGAATTGAATAAAATCATTCGTCAGGCTTAGTGAGGCAGTAGCCCCTGTAAAGCAGACGTCTGCTCGTATTGACCGCAAACCTGGACTTTGTGCATGGATTCAAATAATGAGTGCGCTTGAATTAAGTCATTCTCAATATTTAGTACCACCTCAATGGTCATTTTTCATGTTACTGGAGAAAGTCAAATTTGGGAACTTGAGTATCATTTGAAAAAGTAATTTGACTGAGACAAAGTGTGGGTCAGGACAGCTGTACGGTAATATGATTTGTATCTTGCAGCCAAAGTGCTCCTGTTATTCCGTTTGAGGAAGTGTGAGTGACTCCAGCTCCTCACTTCCCGGTAGCGTAATCGCCCGGCGCTGCCGAGATTAGATTAGAGAATAATGCTCTCACTGCCGGGAATCACTGTGTTCTCCAGGCCTCGAGAACCCCCACACCGGCTTGTGTATTCAAAGGGGAAAGAATGAATCGTATAGCAGTTACCTCGTTCTATTTTCATCCACACTTTCATTTACACATTCCTACGCGTTCATACAGGTTACTTATCCTATTCATGCTATGATACAATCAGCCAATCATGTCGCTGCAGTGTACTGCACAAGATCATGGAGATATAGGTCAGAAACTAAACACGGAAAAAATGCGGGGAAAAAAAAAATTGGTATTTGGGCAGAGGAGTCAATTAGCATAATATGGGAATTACAGCATGTGGGCATGAAAGGGGTTAATATTCACCTCAGAATTTAGAAAAAAATATTCACATCTAATATCAGAATTGGGGGGAACAAATCCCATCAGGCATCAGAATGGGGGAAAAAATGTTTGGGAGTAAAAATATTCCCATAAAACATCAAAATTTGAAAAACACTTCACATCAAACATCAAAATTGGGCGGCGGGTATTTCCATCATAACTGGGAAAATAAAATTTCCCATGAAACACAAGAATTAAGAAAAAAATATTGTAAATATTCCCATCAAATGTGAGTCGGGTGAAAAAAATATTCCCATCAGGCCTCAGAATGGAGAAAAATAGAATATCTTCAGAATTGCGTTAAAATATTCCCATGAAACATCCGGATTTAGAAAAAAAAAAATTAACATTGAACATCTTACTGGGGAAAAATATTCACTTCAAACATTAGAATGGGGAGAAAAAGGTGATCTCAGGGACTCAGACTGTGGCGCGGTTGTTAGTGCCAGAGGGGCTGGTTTCAGTATTTCGGAAGAACAGCAGGAGACCGAGTCACGTCCTGCCCCTGTCAGCCAAGAACAGAATCCGGAGGCTGCAGCTGGCACAGGCTCGCAAAACCCGCACAGTTTTAAGAAGGGAAAAACGATGCCTGGTATGATGAATCAACTTTTGTTGTGACAGGTAGATGGTAAGGTCAAGATATGACATCAGCGGCATGAATCCATTGACCCGACTGGCCTTGTGTCAACGGTTTATCACAACTGGCGAATGTGTAATGGTTTCACGATACAATTTAGGCCCCTACAATCAATCAATCGTCGTTTCAATGTCACAGTGTCGGCGTCTTTTTGAATCTCTTTACAACCTCAATTTACTCGTCTTTTTGTGGATGTCCTCAGCAGCATAATGCGCCAGATCACACAGCAAATGTTGATTTGAACTGGTTTCATGAACATGACAATGACTTAAGTATACAATGGCCTCCCTAGTCACTCGTTCTCAATCTAATGGAGCATCTTTAGGGTGCGATAGAATGGGAGACTCGAAGAATGAATGAGCTGTTGACACACAGGATCTGTGTGATGGAATCATGTCTACAGGAACCAGAATCTCACAGGAAAGTTTCCAATAGCTTGTGGAATCCAAAGCACAAAGAATTGAGGGTATTGCCAATATGCGAAAAATACCCGGATGTAGCACTTTCGGCAAAATATATTTCCACTTCCGGAACCCACTTACTTCCAGCGCGCTACTGAGGTCACGGCTATTGTTTAGCGTCAGCTAGGTTCGCCTCGGCCGTGCACGCACACACACGTAAACCAAGCCGAGGAAAATGTAAACATTCACCAAGCGCACAGCTAGTTTCACGAGCGTATGGGCGAGTATACAAGTAAGTACTCGATGCAGTCGGCGGAACCACGCACGCCTAAGCAGCATTCAATTTTTTCCCGCAGCCGCGAAAGAGATCGAAAGCGACTGGGTAACCGAACTATCCCATATTGCATCTTAAACGAGGCACGAATGTAACATCCTGGCATTTTTTGCGTATTAGCGATACCCTCAATTGAGGCTGTTTTGAGAGGAAAGAGAGGTCTTATTCAGAGTTACCTCCAAGGCCGGAGATACACTTGCTCTTAGCTACATGTTTGCCTGCGTTCTACACTGACACAATGAAAAACGCACGTGATTGGTAGAAGCTCTGTAGGGGCAGTATAGGGATATGACAGCATTAGGGGATTCCTGGCAAATCTGGACGCTCTATACGGTCTGGTCTATCAGTTCTCCGATGTGCCTTCTAGCGTAATTTTCCAGTGACTTGCAAAGTCCACATGCAAGTATGTGAACTCTTCGGTTCAGGATGCAGTAGGCTATCCACCCAAATTCATCGTTTAAAAGCAAGTATATCTTTGGCCTAATAAAGCGCACAGTGATTGTGCATGTCAGTTAATGCATAATTATGCACCTCATACAACTATTCACATTATCAGGCTCACACACAAATAGTGTCTGTTGAAGACACTAAATGTGACCAGACACATGCCAATCTGCAAAAACACGATCGTATTTCCTTCCCATATGGGATCCAGATTTGATCTCCACGTTTTTCTATTTTCCTGGGTCTTAGTCATCTTTTGATGCTACAGCACCTGCTTACATTACCCTGAGGTTTTAAATAGAAGGTTTCATCATCAGTTTATGACTAATTAATCATTCATAAGGGCTGGTTTTATTTCCAGCATTGATGATTCTTCTGTGTTTATACATTGTGCAAACCGTATCCATAATGTGATGGTGTGGATTTCTGCCACTTCAATGAGTAGATTCTTTCTCAGTCCTCACTTAGAAAAGCTCAAAAACTGATGGTGCCAGGAGTTCCTTTTTCTCCGCTGCTTTTCTTTAGCTCCAAATGAGGCCACTCGTTTCAAACAAAGACCTTTGTTGAAAGACCTTAACAGTTCGTCTTGAAGTTTCACTCTTAAAATAGGCTGATTTTCCTCCAAGTGGAAGCAGTGAACTGCATCAATCTCACTGTCCTCACCGCTGCAAAATGCAGGTCACATAACCCTTCATAGGCAAAATGTATTTAAAGCCTGACAGACGCCAGACACAAACCGTACAGCATACAGTTCTCCAAAATAATATTTCACTGTGCAGATTGACTTCCTTCATCTGTTCTCTAATGGTTACTAATTGCGTGAGAGGCAGGAGTCACCTATAAATCTTCTCTTACAGCATTGCGCAGCAATCAGTACATAATGAGATAATAATCTTAGTACTTTTTTAAGTCGCTGCTCCTTTAAGTGTGTTTTTAAGATGTGCATGGGGTTTAATTGAGATCTTATGTTGCGTGTGCGAAGCAAGGGCACATAAAAATGAGGTTCCCCGTGTCAGTTCCCAGTATTCACCCTCGGGCACTGGGGCACCGCTGTGTTTTATAGAATCCTGCTTTTGTATCGTATCGTCTCAGGCTTTTCCTCTCAAAGAGTAATCAGGGTAACATTCTTTTCACAGAGGACGCATGAGAGCAAAGTAAAATCAAAATATTTCAAAAATATTTTCGACAAACGCAATGTGAAGATGCTGTGTGTGTGTGTGTGTGTGTGTGAGTGTGAGGAGAGGGGGAAATGGCAAGAGGAGAAAGAGAAAGTCAATGAGAGGCAGGGAATCTGCACACACATCCCTACAACTAATCAGTAAAATTCTTCTCCCGAACATTAACATTCCAGATTAACATATTACTGAAATACCTTTCAGTACAAATACACACACACACACACACACACACACACACCTGGCCCAGTAAAGACTTAGTCTGTAGTCCTTTATGGATTTGTGCATTCCTTTTTCACATTCGTTGTAAAGGTTATCTCTTACTTTAAATCTGTGACCAAATCACGAGTTCACAGCTGAACCCTGTTTTAAAAACAGTGGGCTCGCTCCAGCTTGTACCGCGCATTATTGGTTCAGGGCTTGTTCTATTAAATTATTCATGTGGGATACTCCGTGCTGTCTGACTGCAGAAATAAAATAAGAGCCCTGATTATCAGGGGACTGCCTTCCACCGCGGGTGGAGACGGCGAGCTATCAAATGCGCGTTTGCACTGAGCGTTAGCTGAAGGTTCTCACTCAGGTGAGAGCCAGACACTGTAGTTTCCTTTGGGGAATTCTGCGTTAGCCTGCCACTCTAGTGCTGTAAAATGGTGAAGTCTTCATGAGGAATGCTATGTGATTGCACCTCGTAATGTTGGGGTCTTGTGTCAAGCATCTTTGAAACAATCCAGTAATCACCCTTATGAAACTATCCTATAGTTATTTCTTAGTGATACTATAGTATTAATGGCATATCCATAACGTTACTATAGTTTGCATAGTATTACTAGAGTAGTACTATAGCCATCACATTATAACTGTCACCAGATTCAACAGCACCATGAGATTAGTCGACACAACTGTATTGCTGTAGTTTGAATAACTATAGGAATACTAAACCCTGGTGTCAAATATACCATCCATTTACTATAGGTTAACTATAGAAATTTCTTATAAGAGCTGCTACATTCATAACCACCACAAAATACTGTGCAGGAGTGAAGCCGCGATATTCAAGCCTTTCACTCGAAAATACAAGCATTAGCTCAAAAACCTTGGTATTGCCCTTGTGTGAATCTGAATATTTACCGCACTCCAAACACTGCTTCAGTCTCCTCTGCCCCTCCTGATGATTGGGCGATGGTTATCTTTACCGCACATTCCCATAAAAGCTACATTTAGTTTCCGATATATTTATCGAAGTCACTAAGGCTTCCCCATTTGCATTTTTTATTTGGAGAAAAGTGGAAGTTGTTCACCTATGTGAGTGAACAACTGTGTACTTGTTTTGTTTGGTGGAAATGCGACCACATCAGTTTACTAATGCAATGATTACTGTGGAAGTTAATGGAACCAAGTCGTAAAAAGGCACTGCCGCAGGCGCACGCGGTGAATGCACAAATATGGCGCAGCTTATTGATAGAGATCATAATTAAACGCGCCCGTAGAGACAAAGGAAATTGCACATTCATCATTTTAAATTGGCCCAGAGGCTGATGGGAGACCTGTGCACCACTGCTCTCTCACACCGTTGTGATCGGGGTGTGCTAATGTTCACCACCCCGCCGAATCAGCAGGCAACTGCAAGAAAAACCCTCTTTGTGTCAAGAGCCCAGTTTAGAAGCACAGTTTTTTTTAGACCTTATTGTGGTTATACAATATTATGCAAGGAAATATGTCATCAGTGGTACTGCGGGATGATGGAAGCATGTCTCATCTGAAGGAACCGTGAACCAATGCATCAGAGAGCTAAATAAACATCGGGAAACCTTAACTTAGCATTTGTAAATTCTCTTTGATTATTATTATAATATAATAATAATATAATAATAATAATATAAAAAATATTATTATATAATTATAATATAAATAATATAATTATATAATTATATGATTATAGTATACATAATATAAATATATAATTATAATATTATAATTCTTATTAAGAACTTGAAAACCTCAATGAAGTATCCCTGAAGTAACACCTCAAACTATCAAACTATTCAATAATGTATAAATTAATACCATAGTTAACATGAACAACATTAGTAAATGATTAGTAGACCAATTAGTTTATTTTTAACTAGTACTTAATGCTTCTCACTGCATTAAGTAAATTTAATCAATGCACCCTAATTGTAAAATATTACCATTGTTTTACATCCATCCTTCCTTCCTTCCATCCATTATCACAGCCACACAGTGGTGCAGTGATTAGCACTGTTGCCTCAAAGCAAGAAGGACTTGGGTTTGAATCCGGCCTGAGGCCTTTCTGCATTGAGTTTGCGTGGGTTTCTTCCGGGATCTCCTCCTTTCCCCACCCACAAATACGAGCATCATCAGAACACTCCTGCTGGTGCCCCTGACCATGGTACTGGCCTGAGAATTGGAGCTGGTCCCCGGGCGCTGCTCTGTGGCTGCAGACTGCACCTCGCTATGGGGTGGGTTTACATGCAGAGGCCAAATTACCCCACGGGGTTCCATAAAGTACATCTAATCTTATCTCACACCCTGGACGGCTCACCAATCCATTGCAGGACATGCACACCATTTACAGTCCAGCCACTCACACACTCATACCAACAGGCAAATCAGAGACTCCAGTTAGCCCGGGCTGTAAGAGGAAACCCTTACAAACATTGGTAGAACAAGCTAACTCCACACACAAAGGCCCCAGGCCAGATTCAAACCCGTTAACTTCTTACTCTGAGGCAATAGCATTACTGGGCAACCATGCCACCCCATTATTATTAGTATTGTTATTTTTATTATTATTATTATTATTATGAAGTGTCCTCACGTTCATGCTTTGGAGAATGTTGATGCTGTGGACTGAAGCTGTAATGGTGCTCTGTGAAGAAAATCTCATCTGATACCCAGCTCACTCGCTATTACAGTATGATTTTCCTTCATTAATGCATATTTACATGCAGATGCTTCGTTGCTATTTCTGGCTCCAGCACTTTGGCTTCATTCCATCTGAATATATAGATTGTCGGCAACATTAAGCGTTCTGATGAATCTTGGCTTCTATCCAAAGTATTCTGGTTAATATAAATTGCACAATGCAGGCGAAATATAATTGGCACCCTCAAGATTACAGCTCATTAGTTACTGTGGTTCAATTATACAGGAGCTGCATATGTTTGGTTTAGAGATTTACCCTTACATGTTTCTGTGTTAGTGTGTCCTTGTCCTACAAAATGGAAGCACTCATAATGGTTGTCAAATCCCAGGGCTCGAAATGGTCCCAAGGTGTCTTTTCGCTGGCATAAATTCCCATTGACCAACCATAAAGTCAGCTACAGATAAAATTCCGTGAGTGCCATTCTAATTCCCACTCAGATGGTAGAGATGGAATATACATTTATATACATTTTTTGTAAACAAAGTGTAACTGTGAAGAAGTGATTTGCAGACAGGAGTTTCAAAGACGGGCAGCCTCCTTCCACTGGTGGAGAAAGATCATCAGTTTGTCAATATATCTGCAGCAATAAACATTTAGTGAGGAGTCCAATTCTCGTGAACTTCCTCTGAACTTTTGATATCGACTACACACAATTCATTCATACCATATGCATAAAAAGCAATCTTATGACTGAAGTCATTTGCTCATTGGATCTGCCCCCGATTATTTTCATAATATCGTTCATGCTAATGGACCACTGATGATGGTGCCAATCAGACCTGCTTTTGTTTCTGATATAAATTAAAACAATATGAAGTCTCTGCTGTGACGGGTGATATTCACAACAGTTTTGTCACATTTATTGTGAATATTTGCGGACGTGTTGATTGATTTTTAATTGAGCATTTTTCTTAAGATTGGCAACAAATCTTTTGTGGTGGGGATAATTTGTTCTGAATGCAATCTTCAATCAGTGCAGATTTTCATTGTTGTCTTTTAAAAAGTAATCAAGTGCGGCAGAATTTTTCAAATTGTAATATTCTGAACTGTTGGGAAAAATGCAATTTCCCCTCCCAGTGTGGCTTTCTGCCCGAGATTGAAAAGGCCCAGTGACAGGAAATGCCTAAGCAGATTTTGTAAGTCATCAGTCAGAATTACAATGAGTTTCTAGTGCTCTCTGCAATCGTATGGAAGTCTCATATGCAAGCAGTCAAGGGGAGAAAAAATCTAAATGAAACACCTGGGAACCTAAATAATGCCAGATTAGTCAGATTACTGCCAGAATACAGTCGGAGAGCAAACTGACATGTCTCTTCTTTCCGACCAGTGGTCCTGCTGGATACCACCGCTGTGCTTGGGGAGTTGGGCTGGAAGACCTATCCGATTAATGGGGTAAGTCCACTTCACCATTGCCTGCCTCACCACATCGACCCAGACAGCAAACACATGCTGGTTCTGTGCCGACTCCATGTGATCTGGCTATAATCTGACCCGGAGTTGCCTGCTATCTGGGCTGTGGATTAGTCTGCGGTAGGCGTGAGCGTCAGTGAGCTCTTCAGAGTGTTGCGAAACTGTGCTTTTATGGACAACAGTACAGACCATGGAGGAACTCACAGGAGAAAATGAAACGTAGACCTCGCAGTGCTGGGTTCTTACATTTTACCAATAACAAACTGCTGTTCATATCTCATATTAAACTGGCAACTCTGCAATTCAAATTCCAAAGCTCCTGCGAAACTGGAACAAGAAATCTTTTCCTTGTGAACAATCTCACATGATTAACTTCCTGGAAACTTGCCTTGAGTTGGCCATGATGTTGCTAGTAGCTTGTGCTGTACATGATCACATGGTCTTAGTAATAGGGCAACAATTCTGACTGGCATTGCTAGTGCACTTAAGATGTTTAAACGTGGTAAGTGCTATTTCTGGCCCACCATTTCTGAAATGGACCAGGTCCCCAGTATTTATCAATACAACCTTCCCTGGCCAAGTAGATCACGATTCTGAGAAACAGAATAACGGTCTATCTAGCCTGGTCACTTTTGTTCAGTACATACCTAACTCATAACTCACTCCATATTACTTACATTAAAAGTTACAAATACACGCATTGTTTTTGCTTGGTAGGACTGCTTTCACAATAATAATCGTAGTGTCGGTACAGAATTGCACCCTTTCAGTGTTAGGTCCGACACTTCAGCTGGTTTCATCGTGGATATTCAAAGCAAAGTGTGAGGAGTGTTTAGCAGTCATTTTTTCCAAGTCACTCTGTAGTTGTGTTTTGGATGTGCCATGCAATTAACCAATCATGATGTCATCATCTATTCCCATTAAGGCCAAGTGTTTCTGCATGGCAGATAGCTAATATAATGGCAGATAAAGTTTTTAATGGATACATTTGTGGGAAAAAAAAACACACAGGAGTTCATTAAAATCGTCCAAATTCCATAACACAGCACACAGTTTCTTTCCTACCTCACCCTGGAGGATCTTGAAAAAGGATTGCTTTTAGTTTGACTGTTTTTTTGTCGGCTTGTTCGCAACTCGGTCTCCACATTATTGCAGCAACCATTTCCAAATTTGGAACACAGGTTGCCCATGGTCCAGAGTAAAAACCATTTAATTTTGGAGAAAGTAGGCCGAGTTCTATGAGGATATTGGTCAAAGTTCAGAAATATATTTTTTTCCAATGTAACTTCAGTTGTCTTGGGTGAATTGAGTTCAAACCAAGCTCAAAAAGTACTGTTTTCAATTAAAGATCCAGGGGGTAAATGTCAGAGGGGTCAGGTAAGAAAATGTTTAATGTCCAAAATATTGTCAATTTTCCTCTAATTATGCTGACTTTTGTGGCATCTCATGAGGACTGGCGTATAGTTCCTCAAATACAGAGAATAATTTAATCTTCCTGATTCTATAGCGCAAAGATTTTTCCATTATAAGCTTGAGTGAGGTATGTTGTGCCTGACACCATTTGTGTGTGTGTTTTTTTTTTTTTCTTTTCTCAAGTGCACAAATTTTTGATATTTAAAAGCTTACTGTGTGGAAATCTAGTCACTTTAATTCCAATCCGCAAGGGACCAATTATTGGATTAAAAATAGCCATTGACATTGTGAAATATATATCATTCATAGTGACTCTGGGACTAGCATGTCATTTTAATTCCCCGCCAACATGAAGTGGGAGGGGGATATAGGTTTGACCTCTGTGTGTGCGTGCGTGCGGGCGTCCGTGCATGTGTGCGTCCATCCATCCGTCCCTCTGAGAGAAAGGGGACAACTTTTCTCAGAAACTATTACAGACAGGACAACCAAATTTGGTGTGTAGCTTCAGACCATAAAGGCCTTGATGGAGTTCGAAAATAAGAAGCACACGATTGGCAGGGGGATGTTGTTGACCGTGTCGACTTATGTCCTGCATTGCATAGTATAAATTCTCAAATAAAAACCAGCTTTATTGACTTCAGTTAGCAAGATAAACCAGTTAGTCGTCTCTGTTCTTATCAGGGGATGGACAAGACAACAAGAAACTCTTCAGCAAATAATTTCAAAAATTGATGTGAAGTTCATCATCTTGTCTAAAGTCCTGCTTCTTGTGCCGCCACTGTTCGACTGAACCATCCATGATATTCGGCATTATTATGCAACACGCTTCAGGGGAAAAATTTCAAGCCATTGGAGGGCTTTGAAAAGTTCTGTGTATCATGCCAATCTGCAAGCAGTTTAAGCATGTTAGTGCTTACAAAGAACTGCCCTAGTGGCAGCTGTGCCCCTTTTTCTAAATTCTCTATTAATTGATTGACTTTTATCACTGTGATTGTTTATTTTGGATCAACATAGTTACTATATTTTATTTATTTATGTATTTATTTATAAGGGCCATTTCTTATAACTACTAATCAAGAATACCAATAACTGAGCTGACATATACTTGCGGTAAAATCAATGGCTGTGGCTGCCATCAATAAGTGGGGTCACTGTTGAAGAGTAAATTAATTTTAGTGCCACCATTAACAGCAGCTGATACTCTTGCTGAAAATTCCTTTAAACACAAGTAAACTTTTTTGAATGAAAGATGTTAAAACAGAACACCACCGGTTTTTCTTGTAAACTGAGGCAAAATTTTGAACAGTTGAAAATTAGTAAATAGCTCCCAAATACAAGTATGTTTTCAGTTTAAAGGCTACGTTAACCAGGTGTTTTCCCTTGAGAAATCAGTAAAATTTACAGCCCCAATTCAGAAATAGTTGGGACAAACTGTAAATTGTGAATAAAATCGAAACGCAATGACTTTCAAATCACACTAGCCAGTATTTTATTCACAATAGAACAGAGATATCATAGCAAATGTTGAAACTGAGAAATTTTACCCACAAAATGAGCTCATTTCAAATTTGATGGCTGTTACAGTTTTGAAAAAAGTTGAGACAGGGGCGTGTTTACCATGGTGTTGCATCCCCTCTTCTTTTTAACACAGAGTGGATGTGTCTGGGCATTGAGGAGACAAGTTTCTTGAGTTTAGCCATTGGAATTTGATTCCACTCTTGTTTAATACAGGATTCCACCTGCTGGAGGTTTTGGGTCTCCTTTGACAGACTTTTCCTTTAATTATGCTCCAAATGTTCTCAATCAGTGAAAGATCAGGACTGCAGCCAGGCCAGTTCAGCACACAGACTCTTCTGCTCCAAAGCCATGCTGATGTCATAGCTGCAGTATGTGTTTTGTCCTGCTGAAATACACAAGGCCTTCCCTAGAAAAGATGTCGTCTGGAGGGGAGCATATGTTGCTCTTCAACCATTATATAAATTTTTAGCATTCATGGTGCTTTTTAAAACATGCAAGTGTCCCACACCATATGCACTAATGGATCCCCATACCATCAGAGATGCTGGCTTTTGAACTGAACACTGATAACAGGAGGGGTGGTCTTCCTCCTCTTTAGCCCGGAGGACACAACGCCCATGATTTCTAACAAGAATGTCAAATTTGGTCTCGTCTGACCACAGGACACTTTGCCACTTTGCTACAGTCCATTTTAAATGAGCCTTGGCCCACAGAACACAGCGGCGCTTCTGGATCATGCTCAACAATGGCTTCCTTTTTGCATGATAGAGTTTTAGGTGGCATCTGTGGATGGCACGGCAGATTGTGTTTACAGACAGTGGTTTCTTGAAGTATTCCTGGGCCCATTTAGTAATCTCAATGACAGGATCATGCCGGTGAGTGATGCAGTGGTGTCTGAGGGCCCGAAGATCACGGGCATCCAGCAAAGGTCTTCGGCCTTGTCCCTTACGCACAGAGATTTCTCTGAATCTTTTGATGATGTTATGCACTGTCGATGATGAGACCTTCAAAGCCTTTGCAATTTTACGTTGAGGAACATTGTTTTTAAAGTATTCCACAATTTTTTATACACAAGCCTTCACAGGTTGGAAAATCTCTGGCCATCTTTACTTCTGAGAGACTCAGCCTCTCTAAGACATCCCTCTTATAGCCAAACATGTTGCATGCCTGATGCCTATTAATGTAATTGCTTGCTAAATGTTAATCAGCTGATTCTGTAATATATTAATTGCTTTTTCAGCCCTTTTTTGCCCATGTCCCAATTTTATTGAGAACTGTTGCAGAATTTGAAATGAGCTCATTTTGTGGATAAAATGTCTCAGTTTCAACATTTGAAATGCTATCTATGTTCTATTGTAAAAAACATATTGGCTCAAGTGATCTGAACGACATAACATAACATAACATAACATAACATAACATAACATAACATAACATAACATAACATAACATAACATAACATAACATAACATAACATAACATAACATAACATAACATAACATAACATAACATAACATAACATAACATGACATGACATGACATGACATGGCAAGAACAGGCCATTCAGCCCAACTACACTCGCCAGTTTCTTGATTGCATTTTGATTTTATTCACAATTTACACTTAGTCCCAACTATTTCACAATTGGGGTTGTATTAATATTAAAAGAAATTCAGTGAATCTTTGCAGTGGTTTTCAATAACACCCCAGTACTCTCAGTGCACCCGCACCAGGTTGCCCTGCATGCTCACCTGACAGACAGCTTTTCCTCCTCTTACTGATTGATGTAACTTTACTAAAAACATGCTCACTTGATACTTTGAAGAGCCTTTGTTCATAAGCTGTTTTAAATTCTATGAATATTGAGTTGCCAAGGGTATGTGCTGCCGGGACCTGACTTTCAAAATACTGGAAGCAGATTTCAGCTACTGCGTCATACTTACAGCACTGACTTGAACATAAGTGACATGCAAGAAACCATGTTGTATTGGGTTTTTTACCAGCCAAATGGCTAAATTAATTGATAAAAACTAAACTTGCTAATGTTACAGCTGTCTTGGCAGATTTGCCAACTTTCAAGGCAGGGTGTCATTTTGCCCAAATAAATTTGTATTACCATCAATGTCAAAATTGCGGTGAGAGAGCTCGCATATACACTTTGAAATCAACCTGTTCTGCATTCCAGTAGCAATGAGACTTGAGTTTTTGGTATTAAATTACTATTATGTTCATATAGCTAGTTTTCCAGCTTCAGTATTTTATAAATAGCTGTTGGTAACTGAATTTAATTCACAGTGCGATAGAAGCTTTAACTCAAGCGAAGTTGACATTCACAGAGTCTGAAACTTCGATTGTCGTCCAGGTGGCACCTGTACGAGTTCGTCATCACTAAATGTAGAAGAAAAAAAAAAAAACACAACATGGCTGAGTTGGGTAATCTGGAGAATACAGTCACTAACTAGAGGGGCACTCGGTAGAGCGCATACCTCCGCTTCGACATATGTCAGCATTTTCGGTTCTTCCGGATCTGGAATCCTGAATGTGTTCCAGATCATTTCCAAAATTGAATCAACTCCTCCATGGACTACCACCTTCCATCCTACCAAATTTCATGCCAATCTGTTCATAACTTTGAGTTTTCATGTTATCCTACTGACAGACAAACAAGCAAATAAATGGGGGGGGGTGACATAACCTCGTTGGCAGAGGAAACTGCTGTACATTATGAGGCACTCAGATAAAAGTCTTGAAATATCACTTTCAAGCCAAGCTTTTCTTTTTTCTGTTTACAGACTAGCCACATAAAGTATCAATTTCAACAATTTTCAGTGGAGCGGCCTGTTGTTATCCCACATAAATTGGAACTGGGTACAGTCATGATACAGAGAGATTATTATCATGATGATTATTAGAACTCCTGCGTATTATGATATTTTTCAAAACGTCAGCGACATGAGCAATGTTGAAAGTGCGGCCCTTCTTTCTATCTCCATTCCTGTTGTCTCCGACAGTTGATTGGTTACCTGTCAGAAGTGAATACCTAATCTGTTGATCCTACTAGCACAGGGGTGGACAATTTTGGTCCTGGAGGGCCGGTGTAGCACAGGGACGGACAATTTTGGTCCTGGAGGACCGGTGTATATGCAGGTTTTTTTATCAATTAACCCTGACAAATTGATCTATTTGGTT
The DNA here is from genome assembly GCA_029721435.1 of Gymnothorax reevesii. NCBI lineage: Eukaryota > Metazoa > Chordata > Actinopteri > Anguilliformes > Muraenidae > Gymnothorax > Gymnothorax reevesii. The sequence continues at coordinate 62,113,915 of CM056587.1, read as the reverse complement.
GCATATACAAATATAGATTTGTTCAATGATTAGATCAAATAAAAAAAATTATGAAGGGAGACAAGAACAGTCTTTGGTGGTCATTCATGATAATTTAAAGAAATGCGCCTGAAATGTCAGATTTCATGAATGGTTTGGCTAATTTAGATAATCAACTAATTAAAGGCCAGAAGTGTGAAAACCAGGGACAGATATGGCCCTCGCTGCCCACCTCTCGACTAGCAGATGGGAAATTAAGCCATAATTCAAGAAGAAACCTTTATGGAAATAAAGAGGTAGCAGCGTTATTATTATTATTATTATTATTATTATTGGCAGACGCATTACACTGGATGATTTGGAAAATGATGGACATTATAATTGTTCCACCCTATATAGAAATCATCAATTAGGATATTGCATTTTTATTATTTTTGATAAAAATACACAGCAATATTTCCTGTTAATATTTAATGCATTGTATTTGTGATGTAGCATAATATCAGTCCATTTGAATAAATTACCAATAACACTGTAACATTGCCATGGTAAATATGGGTTTTGTCTGGTTAAAACACAAACACTATCCATTACATCAAATGGCTATACACTGAGAATTACAATTACCATGTTTCATTATAGACCAAAATACCCAGATATGGGCGAAGTATAAAGTGATTAGAGTTTATTCAAGCATTCGCTCATACTAGGCGGACTCACTTATCCCAACTATGGCATTGCCCTCATTATATTCACAACGCAACATATAAATGATTATTTCATACTTTGAGTATGTAAACAAAAACATTTCAGACAGTTATATTTGCATATCCTCTCATATTTCCTTACTGTTGGCTACTCTCAGTCACTCTAAATTATTGCATTTCCTGAGCACTTAATTATAAGTCCTCTTGCCGCCTTCCGTCTGGGCAGTATTCGCCTCTCAGCTTGTTGTGCAATCCACCTTCTTGAAGTCCTTAGATTAAATAAGTATCCAGAATACGGGATGATCTTTAGCTGTGAAAATATAAAATGAAAACTGTAACTGTCTGAAACTAGGAGCGATACATGCATTTTGTACTAGCCTTCTGTAGTGCCTAACATATGGAGGACTCTTACCCCATTATATAAAAGGTGCATTCCTATCATGCAGATAAAGTATAAAACTATTCTTTTCATCACTGAGATATTTTCCCCCAAGTTAAGATAAGCCGATGAGAGTGATTTTTTTTTTCTTCATTCTTAAATTCAGTATTGACATTAGAAATCTCATTATAAATGGATCCAAAATGCTTTTGTTTTCTAGTGGCAGTTGCAGGCATGCAGATCACAGAAGCTGCAGGCACAATTGAATTATTGATGTGTATTTATTTTGCTTTTGATGGTGACATTTACAAGGAGAATAGAGCCCCTAAGAAAGTTGTAATTGCCTCTTTCAGTGTCCTTCAATAGACTCTTTGTAAAGGCCATTAAGTTAATTTCACTGCGGAATATCACTCGCTGACCCCATTGAGACAAAAATGGCTTTCAATAAAGTGCGCTTGTTCTGCTGCCGACCAACACAAAGATTTAGGGAACTCGAATTGGCCTCGGGAGAACCAGTGCGGAAGAAAATGGTGTCAATGAGAGAGCGCAAACGCAGGGAGGGGGAAAAAAGGTCTCATCAAAGTTTCTCTCCCGTCACAAAGGAACAAAGAAGTGATCAGAAGCGATAATGTTCATTAGCTTCGCATTTGTACTCCTGCCGCAAATCAAATCTTATATTTCATCAAATTTAAATGCTTGAAATAAGCTAACATAATAGCGCGAATGCTTCGGTAATAAACCTACCGATATTGTTCTGCTCAGTTCACATTTCTCCTGTCAGAGCATTTCTTTGTCATGCTAATCAAATACTTATTACCTGCGCAAGCTTGCCTGAATGAAACAAATATCCTCTCGCCCAAAGAGTGTTTATTGTTTAATGAGTTCTACTTTAATAGAGCGGAATGTTTGTTTACGTGCGCCTCCGGTCACAGCGTAGCGGGTGTGTTTTGTTGCCATCTCAACAAATCCATTTCCCGAGCACCCAGTCTGAGGAATCGTAATAAGATGGGGATGCGAAGTGCTTTCATAATCTTTACCCGACAGACGTTGCGCTTCTTAAGCCTGTATTCTTGACTTTTAATTAGAGGCGACTACCCCCGCCATTTCACCAAAATGACGGGATGATTTTGTTTATCTTTTTGCCGCGATTGAGTCTCCTTGAAATCAAATTGCTTCTGTCCCATTGCTTTTTGGAGAGAGAGCAGCCGCAAGGGACCGAGACCACACATCCACAGCGTCCATCGAGGCCGCGCGTGATATTTACCTTTAATCCTTCCCGGAGAGACGACCGCCCTTAGGAGCAGAGTGGAGCATCCCTCGTGTTTAGGCAGTGTAAATACTTCTGCTCTTTACCCTTTCTTAGATTCAATACAGTGTGTTTTTAGGGGAAAGCACAATTTAAGTCAAACCATACCAACTTTAGCATTTTTTTTCTTATCTTGTTCAGTCCATTAAAAAGATATTTTCATATTTTGTTTTCATATTATCATGATATAAATTGTGTAATGTATCACTTCCAGCATGCTAAGATGCAGTTAATTATCAATTGTATACCCCCGTTATCTAATTTGGTTCATTATACCTCTTAATCCAAAGGGCTCCCTTTTGAAACCTAGATTTTTGGCCATCTGGCTCTTTTCTGGTAATTTTTCAGTTCAGTGGTAAAACAATATTTATTTCTCTGAGGTATCTTCTCTTGGAAGGAGTGCTCTGTGCTGTTTTTCATAATTCATTTTTCATTGCGTGATTGTTGATCCTAAAGGGACTTCTTTCTTTATTATGAGCCTTTAAGATACAATTATGCATAAGGCTGAACGTGCGCTTGAAGTAGCACTGTTCCACTTCATGGTTTATGAATGACAGTCCTAATGCAAATTCTGAATTGTTCTTGCCCACAATGAGTCATTTTATTGAAGTTGTGTGTTTAGAATCCGGTCTACAACCCCCAACCAAACATTACCCTCCCTTCCAGTAAACACACACACACACACACGCACGCACGCACGCACGCACGCACGCACACACACGCGCGCGCTTCTGTCACTGCAACATCCAATGTCCCTGCCCTCCAGAGGTGTATAATCCAGGTTGAGAAAGTAAAAGTCCACCACAGAATTTGTTTCTAATCACAAAAGATTTGCCAGTGGCACAGCTCTTCAGCCTCGTGGTAGCACGAACAGATGAAATCAGCTGGTTGAATTTATGGGTGGAATGAAAACATGGCAGGATTTACTCTCAAACCCCAGGATTACAGACCTCTTCTGCCTGCTCAGCAGTGGTGTCTTAAGAAAAAGCATGTTTTACTTGTGAACACATACAGATTTAATAATCCATTGCACAAATAGAACCCAGCAATACTTTGGGTTTAGCAGATCGATGAAAGGTCTGGGCTACCTCAGTATTGACAGTTAGCTTTTCTAGACAGACATACTGAATAACCCTTAGAGCACTGAAATAAATTTTTGGAAAATATAAAAATTATCTTGTGTGGCTGAAAACCTATCATGTGGCAACTTGTTTAAAAGAGTTCCGCTTTTAAACAATAAGAGCCCATTTTAAGCTTCTTGACAGAGGCAGTTTGGTCTTCATTAAAAGCTGCTGGGATTTGATAGAGTCCATGATACCAGTTGTCCTAAAAAGATGTCTGGAGCCTTTGGAAGAAAAAAAATTCCCACGACATCAAAGATCCATCAGCATACTACACTGTGGATATGAGATGCTTTTCTGTATGGTTTTCTGTCTACACCAAACCTAATATACCCAGGCGTCTTCTTCCAGGCTGATTTGCGACATCCGCTGTTACTTTAAACTACTTCTTCTTTTTTTTTTTTTGCCTAATAGTGGAACTTCAACTCCTTAGAGTTTTCTCATATCCATTGCTTGAGTTGCACAGCTCTACAACCTTTCATCATATATCATCGCTGTTGTTGGGACTTTCCCATAGTGATGAAGAACTATGGGAATTTCTGTTGTGTCACCTACAGTATTTACACCCCAGTGAAGCAGGAAGCCGCAGTGACCACTTAAGTTCCTAATCAAACTGTGAGGATTTACGAAAGAGACCACAAGCGAGAACCAGTAAAATACAAAAAGGAGGCTTTTAATTTCTGAAGGGGGAAACCGCCCAACAGAGCCGGCAACAGTTCCACAATCCACAGTCAGAAACCAAAGGGCAAAATCCAGAATCGTAACCAGGGCACCAATCACAAAAATCAGAGTCGTACAAAAAGGGTTCAGTAAACAAGAAGGCGGCGAGGTACAGGGAGGAGGCAAAAATTGAATATGGAGGACGGTCCAGTCAGAAAGATAATCACGATGAGAACAAGGCGAAATGAACGTGGCTCAAGTAAGCATGAGAGAACAATCTGACAAGGCAGTGCTATGAAAAGACATCTAATATACACTTCAGGGAGGTCACATGATAACGGACACAGGTGCAAGCAGTCAGACTAATTACAAGGGAGCGACACACAAGGGAGAACCTGATCACATGAAATTGGCAGAAGCCAAAACGTGGACAGGGATCACGAGACAATCCATTAGACAATGACACAGATCCGGTCGAGGAGTTCTACTGTGCACAGATACTGAGAGAAAGGAAAGCATAAGAAGGTGTGGAGACTCCACTGAAATGCAGCAGTGAAGATTAGGGAGAGACAAGAGGCGGAGACTAGAATAGGGCGAGTGCCGAGAGCTCGTTAATCAATTAGTAAGTGCAGCTATACAATCCTTAGCGCTCGTTAGTAAGTTAGTATTATATACAATGTTAGTCTTGGTTAGTAAATTAACAAAAACAACAAACTGTTATTATGTGTAAGTAATATAGAAAAAGCAAGGGGAATGAAGTAAACGAGATGGGGAAGGAAGATTGAAACCAGAAACCATTAAATCACCCGAAGAAGTGGCACGCATTACTGGGGCTGTGAGCAAAGACAAGACTAAGGACCAGACAGGGGGAGACAAAGTGCAATGCATGGAAAAATCCAAACATGGACTGGAATAAAACTATGGCTATAAGTAAAACTTGGAAAACCAAAACTAAGACAATGCATGAATGAAAAAGCAACCAAATCACAATACACATTTCTAAAGCATTGTCAGACATGGCAAGGATCAAAATACACATATGGCAGACGGAACAAAAGCATGGCCAGGCAGAAGCAGAATCACAACACCAACAGTTGGACTCCAAAATGCAAAATATCACTGAAAAATACAGTGCATCAGCCAGGGTTTCTTTCATCTGATTTTCTCGGTGAGTTGCTAGAAAGAGCAAGCATGACACCACTGAGTGAGGAAAGAAATTTTGCAGATGGAAGATGATTGGTCATATTCTTTGACTAGATCGAGACAATGATTGTAATGTGGTAATGACTTGGGCAACAGAAGGGGAAAGGAAAAGAGCTGGACCCAAGACAACATGGAGACAGACTGTGAAATCCATCCAGCCATCTTGAAATCCTATCACACGCGATAACTCAACTTCGCTCCCTCTCATGCCCGTTTGGATTGTGCTGCCTTGGCGGAGGTTTGCACTCTACGAGTGCCTCTAGTTGTGGCATGTGTTGGGAGAAAAAATAATGAATATCAGCATTTTTTTTTTCTTTGTATAATTTTAATTCAGTGAAAAGGCAAAACCTTAGTGAATATTTTTGGTGAAAGACCTGAACAGAAAAGTCATCTTTTTTTCACTGCTTGTTTTGCTCATTTTTTCTCAGGGTGCCAAAACATTTGGAGGACACTGCATGCCTGATCTTCTGCACAGATCTACTCTTATTACTTCGGTGTGGATGTATCAGCCTTGTGTCCGTTACTGTAAAACAACAATTTCGCATCTTGCAATAATGGCTTTGACCAAATTTTTGCTTTTTATTACCTTGTTCCTTCGACATTAGATATGCAATAGAGTTTCATTTTTTCTTGCACAAGGTATGTATTCAGGGACAACAAATGAAGAAAATGTGGGCCCATGACTCAAATTTTCAGACTAGCTCTATTTGAATTCAGACCGTTGTACAACTATGTGCTTAGTAAGACACTGCAGACAAGCCAAAGACTTTCTCTGGGTGTCAGAGGAGACTATTGCATCATGTAGAGCAGTTTGACAGCAGTGAATAGGAGAGGGCAGGTTGTAGCGCCATCTCCATGATTAAGCTGTCAGGACCTCTCCCATCTCCCTCCGAGCCGCCGTGAGTAATGCCAGCCCGGGGGGTGAAGGAGGGCTGAGCGGAGGAGGCTCTGACTCACATGATCTCCTACCAGCTGGTGTCAACAATCATAACACTAATTGGAGCTTTAGAAAGGGGAGGGTTAAGAAATGTTTTTTCTGTCTTTACTTTTCATACAGTCCCAAGGTTTATTTACGCCCGGCATCAGTAATGATGGATGTATTATGGTGTGGTGCGGTCTGTGTGTCTGCCTGTCTGTTCTGTCTTTTTTTTTGTAAATGCAATTTTTTGTGGATTGTATTCGGGCGAAAGGCACATAATTGTATGTGGGTGAAGCTCCACATGTTTTTGAGATCTCAAAGAAGTTTTTCGCAGGAGTTATTCCCCTTATCAATGTCAACCTTGTTAATGCTACTTGTTCTAAACTTCCTTGATGTCTTTTTGGATTCTTGGGTAATCCATTGAACATTCAAATGCATTGGTGATTAGTAAGAGAAATTTTTGAAAATGGAAATGCTATGATTTTTGGTATGGTCGCCACAGTGCCGTCTTGAAGTTGGCTGCAGTTGATTTCGGGGAGAACGGATAATCTGATCAAACTAAAATTAGCTGTGTGCGTTGGTGGTGAGTGGAAGAAGGTTACTGTTTAAAATGGGATGCCTCCATTTGTAATATGGCCGTCCCAACATCCATATTGAATGTGGTTTCCATTGATTTTGAGAAGAACAAATTATTCAATCATATTTAAATTTGCTATGTGCAGTGGTTACAGGTAGAGAGGGGTTCCTTTTAAAAATGGGCAAAATACTATTTTCAACATGGCTGCCCCGGCAACCATCTTGAATCTGGTCTCCATGAATTTTGGGCAGAATGGATAATTTGATCAAATTTTCTATTTGTGTTTTGGGTGTGTTGAGAAAGGCTCTTGCCTAAAATAGGTGTACTGGGATTTGGCTGTCATGGCAGCCATTTTTAATTTCATTTTTGTGGCTGTCATGGATGATAGATGATCTAATTAAATTTGAATTTGTTGTGTATGTTTGGGGTGAGTCGAGGAAGGTTTTATTTGAAAATGGGCTTGCTGTGATTTTCAATATGGCTGTCAGGGCAGCCATCTTGAATTTGGTTGTTGATTTGAAGGAGAAAGAATCATCTAATAAGATTTAAATTTACTCTGTATTTTGGAGGTGAAGAGGGAAATGAACCTTTCAAAAATGGATGCACTGAGATTTTTCGTCAAGCGCAGTGTCTGTCAGACAAGTACAGAAAGATATTGTCAATGCTTCATGCAATGCCCACTGTGCACTCAGTCTCTGTGCATATTTTTCAACTGCTGTGTTGAGAGTTTATGCTGCGCCTTCCGTTGATCTTTTACCAAGAGCTATTTTCCGTTCTTATATCAACTTATGCAGCTCGTTGTACAGTTTTTTTTTGGATTCTCCCCAATTAAGGTTAATTTAAATATTATGGTGGTGTACCCTGAAACATCAGTGGAGTTTGAAGTGTTGACAGATGGAGAATCAGTTAAAAGCTGTTGATATTCTGTTGAAATGAACTGGCAGAATGTGGTTCAGAATAAAGTATGCTACAATATTGCTTCCAGATGGATTTTCTGTTGCTGAGAAGAACACTTAACAATACAGTAATAATCAAAAATACCCCTTTATTTACCTTTGATTAATTTTCTCAATAAATGTGTGAATATAAAAAAGGAGGACTTCTAACGTTCAAGTTAATTGTGGCTTATTGCAATTTGATTCTGTTGAACCCAAGGGTGCTTTATGCTTTACGTCTGTGATTTTATTACGTTTTTATGTTCAATTAATTTCCTCCCTCCCATATTGCACACCTAACATGGGACATCAGGCTGTACAGCCTTACAGTTGCAACAATGCCGCAGTTCCTTAATTGTTGTTTAACTTACCGTCCTGATTATAAGCATATTTTGAATCTTCTTCAGCTCTTGTTTCTGATGTGCGACACTTGACAATACAAGTGGACTGTGAACTAAATTGGCCCGAAACAAGTAGGACTCAAATCAAGATCAAGAGTCAGAATAGTTCATGACCAACTGGGTCAGGCAGTGGAGAGAATTCTTTTGTGACAGGAAAAAAATGATTTGCTATTATCCCTGTTTATCTTAGAATCACAGTTCAACTGCCTTTTATTGGAATTTCCATAAATATGGGATGATTTTAGCCAACATACTGTGTTCATGCTGTCTAATTAATGTACAGAAACTATCATTTTAACATTTTTGACTCTAATGTAATCAGGCCATAGAGATCAGTGGGTTACCCATTGGTCCTGGACAGTTCTTGATGAGGTTTTGACCAGAACTCAATTTCAACATTATTTGAGCACTATGACTGTCTGTTGTGGCAGAGGAGCAGTCCCAGCTTGTGCAAATGAATGTTTTGCACACAAGTGAAATCCAAAATTTGGTTTGTGTGTGTGTGTGTGTGTGTGTATGTGTGTGTGTGTGTGTCCATATATGTACTGAGAGGCATTAAAAACGCATAATAAAATGTACTGTTCTAGGTAGTGGTAAATGGTTTCTTTCGTAGTTGCAAAACACGGTCTCGGGAGACTGTGCTTTTGGTAGTGAGACTTGCCCTCACTGTTATCGTTATATTGGCTGTCAATTCAGCAGTTCTTATGTATTATCTGACATGGCAGAGGACGTTTTATGGAATGTGTTTTTGTGGCGTCACAGATGACGCACTTTGTCGAGGACGACAGCTGGCACATCTGGTCATTCTGTGTCATCCCTGTAGTCTGAATACAGTCATTTAATGGACATTATTGCGTCCAGAATCTTTTCTTTCAGACTGGTCATCATTCAACATTCAAAATGTTTGATTCTTCTGAGATTCATTTGTTTGTGACATTAGGAGTGGGACTGATAGGACTTTGTTTATGTGTTTTTTTTATTGGCCCTGATCTTCAGCTTTTCATGTGCAAAATGATTTCCCCCGATGTGATTCACGACCATGATCCAGGGAACTGTGCTTCATTTAGATTAACATAATGAGGTGTTAAACCAAGAAAAGATTTGAACCCAGACACTTGACATTTTGCAATTCTTACCACACCTGACAGTCATCATGGCAATCAGCAAAAGAAATCAGTTTTCAAATTAGACAATAAAAAACACTTTGCGTTTTTAATGCCTCTCAGTATCTATGTATGTGTATATGTGTGTATATATGTATGGACAATTTTTATATATATATATGTGTATATATATATATATATATGGAAAATATTTTTAAATTCATGAAATCAAAGTGAAACTTTCAATTCGAGTCTCACTTCTCCACAGGCTGCATTATTTATTGTGTCATCTAGAGATTTAGCCAGACATGCCCAGTTGAGGATCTTTAACCTTAACTATTGACCTAAGAATTGCCCTTTGCGATGCACCATGCAAGTGTGCTACCAAAAGCTGCCTCTTGGCATCAAAGCACCCCAATGCATCATGTTTTTCGATAAAAATACTTCGATACTTTTTCTTATTCCTCAGTAAACTGGACTTCATTTTGTTGGCATGAGGGCTCAATAAGCTTTTCTCAGCAGACCCTCTGCTGAAATATTTATACGAAATTTACCAAGAGTGCCGGCTGAGAGAAGTTTTATTTATTTTATGTCGTGGAACAGAATTCGCAGATTAAAAGCAAAGACACTTTTTTTTTTATTTATGTTCGGGTGCAAATTGAGGGTAAATTGAAATGATAGTTGCTCACTTTGTTTATTGTACCTTGTTAATGTCAACCACCTGCATTTATTTAGCATGTTTTAGGCTTGCCTGTGCACAATATTAGGAGCATACCTGTCTCCTACACTTGGTGACAAAACAGCTGTGATTTTTACGTTGTGAGTGTAAGTCTCTCGCAATGAACATTTCAGTTTACAAAATATGCCTCATTTTAAAGAGCTGATTTTACTTTTGTAGTTTGCTGACATGAAAAATTGTGCATCTGGTACAGAGGATCATGTGGTTGAAACAGGAGGTATGCAGAGGATTTGTCATGTTTAATATTCATTAATATTTTTCCTCAGTGTTTGGCAGGGAATTTGAGGGGATTTGCTTGTAAGGCGCAACACTACCTGAGTCTGGTCTATCAGTCAGAGCACAGGCTGTTTCCTTACATCACACTTCCACTCAACACTTGGCTTTAATCCTTCATTACTATGTATAATCAGGGTAATTAATTGCAATTACCTTGTGCTTATCACCAAGTGCTGTGTGCCTTAATATCATCGTGAGGAATAAAGGAGGACACTGGCATTTTTTTTGGGACGATGTGAGATGATAGTTTAGTAGTTTCCCTCAGGGGTAGTGGTGGGTGGGGGGTGGGGGTCACGGAGAGTGTGCCCCAGAGGAGCATGTGGTGGGGAGGGCGAGTGATTCGGTGTCTTGAGTTTCTTTCAGTGACCTCTGTCATTACACGGCTTAAGCAGCGCCAGGGGACCGCTTAATTGGCTCGTTGGCTGTCAGGGATATGGCTGAGGCCAAATCATAATGCACTCCTGTGCTGTCAAATCAAAGGCAGCCGAGGCAGCAGAATTTTGATGGGGCGAGTCCTAGGCGATCACGCGATATAGAGGTGCATCAGGAATCCGAAAGATGAAAAAAAAATTTAAATAAAACGGGTAAAATGCTGAATGCGGCTCAGACGGCCGTGTTGCCCTGTGAAGTGAACAGACCCCCCCCCCCCTTCCCAGCACCCTCTCCCCTCAGGTATCGTTTCCTTAGCGGTGACACCTCTTTCACCCCGCCGCTGTGGAGAGATGTGCAGTAATGAGCCGCGACTTTAAACGTCCAACGCCGCGGAGACCGTGTCTATGGCGGCCCAGCTGACGGCGCTAGACTTGAGGTCTCTCTCTGCTTTAGATGCATGGCGGGTCGTGCGCGAGCGGGGATGTTCCCCGTACACACACACACACACACACGACACAGTGTAATCAGCCTGTCGAGATGAGGCAGCTGTCTTGGGGGAACGGGGTCTGGGGGGAGTGCGTCCCCCCCAGCCTGTGGAAGGGATGCTTCAGTAATGAGGGCTCGGAGCTGGGGACAAACAGACGGCCGCATGCTGGAAAAGCCACTCAAGGTCGCGCCGCGCATCTGTTTGCATGCGTTTTAATGCAGCAGAGTTCTGATGCCTTTTAATGCGGCAGAGTTTACACCGACCCAACAGGGATCATATTCACTCTGTAAGGGTAAAATATACCAACAGGGCTCAGTGTTAATCAATGAGTGCATTTCCTGCGGTGCCCTTTCCCGTGTTGTTAAAATCTATCCATTTCTAATCTAAAGCCTTGCGTGAGCCGCATAACCTGATGAATGTTGATGAACTCTATTTGCGTTTTTGAATTTAACGCGCGGAATACCGATGAGACGGGAGGAATCCGAACCTGTTTTATGTGAACCTTTGTGAACCCAGTGATGCTCAGTTTTCGTGTCCTTAATAGGTGCTGCTAAGACTCCTGATCAGAGCTCTGCCAAGCGCTTTTACCTCAGGGTTGATTTATCATCCTGTTTTTTTTTTTTGTTTTGTTTTTTTTTCCCCTCACATTCAATATTCTTTTTGAAAATGTGACCTTTTCCCAGGCTTATCAGTGTCCCTGCCACTTCAAAAAGAGTTGATCAGCCAAGTGCGATTGATTAATATGTACCGTCCAAAATGACTGAGAATATTTAGTGTTTTTTTTTATTGTTACTCACCCACCAGAAACTCATGCTGACAAACACAAACACACACACTCTCACTCTCTCTCTCTCTCTCTCCCTGTCACTCTCTCCCTCTCACACACACACAGACACACACACACACACACACATATACATCCACTAACTTACTGTTCAAACTTACTGAAGGTGGGACTATTTCAGGCCAGAGATGTGGACCTGCTGTGCTAATGAATACTTGCCTGGAAGAGCAGATTGAGACTCTGGTTGCTGCAGAGGCAGGAAGGGACTTTTCTCTGGATATTCAGAGCCAGAGTGCTGGGCCCATTACAGGCCGCCTCCTCTCGCGCACAAGTCGGCTGTTATAGCACATTGACGAAGAAACCCCCATTAGCACAAGGAGCCTTTTATACTTATTTCTTAGGCCACTGCAGCCCGCTAACCAGCTTCACGGCGTTGCGCGAAAGCGTTATCGTCCTTAATAGCGCAATACGCGGCGGGCTGGATGCGCGGAGGGCGGTCAGCTCTGCAAACGGCCGAGTCCGCTGCAAATTCATCAGGCCGAAAAATTCTCGGTCGCAGTCCCGGTGCGCGATCTTTCCCCCGCAACGCGCTCTCGCGTTTAATGATGCGGAGCTGCGCCGAGATCGATAGGCCCTGCACCAAACTCCTGCTAAACAAATGTGTCCTGTAAGCCACGGTGACAGAGCCAAAATATAAAATGTGCTCGTCTCTTCGCCAGCTGCAGAAAATGTCCCGATCTTCATTTTTCTCCTCTCCCCACGAGGAGGGTTATGGATTTTCCTTTGTGTCAGAGACGGATGGGCAATCATGGCACTGAAGATGTTCTCGACGCCCGAGTCATTTGTTTAGCATTCGCACAAATAAAAAACACATGAATAAATGAATAATCTGAAATAAATTTAATAGCTGCGATCTGTAAAGGAGAATGGATGGTTTGAGCAGAGTTGCTGGAAAGGAAAAGCACGCGGACGCTGACTGTAGCGATCTAACCCGGTGGCGTGTCGAGCCCCATCTTCCCATGAGCCCTTGCGCCTGCAGGTTAATTGAGCCCTGCTCCGTCAGCAGTCAGTTCACCAGGTTGCGTCCACCTTTGTTTCCTCGTAGTCTCACATTAACCTGCACAGACAGGAGCTAAATTGCTCATTTAGGGGCGCGGGGAGCGTATGCCGGGGACGAGACGATGCCCCGCGGACAGGGCCGGGGCGGAGGTGGCATAGAGTCCCAAACTGGGATGTTCTGGATGTCACTTAGAGGAAATCCACAGAAAATAATCAGGAAGGCAATGGAGTTGAACCCGTCAGTCTGTTTCTCTCACTCTCTACCAGCTGCAAAAATCTGAACAAAATGGTGTTGCTCATGACAACCAGAGCAGTTCTAAATCCTAATGTTAAGTCGGCAATTTTTACAAGATTTTAGGACCAACAGGCTTGCTACCGCCATCCGTACCATAAATTTTTTCCCATATAAAAAAATAACTAGAGCTTGGAACTATAATAATCATATAGTAAATGGATGGTATTGTTGCCACATTATTGTAAGCAGTATTACTATAGTGATACTATAGTTATTCAAACGATACAAGCAATACAGATGTGTGGGCTATAGTAATATCATGGTGCTGTCGACTGTGATAATACTGTAGTTATAATGCGATGGCTATAGTACTACTCTAGTGATACTATGCAAACTATAGTAACACTATCGTTTAGCCGTTATGCTGTAGTATTGCTTAGAAATAACTATAGAATATCTTCATTAGGGGTAAGTGAGGTAGAACTGCTGTCATCTGTTTTCTGGATTAAATTTTGCATTGCTGGGTTGACTGAAAATATGAATTTGATGAAGATCGCTCCTTAGCCTGTGTGTGTCTGTTTGTCTTGGGACTTGCAGAGCCTGTCAAAAATTTGGACACACTTTGCTAATGTCGTAGTAGGTTTTAGTTGAATTTAATTGCGCAAAAGTGGTGTTTATTTTTTTAATCATTTATTGTTGGAAAAATTTGAATGTTTCTGAAACTTTGACTGATACTGTAGGTTCAGAAAATAAAAGATCAGTCAAAACGTATTTGCACTTGTGACCACAAACTTTCTGGATGTTGATAAAGGCCATATAGACTGAAATAATGCATTCACCTTTTTTGTGAGAAATCACAGCACTTCCTAGTGGTTGGTGGGGACATTTCTGTTCAGAAACGAGGTCCCTGACTGAGTTTAATTACATCCCCCACCTGCTGCTCACAGATGAAAGTGGAAAGTGCCCGGGGTGATGTCATTTTTAAGACCTAACTCCAGATTGATTTTATTATTGGATTCTGCTGAGACTGATCTCTGTTGGTAGAACCATTTCTCATGTCAGATTATTTGCTGTTCATTGGTTTGTAAAAGCACAAGGTAGATTAGAGGTTGGAAATATTTAAAGCATTGTTTTATGAGATTTGTTTCAGTCTTTGCACATTTTGTAAGCCGGTATCTGATTATTGAAGAGTTTGGCTTGGAACATTTGCTGACAAAGTCAGAAAATGTATGAGCTGAAGTTTTTGAACTGATTACTCCTAAAAGGATACTGGGAGAAAGTGCAAAAAGCTCAAAACACTACATTCAGATTTCCTTATTTTTCAAAAGATTCTGATGGTAGCATCTACTACAGGATGTCCTCTGTCACCTGGGCTCTTTGGCAGTGCTGCAGCAGGTGCATTACAGTAATCTCGACGACTAAACGCAATCCATGTGTCAGTTCTTTAGCGTCTTGTGCGAAGTCGATTGGGCTGATACGCGTTGCATTTCTAAAGTGAGAAAACATCATTCGTTACATAGTCTAAAGAATGATCAGTTCAAGAGTAACTTCAACGATCCTCACTTAATTAACCCCGCTCTTGGTCCAAAGATGTCTGTCACCATTGGCTCACCAGTAGAGTGACTTTATTTATACACTTACTGAAGTCTTTATTTTAAACACAGATGATGTTCATAAGCAGTTTATACAAAAAAAAGTGTCATTTGATTATAAGAGGAATTATTATTGAAATTTTTAGTGCCAGATTTTTAATTAAAAAAACCATGTGGTACTGTATAGCTAGAAAAAAATCGACCAGTGAAAGGGTTAAGCAGTAAATGCGCAGATTGACAGATCATTTAATCTTTCCATCTACTCATATTGCAAGAGCGTCATTTCAACTCCTGGCTTGATTCATTTGTTTTATCCTCAGAAAAATTGCAAAATTGCTCAGCTATTCTATTCTCGCAAAACTTAAATATTAAATGAAATTAGATTAAATTACACAAATTATAAATTGTATACAAATTTGTGAGCTTTTTCTGTCGATTGTTTGTTGTCTACATATGACGGGTTGGCTGTGTTGGCAGTTTATGACCCGTGATGATTGAATCAAAATGAAAAAAATACTCTAATTTTAAAATGTTGCTCAGCACCCTTGCAGCATCTTTAGTACCAAGTTTATTTCAAGATGATTGTGGTCCTCTTTTGGAGATCGCCTCCATTCTTATGCATTAAAGACAGAGCCAAGATCACACAGGCTAGTTTGTCATTTACTTAATATTGTGACTAAGCGTTGATTTTTGTCTTGTAACCTTCTACTTTTTCTTAATTTCATTATTTTAAATATTTTGTTCACTGTTGTGGACTGTATTGGCTTGTGGGTTAATTAAGAGCATATTTGTTTTTTGGTTTTTTTGCGCAATAATTTTGATAAAATGTCAAACAAAATAAAAAATGAGGTCAAATTCTTTACATGAAAGTTCAGCATTACTACGTAAATTAAGAAAACACATTATTAATTATTTCTATTTATATAAACTATACATTCAGCACCATGTGCACCGTGAAAAGGCCACAGAAGCCAACTCCCAGCAACAGATACAACTAAAAAACTCCTCTGAAGCGGGGAATATCGCCTGAAAATGAACATGCCACCGAGCAAATATTTTCAGCACAACCTTGCCATTGACCGCTCAAAACCTAAAATATCAAGGAAATATGATAGCTAAACTGATTTAAAATTAATAGAGCACTTCACCAAGCCCTTCAGAATTGATTTCTTCGAGGACGACAGGTCGACCAATAAAGGATGTCTCTTGTGAAATTCTAATTACATTTCGGTGTCATTTTAAAAGAGGATGAGCCTGAGATCTGTGGGCTCATCCGCATTTTGATGCTGGAAAAGCTTTTTCCTGTTTAGTTCGTATTGCACTTGGGATGTTCTCTGTTGATTCAGGATATGAGTCCAGTATTTTAAAACTTCTACAGTCAGCGTTTTAGCTTTATTCTCAAATTCATAGTCAATATAAGGGGCCCCTGACATAACTGAGCTATGCTGGCACTATGTTTTGCACTCAGTAAATGTCATACTTAACTAACTTTTGAAATATAATTTTGTCATTTGAACACCTTGAGTCTACTGAGCCATGAACTAATTTTTTTTTTGCGCTGCAGTCCAACCTGATTGTGCAGGTTTGCTCAGTGGTTTGTCTTCCAAAAGGCCATACCCTAGTTTAAAGGTCAAAGATTTTTTTTTTCCCCCCAGTGCAGTCCATGCCCTTATGAGTGGCCATACATTAGCACTGCCAAGTGTTTTTTATTTTAATTTATATAATTGATCAAGAGAAAAAAAAATGAAGTAAAAGTGTATTTTACCTTGTTCTGTTCATGTTTTGCCATGTCTTGATCCATGCCATGTTTTGTTCCTGTTTATTTCCTCATATTCTCCCAAGGTCCATTCCCTCAGTTATATTCCAGTCCATGTTTTGTCTCATGCCATACTTTGCACTTTGTCTCCCACTGTCTGGTCTTTTGTCATGTGATCGCTTACTGCCCCAGTATTGTGTGCCACACTTTCGGGTGATTTCATGGTTTCTGGGATTTCAACCATTCCTTCCAATCTCGTTTACTTCCTTCACCTTGCTTTTCTATTTTACTAACAATACTAACAGTTTGTTGTTTTAGTTAAACTTACTAACCAAGGCTAACATTGTTTATAGTTCTAACTTACTAACAAGCACTGGGGATTGTATAGCTGCACATTACTAATTGACTAACCAGCTCTCAGCACTCGCTCTGCTCTAGTCTCCGCCCCTTGGCTTCACTCAATTTACTTTGCTGTGTTTCAGATTTTCTGCCCCTTGCTAATCACCGTTCTGCCTCCCACTCTGTGCACGGTAGAACTCCCTTAGTGGAGCCGTATGCTTGTCAGTAAGCTGTCTCTGTGATCCCGGTCCGCATTTTGGCTTTTACCAATTTCTTGTAATCAGGAACTTCATGTTCATTCCTTTGTTATTAGTCTGATCCAATTCACCTGCTTCCCCTTTGTAGCATGTGACTTCCCCTAAGTGTATTTAAACAGTCATTTCACTCATAGCTCTTGTCAGAACGTTGATCAATATGTCTTTGTGCAGAGCGCCTTGTATGCCATTGAGTATTGTTTTTCTTCTACTGGTTTGTCCGACTTCGATTCTTGCCATTGCCCTTTTTGTATTGTTTTTGTCTTTCTGGATTTCGAGCCATTTTTGTATGGCCACGATTTCTGTGTTTGGATGTCCTGTGTATGACCCTTGGCTTTGTCCATCAACGAAGACTTTTTGCCTACCGTGTATGTACCTTTGCTCATCTGTCTTCCTGGTTCTGACCCTGTCTAGTCGGCACTGTTTATGGATTTCGTATTGTGGCTTGGCAATTCTTGTTTTTTCTTTGGCTTTGACTCAAACTCCATGAAAGGCATACATTTTTTGGATTACTGTCGCTAGCGTGTGGTTCCTGAACTGTTCTTCACCAAAAGATTTTTCTGGGCTTAAGCTGTGCCTTTAATGAAGTTCCTAATTGAATCTAAACCCTTTTAGCACTGAAATTTTTTTTTTTTTTAAATAAACATTTATCTTCTGCTTTTAAACTTATCATGTCGCAACTTGTATAAAAAAGCTCCCCTGTGGTTTTCAACAGCTTAGATTTTCAAATGTCACATCATTGAGCTACAGCAGCTGCATTTAGCACTCTAAGGGTAAATTCTATTTTGGTAGTGGGCTGTACTTTGCGGCACTAATCATATCGGTTTCTGCCATTCAATCCAGTGACTGTTATGCTTTTGACTGACTGCTATTCGCACTGGCTCATTTGCGAAGGGGCTTCCTTTGTACAACATAGATGGCATTCTTAGGATATAAGGCTGTTGAGAATGGTTTCAGTTTAGTTGGAGGCACAGAAAACCTCCTAGTTTGGTACCTTGATTAGGTGAAACATTAAGTGGTCCCTGTGCATGAAGGAAATCCCACAATGCCTCGAGAGGAGCTGGGCCTTTGCTATTTGGATTACAGGCACAGGACACCAACTGTAGTTTTCTGTATATTTTACTTATTATTTTATCACTAAATTCACATCTGATCAGTTTTGAGCCAATAAATAACGTGTGTCGAAGTCTAGAAATGGTTGTTTTGTGGCAAAGGATGTTGAATTTGCTCCATTTTCAGAGCGCATGAACTACTCAAACTAGACCAACAGCAAGCTAAGGTCTCCATGGAGACCACTGACACCCTGCTGTGATGCGTGCCATGCCAGCCACATGATGCTTCCTGGTGGGAGTGTATCATTTCATGAAACCTTTTGAACAACAGGTCCTAACAAGATACTTAACGATAGGACGCCTCCTTACAAATGATGCAGAGCCGAGATAAACTTGTGTGGCGACTGCATGTCTCGCTTGGTTGCATATCCTGAAAGTTGCATGGCCTACACTCCATTACCTTTCCTTACACACTGTGTGGTTCACTGCCGAATCAGTTTGTGTGTATTTATTGACTGATTGCCAGACCGTTATGCCCCGTCACAAGTTTAGCGTGGGGATTTTAATAATTCTGTGTATACCCATTGACACGCTGTTCACTGGCCATTTAAAGCAGAAATAAATATCATTGAGGAGACCCAGTTAAAATGGCTTGTCCATCCGAGGGAAGAGAATGACTGGAAGGGAATGGCTTGACAATTACTGATTTTTATAAAAAGTTTTTGCTGAAACTTCTTTTTGATCTCTCCTTTGGTTATTCAGCAATAAAATAACTGGGATGAACTACCATAATATGGGGCCTTTAAAATGTACACTTTTATTTGGACATTGGAAATATTTAATGTGGCGCAGAGTTAGAAACTTTGGACTGTTTAGGCTTTGACTTATAGGTTCTTATCCTTTGTTATTCATCAAACTGGGAACCCACTGAGACCCATTTTTTCTGCATAAATTAGATGCATCCTTTACTCTCTTTTTGCTGAGACAATCTATTCTGACGAGCATTATTCCAGTGTGATGGCGGTGGTGATGATGATGACTGTTGGTAATCTTGTCCTTTCCTCCATTCTTGACATGTTTGTGATCTGCGCACACGAGCTCGGTCTGGGAAGGCAGCGTATCACGAAGAATCATTTAAATTTTCACAATTTTTTTTTCCACCCCCAGAAACAAAGGTTGCGGTTTTTCTGTCAGCATTTTATCCAAGTATCAGGTTATAATGTGATGCAGAAAATCTTTTTCTCTGAGCGCATAGTGCTGGATATTTTTCTTATTTGTTCTCACTTACGTTGCTCGGAAACTTCTAGAATCCTGTCTGTAAGGGAGCATTGCAGTTCTTTTCACTCCGAACCCCTAACCAGCCCAAATCAGATTTAAAGACACGAGCCGAAGCACTTGATGACGTCCACAGGTTAAAGCCATTTCTCTTTTCGTTGTTGATGTCTTGACCTCATAAAAGCTAATAACCTTAACCTAATAAAACCTGTGGAACTTAAGGATTAATCTAATTCGAGTGGAAATCCCAAGGTTTCCAATGATCCCTATAGCTTGCTGAATTACAAGGAAACTTGTATAAAATATTGTACAAGATCTAGATATGAAATATGAATGCAGATATGGAGGCAATTTGAAAACAAAGCTTTTTCTCTCTTTGAATCAACTGCAAGGAAAACTTTAGCAAAAAAGCTAGAGTTTAAGGGGTAAGAAAGTATCGAACATGTAGTTTGTAAATCTTTGAAATATGGGCTGCAGACTTCGCTGTACACTCCTGCGTTCCACAGCTGTCGCATAGTGCCGCTGCCATTTGGCACTCAATCCTCCCTCACTCCGAGCTATCAATAAAATCCTTCCGGAAACATCCCTCTCTGCTGCTCCGACTGACAACAGAACACACACGGGTCTAGTCGATGTAATAAACTCTCAGACACACACCAGTGCGTCCCACCTGTCCTTGAGAGTGATATTACACTCGTGCACCGCAAGCTTTGTTTATGCAGCTGTTGAGACCACTGCATCTACTGTGTGAGGACATGAGTCCGAGTATTACTGAAATATTTTGTCTTGTGTGTGCCGAGAGATCCCAGATGGCAAAAGACATTAATTCAATGTTGGATTTTGGTCAGATTGGTTATTTTTGGTTGAGGTTGAAAAATCTATGTTGACTCATTGTTTAGGTACAGTCACCATTTCAATGTTTGAAAAACTGTTGTTGAATCAATGTAGTATTGTTGATGATTTTTCAATGTTGAAATGCCCTACAATGAATTGACATTGTTTCAATGGTGCTGATGCGGGGGGAGGGGGATAAGCTTCATGGTCAGATAATTCAAGATGCTTCTTCCATCTAAGCCAGGCAGTAAACCTTAAAAGATCAAAAAAAAGTTGTATGCTAAAATGTACAAAAGAAGTTCAAAGTGTTTTTCGTTTGAATCTTTCCTAAAAAACTAAATGAAAAATGGCCTGTTTTATTGTTTTTTGTTAATTGAGCATGCAGTAAAGCAGCTGTTCTCAACCTTGGTTTCTTAAAAAAAAATGGAAATAGCCAATCTACAAGCTCACAACCCTTTTCAAATATTCACCTATGAAATAATTATAATCAAGTATGAGGTCCCCCAAAACATGTCCCCGTAAAGTGGGGTCTTTGTATAAAAAGGTTGAGAGCCACTGCAGTATAGCATATTTAATGGACCATTTCAGCATTTTCACCTTCGTCTGTATGTTTTTAATGTTCCTTATTTAAAAAAATAATAATAATAATTTTACTCTATTCTGTGTTTTAAAGTTCTGCGGGGGTTGCTCCAAACTTGTCTATTAGTGACATCACTGCCATTCAGGGATATGACAGTGATACCACTGACTAGTACACTACTTTGGCATGCTCCTTGTTGAACTATACCATAAATAGAGTAATAAAGTGATCATTTTTTAATGAGGCATTTAAAAACTTACAGAGGGGGGTTGAAAAGTGTTGCAATGGCCCTTTAATAATAACATTGTTTCAGTGTATAATGCAATGCATATAAATAGTTGAATCAATGTTGATGCAATTTTACATTCTTTCAATGTTGATCATATCATAGTTGACTCAAGGTTGATTCATTGTTAGAACTGATTGGAAATTCAACGTTATAACCATGTTGATCATAGCGAGCTCTTTCAATGTTCTGTTCAATATCTGACATCAATGTTGATTGCAGTCTTCAGGCTGACAACATCACAATGTTGATTCAATCACTTTTTGCTATCTGGGATTATCCTATTGTATTGTTGATGATGAATACAAAATTGCATGAAAGTCATAACAAACTTTATTTAATGATATTGCAGTGCATGTGACTAATTTTTGTTGTTGATACGTTATATATGTTGGGACCTAACCGCAATCGACTCTGATCCGTATCAGCGCCAACTCAGGCTGATTCAGGTCAGCTCTGGCGCTTATCCAGCCCAGAGTTTCCAGCTGTCAGGGGAACAGCCTTTAAAATACAGCATGTACAACCACTTACTTGCTTCCAGTATAATCATCATGAACCGTTTAAAATTTTTGAAGAGGTAAAGATTTAAAATCCTGCATGAAAAACTGAATTATCAGGGGGGAATCATGAATGCTGACCTTTGTTCCTCACGTATTCGCCTGGGCTCTTTAAGAATCCACAGATGAGTCAGTGATTCGCACTTGTAGGAATTTCTGTAGGCCTGTGATTCTTCGAGACACCTGTGCTTTCTTCATTTGGAGATAACGCAGTTCACTAGAGTGTGAGACCAATGGAAAAAGCCTTGCAACCCTTTCCAGACTGACATATTTCTATAGTCTCCTTTCTCTTCATCTCTGGAATTTCTTCGCATTGCAGCAGAATTTGCTGCTGGTTGAGACGTATCAGCCGACTTCATATGTCTGGATATTTATGTTCATCAGGGCCCAGAGTAGCCACATCTGGGTGTGTCCTCTCTAATTTTTGTTTAATCATCAATTAAATGTAGTAAATTGACCGATTGTGTACTGAAGGGGGAAATTACCTTTTCACACAGGGTGAGCTGTGGCTGGATACATTTTTTTCTTTCAATAAATGAAATGGTCATTTTTGCTAATTTGTATTGTCAGTTTACTCATGCCGTCCTTACCTTCTATTAAATTTTGATCTAAGCTCTTGAACAACCAAGCTTGGTAAATGTAGAAAAACAAGGTAAATCAGGCAGAGCACAGGGCTAATATTTCTCACGCCACTGTGATTGTGGTGACCGTGGAAGGGTTAATGTGGGAGCACGCTCGCTTTTAAAAGGGCATTTTAAAATGGTTTCAAAATACCTTACATCACCATAAAACATGTCAAAACAGGGTCATTTTGCAGATGTTTAAACAATTTCTTCTCAGGGAATGTATTAAATATAGTATGTCCAAAAATATTGTATTTTACTGTGAGACGATTGCATCTTTATCCCTTAATGCCTCAGTGGTTGATTTTGCAATCATATTAATAATAATGATGAGAGTGGTTTTGGCATACCAAGTAAAAGCACATGTATTCCAATTCTGCACATTACTTAAGCCCGGTATTGTGTCAGATTATCTCTAAATCATTGAAAGCTTGTTAAAGACATGAGAAAAACAATATAATTAAACATTATTTTCTTAAAAGGATATGCAGTGTTTGTTTTCCATATTGGTCTCGTATCTCGGCATTATCTCAGAGGCTGGACTGATGGCTCATGAGTAGCTCATGAGGCTTTCTAGTGCAAGTGGGCCAAACAGGTTAGACATGTTTGCGCCAGTTATAACAAATTTTAGCTGGACCAGCAGAGAGTTCTCACCTGGAATCATCTAACTGCAACCTCATTGGTGTTGATTGCGGCTGCCAGCTTTGATGGGTAGTCCTGGCATTAGCGTTACCCAAGTTTAGTCCTTAGAGCACTAAATACAAATAGTGTTGCTCAATGATAAGGGGCTCTAAATTCGCAGACCTGGCACAGGTGCGGCGCAGGCATGGCGAATGGGGGGATGCGCCGCGCCAACGGGGTGTGTCCAGCCGTATGTTGCAATTTCGTGCCCAGTGTAGCCTGGCGCAAGTACTCCTATGTTCTGTCTCGGTCCCTCCTGCTGGCGCAAGTGGCAAAGATGGAGGAGAGAAGGCGTGTTTGGGTATAACAGAGCCGAGTCAAATCTTCACCAATCAACTGAGCTCCTCTCCTCACCTTTAATGTGTTGGAATATAGAAGCCTCTGTCCTATATCTGTTGCATTGATGTTGCATTTTACTTTGCTGCTTCAGGGATGTTTTCTGCACCGCTTACATCTATATTAAGCATTACGAATATGAGTTAGCTGGCTAGCTAGGGCATTCGTGAATTATTACTATTAGTGAACTTGACTGGAATTTCAAAACCAAACTATGTCAGATCATTCAAACTTATGAAGTTGGAATGAAATACGATGGTTGCTCATTTATTTCTTCTGCCTGGATCATTGGGAAGAGAAACGATGGATAGCGTGTTTCTATTGGCCTATTACACCCCGTTGCTGCTTAAAATTTGGGATTAATATACATGGACAATAACGCTAGATACGTTACACATTTTTTTTCAATATGTGATCTTAACTCAGTACAAGATCATAGCAATCATAGCAGGCTTATGATTGAAAACCTAAGTGACAATAATAGTAGCCTAGTATTAAGCCGCTTGCACACTGGATGCGAAACTAATTTTTTGCACAACAGATTGCGTTGAACGCAGTGTCTACGTGTCTGAAAGTCTGACAAGGTTTTAATATAACTCCGTGTCCAACAGTTGCTTATTTTTTTTTAATTTCTTCAAATCTACTGAATGTTTCAGCTATTAAACTTGAATATTTCATTAAGAGGGCTCAGTTCTTCCAGATGAGTATCGAGAATTTCTATCATTGTTTCTGTTTAAGCTCTGCTCAATGAAGTGAGTCGACTTTGGCGTGGGACAATGTACGATGCCTGTCGGACCTTAATTGCAAAATACTCCATGTCTGACAGCCAAAAAAAAAAAAAAAAGGACGATTAGAACGGTTGATAACGAAATAAAGAATAAAAAGAAACATTTTAACAACAAACAGAACATCCAATGAACGCTGTGATTTATTTATTTGCGGGCCATGTTTTTTTGGATGCTCTGTTTGTTGGTGATATATTTTTACTCTTTATTTTGTCATTAATCTGTTCTCAAACCAATACTTTTACTTTTTACTGGCTTCCAGACATAGAGTATTTTGCTTTTCGCCTTGGACAGTCTTGATCGCGTATGCAATAATTTATTCACACTGTTAATGGTCATGGAATTAATTTGCTCCCTGACTACAAGCACTACTTTATCTGGTGTGGAAATTAAGCGCGAATCTGTTCGATCCATCTGACTTATTTTCAAAAGAGAGACCGAATAAAGATTGTGGTCTATCTTTAACAGAAGAAAACACACAAATAAAAAGACCAAGAAAAGTCGATAGCTATCAATTTGCATTTTGTGATGGCCAAACACAAACATGGCCAAGTTTACATGTATAATAATTCCTGGAATACTCGAAAAAATTAGACATTTTATTACTTTTGGACACGGAGATATAGGGGAGACCGGGGTTACCTCGTCATGATTTTGTATTTGACTTCATAACTCTTTGTTTTTAAAACTTAGAGAAATACCTTTATGGTCTATGTGTAGTGCAGAATGTCCCGTACAAAATTTGTATCGATACAATCTCAATATAACGTATATTTTTGCCACAATATTCAATTTTCGATATGTCACAAACATCCTGAAGTGACCCCATACCCGGGGTTACTGTGTCAGATGGGTGGGGTAAAGTTGTCATAGTTGGCAATCAGCTGAAGCTGAATAAGACAGTCAGATATTCTCATAACAGAAATGGTGAGAACTGTTTTACTTTTACCACAAACCAACACAAGCTATGATTTATGCACAATCACCATCAGAGTAGCAGTTATGACACATGTAGGCGAGCCCACTGACATTACAGTCCTCATGTGCCCACCCTTTGCATGAGAAGCACTGGACCCACTCCTCTCCACCTTTGGATGATAAGTTAGGACCATGGCACCAAAGAGGAGCAGCAAACAGTCCCACTGACAAAGGAATGGAATGAAATGCAGTGGCCCCAAGGCTGGCACCTGCCAACCCTAAATACTCTGCCAACACCTCCGCTTTAATGGGCCCCACCTGTGACCCATTAAGGTGGAGGTGAAAGAATGAGAAAGGGGAGGGGCTGCAAGGAGCAAACATACACATTCATACTTGTGTCCTCCAAACAAACAAATGGGTCCTCTATCATAAACATAAAATAAATGCGAATATTAGAATTAAGACACTATAGGTGTCTGAAAAACAATAAACGGCTCCTATATTTGACTTTGGAACATTTTAATATAGGCCTAACACAGGACCTACAAGTGGTGCAGCCTCAGCACCCTGACACACTAACCCCATGCTGCTTGGCCGGTGTAGCCCCGTGCTCACATTTCAGAAATAAGGCCGCACCTCTCATCTCATTACTGCAGCAGGCCTTTATCTTATGTGTTGTTAACAACTGTAGTTACATATATTTATTAAACAGTAGAAACATCGTGAAAATCTTTGTCTTCAAAGAAGCTAGACGCATTTCTTTCAGAAACTTCAAGTTTGGAATCTGGGCCAAAATTCAGTTATTTAGGCAGAAAACACTTGCATGACACTACAAGTCCTATATCTTTCCAAGAGATGACATCTCTGGGATGTCACATAATTTGTACATTTTCGTTTTCCCATCAGTGCGTTCGCAATGCAAAAAACTGGGTTGACCAACCTAACCCCGTGACCGAAGTAGCCCTGGTCTCCCCATTTAAAAACCTGCCCGACTTTCGCGTCATTGCATTGACTTTGACTGTAACAAGTCGTACGAAAAATTAGTTTCGCATCCAGTGTGCCAGCGGCTTTACTGGGCATAGAACGCAAGCATTTATATATATATATATATATATATATATATAATATAGGCAGTTTGTGGTTGGCTGAGAAAGATGTGAAGTCGTTAGTTTGCATCACAGATTCAGCTGCGTTGATGAAGCAAGGTCGAGTTTCCATTACGCGTGCCAACCGCCTTTATTCTGACATCAGGACAATCGATATAGATACTATAATTTATGTCCTGATTCAGATAGTTACATTAAATAGTGGTTGCTGTAAGTATTTATTGCATTGAAATGTGCCTGGCATTCAGGAAACCTGCCTGTGAGGTTTCGGTGACGTGTGCGCACTGTGCGCCGGTCAGCCAAGTTACCAATGCACAGAAAGTAAACCAGGTTGGAGCAGTTTTCTGCGCAACTTCGGCGAAGACTTTTTCAACAAAATTGTCACTGCGTCTTGATGAATATGTGGTACCTCCCCCTATTACGCAGCCACACCCATCTCGGCGCCCGTCCGTCTACCAAATTGCCTAAGTGGCTGCGCAAGGGGTTGCACCGCACGAAATTACCACTGCGTGGGCTGCGCCGGATGAAATTACCACTGTGTGTGCTGCGCCACACTACGCCACGCTGCGCCACCCTGCGCTGCTCCAAGATATTAGAGCCCAAGGTATCAAATTCAAAGCTGTTTAAAACCTGCCATGTGGCAACTTGTTTAAAAGAGCTCCTGCAGGGAGCTAAATTTTCAAAACATAATGAATTCAATTATTTCAGCGCTCTAAGGGTTAATGAGTGTTCAGTTCACAGGCCCTTATCATTATCATTATCACCCCTGCTGGTCAGTGGTGGACCTGCATACTCTCAGTTAAACTGCGTGGTAAGCTGCACATGAAGGGCCCTCTCACATGCTTTGATATGGAGGCTGGTTCAGATTGTTTACCTCTGCTCTCTTATCTTTGATGTATGACTCTGACATCACCTGGCACCTTTATTCTCGCGGGTGTCTGGGAAAAAGTGTTAAGCAAGTTTGTTGCATATTTTATTACTTAGCAGCACTCAGTTTTTTTTGTTTTTTTATTTATTTCGTTAACGCTCGTTGCAAAGGTGACGCATATTGATGTGATATAATAAGCACCTGTCGTAATCAGTGAGGATGCTTTGTAATTCTCATTATTAGCCAGGACATTGTCAAAATCAATTCAGTGATTTATTCATTTCCTTCGTCGATTCATTCTGATGAGCTCCCAATTTCGCAAGTGAAAAAAAATCACGGCTGAGTAATGTTGACCTAATGGAATGGGATTCATAAAGGTGAGGCTCTGTTTTATTCTGGTCTGTGCGGTGATGACTCAGATCAGATGATCAGACTCAGTGATGTGGGTGGTGCGAAGATGACTCAACTGGTCTTCCTTCCATCTGGATTCAGAGATGTGGTGAAGACCGAATTTTTGGTTCTCACACAGGCCAGGGCTTTCAGGTGGCCTTTGTCACTTGGAATGGTCAGGGGAGAGAGTGCCGATCCTTCATCTCTTCTGCTGCTAACCTAACACGATGTAGAGTTTACCATCTCCCATGCAAAGTCTAAATAACACCACTCATCAGCCTTGAAACAGTGGTGACTTCTGCTTTTTCTGAGTGACGGCGGAATTACAGTCAGAATATGCTTTCACCGTAAGCAACAAAAGCTTCAGGAACATCAGTTCAAATGAACTTCAGCAGTACAATGATACACATGGCAGAGGAGCATTTGTATTTATTATTTCGAGAATTATTCAAAATGCAAAAGTATTTGAAAGGCTTGGTGGACTTTTTACCAGAAATGCGCTAAGTATAACCAAAATTGAAATAACTAAAGTGCATGTTCAGATGATCTTTCAACGTTTTAACTCCATGACCTTTACCTCAGCTGTGTCCTCTTGCAAGAGGGCGTTATTAATTAAACAGTATTGCAACATGATGGGCTAAGAAGTCAGAAATCCTAAAAAGTTTTCAAAACATTAGAACTTTAGCATAACTCTTGCGTATTGATAACTCTTGCTTATAAAATGACATACTTTGCTTCAGAGGCGTTCGTTGTCAGTGTTTACAGTAGATGGTGATGTTCTGAGCTCAGTTTCAGCTCCTCGACCAAACAGGTCATGAACCTCTGATCTGAAAATGCAAGTACGATTCTTCAAGCTCCTAATTATGTACACTGTACACAAAATCTCACTTATTATCACTGTCAAAAGTGAGCATGAATTGCAAACACTAAATAATTTCTATTGGACAAGCCAAAAGTCTGGATGAACTTTGGCAAGAAACAGTAACAAATGAAAATAACTCCACCTTGTTCAGTAATGCAAGTGTTTATACCATTTCAAAAGCACTGAAAGATGCATTTATTCTGAATTGAGCTGGGCTGCGAGTGCTTCTGCAGACTTCTCCACCGTTCACTTGAGTGCTGCTAATGGTGTGTCTTTCTGCGACACTGCAAGAGTCTCCCAGCTTGCTTTTCACTCAGTTTACTTACGTTAACTCCACAAATAGCTTTTTTTTTTTTTTTTTTGAGAAGGGTCTAGCTTTCGCCTGTCAAATAATGGAAAGCTATTACGGTATTTTACTCTGATTTTAAGGTATTCCTCTTCTCAGAGGTAGACATTGAAGGATAAATCTCTTAAGGAAATCCTGCTTTCAGCTTGTTTATTACCTTTAACAATTACTTTTAGTTACGGAATCACTGTTAATGAAACAATAAGTCTCGGTTGATGTAAGTCACCGAGTAATTGAATCCTGTTGCAAAGGATCTCTTGACTTTCAAACTTGATCATGAATGTCAGCGTTCCTCTCCTTCCATTTTACGTTCACTCTTGCTTTTTGCCACTTTACTATGGCAGCCTATGAAGAATGGGCTCTCCTCGACAGCCCCTGAGTTCTACCCATTAGAGTTTTAGCTGAGCATAATGTGACGAGGGGTAGCACAGTAGGCAGCACTGCCATCGCCAGGAAGGAAGCTTTTAGCTTAGAATCTGGCCTGGGGCCTTTCTTTTTTTTTTGAGGAGTTCCCATGTTATCCCTTTGTTTGCATGGGTGTTCCCCATGTTCCTCTCATAGTTAAAATGCATACATGTCAGGCTAATTAAAGACTCTAAATTGCCCGTAAGTATGAGTCTGAGTATGATTACTGTCCAGGGTGGGTACCTTATTTTTGCTAACCATGTTGTGGTACTGCCTCTGCTCTGAGCCACACTTCAGCCAATCATATTGTACCAAACTGGAATTGTTAGCCAGTTTTATGTGAATGGAATTTTTCCCTAACTTTGTTATGAAAAATAAATTGTTGTCCCTGACTTTATATCTCATAGTGGGCTGGGATAAGCTCCATCTCTCCCGCAACCTAAGTGAGGAAAAAGCAGTGTAGATCTATGGGTGGACGATGTGGCAAATAAACACTGTAATATTTCCTTCATTAATGAGCCAAGAATAAACAGTATGGCTGATGTTGGGCTAATATGTTACAATAAGTGTTTGCCAGCTGTGAAAGTTAAATAAGAATACTAACTGGCTTGGCTTATATGCTTGACCAGATTACTCAGTGTTTTGTTTTATCAACTGACTGGTCCACAATGTTGGCAACAGTTAAAAATACTGGTACGGTAAAATGAATAGTAGTTATGAAGCTGTAACTGAGGCAATGTAATTTTTTGAGACGGTACCAATCGGGCGTAAAATTATTCATGCCTCTTTGTTGTTTTTTCTTGGCGATGCAGTCATAGCATCTTCTGAGTGCTGTGCTTTAATCTGAGACCGCAGCACTTCCGTCTTCCGTCTCCTTGGGAATATTGTATGACATCAGAGATCCTTTCTCATGCTAGAAGGGCACTGGAAGAACACTAGGACTGTCAGAGAGAGAGATCTTAATTACCTCAGCACTTCAGTTCCCTTTACTCTACTGCCCCCAGTGGAAATACGGCTAATTGCACCTCACAAGAGCCACTCATGGCCAAAGGCACTGAACCGATACAGTGATGTGCTGGATTTCAATTCCAGACCTGCGGCAGCTCTCTGTGTGAGCTCTTATATGTGACATGAATGGACAGTGGGGAGTGGAGTGCTCTCTTTCAAAATGGGGGACAGGAGGTCGTTGTCTTTGTCAGCTGGGTGAGCCATAGATCTGAAATGGCCACCAGAAAAAACCTGCCCCCTCCTGAGCTCTATATTGACTCTGTGTCCTGCTGACCACACTGAAGTGAAAACTCGCACGCTGGAGGCGCACGCCTCACCCTGATATCAGGCTGGAGTCAGAGCAATCCGCGGGCAATCAGTGTTTACCCCTGAAAACCTGTCAGGGAGTTGTCATTCACCCCGTGTTATCTTTCCCTGACTCTTTCAGCGAGGAATACACCTTTCCCTATATATGCCTCTGGTGATGGATTTACACCAGGAAAAGTGGCAAATGACATCAAGTGTATGTGTGCGGGCGTGTGTGTGTGTGTGTGTGTGTGTGTGTGTGTGTGTGTCTGTGTGTGTTTGTGTGCATGCACGTACGCATGCTGATCGTGCGTGCGTGCGTGTGTGCGCGTGTGCGCGCGCTAAGAGTTAAGAGGTCCTTAAGAGGGATTGAGAATGAAGCACTCTTATGTTACTATGATTCTCAGAGGTATTTATTGTGCAATAAACCAACAAATTATGCAGGGTCTTCTAGAAATGAACACAGCAGAAATATTAAGCACTGAGTGTAAATAAAATGCTCAAAAAGGTTGTGATAATAATGTATTTAATCAAATGACATGCATTGAATAATGACACAGTGGTGATGAAACTTTAACGGTGGGTTCTGATCTCTTCTTTCTTGTATCTCTGCCAGCCCCTCACTGGTCTGTCAACACCTGTGTGTCCCCCTATGGAGACAATGCTAAGTATTAAATACCCTGAATGTATAGTGCAGTGCTGTCGTGCGCGTGTGTGCGTGCTCGCGCGTGTGTGTTTACAATGGGAGGGTAAAAAGTAACCAATTCGAACGATTTGTTGTCTACTATAATTACTAGATTGCAATTAGGCTAATTTCAGTTAGTTCAGCCAAGTTTCTGCAAATCTCCTCATTCGTCAAATCCACTATAGCTAGATAAGTTGCATAGCTATTAGTGTCCACACTACTGTTCATGCATTTGGTTGACAGAGTTGTGACATGAGGCTATAGTTGAGTTAGCCTTCATTCTTTTCTCCTTGCCATAGATAAAAAAGTGAATAAAGTAATAATGGAAAACATATTTTTTGTTTACGAGCCAGATTTAGAAGTGAGAGGGCTCAGTGACAAATTTTAAAGTATAGGACATCACTGCCTTTGGGCGTATCTGGATGCCAACACTTCTCATGCAGTGTATTAACTATCAATCGGTCACCATTGGCTTAGGCCTACTCTTAAATCCTGTTTTCATCCACTTGAATACTTAAAATAACCACAAATATGGTTAATAAAGAGTTAATACAAGATAAGCGTGTTACTTGATTTTAAGAGGAATTGTTACATCAAATTTTTTTGGTTGTTAAAAAAAAAAATTACAAGTGGTACTGTGTAGTTGGAAGAAAATTGATCAGCAAAAGGGTTAAGATCAAAGCGTTTGTAAACCACTGAAGTAAAGTTTATTTTTTTATTTTTATTTTTTGCAATGCGAAATACTGTATATAATGATTGAATGAAGAGGAAGGAAAACAAACTACTGTTCTATCATCAGGAGGTGAGGTCTGAAGAAAATATAAATGCCTGCCGTTTTTTTTTAATTATTATTATTTAATTTATGGCTGGGTTGATGGTTTTCCAAAATCCATTTAGTGGGGAAAAAGTGACACCAGTGATGACTTAATCATCGGTACGCCAAGCTACCCTGGTACGCGTGAAGTCTTTTTATTAAATTTTTCATACTCCTGTTGAATATTTCAGTGATTCTGAAAATGTTTCAAGGATTCCAGGGCTTCATATTTTATGAAATTTTATATAAGTGTTTCATGGAGTGCAGTTAATACATATTTTAAACATGGCAAGCCATGGGACAGGCTCAGTGACACCTATCTCCACCAGAACTGCACAGCTGAAGAAAACTTTATTTCACCAAAATATAGGAGATGTTGGAAGTTGTCATGCTTACTTAACACATCATTTTTATCTTGTGATTGTGCCCAGAGTTGCAAAAGTTCTGCTGTTTGGCTGCAGGGAGATTTCCCCTCAGCTTAAGGCATTGGCACAACTTAAGCTGAAGAGATGAAATAAAAAGTAAATAAATAAACGACGGTCAACAGTGGAAACAGTAATAAAAAAAAAGCCGAATTGTGCATACTTTTATGAGAACAAGGCAATAGAGTGAGAGGTCTTACCCAGTCCATGGACAATAGCTTCAAATCAATGAGCTTCAGCATGTCTATAGCCATATAGCATATAAACCCTTAGAGCGCTAAGTACAGCTATTGTTGCTCAACGATGTAAGATGTCAAAATCAAACCTATTAAAAACCTATCGTGTGGCAACTTGTTTAAAAGAGTTACACAGTTAGAGTTAAGAGTTACACCTATCGGCACATGGTAGGTTTTCAACAGCACAAGTGCATTTATTTATACTTTTTTTTTTTTTTTGGAAAATTTATCTCAGCGCTCTGAGGGTTAATGGAATATTTTTAAGACTTAGTGGTTTTTTTTGCTTACTGGTGGGACCCAGGTGTTCCTCTGCAGAAAAATGTTTTCATTAAATTCCTCTGTTAAACCGCCTCGTTGTCTGTGCCCAGCCATTTCTCTAGCGAATGAGACGACGCGGCTCTTATGCAACCGTCTCTGTCACCGGAGCTTTTCAAGGTCAATTGACTGATCAATTTATCAAATCAAAGGCAGGATGGTTTCACCATTAGTCATGAAATCACTGCTCTATATTGTGTTTGGAGGCCTATAGTGCAAGTGAATTTATTTCTTCTGCGACAGTTTGATGTAGCCCGTGTTGCCCCAGGGAAATCAATGCCGAATTATTGACCAAATGTAACAAACGCAGTTGGAATCTCTAAAATGTAATCACCATGACGAATTTGCAAGTTCAATCAGCATTATGAAGGATTAAAGCCAAATGACCAAACTGACTCGGTTAATGTCCAATGACTGAGCAATAATCGTTCGATGCAGTGCGGTAGCTACTGGAGGCATTAAGATTTGAACATTGCCAAAAGAGCCCAGCCTTGGGTCTCTGGGTTTACTCTGACAGCCTCCTGTGCAGTCGCTTACTTGGTTTCTGAAGTGTTATAAAAATCAATATAAGCCTCTGACGCGGCTTGCAGTTTCTCTGCTGGTTTGTTCTGCTGCAGTATCCCTGTTTTCACAGGTGAAAATAGGAATTTCTGTGCATGTTGGGCTTTTCCCTGGACAAATACACACATTTGAACACACACAGACATGCACACACACATATCCCATTCTGTTTTCTGTTTTAGGCATGTTCGTTTGTCTCCAGCGGGGTCCGTTATTTGCGGCTGGTCTCGAGGGGTTCCCCGCAGCTGTCAGGGCTGAGGCCGGGTAGAAACGGCTCTTTCCTCTTGGCGGTTAGAAGAGACATTTTCAGCCTTTGCAGCAGAGCGAGGGGACATGAGAGACCAGAGGGCCTTTCTGATTCTTCTAAACACACACAAGCTGCTTCTCTGCGTTCCCTGATTAGTCATTGGCCCTTACTGGATGATCTCACGGGCGATGAGAATGTTCTTAACATTCAATTTTGGATGTATTAACCACCATTGGAATACTCAGTTGGAATGTTAATGACACATAAAAAAAAAAAAATACTCCTCAAAGTTTACCTCCTCTTCAGAGTGTCAAGAGAGACAGCTTGCATGATGAGTTGGCATGCCTTGTTGCAGTTCTTAGAGCCAGGTAGCTGTAAGCTCAGGGTCTGTAATAAGGGTGAACCAGGAGACTTTCAAAATGTTTGCATTTCTCATCAGTCAGTAATTTAGGATCTGTAAAAAAGTACAGAACATTTGGGAAATGGGGGTCAAATAGCCTCCTTGCCAATTCAGACTTGGGGTTTGGCTGTATCGTGCGCAGGGGCCAGTGCTGGTCATTCGACTCCTGCAAGTCCTTTTCAACTGTGCAATAAAGTGTGACTTCTGACCACAGCCCAGCTCGCCAGCTGCTGTGAGATAAGAGGTGTCACATGGTACTGAGAAGGCTTGCATATCTAGGTTCTGCTATATCAAAGAAGTACAGAATTCCCTCCATTGAAGGCTGTTGTATTCAATTTGCCAACCCAATTTTTGGAAAATAAAAAAAAAGCATTTAAAAAGTTGAATTTGGAGAAATGAGCGCTTATTTGTTAAATCACAAAGGTCTATGTGACAGTATTAATACAGCATATGTGTATTGGTTGAATTGCGCCCACTGGTTGGTGACAACTGGGGAGCTAGTGTGTTTGAAAAGGTCAAAGAAGCCCGGCTTGGTATTTATTTGCATAATAATTTTGCTGTACCTGCATTAAAGTTCATTAAAGGGCAGTTCAGCAACATTAATTACGACAATAAGAAAATATTTTTATGTTCCTGGCTGAGCATCTGGCAGTGATTTATATATATATATACATATATATTTTTTAATATTGTAAAATGTTACAATTTCTAGATCTCTTTCACATAAGACTGAACGGGATGATGGTATATTTCTGTGTAAATTTAGGCTTCGTTTTCCTGTGCATTGTTGAAATTATTGCTCAGTGAATCATTTTAACTGACAGAAAAATAAGGTCTGGTCATGACAGTTGAGGTAAATGCAAATAACATTGACTGCCGGCTCGTATCAGGTAAATGTGAACTTCCTGGGCTTCAAAAAATGTTTAAATCCTGTCATTAAGGATCAAGCGAGGTGACTGAATTGAGGTAAACTGCACTGTACAGTGGTTTTGTTGGTCAAGGTCACCTGTTTTCCTTCGTCTTGAGCATGGCGTCTTGAGTCATCTCCTGCTGATTTTTTTTTTTTTTTTGAGGAATTACTCGACTCTGACCACTCCACCTTTGAATTTGTTCCAATTCGATAACGGGCTTTTGTATAGCCTTTCTATTTTGTGACAAGGCTTGAAAAAGTGTATTTGAGTAAAAGGGAGAGAGAGAGAGATGTTGAGAGTTGAGTGACATGGACGTCTTCAACTCATTCAAATTAACTGCAAGCTTCTATGAATTTCGATCTTTAAAATTGCCATGATATGGACTAATATTTCAAATGCAGGCTGATATTGCACAGAAAGGATGGCTCAATTGTTTTCAAATGTGTGAGTGTTTTTTACTGTTACAGTAAATTGTATGTCCATTGCATAATACCTAATTAACTGAATACATACAGTATGTAATATGAAAGTGCGAAAATTTTTATTCAAAATGTTAGCCAAAAATAATCATGTTGTATACAAAAATGTACTATTGAATTTGCTTCTGCCTGTGACTACAGCAAAAAAGAAAGGTAAAAAGAAGTATTAGAAGTTTTGAATTGTTTTCTGCAAAGTGTAATAAACGTTAGCATCAGATGAAGATGAGGAACTGGGAGTGGTGGAGTGCGGTAGCTGAGGTTGCTGTATGCCTAGAGACACAGACCCGTCTGTTGATTATGTGCTTTTAGGCGCGAGACACACTGTCTGCAGTACAGCTCAGCTGACTGCTTCTGGGTTTAGGACTGCAACTGCGAGAAAACTGCCTTTCAAAGTTCTCTCCAGTCTCCACCTAGGTATACACTGTAGTTCACCAGCGCACCAGTGATTTACACAGAACTGTTAGATTGATAAAGCCATCAATTGCTCAAGCTTACCTGGTTTTATTTAGAGCAGACACTAACTACAATTGTAGAGCCTAGTGCTACTAGTACTTCAGTCAAATTTTCACACGCTGACAAGTAACGATGAGAAAACGTCTTTTCTACTTACTTGAGTTCACTGCTTTTTAACATTTGTCACTAAAGTACTTTTAGCACTTGGTGTTTCATTACAACAAAAACACAAAACAGCTCTTTTAAAATGACATATTTTATCTCTTGAAAGATGATGGAATTTTGAAAAGCCAACCCCAACTCCAGCCGAAACTGTTGCTCATGAAGTACATTCAGTGTAGTCTGGTAAACACAACATTTTCTTCCAGAAAGATGTGCTGCGATGTCCGATGGAAGGGTGCAACTTTCCAATATTTTAATTGAACATTCAACATAGCTCAACGAATGTATTCTATACAGCAGTTTATCTTTAACGAGCGTGTGAATAATTTTAGCAGACAATGCAGTCTTTTCTCCTGGGTGAAGTAATTCTCTGGCCTAATACATCTGTTTGTGTTGTATGAAAGCCCAAAGCTCTAGTGTGGTGACTGGGGAAATGAGGGCTGAGACAGATTGTTGTGTAGCTTGCCTTTCAGGGCGGCTTGTGGAAACAAGTCCAGCCATGTGTGGCTGTACTCACTGGGGTGGTGAAGTGCAGTAAGGTAATGGCATTTCCATTCTGTGAAGAGTTACTGCGCTGGAAGATGATAACAGTGTGATTTAAAGGAGCCAATGAAGTAAAAACTAAAATACCTGATGGTATTAGAGACAAATTAAAAAGACATGCTGCAGTAAATTAGTGCAGTCATTTTCATGCTTTTGTTTCACTATGGGAGCTGTCTGTCTAGAGATAATGTACTTTATATCACCTCGTGTGCTGTGAATTTATTTTTCGCATAATGCTATACGGTACAGTTTCTTTAAAAAAAATGCATATATATTTGGTGTCTTGAAGAAGAGCATGTTTAATTGCTCTGATTGTCTGAGCCCTGAAGATAGTGGATTTTATTTGGATTAAAATGTCGGGAAATGATGTGATATTTCACGGGAAGAGAATTCTGTTCACTTCAGCAAAGCAGGTCGTGCCTGTTTACCATTCTCCTCTGGGACCCTGATGCTGTCTGCCTCCAGGCACCTCAGTTATCATTAAAAGCAGAGATTTAGCCAAGCAGGAGCACATTGTTGATGTGGAAATCTGCTCACAATGGCAGCTCTGTGTAGGTGTTGGGTCCTCACAGCTGTGGTGAAGTTTGCGATTCAACTTTTCAACTCCAAACAACTTCTCATCGGTTCCAAAACTTTCAACTTTTACACGAAGAAGTGGGAATATTGGCCAGGTACAAATTCAGAGAATGAAAAATGTATGAACCATTACTGTCTTGATATTAACCTTTATGTTTGGCCATGTGCATTAAATTGCACTGTTCCTTCTATAGCTTAAAGTTAATATTTGTAGCCCCCGGAGGAAGTTGGATGGCTACTACGATTCATGCTAGTCGCCTCCACCGTCGCCTTGTCTGTGTCCATAGACACTTCCTTGTAATCACTGTACAGGCTGTTCATATTTGGTATGGACATGTTTTATACATCAGTTATGACACCTGTCAATTTTGGTTTCCATGGCGACCTGATTGGCCGAATAATGCACAAAAAAGGGAGAAGCGGGCTTTCAGTGGTTACACCCATGAGGTTGCGGGTGACCGGACTGTCTAGTCATAAATGTCTGGTCCGACAGTCCTCCGATTGGGTGTAGGAAATGTGGATAGACAGTAGTTTGGTGTAACGGACAAGGCTACAGAATGTTTTGGAGTATAGATGGGAGTAGGTTGTGGATGTATGTAGCTCATTGGAATTGGGTGTGATTTAGTGTAGAGGACCAGAATGTACAGCGGATTGGGGTAGACTGTGGTTAGGTATAGCAGACTAGGGTGTATATCACTTTGGAGTAGGGTATGTTTGGATATATCAGAGTGGATTACAATGTTATTGAATGTAGCATGATGGATTAGAGTGTGATAGATTACCAAAAGGTAGATCCCATATTTGGCCATTTTATATGTTCTTCACCTCAACTTGTCAGAAAGCAGGCTGGAGCTGACAGCAACTGATGGTTTATTTCTGTATAGGCCGTGTATAAGGAACAAGAAATGGCGTCAGCGGCATGAACTGAGCTGTAATGAAAACCCGGATTATCTGCTTTTGACCTCTGGTTGCAACCACTCTAAAGCTGTAAGCCGCAGTGGAAATGACTCTCCTCGAGAGAGACACAGAGAGTGATTGCTGAATGGACATCACTGCTAGTTTCAGTGTCTGATGTTTGGAGTTAATTCCATCTGCTACTTATCACTGATCCCTCTTAGTCATTACAGGAAGGCGCAGACCACACTTCGTAGCAAATTTTACACTCTCAGAAAAAAAGTGCCTATTCGTACTTCTATGGGTAAAAGGCTTGTCACTGGGGGAGCACCCGCAAAGGTACTGCTGTTTTACCCTCAGAAGTAGGTACCTGATTGCTTTGGAACATAACAGTACCTTTTTGGCCCTAAAAATGTTCACACAGGTACCTTGAGGTCCTATAATTAGCCTTAGGGGGTACATAAGTGCTGAATGTTCCATGGGGAACAGAAATGGACCCCTGCTGTACCCCTATTTCTGACACTGCAGCATTCACAACGTCTTCTCGCCAGCTTTTTTTTTTTTACTGACTGTACTACATGATCATTGTTTCAAATGGCTTTGTAGACAACTGACTGCAGAACCCATTAGCATTACAGAGAGCCCTAACACAGGAGATGAGAAATCTTAGTACATCATCCCTCTTGCCATTGGAAGCTGTTTGGCACGTCGGAAGAATAACGACTTATTTGCAGTAGGAATGCAAACACTAGATCCTTTGGTACTGCTGCAGTGTGTTTAACCTAGTTACGGAGATGGGAGATTGAAATCTCCACTGCGCATATGAGCTCTGTAGATTTCAGATATTGATGAGGTACTACAGAGATGTGCTGACTAAGCTGTTTGGAAACTGTGATGAATGATCCAAATCAGACTTCTAAAATGGATAGTATTATTATGCAAATGTTCTGGTGGCGATTTGTTCTTGGGAGATGCTTGGAGGATGGAATGCACCACAATTCTTGTTACATCACCCCACCAAAATCCCTATGACAAAAGAGATGGATCCTCATGCTATTTATTAATGTAATATGATTGACAGGATCTCCTGCTGAAATGAGGGAAGATTATTTGGAAATTTTTTTTGCTGTGGAAAAAAGGACTTGCTGGCTCAAGTGCGTTACATCTTCTGAAGTTCTGTGCAGGATTGATTAAATCACGGCTCAGCCTGATGGTTTGGATTGGTTCATTTCAAAATAAATACTGGAGGAAGATACAAATGAAACAATGCTTTATTCCTGCATTAAGAACTGCGAATGAGAAAAAAATACAACCAATATAATGAGAGAGGAAGACACTGGCGAGATCCAGATTTAACTATGTGAAGTATATTGCTGCGTGCTGTGAGTGTACCGTGTTTGCATGAAATATTTATGCAAACTTTTATAACTCACCCAGTTCCTTCAGTTTCATGTGCACATTTACAGAATTTAAACTTTCTGGGTCCAAATCCTGAAATAACTTGGCGCTACCATGAAATATCTAGCACTCTTACTGTCAAATATTTGAATCTCTTCATTGGCTCACAGAAACATTTAATGTTTTTTTTTTTGTTTTTTTTTTTTTCAGAAGATCAATAACTAAGCTGTAGCAGGCACTGAAGCATGTCACAATTTAATCTGTGGTCTGAATAATAAACGACATCACCAACAGCCGCAAAAGTAGTTTAGATTCAACGACTCAAAAAAAAAAAAAAAATACAAAAATTTTCATTACAAACATGATTCTGAATAATATGTTCATGAATCGCATAACTCGCTACACATAAACTGTTTGTGCTGGGGGAGAAAAATTGAGATTGCTAATGAAGTTCAATGAATAAATGTGGACAAATATCTGCATTTAAACGGCTTGCTGCTACGTCACGGACGTTACAGATCCAGGGAACATTTGTATGTATGCAAGCAGTCGGAGGCGGGGCATGCTTCCCAAAATAAGCACGAGGATGGTGTTTATGACTCTGATGTGAATGTCAATAAATTGGTTCTATATGGAGGCTGCGTTCATTATGACTATGGATCTCTGTTGCTTGATCAGACAGGAGATCAATCCCCATTTCTTTCTCACAGTGGCTCAGAAACAGCTCACTGCTTCCCATCGTGGAGTTTAGGCTCTCCGGTAAATAACCCCATATGCAGCATAACAGACTTTAGTTTTTTATTTATATCCTCCCATGAATAAGAGAGGTCTCTACGAGTGAGAGAGAGAGAGAGGGAGAGAGAGAGAGAGAGTTTACAGACTGTTAGCATTAGTTCAGGCAGGCAAGGAAGCCAGTCCTAGTCACAAGCCCCTCACTGTCCAATCATTCTTGACTTCAGCATCTACCACCCAATTAGAGCACTATATAACCAAGACGGTGTTCATTCATCTCTCCTGCGTTGTTCTCTCTACACTAGTCCTCCTCGGGCTCACCACAGATCTGTATCTCATCCTGGCGAGTTCGCTTCACAAAGGGCTTCAGCGCCCTTATTGCAACAATTCTGCTTCTGCTCTTGCAATAGCTTCCAAGATAAAGCTTTGTTGCTATTGAGGAAGAAAAAGGCTTCTCTGCTTTTTCCCTTTTATTTTCTTTCTATCTAGTTACTTGCCATGTAAGTTTGGTGGTTTTTGACTCTCCTAAGAGCAATTGATAAGTATGCGGAAACTTATTTTAATACTAACAAATAGAAGGACAACCCTTGATATTTTAAGTTAATATCTGCAGTTAGCAGTTTAGCCAAGATGATGGCAGTGTAGACTGATAACCTGCTCACGTCTCCACACCAGAACATTTCTGATTCTGATCGCCAAATGTAATTCAATGTCAGTTTAACTGAGGCCAAGTCTGAAACGCATAGCCATGACCTCCTGCTAATCAATTGGCTAATGCTTTGCATAATATGTAGCACATCTGGTTAATTACCCCGCCCACCCGAAGGTTGAGGGAAGGGGTATTGTTTTCAGTTCGGTTTGTTTCTGTGTTTGTGGGTTTGTTAGTTTGTTTCTGCGTTTGTTTGTTAACACTCTAGCAGCAAAATTAATGGCCAGATTCATCTAAAATTCGGTAGAGGGATTGGCACTGACCAAGAATAGATCCATATTGATTTTTGTGCCCCTTGCTCAGAAGCTGTAGCACCACCAACGGGTCAAAGTTTGACCTACATTCACCTTCATAACTTTTGACCCGTTCATCAGATTTTCACAAATGAGGCACCGTTGGAATCTTTGGGCCAAGCCAACTTGCCGACAATTCACCCTATGAGGTTGTTTTCCACCAAATTGGATTTTCCACCATTTGGAATTTTCGCAAAAACGTTTAAAAATTTCACAGGTTTGTTCAGTTTTTTGTTCAGCTTCAGCGAAACGTGGAACATAGAATTTCCAGACCGAGCCCCACAAACAGTAATATCTGCTCTTTTGATATTCAAAACCATTTGCCTGTAGCAGCCAATGAAAGTTGGCGGCAAAGCCACCAAACAGGAAGTGAGGCCATGTCTCAGCAACGCTTAAACATATCAACCCCAAACCTGATAGGTGGTCTCAAGACCTGCGCTATAAATAGCAAAAACATTTTTAGCTTATATCTCTTGATCTGTTTGGACTAAAGCCTTCATTCCAGTGTCTGTTGATGCTGTAGGACATCCCTTGACAGATCCTAAAAGACTGTATGTACACTTCAGAATTGAGTGGCCATTTTGAATTTTATAGGGATTTCCATTGACCCAGAATAGATCCCTGTTGAATTTCGTATAAGTAGGCGAAAGCATGTACGAGGGGCGGGGCTTGTTGTGCCTGGCACCACTTGTTCACATTTGGACTCGTTTGCAAGTCTGTCAAGGCAGTATTTGCAACATACAGCTAATTGTAAGTTTTTCAAAAGTTGCCAATGCTTGAAGTACTCAGTTAAGATGGCTAGGCCTCGAAAATCGTACTTTTTTAACAAACAACACGTAATGAAATCCCTGCTGGCTTGTAATCAAATACCTTGGTAACCGAAGTGTCATATGTTGCTATGCCTTGAATTTTGGAGCAGCATGCAGCTGCATTTCAGGACGTGTTTGCTTAAAAATGTTGCTTTATTTGACAAAAATTTTAAGTAGTTGGCTATGGTTACATTTTGGATGAGCTCCTTCAGTTTTCTTTCGGAAATAGTCCGCATACGTTATCTGATGTACAGAAGGGCTCTAATGTAGCCTACTTTAGTCACTGTGGGATATCATGGTAATCAGAAATGTCAAAATGCATATTGAGTTAATTATACCTGCTGTTCTGGCTGTGTTTTGGCCTATTTCAAGCTTAGTTAAAACATCTTTGTCTCATTCTCACCTTTTATGTTTAGGACAGTTCATGCTCGCAGTTAAGAGCTAGGCTAGGTAATTTCACTTTTAGGTTTGTGGCTATTTTATGCTGCGCTATACCTGGCTTAGAAAATTGTTTATCTTCATTATAGCAATTCCATTATTCGAATGATTCGAATTATTAGAATGAGTAGTCTAGGCATTTTCAGGACACAATCACTGTGCTGCTCCTGAAAATAACTAGAATAAATTGTAGTCATGAAGTAATATTGATATAAATCAGCTCAGTTCTGCTTTTTTGTAGTCGTACCTGACACCCAATGCCATAAAGCACATACATGGAGCTATCAGAAGCTGAAATATCCCAGTAATTAAGGTAATGGTTTGCAAATACTATATTCCATTTGCCTTGCCATGCAGGTGCCACACTTCAGAAAATGCAAGCAACAGGAGGCGCTGTTATTTAACTTTGTATTGTGTCAGGGTGACGTAGTTACAACCAACACTCTATGTCACATGGCATGGGGAGTGCTTAGCGCAATAGATCAACCACTCCAGCTAGCATTTGAATTTCCATGATTTGTGCTCTGCCTTCCATGCAATACATGAACTCGATCTGCATTGTTGTTCTAAATCAACATTTTTTCCTTAAATTTTAACCAAAAAAAAAATTGTAATACTTTGCATGGTCATACATGCACTAGTACCTTAGCTCAGGTAGGGCTACGATTTTTGCGCATTTTAACCGAGGAGGATAGAGATCAGATGCTTTTCCAGTATCTGCCTCACGTCCACAAGCCGTGGCGAATCCCAACTGGGCTCATCTGCTGCTAAAGTGCGTAACCTAGTTACCAAGCCATTGCGGATAATTTGCCTGCATCTTGCTCTTGTCCACAAGTTATGGCTCATCTTGCACATATGCATCAAATGTTATTGCTTGGGAGGCATCTCACCGAGCAAACAAGCATCGCCGATACTTTGCAAGTATTTACCCCTCCTCCCTCGTGAGATTCATCCTCTGGCTCATCCCTCATGCAGCGAGCTGGTGTCACCATTACAGGAGTTTACAGTCTGGCATAAAAACCATCTGAGATGCCCTGCTAGTATCTCCCTCTCATTCAGAAGCCGTGGCTTATCTCGCATGCCTAGCTGACCTCTTGCTTGTCTTTTGATCTTAACTTGCATTTATGTTTTAGGTAAATAGTTCACTGCTCCCATCCAGTCATTTCTACCAACATCAGTGTTATTCTGGGACAGCTTCACCTCTGCCTGCTCTGAATTCATCCTGTACCCAAATCACTTGGGGTGGACCGAATGCCGTAAATACAGGAGCATGTCCCCTCTGGTTTTGAAGGACCTGTAAACATTAGATTCAGGGGAATGGCAACATGGCCATTAATTGTCTCATAGTTTTCCCAGATAGCATATTTTACTTATATGGGCTTCAAGAGAAATTGTCTGCCGCCCAAAAGTTGCTGCAACTGCATCTTCAGTTTTATCTTCCGCCCTGAAACCCATAGGTCGCAGGTCCGCAGGAGCATGTCATCAAACTCGCATGCTCACGATCAGTGCTCACAGTATATGAATTATGAGTGTTAGTCAATGCATGTTGCATTTGTGCTTACGCCAAACGAGACTGCCACTACAATCATACATTGTCAGATACATGTACAAGTTCCTGATCTTGAAGTAGGATTTATGGTTTTCGAATAGTTTCATAAAACAGTATTTACAGTAGCTATGCCTTCCAGTAGTTTTGTTGATATTGGTTTTGTTTATTAA
This sequence comes from Gymnothorax reevesii, assembly GCA_029721435.1. NCBI lineage: Eukaryota > Metazoa > Chordata > Actinopteri > Anguilliformes > Muraenidae > Gymnothorax > Gymnothorax reevesii. Next base: position 62,069,739 of record CM056587.1, on the reverse strand, counting down.
AATTCTACTTTCAAATAATTATTAAAGAAAAGACAGACATGAAATGCATTCTTGAAGCCTCTCAGTTGCAGTATGAAACAGCCCAAGTAGTGACAAAATGCTTTATGAATGTTTAGGTAGCATTTTCTAAGGTGTCTTATACTGTTTATGAAGTGCCTGTACAGTGTCGCCACAGTGAAATGATATTAATAGAAAATAGGAGACAAAAATCTGTCCTGTACATGCATGTGGCATAATCATTATACTCAGGTGATTATGTAATCATACAAGCGCGGGACTAACAGATGAACCCTTATGACTCGCAGCTGTTGAGGGTGGCAGTGTATTGGATGGGGTAGTGGCTGATTGGTCCGTTGGCGTGGCTGACTCACTGGTGTATATACAGGTGTACTTCCAGAGGGGTGCGAGGAGCTGCCTCCATGCTGTTACAGCCTGGGCACTTACAGCACTTTCCATCTCAGCCTATTCTCCAGACTTCAGCTGTCAGGATTCTTCTCTTCTTTCTTTCTCTCACAGCCCCGGAGCCTCTTTTCTCCTCCGACTCTGCAGTCTGGGACGCTTGAGTTCGCTCAATGGAACCAAAAGCAGTAAAAGAACAGATTTATGCCTTTATTTTAAAAGAAGAATACAGTTCTAACCCCAAGGTTCTGCTTTAAACAATGCCTGCCCCATTAGCTTCTGTGGCAAGGAATCATAACGTGTTTTAATTCAGTCCGACAGGAAATCTGACTTTCAGAATGGCGCATAAAATACCTCCATTACTAGAGTGCAGTGGAGTTTAAAACTGAAAAAGTCCTCATTTCTGCCGCTCACTGGGATATAGCTATAGACTTCTGGGGGTTAGGTGATAACCAGCGGAAGTGCCACACTGAATAGTGGCAACTTTAAGCATCTTCACAGCTTTTTATGGAATTACTTCAGGCTTTGACAGCCGACTGTAAATAATTGGGCCTCTTGCGCTGACAGTGTTGGAGTAGAGCCTACTACACCGAGGCAAGCGCATACTCCCAATCTTTCTGGAGCAGTTCCCTGCTCGTGCACTGTGGACGGTTCTAGAATTCTGGAATGTGGGCTTGGAGTGACCTCGTGTCTGTTGAGTTTTGCAGCCTGAGCTGTTGCCGTTAGATTTGAGGTCCCTCCCAAAGGCTCCAAGCTACAGATCTGAGTGGTCAAATGAGGCCCACAAACTGCATTCTACTTTAACGGCTACATTTCCTGGATCGGAATCCTGCAGCAGTTTGCCATCAACGGATGTATAGTCTGTACCGTCCAGTAACTGTACTGTCTTGGGACAGTTTGCTTTTGGCCTTGTCTCCTGTGAGCAGACATTCTGTTTAGATGCCTGCATTTAGCTTTGAAGCATGGCAGCGACTGCCAAGTCTTAAGCAGTGAAGCTGGCCAATGCCTAAGATGGTGGATTACCTGCAAAGAGAGGATTATGAATCTGCATTATTATGCACAGATAATGAAGCAAATATGGCCCAAAATCCAGTAGCTATTGCATATCTAGTAAGTATTGTGCATCTTTTAATTAGGCGAATGCCCTTATCGGCTTCATTGTTTTTTTATGTGCCCAATCCATCAGATAGGCATATATTGCGCTCACACCTGTCAATCCGTCTGTTGGTCCGTCCACAATGTACTGTTCTCACTCTAAAGACTTCAATTTTTGTTAGATTCTTTCCATTTTTGTTTTGTGGATCAATGGTGATGTGAGGAGGATCTCTGATTTTGGTGGTGATTTGAAAACTTTTAGTCACGTGGACGTATTACCACACTTTAAAGTCATACTTTCAGCTTCCCGTCTGTGGAGTGCAGGACTAGAGTGGGCTGTGCCATATCTGCATCTCGCTCAAAGGGCCATTACTGACCCTTTGGGCCTCAGCATCACAGGACCCCAGCCTCACAGATACAGGCTCAAGCCTACAGAGAGTTACTGTTGTAGATCACCTCAGAGCCAGGTCAGCACATCGGGAGGAAATGTGGTTTTTTATTAAGCCATTTCCTTCATTTAAGCCGGTAGTGCAGTTTCTGTACCGTACCAGAATTACCTGCAAAGCAGGGGTGTTGTACAATTAGATAAGGGCAGGCTGGGGCCATTATCTGGCCCACCTCTCATTTCAGCAATCAAATCTGCATTTAGGGCTGATTTGTTCATTAGTTCAGTCTGATGTTGTGGGATTGAATAATGGCTGAATTCACTCTTCTCCGGCGAGACCGGACAGCGCAGCAGCCGAGCTCTGTTTTTGTGGAGCTACTCAGGTTATAACATGGCCATACAAGCATCGCATTAAGGACAGAGCTCACTACTGAAACTAAACATTGGTCCAGCTCTGCGTGTGGGAAATGTGTCATCCCAGATAAATACGTCCCAGTTTGACGAGTGCATATTCTAGATCGAGTTTTCTTCTTAGGCGCATCCCAGATAGACGAGTGGGCATTTTGCATTATAATGGTTTATGGTGCACAAGTGACTTGAAACAGTTTAGAATTAGTTTCCTCCATAATAGTGAAAATTTGGCTAGTGTCTAGTTTTAAGCAAAAGGTGGAGAATTGCTTTTTGCTGCAGTAAAGCCGTCAAATGTCTTATGTTTGCATTTATGTACAAATTTAAATGAGGATTTGCGATTTAGTTACCAAGAACAAGGTTCTAGCCTTGGACACATTAGGGACTGTATCAGTAGAGTTATGGCAAAAAGTTAGGGGGGAAAACACTCTAATTTTGAGATTTGTTGGGTGCAGTGTATGCTCTTTATATTTTATTTATTTATTTATTTATTTTAATTGACAAAGGTTTATATACTCACAAAGAATTTAGCTCACATTTGCATGTGTGCGCTGTTGGAGAAGATGGATGAGAGAATAAATGAAGGGTTTAGATGTGCGCTGCTCTGCCCTCACTTATATGCGGTGAGCTTTCCCTGAGCCCACAGCGCAAGTCGTTTCCAGTAACTGGAAAATATCATCTGTGGGGATGACTCAGTTGCAGCTGTTTTGAATTATTAAAAACAAACCTGACCAGTCTAATGAAAGCCCAAAATCCCTATCCAATGAGGCCTGATTGCTTTTGGGCTCATACTGGCAAAATCGCAGTGCGTCCAGGTCCAAATTCCACTCATTAGCGCGATACAAAGAAAGGGATGAGAGCGGAATTGATTTGCACCGTAAAAAGGGTCTGCTGAGATATTGGATTTACTTTACATGAATAATGAAGGGCATTTGCTGGCGTGCTCTCCACTGAACTGTCCGGGGGTGGGTGTGGAGCAGCGAGGAGACAATTAGACTCGAGGATATGGAATCATTTCGCCATTTTTTTGTCAATACGAGCAGCGCAGACTTGAAGATAATGTTTTCTTCCATTCGATTCGGTTTCAAAGCCTTCTGCAGATATTCTTCAAAAAAAAAAAAAACCAAGGAGCAGGTGCTCTGGGCTGTGATGAAACAACACTGAGAAAGAAAACTGAATTCAGAAAAATCGTCAAACGTTGCTAGTTTTTTTTTTTTTTTTTGTCCTCCGACTCGTGTTGTAACAACAGTAAACAGCCACGCTGCTTACTTAAAAGAGCCGACTTATGAATTAAATAATTGCGGGGAATGACTAAGCCTCCTTTGCAGTCCTGCTAAGCTGTAGTTATTAAGGAGTTGTTGTTTCACATTAATTAATTGCAGCACAAAAGCATGAAAGGAAAGCAGCACCATCCGGTGCCTCTCTCCTGTACTAGAGCAGCAGTGTTTTAAATATATTAGACAGTAATTACAAAACCACTGTAATTATGTAACACAGGAGCGCAGGCAATGCGATATTCACTCCATCCTCTTTTATGTAAGCATTGGAAATCATCAGACTGGGAGTAATATGTCTGTTGATGTAAAGATTGCAGCCTGACTCGCTCAAACCCTCGTCTGGCAGGCAGTAGGAATGGGGATCATGTATACGAATCGAGCTCATGTCTAGCTCTTTGTTTGTCACCTGGGTAACGCAGAGGCAAGTGTGAAATCCAAGCCTGTCATGTCATTGTCAGCATAAGAAACTCACAATTTCTGGGTATTCATTTCCCTCTTTGAATCACTGGTATGCTTAGCTATAGTATAGTTATGCTTAGCTAGTATAGTTGTAATATAGAAACTCCAAAAGAATTGGGGCAATGTACAAAATGTACATAAAATCGGAAAGCAGTAATTTGCAAATTGCTTTTAACCTGGGTTCAATTAAAAACAAGAGCCAAGTGTCAATAGCATATCCCCCCGGCGCCCCACATTCATGAATTAACTGTTAAATTTACATGAGTAAATGTACTACAGTATTAAAGGACTTGATCTGAAGTAATAAGGTAACAAACTTGCCTCACTATGAAATGGAAATCCAGACAATGTTATGGTCAGATCAATACATGTTCGAGGTCCCTGTGTCAATTGTCTGTCGAGGTATGTAGGTGTAGATGTGGTCAATCTGTGTTCTACTGTCTGAGGACGTTGCCTGTAGCAGTTGTGGTTGTTTGTTGATCTTGCTGTTCATGTTACCGGCACTCAGTACGAGGAAGTGGGCTGCCAGGAGTTTCCTAGCTTCACATTTTATTTATATAAAAATAATGTCAGGGGGTTAACAAACATTTCAAAACACAATAATTCAAATTGAAAATATTAATCTAAGTTTCACTGACACTGGTGTAGTCAGAGATGGCTTCAGAGATATTGGCCAAACAAAATTATCAGCGAACTAAGTCCACCTTCACACACATTTGCATGAAAGACACAGCATTTTTTTTTTTTTTTTACAGAAACGGCACATATAGAAATCATGCTCAACATTTTAATCAAGTTTCTTCAAAATTATCTGTGAGCTTAGTCGAAATTCACCCAAGTTTCCATGTAAAGTGCAAAAATTATAGAACTTCCTAAGTATCAAAAGGCACATGTAGACATAATGCTAAACATATCTATGAATTTTGGTGAAGGCCGGGTGTATAGTTTCTGAGATATGGCCCGGACATGCTCAGTTTCAATTCAGAATTCGCATAAGTTTCCATGGAAAGCGCAAAAATTAAAAATTCCAGAAATTCCTAAGTATCAAAAGGCGCATGTAGACATCAGCTCAAAAAATCTGTCAAGTTTCGTGAAGGTCGGATGTACAGTTTCTCAGATATGGCCCGGACAAGCTAAGTTCCAATTCACACGTTTCCGTGGAAAATGGAGAAATGAAAAATTCTAGAAAGTCCTAGGTATCAAAAGGCACATCCAGACATCATGCTCAACACATCTGTGAAGTTTCTTGAAGGTCGGATGTTCAGTTTCTGAGATATGGCTCGGACAAGATAAGATTACAGACAGACGTACAGACAGACACACTGATGACTATATCCCCCCTGCATTAATGCTACCGGGGGGAAAAAAATAGAAATACGAAACAAGCACTGGGCAAAAACACTGGTTTGCTGGAGATATCGCGACTCTGATAAGTCCATATATTATCTGAATACGGGGATACATCGATTGATATGCTCCGGATACCAGTTTGTGCACGTCTCGCATCCAGTGCTATCCCAACTCCGTATTTGGTACTGTTCTGATACTGATCGTGTCCGTGCTCCGTACTCGCACCCGTGTAACAGACGTGTTTGAGGTATCCTGGGGGAAATATCTGCGGATACCCGTCAGTATCTAGAGCATATACGAACTCGGATACGTCCCATGAAATACCATCCATATCCCGGCTCTTGACATCTCTGTATATTTTTTTACCACCAGCATCCCGCCCGGGTTGGTATTTGTTTACCTCTGTGTAACATCGCCAATACTTATTCTAATCCTCAGATTAATAATACTCAGAGGTTGTTTGGGAACTGAGGATACTGACCGTTGGAGGTTTGAAAGTTGAATTTCTTTCCACTCCTGTCTGAGAGAGGGGGATTTTGTTGCTGTATTTTGCGCTTCATAATTTGACACTTTTTCAACGAGAGGTCTGGACTGCTGGCAGGCCGGTGGGGTATCTACACTGTGTATCTATGAAACTACTCTGTGCAATGTGTGGCTTAGCATCACGCTGCTGGAAACAAGCAAAAGTGTCCCCGAAAAAGATACCTGGAAAGCTGTACATGTTCTTCTTGCGCTTTCACAGATGTGCAAGTTTTTTTTTTTTTTTTTTTATGCCAAGAGCACTAATGCAGCCCCAGACCATAACTGTTTGACGATTTGTTCACACAGCTATTGGCAAAGTGGCGAACCTCTTACCATCTTCCTGGCAAACAACCGTTCTTTTTGTGTCTCTGCATTTTACATCAAATCATAACTGAATTACCTATAACTTTTTTTAATCTTTTTCCATTTGGAATACTCTAAACAGGTGTTTTCCGGAAGATTCCACATCTTTTCCAGTCTTTCCTTTTTCCTGTCCGAGTTGTTCATGACGTGTTGCAGGTATCAAATTTGAAATTTGCGAATATTTCCGAAAATCAATACAGGTGATAGGCTAAAACTTCTATTTTCGACCACTTACCTGTGTTTTTATTTGCATTTTGGGTGTCCATGATGACTGGAGCAACCTGGGGCTCCTTTTGAGTGCCTACGAGAGGCAAATGCCCTGATATTTTAATGGCAGCAGCAGTGACATCTCCCATATCTCTCATGCATGCCTGAGCCCTGTTCTGGAGAGGAGCGTTTGATTTTTTCAGACGGTGCCAGTCCATTCACTTACTCCATTTTTTTTAGGGTTCACTCGGGGTCATATTAAAGCTGTTTGTGTTTAATAGAGCATAAATCCAGGGCTCTGAGGCCCTACAACTGTAGTTATTTTTTTATTATTTGTGCTACATAGACCAGCGCTACCTCGTTAACACGGCCACCCCATAGTGCAGTTTGTCGTGTGGGATGGTATGGAGCAGAGGGTTGTAAGTTGAGAATTTTATGACGTTCAGGGCTGTTTGGTTCCATGCCACGCATCTGAGAGGACAATAATACCCGTTAAATCCGTATTTGTTAAACAGTAAACAAAATGCCACGGAGCAGATTTTTCAAGCAAAGTGAGACTAATTGATCAGTAAAAGAACATTAATGAATGATGCCTCCCTGACTCACAATCGCTCTGGAAATCACTCGCACACGACGCCAGCATCAGTCCGCCTGGCTTTCCTCTGTTCAAAATATTTAGATTTTAAGCTCCAATGACAGGGTTTTAATCACATTTTTACATTTACCAACAAAAACAAAGGTTGTAAGAACAAGAATTCATGCTGACAAGACCAGGCTATCCGAGCCATCTCAGCTCATCTGTATTGCACACACATTCTGATGAAGTGTTTTTTTTTTTTCTTTTCTTTTTTTAATATTGCCATAAAATATAAGGAAGGTATCAGAATAGACAGATTTTCACACATACTGTGGGGATGTTATCAGAATATTTATACCTTACCAGAGAATGAGAGGATGTTGTCAGAATATTTAATCTCAAAGTGTATTAAATTCAGCCGGGTGAAGAATGCTAATGCAACATAAATAAGATTGGCATGACGTAACTCTTCAAGAAAACATGCAAAGAACTTTATTCATTGTATACAGTGAGTCAAGATATACCCTTGCCTGTTGTATAGCTTATGAATGCTGCAAACAATGCCACAAGACATTGTAACAAATACTAATGTGTAGGATCAACCCCTTAAACTCTTCACTGAAGTTTTCCCTTAAGTAGTTTCACAGTCAGAAAAATGTTTTTTTGTGTTTTCCATATTGTAGGAAACTGTCACATACATATTCTGTATCTGCTGGTTGCAGCGCTTCGCTGAAGCTACATCATACTTCCATTGAGAAAAATATTCAAACCCGGGATGCCATCATGCATTTGTGGCAATAGCATTACATCAAATGGAAAATATCTAGGTCTTGTTCATCATTTTATACACACTTCACTATAATTCAGCAAGACCTACAGGTGTTTAGGATCTTTGGACACCTTGGCATGTCCACTTGAATGAAAGACTGCACTGCTGACAGTACTTTGGTCACAAAATGTCCATTTTGAGAAAATTGAGGCAGTGGACATAGGAGAATGCAGGGGATGCATTCCCATCCTTTCTGCACTATGTGTAAGAATGTTACCTAAGTACTTCTCACATTGAGCTCTTCAATTTGAAATATGCCTGAATTTGCACAGGTTTGAATTCAGCGGCTGCATTTGACGTTTTTGTTGAGTAAACATAACAGCCTTATTTACAACTTCCTAAACAGTAATGTTTTTTTTAAGCCCATACTCATGTTTTATATTATCAGTGAAGTCTTTTATTTACATATTTGGGCCAGGTCACGCGGTAACAGAGTAACAAATTGGTGTATTTTGTATCATAGCTCCAAAACTAAGTAAGAGAGTTGCAATTTAAATGGCTTTGTGTCGGTCTTCCCTAGTACTTCAAACCACAAAATAGCTCATTTCGTTCATTGGATTTATTTAGGGTGAAAATAGAAAAAAAACTGGTAGGTAACGTAGTTAAATCAAATGAAGGAAATAGGCCAATTTTGTGACTCCGTTACCGCGTGACCTGGCCCATTTGTATTTTTTGGTAAACTTGGTGCTCCGTGTGAGGAAATATTTTTCATGCAGCATAGAATGGTGGTTAGTGACGCTCCTCTCCTCTTCTTCCGCAGTGGGACGCCATTACGGAGATGGACGAGCACAACCGACCCATCCACACATTCCAGGTTTGTCATGTGATGGAGCCGAACCAGAACAACTGGCTGCGCTCCAACTGGATCTCGCGCGAGGCGGCGCAGAAGGTGTACGTGGAGCTGCGCTTCACCCTGAGGGACTGCAACAGCATCCCCTGGGTCTCCGGCACCTGCAAGGAGACCTTTAACCTCTTCTACATGGAGACGGACGAGTCGCACGCCATCAAGTTCAAGCCGGCGCAGTACACCAAGATCGACACCATCGCGGCCGACGAGAGCTTCACCCAGATGGACCTTGGCGACCGCATCCTCAAGCTGAACACCGAGGTGCGGGAGGTGGGGCCCATCGCCCGCAAGGGCTTCTACTTAGCCTTCCAGGACATCGGGGCCTGCATCGCTTTGGTGTCCGTGAGGGTTTACTACAAGAAGTGTCCGTTCACCTTCCGGAACCTGGCCACCTTCCCGGACACCATCCCGCGGATGGACTCGTCCTCGCTGGTGGAGGTGCGGGGAGCGTGCGTGAAGAACGCGGAGGAACGGGACACGCCCAAGCTGTACTGTGGCGCGGACGGGGACTGGCTGGTGCCGCTGGGCCGATGCGTCTGCAGCCTGGGATACGAGGAGCTGGACGGGACCTGTCTCGGTCAGTGATCCCCCCCCCATTCCTGTACCAACATTTTACTACCTCACTTCCTGCTTCCTCCCTCTCGCTGTCTTATTCACTGGTTTCTATCTTTCTGCTTTTCCCACCTCCTCATGCCTGGACCATCTTTCCTTTCTACCCCTCTCTCCCTATTTCTCCTTTGTTTTCTCCCCCCGTTTCATGTGTGTTTGATATTTGACGCACGGCGAAGCGGGGATACTGGTGTGAATATACATGCGGAGCAGCATTCTAATGCACCAGTCGCTGAGCTGGGGGTTCATCTCAGGTTTTTTTCATTATTCATTCGCTAAAGGAGTTTAGATCCCCGGCACCACGTTGTCTCGCTGATCTCCTCTGCTTACATATTTAGCTATCTTGGCCATGCGGATTGAATGCGGAAAGCCTCCTGTTGTCTCGGTATCTTGTCATGGTGCTCATCGGCAATCATGTGCAGAGCAGGCCGCCTTGCGCATGAGTCATCGGCGCAGAAACAACCACATTACAGGTAGTACGGTGGATAAGTTATCTGGGACAAGGTAGGTACCTTCCTGAATCCTCATTTTGGGGATTTGGGTGAGGGACCTGGCCCATAACGTGTTATCATACCTGCGAGCAGGGATGAGCCGTCAGGGTAGGCAGGGTAGGCACTGCCTACCCCAGGCTATCATCAAAAATAAAGTTGTTAACAATTATTGATCATTTTAATATCTAATCTAATTTTGAAGCCATTTTATATTTAGTTTGTCTTTATGCTGTTGCTTTAAGTCATTGAGTTATAATGACACTACAGCGCCAGCCTCTGGCCAGGCAGGAGCTTTCAAATCAGTCTTATCTTTGAAGGGTAGGCACAGCTCTGACATGCCTTTAAATGACACGTTATCAGATACGTTGTGTTCGCGCATGCGCAGTGTTTTTTCATATGCTTTATTATGTACGCAAAAAGGCAGGACGCTACGCTGCCTTTATGCGTAAGTGTCACAGGCTAGTCATTCAATCTGAACGTTCGGTGTCTTTGTGAATTCGCACCAATGAGTATACTGGAGAGGCCGCCGCTTCCTTCTACGAGCGCAGTTGAAGAAACCAATATGGCGTCAAGTGCACCGCACTCCTCAATTCCCCATTGACTGTAATGTAGAAATTCCAGCTATTATCCGTCGAACTAAGGGGTCTTCCGAAAAGATTTCAACATATTTGTGATCGGAAAACAAGGATAAACATTAATGCGCAGTTTTACATGACACTGTTCGAGACGTCGAAAATATCAAAACATGTCAGAATGGGAAGCACAGCACTAACTAGCCACTTGTGTAGCTGGCGTGTTAGGTAATCGAGTCGCTGTCAACGGCTGTGATGGCAAACGTTATCTGTAATTTAGCTAGCTAGATAAACTTAGTCGGCACCATAAACTCATGTTGCTTACAAATGGCGATGGTCACTTAGCTCCTATGCCCATGTAATTTTAGCCAAGTTGCATATCTACATATAGCATTAGCCATAGCGAATGACCTCGTAAACTTCGTGTAACGTTAGTGGTGTTCATTCCGGATGAATTGTACAAATAAACGCATCCTTATCAGGCATCTGCCTATCTGGGTACTATTTAGTGAGCAAGCTTTGATTTTTTGTATTTATTTATTTTAATTGCGACAATGCAATCCTAGCTGGGGCTATATGCACTCATTGATTCACACATACGTCAATCAAATTTAAGGCTTAAATTTGATTAAACCACCTAACTAGTGTTATGTAATGTTGTTTGTTTTGGCAAAACAAACAAGATGACATCGCTAACGCAGCAAATATTTTGATTCTGTCAGGCTAAAGGCCAACCTCATCGGCTTATTCAGCCCTGCTATGGTCAAGGAAAAATCTCCCTAGCTTCAACTGCTGGCTTTATTGGTGGAGAATGACCTTGAACAAACTGTTCGAGGCCACAAAACTGCCGAAATTGGTGCCGACAATTCCAGCTACCACAGAGTCAGTGGAGCTGTCTTTTTTCTGCCTTAAAACGCGTCAAGACCTGCAACCGCAACAGTACGGAGCAGGGGAGACTTTCATGTTTCGGTATCATGTCAATTGAGAAAGAGGGACTTGTTAAGCTGAAGGCCAAAACAGAAGTTTTACGACGCTGTCATCAACATCTTTGTCAAAAAGGACAGACGCATGGACTTCATATTCAAATAGCCTTAAGTAAGTGCGCTTTAACCACTTCTCTCCCCCTCCGCCCTCTTATACGCACACAATAACTTTCCGGACTGTCATGTCTGTCGTTATGCATCTAATAACAACCTTGTGGCTAAAGTTTTTTTTTTTAATTGTTGTTTGTTTGATAGAATTCTGTGGGTTTTTAGGTTTTGAAGTTTGTGTGTGTTGACATCATTTTGCGGTGAAGAGAGATGCGGTCAAAGATGGAATGTGTTTGAAGTGTACTTCGCTTGTCTGGTTAATATGGTTTAGCAATAGGAAGATTAATTGCATTAAGTATAGGGAGGAGATCCACTTAAGCATGCATCGGTGCAGGCAAGCCGTTATGCTGTTTTGCGCGCTTTCATCAACTTTCTCTCGCTAGAGCCTTCAACTTTTATTCAGACATAAAAGCGAAATTTAAAAAAAAATTGAACCGTCAAGATTATTTGCAAACAAAGTACACATTCATTCTGAATGCATACAATAAATCAAATTCGCTAGAAAACGTCAAAAACTTCAAACAATTCACATTAAATTGGTTTTAAACCTCCCTCCTATGCGCACATAGTGCGACAAGTTAAATAATACATTGATAACTCAAACACGGATTTGATTTCACTCTTAACAGTTTCAAAATAAACTAAAAGTCAAAATCTAACGAAAAACGCAACTTTGTGCATGTCCGGTGTCTTTCAAGTGTCCTTTAAGTCCCAATAAATTCGTTAATCTCCGCAAATGCATGATGTCATCAATCCAGATTCGCAGTGTTACTATGTACAGCATTCAACAGTTTTTGGAGTAATTATGTTTTATTTTGCCGGTGTTTTTACCGCTGACTTTATACATAAAATATTAATTCGTTTTTACGTTTCGGTCTGCCACTGCCTACCTCGACCCAAACCTCACGGTTCGTTACTGCCTGCGAGGTACCCTGTATTGCCCTGCAGGTTGCCCCCAGAAGCCGTTTTGCCACAAATACATGCAGATACAGCAGTAATCTTGCAGGGAACCGCCAAGCTGTCGCGGAATTACAGTCCCATTACATTTTGGGTTGTAACTCTACAACTAAATAAGATAAAATCAAGTATGATATGTCATATTGAAGGTATTAACTTGTTCTTTAATATTATTTAATATTACTCCGCCACGGAATTACACAAAATTGGCGTGGTTTTTTTAATGTTGTGTTTAACTATCCAGAAAGTGATGTTCCTATCATAGTTAAGTTATGAAACGTCATTATGTTCATATTTAAGGTGTTTTTTGTTAATACTGTAAGTTATAGAAACAAATATTGACTTTAACCCTGCTTTATGGGCAAGAAATTTCAAAAGGTGAATGTCACGGAATTACAAGAGGCAAATTGTCACGGAATGACAACAATAGTATTAATTTGTTTCAATGTATTAATTTCAATATATTATACATATATACATAATTATTTACATTTTTACGGTTTAGCAATATATTACAATGAGTTTTCCACTTATAATGACCAATCATAATACATACTTCAAAATTTTTTTTAATCTCCATGTCAACATTGGCTTGGCCGCCCCCTGCATCATTTTGTCCAAAATGCCCCCGTTGTATTTTTATTTCTTATGTAGCTTTGGCGTAACTCACCGTAAATCTGAGCCTTTAGACTCATGTCTGCAACCACGTCTGCATTGGCTTACTTGGTACCCACTTACTTAGTCAAGCCCACCGCCCGTCTGCAGGTTTTTGTCATTCCATTCTTTTTTTTTCCCAATAATGCCTCGATGCTCGTTTAGAAGATCTTGTTGGGGTTCTGTTCTTTATTTACCAGCCTGAGAAAAGCTAGAGCACGATGCGTGAAAGGGGGGAAGACGGGGACCACACGAGGGACATCTCGCCGTAAATCGTATAACATCCCCCCCCCCCCCACACACCCCTTCCACCTCCGCCCACCCTGGAGGCCCTATCAGCGGAATGAATCACTCGATAGATTAAGGCTGCAGCCCGCGCCGGGCTGGCAGCTGTCAAGCCGCGTGTCTGTAATGGTGCCGCTCGCTGAATGGGTAAGCAGCTCCTGAGCCGTCTGAAGCCCTTTCAAAAAAACCCCGGCTGCAGACAGACCTGTTTTTTCTGCCCGGCACCCTTCCTCTGGATCACAGTTTGTCTAAAAGCTCAGCCCCCCCCCCTCGCTCTGTACTGTTGGGTGCCTAGCTGCTAAAGATTAGCCTCGCTATCGCAAAAGCATTTTGATCGCATTTGGCTTCTGCTGGTCCTGGCCACCGCTGCTTTGATGCTTTTCCCACAACTGAGGAGCTTTTGCCCTTAAAAAAAGAAAAAAATTGAGATTTTCTTTGCCACTGAGATGCAACATTTCTGCTTAAACTGTAGCATGGGCTGCACTCGTGAAGGCACCTCATCATGAGATGGCTTGCTGGTTTGGTCATTGCATTACTCAGCTTCTGAACCTCTTCAGTGCTACTATAATACTGCTGCACAATACATTGATCAAGGTGCTGCTTTGCTGCCCTTAATTATCATATACACTCCATCCCATTTGCCACTCTGAACCCACAATGAGCTGTGACTGCATTTTTGGAACTGCCACCATAGGATGGCATGGTAGCCTAGTGGTTGGTTGCTTGGTTGGTAACCAAGAGGGTTATTGGTTCAAGTTTCCCAGTGGGGCTTGAAATTCTGACTTGATTTGGATAGATGAAATCAAGGAGAACTCTGTGGGGCCCTTGAGCGAGGCCCTTAATCCCAAAATTTCTCCAGGAGCTTTACCCATGTTTCCCTGTAGCCCTACTGACTGGCAACCATTCTGTCTGGAATTTCTCCCAGGGCATCGTTGAAAGAGAGGGTCATGTTCTCAATGGAATTTTCCAGGTTAAATCAAGGTTAAAAAGGCAGATACTAGACGGCTCCCTATCTCTGAAATTAACTCACAGGTTCTTCAAAAGGTAGATACTTTTATGAATCCCCTGGGTGGAGTTTGTGCCCTGCGGAAAGATAAGGCCATTGGGACCCTGGGGCTGCAGGACCAAGGGAAGGGGGGTCACTCAGGGGTCACTGCCCCCCCTGCTGCCCCCCAGCACCTGGCACTGGACAAACTAGTGAGCAATTTCACCTTTCAGACATCAAAAGCTGCCCTTTAATCTTTTAAAGACTGCAGGGTTCCAAACCGCTTAATCGGATACAGGAGCCTGAAAGTTACCAGCAGGGAGAGATAAACCTGCACAATAAGGAAAGATTTTTTTTCTTTAGTTTCAACTTCTTTTTTGAAAAGTCACCTACTTTTCAAGGAGATCCGTGTTCGTCTAGACATGTAGGATGTACATATCTTTCAAATCTGAATTAAGAGTGCACATTATGTGCCTGTGTGTCTGCGGAGTATTTGTTGTCGATGGTGTTGCCGAGTAGCTCTGCGTGCAGACAAGCTATTTATGGAATTAATGAGTGATTCCGGTGCTCTGACTAATCCCCACAGGTGTATAAAAGGCTTTATGCACAGGGGAAAACCCCATTGAAGCCTCCCTATAAATTGATATTAAGATGAAAACACGGCTGTGATTATAAACAAGCAGAAATCAAGCTAGACCATTCGAGTTCTTTCAGGGTCATAGAGCAAGACGTTCATTTTACATAGTGGTAGAATTTGGTCTGTTTTTTTTTTTTTTTCTTCTACATTAATTTTCCGGACTTTTCTGTATCTGTGCACGCCGATCTTCCCTTCACATCACCTCTTCAGGGTTCTTTATTAGCTACTGTCAATCTGCCCCAATCTTCTGGTCTCTCCTGGAACATTTAAGTGTCATCTTCTGAGGCCTTGAGGAGATAAAAGAATGCTCTCACTGGTATTGCTCAAAGTAAGTCTACTTATTCTCTGTAAAGGAGATATTCTGGATAACTTAAGTCATCTAAAAAAAAAAAAAGGTAAATTCTGTTTCCTGAACGCAGCGGATTTTTCCTAATTCACAAAGACATGCTAAATGCCAATGACTGGAGTTACTGTCATGCACTATAATCGTAATACTGTTATAGATGTGTATAGCCATGCACTGTACTGTTTGTAACGTTTTACGAACTCTTGTTTATGAAACGCTAGCCCCTAATCGAATAATTTGCGGCGCGCTACTGAAAGCGTGGAACATGTTTCAAACTGGAGGAAGCTGAGCACTGAGCCTGATTAATCTTGTCTGGCCTCATTTCCTGAGCTCAGTACAGAGACTACATCCCTAATTGCCACCATTTATTAAATTTGCAGCCAAAGCAGAATAGCTCCTTTTTCCCTTAAATAACTGAATGGGGCCTTTGCAATTAAAATAGCTGCTAAATTAAGCAATCTTGTGCATTAACAAGCAGAAAATATAATCTCAGCAGCAGGTTTTTTTTCCAGAGAATGAAATCTCCGACAACTGCCTCTGCCTGTGTTGAGCTCATTTGTAGGAGGCAAAGACGTCCCTCTCATTCCCTGTGTTGAGTTTACAGACGATCACTGGTCCTGCCTTCCGCTCCCTCATCTTAGTGTGAGGTCATCTTTCTCATAGCCTTCTGGAAACGTGTCAGATTCTGCCTGTTTGATTGAGCAGGGCCGTGGGCACAACACAACAAGCAATTGTCTCAAGACATATGGAGCTTTCGGATATGAAATGTGTGCAGATGGTTTCTGTCTGGCCGGCAGCTGTTTTCCGGTTTGATTAGAAAAGGCGTTACCCCCCCCCAATTGCTGGCTTTTTGTATTTATGATTCTCCATGTCGGCCTACGGCTTTAGGTAGCCAACCCCAGTCCTGGGATACAGCAGGGTCTGTTGGTTTTTCAGATCGAAAACCAATTTGTACAAGAGAGAGCGTGCAAGTTCACTGTGTAATCCAAGGCTGTAATTAATCAATTATGTTTTAATTAAAAAAAGCCAATCAGCACGCCCTGGTGCTATCTCTGGCCTGGACTGTCCTCATTGTCTGTATACCAGTGCTGCCCTGTTGATCTTAAACTTACAGAGAGTAAATTCTAAATCTGAAATGAGCTTTTTGTGTGATTTTCAGTCTTTCTGGCTGCTCTATGTTTCGTGAAAATGAAATAATGGGTCTGTTTTACATTTTATTACCTTTGTTTAGTTATAAGGGGCACTTGAGGGGGATATCTATGTCTGAAGCTGATCGTGTTTGTGTTATTTATTTCTCACGATTTTCTAAGTATCGTCACAGTCTACTCAAATCACCCAAACCATCTCTCCTGTTTTAGTGGTGTCTTGTGCTGCCTCACTTTACTTTCTTGTTTAGGGAATAAAAGGCTGCATTTATATGGGTGAGGTCAGCGTTTGGGGGTTCACTGGGCTTGGTGAGAAATCGGAGACACTTGATCTTGCACTATCTGGACATACCTTTCAGCCACAACTTAACCCACCAGCTTAATATTGTGTCGGCCCCTGTTTGCCACAAAAACATCCCAGTTGAATTGATAACCACTTCAAATCCTGGAGCCCAGGGTTCCCTCACTGAACATTTCCCAGGGTATGATGCTCCATCTACCAGCTTGTTTATTTCCCCACTCTGTATCCTGGTGCCTTCTCTTCCCAAGGTAAAAAGTTACCCAACCAGAGGGTCTAACGCACTCCTCGGCCATAATGACTCCAACCTCTTTGAAATTGCTCAGGTCGCATTATATCCACAACCAGAACATCAACTATGAGAACTGACTGTTTGCCACCTGTCGAACGTCTGTCTGCAGACCTTGACGTGCGTGATTGTTCCAAGACAATCAACGTTTATTGTTTCATCTGTAATGTTTTGGCTCATCTGTGTATGGTCACATGCTTCAGATTTCACTGACATTTCAAGGGCAGGCAATTGTCTCCCGAGTCATTGGCTCTCGAGATGATTTGCACGCTGATGTGGCCCAAAAGCCGATGTACAAATGGGATTGAACTATTTTCTGATGGGGAGTCCAATTTTCTGCTATTCATGATGCTGAACATTTCCACAGCTCAGTTTTACTGTTCATCTGTGCGACTGAGCTACCAGAGGCACTCGGACCCGAGCCGTTTACAAAAGGTGCTGCCAATTCATGGTTTGCTGAAATAAGCACTTGGCTTTTGGAGATGGAAAAAAAGGCTTTTGTCTGTCATTGGCTGCAAGTATTTCTTTAGCAGTATGGTCACGTGATTAATTGTGACATCTGGTCACCTGTTAATCACGTTACAGTCTTGTACATCCAATACTGAAAACAAATCTGAGATAGCAAACACCACAAACCTTAATTACACAACCTAAATGGTGCCAGCGAACACTAGTGTTAACAGTATTACAGATCAAAAATAGGCGTACCGAACTCCATTCCCTTAATTTTGTCTCATAAGGTGATTGTGTAGCCATGGCGCTGTGGTCAGAACAGTAAGTCTAAGATGAATTAATAACCTGTGAGTGTGGAGGGGGTTTGGCTCCATTAAGGCCAATCAGGTCAGTTATTGTAATACAATTTAAATCCAGAGCATTAACGCCATGGTGAACTGGCAGTTACATCAGGTCAATATCACATACGTTACCATAGAACATAGCACCCTCTAAAAAGCAGAGCTGCTGTAGATAGGGTTTGGAAAAATAGCTTCCAATCTCTTTTTTTCTGGTTGGTACTCAAAATAGTTGGAACACCCTACCCCCATAACCAACACTGTAAAATCAAAAATGCTGTTCTAAACAGCGAAGCAAGTTTTAAACACGTTAGATTTGCACCGTGTGTTTTGAGGTTGAGTGATGCACTTTTTTTTTCTTCATTTCAGGAATGCACCGATTATAAATCCATCTTTTGCGGTTCAAACAGCGCTGGCATCGAGGCTTTGACTGCGTCTCTTGTCAGGCAGTTAAAATGGCTTTTATCATCCGTAACCTTCTTCTGCCAAATGTTTAATAGCTTGATTGCAGTGTGGAGAGGCTGTAAGCAAATGTCAAAAGAGGACTTGATGAGCCCTATCATGCTCGATCAGATTCTTCTGCTTTATTTATTTCCTGGCCTTGGCACGACATTCACAGAATGAATAAACCCACAAAGTTATGTGGCACCATCACTGACTTCCTTTAAATTACACCAGGGCTCCCTTAAATGACAGAATTTACTTGATTGCTGATTAATTTTGTGTTTTAGGCAAAAATGAAGTACACTGGGAAAATTAGCTGTTGTAACGAAGGAGTATTGTAAAAATAAAAAACCTGAAAATCTAATTTTTAAAAATCGTAATATTGTATATTATTTTTAATATATTTATATTGTTAAAATGAATGTTAACTTCCTTAACAGTATGTGATATAAACAATAATCCTAGCATGCTGTTCCAACTGAGTGAGCCCTATAAAATTCTTAATTGAAGTGATTTGTTTCATAGTAGGTTTTATGCTGTTTCCCTTCATAAAATAAATTCAACAAAGCTTGTTCATCCATTGCGGGCCAGATCTGTTGAGTGCGGTCAGATGTAGTGAACTGCCACTTTAAAGTTACTGTAGATATGTCATTGTTTTAACATACAGTAGTCAATAAGAATCAGAACAGTCACTTTTGGGGTTCCAACTTAATAAAGCCTACATTTTAATAATTAAACGTGCATAAGGCATCCTCCAGGGAGTGGTATGTTGCTCACGGTAATGCTACACAGTAGCATCAATGGCGTGTAGAAGTTATGTTTCCATGAAGTCGTTATAAAAGTCTGGGGCAGTATGAGCTGGAGTTTATTACGTGGAATGTGAGCCAATTGGAATAGACTAATAGCTATGTTATATGTATTATGTGTTATAATGGATTTCAAGCTGACTAAACTTGAAACTTGCCTTAAAAGTGTGAGGAAACTCAACTACGTGCATATGAACACGACTTGGAGATGAGCTTTGTTCCTATTCCCAATTATTCGAGACAATAGATAAGTTTATGATAAACTTTCGAAAACTTAACTTAAGAAGCTGAGTTCAGTATATAAAACTTGTCAGGACAAGTGGGGTTAAAGAGATGGAATAACCTAACTTAATGGGGCCATCATGTTTTACAGTGTGCCTATAGGGTATGTTCTTTAGCTTCTCTCGGCTCAGCTCAGCAGTGCATCTCACTCACAGTATGCCTGTTCAGACAAAAGGAGGGTTTTTTTTCCCACAAAACTTTGGGATGAACCAAGAGGCTTATGCTATGATTCCATCTTTGGGAGGGGAGGGGAGGGGATTGCTGAAGGTTTTAAGAAGCTTCAGTTACTTTAGAGAGATTTTAAACTCCGCGCCAAGGTCGTTAGCGTCCCTCTCCTGACTCAACTACCCCAAAGACCCAGCAGCATCAGGACAAAATGTTCCGGAAACTTCCCAATCTGATTGGTATGAACAGCAGGCAGTTTTGATTTGTAGATAGATGGGATGTCAAAAGCCAATATGTAATGTAAATGTACAAAAAAAAAAAGCCCCATTGACTGACAGGCTAATAAATTGAAGCATAGTTAGATGGAATGACCTGACCTGTCGCTTAGGGTGTTTTTTCTCTTGGTACATTGCTTCAGAACCAGAGGAATTGAAGAGTACCCATCGATTTGTAATTTACAGTGGAATTTGTCGACTTGTCTCATTGACTAACACCACCGCTTGATAAGGATTACATTCAGTGGCGTGACATTTGCGGACAGAATTTGTCCAAACAAAATGCGAAAGTTCCATTATTCCGTCATCGTCTTTGGCGAAACAGTTGCCATGACAACCGATCTAAATAGAATTGAAAGCTGCCTTGCTGTCAAGTGACTGCGGACACGACAAATTTCTCCTCCATATGCACATGCTGGAATGTCTTTTTTTTAGGATTTGCAGTCTTATAGACCTATATTGCCGTTATGGACTGGCTCTGAAGTTCAAGGGAGCAAAACTTGCAGTAAAACCACAACCAACTCTCAACAGTTGCAATCTAGTGAAGCCATTTTGAAAGTCAGAGATGTAGACCATTCATAGCTACCAAGTGACTCCTCCTTGTTATTTAGACGCCATGGACTGCATACAAAAGCCTTGTACTGAATGACCTTCATCTGACTGTGGAAAGAAGCAGCTGACAGGATTTTGTGTTTCCTTGGAGGATTGCTGACTTCTGCTCTCATAAATTGACAGTGAGGTTTGCGATGTAAAAATGGCTGCCGTCACCAAGGATTAGCCTTTGCAAATTGGGGTGGGAATTGGAGAAGCTTGGCGCCATATTGTGTTGAGAATGCATGTTTAAAAGAAAAAATCTTATACACATTATTCATAGTAATTCCTGCTATGAAGCATGTCCATGAGGTAAACCTGTTATTTGCATTGGAGACAAAAAAAAACCTGCTTTAACCAGCTATAATAATGAGCAAACTATGAAAATGATAAACTAATGATAATTGTTCATAGCTACAGCTACATCATACTCTGTTGAACTGTAATATATTTCTTTCACAATTGAAAGGAGGGTGAAGTTGGGCAATGTTCGCTAACCAAGCTCCAGTGTCGCCCCCGATGTCTGGCAATCCTATGAGGATGATTTAGATATCTGTATTTTATGTATTATTTAAAGTTCTTGCAGGCTGCCATAATTTAGTTCTGAAGTCCATTGTCGCATATTCCATCAAGTGCTTCATCTATCAGTCGAAGGAGCGATGGCGTATTCTCCCAGGGAGGAGTTTTCTGTCAGAACATTTAATATAGGGCTGCAGCATTCCACTGACATTCAAGATTTGTCAAGCTGAGAATAACCGTATGTGTTAGAAGTGATACGTCTGAACATTCTCAATCGGAATTCTGCTTTGCATTCATTGGAATTTATTCAATTAATGTTTACTTGATACTTAAAGATCATAATTATTTATCAGAATAGGTTTAATTTTTGGTAACTTTTTTTTTTTTTTGCCAAGAATATGTACGCTAATTCAAAACATCCATCAGTGAAGGAATGATCTACCAAAAACAAATTAGAAATTACCTGTTAACAACATTGTGATTTTTATTCAGTCAACACATTGCTAAATGCTGAAGAAACAGAAGCTTATATTTTTAATACAGGTATGGACACCTATATTAAAGACTTAAAGGCTGCTCACATGACAGTGATGTGTGCCGACACTTGATAATTTTCTTTCTTTTTTCGAACCAGTATTTGCTTGATATTTATTATATTCTTTTGCCCTTATATTTTCTCTTGCATCCAGAGCTATGGTTGCTTTTAATTACTGTTCTTTTCACAGGCTAATTGTAAAGGTGTGTTCAGTGGAAATGAGAACAAATGGGTTTACATTTCTCTTGTGCGATGACTAAAAAGTAAATGTACCGTGATGGACGCAAGCCAGTTAACTTTGGTTTACATTACAATGTTCAGTAAATAGAGCAATACAAACATAATACAGGGAGCATGAAATGTGGCATTTGCCCAAGAATTAAAAAGGGTCCCCCAGATTCTCTACGAGGAAGGGCATGTCTCCACACCTCATCTTTCTGCTCAGATATGGATTGATGTTTCTGGGTAGGTGTGGGATTATTGCCAAATGCAAGGCAAAGGTTAATGTATTTCATTGTGTCTTATTGACTAATCTCTATTACAGAGGGTGCTTCCCTTGGAAGCCGAACAGAATTCTCCCGATCAAATATCCATCTAAAGCCGCTTTGACACTGGACGCAAAAATTATTTTTCAAACAATGGATTCCATTAAAAGTCAATGCAAAGACGTGTATTTGCGTTTTTGTGTTGACTTTGAATGTAATCTGTCGTGTGAAAAATTTGTTTCGCGTCCGGTGTGGAAGCAGTTTATAAGCTCCATCAGGATGTGGTTTACCCAGACATGCAGTCCCATCTCTGAAGTCTGATAAAACTGGGAATTGCTTGGGAAATTGCACTCTGCTCTGTGTGTGCGCGTGTGCGTGAGTGTGTGCGCGCGCGCACGTGTGTGTGTGTGTGTGTGTGTGTGTGCGCGCCTTAACTGCATGAATATATCAGAAAAAAAAGAGAATGTTATGCGAAAGTGCTCTTCCCCACAAGTGAGAACCTGGTTGCAGCCAGATAAACATTCCAAAAAGGAAAAGAAAAATACAAAATATTTTTCAGTATCAACAAAACTCAAACTGCGTGCACAGAGCTACAATCCATAGAGCATGTTTTTTTCCTCTGTCTGTAAATGTGTTTTTGTGTGTACCTGTGTGTGTGTGTGTAACACGAGTTTGCGTGTTTGCGTGTGCATGTGTGATATTGTGTGTGTGTGTGTGTGTGTGTTTGTTCGTGTGCGTGTGTGTGCACGTGTGCATGTGTTTATATTTTGAGTGTGTGTGTGTTTGCCTGCATATGTGTGTGTGCCTGTGAGTTTGCCTGCACGCATGTGTGTGTGTGTGTGTGTGTTTGTGTCTGTGTGCGCTCGTGTGTGTTTGTGTGTGTGTGTATGTTTGTTAACCTGTGAGCGTAACGTGCACGCGAGTGAATGAGTGCATTTGTGTGTGTGTGTGTATGAGATTTTGTGTGTTTGTGTGATTATGTTTGTGTGCGAGTGTGTGCTCATGTGCATGTGTTGATATTTTTGTGTGTGTACGTGTGTGTGTGTGTGTTTACCTGCATATATATGTGTGCCTGTAAGTTTACATGCGGTGGTGGTCTGTGCGTGTGTGTGTGTGTGATTGTGTCAGTGTGCGCAGGTGTGTACATGTTTACCTGTGCGTGTGTGTGTGTGCCTGTGTGTGGTGGTGTGTGTGTGTGTGTGATTGTGTGTCTATGAGCGCAGGCATACGTGTGTGTGTGTGTGTGTGCGTGCATGCGTTTGCTTGCATGTGTTTATCTGTGTGTGTGTCTGTGCGTGTGTGTGTGTGTGTGTGTGTGTTCACAGTTCCTCACCATAAATTTAATGAGAAATAGCATGATGCAGTCCCTCTCTGTCTAATACATTTACAGAACACGTTTGAGGCAACATTAATTCATCCTGCTCCTCTGTAATATCACTTTCTGCAGCAGAATGTAGCTCCAGATCTGCAAGGAAGCTGTAGGAACTGACTGCAGTCAGTTGGGAGGTCGTGGTGGGTACAGTAAGTAGAAAAAAAAAACAGCTCGCGGGAGACAGACTTAAGCAGCGGCTTGGCACAGCTCTCGCCGCACATGTTTACAGCGCAGGTGTAATCAAAGCCCGGCAGAGCTGACGAGCGAGTGCCCTGCGCGCTCAGCCTCACACAGCTTCACACGAGCTGCACCTGCTCGGGGTATCCGATCTTCGCTCATTACTCGGCCCAGGATCTGCTCTTAAACCTGTTTTTTCTGGTGTCTGCCGGCTGACCTCACGTCTCATCAGAGCGGCGTTTGTCTCTGTCTCTGCCACCTGTTTCTTCTTCTGCATTTTGGTCAGCGTCGTAAAGCGTGCAGACAGTCCGGTGCCCAGCTGAAATGCGAGGTGTTGGGTCTCATTTCAATGTTGTGGCAAAGCTCCATTTCTTTTCTTCTGAATTTCACATTAGAGCTCACTTTGGAGTTTAATAATCATTCTGAAAGATGGGGCAATAATTTAAAGCATATTTTTGTTCAAAGTCATAATGGACAATCGAGTGTTTGGGTTTTTAAAGGAGAAAATGTTTGCAGGAAAAAGTTTCATCTTGACATCGATGACTATCTGAACACATAGGCAGCACTGTATAGTTTGCAGAAAATTCTGCTTAGAATAAGGAAAAATTCTCTAGATCTCTGTATATATCTAGCTATAGCCCGGCTCTCTGTGTTGTGAAGTGACCTACGATCCCATTCATGCTTAACCTCATTAAAGCTGTGCGTTAGCCAGAGGGCTAATGAGGAAACTTCTCAAACGGTCATAGTGTCATCTGTGGCGTGAGTTGAATGATCTACTGAATGGTGCCCTTATTTTTATTACTGAATGCTCTAACGGGCATTGCCACCTTATGCTTATGGTGTATTACATTTTTCTACATTTTCTATTGATGGACTTGATGTTGTATTAGATATCCTTCATTCAGAGGCTGTTTGAAATGAGGACGCAATAGCTGAGGACACTGCATTGCCAGCTCTGGGCCTACGCCCGTGAGTAGCTACAGAGCAAATATACTGCTTCAAAAGCTAGGAAAGACCCTCATTATGATTACTGCCCCGCAAACAAGCTCCCGTATTCATCAGTAAGGGACCCATGCGGAGTTCTCCCTCTTGTCGGTAAGAACCACAGCGCCAGGAGTCTGACGCTCCAGCCGACCACTTAACCTCCTGATTCAACCAATTATTTCCTTTATTGAGCCCCGCCGAGCTTCTTTTTCTCAGTGCGGAATGTAGAGAGACCAGGGAAAACCAAACGATCGCAGACTTTGCCCTTCAGAAGCAGGTGTAAGCAGCCCAAGTGAGTGCTCTATAGCCCTTAGAACTGTAAATACCCCATATAAGACCCAGCGATGGCGTGAGAACCTCCCGAGGGCCCCGGTAAATAAAACAGAGATGGAGCCCTGATCTGGCTGGACACTATCCACACAGCGAGTTAATATCACTCCAGGCTTCTGGCCAAGTCCTTCCTGCTCACCTGAGCTGGGGTTTACATTGTGGAGTCAGCCTCTTTCTGGGGGGAGAATCCCGAAGACCCAGCTACAGGAGCCCACTAAACACACTTGATGGATGCGGTTAAGGGAAGCAGTTAGCAGCTAAGAGGGTTAAGACCGCGTTCCCTTACTCTTGCTTTAGATTAGCCCCGCTCAGGCGTTGTTGTAGCGACCACATGCTGCGCTCCATCGAGCAAATTAAGCTTTTTTTTTCCTCCCTGGAATAATAATTCATATCAGTCATGATAACATCTGTAATACTGTGCTATTTTTCAAGTTCAGCGTGAATAAGATGCATGATTCAAGATGAAAATGAACCATTTACCATGACCCAGTTCTTTAGGAAACACATCACCAGATTCAGATGTACTTTTTGGAAATTGAGCCTCTGAGTTGCACACAGCTGAGATGTTTGTGAGGAAGTACTTTAGTCAGGTGTTCAAATCCCAGCCATGCCATAACAGGCATGGGCCAATGTCCGCATGGGCCAGGCAATGATTGGCCCAGTCTCGCAGGGGAAAATAGGGGACATCAAAATCAAAATTTGTAAGTCTTATGGCTCTTCAGTGGCCGCTCCTAGTCAGTACACGTAAATGTACTTGTGAATTGAACACTGACTATTCTATCCTCTGATGGCATAGGCAGTGTGTGACGGACAGTGCGATTGCATAGTGTAAAAGACGCAAGGGCTAATTGTCATGTGAGTCGGAGGAATCACATGACTCACCATCCTGAGTCAGTGGAGGGTTGGGAAAAAGGGGTCCAATCTCCCCCCCCACGCCCCAAAAGAAAAAGATAAGTAAATTGATAAATTAACCCCTTTGTACAGAATACAAATAATGCCAATTTTTTACTGTTGTGCGTGAGCCTCTTTAGGCTTTACACCTCAGAGACTCTGAAAAATTATACCAGTAAAGCAAGACATTTGGTAATTCAGGTACAGAATTGTTTAGGAATTAAATTTCGGAATTTATGGACGCCAGCGTCTACATCTGTACAAAGGGGTCTTTATAAATGAAGTTTTTTCCTGCGGATTGCACTTTTTTTTTGTTCGTTAATTTTAAATCAGAGCATGCCCAGATATGTAATGTAATTGGTGTGATATGCTCTGTGTGTGTGTATATATATAATGTAATATGTAGATATGTAATTGCATTGGTGTGGTCATGGTGAGAGCCCCGCCCACCTCCATACCCTCGCAATCAGGAATGGTCTTTCACTAAGAACGATGTCCGACCAGCCCAAAAACAATCCATGCGCGTATCGCTTGAGTTGTCAGTGAAATGAAAAAAAAAGAGGTTGGCGGACGATGGCAAAATGCTGACGGAGGGAAAGACTGTTTTTAACACAGATAGAACCGGTCGCCATTTACGCCAGTCACTTGCACCTGTCACTGCAGTCACATGCTGACATCTCTAAATCTCCTCTCAGTTTAACGAGCAGCCATGGAGAGAATAACTTCATCCGGAGTTTTCCATCTGTGTGAAAAGACCTCGCTGTGACTATGGCAAATTATTGCGGGAGTGATGTGCCACACATTGTGAGGAAGACGTACCTTTTAGTGCATTTGATGGGCTGTATGCTAATTCTTTAAACACTATTACTGAAAAAATATATTAATTGGTTTGCTTTATATTTTATTTGAAACTCATACTCCAACTAACTACTTTTTTTCGCCATTGAACTGGAATCTAACTGTGAAGAATTATGCTTCACTTGTACATCAGTCTCCTTTTATCTCTCAGCAAAGTCGTGTCCAAAATTCAGGTCTTGTGTGTACAGTTTCATATGTGTTCTTGTTCCAAACTCGCCGGATTCATGTACGAAGGGGAGACAAATTAAAGGAAAAAACCTGAATAAATGTGTGGACAAGCCTAACAAATGCAGATGCCTCTGTTTATTTTCCCGGCTTGGTTTCGGTCCATTCCTGCACTAAAAGGCAGAAGAGTCACTGCAAATGAATGCTGTTAATTCTGTGTGATCACCTTTGCATCCTGTAATGAAGCTTTTCCTCTGTAATTGGAGTGGTCTTTTCCTGGGGGTTAATGGACCCGAACCCCCCAGGGCACAAGGGGTCAGTGAATGGTTTTATGAGTATGAAAATTTTCCTATGAAAATGTTACTACTGTCTGTCTCCAGATCTCAAACCAACTGAACTCATGTGGGGGATTTTTTACCCCTCAGCCGACGAAATTCATGGAGGGAATTGTCGTGGCACGCGGCGTCCGTCTGTCTGTCTGACCGCTAACTTCTCGTTTCTGGATGATAGCTTTAAAACGCCTCGGCCAAATGCTCTCATTTTCTGGTGGTATGTTGGGGGTGGTAAGAGGAAGCTCCCTATCGATTTCTGTCCCACTTTGATAATCAATATGGCCGCCATGGCAAGTCAAGCGCAAGGCTGAGGGGTCCCGCTTGCGACAGCGCGCTATTTTTAGCTCACCTGACGACGGAGTCAGATGAGCTTATGTCATGGCCTGTTTGTCCGTTGTTCGTCGTCGTCGTCGCTCGTCGTCCGTAAACATCTTCTCCTCCGAAACCACTGGGCCAATGAAGCTGAAACTGGACAGGTGTCTTCCTACCCATGAGGACACCAAAATTTGTTCAAGGCGTTCCGATCTGATTTCAAACATGGCCGCCACGGCGGCCATATTGAAAATCACATAATTGGCCATCTGAAAGCTATTTATGCACATATTCAGCTGAAATTTGCTATGTAGTCAGCACGTGGCAAGATACATTACATATCGTACAGATTTTCCCGTATTTCGAATTTTGACCTTGCTTTGACCTTCAACTTTATACAACCCCGGTGAGTTACATTGAAATCTTTCAAAATCATCTTCTCCGAAACTACTTGGCCAATGAAGGTGAAACTTGACAGGTACCTTCCTGCCGATGAGGACACTAAGTTTTGTTCAAGGCGTTCCGATCTGATTTCAAACATGGCCGCCACGGCGGCCATATTGAAAAACACATAATTAGCCATCTGAAATCTATTATTGCACACATTCAGCTGAAATTTGCTATGTAGGTAGTAAATAGCAAGCTACATTACATACAATATGAGTTTATTCGTATTTTGAATTTTGATCTTGCTTTGACCTTCAACTTTGTACGACGCCTCTAAGTTACACTGAAACCTTTAAAAGTCTTCTCCTCTAAAACTACTTGACCGATGAAACTGAAACTTCACAAGTATCTTCCCACCCATCAGGACACTAAATTTGTTCAAGGCGTTTCCCTTGAGTGGTCAGGTGAGCTACAGGGCCCGTGGCACTATTTTATACTATGTGTTAGACTTTGCTCTCCATTGCCATCATCAGAAACACAAGGGGATATCTATAGGAAGGAAGATACACCTTCTGTCAAGAGTTTTACACCTGTAGACTTCATGCCTTGGCGTGTTGAAGGTGATCTGGCAGCTTATGAAGGCCAAACACCTAACTAAGTCTGTTTTGGTCAATTTTTAGATAAATTTGTCTCTTGCTGTATTTTTGGGAAGGTTTTTAGAAGGACAGCAGGGCATCTATGGTCACCCGACATGAAGTGCTGTAGCTGTACTTTTTTAAGCCCTGATTTTCTCCACTCCTGAGCCTCCTGACTTTCAAGGACACAACGGGTGCGAATCACAGAGTGTGACAACTTTTTTATGCCTGACCTGTCTCCTTGGAATAAGTGCTGGCTTGTATTTGTAGCAGGAGTGCACAGGGCACAGTTAGGGAAGCGTGTTGGCAGTGCAGACATGTTGATCAGTTGATAAATGAATGTTGCTGTGGAATGTCTTCACTGAAAATTTTAAATACTGGTTTTTGCCATATCTGAAAAGATAATGGTTAGGGTGTGAAAGTGTTTGGTTTTTGTTTTGGAGTTTTGCAAGTGGTAATTTTGTTATAATTGTGGGACCTGAATTGCATGCATTAATACTGAATTAATGTATCTTGAAAGCATTGGATTTGGTACGAAAGTATTTGATTGTGTGAATACTGGATTATCCATGGTATAATTGAAGGAAAGGTTAGTATGGGATTATGTGTCAATGCTGGATCATCAATTTGTGCCTTGAATTACATATGAGTGTACAGAATAATTTGGTTGAGTTGTCCAACCGATTCCGGCCCTTGCAAGAACTCGACTTGGCCCCTGACCCTGAGAGTGAGGGGACGGATGAGCAGCAGGGCACCCTGTTGGCCTCTATCCCTCAGAAAAGAGAGTTAGTGATAGTGGGGGACTCAATACTGAGAGGAATAGATAGCTTAGTCTGTTCGCGCGACAAGGAGTCTTGTACGGTGTGTTGCCTGCCTGGTGCTCAGGTAGGAGACCTCCTGGAGCGTGTGGACAAGCTCCTGGCCAGAGCGGGGAGGGATCCAGTTGTCATAGTCTATCTTGGGACAAATAACATAGGTAAGGGTAGGTTTTAGGTTCTGCAAGGCAAATTTGTGGAATTAGCTGAGAAGCTTAGGAGCAGATCCTCAACGGTAGTGTTCTCCGGGATTCTACCGGTACCACGTGCAAGCAGAGGAAAGCATAATTTTATCTGAAGGTTTAACACGTGGCTACGAACCTGGTGTAGGAAAGAGGGATATAGGTTTATGGGGCACTGGAACTTTTTCTGGGACAGGGGTGACCGGTTCAAGCCTGTCGGGCTGCACCTGAACTGGAGGGGTACATTTGCACTGGGTCAGCGTATATTGAGGGTAGCACAGGATTGTTTAAACTAGGGACTTGGGGGGGCAGGGAGGTTATTGAGTGTTACACATAGGGAAATGCAGATAGGATAGGATGCTGGGATACATTGCCAAAAGTATTGAGTTCAAATCTAAGGGGGTGATGCTTCTTTTGTACAACACATTCGTTAGAACACATCTGGAGTATTGTGTACAGTTCTGGGGACCATACTTTCAGAAAGATAGAGGCTCTAGAGAAAGTTCAGAGAAGAGCCACTAAGCTTATTCCAGGTATAAAAGATGAAAGCTATGAGAAGAGGCTGAAGATGCTTAATCTCTTTAGTCTTAGGAAAATGAGACTAATGCCCTGTTTACACCAAAATACGACTGAAATGGCGACTGCTGCGACTTGTGAGATCACAAGGATCTGATGAACTCGCACAGGTCTTGTATACTCTTGCATACTCTCCAATCTAATCGCTAATTTGTGTTCACACCAAGCTTCCAGTGAGACCATATTTGAGATATATTAATAAAAATTAGGCGATCTATGCAACATAATTTACGATGACTCTCCTTTCTCTTGTTTGGTCTCTCTTGGTCTTGTGTTGTTGATGCGATCGTTGCAGCAAGTGATGAACCGATTAAAACAATGGCTTTATGTAGGAAACCCACTCTCAGAAAAAGTCGCATGGAAGCTCGTCATTGGTCGCAATTTCACTCTCACTGATCGCCATTGGTCAAATTTCGATCCCATCCATCACTGATGCTTTCGCAATTTCACTCGCCTTGACTTTTTTGCTCTTGAAGGCATTGCAATGGGCTCGCATAGTCGCATAATGAAAAATATTCCGATATTTGGAAATTATTTATGCAACTTGTTTGAGAGTCCACCAAGAGTCCATCAAGACCTGTGAGACTGAGTTAGGAGTGACTTGAGAGTTATGAGAGCTCATAACGATTGTTTTTCAGATCTGCATTTATTTCTGACCACTCGCACACACACAACCCCTTCAAGATCGATAGAGAGTGAAAGAGATCAGAGAGATTGAATTTGAGACCATTGAGAGTTTATTGAGAGTTATTTGCAACCTCATCAAGAGTCAGTGAGAGTGATGGCGATTTTTGTCCATTTTTCGGTCGCAACCTGCTCGCAAGTTCGGTGTAAACAGGGTTTAAGGGGTGATTTGATTGAGATCTTTCAATATCTTAAGGGGATTAACAAAGTGAATTATGTAGGATTCCTTCGACCAAGTGTTGTGAGTAGAACTCGGGGTCACAAATGGAAGTTAACCAAAGATAAATTTAGCACTGATATTCGAAAATATTTCTTCACCCAAAGAGTAATTTCAATGTGGAATAGTTTGCCTGACCATATTGTTGAGGCAGAGACCTTGGGGGTTTTCAAGAGCAGGCTTGACTTAAAGCTAGATACCATTGAGTCATTGAGTATCTGAAGGGATATATTCACAATAGTATGAAGAAACTGGCGAGCGTAGTTGGGCTGAAAGGCCTGTTCTTGCCATTCATTTTATGTTATGTTATGTTATGTTATGTTATGATCATACTGTTTTGTCACATTGCAGCACTCATATGTTACTCAATTTAGTGTTTGAGAGTATTGCTTTGTTTATGGGAGTACTCGACTGCGAATGGGAGCACTGCATTGTTTGGCGTGGTGCACTGTGAATTCCGCTGATTTTTGTATAATCACAGCCCAACAGATGGTGTCACTAAATTGAGTGCCGGTGGTGTTGCAGGCATACGGTATATATCCTGACCTGGGACTCAATAGGAGAAAACAGTTTGTGGGGATGGGAGTGAGATCACACCTATGGTGAATACCCATCCTGCACGATTCACTCCTCTGGAAATAAATTTCCCTTTTGAAAATATGGTGGTATAAATTTGGTCTTGGTGAGGATGAGTATTTACTGTTGGGTTGGGGGGGGGCGGTGTTGTATCTGCTGTGCCCTGTAGGTTAGCATCAGTACAGTAGGAAAGCGAACGCCCTTGACCTCACCCCAAAATACCTCCACATCGGTAAAGGAGAGCAGAGAGACATGCAGAGCATTTGGGCAGTTTTCTCCCACACTTTTCTGTGCCCTCATTACATTTTCCGAGCGTTGATGGCTTTCATTTATCAAATTAACACTTTTCTAATTGCCTTTGTTTGTTACTTTTTCTCTCTGTCTGCATCTGGACTAAATATCTGACAAAATACCGGACCAGTTTGAACTAAACTTAGCTGGGATGTGGGCAATATTGAGTTCTGGCAGTGATTCAATTTTGAGGGCGTGATGATGTACCATTAAGACAACATGTAAAAATGT
The DNA here is from genome assembly GCA_029721435.1 of Gymnothorax reevesii. Lineage (NCBI taxonomy): Eukaryota > Metazoa > Chordata > Actinopteri > Anguilliformes > Muraenidae > Gymnothorax > Gymnothorax reevesii. The sequence goes on along the minus strand of CM056587.1, from coordinate 62,037,754 downwards.
AAAATTGGCGTCAGGAGTTGCGGTGTTTCCTAAATGTTGAGGTTTTTCATCTGAAGATCTCCACAGAATTAATTCAATTTAAAGGTTATAATTATTTCTTTAGAATTAAAAAAAAAAAAGAGAGTGGAAAGTATGTTTTAGTGGGGCTATGTGCTCTGCCTAGTGCCTCTGTAGTTCGAATTGCAATTTTTTGATATCAGCTTTGATTTTGAACTTGAAAGTTCAGTCAAGTAAAAGATCTGTTGCCCTTCCTACACTTCACAGTGGTGTGATTGTGTCTCGTGGGACTATGGGGAGATCCAGGTGAGAGCTGTCATTCTGGCCTCAGTTTGTTCACAGAATCCTTTGATTCTTCTGGTGGGAAAAAAAAAAAGGAAATCATATACTGTCCTTCAAATTTAATCCAGGCGATCTAACCATCGTGGGCATTATAACCAGATCTGAGCCATATTACATAAATGCTTAATCTAATATACGCGCACACAAAATTTATTTGGGTTGCAATCATATTTCTTTAAAAAGATAAAGTAAGAAATAATGTTTCATCTCAATTTAAACCTGTGAATCCTCAGAGACTGGTGTAAAGCTTTAGCAGAAATGCAAGCTCAATGAAAACCTGCTGTAGCAGCGGTGAGACTTGGCCCAGCAAAAGACTGCAGGTGTTTTCAGTAAACGCAGGCTGCTGTGGTGCAGATATGCGCTGTGATTCGCGCTCACGGGGCCCCCTGTCTCCTACCAGCATTTGTCTCCATTATGTACTTTTAGAATTAGAACATATAGCATATAATATGATTACCTGAATGTGGGTGGGTAGAGGTGATAAATGCTTTAATTTAGCACCGCGGGAACCAGGAAGTTTAATTTTAACCTGACTGGAAGAATAATTATGCAGATTACAGTTTGCGAGCAGTTGCATCAAGTTGAAAAGTGAACTCGTGATGACTTTTTGCTTCGCTTTTTTTTATTTTTGAGTTTTACTTCAAAAGCCCGGCTGATCAAAGCCAGAAGAAAAGAATTCCCAAATGTACCAAGAAATGTGTAAATACAGACTTCTCTGTCGGCAAAACAAAGGGACTACAGCATTTGATACGGTGTTATTTTATAAACAAAATCCTGTCAGATGTGCAATGTTTCAATTTAACTTTTTTTTTTTTTTTTACACCTATCTTTTCTCAAACTTGGCCTAGAACTGAATATGACATGAAAGTACATCGATGAGACCTAGAAAAGGCATAACTGCACGTGACGATCGAGGTGTAAACATAATTTTAAAGATATAAAATTGAGACTGCCAATTCAGGCGTCAGCATTTTTCTAAGCAAGCTTCCTCGGTTGTCTTTTGTCCTCAAACATCAGTAACCCGCAGGTTCCTTATATTGGAACATTTAAAATTCATTATTAATGGCATAGCAGTTGCCTGAAGTATGGTGGCGCTTCATCTGACAGCGAAGCTAGAGATTTTTTTATTTATTTTTTTTTAGAAATAGAAGTGTCTCTTCAGAAGTATATTCACATTCGATCCCTCTCCAGATCTTTCATCACACTTACAGAAATTGAATTGCAGTGCTCTGCGCTGCCCCATCCCAGGGTGAGTCCTTTCTGATGTTGTTCTTGTACCTTATGTGTCCTTCCGTCTGCTTTTGTCAATGGGTATTTTTAGAAATGGTTGCGAAAAATAGGGAAAAGGCCAATTGACCAGAAAATGTAATTACACCTCCAGAATTTTCTTAGACACTCATTCTCAGGTGCATAACATATATTTCTTTTTTTTTTCTACAGAGCATATGAGTCACCGGAACAGGAGTTATTATTTTTCAGAAACCTTGCAAAAAACCACTACAGGAGTACCATAAAAATTACCACCAAAAAAAAAAAAAACTGTCAGTATTACTGTGGTAATTGTAAGTTTTTTTTTTTTTTTTTTTAGTAGGCATTATAGATAGTTTAGTACTGCTATTTAAATGTTGCAGGGCGACCATGTAAATAACTTGATAGAAAAAGGTAAGGTAACGGCATTGCAGGTGAGAGGTACTATATAACACTGCAACCACACTGTAGAACACTATACTATTCTGATAGTGTAATACAGTAACCCTTCAGTTTATTTTCTTAAGGGAAGGTATGTGTAGGTTGCTTTGTGCAGTCGAGTCCCCACAGCCGGCGAGGCAGAACCTGGGGGGGGGTGAGGGGGATGTGCATAGCAAAAGACAGCAGTGCCGCTACCTCTCCGACCCGTTAAACCCGCCTGTGAGGCCCGACTGTGACATCGCCTTCTCCACGCTGCGGCAGGGACTCTGCAGCGATAAGCCAACCTGCGCTGCCGGACGCACAAAAAGGCAGATTCAAGTAGGTCAGCTTTAAGGAGGGGGAGAGGGAGGTCGAAAATGTTTGTTATAAGGCGCCACTTCTTCAGGGGATTTGCCTTGAACTTTGAATGACTCCCTCTGAAGCGCCCGTACACAATTGAACCGAATTGGCTTAACTCGCCCAGTATGCATAACGCTGACTTCAGTTATGTGCATGTGGGAGGACTCATTTTGGCTCTTCAGATGTTTTATAAGGTTCATGTTTGAATCATTGACTGTTAATGGCAGTTATCTTTTTCTTTTTTTTTTTAATTGGTGCCCTGACATCTTGTAGCGGGTATTACCATATTTTAAACAATTTACGTTGGAGTGCTTTTATGAACATTTAAAGTGCTTCTCACTGGTTGTGATTTTTAACACTTCTAAAATTCAAGATGCCTGTTTAACTTCTGACGAAGATCGTAGTGGCATATTCGTGGATGAACAAAACTAAGGTGGTCTGAGAACTCCTACTGTGCTGAGGAATAGTATTTGTTAGCTCCGCTGTGTCACTATCAGCAGAGCTTTTGTAATGCCGAGTCGTCCGGCGTCCATCCGACTGTCCGTCTGTCTGTCTGTCTGTCTGTTTGTGTGTACTAAAGATGGTTACGCAAAACAAACCAATAAGTAAAATTAAACACTAAATTTTGAAATGGACATCTCTACAAGTCACCATCAGTAGTATTGCATGCTTATTACCTCTGAAAAAGAGGTTATGTTTTTACCTGTGTTGGTTGCTATAGCTGAAATTCCCATTTTCGGTTAGTTGTTTGATCTGTTGGGTTTGTTTGTGGACACCCGGGCACTCACAATTAAAGACCATTGTCAAACTTTACGGGACGGTCAGATGTCAATCCCAGTTCACACCTAATGTTTTTGATTCATCTAGGTCAAAATTTGAGGGAAATAAACCAATGTGATTGACCTGGGATGGCGAGATTTTGACTGCACTTTGTCCTCAGACCAAGAGTAGTCAGTTTGTCTGTTCCCAACTTCACTCAAAAAGTTTAGATGAAAATTTTGGGGGGAATAGGGTGTGGCCCAAGGAACAATCCATTAGATTTTGTTGGAGATTTGTTTCAACATACGGATCTAGGAATTTTTTAATTTTTTTTTTTTACAGATTTTTTGCCTGTTTGGCCTCTAGGCCAATCGGGCTTATGTTATGGTTAGAAGCCTTCTTGGTGGTCTGTCGTCCTTACGTCCGTCCGAAAATTTTTTGCCTTGTCAGCACTCAAGGGCCTCCATTTTTTCACAGATCCTTTTCATATTTTATATGCCTGTTTATGGGGTGGAAATATAGGCTAAGTTCGATTTTCGGCCATGTTTGGCCATGTGGGCGCAGTGCCTTTGATACTGTTTTTCACCATTGCAGGATTGCAAGATGGGGCCAAATATGCCACACATTTTAAAATCTACAAGATTTTGGTCGAGCTCAATGTGTCAACTGGTAGAAATATGATGGTTTCCCCTGCAGATTAACAAGGGCATGAAAGAGTAGGCTATTGACCCTGGCGCAGGTCTGCGATTTTGAAGTGCCACTCGGGCGTTGACATGAAATTGGTGAGTCTGCGTTGTATTTATGATTTCATTCCACAAGCAGCCTTTCATGACTTTAGGACAAACAGTTGACTTATCTATGAATGACTCTACTGTTTCTCAAAGATGTTAAAACAGCTTTTGAAGCTGAGAGAATATGTTTAACCCTTTTTTGGGTGAGGAACCATGTTTGGTAACTTCAGTCGGCATCCAAAGCGGCGCCGCCATGCCTCTCTGTGAGGCAGTTTACCCGCGGCGATTTCTCCCAGCCAGTCATAGAAAATCAGGCAATATCAAAGGCAGTGACATCAGGGTGTTTGACCAATCAGCAGTGGCCTTGAGCGTCTCGAACTTCTTTTCTTCCCCAGACCTCTCACAGTGCGGTTGTGCGCCCTGACCCCGTCACACTCACAAGGACCCAACATCATCACTCACGAAAGAAAACCGATGAAAACTCACGCATAAAAAAGTTGAAAAGGTTTGCAAAAAGTTGAGATACATTGGTGTTGTTTGTGAGGGATTTCTAGAAATCAGTGAAATTTTGCGTGAAAAATTTGGTGGCGAGGTCATATTTGATCATGTGCCCTTTTCACCTAAGCAAAAGTGATGGTGAGACTATTTATGGACAAACGCCCAACGCACAGAACTTTTTTTACAGTCAGCTTCTTTGGGTATTTTTGGTGCCCTATAAAGGGTTAAGAACCCACAGATCGGCACAACTGCTCAAGATGTCAAGGTAGCTGCAAATGAGACTCAGGTGTGATGGCTTGATTCAGGCAAGACTTCAATTACTGTGGTTGGACTTAAACTCTATATTCTTCATGGTTTTTGAGGAGCAGCTAGTCAGGGATAGTCAGCGTACAGTTCCAACCTCCTGAACTATTCCCCCTACTACAACAGGCCAGTAGTGATCTACTAGTGTGTGTGGCTATACTGAAGAGATTTTACCTGAGTCAGCACAAATTTCTCCACTGTGATGTGACTGACAGATTTCCATTTATCGCAAGTATTTGGGTGCGCTTTTTGTCAGGAAAGGCAGAAAAAAAAAATTGTTTTTAGTTTCCAGGGAGATTATTTGTTCTCATGGATAAAATTGCTCTCTGTTACCATTTTTTCTTCCCTCAGTAAATGAACTGATCATTTAAAAACAATATTTTATTTTGTCATGTTCTCCGCTCCTCACACCATATTTAGTATGAAGATTTGAAAACATTCAGTGGACAAATTTGCTAAAAAGCAGAGAAAATCAGGAGAGGGAGAAATACTTTTTCATGGCACTGTCGGCAGATGTAGCAATATAGGTTTTCTTTGCGTACAAGAATATGCGGTCGGAATTGAAGCAATTCTGTTGAGATTGAATCTGCGATCTTTAGTCTGGTCTCCCGCACCCCCCCCCCCAAATAAAAGCACAGCTGGTGAGCTTATTTTTGCTCCAGTGTTGCAAGCTGCATTGTGAAGTGCTCTACAAAGGAGAATCGAGAACTTAGGGAACCAATCTGTAGCATTGGAGAAACACGCTCTCGGGAATTGAGAACAAACTTGCATCCATCTGTTTCATTGTTCAGCTGCGTTCGAATCTTGTGGCTATTTCAGGGTTGAGCTATAACATTGCCAATCTTTAGAAAAATGTAAAAGGAATAGTTGTTTTAGCACTCCATTGCCATTTCAGGCAAATAACCTCTGAGTGCTGCACAACTTATATTAATTACATGCTTAAAAAGAATCTTGTCTCAAATTTTCAATGCTGGAAAAGATTTCATCTATGTTACAGTGCTCTTCATCGCAATATATGGCCAATATGACCAATGATGTAATTGAATCCAGTATTTTTGTCTCTCATTCCTTTATTGAATTTTGTATACAGTGCCCTCCAAAGTTAGTTGCACCCTTGATGAAGATGACTGGAAAAGACCGGAGAAAGTACATGATGCAGGAAATCAGCCATTTTTTAATGCTTAATCATGTCAGATGTACTTTTGAAAATATTAATAACTTCACCCCACGGAGTGGGCATAAAGTACTGTTTTTAGCGGCTCTGTCTGTCTGTCTGTCTGTCTGTCTGTCTCTCTGTTTCTGTTTCCACACTCGCCAATATTTGCTTAAATGGGGTGAAGTCTGCCATCTCTGATTGCCTTCTCTCTGATAATTGTTGCTGTCATCAAAAGTAAAAGTCTGTGTACGCAGGGCAATCTTTATAAGGATTGCATGTCAGGTTTGTTCCTAGTGTTGAATGTATTGTATTGTTAAAAATACTAGGTTTTTTGATCAGAGGGAGATCTCACTGTTAAATCAGGAACAGACTTCAAACACAATTCTGTGGGCAGCAAATAATTTGTGTTAGTGTGTCATAATTTGCTTACAAGGTTTTTGGCAAAAATTTCCTTGAAAGTGTCTGAGCTTGACCTTCGCAGATGGTGCACGAATTGTAGATGCAAGACCTCACTATAACAGCAATGATCCTCCACTGTCATTTGCCCTCGCTTCTTTTTTGACACAGGAATTCTTTTGACCTCAAACGCATAAGTTTGTGGCTCAATTCCGGTCCAGTCTTTCCCCATCACCCAGTTCTGTGCCAAGTTGCAATGTTGTCTAACAAAGTCCAGATTGTTGATTCTGGCTTGCTCTCCAATTCTGTCTCTGGCTAACCTAGTGGTATAAGATTGGGTCTGGTGGTAAATCTGGAGTCTTTTTGTTTCCAAAATCCATCTGTGAATGCTTGGCAGGGATTGGGTTAATTCTGAACCTGAGCATTGCTGATAAATTTCTTTTCAGCTCTGGAATAGTGTAGAACTTGAATTATCTGTTATTTACCTCTGTATTCTTCCACGGTGGTTGTGAATAATTTTGGTGTGCACTGAATATTTATGATATATTATTTTTGTTGAATAATTCATGTGGGTAATGGTTTCAAGGAGCTCTTCGACAAAAGGCTCAGATATGCTCTTCTTACACGCTGATTGCATTTAAGTTCTGAACCATCGTGTGTAAGTGACTTGAGGAGTTGAGCTTACTTTATTCCCTGGTATTACTATACTGCAACTACGGTGAGTTCAGACAAGGGGAACTGCTTATTAATGAAACTGAAGTCAGAGTATTCAAGTAGACTACCGCACTGATAATGGAACAGAAAACTGGATGGAAAAAATGTTGTTCTTTGTAATTACTTGTGTAGTATATCCCAACAGCACTCATTTCTGGAGAGTTCTGCTTGAGGCTAGCGAAAGTCCTGCTCTGTTGCAAATAGTATTGTGGTTAGCATTAGATGCACCCTTGACCCTCTGGATGTCCACCTGATCAGGTGAGGCCTGGACTGTATGTCCGACAGTGACCCCTCCACAGTCACCTTGGAGACCGTACCATATGGTTCATTGATGCATCTGCAAACGAACATCCGTCTCTTATTAGTAAGAGCACAGTATCACCTCTACCAAACTCGTGAGGCTCTTTAAGTGCACCTCTCAATCATCTGATCAAGCCTCGCCCAGAATTAGGCTTGTCCTTCAGCTGCGTAATTATGGTCGCAGACCGCTGTGTCTTTTTTGTTGTTCTTGGGCCGGGAGAGAGAGGGTTGTGTGAACTGTCTGGGACGTCACACTGCGGATCAAAGCGCAGCCCCAGCACCTGCAGCGTGATGCCTTTCAGACACGTTGCCGACTCTCACAAACACCTGGAGCTTTCAGCAGCTCAAACAACAGTAATAGTAATCGCAAAAGCCCGGGCAAAACAGGTTTACATTTACAAAAACAAAGAAAAAAAAAACAGCAGCCTTTGTAGTCCACTCTTGGAGCAGGAATTGAAAGATTTTCAAAGGGTTTTTTTTCTCTACCTGCAGTATAGAATGTATAAAAAGACTTTGTAGAAGGATGTGTGTCACGCTAGGTGTGCATCGGGAAATGTAGTGTTCTGGAGTAACATGGATGCTGGCAGTTTAATTTTAAAACATTACAATAATCTGCATAAAAATAATGTACAGTACTGCTTTGGATCAGACTGCAGTATATAAAGAATGACTTCCTTAATGCTAACCTTTCCTAGCATTGTTGGATCAGACTGCAGTAAATAAAAATAAATAAAAACGCTTCTTTTAACGCTCAGCTTTCACAGCATTGTTGTGAGCGCTCGTCAAAGCGACTTGTCCGTCCCTGGCACTTCCTTTAATTGTCAGAAACGTAAAATAAACCTCCCTGTGCAGAAATTAGCAGGGGACTCCACTAATTTCCAAGATCCCTCCCACTCATCACTGAAGCATACTAATGCTGGACTGTGAGCTGCAGTAACCTCTCCTTCACAAGCAGGGCTGCGAAAGGACAGATCCGCCGCGTGCACCCATGTTACATGTTGTCAGATAAGAGCTGTTCAAAAACAAAGACACGTTTATCCTTATCTCTGTAAATGACACCGCAGCTGTCTGCATGACACAAACCCAGTGAAATCAAGACAAGAGGCTGGATCCAGGCAACATCTGTGCACGGCGTTAATTTAGATTTTATTTTTTTTTTTTTATCTCACAGTTGTCTTGACTTTAGGGACTGCGAAATTTGCCAAACTGTTCGTTTAAAAAAAAAAAAAAAACCCCGCTTTCGGTTAATTGCGAGTAAAAGATAAGGGGCAGTATTGATTGACTGCTGGCCAAAGGCGTGCGCTTTCATTTCTTGGATGAAAGAGTTGAGGAGGGTGTTGAGGTGTTGATTTTGAGTTATGCCAGGAAACTTTGAGAAATAAGCCTGAAGGGCCGGCAACGACTAATTTTTCACTTTTAAAATGCGGCTCTGTCAGAGCATGTGGAAGGGGCTGTTCTGGGCTCTTCCCTCTGCAGCGGACGCATGTACAGTAATTCAGAGTAATTTAGAGGTATGGGAAATGAGATGTGCTGCTCAATGCCACTCACACAGTCTTTAATCTGAGCTCGTCTGCAGTGCTTCAGAGAACTGCAGGGCTTTGTACGCGAACTGTACTATTGCACCCTGGGAAATGACACCAAGTCCCTCTCAGCATCATTCCATATAAAAATAACTGTGCCTTGTTTGTACCAGTGTCATTCCCTACACAAAAAAACTAACACAAAAGCCAAACCAGAACCATTTCCTTCACAAAAAATCTGCACCAAGACCATGCCAGCATCATTCCATACAAAAAAACTCTGCACTAAGGCAATACTAGAATAATTTCATACACAAAAATTCTGCTCCAAAGCCATACCAACATCATTCAATAAACAAAAACTTTACACCAAGACCGAACTAGCATCTTTCCATACACAAAAAACCAACACCAAGGCCATACCGCCACTCTACAGACCAGCATCGTTTTGCCGTAATAAGTCTCCACCAGCAGTGTTACGCATCACACATCCTCAGTAATCCCCACTCAAACTCCTACATGCACTTAACAAGCCAGCATCATGCGCCTGTCACGAGCCCTTCTAGTGTCATGTCCTTACATCAGATGTCATATGCCAAGTTCTTACTAACGCTTACACCACTATCATTATTGAGCACAGACTGCAAGCGCTCATCGTGTCCCTGCTCTACACCCCTCACACTGCCCCCCCGCCAAAACCACCCAATGCTTGTGTTTCCCTCTGACGCTGGACTGCTGATACGACTGTCCTTTCAGTTATTCCCGTACTGTCTCTCTCGCTCACCGCTCCCTCTGTCTTTATTACCTGGTGGTCAGTGCATCTCTGATTCCCTCTGAACTTTGTATTTGCATATCAAAGCAGGCAGATGGGAGTAAACATTGTTTACGGTCCATCTGTTCTCCCACTCATATGAGACTTGAGTGTGGGGTGGGGAGGTGGGGGTACCTTCACAATTTCCAGAACAATCTCCATGCACTCAGATTACCTGTAAGGATGTCTGGAACCACCACAGTCAAGACAGGGGATGTCTAATTTTTTTTTTTTTTCCCAGTGAAGCTGGTTTCATGAAACCATCCCCTTCTAATATTCTTTTTTTTTTTTGTGATTTAAATCAGTGTTTCTCAATTTCAGACCTGGGAGCCAAGTGCGTTTGCTTCTTTTTGTTCCAACCGAAATTGCAATAGAGGGGTTCCAGAAGCTGGTGATTTGTTGTAATTAGCTGCATTTCATGTTCACTGCATGCACTTACCGTCTTAAGCCACGATGACAGAAATATCCTTTCATGCCATGAAGAATATAAATTCTATCTCCACTCAGCAATATGTAGGAAAGAAAACTCATAAAAAGAGGGGAAAAAATTTACAGAACAAATTAAAAATTAGTTGGTTCTTCATTTGGTGAAAATTCATTTAAACACGGCCATTAAAAACTAATCAAATGATTGTCAGACCTGTTTTGAGTCATGTTAATGTAATTAGGTTCAAGCAAATCATTCTGAAAGAACGTAAAACACTTGTGTTCAGCAACGTAATTTGGAGCTTGTTGATTTTCTCGATCAATAATTTAATCAGTTAAAAAAATTATCACCTGAAATTACTTGCAATAAAGAAAAAAGCCAAATATCTTCAAGTCATTTTTTTTGTCATGGTATGCATGGATATTTCTGTCAAACTTTGGCTTCAGGGAGAGTAAATAGCTGCTCTAAACGTGAGAAATTAACAGCTAATTAAAATTCTATGATCGCAATTTTGGTTGGAACAAAAACCAGCACGCACAGCGGACTCCGAAGACCAACACCGATAGAAATTACACTAACAGGGTCAGTATATTTGCGATAGACCGTAACCCATGTAAAATGCACATTTTTGAACCTCCATCTGTTCACCGTTTCTAAACCGCAGTGGTATTTTTTTGGTGGACTACAATCGCCTCTTGCTCTCCAAACAATCATTTTCTTACAGATGGGTTTCAGCATGACTCTGTTGAGGCTGGAGAGCACAGTGAGTGTTTTGGAAGTCGGTGAGTTGCTATTGACCTGCATGAGTCCCTCCAGTCGTCCTGCACATCTGCGAAACCCATGGTTGTCGACACCCTTGGCACATTTGCCAGAAACACGGGTAATTCTGCTGAACAGGCACATCCTTATCTTTGTTTTGCATGTTTTCTCACCTCCGCTCTCCTGTTTTTCGACTCTGAGCGGCTGCCAGCCGCTGCGAGAGAGCTGTTGACGGCAATAACACGAGCAGCGCGGTGTAATGACAGTCATCCACACCGCTTCGCTTTCGGTCTGAGCCTCCAGCATGTGTCGCCATCTCCGAGAGAGTACCGGGGGGTGGGTGGTTGGGGGGTCAATTTTACGCTCCCCTCGGGCCGACAAAAACGCATCAAATCCGCTTGCCCTGTTGTGGTGTCAGTGGGGAATGCTATTCGATAGAGGACACTTCTATTACAGTATCGATCTGGCTTGTTAAGGTGGCGGACGTGGAAAGGATGGAGTGGGGACAGGAAGGTACAAGAATCTCACGAATCTTCCTTCGCATTTTCGCCTTCTCCCCTGGTCGCATGAGGCAAATAGAATGGTATTGTTACGGGGGAAATATTTGGGTGTACAAGTGGAGAGAGATCGGAGATGCCGTGCTAGCGGCTGCTAATAAAGGCCTTTTTCCACCTCCCAGACACCCACTGCATGATGGGAGATGGAGCCAGGTTGGAGAAGTAGCCTGACTCATCTGCAGATATGCCAGACAGGTTGGAGGGGGGATAGGCGTGGGGGTGTTAGCTATTTTTGTTTGTGTTCCTCACTGGATCCTTTGAATTAAGCGGCCGCTTCTCGACTCATCAACGTCTGAGCCGTTAGCCTGTCGCTGCCGCCATTCCGCTCACACGTCGTCGCGTCTCAGTCGAGTCAAATTCTAATTGGGACGGTCGCTTGCTCCGTTATCGTCTGCTCGGTTTGCGTCATTAAAAAAAGTTTGAGAACTTCATTTGTGCGCCTCGAATGTTCTGCCAGGGAAAAGAAAAGGAAGGCGTGCAGCTTCTTCCATGTTGAACTGATTTGAAGCCCTGCTCTGATGTAGCTCTCTTATCTTCCCTTTGACTCTCCATCTGGAAATAAGTGCTTTTATCAGTACCCATCCAAACCACAATAGCACTGAGACAGCTTTATCGGAAATAAGCTTTGAAAATGTATTAATTTTGCAAATGTGAAGTCAAAAAATGTTCAAATGAATGATATCTTTTCTTTTTCTTGTGTTTTCAAAATAAGGTAGGGCTTGATAACCTCTGTCAGACCTCGCAGAAGATTATGGAGAGACTATTCAGTGTAGGCATAATGCCAGTGGAGAAATTTTGTTAAATGACTGCATATGGATGCCCTCTTGTTGCATAGAGGGTCAATGGCTCATTCATTCCTCATAAAAACCTCCCGTTTGACCTCATTCTGCAGCACCAGACGACTATCTTTCCTGTAAGGAGGTGTGTCAGGTCTGTGGGGAAGTACATCTTAATGCTCTGAGGAGGCGTGTCTTTTCTGACGGGAGGTGAATCTTTGTGAGGGGGTGTGTCTGCTCTATAGGGAGGTGCGTCTTTATGCTCAAAGGAGTCGTCTGTTCTGAAATGAGATGTATATTTATGCAACGAGGCGTGTCTGTTCTAATGGGAGGCGTATCATTATGATCTGTGGTGGTGTGTTTGTTCTGTAGAGAGGTGTGTCTTTATTCCCTACGGAGGTGTGTCTGTTCTAAAGGGAGGTGTATCTTTCTGAGGAGTCGTGTCTGTTTTGTAGGGAGGTGTATCATTATGCTTTAAGGAGGTGTCTCTGTTTTGTTTAGAGGTTTATCTCTGACCTGTAAGGAAGTGTGTTTGTTCTATCGGGAGGTGCGTCTTTATGCTGTGGAGGCGTATCTGTTCTGTAGAGAGCTATGCTTTGTGCTTTAAAGTAACACTAGGCGCCCGTGGGTTTGAGGGCGGAACTTTCAAATCCTGCAGTTCAATGCGACTACGCCAACCACCAATCACAGTGCACCATCATGCTGTCAAAGCCACGCCTGAAAACCTGTGCGCGTGGGTTTGATTGACAGCTGTATCATTTCAATCATTTGAGATGGTCGTACGTTTGATTGGCTGTTGCTTTTTAGTTCTTGCCCCTTACAAGATAGACATATTTTTTTCATTCCAGTGTCAAACATCTTGTGTTTCATAGCTCTATCGATCACTGTAGAGGTAAAATAAGAATTTTAAAAAATTGTAACAAATCTGCGGGAGCCTAGTGTACCTTTAAGGTGGTGTGTTGGTTCTGTAGGGAAGTGTGTCCTTATGCTGTGAAGAGGCATGTCTAATTTTTTTGAAAAGGCGTCTCTCTGAAGATAGCTGCAGACAGGCAAGCATAACAAATTCATTAATTAATAATAAAAGTCACTGACGAGGAGCTCCACCTTTCTCAGGGTTTCTACATTGTACAAAACCTCACTTTCTGTGTGAGAAGAGCAACATCACTGCGCCCTTTTCATTCATTTGAGCTGAAGTCAGGTAAAGTCACTTCCTCTGCAGGCTGGGGTATCTGAGCATTAAAAACTGCTCTCTCTGTGCAGCTGGGCACTTAATTGGGTTCTGCTCCACCCCTTGTGCTGTCCCGCATGAGCCGGAGTCTGGGGTGTTTGATAAAGGCGAACCCTTTGAGCGAGGAGCTGATCCCCTGTCACGCGCATTCACACCCTGCTACCTGCATACGGCCTCTTGTCACTCTGTAAAATGCCTGCTTCTGAAAGGCAATGAGAGGGTTAACGTCGAGACAAACCAGGGGTGCAAGATGGCCACCCTCCTTTTGTTTTCTTGTTTTTGGTACTGGACATAACGCTGCCCTTCAGCTCGCACTCGCCTGGCTTTTCAGCATATTCAGTCAATTATTTGTTTGTTCAAATGGAGTTTGGCAGTTGGTTACTGGAGCAGAATGCTTTTTCGTGGCGCTTCGAGAGCAGGACGTGCTCGGCCCGAGCCGACCGCTCACGCTCCGTGCTCCCCTGACTGCCTGTCAAGAGGCCAGCTAATCGATGGCCGGCTAATGATGCAAGAGTGTGTGCTAATTCAGTTTTTATTGTGGCCTGTTGTTAAAGGTTATTTTGTCGGAGATGGCGCGGGGGAGGGGAGGCGATTTAATGGTCGGTTCGCTTAGGTTACGGCGGCGAAGGGTGCCTACAAGTTTGTTCCGCGCCGATCGATGCATATTGATTCGACCTGTCGGGGGGTTAAATCTGCTTGTTGAGAGCCGTTAACCTCCCAGCATCGCCCCCTGCTGGGGAATTGGTGCAGTTTGCCACACTAAATATTGACTCCCTCCTGCTGAGGGGAAAAAAAGGGGTTAGATTGGAGGTGCCTGGTGGAGCAGCTGTCCGTAAACTCTTTAAACCAGAAACACACAAAAAAGTTTGCTTGTACCAACTGCACCAGTTAACACTTGGCAAGGCGCAAACAAAACAGCATTTCATAAATGTGGGACAAAACAGCAAACCTGAATACAGTTATTGCTCTGGGATTGTTGTTGGAAGGGTTACCCCTGAGGTGCACAGCTTGAATTACCTGTGACCAGTGCAATCCAATGCAGCCCATGAGCACAGCAGCTCGAGCTAAGGGCAGCAATCGGGGTATTTAAGATTTTTTAAGCTAAAAGGCTGAGCATCCAGTGCGGAAGGTTTAAGTGTCAATCCATCAGCAGATGGTTTGCGAGAAAGAAAGGGAATATCATCCATGAAAACTCTATTTTTGCCTGTCATAACTCTCGAAGGTTTAAAGCAGAGTTTTGCATCTGTTTTCCAATGCCCAGAGCATGAATTCTAGCAGATTTGAGCCGGTAGCTACTGTGATTTACCAGACAGCAATCACCGCGACAAGCATTTGCCATTGTTTGCGCTACGAGACACACCCGTCCATTTTGCACCAAATGTACCGCTGTTCCTTACTCTTCATGCTGAGACGCCCAGCGTGGCGCTAAAGACTGCGGATCTTCAAGCTCGCCGAACGCGAGCGTAATGGATAGGCTTGCCATTGCTATCGCGACTCTGTAACCTTTGGAGAGGCCGACTGTTTTCATCCCGTAGAATTGCAGAGTTTTTTTCTGCGGTGACAGTTGTGCATTAATTAGGTGCACTTTGTTTACGAGGAGCAGCCGGCTGGGCCTTCGGATTCACCTTCCCGCCAGGGTGGCTCGACGGCGGTGTTATTACCGCCGCACAAGATAAAGAAGCGCATATTAAGTGGGGCCCAAATTGGGGAAGGGTCACATTGTGCTAACCTTGACTCACTTGGCTCTTCTTCTGCAGAAGAAGATGCAGATCGCCACCGTGCACTTTGTTTTCCATCTACAGCTAGCGGTAAAGCGAGATTTCTTAATGCTGAACTGTGTGCAGTGTTAGACCATTATTCTGCATATTTGACAATGCTGCCATGCATTATAATTGTATTATCAATTAATTTTTCGTTTAGTGTTGTCTTTCGGGTAGAGAGCTGTTACATCACTCGTCTTGCATGTAAAAATTCCAAAAATCGTCTCCAAGGGCCAGAATGTCTCCAGGTTTTCTATTTGACTTTAGAATGTTATTGATGTGTCAATTCAAGGGTTGGGAGAAAAGATCATGATAGTCCTGTTGAAAACATCATATCCTTTTATATGCTCAAGTTCCACTGTATCTTGAAGATTGCCCTTGAAAATGTCCTCTGTGAGAAACCAGAAATGCTCAGCTTAGATCCAGGAATATACACTCTACCCACATGAACCTCCAGGGTGTCTGATAGCACAGATAGCACATGGGCTTTCCATAAATATCCAGGTGTGAGGACACAGTATAGCGCGCACCGTCACGGTATGAGTTCTGCCTTCTGTTCCGCCGAAGCGGTAAGGCGGTTTTCCTGCAGGCGGCGCCACTGTCTCCGTACGCTCTGCGCGGCAGGATAATGGCTTTAATGCCTGCGCTGTTTTCCCTCTAAGTTCTGCTCATTTGTCACTGTAAGGTCGGCGCTGTAGGGCGATCTCTGCACGGGCAGATAATAGATGCATTGTGCTGCGGAGTTTTACGGTTATGGCGGCATGACCGGGTGTCCCCATCTGTGATCGGTCCACCCAAAGCCGCCGCCCTCGCGATTAGTCCGAACACTGTGACGGCCCTCGGACCTTTACACCGCCAGGAGCAGCGTCTCTCCAAAAGTGATGTTCGACACGAAGAGTCGGGGCACAGTCAGGCGTTTAGGAGCCACGGGACCTCTCAGGGGGGTTACGACTCTCGACGGGTCATTAGATGCCAGACTAGCGCAGATCAGCCCTCTAGCGACTCGTCCCCCTTAGGAGCGTTTGTTCAGTCACGCTGTCACTTTTATTTTTTCCTCCATTATCGTGGGGATCAAGTTGACCAAACGGGTGTACATTTGGAAAGAAACATTGTAAGAGATCTCTGACCGTCTCGCAATCTATCGTCAATCAACTGAGTGCTGCTTTAGCTGTGCAACGCCTCAGTATTTGGAGAGGGCTACATAGATTCTGTTGGGAACTTGGAAAGGAAAAAGCGAGCGAAGACCAAATGCACAGCACGTTCAGGAGAGAGCAGGATTCCAGCTGCTCATCGTCTGGTTCCCTGGTAAAGCTGGCGGGATTCTGCGGGCGCCAACAGCCTGGCTGTGATAAGACGCGAGCCAGGACGTCAGCCTGTCCCATTTGCAAGCTGCTTTTCGCCCTTCTAACGGCGCGTATCCACTATATACTTGGCCCAGTTCTCCCTTCAGTAACATTAAATGTAATGGATGGGTTAATGAGATTCCCTGTTACCTAAACCAGAGCACATTTGATTTGATAGCGAGTTTTAATTAGGGAAATATGCTGATCTGTACAGGCAGGGTAGCTTGTGGTCATATTCTTACACCGATTGGAGGTTTGTGCTGCATGAATGCCGGGAAATTCTATCTGCAAAAAAAAAAAAAAGAAAGAAATGCAAAAGTGCGCTGTCTGCAAGTTTATTGGATGCCTGGCGTGGCCGAGTTTCAATTTTATTAACCTGCATGGCCTGCTACTTTAGAATACGGGTCAGAAAGAGGTCAAATTGCCATTCAAAATTCATATGCGTCAGGAGTGGAGCACACATTTCCATTGTGTTCTTTTGCAAGGCGGTCGGAGAGAATATCTCTGTAGTTGTCCGTACTGTTTCAGCAAACATGGGGTCAAAGGTTTTCAGAAGCTGAGCCAATTTGATGAAGAACTGCCTGTCAGATTTTAGCCTGAGCAAGCACATTCTAGTCAATGTTCTATGAGTAAACTGCTGGTAACATAGTATGCATGCGGTTGTTCTGTGTAAATTGTAAGAGTTTTTTGTCCATATGTTTGTTCAGCATTGTTTATTTATTAATAGGCACTCTTATTTTTTATACAATACATTCACAGGAAAATATCTGGTGCGTATGAAGCAATATTCTCATACAGTATTCAAAATTCTGTTGTGCCTTGTTTATAACGCGGTGTACATCGACGTGAACTGAAAATGGAAAAGTGAAAATAATGCACATAAAATGAACCGCATTCAGTGGATATAAAACGGTAGCGGCGTTAATCACTCGGAATGTGAAATTAACCGTTCCCTGAACGCAACATTGGTCTGGTGCTGCCGTAATATACGATTGCGTTACGCCAATACGGCGTATCAGCACTACGCGCAGGCTCTGGGGCTGTCCCCGGAGCGTAATAGTGGCCGATATTTCTTTCATTACCGCACGGATAATCCTCACCGCACACTCATTTCATTTCCTTTACCTCAGCCATTTTCAGTGCGCAGGCTATATGTGTCCCTTTCTGCAAACAACACTTCTCAAATATTAATTAAAGATCCTTATGGGCGGGGTGGTGTTGCTGACGATCGTCGTATTTCATGTCTTTCCTGTGTTGTAATTATCCCACCGACTTAATGAATGTCGTTAATTCGCGGATATAATGACATTAAAAAATACGGCAGCGCGCTTTGTGAAATGGGGCTGTCGATATCGGGAGAATAGACGCGGTAACTGAGAGATGCGGCGAGCAGAATATGTAGTAATTCTTGGAACAAAAAATTCTAATTACTTTTTTCTCTGCTTGTTGGTCAAGCCATTTTGTTAGGAACAAATGGTGGGTCATCATCGAGTGTATGTGCAATAATATGGTGGATGCTGTCTTTAATTGTGCCAATGAAAGTATTACTAGTGAAAAAAAAAATCCCATTGTAATTTCTTAGTAATGCTATAGTATTATAACTATAGTATTACTACAGTCAACAGCACCATGATATTACTATTACCCAACTGTATTGCTGTAGTCTGAATTACTATAGTATCAATATAGTAATACCACACTATGGTGGCTAAATGCTATCCAGTTACTGTAGGATAATTGGCTTGGAACTATAGTAATTTTTCATTAGGGATGTAGCAAGTTAGGAACTTGTTTAAAGCAGAATAAAACTGAATTTATATTGAAGTGCGATAAAGTTGAAAGTACCTCTTTGCTATATTATATTTCTTCACTCTCCTTAGTGTGGTGCACATGAGTGATCAAAAGACAGTTAAATTGTATGTTGCCATAGACCTGCAAGCTTCATGCAAAATGCATTTTGCTTATAGCACAAAGCCTAACACTGCAAGGAAGAATTTTGGAATGTCTCAGCGGTATTTTCATTTTCTCGCAAAATGTCTTGATTGTCCGCCATTGTTCCACAAGTCTTTGTGAGAAGTTGTTCCCCCTTCTGTAAAATCTGCAGGCTCCACGGATCCTTCTGGAAGTTCCTGTTTGTTTTGTTCTCTTTTTGTCCCTAAGTGAAAGGGTTAATTCACAGTGTGTCAGAGCAGCATCTGAGGAGTCTTCCTCTGCCGCCGCGCTGTGTGAGCCCGTCTGTGTCTGTGTGAGCTCGTCTGTGTCTGTGTGAGCCCGTCTGTGTCTGTGTGAGCTCGTCTGTGTCTGTGTGAGCTCGTCTGTGTCTGTGCGAGCCCATCTGTGTCTGTGTGAGCTCGTCTGTGTCTGTGTGAGCTCGTCTGTGTCTGTGTCAGTCCGTCTGTGTCTGTGTGAGCCCGTCTGTGTCAGTCCATCTGTGTCTGTGTGAGCCCTTCTGTGTCTGTGTGAGCTCGTCTGTGTCTGTGTGAGCCCGTCTGTGTCTGTGTGAGCTCGTCTGTGGTCTGTGTGAGGTAGTCTGTGTCTGTGTGAGCCCGTCTGTGTCTGTGTGAGCCCTTCTGTGTCTGTGTGAGCTCGTCTGTGTCTGTGTGAGCTCGTCTGTGGTCTGTGTGAGGTAGTCTGTGTCTGTGTGAGCCCGTCTGTGTCTGTGTGAGCCCTTCTGTGTCTGTGTGAGCTCGTCTGTGTCTGTGTGAGCCCGTCTGTGTCTGTGTCAGTCCGTCTGTGTCTGTGTGAGCCCGTCTGTGTCTGTGTGAGCTCGTCTGTGTCTGTGTCAGTCCGTCTGTGTCTGTGTGAGCCCTTCTGTGTCTGTGTGAGCTCGTCTGTGTCTGTGCGAGCCCGTCTGTGTGAGCTCGTCTGTGGTCTGTGTGAGGTAGTCTGTGTCTGCGTGAGCCCGTCTGTGTCTGTGTGAGCCCATCTGTGTCTGTGAGCTCAGCTAATAATAATAATAATAATGCATCAATTTTATATAGCGCTTTTCTGGACACTCAAAGATGCTTCACAATGGATACATTATTCATTCACTCACACATTCACGCTCTGATGGTGGTAAACTACGGTTTTGTAGCCACAGCTGCCCTGGGGCAGGCTGACGGAAGCGTGGCTGCCAGTGTGCGCCTGCGGCCCCTCCGACCACCACCAAACATTCACACACAGCCATACAGGAGTGTTCCTATATTGCATGTTTTTGTGGGTGGGGGAAACCGGAGTACCCAGAGGAAACCCACGCGATCACGGGGAGAACATGCAAACTCCACACAGAAACAGCTGTGGTCTGTGTGAGCTCGTCTGTGTCTGTGTGAGCTCAGCTGTGGTCTGTGTGGGTTTTTCTGTGGTCTGTGTGAGCTGGTCTGTGGTCTGTGTGAGTTTGTCTGTGGTCTGTGTGAGCTGGCCTGCGGTCTGTGTGAGTTTGTCTGTAGTCTGTGTGGGTATGTCTGTGGTCTGTGTGAGCTGGTCTGTGTCTGTGTGAGCTCGTCTGTGTGAGCTCAGCTGTGGTCTGTGTGATCTCGGCTGTGGTCTGTGTGAGCTTAGCTGTGGTCTGTGTGAGCTCCTCTGTGCTCTGTGTGGGTTTGTCGGTGGTCTGTGTGAGCTGGTCTGTGGTCTGTGGTCTGAAAAGGAGCACGCTGGTGTCTGTGTTCTGACGGATGAGTAAAAATGTCCTCAGTCCCTCTTGCCGTCTCCCTGTTTGGCAGTGGAGATTAACGTGGCTTCAAATCATTGATCAGCCATTCCAAACAGGACCTGGAACTGAATGTACTCAGCCTCAGTTTTATTTCCAAAAAAAAGAAGGGTATCCAAGTGCCGATTCAAAGACACAGTCTTGGCAATGTAATGCAGTTGGCAAAAGGGAACCCCACTTTTACCATAGTCATACTGAAACCAAATTTACAGGAAATTATGCGCAATTTACATTTTATGTGTTGAGATATATTCTTAGCCGTCTTTGTAACGGGATTGTACGGTCTGGTAAGGACAGAAAAACGGCATGAACATGATTTAGAATTCCATTGAATAGAGACAATATTGAAATACTCTGAATGCCCATTCACGGTATTTAAGCCTCAGGGTGCGGAGCAGAGTGTATTTTGTGTTTGGTGTAATGGCAGTTGTGAACACATGCTTAATATGAGCTTCTCATTGCTGTGGCTTTGGGCCGTCAGCGTTCTTAAAAAAGGAAGCGAGGTGAATATTTCAGCTCTGATTCATGCCCTTGTTCTCTGTGGTTTGAGGTATATGTCCTTCCTGGAGTTGAATCATCCAGAATATTTCAGTCCACCGTATGTGGGTAGATTTCAGGAATCACGGGCAATGCAGCCTGCATGTTGCCCGATAAAATAGCCCTAACATCTCAATCAAATAATCTCATATACTCAAATTTTCAAGTACTCTGCAATCTCATTTACACAGTACTGTGGAGCAGTATTCTTAACCCAGTGCTGAGAATTCGACTGCACTGTTCATTTCTAACACTGGCTCCGTGTGCTTTACGCAGTGCTGCGGTGAATTGAGTGCACCTTCGGGCACTCCAGCTATAACGTCTTGCTCTGGATTTGTTTCCATGTTCTAGGGAGACTCGAGTATTCTTCCAGGTGTGTTGGGATGATGTGTGAGGTTCCCTGTTAGACAGGGTTGTGCACATTCGTGCATACATTGAATTAACTGAATGCAGATCCTGTCTGCGCCAAAAAATTACTGACATTAATTTAAATGTAAAATCTATATTTGAGTTATCCAGGCTGGAGTACAGGAAGTGTGCAGCTTACCTTGTCTTTATCGGGGCGTGTGTGACAACACTGCTCTAACTTGATGAGAACCTCTGTGCCGCAGGCCTAATGAATCTCTCCAGGAAGATACAGGTGAGGATGGAGGTATCAGTGTGTACCTGGCAGCACAGTCGGTGCTTTGATGCACGAGGGACGGCACCTCATTAGCACCAGTCTCAGGCGCCACCCGTGACCTGCTGGGACGGGCCACGGTAATAAAGCACCTGACATCACCTGCACAGCACCGCATCTCTGTGTAAGACAGGGTGGGCCCATCAGATGCATGTGTTGGGCATTAATAGGAGGGCGAGATGTGGAAGGCTAAGTGCCTCCTGTCTTTAGAGTGATTGCTGCAGAGAACTGTGTGCCGTCATGAGCCACATCGAGTGTTTCTCAACGTGTCTCGATTTGTCTTTATTTTTCTTCGTATACCTTAGCCTAGCATTTCTACAGTAAGGGTTATAAATATTGGTATTTTCACTGGCTATTTTGTTACCAAACCTTTGTGAATACATGTATGTTCGCGTTTGCCTGCTCTCCCATTTAAAAAGCGATATTTGAGCCTTGGTATCACTGCCATTTCTATACCAATCTGAATTCCGTTTCTCAGTTGGACTACAGTTGGGATTTGCGTGTCAAATACAGGCTTTGCGTGTCTCGGTTAATGTCACTAATAATTTGCTGGGGGCATTTCCCTGAAACGATGCGCCTTTTATAATTTTTTTACAATAACATTTCAATTTATATCTAAAGGATCCTGACACAAGACCCCTCAGCATTTGTAGGCATACTTATATGCTTAGACAAATATACATATTTCATGATTTCTCATTGGCTTTTCATGGTGAGAGACAATACTAACTTATGATTCTGGTTTGCAGTCATACTCCTGAACACTCTAAGTACTAAAGTAATGAATGTCAGACTGGCTGGAGTCAGGAGACTGTTATTTTCAGTACTGCCAGGCAACAGCTTAATCTTGAACAGTGTCATAACCCTCTCTCTCTCTCTCTCTCTCTCTCTCTCTCTGCATTGGGTCATGTGGTCAGCAACCTCAGAGCAAGGGCAAAAATATTTATGTAGCTGACCAATTCTGTTGATGTCAACTGTTAGCTACAGTCATGTTGTTTTATTTGCTGATGTTATCTGACAGTGAAATAATTATCATCCGTCAAATGACTCACAACAGTAGCAGTGAAGCAAACCTCTATCACAGATCTTGATCAAATTCAGCCGCATATGTTTTGTACACTTTAAGATGTAGGCTCAATTCTAGGCAAATTGCTTCGGATTCAGGTCATCCCTAAAAGCATTTCATACAATTAGTGATGCTCTGCTTTGGCAGGTTTTGATACTAAAGCCAAACTAGTTTGACTGATTGATTGTCCTTAGCATGTGATAAACAGCATAAAATGTATTGCTTTGATTGTTAAACGATATTAATCTAATTTTAAAAGGTAGTTGCTTCGTCATTACATCATTCACCTTAATGAAAAGCTGATCGACATACATTTTAGCTCGAGGGATTATCAGTTTAATTTTCGCGTGTTTTGAAGCTTTTGCTCAATACAAAAAAAAAGTCACTCGAAGCAAATATGGCCATTTTTTTTTTCTTTCTTTTTTTTTTTTTTAATCCCTCCACCACCCCCACCCCCCCCCCCCAATCCCCCCCCATTTTGGGGGCCTACTGAATTTAATCAATTACAGTATATTTCTCAAAGACCCCACACCCACCCTTTGACTCCCATCACAACACCCTAAACCCATATTTACAGATGAGACAGTGAAAGGACAATTACATAAATTAGAATGAAAACATACACAAAGATGAGTAAATTGAAGTGAAAATTAATTTTTTCTTTTTTTTTTTAGATATACTGCAATATGAGAAAGAAGAGTTTAACAGTGTAATTTAATGTCATGTTTCACCATGAGGACCTTGAGGGACTGAATATCGCTACAAAATGAAAAATATCCCAATGCTCAGCCATCGCTCTCACTGTATATTCATAGTTTCGTAGTTCTTTTGCGAGAACCCTTTAGCGATGAATTATCTTTTTCTGCAACTAAAGTGGGAGATTTAACAGCTAATTAGGCAAACTGGAAGCAGATACAATTTTATAGAGCTCTTTGAGCGTTAAATTATGATGGTGTTCACTCCACAGTCCTCTCGTGGCGCTCAAAGCTGTGCGACGTTTCTCCAGGTCATCCACAGTGCAGCGACAAGAAGAACATACCAGAAGCATCCAATTGACGTATCAAAAACTCGCCCTGTTCGTCGTCCTCGTAGCATTTCGCATGGCGCACTGCAGTTGTGGATAGCCGCCTTGTTGATGGAGAGTTAATGGTGCGGAGCGATATGCTCTGATAGCACTGTACTGATCGGTAAGGGCCGTTGATGAGGAGATTAAACGCTCGCCCGGTGAGTATAACTGTAAACACACTGAGGCTGGGTGTTTCCTCTTTATTTTTCTGAATAATTAATGTACAAATTGTCCCATTAATATTTATAAGCCAGCGAGGTTGTCTTAATTAATGGAGGCAGTGAATGTTTTCACCTCTTAATATTTTGCTGGTATTTCTTATGAATTTTTAGAAGATGTATATTATACTTGATTTCAGGCAATTTGCCTTGATGCCTTCATGGTCGTTTTTTTTTTTTTTGATATGGAAAAATTGAGAAGTTAAGCATTCAGTTTAACTTTACTTTTGAACTCGAGCGCTCACGATGACAAGAGTAGCTCAGTCGATCTGTATTTGACTGTTTGCATTTAATATGTATGAAGAGTTTATGGATCCACTACTTGTAATTCTGCCTATTTGATCCTGATTTGGCAACATATCATCAAATGCTTTGAAGTCTGATTCACGGCAGACGCAGAGGGTATCACTTAGAGTTTCACGAATCACATTTTTAATGGCCTTTTCAGGTAATTCAGTGCATTTTGATGTGGCTCCACTGTAAGACATGGTCTACAGCACAACATCATTAAATGTTAGCCAGTGTATTTGTAACTCATGTTTCACGGCCCTAATTAGGATAACCTGCCATGCACGTCTGGCGTCTGGGTTTGCTCTCCATATGACAGGAAACATAATACAACTGAATCCCATCTCCCTCTCTCTCTCTCTCTCTCTCTCTCTCTCTCTGTCTTCAATTTTCAATTTAATTTGCTTTATTGGCATGACAAATCAATACATCTGTGTTGCCAAAGCATAAGAAATAAAAATAAATTAATAAATAAATAAAAGTAGTATTTAAATAAATAAATATTATGTACATAAATGAATAAAAAATTTTAACAAGCATTGTCTCTTGATGAAATACAACAATTAGGAATTAAGCCTCATTTTATGACAGGAAAAGATATTCTTGGCTGCCAGCCTTGCTGTACTTATATCCTTCCCCCAATAAAAATGCAAGTTTTTTGTCATCGGGGTACACAGTAAAGGCTGGTATTGTTTTCTCAAACATCGGAAAATATTTTATTCTTATATCTTTATATTTTGGACATGCACATAGGAAATGTGTTTCCGTTTCAATGTCCTGGTGGCGGTGTGTACAGACACGTTCCACTCTCGGTTTCCAGGATTATAAATGGCGACCTCTCTCTATTTCAAGCTTGTGGTCCCTGACTCTGCATTTTGTCAGAATTTGTTTTTCTTTTTGATTTTTGTTTTTCAGATATTTGGCCAACTTGATATCTCTGTTCGGGGATTGATAACAGAATAGCTTGTGTTGTGTTTTATTTTCATTTCTCCGTTGCTCTGTACATTCTTTTTTTAATTTTGTTTCGTATCTTTTGATTGAAGGAAGAGGATTGTGTCTGTAGTTGGTCCGGCTCTGAGGCTCACAGACTGCGGTGAAGATGTCGGTGTACCTCAGAGCCACCTGGGCAAGCAGGTGCTCACCGCTCATCAGGAGAATGTTGGCAGCTTTGGAGAGCTCTGTATGCTATGGCATGTTGATCGGTTCGATTTAGATGTTGCCAGAATTTAATTGATCTTTTTTGGATTTGAATTTTCAGTGGGAATATACCCCCCCTCTCTCTCTCTCTCTCTCTCGCTCTCTCTCTGTCTTCCCTCCATATACATATGAGGCTATAGCTGACTACTCACACTGAACCGCAGTTTTTTAAGTGAGCAAATTTAGAGGAACTCCCCAGTGCATCTTGGGAAGAGCAGGTATTGGGGTAACAGGTGAGGTGAGGTTGCTGTGCTGGAATGGCAGTAGCAGTGTGCTGAGATGTTGGGCTGGTGTTCTGGGATTGTAATGAGGTCAGGATACGCAGCTTAATTCTGACGAGCCGCTTAATGCAGTCACAGCTTACTGCCTCCACACCGAGCTGACAGTTACCTGCCTTCACTTCCACAGGCTTAGTCTTATATCTAACAGGCCCTGAGTGCTGCAGTGAATCAGGGGGGAGTCATTCTTCAGTTTTTTGGAGGATGAACTAAAGAGTATTAAAGGCATTTTATGAAGCTACTGGACAGGAACACAAAAACAATTGTGCTGGAGGCAGGATTTCCCCCTGACTGCTAAAAACAAAAATCCCTGCGTTAGTGGAACTGATGCACTGGCTTTGTTTTCTCAATAACAACGCCACGGCTCGGGCTTATCGACCTGCCGAGAGCCGCAAATGAAATAGCCTGCGAATCAGTGTCACCGAGATTGTCAGTGAACTTTCCTTTTGCAGAATAAAGCCATTTTCATCACAGATGCGCATGCAGGCTGTCAGTCACCGAAAGAGTTCGCCTCCCGGGGCCGTGTCCTCTCGTAACGATCGGACTCACAGATTCAGGCCCTCCACAGTTCTGGCTGTCGGCTCTTCCATTTGAAGCCATGTGACGGAGGGTCACTCCGCCCCTCAAAGGGCAAAGGTCACTGTGACTGTCGGCTTGTCAGCCAACATGACTGGCTGAGATGGAGATAACCACACAGAAAGTGTGTGTGTGTGTGTGTGTGTGTGTGTGTGTGTGGCATTTGTCAAGGAACACAGAAGAAACTAGGCTATAATAGTATTTTTGTAGGACAAAATTTACAGTCAGTACAGGAGGATCACGATCGTGTGACACTTGCAAACATGGCTGTTGAATGACATATCATGGTAATTGCTAAGCGTAAATGTCTTTTTGTTTTGTTTAAATTAAAAGTATGATAGTTGAATTCTAATATACAATGGCGTACAGCGTATAACAACATATTATCCCTTGTACAGTTTTCCCAAATGATGCTCAGATAAGCATATGAATGGTTTGCAGAGACTCAAAGTAAAGCTTTATTTTTCAGCTGTGGTGGGCTACATACGAAAAGTAAAGTGCGATGGCCTGCACTGCAGAGCAGTCAGACGGTGATGTGTGCAGAATACATACTTGCCTGACAATTCAATCAAACACTCTCAGCCTGAGCTGTTGGCTCCTGATGAATCTGTTTGTTTGATTGCAGCTTTGCCGTGCTCTGGTTGCAATTGAAAACTGTTCTGCAAAATTGTAAAATAGCAGCATGATTTTGCATCTCCATGAAACTACTTGAAAGATTTCAGTTCCGACAGTCCCTCTCCCAGATCTGTAATATCCGGTGCATCTCATGGGTGTGAAGGAATTTGAGTGTAATGACAGAGGAATTAAACAAGCCTGTGCTGACATGAGTGCTGATGAAATTCCAGTCAAATGAAGAATGATATTTTATTAATAGTATTTTATTCTGGCTGAAGCCTTCTCTTCTAGAAAAAAATTACTCAAGAAAAATTCTTTTCTTGCTCTGTAGCGCCACATAATGGTAAATCTCCTTTTTTTCAGTGTTTGCATCATTTATGGCAAAGAAAGCCATAAGTCATAACCAGAAATTGTTAGAATGATGAATAATTTAACATCTTTGTCAATAACACTGCAAAAAAATGAACACCAAAAGAGTTTTTTCCTGCCAACTCAACTGAGAGAGACTCAGTTCAACATGTAATCTTTTAGAGTCTCATTTAAACAGCTTAGTAGGTCGTAGCTCTATTTTAAAAAACACGATTCAAGGGCAACTGATGGAACAAACTTCGACTGACCGTTACAAGGGTGGGTGATGTTAGATCAGAGAGCCCCTTTTTTAAAAATGTCAGTTTTTTGCATGCTTGATTATTCATGCCCCCAAGTGTCCAAGTCTACAGTGAGAGAGAACTAACTGTTAAAACCCATACAATGTAAAATCTCGGAAAGTGGGGTTGCATAATGTGCCTGTTTGTACTGTGTATGGGGCCAAATACCTGCTCTGCACCTGGAGCCGCATTAAGCAGACAAATCCGTCTGAACTGAGATCGTTTACGAGTCCCGGGAGTCCCAGCAAACTCCGGCACATAAATCTGTGCCCAAGGAAGCAGCGGTGAAGGGGGATGCTATGATTTATACATCTCTAGTGGATCTCCAGCGCGTTTCGGCATCGCTTTAGCCCAGCGTGCACATGCTCATTAAAGCCTGGCCCCGCAGACAGCTTTACCCAGTCTCTGCACTGTGGAAAAACTCTGGCATTTACATACTCATCTTTTAGAGAAACCTGGGGTGCCAGACTCCCCCAAAACAGTGGGGGGAGGGGGGTAAACTGCAGCTATCATCCTTCCTTTTCTCTGTAGCATAAACACTGGTGGCCAGTCTTGTGCCCTGCATGTCATACTTACATAAAGAATGCAGTATAACAGCATATTCTTCCAAGATGAGTTCCTGATCATTTGTGACTGTGTGCTGCTCTCCGTGCTTGATGTTTCAGGCGATTGGAGAGGGGAGGGAGGAGCTTTAATTTTCGGTTGTTGCTAATTATGGTCTGCATGTGAGTTTTACGAAATGAACCAAGTGCGAGGACCAGTAAAATACAAAAAGGAGGCTTTATTTCTGAAGGTGGAAACCCCCCAACAGAGCAGGCAACAGTACAAAGTATTCAATCCAAAATCAGAATCCAATGGGCGAAATCCAGAATCGTAAACAGGGCACCAATCACAAAAATCACAATCAGACGAGAAAAGGTTCAAACACAAGAAGGCGGCAAAGTACAGGGAGAATGCAAAACTCGGTAGTCAAGGACGGTCCAGTCAGAAAGATAATCACAATGGGTACAAGGCGAAATGAACGTGGCACAGGTAAGCAAAGGAGAACGTTCTGACAAGGAAGTGCTGTGAACCAACATCTAATATACATTTCTGGGAGGTCACATGGTAATGGAACACAGGTGCAAGCAATGGGACTGATTAACAAGGGAGAAACACATTGGGAGGAAACTAAACACATGAAATTGGCAGAAGCCAAAACGCGGACAAGGATCACGGGACAAACCTATAGACAGGACAACGGATCCGGTTAGGGATTTTTAAGTGCACAGACTGAGAGGCAGAACAGAGATAAGACAGGGGCAGAGAATCTGCAAGAAACACAGAAGAGAAGATTGAGCGAAAGCAAGAGGCGGAGACTGGAACAGGGCGAGTGCTGAGAGCTCGTTAGTCAATTGGTAAGTGCAGCTATACAATCTCGATGGCTCGTTAAGTTAGTCTTATGTACACTGTTAGTGTAGGTTAGTAAATTAGCGAAAATAAAAAACTGTTAGTATGTGTTAGTAATATAGAAAAAGTAAGGGGAAGGAAGTAAACGAGATGGGGAAGGAAGATTGAAACCAGAAACCATTAAATCACCCGAAGGAGTGAGACAAACTACTGGGGCTGTGAGCAAAGACAAGACTAATGACAAGACAGGGGGAGACGAAGTGCAATTCATGGAAAATCAAAACAAGGACCGGAATAAAACTATTGTCAAGACTAAAACATGGAAAAATAACAAAGCATGAATTCTAAAATATCCGTATCACAATGAATAATCTAGAGAGTGGTCAGGCATAAGCAAATAATCCAAAAACACAACGGTCAGTCTGAAACATGGCAAGGCAGAGTCATAATTGTTAGACATGGCAGAATCAGAACACTGCATTGGTACGTAGCGGGATCTGTGAGAGCTTTTTTATTGTAAAATAGAAGCAAAGAGTGTGAAATAATTGCTTCAGCATCCTTAGAACTGGCTACAACATCAGTGTCCCCACACACACAAGGACGCACACACACAGACGCACTCATCTCCCACACCAAACTACTTCAGTCTACCTGCCCACCCCCCTCATTCATTTCAATGTGTCAGAAACAGATGGGAATTCAAATGAAGCCTCTGTTTTGGCTCCAGGGGAAAGCAGCTTTGTAATCGCTCTTGGACACATATCCTGGATTGTATGTGCATCTGCCTGGGCTCTGGAAGGAGGGGGGATTTTTTTTTTTATCCAGATGCCTTTTTTCTCTCTTACCACCCTTCATTATCACAAGAAAAAGGGATGAAAGGGGCTGGAACTGCCAGGTGAGAGTGAAAGCCGGAGAAAAGCTCTTGTTTGATGAAGTGCGGTACATATAGTCACCGGCGTGTTGTCGTACGCTGTTTACACATTCATTTTTCAGGAGCTTTGTTTACTCTTTTCTGTCTGATTAACTCACTTGGTGAAAACAATTAGCTCGAGCCTGTTTGCTTTTTTTGTACGTATACAGGAGCGAATATTCCCTCTGGGTCCGTAAATGTGTCCTCAATGTCAAGTTGTACACACTCGCGCACACAGTTTCAGATCTGGCTGAAAAATGCCGCAAAGCGGGAATTGTCCGATTGTGACCCTGTGCGGTCATCTGCAGTCGAGCCCCGGGAACGATACGGCACTGTTAGCCGTGAGATTGCCTGGCCAAATCCGTTTTCATCAAAAACAGAGAGAAGGTCACTCTTATCTGTGAATCGCACGCAGTGTAATACACACAACGTTCCCTTACTGCACTGCCACGCAGATGCATCACATTCGCTTTTCTGTGTTGATTGTTGCCTGTTTAACATTTGATCAGGATAAGTCCTCAAACACAGAATTATACTGATATTATGAGTCGGATGACACAGTGCTTATAATAGTTGCAGACATACAATGCAATCATGTAATACAGTTTCGTCTGATACATTCCCTCAGTCATATTCTTTATTGAATTTTATTCTGAAAATGTAAATGCTTTTGATTTCCCTAGAAGCAATTCACTGAATAACTAAAATAATGATGTCATCACTGGACGGGATATTCAAACAACCCTGGAAGCAGCTCATGTAGAATTGAATATTCTGAGTGAGGCTGACAGTTCTCAGTGAATCACTGAGAGATCCACCATTATGTAAAATAAGAAGATTAGACGTGTGAACATCTTATTCGGCTGTGCTCTACCTAAATTGAGATTGATCCTCTACAGCAGCTAAGCATAGATGTGAGCGAAATTCTAGTTTGAATTGCTAGATATGGTTACCTTCACTGGCTGGTGGAGAACTTGTAATCACTTTTTTGAGTGTGTGTGTGTGTGTGTGTGTGTGTGTGTGTGTGCGTGCGCTGCGTGCGTGGGTGCGTGTGTGTGTGTGTGTGTGTGTACCATGTTTACTAACCCTTGTGGGGGCCAATGTTCCCACACAACATGGAATTCAAGATTTCTTTGTATAGCGTTGTACTGGTGGGGTCATTTTCAGGTCCCCACAAAAAAATTCAGCTATTCAGGGTAGGGGTTAAGGTTAGGGTTGGGATAAGGTTAGAGTTAGGTCAAGGTTATGGTTAGGTATGTACTGTTGAGGGTTAAGATCAGGGAAAGGGGTTAGGGAATGAATGCAAGTCTCTGGAATGTCCCCACAAAACATGAAAGCAAACGTTGTGCGTGTGTGTGCGTGCGCGCGTGTGTGTGTGTGTGTGTAGGGGGCAGGGTGGAGTGGGTGTAAGGCTGCTCTTAGATTGTACTTCATAGTCCTTATGGCCTTTAAAAATGAATGTGTCCTTAAGGTTGTGGGTTCAGATCTGGCCTGGGGCCTTTCTGTGTGATGTGCGCATGTTCTCCTATGTTCACTTGGGTTGCTGCTGAGTACTCTGGCTTCCTCGCAAATCCAAATACAAGCATGTTAGGCTAATTGGAGACTCTAAATCGCCTATAGGCATGACTGTGTGAATGAATGGTGTGTGAGATCTTTGTGGTGGATTGATGAGCTGTCCGTTGTGCCTCTCCATTTGCCCTGTGTTGGGTTGGGCTGCAGTCTATCTTCAACTTTGACCCAAAATAAGCAGGAAAGATTATGGACTAATGGGCTTAATAATAATAATAATAATAATAAAAGTAATAAATTCATTAAATTGAAATTCATGATTTTGCTACCTGCAGATAAATAGGTTTTGAAAAGGCCTTTTTACTCTAAATTTCCATGTGGGAATTTGTAATGGATTCTGATGCCACGCAGAAAGAGAGAAATAAGCTTATGCTGAACTGCAAACGGCAGGCTTGTCAGGATCTGAGGCGTATAAATGTCACTAACGCTGCGAGCAGGAAGGCCATGCGCAGGGCACAGATTATTAATGGGCAAATCTGTATGCATCCACTCTCGCATTCACCTAATTACTCGCAAATGCAGCTCGGGAGTCTTTCGGAGTGGCATTTCATTGCCGGATATGATTGCGTTCGGAGGAATTCTCCTCCGCACTCTGAGTACCTGCATGTAAATTAAGAGAGAGGAGAAGAGTCCAATTATGTGACAATAGCCTCATATATCTGGAGATGTGGCGCTATTAAAACTTCATGGGTCGACGCTGCGCTTGCATAACATGGTCATTACTTTCCTTTAATGTGTCAGGGGATACAAATGTAATTTTAAGCACTGTCACTGTTGTTTTAACAGTTGGACATGGATTTCTGCTGTTTACTAAATGACTGCTTTGCGATACCCGGGAGCACGGCCGCATATTGAAGTACAGAGATGGGAAATTAGAGAACTGCGCACGTAATTATGCATTCTGATTTTAATTATTTATTTATTGGGAATGGGGAGCAAATGAAGTCAGTGCGCACCAAGGTCAGGATGAACCGGGATCGAGTTCTGCACTGTAGGCTCAAAAAGTACTCGTGAGGACAAAGGTACAAAATGGAAAGTGTGAAAAAATGGACTTCATCTCCCATCAGCACCTCTGCCACAGCATGATACTTATTAATATATTTAAAGGTCCCCTATCATCTCACCAAGTGTGCAGCCAATTTGCAATTTGAAAATCTGTTCCTTTGTGACATTACCTGGAAAAAGTACTACCCGGATGTAAGAAGGACTGATCAACATCAGCCAACCAATTGATCAGTTCCTTCATTATTCCGGGTGGTCACCCCCTGTGATGATTTCACAAAGGACATATTTTAAAATGACTCATAATATCTCATTGACGGTGCACCAGGTGACATAATAGGAGACCTTTAATGAACAAGACATCACCATGCCACTGACAGGAAATGGCTTAAAGTATCTTAATAATTTTACTGACTTTCTTTACTGATAATTTTTCTGATCCAGTTCCGCTTGCTTGCTAAAATTTCTCCATGGAGAAGGACCAATGCCACTATAATTAGCAAAAATATTATACTTTTTGAAATTTGGAGCCCAGAGAGAAGAATTAAATAGGTTTTTTTTTTAAAGCTAATGGGCCAAATAATTTTAAGTATTTCTCCAGATTGGACTACACTGAGGGCTACACAGAAATACATGATGCAGCCACAAGCAGCCAAAGTCAGTCCCACACCGTCATTTCTTTAACCTGTCCTCCAAAAACGGTCAAGTCCTGTTGCAGCATTGGGAGGGTAGTCTTGAAGGAGAAGTGTCTCGCTTCACTGAGCCTCGCGCAAAAAGGTGCTTCGGTTTTCCTCAGCCTAAACAATGAGCCCAGAGCCTTCATGCCGTCTTAGAAGTTTTGCATCACGCCAGAGCAGCTAACAAAATATTTGCAGCAAAAAAAAAAATGTTTGCATGCAAGCGTTGCTGCTTTTCTGAATGCACTAACACCCCTTAAACTGAGTTTGCCATGTTTCACTTGATTGAGCCGGTTTTTGTTTCCTGTTGGCCTATTCTTGCCATAGAAACTGCATGTGCCTGTAGGGCAATTTTCTGAAATCCTTTGCTGCCAATATATGGTACGCAGGCTATTGTTCATATCCTCTGAAAGAGGTTTTTGAGGGAACATTCTGTATTTTAGAGAGTTTTTGATGCCTGTTGTCTGAAGCCGGGGTTGAGACACAGTGTGATAATAACAGCCGACTCGGTGGCTTTTGTTGCGGAGCCAGAGAGAGATGAGACCACTGCTCGCCCTCCTGTGATCCACAAAGGCCTCTGAAATGGAGGTGAAAACATCAGTGCAACACCGTGCGCAGCAGAGAGCGGAATAAAGCTGCCTTCACATCGGACGCGAAACAAATTTTTCGCACGACAGATTACATTCAAAGTCAATGCAAAGACGCGAAAACACGCGTTTCGTTTAGTAATGAGGGGTGATATGAAGAAACAACCGGAACTGTTTTCATTTTGCGGTAAATAAAAATATTAGGCTCGACCAATTTACTTTCATGGTGATCTTTGCCGCGGTTTGATGTTCGCGGTTTTCTCTCTAGTTTCTACAGATGAGTATACAAAAAAAAGTAAATAAATTAAGCAGCGCTTTTTTGATCATTTTTATCACGAATACACAAGCATGGGAAAGCGGTTTAATTTTTCCCCCCTTCAATTTACTTGCCTTCAGATCAATAGGTAAACATTCATTCCCTGAACACGATATAGCTGAGACATTGCTTCATGTGATTCGGGGGAAAAAAAAATGTTCAGGGACAAAATTAAATTTTTCTTCAATTTTCTGGGAGAAAATTGCCTCTCTAAATTTGTGAAATGGAATGTGGTCTGTATTTTTTCAAGCATCTTCACCCCGAAGCCAAAAGCCAGACTCTTGCCGACAGAGTGACCTGCTGGGCTGGACAGCTCAATTTTAGCGTGTCTTAGCAGCTACCATCAACAGTCCAGCTTCGCACTTTACGTTAACGTGACATTTAGTCATTTCCACACGGGTGAGGCTTATCTAATTCTTACCCAATTCTCCTCCTCTCAATAATACATCCCTTCATGCATTGCTTTCTCTGTCACCTCTTTGTCAGCGTGATCCTACGTGCTACTATGCTTGCGTGCCCATGTGCGCTCGGTTTTGATTCTGGGAAGTATCACTTTGATCGCTGTTGTTAAACAAATGTCGTTGTGATGAGTTTAATTGTCCTCAGCATCACTCGTCAGTCTCGTGTTCGGGTGATCGAGCTAAAACTCGCCTTCTCTGTACGGAGTGGACCCTGTCTGAGCTAATGTAATGCTAGCGTTACTGGACTCTAATGGCGTATTTCTCAAGGTTGTAATAGCCTGGCTGTAATCCACACAGGCCGCAAATACGATGTGTTTATGTCGGGTGAAGTGACCTCTGCAGCGAGCAGGTGTGTGACCCTCTGTTCCTATGACAACAGGCCTTACACACACAACACTTAGAGAGTGTATCTCCTGCCTCTTTCCATCACTAGAGTTTCTCTTTCTCCTCCTGGCGTCTCTGACGTTTCCATGTCATATTTTCTTTGCCTCTGTGAATAAGCTTGAAAGAGACAACAGCAGAACAGGCTGAAAGTGAGTGTAGAGAGATGCTGACTGGGTGAGGACATGCGGCTCCTATTCCCATCCTCTCGCTCTCCTGATAAACGCAGACTGACAATGAGCTGAGGGCTCAAACTCTCACTTCTCAAATTCTACTTTTTTTTTTTTTTTAAATGAGAGGAAAGGAAAATATGCGAATGGTGGCCAGGTTGCTGAAATTAGACTGTCTCCTATCTCACACTCCGTCAGAAACCTTTAGAGGTGCATTAGGAGTTCTATGCCACTGCCAGTCACGAATGAGTCAGTATCAGACTCGCCCAGTCACCAATGAGCCAGGATCAGTATCAGCCAGTACGAATGAGTCAGGATCAGATTCACCCGGTCACAAATGAGTCAGGGTCAGATTGTTTGTCACAAGTGAGTCAGGATCAGATTCAGCCATGACGAATAAGCCAGGATCGGACTGAGCCAGTCATGAATGAGTCAGGATCGTATTCTGCCCGTCACAAATGAATCAGGATCAGATTCAGTCAGTCACAAATGAGTCTGGATCAGATTCGGCCACTAAGAGTGAGTCAGGATCAGATTCACCTGGTCACAAATGAGTCAGGATCAGATTCAGTCATTAGGAATGAGCCAGGATGACATTCTGCCAGTCATGAATGAGCCAGGATCAGATTTAGTCAGGTATGAATGAGCCAGGATCTTATACATCTCATACAAATGACCTGATTCAGCCACTTTTTTTCCCTCTCCATCATAAAACTTTGCTCCTTTTTTATCTTTCTCTGTTCAATTGCAGGAAAAGATGTCACAATGACTCATTTTGTACCAAAGATTCACTGACTCAGCACTGCTGATTTTATCATTGTTTGAACAGGCTCCCCAAGACTAGACAAAACTGTGCTCCTGAATCTGTATTGAGCCAGAATTCAATCAACTTTTGTTTTCTCACTCAATTGAATACAGTTGTTCCCTTTTCCATATGCTGAGTTATTACAGAAACACTTGCTTGCATGCTCAATTGCCCAAGCACTACAGCTGAAAATTATCTGTGATGGCGAAACTGGCGTATATACAGAAATGTTTATTACTGTGTACTGTCCCTGTAAATGTTAATAACCTGAAGTAAATTTAGTCAAATTAAAGAATTATTTCTTTTCAGTCTAAGTCAAATGGGCAACCCATAGGTTGTCATTAGTTAATGATTTAGTAGTTGAGGCGCCAATTATTTTTTCACAATGGGCCAAGATGCGTTTGATTGTTTTTTTTTTCCCATTCAATAAATGAAAATCATCATATTAAAATGTGCCTTTTGTGTTTCCTCTGATTTATTTTTCTCTCACGTTAAAATTAGTGTGATTAACAGAAACATTTAAGTGTGACAAATAAGAAAAAAATTGAAGAAATTGGGAAGGGGGTAAAAACTTTTTCATGATACTGCATTACATTATGGGCACATTGTCATTATGAGCATCATACAGTCTATTTTCCAGGATGTTCAGCCTGGGGTCAACACCCTTCTCTCATGACCAAAAGTTTGTCATGAATAAAGTGAAAATTTAGCCAAAACTTACTGAATCTTAAACTGAGGTCCACCACCTCACATTAAATTGCAATAATTGTTAATATTACTCTGACTTATTTTCTGCTGAGACATAAAGTTCTCCTGTTATTTCTGCATGACCCTGACTGCAACTGGGGCCCTGTGTTTACGAGCTGTAAACCTGGTACTCCTGAGCTCACACGCAGTGCTGCTGGCGGGTGCTGCACTGAGTTGGTGCTAGATACATTATTCTGAAATATGTCTCATAGCATTTCATGAATATCACATTCAGAGGCATGTCTGGGTGATAATCTCACAACAGCCGTTGTGAAAACATGCTGCCGAAGGTTTTTTTTTTTTTTTAGACAAACATCCAGCTGAATTATCTCCACTGTAATAAGGAGGAGACACTTTGACTTTGCGATGATTCATCTTTCTTATTTCTTCAGATCATGGTGCAGGTAACAGTAGAGCCATGGAGAGGTGAACCAGCTTCTCAGTGTTGACACCTCTGAACTCCTTCCTCGAAATCCTGACAATAAATCATGGTATTTTTTTTTTTATTTGTCCGCTTGGGAGAAGTCAGGTTCATGAAGGAGTTTGTATGACTTGGAGGGTCGTTATGGGTGGGGTCAGTCAGAAAGGTGTAGCCTGCAGGATGAAGCCAATCGGCCTGGGCAGGTGGGTGCAGGGGCGGGTGGGATGGGTTACGAGATGGATGGCTGATTCTGACAATATGGAAGCATGATGTATTATCCCAAAGGATTCCCAGGGACATGTGACATTCGTCATCCATTTTGGTCAGAGCTTCTAGCTAAATAAATCACCTTAAGAAGCATCTTCAGCTGAAAGATATTCCGTCTGCTGTCTGACCTAAAGAAAGGCCCGGAAGTCCTCTTCAGTTTCTGCCCTCAGCATCATAACTTCTAAAATCTATTAAATTTTATATCAGCAGTACTTTATGCGGTGTACTGTCACAAAGAGAATTTACTGAGAAGCCAAAGGAAAATTACAGAAATACGGCTCAAGAATTTAGCCAGCAGGTCCGGAAAGTCCCTGTTGAGAGCGAAAACAGCCGAACAGGAAAAGCTTGTTGACGGGGCAGCCATAGAAAAGGGTTTCTGTCTTCTGCTAGCCTGCTCAGTGCAAAGCATTCAGTCTTTTGGCCCGTATCAAACACCGACACACATCCATACTGTTCCTCGTGTTTTTAGTGCGTTTAGACTGTTATCACCAATTTTTTTTTTTTTTCACATGGAGCTTGATGTGAGGAATTGTGGCTGACTTCCAGTTACCCGTTATTTATTCATCATCTTTTCTTTGTCCTTTGCAATCTAATTAATGCCACTTAGTCATCTTGGGAGGCAGAAGGAGATAGTTGAAAGTGTAACAATAAATAAAAAAAAAAGGGCTAGTTGCATGGTCACTGATTGGCTTTTCAATTCTAAATTGAAATGAGAGAGTACACTGGAGCCTTAACCCTTTCAGCGCAATGGGCAACTATAGTTGCCCGATGATGTAAGATATCTAAATCAGGTGCTGTTGAAAACATATCAAGTGGCAACTTGCTTGTTGGCTTGTTGGCTTAGGATAATTACATTTTTAATTCCTTGAAGATGAATTCGGCGCTCAAGGGGTTAATCCATGTGTGTCAATTAGCTTCAGAGGGTCACCATATTAAGAGGCTAATAATCAATAATTGTGAGGAGCCAAAGAAAGTCTCTCTGTGTTTCCATTTTAACAAAGTGAGTCACATTCTGTTTGTTGCTTGAAACGGACACACACAGTTGCTGTGCGTGATACGAGTAAGCATTTATTGTTCTAACTATAGAGATTCCAGCACTTTCACTGTTTGAGAGTAACTGTGGGACTGTATTTGGAAAGTGATGCTGCTTTTGGGGATTTCACTGTGAATTCCGTCCACTCTGAAGTCATAAGCTTTAATTCCTTGAGTTGCATTATGTAAAGGTGAGCTACATCTAGAATGCCTTGGTAAAAGTATTCAGATGGATAGTACTCTGTGTTTGTGGAAACCGAGCTGTCTGACATGTTTTGGGGACCTACATGCCAAGCTTCGTGAGTACTAGGGACATATTTGTTGGTGTAGGGGGTCAATATTCAAATATCTCACATATTCGACTAATCCTGCCTAGGTTACTGTATAAACCTTGCCTATTGCTGCTGCAGAGCATGCAGTCTTGCCGCTTGTCTTGAATATTCAGAATTTTCTGGTTTAATTGTAATTTACTGTAACTTTAGCAGCTGCGAGACTGCTGAGTGCAATTATTCTGTAGTTTGTCTTAGGTTTGTTTCTGTCGTGGTTATATTGCTTTATCCAACACATCACTGATTGCATCATAACCAAGGGTAACCATGATGTAGAATATAAGCTTTAATTTCGGTAAAATCATTGGAAAACAATCTTAGGTTTCTGCCAAGCTGTCTGAGACCGTTGTGTGATTACTGCTCCTTCCGCAGTCTCTGCTATAAATGCCTCAGTCTTAAAGTTTTATATGTCATGCTGTTAGTTAGTTTGTTCAAAGGATGCTTTGTGGCAGCGATAAACTTTGAAAGTGGAGCTTCAACATCAACTCTGAGGTCAATAAAAAGCCTGAACTCCTCATGGCCATTGCTCCTATGGGGGACTGAATACTGTTTGTGCGAGATTAGTCCTCCTTTTAATTTTTAGGAGTAATTTCCTGTTGCGTATGTTGACATTTATAAACAGTATGCACAAGTTTAGAAAAGATAAACAGACCTCTTTAAATTATTTACCTTTTTAGCATAACATTCTTTTGGGTTAGCTGCAATAATTCAAATTATAAATGCTTATTGTCTCTTTGTAAGTTCCAGGTGCGTGTTAATTGTTTCATGAAGATTAATGTAATCTGTGCGAATGTAACATATTTTTCAAAGCACTTACTGCGTTTTTTCATGCTTACTTATTAGTTATGCACCGCAAATTTCTCCTCTCGGAGTGAGCGAAGCGAGCTGAAGTTGTTAGGAATGCACGTGCGTAGCTTCTGGCCTCATATTTACGGTGTGAAATTTTCTATGGTTGAGAAAATTGCCTCAGAAGAAGTGCGGTGTGTTTGTGCCTCATTACTGCGTCTGAGAGAATAATCGCGTTAGATCTCGTTGTCAGCTCCATTTTGAATTTGACGTTCCTTTTCAGCGCTGTGTGTGTGTGTCATTTTTTAAATATTTAAATACCTGGGAGTAAAAAAAAAGAAAGAAAAGAAAAGGGAAAAAAACAGCATTTGGTGGAATCAGCAGGAAACTGACAAGAGATAACCTGATTGAATTTCTGCCCCTTTTTATGGAAAAGTCTGTTGGGCTTCTTCTTTCAAAAGGGGTAATCTTTTTATTCCTGGCTTTTAGTGCATTAAGTAATTGTGCTATCATAGCTCAATTTCCCTGTCAGGGAGAGACGGGCGGCTGGGAGCCAGTGTGCATTGCATATTTCTATCTTCTGATAAACTTTCTGGAAGGCAAAGGCAGGTTGACTGCAGCATTAGCACCGCCAGGTCGCTCATGTTGAGTTGCCGACTAAATCAGAATGAGAATTACAGCAGGCCGCAGAATCCGAATAACGTTTCCTCATTGCCTCCGCATGTTAATGGCAAAATTGTTTACCGGGAAAAAATGCACAGAAAGTTCACACTCAGTGGCTCATGCAAACACACACACACACTTGCGAGCGCTGTTGTTTGGCCTCAGTTTATAGCCTGGCTCTTGGTCTCTTGCTCCGAGATGGCCCGGTTGTGGGGGATGTAAAAGAATGCAAAATTGAATATGCTAATTTCGGGAGACAGTTCTGTACAGCATAGGTCACAGGATCCTCGCCAACAAGCTCATCACCGTAACAACATGCATCTGCTGAATTTCAATAACCCAATTCCCTATGACAGGCTGCCAGAAAGAACAGGAGTCTGTGAGCTCTGACTTTTTACGAGGTTTTGTCATTGTTATGTTCGGGCTACAGGTCCCCTTCAAGGCTACACTGGCTGACCCTGTGACAGAAATAGCTCTGTTAAGCTAATTGAGCTGAATTTACATCCTAACTCAGAGATGACTAGCAACGGTATGGAAAGTGTACATTAAAATAAAGCAGCGATTTCTAAATTTATTTTGACTTCCACTTCATTGCAGGCAGTCTGAAGAGAAGACGTGTTTAGAATGTTTTGAGTGGGCAGTGTCATTTTAGTTGAA
Source organism: Gymnothorax reevesii (assembly GCA_029721435.1). Taxonomy (NCBI): domain Eukaryota; kingdom Metazoa; phylum Chordata; class Actinopteri; order Anguilliformes; family Muraenidae; genus Gymnothorax; species Gymnothorax reevesii. The sequence goes on along the minus strand of CM056587.1, from coordinate 61,997,325 downwards.
AATGTACATAAAGGCTTCCTACTCAGCCTTGCAATGCATCCCAAAAAGTTGGGGAAAGCTGCATTCATGCTTTGGTTTCAAAACAGCATCCAGGAAAGGCGAAATCCCTCTGGAGCAAAGATGGTCCAAGGATTGCCAATGTCCACGTAAAAGCATGAGAAAATCATTCAAAGGTTTCAGAACAATCTTTCTTAATAAAAAAAAAAAATGCCAGAAGGGATTTGGATTTTTCATCTAGCCTAAAATAATTAAAAGACTCGAGGGATCTGGAAGAATTCCTGCGCGTGAAAGGAAAGTGCCCAGGATCTTTGATTACTCAGACAGTGCTGCATCAAGATCCGCCATTCATCCATAAGGGATAAAATCATATGGGTTCAGGATTCCTTTGGAAAATCTTTGTCAAGTAATACAATACATTGTTCCATCTACAAACGTCAGTTAAAAGTTTACTGTGCCTTATGTTAACAGTGTCCAGAAACACCTCCGACTTCTCTGGGCTCGGACTATCTCACATCTCACCGTGGAAAAGTACATTGTGGTCAGGTGAATCAATATTTCAGGTCATTTTTGGAAGGAAGAGACACTGTTGTGCTCTTGACCAGAGACAAAAAGAATCAGTGAGACTGTTATCAGCAAAGAGTCCAAAATTCCTGCTCTGTTCATGGTATAGGGTCGTGTTAGTGCTTTGGGCACGTATTCTGCCAATAGAACTGGTTCCTTTGTTTTTATTTATGATGTGACCGATGAATGAAGCAGTTGGGTGCATTCTGAATTATAAAGGGCTATGTAATGTGCTAATATTCAGTAAAATGCTTCGAAACTCATCAGATGGTGCTTCACAGTACAGACGGACAATCACACAAAGCATACTACAAAAACAGGCCAACAGTGTTTTTTTTTTTTTCTTCTTTTTCTTAAGGCAAAGAAGTAACATTCTCTACAATGGTCAAGTCAATCATGTGATCTGAACCCAAGTGAGCATACATTTCACCAGCTGAAGGCAGACTGCACCAAAACAAGTGAAGACGGCAGCAGTGAAGGTCTTTCAGACCGTCACCCGGGGGGAAACCCGGCACCTGTGATGTATGTGGGTCCCAGACCTCAGGCAGTCATTCACCATGAAGGATGTGCAAACAAATATTAAAAATAACTTTTCAAACTGCCAATAATTCTTCTGTGATGTTTATTCAAAGCATCTTGCATTCTTCATATCCTTTGGCTAAAGCGTTAAAATATCACTCTGAATCCTCGAATTTCAATAGAAAACTCCTTACTATAAAAAGCTCAATGCCTGAGTAACTAAAATGTATGAATACAATGCAAAATTATGACAGACTAGTAATTATGGAATCAGATTTTGGCGTGCTGCCGACTGAATTCACTTCGTTTGACTTTTAGTAATTTTCCAAAATTCTAAGCTTGCTCAGTAATCGTAACTCAGCTCCTTTAAACACTTCTCTTTTTTGGAAATAATGAACAATACAAAAAGACTAGTGATATTCTCGAGTCGAAAAGGAGTTAGTTGTAATGGACTGGCTTGGCCGTGTTTTGCTTTCATATAGCTGAACTGGCACAAAACCCCATCTACTGTCTGCTTATTATCTCTCTACATTTGAAGAAATGACTGCACCTGTGGCAATATGGATCTTTTCTCTGATGGAACACCATTCAGTCGCTGCTTCAGCTATTTTAATGCACAGAAAGTGCTAAACGACTCTCCATTTATCCCATGCGCAGTAATAAGGTACAGTAAGCGCTGAAATGGATGCCCGTTCTTTGACAATCTGTCCTGAAAAAAGAAAAAGAGGAAAAAAAAATCTCAATGCTGACAATCTTCACTCTATTACCTGCACTGACAGTGGATCATAATTGGTTTACATGGCATTAAATGTGAAATGCAAGTCACATACTTGACCATTTTTTTTCTGTTTTGCTTGATGTAATTACGGCACTTCAGTTTTTTTGGGGGGGTTTTTGTTGGTTTTTTTTTTTGTGTGTTTTTTACATGAACTCAAACAGCTTGAGCAGGAAATGGAGATTCTGCTGTTTGCCTTATTACCGTCATTTTTTGTAACAGTCCCCATCGTCCAGCTTAAGCCCTTTGAGCAGAATCGTCAATTTTCCTGTTGTGCATGAGCCTTTTTATGGCTTTATAAATGAGTATTTGTGTCATAGAGATTGGAAAATTATTGCCGTGAGGCAAGACATTTGGAAATTTAATTACAGAATTATTCAGCTATCAAATTTCGGAATTTGCGGACACCGGCGTCTAAATCTGCGCAGAGGGGTTAAATGTTACCAGAACAGATATCCTCATATGTACACAATATAAGACTATGTATTTTCAGGAACTGTTTCTTTGATATGTGCTTTGGGCTCCTCTACAAGCTGTGCCTGTACACCGATGAGCGAAAACATTAATACCACTTACAGATGAAGCAAATCATTTTGATTTTTCTCATTACATCAGCGCATTTCAATGTCTGTGGACAGATCTTAGACGGTATTAAGTAAACAGTCAATGTGGAAGAAATGGACCCCGAGCAAAGTTTGCAAGGGCCAAATTGTTTAGGCTAGACTCTAGAGTGGGTTAGAGCATTTAACTTGGGGAAAGATGGCACCAGGATGCACTGTGGGAAGAAAACAAGATTAAGGAGAGAGTGTGATGTTCTGGCAAATGTTCTACCGGGAAACTCTGGGTCCAGCGGTTGAGGTGGACATTAGTTTGACAAAGCTATTTTTGAGGCACAAGAAGAACCTACACAAAATGAAGCAGCTGGTTTTAATGTTGTGTCCGATTGGTGAATGTGTGCTTGCATATGTGTTATTGAGTGTGTAAAAATTGTTGTGAGAGTGTAAGGTACGTGTGTGATTGTGTGTATCAATGTGATGGAGCAGTCAGATCAGTATGGTGTTAATATGTATCCCAAGATAGTGTATATATTTGTGTGAATGTGCTTTTGTGTTTGCGTGTGTGTGCTTTTTGTGTCAATGAGGGGATGTGGGCATCAGTGTTATGCACACAAATCAGTTTGCATGTGTGCGTGTGTGTGTGTGTGTGTGTGTGTGTGTGTATGTGTGTGTGTGTGTATGTGCGCGCGTGCGCGCAGGTGTGCACCTGTGTGTTAGCCTCTGTGTGCATTTGCGTGTGCGCCTGGCCGTGCATGTGTCTCTGTTTGTGTGTGTTTGCCCGCGCATGTGTGTGTATATGCCTGCATGTGCCTGTGTTGTGTGTGTTTGTATGAGTGTGTTTGGTTTGCATGCGTATTTGTGTTTTGTGTGCCTGTGTCAATATGTGTTGTATGTATGTGTGAGTGGACACATGTGAACGTGTGCGTGCGTGGGCACGTGTGTGTGTGTGTGTGTGTGCATGTGCCTGCATGTGCGTGTGAGAGCCTGGTCTTTGTGCAGATCTGGCCCCTCCGTCTCTTGTCTCCCGAGCTCAGTATTTGGGCAGTGCTGTAATGAGGATTGAGTATTCTTCCCTGATCACGCGCTTGTTCAAACAAGGGACACAATGACAATCAGGCCCAATTAATCAATCGGTGTCAAGGCTCAACACTTATCTCAGGCAGAGCCCGGCGTGCAGACAGGCCCTGCATTCTTTGACGGGTCTCTGTCCCTGTCGCTCTTTCACACAATGCTCGTCTCGCTGATAAAAATCATGCTTTGTGCATCGTCAGGTCCTGATCACAGCCTCTGTAAATCATTCTATTTATCCTCCTGTCTGTGTGGTAAGGATCCCATAGAGACAATATATTTATTGTGTGTGTGTGTATACGTGTACGCGCGCGTCTGTGTGTGTGTGTATGTATGTGGGCGTGTGTGTCTGCATATGTGTGTTGGTGCGCGCATGTGTGTACGTGTGTGCATGTACATGCATGCTTGTGCATGTGTATGTGTGCATGTTGTGCATGCATGAATGCTTGTGTGTGTGCATTTTGTGCATGCATGAATGCTTGTGTGTGTGTGTGCATGCGCATGGGAACGTGTGTGCATGTGCATGAACGTGCGTCTGTGTGTGAGTGTGTGTGTTTGTGTGCGTGTGTCAGTAAGCTACATTTTCAACATCTTGCATGATATTACTCAGTGTGGAACAATCTCAGTGAACCACAGTGCCCTCCCACTAGGCTCACATTGCTGCAGAATTTATAAGGCAATAAATTAGGTATTTCGCAAAGGAGAACTAATGGCCACATTTAGAATGCAAATATATTCTTTTCTCTGTGGCACATCGCAATACATCGACTATAAAACTTTTCCAGCACTGTAAAACATTTGTTAAATAAAGCGGGTGCACCGCCGTGTCGCTGTAGAGGAGGATATGGATTTGCATTGGCAGTTTGCGGTGGGAGGAGAGATGAGTGCTGGATTGAATGATTTGTACCCATCTGTCTGGCTTATCTCTGCACAAATGTGTTTCCTCGATTCTTCATTTTCCTTTGAATCGTACATCTTTTTTTCATTGTGTACCTGTATGCTCAGAATCTTCAGTCTGAACATAACCGGTTTCTTTTTCCTTTTTTTAACACTTGTCTGGGGATACAATGTTCATGAGGTTGAAGTAAAAAAAAAAAGCAAATTTAATAATGATAATAATAATAATAATAATAATAATAGCAAGTGCTTTATAGATAGTGCTGAAAGCCTTCTACACCCCATTATGTGCTTGTGATGTAGCCGTCCATGGAAGTCAGTGCATTTTGTTTCATGCAGAGATAGGTTTCCAGTAAAATTCTTTTTGTTTGTCGTATATTAGCAGAAAAATTGAGGTAAATTGTGTATATATTGTCAGAATATATTCGTTATGGATCAGGTTAATAAATATTTAAGTTTTCATTTATTGAAAACTTTTGCCGAATAGCAGGTTTTATGCTAGGAAAATTGGGTATTAATACAGAAATATAGATAATTTTAAAGGTGCCTCAGTATTAATGAGGTAACGCTTCGAAGGCTATGAAATTACCAAGGCTGCATATTTTCTGTGTTCAGTCCCTTACATTTGAATTTTTGGAAGCCAATACATTTATTATTTGATTACGCCTGCAAATTATGCATACCTGCATTTGTTTTTTTTTGTAATCAAATTCAGAGGCAGGTTTTTTTATGCTAAAATATGCTTTAGTGGCATTCTCTCTCTCTCTCTCACACACACACGCGCGCGCACACACACACACACACACACACTGCCTGTGAAGAACAAGCTAAGAAAGCACATTCTCTCAATACTGCCCGTGCTTTTCATTAGATTTGCCTAATTTCCACCTTGACTTTGTTGAAATTAAATGATAGAACACAAACTGCAAACATAGTTTTGTTTGCTTTAGATCAGCGTCAATGTGAACATTGTACCTGTTTTGCATGGATATTGCCAATATGGAGCAACATATTATTTATGGGCAGATTAATGTTTTGTATGTGTTTGTGTTTGTGTACATATTTGAATTGTGGCTAGTGCACTCTCCAGATAGCTTTCTTGCAATTGTTTGCCTCTAGGATGGCTGGAATAAGCAATATAGGGTAGGACTTTTCATCAGAAAACTTGGATAACCTTATGGCGTAGTACAAAATTTTTGGGGGGAAAGGGTTATTTTCAATGCGCAATATTGGGTGCATGCGCTTGGCATGCTGCACACACATTATCACACGTTTTTTGATCTCAAGAGCTGAACTATTCTGCAACATTTGTTCGTGTGGTTCTGCAAGTAAATGCTGCAGAATTGTGCTTCTTTTGAAATCGCTGGTCTTCGGAAGGCACTCCCACGTGCGCAGCGCCACCATCGGGCACTGGAGGGAAAGTGCGGTCCGCTGCATCTCCGCAGTCATCGACTTCTCGCTATCCGTTGAGCCGAACGCCATCTGATGTAGGGCTCGTCCAGTCTCTGTGGGTTGTTTGAGTGACTTCTACTTATAATTAACCTTGAGAAACTTCCGGAATTATCTGAGATTGGCCCTCCCACGCCCTCCTGTACCCCCTTTAGCTGGAGTTCTACCTCCTGTGGTGTCAGCGATTCCCCACCTGAAACACAGCGCAGGGGAAGGGGTTACTGCATAGCCTGGCACTGTGCCAGTGCTTCCTTGCCAGATATTTTACAGAGAGGATAGTTTCCTCGGGCCAAACATCGAAAATGACAAATCTCTTTCTGCCTCTCCTCTCTCCTCGGCTTGTAGCAGTGAAGGCAATGAGAGGTATTATTCAATAAAAATGGATTTGAATGCAGCATACCAATTTTGAAGTGTGTAATCATAAAAATATAAATGAGATTACCAAGGACAGATTTTCACCTGCTTACTCCAGCAGTGTGATTTTTAGGTCCTCGTATCAGAGTCTTCAATTTCCATTTGCAAATCATTCACCTGCGACCACAGTGTGCACAGCAAGCGCTGCTTCATTTACTTCTACCGGAACATAAGTAAGAGGAGATAGTGTTGTTTTTCACGGGGAGTCTCATTTACCTACACACAGGCCAAGTCCATTTGCATTTCTCTGTGTGGGTTTCGGAGCCCGTATGTGCAGCACATTTGGACCAGTTTTCTTAGGCGCATCGTTTGTGGCAAACAGAGGGGAGAATCCTGTCATTATGACAAACTGTTGGCCACTGGGACATGTATGAGAGGTAAAATTGGTTTTGAGAAGCTAGATCTTTAGTTCTGGGGAAACATCTGGAAGCGGGGATGTGGTGGTCAGGGATAAAACTGCTGATAGGAGTTACTTAAGGGCCTCAGACATCTGACCAAAGGAAATGATCTGAAATCACGAGGCACCAAACTGGGCGAGTAGGTTGTGGGTTCAAATCCGGCCTGGGGCCTTTCTGTGTAGAGTTTGCATGTTCTCTCTAAGTTTGTGTGGGTTTCTCACCCACAAAAACATGCATCATAGGGACAGTCCTACCTTAGAACTGAATTTGGTCCACGGGCGCTGCTCTGTGGCTGCCCCCTGCTCCTAACTATAGGATGGGTGAAATGCAGTGGACAGAGTACCCCCCGGGGTTTTCAATAAAGTATATCTTCTTCATCTTCATCAGAGAATACAGGTTTCAGCTGAGAACAGGGGTGGGAAGTTTATTTTATAATTGGGCAGTTGAATAAGGTATGTATTTCTTAAATGAATTCTATTATTAAAAACAAACAAAAAAAAAACATGCAGCTTCCTAGTTTCGGCCTTAAATGCTCTGTAATGCATAAAGCCAAACTTTGCCTAAGTTAATAAGACATTGATGCGTGTGTGTGTGTGTGTGTGTGTGTGGTGTGTGTGTGTTTAGTCCCCAAGTGGATAGAAAAGCATGGTTGTGTGTATGTGTTTGTGCATGTTTTGGTCAAAAGGTCTCCCTAAAATGAGACATGGGGTGTATTGTATGAGTGCATAATTCTCCCCTGTGCTCTACTTTTTTAGCTCTGTCCATCACAAATATCCGCAGATGTGGCCCCCATTTCTGCTGAGTGCAGCTCTCCTGCATAACAGGCTGTGTTTATCACTCCCGCCAGGGCTTTCATGCATAGTCGTAATCCATGTCTGTGAATCTTATCACTCATCCTTCCGCACATCAATGGATGACTGCGCTTTCTTTTCACAGCTTGCAGACCGGGCTTCTACAAGGCTTTCGCCGGGAACATCAAGTGCTCCAAGTGTCCCCCGCACAGCTTCAGTTACGATGAGGGCTCTGCGCTCTGCCAGTGCGAGAAGGGCTTCTTCAGAGCCGAGAAAGACCCCCCGACCATGGCCTGCACACGTAAGTCAGGGCTGCCATGTCCCTCAGTGTGCAGCGGGACCCGCAGTCAAGGCTAGACGTGTCCGGATCTATTATCCACACACATTGTGACCAAAACAACTTTAATACAGGTGCAGCTAGTGTGTCAGCACTTGCCATAGGCAGATCAGATGAGCATAAATGTATGGATTAAATATTTATCATGTTACGTTGCTACAATATGATAATAACGAGTGGCACAGGAGCAAAACCTGTGATTTTCCCCTTTCCAGCCATTGCAGAAAGTTTGTAAATGTCCTTCTTGACAAAGTTAAACACTCCAAGCTGGTAGCACAGTGGTCCTCCTCCTCCATTTTGAGATTTGTCCATGATTTATCAAATGCTCAAGGTCCTCCACTTCCCCAGTGAGGTATGCAGAAATATGAATGCGCTGTTCCAGTTACCTGGTTCCCCGTTACCACTTTGATTTGGCCCCCTTTGGTAAATAGGGATCAAATTTGACCCAAAGCGAGCACGATCTGCAACTCGATTTCCAAAAGAAGGTTATGATGTGGGAAATGCAAATAAATGCATTTGTTTTTTTGCCTTAAAACAATCTCTACTTTAGGCTGGTTTTACTGCTCTCAAATGTCAAAACTGATTTGGCCCAACCATTCTGCAATGGTGAAAAGCATTGAGTGAAACTGAAATAGCTTCCTAAGAAAAATCAGAAAATAAAAAAGACAGGATTCAAAGTTATTTTACCTCAGTGACCAAGAAATGCCAAATTGTGGCTAGAGCAGGCCAAGCTCCTTGGGGCCATGTCTCCAGTCTTGCTAAAGGGGCCCGCTGCTAAGTTTTGAACCATCTCAGATTCAGTTAACAATATCCGTAATGAGGCTGTAGCCAGGGAGTCTACGTAGCACAATACATTGCAGTTGCAGGATTGCAATTAATTGTCACTCGTTGCAATTTTAAGTCCTCATAAATAATTCAAGCCTGCAATTACGACTCAATATTTGCATGAATTCACAGTTCAGCCGGGATAAATGATTGTCAATTAGGGAGGGATTTAATTGCGCGTGCAAATTGGTAAGTGCACTTTTGCAGTGGGTAGGTGTCTGTTCCTTGTGTTTAGAGGTAGGCTGTCAGGAATTTTCCGGCTGAGGCCTCGCTGATTGTGTCTGTGTCTCCGGGGTAAGCAGTACTGACAGCGGAAACATAGGGGCTGCTGGGAAATTTCTGTGGCGTTTCTGCTCCTGTGGAGTTAGCCGCACGGCCCTCGGAAACACTCCTCCATCCACTAATCAATGTCAATTACACATATTTCACTAACAGTAATCCTGTAGTACAACATAAAATGTAGTAATAATTTCCTCAGCCAAAATAGAAACTAATATAAAAAAAATAAATAAAAAAATAATAATAATAGGATGGCACAGTTGTCCAGTAACACTATTGGTATGAGTGTATGTGTGAATGGTGTGTGTGCCCGTGATGGATTGGTGAGCTGTCCGGTGCGAGTCCTGTCTTTCCCTCGTGGTTAGTTGGGAGAGTCTCCTATTCCCCTGCAATTCTAATGAGGAGGAAGTGGTTTAGATGAGTGGATTATAAAACTGAGTGGCTATTCCCCCAACTGTGGGTGGTACAGGAGGGAAAGTTTCACTTATTCCCCCAACCATTGGTGGAACATTCCCCCAACTGGCATTTTCCTGGCTTCGTGATGCCACGCTCCAAACGAGACCATTAAAACGGCTCCAAAAAGTTCCATCGACAGATGTCGCCGGCAAAATATTAACCGTATTCCATTGGCTGAGAGAGGTTGGGAGAATAACCAAACTGACACTCTGCCATAATAATAATAATAATAATAATAATAATAAAGAAATCATTACATCACAGCAGGTGCTAAAGGAAGATTTGATGCTTGGTTCCCAATAATAGTTTGTAATATGGTAGAAGACACATAACTACAGTAGGTGCCTACACACCTTTGATGCTTAGCCCCGTATAGTAAGATGATATTGGGTTGTAATTTTGACTAAATTCAGTACATACTGGGACCGTAGTGGGGATTTCATACATGTGGTATTTCTAGAGCGAATGATGTGAGTCCTCACAGCACAACAGACACCAGCCCAACACCTCACCTCAGGACCAACAGGAAATGTTGATCCTGTGTCTTTCAGTCGGGAGCAGAGCGAGGCTGGAGATGTGCAGGAGTCTGGGCGATAATCATCTCCTCACAGGCACTCGATACGAGCCGGGGAGCTGACTGATGGGTGGGGGGTGGGGGGGTGGCTGCGTCTCTGATGGAGAGAAAAGAGAGAGATAGCAGGGATTGTGTGCCCTGAAAGGGAGAGGTGCAGATGTGGAGAGAGGTTCAGGAGGCAGAGAGGGGGCTATTGGATTCATCTTCTCACAAAGATCTATCGTGGATGGAGGGAGTTATTTATAGAGGGCGGCCATGACTCCAAACACAGTGCACTGTGGGGGCGACTCTGCACTGCAAAAGGAGTCTGTCTCAACAAGTCTTTTAATCTTATTTTGAGACTTGACTTCTTAATTTTTCTCTTTAAAGTAGAGCATATCGGTTTAAGTCACCATGGGCTTGACAAGTGACATTTTTGTATTTCACTGGCAAATCTACATGCGAGTCAATCTCACCTCATTGGCAACATGTTTGTCTTACTCCAATAAAAGATAAAGAAATGAGTGTTAAATAGAGAATAACGTGCTTGGTAAGATGGACTTATTTTTGATTTGGATCCCCTGGCATATGATGTTGCAGGATATAGTCGTCAGTGGGATCATCTGCCTGTCTGCCCGTTTGTTCATCCGTGGACATTTTGTTTTCCGAAGCAGAACTTAAATACCGGTCAATATTTTTTAACAAAACTCGCTGTGCATTTTAATCAGGTCATAGACTTGTGCCTTTTGATATTTTGGGGTTTCTGAGATTAGATTGGGGGGTGGGATATGTCACTTTCTAATGACTCTTGGATGCAGTGTGGAGTCATCGGAGTTGTTGCAGCCCCACACTTAAAAATGTTCTTGATATAGTACTGTATAGAACCACTCCCTCCATAAGAATATTTGTAACCCTAGTTTTAGTCTTTTAGCTGCACAGTTGCTTGTTAACCTTTTTGTAATATAAAAGGCTCATCCCTGTAAATAAGCCTAATCAGTGCAGATTACACATACGCTGTGCCTTTAATGCACTGCAATGCCAGATATCCTCCATAGCCACCGGGCTGATAAACCTCACTGAAGGAGACAGCAGCCTCGCCTCGCTCTTATTCGAACAGCACGGCCGCTGCTTGCAAGTGCCTCTCACCTAGAACACTTCCTGTATTGCGGGAAACAGAAGGCTGCTTCTTTGTTAATGGCGGTAAAATGGTTGTAAAGAGACAGTAATCCTTCCTGTTGTGACTGCTGCACATTCGCCTTCAGGAAATCAGGCATCAGACTCTGATCTCAAGCATTATTGTTTGAGCCTTTCATTCTGGCGCATGAATATCCATGTTAAGCTGAGAATTCTGCATCATTCTGTCTTCCGTTCTCTGCTTGGCCTTTAGCACTGGTTAGCATCGGTCGCTTAACAATCAGTTCTGAAACTTTGTTGACTTGCCAACTTTCATTCGTGATTTCTGTTTGGGAGTTGGGGTGAAAGCTGCCTCGTAATTGTTTGATGAAGAGCTAAAAATAGCGAGCTCACCGCACAAACCGAAGGTAAAGAACTAAGGAAGGTGCTGAACATTTCCAATTCCAGTTTTTGCAAGAACCTGCGGAGACGTTTGTCACTGTTGCTTGTGCTCTGAGCATCTGGTGCTTTATTTGAAAAACATACCTACCCAAAAAAAAAAAAAACAAATAAAAATCAATAAAAATAAGGCTTTTGAAACTTAAAATCAGACTTAAATAATAAATATGCAAACTTTATTAAAATAGACTCTCACCTATGCGTACTGCTCGCAAGCTCATTTTCTGCTGGTCAACAAAAAGTCCACAAGCTAGTTATGTAGCTAGTGACGGTAATTGTGAATGCACATACTTAAATTGATTGCATGTCTATAATTTCTTGGATTTGAATTTAAAATCAGTTATATCACACTGCTTAACTAGAAGGGCACTCTGTAGAGCACATACCTCCTACATGCCATATATCGGTATTCTTGCTTCTGGATCCACAATAATATTATCTACATCTCAAACAACAACAATCAAGTGGACATTAGTGTAGATTCTATTTAACACTGAAATTTTATTAAAATTTGTGCTCTACATAAGGGATAATCATTCTATTCGGGTATATTTCAACTTCTTCCGGATCAAGAATCCAGAATATGTTTCGTATCACTTCTAAAATTGAATGCACTCATCCTTGGACTGCCACCGACCATCCTACCAAAGTTTGTGCCAGTCTGTTTATAATCCTGTCAACAGACAGACAAGTAGACAGGCACGGGTGAAAACATAACCTCCTTGGTGGAGGTAATAACTTATATTTTCTTACTTTAAGGAAAGACAGCAGTTAAAACTTTTTTTTTTTTCTTAAATTGAAAGTTTGGTTACTGTGTGCATTTTCATGGCCTCATGAAAGTTCAGTTCAGCGAGAACTGAAATGGGGTCAAAAGGCTGATGTTATGTTCCACTTATGGACTGCCCTTCAGCCAGCCGGCGCGCAGCCTCTGGTTTCTGTAGGGATTCCTCTGAGTGGATGTTGCTCGGGGAAGTGCAGGAGGCAGTAAATTTTAGCGCATTTGACCGGAGGGAACTGTCCTCCCGGATACAGCAGAGGTTACCGTCTCGCATGAGGCCGAGGGAGTCTTTGGGGGCTTGACTGAGTTGCTCATGCAAGGCATTCTGGTACATTTCTGCTTCATTGTTCTTGTGTTCGAAATGTTTAAATGTCCTCTAATGTTCTAATCTTTGTGCTCTATTGTGTTCTTGTGTTTATGTTCCATTAAATCTAAGGGTAAATCAAGTGCAATTTCTGTATTCAAATTTATGGAACTTTAGGCCTATTTCAAATTCTAATGGAGATCCTAAGGTTTCCAATGATCTCCAATATGTCCTGCTGAATGACAGGGAAATGAGTATAAAATGATGTTTCAAGATATTTACCATTATTGATGTAATGCTGGGGCCAAAAAAAATAAATGGTGTCCTCACCACCTCTGAAAGTCTGATGTAGCTTCAGTGGAGCGCAGCAACCGGAAGATACAGAATGTCTATCGGATATTGTCCCACAATTTATCCATTTATGTTACTTTTAACCTACTTAAGGGAAAACTTTTTGTAAAAAGTGAGAGTTCAAGGGGGTATAACCCTATTTATCTAGACAAATTTCCAAAAATTGGACTCAAAAATTCAACAAATATAATTACGCACATTTTTTGCCCGGCAGGTCCTCCATCCCCTCCGCGGAATGTGGTCTTTAACATTAACGAGACCTCGCTGTTTCTGGAGTGGAGCCCCCCCAGTGACATGGGGGGTCGAAAAGACCTGACATATAACGTCTTGTGTAAGAGGTGCGGGGCGGACCCCCGGCAGTGTGAGATGTGTGGGGGTGACCTGCGCTTCATACCGCGGCCGCAGGGGCTCATCAACGCCTCTGTCACCGTGCTGGACTTCACCGCCCACGCCAACTACACCTTTGAGATCGAGTCCTTCAACGGCGTGTCTGAGATGAGCACCTTTCCTCGGCCAGTGGCAGCCATTACCATCAGTACTGACCAGGGCGGTGAGTCGTGGGCAGGACAAGGGCGTTTGTTGGCATACGTGTCAGAATTGGAGCACACATAAAAATCAGGGGTTAATGAGAGCACATACTGTATCAAAATCAGGGGTATATGAGGACATGCATCAGGATCAGGGGTTTATGAGGACACACATCAGGATCAGGGGTTTATGAGGACATGCATCAGGATCAGGGGTTTATGAGGACATGCATCAGGATCAGGGGTTTATGAGGTCACACATCAGGAACAGGGGTTATGAGGACACACATCAGGATCAGGAGTTTATGAGGACACACATCAGGATCAGGGGTTTATGAGGACATGTATCAGGATCAGGGGTTTAAAAGGTCACACATCAGGATCAGGGGTTAATGAGGACATGCATCAGGATCAGGGGTTCATAAGGACACACATCAGGATCAGGGATTTATGAGGACACACATCAGGATCAGGAGTTTATGAGGACACACATCAGGATCAGGGGTTTATGAGGACATGTATCAGGATCAGGGGTTTAAAAGGTCACACATCAGGAACAGGGGTTTATGAGGACACACATCAGGATCAGGGGTTTATGCAGACATGCATCAGGATCAGGGGTTTATGAGGACATGCATCAGAATCAGGGATTTAAGAGGATATGCATCAGGATCAGGGGTTTATGAGGACATGCATCAGGATCAGGGGTTTATGAGGACACACATCAGGATCAGGGGTTTATGAGGACATGTATCAGGATCAGGGGTTTATGAGGACACACATCAGGATCAGGGGTTTATGAGGACATGCATCAGGATCAGGGGTTTATAGGTGTGTACATCATCTCCGGTATATGTGTACACTCAGCATTAGGAAGTGTATAAAAACACACTTCAAAATTTGGCATTAATGAGTGCACACAAGAGAATTTGGTTTCTGACCACATGCTTCAGAATCAGGGTTTTATGAGTAAAGACGCCAGAATTGGGGATATATGAGAACACATACTGTATCAGAACCGGGGGTTTATGAAAAAACACAGCAAAATTTGGGGTTCATCAAAGAATCAGGTGTTTATGGGTATGACTTTTTTTTGCAGATTGCAAGCATTTAATCTTTTGACTTTCTCAATTTAGCATTTAAATCACTTGATAATAGCATTCAGTCTTTTTATTGTAGCTGACTGTAAGAAATGTATTTGCCTTTTCAGGCGATGTATTTAACGCACTGCGGAGCCTCTTTTGTTTGAATGGTTTATTGTAAATGGCCACAAGATGCACATTAGCAATTTTATTATGTTCACTACATCGTGATACAGCTCAAAGTTTGTTTAAGCTCAAAATAAAAAAAAAAACTGTCAGTAATTTAAAGTATTTGTGTAGAACAGTTGTATAGAGCTGTGGTTGTGTCTGCATACAATTTGCATAGATGTATTTTAATGAAGCGGTGTCTTATGTTTATGCAACAGCCTTTTCATATCACTGGGGTATTATGCAATTGGTACAAATTGTAAGCATTTAAAGTTTTTTGAAAGCTGTCTGAGTTCTGTGATCATATTTTACGCAGTTTTACAACATTTTGTGCGGAACATGTTTGTTTCATTTTGAAGGAAAGGCTCGGAATCGTAGGTCATGGGCACGAGACCCTTTGTAACCGCAGAGAGCTTTTTACTGGGGCCGGTTTTTCTTCTGTGGTGCTGCTCACAGTCCTTTTAAAACACAGGTTTCCTCCCTCCTGAGCCAGTGTTTATGCAGAGGCCAGGTGTTCAAACAGACTGCCTGCTCCTGGGCTGTTTGCACGGGTCATACGTGTTCAAATAGGCGCCGCATTCGGCGTTTCGGTATCAAGACCCATTGCTTTGTTTCCAGCGGCTTTAAAATGGCCGTGTTCGGGCAGTCATCTTGTGCGATTGCTTTTTCACGTGAGGGGGCATTCTGGGCTGCGTGTGGAGCTCTCCATCAGGATGTGAAGCACTTCTCCGAGGCGAAATGATGTGCCGTGTTCATAAAGCAGCTATTTACGTCCACCTCGATAAGTGCAGACTCAGGTGAGATCGTTAATGCCCAGAGTGACGGCTGTGACTGATTGGTCGTTTTCTTTGCGTGCTGTGATGCGCAGCCCCCCCCGGAGGTTCGAGGGGGTGATGGGCCGGTTACGAGAGGCCGCAGGTATAATTAAAATACCGAGCATTTTTGGTAAATTGTCCACATTATGTGTCATGTCTTCCTTATCATTTCCTTGTTCATTCTGAGAAAATCCTTGAAAGTGCATTTGGTTTGACTGAAGGCCAACAGAAAATACTGGGAAGTAGTTAGCGCTTCAGGGTTGGAGTCTTTAATCTTATCTGCTCAAGAATATGCCAGCGTGCTACTGTGTGCATGCATACGTGTGTGTGTGTGTGTGCGCGTGTGTTTGTGTGTGTGTGTATGAGAACGTGCGTGTATAAGTGCTCATCCTTATGATTGTGTGTGTGTCCGGAGTGCAGGAAATGACCTTCCTCTCTGGGCCATTGTGGCTCTGTGATCTACAGTTGCTCAGTTGGGGTTCAGATACGCTACAATTAGAGGCAGTTTATCAGTCGGCCTGCAGGCTCCATGTGAAAGCAGGACTGAGGGGGGCACACAGCATGAATCACAGGCCAGACACATCAAACAGGTGGAACACAAAGTGTGTAAAAACAGAACAAGACAACGGGGCTGGGGTACAGATGTCGAGGACATGCTCAGAATTCGGCCAGCTTGGAGCGCTGAAGACCCGCGGCTGAATTTTCACTCTCTGCGAAACTCAATAAAATCAGTCCGATAAACTGTTTCAAGGTTTATTGTAGGAAAATAAGTGATCAAGAACTTTGGGCTCCTTTCAATTGTACTTCAGTTCGGTTTGTCCTTTGCCATAAGTTAAACTTGCTTAGTCAGCTTGACAAGCTAGTTTTACTTTCTCAATCCCCAAGGTTAGCATGTATATTAAGACCACTAAGGAAAAAACGATCAGAGTCCAAATTTTGCATTTTCGTATATTTTATTATTATAATATTTCATATTTTTTGCATATTTTTTCAGCGATTTGTTTCCAAGATCGTTTTGTATTTTTAATTCATCATTTTTCCACAACGTGAAAATGTGACTCTGATCATTTTTCCATTGTAGTCTTCAAATATTTTTATTTTTAAGCCCCTACCATACATGAGTATAGAGGCCTCTATATTTTTATATAAAATATAAAAGGTATTATATGTCATACCCTTGTCCGCCCTTACATCTGTACCTTTGTTCCTATGGCATTGTATAGGAAATATCGTCTATCCACTTCACCTCAAACTACTGGACAGAATTCAGCAAGCTTTAGTAAATGCTGTCTAGATATGGTTAAAAGTAAACATCTCATATTTTGTTTGACAAAATTGAATAATTTCACTTTTTTAGGGGCTTCACAAACTCTCAGCAGGGAGCCATCAGTGTCCAAGGACACCGCCTTTTTTTTTGTTTGTTTGTTTGTTTTCTAAGGCAGCATTACACATAACATTGATATACAGTACCATGGTTTTGATTGGGGGTCAGTCAACTATAATTGGGACGCATTCAGCACACTGTCTATTAAATATTGTTTTTCTTATGGACAGGCCTGTCCAAGACGATCGGGTCTATGAAACGGCATGACTTAACAATGGGAATAATCTGTACTCGCCCAGCTGGAGACCCAAGATTATGACAAGGTTACCACTGTAATATGTCGTCTGTCTGTTTACTGGATTACCTCATGTAATCATTCATGTATTTATTTTGATTCCCTGGATTATGAAAATCCGCCTGTACCATGGGTCACCCCTAGATCTGTTATTTTTATTAAAATAACAAATATGACTGCTAGATGTGCACACACACTCTTTGTCCATGAGCAGTACAGAGGATATGCAATCAGATTTTGAAAAGATTATATCAGATTAGAATATCCCGTATCACGTTATGGGACCGTAATCAACCGTGTTTGCATTGGCAGCTGAAAGCATTTCACCCTGTTCATATTTATTCAGTTTGGCTGGTGGATGATAATGAAATGTATTCCATATTGTGTGCATGCATGAAGAAGCACAGTAAATAGAGCTTGCAAGCTGCATGGTGTATATTTTTAAACAGGCAGTCATGACATCATTTGGCATGTGCATCGTAAAAAAAACAAAAACTTTTTTAAATTTTTAAAAGTTGACTCAATTTAAAAAAGTAAGGCAATCAGCTGCAAAGCAATTTTAAGTTGGCTCAACTTCAAGTCCAAAGTTCTTCCAAAAATGAGTTTATCCAACCACTTGGGACTTGAAGTTGAACAAACTCAAAAATGCTATGCAGCTGGACGACTTACTTTTTTAAGTTTAGTCCACTTCTTTTTATTTTTTACTGTGTGAGCAGGCAATCTTTTTTTTATCAGTTTCTCCTGATAAATTTAAATTGATTGAAATTGAACATTGCATTGTTAACTGAGAGCAAAAAAACAAGAGAGATTAGGCCATGATTGTGATAATCATGAGTGATGATCACGACTCGATTCATCTCGTTTTGTGATTGTGTGGCACTTTCTCGCTGCATTTTTTCATTTTTTTCCCTCAGTGAAACTGAAAAACAGCTTTACTGGATAATTTATTTTTCTGCAGAGCAATTTGTCCAGTTCACAAATTTATCAAATTCAAATAGTCTTAAGCTTGAAAATATGAAATCCATGAATATTGATCCCTCCTCTTCTCGTATCATCCATTTAGAGCACTTATGCACATGCATAATTACTCAATTAGATATCAGACTGTCTGCTAAATTAATGCAGAAATGACCCATTTCAGAGGGAGTGTTTTAGTGGAACTGATATCTGCAACTGATAGCTGCTCAGCGCAATGGAAGGAGATTGGGGGGGTGTACTGAAGATTCAATATTTTATTCTGGTTCAAAAAATAATTCTGTCCAGCTCAAACCAGTCCTTCTGTAACAGCTTCAATATTGTAACAAAGTCACAGATGATTTCAATACATGGCAAGAACATTAATGATAAAGAGCCTGCAGAGGATTATATTATATATGATGTACACCACAGGCCAAAAGTTTGGGGCCACCCTCAGATCACACAAATCACACATCAACTGCTCTTTCCTTATATTTTGCTCTTGAAATGACTTCAGTGCATAAAATATAGGAGGCCTGTAGGCTTTGGGTGAATTCCAGACCTCAGCCCACATTTTAAAGCTGTGTTGACTGATTGATCACTGACCACAATGTTTTATAATTGAGTTCCAATGCCTTTGTGTAACATGATTTTATTTCACGAGGACACGAACAATGTCCTACAATGCTGTATAAATGCCTTCCCCAAAACCAAGGGGTCACATTGCACTTGGTGCACCATTAAAAATCTGTGGGTGGCCCCAAACTTTTGGCCTGAAGTGTATAATAATATTTTCACAGCGTAATTTACCCTAATAGTTATGGAAAACTTCAAGCATACTGGTGTGAGTTAAATAATCATGGACAGATCTCTCTCTCTGTCACTCACATGCACACACTCACACACACACACGTACAAATCAATATTATGTTACTATTATTTGTTTATTTATTTATTTATTCAAAAATACATTTTGAACATGAGAGTTCTCATCTGGTCATGGCCACGAATACCAGTTTGGAGCCAATATAAAATTCATACAGAACTTAATTCTTCCAGTTAAATATCTCTGTGGGGTAACAGGCCTGGATGTGGTAATTCAGAAAAGTAACCTGGTATGATGGTGTGCAGAGTTAAATCTCACTTCTTTTCAAACTTTTAACTAAATACAGGACAAAGGGCCATTTCCTACCCTTTCACTGCACATTCAGTGTTTTTCACAAGCGCACCAGGGTGTCATCTGTGGTCGAGGAAGAAGTGAAAAGTAAGTAAAAAAAAAAGTCCTTGGATGGTATTTAATTTGTTTTAATTAGTGTGACTTACTCAGAAACCTTTAAAAAGCCTCATTTAACAAAAGGTTTTGCAGCGTTGACACTTAAGGGGGGGTGGTGCTTTACAGAACGCTTCTTTAATCTGGGTCTGTATCTCCTGCTTGTTTCAGCTCCCACCCAACACCAGTTCTGCGCCGCTCAGAGAACAACTGTCTCATTCCCTTAATTTACACCTTTTACCGCTGCCCTAATAGTCGCCAGCTAAAATGCATCTGCAATCACACGTCTTTTGAGCGTGTATACAGACTGTCGAGAGGACGATCCAGATAAGGGATTAACAGCAGGGCAGCCTGGCCTCGTGTAAATCCTGTCACATTTCCACAGCGAGATAAGTGCTCTGGAAATTTACAGCGGGATTTACGGGAGGGTCCTTTCACCGGGTGACACCGCTGCTTTTCTCATCTGACTGTGAACAAGTGAGATAAAAAATTTTAGAGCCTAAATCTACGGAAATAAATCACCATTCTGAATTTTTGCAACGAGTAGAGATCTGTCGCTCACCAGATTTTGACAGTTGCTTTATATTTGAAGAGTTTGTTTCCAAAACACAATATATTCATTTTACTCATTTTGACTAAATCAGCTTTTTCTATGTCGGCGCCTGTTGCATTTTATAGCAAAACACAAACTTTGACCATGAAAAAATACACCTTGTTGATGGAATTTCAAAAAATGGATTTTTGCACCATGGGTAAGAAGCACAGGGCTATCGCTCTATGGTATTATCCCAGTTTTTGCAATTTTAGCATTTATTGCCTTTTGGAAACAAAGTCTTCATTTGTTTCCCCTCCCCCTGACTGCAGACAGAGTCCCCGCAGGACAAACAGAAGCACAGCTCTGCAGATCTATGTCAGCCCTGCTACACACGGGAGGAGAGGTGATATCTGACAAAGAGAGGCTTCTAAGTGCGAGTCTCTCTTCCCTGGCTGTTTTCTACAGCAGCTGAGTGCAGCTGGACGGGGAACAGAGTAGGGTATTTGAGGGGAGGAGTTTTTGTTAACATTTATTTGCATTTTTTCCTCACTCAAACACAATATTTCTCAGTACATGCCTTGGAAAGGTGTTTGATTTGTGTGATTCCTGACACTGGTTTCAGTGATCACACCTTGCTTTGTCTTTGCTTGTTTTGATCCTCTTTTTTTTTTTTTTTTTGCTTGATTAATTGTCTGTCCTTTTTTGTACGGCTTGAGTTAAGCTGCTGTATGGCTATCATCTTGTCTATGCGTCACCTGTTCATGACCTAAGATGGCTTGCCCCCTGTACGTATTGTATTTTGTTTAATCTGTTGTGTAATTGTTGTAATGATTCAATTCTATGTACCTACTGAACATTGCTTTGGACAAGAGCCTCTGCCAAATAAATATTATGTAATGTAGTGTATTACTGAACTGCATTACAAGCGAGCTCTATGAGCATACGCACGTGCTCATTTCTGTACAGAGACTGATTTCACATGCAGGCACCTACCGCTCAACTCCTTCCTGTGCTGCGCAGGAGTTCTTCCTGTTGTCTAAAATTTGAAAAGCATTGCACCATTTCCCATAATTCCTGGTTTTTGGCTTGCTGCCACATCAAACGCATATAGACTTGTGCATCATCCATACATCTGCTGAAATGTGGAAAAACATGCAGATAAAGAAGCATAACTGACTTCAAAATGAAATAGGATGACATCACTGTATGTGGATCTTAGAAAAAAAAAATTGTTGGCTTTGTGTTTACCCAGAAATATTTTTGAGATACTTAAATTTGATAAAATTTGTTTAATGAAGTTCTTAAAATGAGCTTGTGTTAGAATACCTGTATGTGTTTGAAGTTGGAACTCTATGAATCAAAAGTCATATAAATAAGTGAGGAAACAAATAAGTGAATAAATATTAATTTTGAGTTTAATTTTGTATGGAAACTTAGAAAGTGCGAGCTGTGCCAATCTCCTGTAGTGATTTCTTTAATATTTCAGTTGAGAAAATGGGATGAACATAATGTTTCACACAATAAAAATATGTTGCCCATCACTTCATGATCTCTGCGCTTATAAAAGATCGGAGTGAGATGATGGCAGATTCTTTCTCCAGCTTGTCTGTCCCACCCTCTCACATCTGTGAGGTGATGATGATTGTGCCTGTTGTCTCTAGTTGTCACACAGTTTTAAGTGCAAGTTGCAAGCATTGCTCTTTCGAGAAACACAAGTCTGTGAAATTTCACGATATGGAGCGAAGCTGTTGACAGAAACGAAAGGAAGCTGTACAAACGTAAATGAGGTAGGGAACTGTCGTGGTTTACGTGAGCAGATGGAGGGAGTAGGTTAGTCGGTGAGAGAGAGAAAGAGACCTGCTGAGGTTGTTTCTCAGCCTCACGGTCCATGGCTGTGAGTGGTTAGCGTAGCATGTCCTGCTAACCGAGCCACAAAGGAGCAGGAAGTGGTCCCCTGATACCGTGGACTCAAGGTGACAGGGCGATTGGCTGACAGCATGTGGGAGGGGCGCAGCATAATTTCCTTTTCCGCGGTAATGGTGATTAAGGCACCGTAGGAGAGAACGCACAGCAGTTAATTATTAGGTGCGGTTGTGAGGTGAGCATTTCAGGTGTGTGGAGAAGCCAGATACAGCAGACAGCGAGAGAGACACAGGAGGAGTTCAGGGGGAGATGGTGCTGTACGTAATGTGATATAAACACAGGAGGAGTTCAGGGAGAGATGGTGCTGTATGAAATGTGATATAAACACAGGAGGAGTTCAGGGGGAGATGGTGCTGTACGTAATGTGATATAAACACAGGAGGAATTCAGGGAGAGATGGTGCTGTATGTAATGTGATATAAACACAGGAGGAGTTCAGGGAGAGATGGTGCTGTACGTAATGTGATATAAACACAGGAGGAGTTCAGGGGGAGATGGTGCTGTATGTAATGTGATATAAACACAGGAGGAGTTCAGGGAGAGATGGTGCTATATGTAATGTGATATAAACACAGGAGGAGTTCAGGGGGAAATGGTGCTGTACGTAATGTGATATAAACACAGGAGGAGTTCAGGGAGAGATGGTGCTATATGTAATGTGATATAAACACAGGAGGAGTTCAGGGGGAGATGGTGCTATATGTAATGTGATATAAACACAGGAGGAGTTCAGGGAGAGATGGTGCTATATGTAATGTGATATAAACATAAGAGGAGTTCAGGAAGAGATTGTGCTGTACGTAATGTGATATAAACACAGGAGGAGTTCAGGGAGAGATGGTGCTGTACGTAATGTGATATAAACACAGGAGGAGTTCAGGGGGAAATGGTGCTGTACGTAATGTGATATAAACACAGGAGGAGTTCAGGGAGAGATGGTGCTATATGTAATGTGATATAAACACAGGAGGAGTTCAGGGAGAGATGGTGCTATATGTAATGTGATATAAACACAGGAGGAGTTCAGGGGGAGATGGTGCTGTATGTAATGTGATATAAACACAGGAGGAGTTCAGGGGTAGATGGTGCTGTATGTAATGTGATATAAACACAGGAGGAGTTCAGGGGTAGATGGTGCTGTACGTAATGTGATATAAACACAGGAGGAGTTCAGGGAGAGATGGTGCTATATGTAATGTGATATAAACACAGGAGGAGTTCAGGGGGAGATGGTGCTGTATGTAATGTGAAATAAACACAGGAGGAATTCAGGGAGAGATGGTGCTATACGTAATGTGATATAAACACAGGAGGAGTTCAGGGGGAGATGGTGCTGTATGTAATGTGATATAAACACAGGAGGAGTTCAGGGGGAGATGGTGCTGTATGAAATGTAATATAAACACAGGAGGAGTTCAGGAGGAGATGGTGCTATAGGGAGTGTGATATAAACACAGGAGGAGTTCAGGGGGAGATGGTGCTGTACGTAATGTGATATAAACACAGGAGGAGTTCAGGGAGAGATGGTGCTATATGTAATGTGATATAAACACAGGAGGAGTTCAGGGGTAGATGGTGCTGTACGTAATGTGATATAAACACAGGAGGAGTTCAGGGAGAGATGGTGCTATATGTAATGTGATATAAACACAGGAGGAGTTCAGGGGGAGATGGTGCTGTATGTAATGTGATATAAACTCAGGAGGAATTCAGGGAGAGATGGTGCTATATGTAATGTGATATAAACACAGGAGGAGTTCAGGGGGAGATGGTGCTGTACGTAATGTGATATAAACACAGGAGGAGTTCAGGTGGAGATGGTGCTGTATGAAATGTAATATAAACACAGGAGGAGTTCAGGGGGAGATGGTGCTATATGTAATGTGATATAAACACAGGAGGAGTTCGGGGGGAGATGGTGCTGTACGTAATGTGATATAAACACAGGAGGAGTTCAGGGAGAGATGGTGCTGTACGTAATGTGATATAAACACAGGAGGAGTTCAGGGAGAGATGGTGCTGTACGTAATGTGATATAAACACAGGAGGAGTTCAGGGGGAGATGGTGCTGTATGAAATGTGATATAAACACAGGAGGAGTTCAGGGAGAGATGGTGCTATATGTAATGTGATATAAACACAGGAGGAGTTCAGGGAGAGATGGTGCTATATGTAATGTGATATAAACACAGGAGGAGTTCAGGGGGTGATGGTGCTGTCTGAAATGTGATATAAACACAGGAGGAGTTCAGGGAGAGATGGTGCTGTACGTAATGTGATATAAACACAGGAGGAGTTCAGGGGGAGATGGTGCTGTAAGAAATGTGATATAAACACAGGAGGAGTTCAGGGGGAAATGGTGCTGTACGTAATGTGATATAAACACAGGAGGAGTTCAGGGAGAGATGGTGCTGTACGTAATGTGATATAAACACAGGAGGAGTTCAGGGGGAGATGGTGCTATATGTAATGTGATATAAACACAGGAGGAGTTCAGGGGGAAATGGTGCTGTACGTAATGTGATATAAACACAGGAGGAGTTCAGGGGGAGATGGTGCTGTATGAAATGTGATATAAACACAGGAGGAGTTCAGGGGGAGAGGGTGCTGTATGAAATGTAATATAAACACAGGAGGAGTTCAGGGGGAGATGGTGCTATATGTAATGTGATATAAACACAGGAGGAGTTCAGGGGGAGATGGTGCTGTACGTAATGTGATATAAATACAGGAGGAGTTCAGGGAGAGATGGTGCTGTACGTAATGTGATATAAACACAGGAGGAGTTCAGGGAGAGATGGTGCTGTACATAATGTGATATAAACACAGGAGGAGTTCAGGGAGAGATGGTGCTGTACGTAATGTGATATAAACACAGGAGGAGTTCAGGGGGAGATGGTGCTGTACGTAATGTGATATAAACACAGGAGGAGTTCAGGGAGAGATGGTGCTGTACGTAATGTGATATAAATACAGGAGGAGTTCAGGGGGAGATGGTGCTGTACGTAATGCGATATAAACACAGGAGGAGTTCAGGGAGAGATGGTGCTGTACGTAATGTGAAATAAACACAGGAGTTCAGGGAGAGATGGTGCTTTACGTAATGTGATATAAACACAGGTGGTGTTCAGGGAGAGATGGTGCTTTACGTAATGTGATATAAACACAGGAGGAGTTCAGGGAGAGATGGTGCTGTACGTAATGTGATATAAACACAGGAGGAGTTCAGGGAGAGATGGTGCTGTACGTAATGTGATATAAACACAGGAGGAGTTCAGGGAGAGATGGTGCTATACGTAATGTGATATAAATACAGGAGGAGTTCAGGGGGAGATGGTGCTGTACGTAATGTGATATAAACACAGGAGGAGTTCAGGGAGAGATGGTGCTGTACGTAATGTGATATAAACACAGGAGGAGTTCAGGGAGAGATGGTGCTATACGTAATGTGATATAAATACAGGAGGAGTTCAGGGGGAGATGGTGCTATATGTAATGTGATATAAACACAGCAAGAGTTCAGGGAGAGATGGTGCTTTGCGTAATGTGATATAAACCCAGGAGGAGTTCAGGGAGAGATGGTGCTGTACATAATGTGATATAAAAACAGGAGGAGTTCAGGGAGAGATGGTGCTGTACATAATGTGATATTTCTTCAGTCAGGGCCGGACAATGTTACCGAATACTCCCTTTCTCATTAACGGAATATGCCAGGCATTGTTACCGAACACTCCAGAGACATTCCTCTCTCAAGTCCACTCCCTCGCTAATGTTAATCCATTTGTGGTGCTCGGGACGATGTCCTAACTAATTCTGTATTGGAGTGAAAGCACGTTTTTAGAAAATGCTTGTCTGAATACTCATTTATGTCCTTACACAGGCAGTGTTTTATTTTTTGATTTTTTTTTTCATGAACAATGTACAGTGAGAGTCATTATTCATTGTTCATTGGACAGTGAAGCATGTCTTGTTTTGGTTCCGTTCTGCAGCACTTTGAGTTTTCAAAGATACCAGTATGATGAGGTCAAAGTGAGGACTCACTGTTTCCTAACCAGATGAACCTTTCAAAAATAACTGCAGCTTTGGTCAACTCCCCCTCACATTTTTTGGAGCTTCAAAAAAATATTGGACAGTTCAACATAATTTAGAGCAAAGTAATCATTTCTAATGTATGTCCGCTTACTCTTTTGCATGCAATTACTGCTCGGATTTATTTTTGGAGAGAGAGAAAGGCAGATTTAATTCCCTAATCTCTAAGTATAGTGGTTCTGCACGGGTAGCCATTCCGTGAAAGTTATTGGCTTTCATCTTGAACAATGGATCTCTATATTCTGATCAGCCTGTGTGGATTGAAGGCCACCTTTGGATTTCTCCAAAAATATATTGAGATGTATTAGATTGAGTAAGAGGTGACTTTGGAAACCATGTAACTTAATTATCTTCATCGCTCAGGGAATGGTGTTCCATTATACATTGTGTTGTGCGTTCGGTTTTTTTAGCCTTGGATACAGACGGTGTCCTAAAGTACATACCAGCTTCATGAAGCTCACATTCTACTATTGTTGTGACTGGTTCAGATATAAATGGAGTCAATTATTTGTTTTTTTTTTTGTTTGTTTGTTTTTGCAACCATCTTTCTAAGTGTCTGTCTGTCCCTGTGGGAGAGCATCAACTTGCAGCCACAGATTTTAATTTTTTTTTTTTTTTGTCTTGGATGTTTCTGTTTTTGGCTGCTGGGTATATACTTTTTTGAGTTCCCTTGGTCACATTAAAAAAAATTGCGATGGATGCACGTGTAAATCTGGCATTAGCTCTTCGGCCTGTACAGACCTCTGGTAGTATCCTCATCTTCCTTTGATGGCTTTCTAGGCAAAGTGCTGCAGGCTGGAACTCTTACACAAACAAATACTGCAAACTCACGCTCTGATAGCAAGAAATCATCCGCATAAATACATTTGTAATTGTTGTTCACATACCTCACTTAAACACATTTTCAGGGCTTTTACCAGTAATTTGTCCTTCCCCATACGTAACAAGGCCCGCGAGATGATATCTTAGAGATGAAAATAAGTATCGCTCCTAAAACATTTGAGTCTAAATTCTGTTCTGTGCACTGTACCTATTTTTACATTTCTGGCACGTAATCGTACGTGCCAGATGGCTGTTTATTTTTTGAGTGACACAATTATAATCAGATTTGGCATTGCATCTTGCTGCAATCTTTTATATTTTTAAGTTTTGGGATATAAGTATTCATGCCTGACCCCTTCTCTCATCGTTTACTACCACTGTACACATTCAGGTGAAGCAGGGAAATTAAGTCTCCCAAAACAGTGGTATATTTTCCTCTGTGTTGGTGTTACAGTTTGAGTGAAAGGGTAGGCTGTGAGTGGTGACAGCATCATTATTTGACTCATTGATGACAGACATCTAATAAACCAGGGGTGCACTACAAGGACCAATCTGTTGCAGTATGCTGTGCCAAATCTTCCAGTTAATTACATAATTAGCTCAATACTATCTTGATCTGACAATTTATACATGCAGATAGAGCTGTAGACTGCTATAGTTTACTACTGTACTCAAGTATAGATGTGACTGTGCACTCAAAGAGCGATCCAAATCAAGGTAATCAGTTGCAACGAGCATACAGACCACCTCACTAGGAGTTGGTTTGCAACATTAAATTGTTACAATGGCTTCTATGATGCTGTCCATGGTTCTGAAATGGGTGCTGCCAGGGCACACAGTCACTGTCCGTGGTCCTGAAACTGGCGCAGGCAGAGTGCCTGGTCACTCTCCATGGTTCTGAAGTGTAATCTTGACTTTGCAGTAGAATGTGTGATGGGATGAATGCAGCCTCACTCTCATCCAGGTTCTCGGGTTATTCCTGAGGAGTAGGGACTGCACCCAGTGCTGTGTCTTCACTGTGTTTGCGTTGTTTTACCTCTCTCTCGTCTATCTGTATGTGAGAGTTATGCAGTCAGTTTTGGCAAAAGTATTGCCCCTGAGTTTGTGCATTCGTTTTTGGACTTGTTGTAGCTTTGCTCCATGAGTTTTTTGTGTAATTGTCTCAAATGTTTCCCCACCCTGATTAGACAGTCAGGTTTTTTTTTTTTTTGTTTTGATTTTTAGTTGTCCTGCCACATCTGTTTAAGGCTGAAAACTGCATTCTGGTTTCTCACTCTTTCGATCCTGCGCTTCAGTCTTCAGTCTGAAACACCCTCCTGTGCTGAGGGATATAGATTGCATATCACTGAAACGGTGTTTCAGCACCTCTGCTGAGTGTCAGGTCGGCTCTGAATCTGTCATTAATTTCAGGATTATGAGCGCTGTAATTCTGTGAAAGACTCGTTAATTAAGTTTACAGTCACATAAAAAGGTGCCATTTTGTGATTTGCTCCCGAGAGCCAAAAATAAAGACAGCTGGATTGCTTTAAACTCAGAAGATTCAATAAAGCATCAGTCAGGGAGAGGAAAGGTGTCCTGGAATGTAATTGAAGTTAATGTTTTTTTTTTTGGTTTTTTTTTTTTCAGAGTAAACAATTAATTATGATAGTAAAATGTATGAGGACAGTGAGGAATTGGATCCTCAAATCCTCAGCATGAGTCTGGTTTTGACTCTGCCAGAACGAGCCACCAAAGTCGGTCGTGTTCTGCTGTCATCTGTATATTTTATTCCCTCTAACAGTCAAATTTAGCCGCAGCCGACTCCCTTTGCCCATAAACCATGCAACTCAAAAAGTATAAAGTATAAAGTGTATCTATATTCATCAGTATATTCCAGTTCTGTGAAATTTGCCATGGTGATTTGTAGATCCATAGTTCCTTTTAAAGTCATTTTTGTCTGTGTGGCCAATTTTGCACAGAAAATTGAAATGAATTATGGAAAAATGACAATTCTAGAAGATTTTTACACTTTATTGAACCCGGTTGGATAATTTGTCCTTTGTATTTGATCAGTGCTATTTGGGGAATCACAGTGAGCAGCTACAGTGCAGGACCCAGGAACCAGCTCCATGGGGGGACATGCAAATCCATGTAGTGAGGTCGAACCCTGGGTTCGAAACCAGAACCTGTTTATTGTGAGTCAGCGGTGTTAACCACTGCAGTGTAATAGGGTATTATTGAGGGCTTGCATGACTTTAACCCTTTAAGCACTGCACATGGCTTTTGCTGCCTGCTGTTATAGTGAAATAAATTCAAAACTTTTGAAAACCTATCATGTGGCGACTTGTTGAAAAGAGGGGGGGAGCTCTTTTCGACAAGTGCCTACATGATAGGTTTTCAAAAGCTCAAAACATAAAATTTTAAGTGTTTGAAAATTTATTTCAGCGCCCTAACGGTGTAACAATGTGTGGAAAACTACATGTCAACTATTTCTGCATTCACAAAGAATCAGTTCAGTTTTTGAGTGAAAGCATATACCCGTGATAAGTCGGTACACATTTTTATTCACGTGTCAGATAGGATTATGTTTGCATGAACAGTAGTTCCAGATGCAGGACTGAACATCAGTGTCACTCTTATGAGGCAAAACAAAAATAAAACGTTGACACGTACGTCTGCCAAACGAAATGGCGACAATATTAAATTGTGTCTGTGGGAAGAACAGATTGTTTGCGATGCGTGAAGTCCCTCGTCGCATGTGGCTGAAACAGCTGTAGTGAGGCGCGGCGGCAGCAGCCGAGGGGGATGGTGGGAGTGTGTGATTATGAGGGATTCGAGTCTCGCCACTGACCGCTGGCCCATCCAGCCGCCCAGCCCGGTGCCAGCGTTGCGCCATGCTCTAACTAACTATGACAAATTAGCCACAGACTTAATTACCAACCTGGGAACATTACTGTGATGGTTATTGGGAGAGGCAGCGTAAGCTACAGTCTGAGCTGTCTCTGACACATGAGGATGAAAGAGCCCTAATCAGAACAAAGTGGAGGAATGAGCCATTTTGGATCTCGTGCCACAGCAGAGGTGACTTTCCTGTTTTAATTTGCTATTGTCCTGTTACGAAAGGCAGATTTATGCAGATTTGAATGTGCTGCAGACACAGAGATGGCTAATGAAATAATCAAATTAAAGACACTATGCTTCTTCTTTTCACCCCTTCCCCAGAAAAGTTCAGTCACACACACACACACACACACACACAGTTGATTGTACATTTGTCAGTAACACAATTTTCATTATTTTAGCTATGCACGCCAGGAAAATGAAATGAATCAATGAAGATGTGCTTGCAGTGTAAGCTTCTCGCTTTAATTTCTGTGTTTTTTTTCATCATTATTTTGGATATGCTGCGTTGTAATCATGATCATTTTCATACAGTGCCGCAAATTTCAGGGGCTGAAAAGAATTAGTCCGACTAACATAAATTAATCATTTGACATTTGATTGTCGAATCCTGTGAGGTCAAGGACCGCCTGCAGTCCTGAACCAATGGACACTGAGAGATGCTGAGTTTCCTCCCTGGTGATGCTCTGCCCTGCTCTCTCTGCAGCGGCCTGTGGTTTCTGCTTGTTTTGGGGGCATTTTGACTTCAGTTTATCCTTTCAGCTGGTGAAGTGGATCCTCAGTTATCCCCAGTTCATCCGGTCTGATGAATGACTTCACCATTGTAGAACATTCCACTTCTATGCCTTAAACATGTCTTGAGTTGCTTTCTCCGTGCACTTCAGGTCATTGCCCATTTGCACTGTGAAGGGCCTTACGATAAGCAGCATTTGGCTCAATCTGACCCAATATTATTGCCAGAATTCATCCTGCTTCCTTCATCTGAAGCAATATCTTCAATAAAGACAAGGTAACAATTTCAGTGGGCAGCCTTGTATGTCCCATAATGACCAGGCTTTACAGATGAACTGCATGTCTCTGGTCATGAACGGTCCCTTACCTTCCCCCTGCTCTTCTCTTCACCTTGATCTGATACGAGTTGCTTGATGAGATCTTTGTCTTCTCTATCAATAGGATATTGTTCCAGAACTATGCAGATTTTTTAACGTGTTTTTCAAGAGTCTTCCTGTTTTTGAGGCATTGTGCATTATGGTGAACTTTATTTACCTTGGTGAGGTTTTCTCTTGATTGTTGACTGTGACACAAATATGCCTACCTCCTGTAGTGGTCTAGATATGGGGTGCGTTTCCCGAAGTCACAGATGCTAACTTACATCGTCGGGCCCATTGACTGTGAATAGACAAACTATGTAAGTCTCTAACTTAGTGGAGAAACGCGACCCTGGTTATTTGTTGTAAAGCAGGTTTCTACCCCAGGGAAATACTGCTGTTATCCACCGTAATTATTTCCTGTGCTTTTCTGGGTCTATTTATGTTCCTGAGCTCACCAATGCATTCCTTTTCCTCATGGAAGTGATAGAAATGTTATGATTCTGCCTGTCTGCCATGTACCTGAACTGTTTGCCATTTTTGTATTTGGATCCTTCCTATGTCTGACTGTGCCTTGGATAATTTATTGTGATTTGGTTGCTTAGATTTGTTCATGTATTGTCTTAGTTTAGTTTTTTCATGTTTTGCATTTTACCAGGGTTACATTCCGGTCCATGTTTTGCTTCCAACCATGCATTGCACTTTGTCTCCCCCTGTCTGCTCACTTGTCTTGTCATTGTTCACTGCCCCGGTATTGCGTGCCACTCTTTCAGGTGATTTAATGGTTCTGGATTTCAACCATTCCTTACAATCTTGTTTATTTCCTTCGCCTTACTTTTCTATCTTACTAACCAATACTAACAGTTTTTGTTTTCACTAGAATTACTAATCCAACTAACATTGTATATAATAATAACTTACTGACAAGCACTAGGGATTGTATAGCTGCACTTACTAATTGATTAACAAGCTCTCAGCACTCGCCCTGTTCTAGTCTCCGCCTCTTGTCTCTCCCTAATCTTCTCTGCTGTGTTTCTGTGGATCCTCCACACCTGCTCACGCTGTCCTTTCTCTTATTATCTATGCACATTAGAACTCCTTGACCGGAGCCGTATGTCTGTCTATAGGATTGTCTTGTGATCCCTGTCCGCGTTTTGGCTTTTGCCTATTTTAGGTTCTCCCTCTTGTTCCCTCCTTTGTAATTAGCCTCATTTCCTGCCCCTGTGTTCTATGTATCATGTGATCTTCCATGAGTGTATATTAGGAGTCTTTTCACAGCACTTCCTGGTCAAATCGTGTCTCTCAGTTTGCTTGTGCCACGTTCCTTCCGCCTTGTACTCTCAGTGACTCTCTTCCGACTGGACCGTCCCTGTTTTCGATTTCTGGCTTTGTGATTTTGGATTATTGTTGCATCTGTGTTTTTGACCCTTTTCTGCCCAATTACGAATTCTGTGATTCCTGCCCTGGTTCGGGTTTGGATTACGCCCACTGGATTTTGGCTTTGCTTCTCTGACATACCTGTGCCTGTATACCAAACCCATTTTTGCCCGACCATGAGTACTGTGATTGCTGCCCTGGTTTTCGTCTCTGTTTTTGCCCAACTGGATTGTGATTTTTGGATAGCGGACTTTGTACCTTTGCCTTCTGCTCTGCGGTGGGTTTCCCCCTTGATCAATAAAATCAGATCTACTGCACTGCTTGGTTCTCGCGACTGGTTTCTGAGCAAATCATCACAAGATATTTGATTTAGCCACAGTTAGATTTTCCCTTTTTCCCTGTCGGTTTTGTTTTGGTATTTCAGCCTAATGATGGTTTGTGTCACTGGCTGTGACAGCTGCTTGGACTTAATATTGAGAGTAAACAGCTGCGAATTACAGATGCAAATGCCACGCTAGAAAAAGATGTGAGATCGTTTGTCAGCATAATTGTAAATGAAATAATGTGGGGATAACAGACACCTGCATGGAACAGCTGAGAAGCAAATCCTCCAATTATATTTTGTCTCTAGAAGAGGCGGGGCAGTGCTGTCCCACTTCGTTCACCCGAGTTGGATGCAACTGCCTCGGAATTAAAGCTGCAAATTTGCACTGTTCATTTGTTTTTTTATTTATTTTCAACTCCACTATAGTGTGATAGACAGCTATAATGATAAACATTAAAACTACAACAAATACTTTTTCTCTTCAGGCATTCTTTGGGAGTCATGAATTTTGGTTTATTGCAACTGTGAAATATCACTGGATCTTTGCACATTTTAAAAGGCAAGATTTTATGACACAATATACTTTATGGAGAATATGTGCAAAAGTCTTAGATTTTTATTTTTTTTTGGAGTGGGTGAACATTTTTTCCCCATTTGCTCTATAACCACATTTGGAAGGGCAGTGGCTGCAAAACAGCATTTTGTCTTCTTATTTTGAAATGCGTTTACTTACATTTTATGAACGAAACCATTTATCTGGAAGGTCGCTTGTTTTCTGTTATGTTTTTTTCCAAGGTGAAGTGAGGATTCTTTATGAAACCACTCTTGTAAAGTAGATTAACCTGCCTTGTAAAACTTCAGGCAAAGACGGCTGCAGTGTGGGGAAGTTTTCATTTAGGTCTCCGGACCTGTGGAAACTGTGCTATAAACAGCGCTGTCTGCCAACTGCTGTTCACCTGCCGATAAAGGGCATGGACACATGAGCACCGATGCCTGTGTTCTGTTTAAAAAAGCCATTTGGAAGTTGATGCACAGCTGCCAACGGCAGTGTGTCAGAGCCAGGCTGGCCCATTTTCCATCGTCACTACATAAATAATTTATGATTGTGCTGTTAACTCTATCAGGGCTTAAAATTGTCATCAGGGCTCCGTATAATATTCACAATGCTCAATATAAAATTAGCCCGAATTCAACTTTCATTATGTTTTGTTTGGCATTCCTCTGCGGATAAAACAAGTATACATGGTGTAATTTAGATCCACTCCCCCCTCCCCCTTACTCTATACCAGTGGTTCTCAAATTCGGTCCTGGTGCCCCCCTGCGTATGCTGGTTTTTGTTCCAGGCATAATTGCAATCTTAGGATTTTATAAAGCTGTTGATTTGTCTTAGTTAGGTGCATTTATGTTTACAGCAGTTCCTTATCCTCTTCAGCCACATTTGACAAATCTATACATGCCACGCAGAATTTAAATTCCATGTCCAAGTTGAGATGTATTAAAAACTAGTACAGTTACTTACTGAGGGAAACGATTTAACCAAACATTTAATCAATGTAAACAGCAGGTTAATCAACAAACGATAGGTTGTCATCGGTGAAGCTGTTGACAGATGGATGCAAACACTAATTATTTACTTGCAAACAATAATGTCGCATCAGTTTTGTCATGTTTATAAAGCTCAGGCAAATTATTTTGAGAGAACACAAAACAATCACTGTCAGCAACCTAATTTGGAGCTTACTGATTTTTTAAGTCTAATTTGATCTGTTGGTAATGTTTTCACCTGAAAATCCTCACATTATAGAAAATAAGCACATGTTCAAGGGTCTTTATTCTTCATGGGACACTGGATATGTCCATCAAAACGTGGGTTAAGATGGTAATTTACTGCTCTTAACATGGAATGCAAATAATTAAGACGATTGCCGTTGTGGTTTGAAGGAAAACCAGCAGACGCAGTGGGGCGCCACGATCGAGTTTGAGACTGAATGCTTTATATATTTCTTCAGCCTATTTTTTTTTTTTTTTTCAAGACTCATAATTTTGAATTTAGAGCTGTGAGATTACTCCAAACTGGACCTTGGTTTTGATTGACAGGTCTGACAGGTAGGGGGCGTGACTGCTAGGTGGCAGGCAGCATTTCTTTTGGGTGTTTAATGAAGATAAATGAGGGCCTGGTGACTGGTGTCACCATTGGGAAAGAAGATCACTGTGGCCTTGCAGGTGGAGGCAGTCAGTGGTGCTAAACATGGCTGTTTATCAGCCTTTGATTTATTAGCCGAAGGCCTGAATGGCGACTTAGCATCCCTCACATCTACCCGCCCCATGAGAGCAGGAGGGCATTGCACTAGGCATTATGGGTAATGACAGCATGAGTGCGGTTCAGACCAGCCAGCCGCCTACCTGGAGTGGAGACTACAGGGTGAAGTGAGTGTGAGGGAAGGAGGGTGCTTTGGTGGATTAGACCTTACAGGTGGTCTTCACATCCTCAGGACAGCATCTGCCTGGTTTTTTATTTATTTATCTATGCTTGCTGCAGGAAGACAATGCAAGAGGTCTTGTCAGGCTTTGGAGGAATTTATTGCATTTATCTTCAAGCTATTGGCCACCTCCAAGTCTGATTACCTGCATGTTTGGTGCTCTTAGAAATTTTTCATATTCTCTCTCTCTCTCTCTCTCTCTCTCTACCTTTGGCATTTGTTGTGATGAAACAGTCTTTGTATGTTACAGAGGAATGTGTTATAACACCTTTGACTCTCTTGTTGTTGACCTCGGAATAGGCTTGTACTGGGTTACAATCCCAATCGAAATGATTGAAGTTGTTTTTATAAATGCTTTGTTTTGGCTGCATCCCTAGATGCACCCATGTAAATTTCGCACAGCTAAATTCTCAGAGTAAAGAATGGCTGGTTATTCTAAATTCCTATTCTTGTATTTGATGCATGCATTAATATGCTAGACTTAGAAATATATACAGAGGAATTATTTTCAGACGTCGGTTCTGCTGCAGTTTTTTTATGCTATTGTTGCAGCTGTAGGTATCTACTCATTATGAAATACAATTGTAATCTGAGTTATTCAGGTGAAATTTAAATCTATTCAGAAGGCCTCGGCACTTCCAGTGCAGAGAGCCATAATTTTCTGGGATGATTAATAGATTTTATTTTTTTTTGGAGAAAAATCATGTCCTTTCGCACATCTTATGGTTTACTACACATTTCTTCATTGAACTCATGCTCAAATACTTTAGCAAATAGATCAGAGTCTTGTTCCAAAATGCTAAGGAGGGTGTGAAGTGATGATGACAGACCCCTGGTCACTGAAGTGTGTGAATCCAGCACCTCACAGGAGACTTATTTTAGAAAGTGTCAGATGTGACGTCCTCATTGTCACACATAACTAGTTGTTTGCCACACTAATTCAGATTTTGTACTGAGATCTGTATAACTCCTTTATAAGCACGTTATAAATGTTCATAAAACATTTGTTACCGTGTTGTGTTCTATGGCATCTCTGATGCAACAGGTTGACTTACCATGACGTACTGTACATACCAGCAATCTTGAAATGCTTGATCATGGTTTGCATGAGTGTCATGAAGATGTTTTGTCACGTCTTTGAGGTAATTACATAGCTCTTCTGAAGGACCATCGCTTGAAACTGTCCATAAATCAGAACGCTTTATACCAGTTTTGTTGGTGCAAAATTTTATGTCCTGTAGGCAAGATAAAAGCATTAAAAATGGACTTTCCACAAGCTGCAAATGAGATGTCCCTCCGACACTCCCAGACTCTCCGCGGTGAAAATTGTCACATAATCTTTTCTTATTAACAGCTTTTTTTCCCCCCACATTATGCATGTGCAGGTCAACGTTTGTCATTCGGGGGTCCGTGTTCGAGCGATGATGGGACGAGAGGTGCGATAATGTTTCCTCAGATGGGACGTTCTCGCAGTTTGTCTCAGAGCGAGGGTATCTGATTGGAATGACCTGCCCTCTGCCTCCAGACACAGGGTAATTACCAGACCTTTGCCCTGGCCTCAGTCCCAGCGGTTCCAGCCTTAAACAGCTGCTTTCAGTCTGCAGATTACAGCAGCCAGGAGTGCGATGCCGAAGCTCTCACTGACCCTCATTTAGTTTCAACTGCTTCACTTTCCAAAGGACTGCATTTTTGCCGTAAATTTATCCCTTTCAGCTTAAAAGCAGACATCCAAAGATCTAAGGACAGGACTCAGGAAGCTGTCAGTATTTTTATATTGATGGAGCCTGAAAGGTCCAAATGTTTTGTCAAAATATGTCATAGTGATTTCATCCTTGGCATGGTTTCACATAGTAAAATACTGTGCAACTATTGTGAGAGCATATCAGAGAAGGGCAATCCATGTATAGAGGTAAAAGCCCAGAACTTTGTTCCAACCAAACAGATTTGCCAATAAGAACAACCCTTTGCCCAGGACTATGAAATAATGAGTGATGTCAGCTGTCTGAGATTATGGGTGAAAGTAAAACACGGCAGGACTCGTACTTTCTGACCCCTGGAACGTGTATGTATTCAGGATACGTGTTGCTAAGCGAGGAACTACCAATCAGATGAACAGGCCTGGTCTCAGCACGGTCTCCTTATGGTGATCAAAAACACAGACCATAATATGTCTGGTAAAATATAAAAGGATTGTAGAGTGCACTGGTAAATACCAAATGGGGCTTTATTTGAGCTAAAATATTGATGTGGTTTATGCATGTTGAGAGATATACCACTTAAAAAAGTAAAAGTTTTTTTTTAAATCATTTTAAATGTCGTTGAAGGTTAATAAAATAAGCGTCTGACTCAGTTTACTCAGACAAGTCTTGCAGCTTTTATACACTGTCTGCATCCTCCATCAAGGAAACCTTGAAGCTTTTAAAAGCCCTAAATTATTATAATCTTCATTATTATTTCTTCATCTACAGTGAGGTTCCCTTCTTTTGAAAGAGCACCTTATCTTGCTGCCTGTGCCTGGATCTAATGGTATTATTCTTGTATTTCTGCTTGAGGCTAGCATCGTGCGCCAGACGTCGCTACCAAAGAGTGAATTATGAGTTCAAATTAACAAACAAAAATGCTTTTAAAACTCATTGATTAAATTAATTAGCGCTGTCTAATTCAATTAATCTATGCACCGTTCCCTTGTAATATGCAAAATTGCTATCAACTTCCTGTATTTGCTTACTGCACGCATTGAGAATGGAAGTTGTCTGCAGTTGAACCAGCCCGTAATTATTGACTGACATTACCTTTGCTCGTAAAGCTAATAGAGGACACTCTGACTACTGGTGAAGATTCAAAAAAAAAGAGACCATGCCTTGTAAAATATAGTTTCTTCTTATTGGTGGGTGGCACTGCACAGAGGATCAGCACAGTTCCTTGAGCATGCGACCTGGTGAAGTCCAGTGGCTTCCTCAGTGAAAAGAAATAGAGCTGAATTGAGTGAATTTGATTGCATTTTATTGCATGGTGTTGGTTTTATGAGGCCAGCAACAGAGGCTCTTTATTTTGTGCTTGAAAAGTGATGGTCTAACTTTATCACTCAAGACGTGAGACTTGGCTTATTTTGTTTAGTCGTTCTGTAGGGGTTTGTTATAATTTAAATTCCACAAATGATTCTGGGGCCTCTGAGTCACTCACAGCTAAGATGTTTGGGAGTCCAGTGGTCAGGGGTTCGAATCGCAGCCACGCCATTACCAACTATGGCTGGAGGTCGACATGGGCGATGTAACAACTGGCTCAGTCTCACTGGGGATAATCAGGGTTGAACCGGTCAAAATGTCTTAGTGTTATTGCTCTCTAGCGGCCCCTACAGGTTGATTAGGTGTATGTAGCTGTATAAGCAAGTTGTACACTAATGCATAATCCTCTGACAACGTAGGCAGTGTGAAATTGGTGGCGCGACTGCATAGTGTGAAATAAGCAAGGGCCAGCTGTCATGTGAGTGTAAGAATCGTGTGCCTCAGCAACTCCCTACTGATTCGATGGGACCAGGTCTCTGTGGTGGACTGAGCAATTCGGCTGTGTTCAGGCTGGGGGGAAATTCCCAGCAAAAAATATTTATTATGGATTTTAAACATTTTTGGTACTGAATATGTCTCATAACATACTGAATTATGATGAAATGCGTGAGGTTCGTTTGCTTATTCTACACATGATCAGATTCAATTGCATTGAGATCAATTGAACAGAGGCTTCCTGTTAGAGCCCTGTAGAGGACTGATCACAGGGAGCTGAGGAATGTTCAGATATATCCTGGGATGCTGAGTTTGCTGAGGGATGTTTGGCAGGAGATTGTAAATTAAAATTAAACAAAAACGAGACCCATCTTTTCACCAGCACAGGATCAGTGTGCCTCTCAGCATCCATCAGGCGAAAGGCAGGAGTTATACCCAGAATGCACTGCTGGAGCAATACAGCTATGCATTTTGTGTACAGTAAATTCCTCACTGAGACTCTAAAATCTAGCCCATCCCATTACGGATGTTTCAGTGCATAGGTGGACCCTGTCTTGTTGCCGGGAGACCCATTAGGATAGGTCTTAATTACATTGGGAGAGAGGGCATATTGCGGCCTAGAGTTCCATAGCACACTGAAGTCTCCCAGACTCATACTGCACCCTGCAAAACTGAGAGGAAGGTTTGCTATTTGTTCTGCAGAATTCAAGTGATCAGATATTCAGAACTGTATGAAAATTAATTTTTTTTTTTTTTTATTTACATTTTCAATTTTTGAAGACTGTATGTGCAGAACCCCACAAACTGATATTTGTCCAACTCTTGGCTTTTCTTGACTTTTTTGTGACATACTATTCTTTTAGTGCTGAAATAAATTTTAAAAATAAATAAATTTAGTTATTTTGTGCTGTTGAAAACCTATCATCACTTCCTGCGGGAGCTCTTTTAAACAAGTCGCCACATTATAGGTTTTCAAAAGCTTTGATTTTGATTACTTACTCATATCTTAACCGTGACTGGTCTCATGAATTGATTACTTTCTCTTTTTTTGTCCACTGCAGTTCAAGTTTTCTCCTCCAATCAGCAAGCATCTACTATTCAAAGATAATAAGCACAACTGCATGCAGTGGATTTCCTGATTTCTTCGATGTTTGTCTGTTTGAGAAATGTAATAATGCACTGAAACATAAAAATGCATTGAAAATTAACGAAACACTTCAACAATGTTGACATAATGTTCGTGTTGGTAAAGTGTACTTCTCATAACATGCACAAACATAACTGGTGCTGGTTAACTGAAAAACTGTTAAATTAGATGGTCATGAAATAAAATGCTATCATTGTTTTATAGAACTGTGAACCTAGTTTGTCCATGAGCAAAATATATATTTTGTTTTTATATTGACATTATTACCCTCTCATGGAGACTGTTTTCCTGAAAAGGACTCGATATTCTCAGCAGCTCTCCCTGCGTATCTGTAATTCAGCCCTCCTGAAGAGTTGCAGTGGATAGCTGCTGTGGTAACTGATCTGTATGATGCAATCGTTAGCTCATACCAGAGCGAGCGTAATATGCAGACACCTCGGCCTTGTTCGGGCACAATAGCGAGCGGGAGGTGACGCCAGGCAGTAAAATGGGCCTCAGCCTGGCACCCCTGCTGCAGAGTCGCGTGGTGCACACTTTGCAATGAGTCACCTCTTAATGGAGAACAGAATTAGACTGCCGACAGCCCCAGCGGAGGCCGAGTGCTGCTGCTTGCGGTGCTTTTTTTATCATTTCGCTTTAGACGGACCCGCGAGAGGAGGCCTGTCATGTCTGCCATGTCAGCACGGCGCTCACCTTGCGTATTCGGCTCCTCCGCCTGCTGTCAAAGAGACAGGCCAGATGGGACACCACCACCCTCACACCCACACACGCACCCCCCCTCTGGTCACTGAAGGAATTGCAGCCCCCACAGAGTCCCCACTATGAGACGTTTAAGGCTGGCAGGATTTATTGCACAGCCTGCCTCACAGGGCTCTGAGGGGGAGTAATGCCCTACAGTCGAGTCACTGAAGGCCTGGATGTGTGTGGAATGTGATTGGCTCTTCTGCTCGAGCGAGAGGTTGCCAGGCTTTTCTTGCAGGCTCTGTGTTTATATCTAAATATTGCTCCAGCGGGGGCGTTAGCCGCGCGCTCCGCTCCCTCGTCCTCAGCTCCGACACCCCTAATGCTGCCAGTCAGGTGTGTCGCGCGTGTGACTGCACTGTGATCACCTTTCAAACAGAGCAGTGAATCGTGTCAAATTTCCTTCCAAGTGCGTTTGGTCCAAGATTCACTCAGATAGCAGACGATTAATGAACGACGGATTTATTGTGGTTGAGGTTGACGTGGTAACCTCCAATACAGTGTGGTCGTATTAAGCAAATTATAATTACATAGCCCTCTGAAAAGGGCTCTCTCTGTCTATTGTCACAGTCAGTGGCACACATTCAAAATGACAAAAGGCAGCCCATAAGAAAACTTCAGAAAAGAAATAAATAAAAATTTGACAGAGTAAATTTAAAAATGTAAAATTCATTGCATATGAGCAAAGGCATCAGAACATGTCCAGACATTAGCATGCATATGGCAAGCATTTCAGAAAGATAAGTCAGACTAGATGAAAAGACAAGAAAACAAATAAGGCACTAGATACCGGTTTGATAGGATACTTTGGCTAAGCTGTGTAGAGCTGTGTAGAAAGAGCTGTGTGTTGAGTTTGAAATGTCAGATAGATTCAGGTAGAGTAAGTTGAATGGAAACATGAAATCAGGCTGATTGTCTGAGAATAAAGCCCTCATGCTGATAATGCTGAATTTGGCTCTCATTAACAGAAGAAACCCAATAGGCTTTGCTTGAGAATTTCCGTGATCGGCAGGGGCAAACAGGAATATCGAATGCAAGACTATACATGGTCAAAGAGACTGGTCTGAGGTCAGTAGCTGGGATGGCGAGCCAAATGAACAAGGGCAAACTTCAAACACAGGTGCAGGCCTTGAACTACAGGCGATAAGGGGCACGGCAAAAGTTGTATACCTGCCTCCATATAAGGGGCACCTCGGCAAAGTCTGCCGCTAGCTTGGGGGTACAGCAGCAAATCCACCATGGAGCTTTAGATCAGCACTTTAGCTTATAAGAAGTAAAGGTCCGTAGTCTCAGATGTTCCTCACATAAAGTGACCAATCAGCGTGCGCTATGCAAATCAAAACCATTCTTGAAAGAAAATGTTTCCTGTATTTTTCCCGGCTTGCTGTCTTGGAAATTGGCTCAGTATTGCACTGGGACATCGTTTGGGCGTTGCTATAATGCAAGTACAAGCAAAGGACATTCCAATCATTGTCATTGAAAACAATAATCATATTTAGCCATTTTGTCCATCTTCTGCCACCTGCGAAATTCGGCCTTTCCCGTCATTCCAACACTCACACTGACAGCAGGGCTAAATAGTGGCTAAAAAGACCACTTCCCAATCTTTATCAACACGCAACCTATAAGAGAATTTCAGTACCTCCAGAACTTCGTTAATTTGCCACACTTTGCGACTGTAATTCGGCATTTTTTTCTTTTTTTTCTTTTTTTTTCCTTTCATCTGTCGCCATCAAGAACAGAGTTAAAAATAGAGGAGAAACATAAATTATTCAAGAATAATTCTGCGCCCACGATCGCAAGAAAAGGGCAAAAAAACAAAGAGAAGCCAAAACTTCGCCCTTCAAAGCTTAGGTAGGACAGTCAAATTTATTTTCGATAGTATTGCTATAGTCTACATTGCACCACGAAATTGAGGGGTTTTCTTTCACACAATAATTACGATGTAAATCACCATAGGCCTACGTTTTTATAAATTCCGCACTCAAGTAGCTTATGAAACGGCATAGATTTGCAAGTTGATTAGTGAGGCTCATTAAGCAATAAGCTGCGCAACATCGCATTCTTT
This sequence comes from Gymnothorax reevesii, assembly GCA_029721435.1. Classification (NCBI taxonomy): domain Eukaryota; kingdom Metazoa; phylum Chordata; class Actinopteri; order Anguilliformes; family Muraenidae; genus Gymnothorax; species Gymnothorax reevesii. The sequence continues at coordinate 61,955,028 of CM056587.1, read as the reverse complement.
ACTCCTTTATTAAGATTGTCGAAAACGGATTCTCGTGGCTTCTTGCGAAAGAAGCCTCGCAAACTAATTTATAAAGACATATTGATAATTTGCGTCGTCATTTGCTATCAATAATACATTTGACTGTCCTTCTACCAATTCGTATGAGCGACTGCTGATCAAGAAAAGTAAACTGCAAAAGATTTAAGTCATTAAGCTTTGAAGGGCGAGGTTTTAGCTTACGTTTGTTACAGCCGACAAACCGGCACTGGTAAAAACGGGAAATGCTGTGTGATTTATTTATTTTGGATAGGTGTTTCGGCCAAGGGGCACTTAAGGCAATGCCGGAAAAAGCATGGCGTTCTACTGCTGTGAACTGGGGCTTTTATAGGTGGGCAGCACGGCAAACAGGTAGGGCAGTGAAATTCGAGCCCTGCAGGTGAAGGAGGCCATCATCAGGACTGCAGACTCACAGAAGACGATCCCTAATAAACAGCTGGCCAGTATTCTTAAGAAAACCCTTAGAGCGGAATAGAGCCATTGAGAAAAGGGAAGACAGAGACCAGGAACTTAAATACAGAATTTGACAATCGAGGAAGTAGAAAATTCCTGCAAAAACATGACGAGTGAAACAATCAGGGTGGAAGGTTGAACAAGACAATCAAAGAATGAGAATCAATGAACAAAACTGAGACTGAAATGGACAAAGACAGCTGGATTGTGGGGACAATAACAGTTTGCGCCGCACTCGGGATTTAACAACAGGGCTTTTACACCTATGTACCAGGTAAGTATCAGTGACAAGTGAGAAATACACAAATATGTATACTCACCATTTACACGATGAAATATATTAATTATGTTAGCTACAGTAGATTGTGTTCCATGCAGTAGATTTTGTTCTCTCCACAGCCTATTTGAGACTGAATAACTGGCTTATCATCTGTTTTACATTGGGGGGTGTGGGTGGGAATGAAATGTATTGCATAGTTCAATCACCGAGCAAATAAATAATATTTTTGTACTAATTTTTACATGCTAGACGTGCTGATAAATACCACCCAGCGTATGTTCCTGCCTGCTCGTCAGACGTCTCTCAGATGCAATGCAGAGTTGATCCTCACGCTTAACGTGGGCTTTAGAAGATGCTGTTTGTGCGCATCAGCCCGAGCACCATTTAAAAATTCCATGAATATTTTTGCGAGTTCGCAGAGTTCATTTCCTCCTCCTTCTCTGTACATCACATATGCCAGTAAATCTGATCCAGACTGAGCATGAATTTCTGTCTGCAGATGTGACTTTAATCAGGCAGTTTATGAACTGTCGGGTGCGCCATCTCGCAGTCTATATTTCTGTTTGGCTCTTGAAGAAAAGTCGCTTTAAGTCCAGTGCTGTTGGAACGTCTTGTCGCAGCACTTGTTCTGAAGCCGTTGGCAGTGGTTTGCAGTGCAGAAGGCAGAGAGTAGCGTGACCGTAATCTGAAAATCGATTGCTTCTCTTACAAAGGGCCAATGAGAACCGTGCGGGTCTGTAAGTCCGTGTCTGCCTGTGGGAGGAGCGAGGTTCTGCAGCTCCTGTCTGAGAGGGGGCCTCGTCCTGCAGGATCCATCTGCAGTGGGCTGTTTGCGTACACGGTGATGTGTCTGTATGCAATTAGACATATCTGTATGCATTGTGCAGGCGCAGTCGTGCCTCCGCATATCCGGCTGTCTCCAGACACAAGGACTCTTAAGCCTCCTGTCAGCTGTTCCACTTCCGGAGGCTTTTAGTTTTAGAATGTCCTCATGCCGCACCGGTGTTTTACTTGGCATGTTCGCGACTCTGTGAGCGTGGCGGAAAGAGCCATCTCAGGCCTCCCCTTCGTCTCCAGCCCCCCACCCCCGCCGCTCACCTGGGCTGGCTGCACTCTCCTGGTGTAATTGCGCCGAGATGGGAGGGGGGCGACGGTAATTTAAACACTCCTCACAAGTGTCTCACATAATGCCAGTGCCTGTGGGATGGCAGGGGGAAAGCACGTCTGTCACCGAGAGACTGACAGCACTTTGAGCCTGTTCAGCATCATGCATTATGCAGCCGCTGCTTTGTGCTTGATGAATTTTTATGGGCTTCGCCGGGCGAGAGGTGGTTCAAGGTTAAAGCCGGATGCATCGTGGGTACGTCCCCTTCGTGTGAAGGTGCCAGGTGTGAACGGTGCTCAATAAACACACGGTTTTTCAGGAAAAACACTTTTCTATCTGTATCACAAGCACTGAGGCAATTCAGCATTTTTCTCCTGGATTCTCAGAATGATATCCTACTCTGTGAGGAATAAAATGGCCGTAGTAAATTCATTTTGACATTTTTGTTTTTGGAATGCAATTTTAACCCTTTAACTGCTTTAACCTTTTGGTGGAGCACATTTTGAGTTGCTTTATCTAATTTAAAGATGCGGTAAACTTTACTCAACCTGACTGAGAGGAACACTCAGCTGTTTGTCATGTTAAAAATAGCCAATCAGTTCATCACATCCTTCAGTTAGATCCAGGAGCTCAAATCTGCTCGACGAAAAGTTTTAACTGGCAGTCAAAGGGTTAAAAAAAACAGCACAATTATGCTGTCTGAATATTGATTGTACTTTTGACAATTTAAATCTCCACAGAATATGAGAGCGTGTTCATCTGTGTGCGTGTGTGATTGTTTGTGCTTGCTTGCATTTAGAGTTCGTATCTTCCAAAAATTAAATTTCACTTCTTTCTTAAACATTGCACAAAAATCTTTTGTAGTTAAAATATTAAAGGGCAGTAGTAGACTGATTTGCATAATACATTAGCAAGAGCAGAAATTAGAAACAAAACGAGCCAAAGATAAGATATTCTTGTGCTCCTTGTTCATTTCTTGAACTTAGCACCACAGTTTTCTCACTGGGAATTAAAAATGGTGTTTCAATCAAATTTGTGATTAAAGTGGAGCATTGCATTGATTTCTATTTAATTTAATTCCTTTGCATTTCTAAAATTAAAGGAGTATCAGGGAAGGAACTGCGTTTGATTCCCCGCGCAGTCAGACAAATTGCAGCCTTGAGACCACACATTATACACAGGAGCCATTTTCTCATAGCACTTTTACGGTTTCCGTCCATTACCAGCCTTTTCCTCCCAAACACAATTCACATAAGGCCAGGATGCCCGTACAAATGAAACTTCAGGGTAATACTTTAACTCGGTAAGTGATTCAGAATTGGCATCTGTGCTTTGCCGTGCACTAATAGGATGTCACTTGGCATGAAATTGGACTTTGTGCCCAAAGACCTTTGGGCTGAAAAAGACTACAGTTGGGGCAAAAGGGGACAGATGAGGTGAAGGCAACAGGAAGAGAAACGGTTAAATCTCGGAGATGTAGAATTGAAAATCACTGAAGGATTAATGTGCAGGGAATTAAAGGTCCTGGACCGGCGATGTGGAGATACCGCGGAGAGCATTACTCCTGTGTCTGTGCAGGCAGGAGAGACACCGCAAGACTAAGTTTGAATAAAAATGGTTTCTGAAAACAGAATGAAACATACGTGTACGGTTCAGCTAAGTTGCAATCATACCATGAAATTGATTGACGGCATTTCCTCAACGGGAGCCGCTTGGGTCAGAGGGAAGGCAGGCAAAGAACAGGGACAGTCCGTAAGCGCAGACTATCCCGGCTCTCAGCGGTGATCCAGCGCTGCTAACATTCAAACTTGCAGTGGTAATTTGGTCACTAAACCATCAGGGCAACCATCGTATTACTTCCGCCAAAGAGGTTACGTCTTAACTTCAGTTTCTGCGTATGTATTTTGTATTTGTGTGAGGTACAGTTCAGGAACCACACGCGAGAGACAGAAATCCAAAAAACGCATGCCTTTTCTGGAGTCCGAGTCAAAGCCAAAATACAAAAGAATTGCCAAGCCACAATACGAAATCCAAAAACAGTATCGACTTGACGGGGGGGTCAGAACCAGTAAGACAGATGAGCAAAGGTACAAAAAAAAAGTCGTAGTCGATGAACAAAGCCAAGGGTCATATACAGGGCATCCAAACACAGAAATCGTGGTCATACAAAAATGGGTCGAAATCCAGAAAGACAAAAACAATACAAAAAGGGCAATGGCAAGAATCAAAGTCGGACAAACCAGTAGAAGAAAAACAACACTCAATGGCATACAAGGCGCTCTGCACAAAGAAATATTGATTAACGTTCTGACAAGAGCTGTGAGTAAAATGACTGCTTTAATACACATAGGGGAAGTCACATGCTACAAAGGGGAAGCAAGTGAATTGGATCAGACTAGTTACAAAGGAATGAACATGAGGAAGCTCCTGATTGCAAGAAAAAGCCAAAACGCGAACAGGGATCACAGAGACTGCCTACTGACAAACATATGGCTCTGGTTAGGGAGTTCTACCATGCACAGAGTAAGAGCCAGCACAATGATTAGCGAGGTGCAGAAAATCTGCTTAAGCACAGCAAAGTAAATTGAGAGAAGACAAGGGCCGGAGACTAGAGCAGAGTGAGTGCTGAGAGCTTGTTTGTCAATTAGTAATGTGCAGCTATACAATCCCTAGTGCTCGTTCGTAAGTTAGTTCTAGAAATAATGTTAGTCTAGTTTGGTAAGTTTAACTAAAACAACAAACTGTTAGTATTGTTAGTAAAATAGAAAAGCAAGGTGAAGGAAGTGAACGAGATTGGAAGGAATGGTTGAAATCCCAGAAACCTTGAAATCACCCGAAAGTGTGACCTACAATACTGGGCCAGTGAGCGATCACATGACAAAAGACCAGATGGGGGATACAAAGTGTAATGCATGGTATGAGACAAAACATGGACTGGAATATAACTGAGGGAATGGACCATGGGAGAATATGCAGGAATAAACAGGAACAAAACATGGCATAGATCAAGACATGGCAAAACATGAACAGAACAAGGCAGAATCATAACAATTTGTTTGCTTGTCAGTAACATTCTAGGAAAAGTCAAGGACAAATTTTAATGAAATTTTTACTTGAGATGTGTATCGGCCAATCCTCGAGGTGATTTGACTTTGAGAGCTATCTAGATCAAATTCTGGATCCAGGAATTTTTTTAAAGGATTCTTCTCCAGAAGATTGGAAGAATAAATGTCATACATCTTAAAATCCACTAGAGGGTGGTAAAGTTTCAAATGCCCTGGCAGAGGTATGCGCTCTCTGAGTGCCCTCATTGGGTCTGCAGCAGTTACAGTGAGGGTTTGACAAGGACCAGCTCTCTGACACCATCTCCTTCTCCTTTCTGTCGCCATTAATTTACCAGCCACAGTCCATGCAGCTGTGCTAATCATTAAAGAAAGGCCACCTGCTGACAATTGGCTGATGCATATATAGAGGTTGCTAGGTTCCACTAACCAGAGGATTGTTTCATCACAGTGAAATCGTATAACCCCATTAAGTTATGTGAACTTATTTCTCCCCTTTAACGCAACTTGCCATGATAAATTCAAGATATTGATCTTGAGTTCATAAGTTTAAAATAGCTGAACTTAGTTATCTGCTTTTATTGCCTTAGTGTGAGTTTTAAAAAAAGCTTATCTTCAAGCTGAGTTAGCCTGCATTTAGTTGAGTCAAGTCACTTTTTTAAGGCAGCCGGTGAATTTTTGTTTCTGAGTTTAAGCAGCTTGAAATGTATTACAGTGATTCTATGGTGTTGATTAATTACATCTGGTTCACAGATCAGACAGAGCTAAAAAAGCTGTGCGGAACGTGTTTATCATCCTCTGCCCTGCTCCAGCTGCAATTTTATTGGTTAGCGGCAAGGGTCCAAAGTAGGGTGTTAGAATGTGCATTATTGATGCTCTCACTATTAAAGCATTATTGCTGGCGGTCTTATGGGACACATCTGGTCTGCATAGAAGCCAGAAATTTAAATAGAATCTGCACCCCCCCTCTTCTCCCCCCAGCCTCTCTACATTACCGTATTTATGCAGAACACGTAACCGCACTGGGGCAATCTGTTTATATTGCGGTCGGGATTATGACCATGACCTGTCCCGTAGAGGTCGCACACAGTGCAGATGACCTGCTTTATTCAGGATGTAATTGGCAGTGAGGTAAAAATGTCAAACTAAATATAATTTGGACTGTCTTTTTTTTCTTTTTTTTAACTGCTTTTTTCCGTTTATAAATATTTATTTGTCTTCCTGCCGAGCTCAGTCAGCAGGGGTGTGTATACGGCAGAAATGCCTGTTATTCGCTCAGTCTTGGCGGGGCGGCTGTAAACGTGTTGTAAAACCCAACCACTAACTTGAGTTGTGCATTACGAGTGGAACGGAACTGGCTGTGATGTTTTACACGTTCGCACGTGGCTCCAACTGTCGTGGAATCATCCTGACACAAACTTTTGATGACTCCATCTCAGTCAAATGAGGAGCGTTTTCCCTTGTTATCTCGCTCCAGGTTCAGAGGCGGCGAATGCATTTTACTGTGCATAATGCTTTCGACGGGGACTTCGAGTGTACATTAATTCAGACAGAGTGTTACACGAGTATCAGCTGGTAATAACCCTGTGTGAATATTACGGACCACTTGAGTGACAAACAGCGGCTGTAAAATGCGATGTTGCCCGGCGATTGCGTAATTCAATATCCTTGATAAGAAAATGGACCTGAGTCCTCACGGCGGCCCACAAATCATTCAGCCCGCGGACTGATGGTGGTAGTCGGCTGAATGTAATGAGCCTGGATGGGAGCAGACAGGATATTAACGCGGGCGAAAGCGGAGAGCCGATCAGCGCGTAATCCTATCTTCCGCATGCACATATTTCCTCTCCGGAGCTGGTGACAGCAAATGGCTGCGGTTCAGCCTTCAGCCAGAGTGCCGCGAGTGACCCATAATGCACTGCTGCAGCTGGGCAGGCAGGGAGTGAGACCTTGAAACAGGGATTAGCGGAGGAGCGGGGCGCAGTGGAGCGTTTCCGCTTCGCCGCTCCTGAGCTGCTGAGGAACCGTGTCCCTGACAGGTGGAGAGGAACGATGGGGGGGCCGGGGGGTCAGCGCGGAGCCGGTTTGCCCGAAACCCCGGAGACAGAAGTCAGAGCCTGGCGAGTAGGACCCGGGACCTTATGTCGCTCGCCCTTCCTCTGGTTCATTATCGAAATGACAACCCTGGCAGAGTAACTGCCATCCGGACATGTCCTTCTGACGCTCCAATACAGTTCATCCCGAGCTCCTCTAACTCTCACGCTCTACCGCACCCCCATCCCCCTCCCTTTCTCAACCTTCTCATGTATTTTATTTCTTCTCTTTTCATTTTAGGATTTTTTTCCACTAAGAGTTTAGCGCCATAAAACCTACAGACCCAGTTTGTCAAATGCAGCTGCTGGATTCAACTCTGGAACTTCAGGACTATTTTATATTCTAGTCTAGATTCCAAGGTTTCCATTGATACCGAACATGTCCTGTTGAACTACAGGAAAGTGTGCGTAAAATTATGTACAAGATCCAGATATTTTCCATTTGATGTAATGCTGGGGCCATAAAAAAACATGGTGCCCTGGGTGTCCATATATCTATCAATGTGAGAGTGATGTAGGTTCAGTACAATCGGCAGATACAGATTATGTATGTAACATTGTCCTGTAATATGAAAAACAAGATGACACTGTCATCACTATCCCTCGCCACGATCAAGGGCCATAACTCCTGAAAAAGAAAAATGCTTTAACATTCATTTTCATGACTACCTTAGTAAGCATTCTAAATTTCAGGCATCCTAGGTATGATAGTTTCAGAGAAATCTGGTCCCCATTCTGGCCCAGACGGACGGACGGACGGACCCCAATCCAATATCTTGTGTCCCGCTTCATGGCGGGGTATCAAAAAAGTTTTTCTTACTTTGAAGTAACTTAAGGGAAAACTTAAGAGAAAAGTGAGACTTTAAGCAGTTAAGGAGAAGGTGGGGGGGCAGTGTGGTATATCTCTGCCCAGCCTGAGCGGACGTGTTTGACCTTGGCTGGAGTGTGTGCGGGGAGTGTGAACGTTCGGTAAATGGTTGCGCTCGAGGCCTGTGCTGGGAGACAAACCACTCCATCATGCATCCCCACTCTCTCTCCTCCAGATTTTAATTTGCTCTCTCTGTCATCGGAGCCGTTAATGTGATTGAAATTCAGATTTAAGTGGCAGCAACTTCAGTGGAAAAAAAGCCGGAGGGAGGCGACCGCGAGCCAGCACAGTCGCCCGACCGTCGCACCCTCTGATTCATCGAGTGCTTCATGGATCCCTGGGGCAGCCTTGCGTGGAATTCTCTGTCAGAGCACTTTATACAGAGCAGATGAATCAGGCCCCGCGCAAATTAGGGACCGGCGGGATGGCACCGACTACACCGGTGGTCAATCCTGGATTCTGTGTGTGTGTACTTTCGTTTGAGTGTGTGTGCGTGTGTGTGTGCGCACATGCGTGTGTGTGTGTGTGTGTGTGTGTGTGTGAATACGTATGTGCACATGTCTGTGTGTGCGTGTGCGTGTGTGTGTGTGCGTGCGCGAGCATGAGCATGTTTGTGTACTTGCAAGCCCCTATGTGTGCACGTCTATCTGTATGCGCATGTATGCAGAATCCTGTCAGTTTCCATAAATTGAAAACTCTTCGCTGGTTTTTACCCCCTAAGAGATGCTAGCGGATGGGAACTGTAGTTCCCTTCATCGTCCGTCTGTCTTTTTTTGTCCTGCCGTTGATTGTTGCTGCTCTAGCTGCTGAACCACTGTAGACACAGCCCTCAATCTTAAACAGGTTATGTGTATTGGGTGTCTACAGAAGCCTATTTGATGCAGAAGTCATTGCTATGATTTGACGTATTTTATTTTTATTTTTTTAAAGTCAAAGGCCAGACACACCCAACTGTAAGGCATTTTAAGAGGGTATGTAACACTGAACGCAATCTAGTTACCACCTTTAATCGTCTTTATTCATACATAAATACATACACACACATGAATATAATTTTTTTTTTTTTTTTTTTAGGGTTATAGTGAATTCAACATCTTCAACACATGTAGTATTAACACACATTAATGCTTTATAACTCATTTATAAGGAAAGGATCGCCAAACAGCCTGATCTGTGTTGGCTTGAGTTATTTTCAGTGTGTTGTTTGGCCCTATGTGCGTAAAATATGTTATACGGGGCTGTCAGGGACTTTGAGGCGAGATTAGCGAGGCCCGGTGTCTGTCCTGTCAGTGCTGTCAGGAGAGGGTCACGCTGTTTCAGGCTAATGCTGCTCTGTGATTAAGAAAGGAAAATACATTAATTACAGCTGTTTCCTCTGAACGGGGCGCCATCCCCTCTGAGACCGCTGTCTCTTGTCCACATGCAAAACCACAGCAGCGGTTACGAGGGACACAGCATGTCCCTGCACAAAATGTGTGTGTTTTAACGCATCAAGTAAAAATGGGCATTTCATGACACTTTGTGATTTTGAGTTAAAGGCAGTTAAAACTGGGTACTTTTAACTTGACCTGAGATGGTGGTTTACTTCTTACATGATTTCATTGAAACTAGATGAATCGCTGATTTTTTGACTAACATGTTGAGGATTATATTGCAATTTTTCTCATCATATTTATTGGTAAATCACTGACCATAATTGATAACCATAATCCACACACATGCACATGAACATGCACAAGCACACTCATGCACACGCACACACACACACACACACAGTCACACACACGCGCACACACACACACACAGTCACACACACCTACAACCAGTTCACACTCGCATGAGCAGCAAACACACACAGATATTTCCTGTGATGAAGGTATAAAAACTGGGTGTGAGAAGTGAGAAATCAGTTCTTCTCACCCAAACTCTGCTTTATATTCATCAATATGCCTCATTAAAGCCTAATTGTCTGAAGAATCCGTCTCTCTCCAATTGTTTCAGGATGGGGGAACGTCATAATATGAAAATATTTGTGAATGGAAACCACAACAAATACTTTATTGGAACATACAGCAGACTATTGCAAAACATTTCAAAAAAACATTTAAATGTCCAGATGTTATGTTTTTAACACTCGGTATCATTACACCACTCATGTCTTTACAGTCATTCCCTACTGCTTGAAGAGCAGTGCACCACACACACACACACACTCACACACACACTCTATATCAGAATATCAACACATAAACATGCATACAACCCCAGTTGTTTAAAGTAAAATACACTGCACCCACACTATATATTGGAACACTAAATGTACACACTACCACTCTTCAAGCACACGCTCTGTACCATAACACCACTCGTGCTCTTGTATTCAGCCCCTACTGTTTAAAGGACAATGCACCACACACTCACTCTGTATCTGAACACCAAGCATACACTCTGTCTTTAATGCCGCTCTTGCATTTACGCATCTGCCCTACCACATGTGCACACACTCCCTCTCTGTTCACACACCATAAAGTCCCCATCTCTGGACACAGAGGTGTGTAAACCAGGTTCAGAGTAAAAGTCTGTACCAGAATATTGCTCCAGCCACAAAAAACTCATCATTTGGCTCTTTTCTTCGGCCAGGATGCAGAAGTAACGAGTGAAATCAGTTGGCAGGAGTTTATGGGTGAAACAAAAACGTGGCAGGACTTTTACTTTTGGACCCCTGGATTGCTCACCCCCGTCTACATGCCATCAACTACCGCTCAGCTGTAAACGATAGCATGGGGAGGAGTTGCGACCTGGAACCCTGAACCCCACTGTACCATGACAACCCCCCTGTGAGTGCCCGTCCCTTTGGGGCTCCGGAGGGCTCTGAGCTCCAGCCCTGTGCTCCGCAGGACTATCATTCCCCAAGGCCTCTGTGCTGCAGCTCCACGTGTGTGTGTGTGTGTGTGTGCGTGTGCGTGTCTGTGTGTGCAAAACCCCATCTAATCTCCAGGGGTTCTGACCCTGCCGTCGGTCACAGGTCCAGCTCCTTCAGTTCCTTCGAAAGGCCAGGGCTCTCGGTGAGTCACCTAACTCTCCTGATCTCGTAGTTCCGAGATGAGAGATAATGTTGGGCTTCTGTTATGCTGAGTGAGATCGCCACCCACACAGAAGCGCTTATAACGCACTTCTCGTGTAACCTTTAAAATCCTCTGTTATTTTGACAAGAGCTCTTTGTGTAAGGCAGGATCTCGCACTCAGTAGATTTCCCGGGATAAATTTGCAGGTGAGAATTTTTTTTCCCAGAAATGTTAGATGTGCAGGGTTTCACACCTTTGGTATATGGTTTTTTAAAAAAAACCTTTGTTCTGCTCTTTGAGGACATATTTTTCTCCTGGAAAACTCACGCCGAATCTTGAGCTGATGACATGATACTGAATCCCCAATCCACTGAATGTATTGCATTTATCGGCTTACTTACCTTATCATATCTTTCAATGGCTGAAACACAATAAAATTTTGTGAAATGTATTACTTTAAAATACTTAATTCATAGACGCATAGAGTATTGTATGGAGATGCAGTATCTAATGAATGTGCATTGCACTGAATGTTATGTGTAATTATCACTCCTCCAAAAGCATTGAAGATAAACGTTTAATAATGTGATATTAAAATAAATTTCATGAAGATCATTTTCATCAGTTAGCTGCGTTTGCCCCTGAAGTACCGAGGATCTGAAATAACCTGTAATACAGGTAGGGGAGATAAAATAGTCAACAACAGACCTGCGGAGAGGGGTTATGGGGTTCTGTAATGGTTCTGCAGTCAAGGATAATGGCATAATAAAGAGATAATTTTATTTATATAGTGCATCTCAGTACATCGAGCACATAATGCTTTTCAAACAATAAAATCAGACGAACAAAATAAGACTGGGGGATGAACATTAACAGCACTGCTAGCAAAGAGAAATTGGAACATTAAACGTGATAAAGCAATATTAAAAAACAAAATAATGCAGCCAAATGAATTTAAATCCAAATAAAAATAAACTGAAGTCATGTATTTGAATGAGCCTCGTATTGGGGAAACTAGTCATGTTTTCTTGCACTTGAAGTGGAGTTCCGTACCGAGTTTGCAGGGTCTCGCAAATAGATCTGCCATCTTTGTTTTTTTTTTTTGTTTTTTTTTTCGTCTGAGACTCGCCGGGTATGTGATCTCTGTGCGGAACGCCAGCGTCTCTGCACTGTCAGACACCAAAGGACACTGGATCAGAGCTGTGCCCGGCTCAGATTAGAAGTGATTAATACGTTTTAAAATCAATTCTGAAAGCGAAAAACACAAAGTCAGCAGAAGGACTTCCAGGCCCTGGGCTGATGTGTACTCCCTCCCTGCATGGCTGGACTCTGGTTATAGAGTCAGTCGCAGTCTTGTCAAAAAGTCAGTGTGGGACTCGCTTTCCGATTAACCCAGGAAGATAAACGAGTGCTGATCTTTTATAATCCTGAGCTGGTGCGCATGGGCGGTCATGAATTGTGTAACCCTACCCTTTGTAAAGGCAAACTCTATTTCAACTTCATGTTACTTCGTTATCACCTTCACATCGCGTAAAAGCTATAAATTACTTCATATTCTTGTCTTGTCACCTGCCCTGTTTTAGCCCAGTTGGAAATTTGAGATACTGCACAATGACGTGGATTTTGTATTCTTTTGTCCGCTAGGTACGCATGACTTTCTCATGGATGTTGTTGCAAGCTCAGCTGCAACTAGGGCATGCATGCACTTTTTTCAATCGGAATTATGGTCACCACTGTTATTTGATCGACTGTTTGGTAGATTTGCATCTATCCAAAGCGGCATGTATTTATGATTGAAGACCGTGATGCCAAAAGTACTTCAGTCACAAAATGTCTCTCTTCTGGAAAAGCGGTATGAATATATACTAAATCCATAAAACAAGCATGTTGAAGACCCCAGAGCTAATAATTCTTACATCACAAATGTCCATTTTGAGACAACTGAGAAAATCTTCTTGGGTAACTATAAAGGATGTTTTACGGTGTGTGAAAACATGACTAAAGTACTTTTAGCACTCGACTCTTCATATATTTTTATTTTTTGTTATAAAACTGTTCAACTTTCATACTCTTAAACCTCTACTGCTCTTATCAGTATGTTATATTCTGATTCACTGCAGGGGGGTAAATACTGAGAGGTGACAGATGGAAGGGTGGACGGGGCGCGCTGGTATAAATATGGCCTCGTCCTTCGCCGAGTTAATGGTGTGTTCATTCTCCTGCACGCCTCAACTTCGTTTTATCTCGATGCATCAACACCGTTATTGGTGATGGATGTGACGGCCCAGACTGCCTTGATTTATGCCCTCTCCTGGACTCACCTTTAACCTCATTGGTCCCTCTCGCCTCATCACCCCAGTCCCCTATTCGCCGGCAGTGGGAGCGAGCTCAGGGAGCGTCGGCCAATCGAGTGGCCGCAGTGCCAATAAAAAAGGACTGTTGATGAATGGCGTGGTGGAGCTGCACTAAAGGGATGGCGGTTCGGTTGTAAAATATTAATGAATAGGGTAAGCAGGAGCAAACGAGGCCTCCGTTGGCCTGACTTCTGAATGGGCCACACAAATCAATCTCCAGCCCCAGGGAAACGTGAGAAGTCAAATTTAAACAGCCATGTAGTGTGTGTGTATATGAATATAGCCCATGTATTACACACATTACTCTCCCCCTGTAGTGCAGTGAATTTCAGCAGCTTGTAGCGTCAGGTAAATGCCTAGTTTCAGATGTTCGGATATTAATCTGTCAGTCTGATCGACACGCAGCCCAGAGTTTCATCAGCAGGTGATGTGACACGGTGTTCGGTGTAAGTGACATATCTGAAATCAGCTCTGGTTGCAGGTAAATATGAGATCATACTGAAGATCTTCACACCAGAGCGATCCCTGAGCACATTCTTTTGGCTCCACGGAACACTAATGTTGGCTCCATTGGTTTTTGCCATACCTGCTGCCCTACAGCCAAAATTAGTTCTTGGTACCACAACTTCACATCTCCCATCTTATTCTGTGGACCCTCTTGTCTTAGTCTAAGAAGTTACAGCTAAATTAAAGAAGTTCAATAATGACTCTAACCAACCTGCTTTAGGTAGTAGTAGGTTTCAGTTCATCTGATTTGTTGATCTTTTTTTTCTGCTATCTTTAAAAAAAAAGAAAAGAAATTTAAATGGAGGTTTTTCATAATGCAATGCTCAGTGCACTGCAAGCACCCCTTGCCATACCTGTGAAACCAGATTTATACACAGCATCATCTGTGCAAGCTTAGGCATAGGTATGTGCATATTCCTGTGTTTGGGCAGAAACCTGGTTCATGCAAGTATGTGAGTGTCATCACTTCAGGGAACACGAGCTGAATTTCACGCGTCGCTGTGCTCTGGAGTGAGTCACTTGAAAATTGTTTACACAACGCTAGCGAGAGTCTGAGCATTGCAGCTACATGGAACTTCAGAATAGAAAAAGCAAGAGAAATTTGAGCCCTTTTTGGGGCACTCTGGTGGCACACCGGCTAAAGTGCGTGCACCATATAAGGCTGAGTCCCTCCCATGGCGGCCTGGGCTCAATCCTGGCTCGGGCCATTTGCCACATGGGAAAAAAAATTGAGCCCTTTTGTCTTTGTTCATGGTTTATGACTGTGAGCATGGAAATATAGTGACTAGCAGTACATTGCAGCCTTGAGGACTGACATTTGTTAGCTCCATTGTTGAGTCAGGGTTTATGTTTTGTACGTTCACCAGGGACTCGTTTATGCCAGCTCGGCCAAGCGTCGTCATTTGTGTTTTTGTGCTTGCATGACCCATGTCTCTGCCCTCAGGCTGGAAATATACTTGCTTTTAACTACACGATTGAGAGCGCATAACGAATGCATTGCATATCCTCCGTGTGTTTGGAGCGTTGGTTGCGCCACACCCTCAGAGATTAATGCTATGCATCTGCAAAATGCAGTATGTACATCAACTGTTGGAGGCAGTGCAGGGACAGCAAGGGGGTGTGACAGGGTCAGGGGTCAAATGGCACAGCTGCAGTGGCAAGAATGACGGAAATTTTTGGAGTTAAGTGCGCCCTCTGGTGGGTGGAATCATCCAGTATCACACAAAGTACATTGGCAAGTATGCAAACAATTTCATTCATGAGGCAGCCAATAGTCTATGCGAAGGCATGGTTAAAAAGTACATATATCTCCGGCATTATTGTGCGGTCACATCTGAATGGCGAGGTCGTATTTCCAATCGCTCTTCTAGGCACAGAGCCGTGAAGTTACTGCCAGAAGTCAGACAAGGTCCAGGTTGCTTGGCTCGCCACACTGTAGAACCAAATTGTTTGTGTTCTGTTCAAGCGGCATGATTTATAAAAAGCATTGTTATGGCAAATGCAATCGCGACTCACGTGATGCAGACAAGCCCACGTCGGGCGTGGGGCCAGAGAGAAGTGTGTACACGAGTACAGCCGTTTTCAGGAGAAATTCAGTGTGGACGCCATCACGAAAAGTGCATTTATTTGCACAAAATAACAAAAATGTTAAAATATACTCAAATGTTGACTAAAAAGGATTCGAAAACCACTCTTATTGCAGCCTGTGGTAAATTAGTCAACCAAATGTAATACACTTCTATGTGAAGGCTGCTTTTAGAAACAAAAATAACACAGTAGATTTTTTTTTTTAGTGTAAAATATAAAATACAATGAAAGTGAAGTTAATCACCCAGAAAGTATATTTACAAGGCATATTTACCCTCAGTGCCTGCTGATGCATCATATCCATTTTTTGTTGTCTTTCCTGCATGGTAAAGTCACACCTTCAGCACTCTACATTTGTAGCCTCCACTCACAAACCAGTAGCACCTCGTCACACGTTACTTCCCTGTCTTACTGTCGAAATACGACCGCCTGTGACCTCCCACACATTCTTCCACATACTTCATTTTTATTACAAGCCATAAAACCATACAAGTAATTAAAAGTGTGAAACCTTTCGCATGCAAATGCTCTCTCCGGGAACGTCATCAGCAGTTAAAACCATTTCGAGCAGCACTTGAGGCGAAATCGGTAGGACAGCCGTGTTGCTCGTGTGCCTCCCCCCATGTCTGCTGGTCTGACTTTTGATCATGTGACCAGACATTGGCTTGATCTTTACTTCGGTTGGGCAGCTCTAATTGGCACTAATTCAATTAAGCAATTTAGATTTATGTCTAATTTCCCAAACTATTTGGGGATGTATTTGATTGTACTGGGTCTTGACAACTGAAGCATGTGAAAATGGAAGAAAGATGAATACTTTTTATTTAATACATTTTTTAAGGTCTCAAAACTCTGCTGAAACTCCATTGATCTTTATTCAGCGCAAGATGTCGGCATCAAGCCTATGTCAAAATGTTAGCTTTTACTTGCTAACTGTTGTAACAAACAAAATTCCCCCTGTGTAAATGAAAGGCATGACATTATACAAAAGTGCAAAATTGTGCTCTAGTTCATATGCATTTCTCTTGCTCTTTCCATTTTAAAACGTTTAGCTACCTAGAATTCTCTGTCAGTCATTGTCAACACCAGTGGTTCTCAAAATCGGCCCTGGCGCCCCCCTGTGTCTGCTGGTGTTTGTTCCAACCACAGTTGCAATCAGGATCTTAACAACCTGTTGATTTGTTTTAAGTAGGTGCATTTATGCTAATATCCACATTGAGATATAATGTAAATATCGGCAAAGGGAAACAATTAATCAACGTAAATAATCAAAAGGTTCCTCATTGGTGAAACTCTTGACACATGGAGGTAAAACCCAACAATTTACTTACACCTGTTGTGTTTTGTGTTGATCTAATTTGGTTCAGGCAGGTTACTTGGGAAAAACTCAAAACACCTGTGTTCAGAAACCTTATTTGGAGCTCACTGATTTTCTCAGAGTCTAATTTGATTGTTTAAAAATGTTTTCACCTGAAAATCCTAACAATATTGAAAATTAAGCCCAATATGTCTAAGGGTTTTTATTCTTCATGGCAGAATGTCCATCCAAATGTGACTTAAGATGGTAAACAACTACACCAAACAAGGAATGCAGGTTTAAAATTCTAGAATTGCAATTATGGTTGGAACAAAAACCAGCATACACAGTGGGGCGCCAGGACCGAGTTTAAGAGCCACTGGTCTACAACCATGACTTTTGTCCGTATCGCATCTTGCATACATGTCGCAGCAAATTTTCTGACCATCGCTAATCTGTGCGTTAGTGACCATGGGAAACGCGTGGCAACCATCATGCTGAGTTATGTCAAGTGTAATTCCAGCTTAATGCCTTTATCAGCTCCCATAATGCATCTCTGCTGGCTCATATTTTCATCAGTTGTCCTCTCGTCTCAGGCTTTGCTTTAATGGCATCTAAAAAAAAGACAGAACAGTGTGTTTGTGTTGAGTACACACACACACCCTGAAACTCTTCCACCTTGCATTCTCACTCACATAGGAATAGCTAAGCTTACAGTTATATGGCTACATGCTTGGCACTCGCGTCATGAGAAAAGTGCTCAGAGGTAAATTATGGCATTGGCATATGGGAACAATAATGTGAACAAAAGTTTGTGACTTTTTCACGGCCCTTTCCCTTCTGAAGGAGCCTGCTTCCCTGATATCTTTGGCTAGATCCCCCAACTGCCACACAGTGAATTTGTAAACTTGTCGCTATCACTGGATGAACTGTCACATAATTCCAGTGTGCGCAGGGAAGCAGAGGATGGACTCTGTTCCGAGAGGACACGGTGAGAGCTGCTGTCCCGCGGTGAGGCTAAATTTCGGGAGAGAGAGGGAGAGAGAACAGACATAGTGCTGTGCAGTGGCTTCGTTTGTTATTCCCCAGCAGTGATCATGATGCTGGATTGTTGGGCCCAGGTTAATGCTGGCAAGTATTAGAGGAGGAGAGGGTAAACATGAATGCTCATACACACTCATGCATATGCAGGAGGCTACTTTATGCTGTAGCTAACATATCTTATATTGTGAACCTATTTAGTTGTCCCTGCGACAGCACATAGTGGAGCGGGGGATATTGCTGTGGCGGTCGTCCATCTATCCATCCGTCTCTTTTTTTGGCCGTCCGTCTGTCCGTATAAATGGGGGCAAGTTTTCTAAGAAAATGCTGTGAATAGCTGAATGAAATGTTGCGTTTGTTACAGCCTTGATGGGGTTCAGAGGGGGATTCCCTGGGTGGAGGACAACTGTGCAGACAGTGTCGTCGTGTTTGATATGCAACTCAACACTGGGTGTTTTTCTGAGGCAAATCTGGAAGCTTTGGGTTTGGGAAGCTTTGGGATTGCTGGGCTCATCTGTGAAACAGTACAGAAAGCAGAATGCTGTTTATTTTATTTATGTATTTTTTTGTTTTGTTCCTGGTCCAATGAAACACTTTTTTTACTGTATTTGTCATTGCTGTGGGCTGATGAATGTGAACGGGGAGGGGATAAGTAAGCGGTGATGCTCCATCTATGTTCTCCATCTATGGTAATGGGTCAGAAGGGAATCCCACCCCCCACACTGGAGTAAACGGGGGGGTATGAACAGGAAGTGCCTCAGACTGATAAGGCATCAGAGGCCATGATTGAGTTATACCGCCGAGCAGACAGGCTAATCCGAGCCACCGCCCAGCCCCCGCTCATACATTACTGCGTAACGAGACGCGATCTAGTATCGCTTACAGCTATAGCGACCGGCTGACAGACGATACTGCAGTAAACAGTACTTAGGGCCGCCTCGACAGCCCAAACAGCGATGAGCGGCGCATTACGCGGACGACCGAGTCGCTTCTTCAGATCTCGGGGGTCGTTCCATCGCGAGCGCTTCCTGCTGCCGCAGCAAACTGGGTCATACCTGCGCCAGAAAGCCCGCCGTCAACCCTACTGATGAATAACACCGCCAGGTTGAAGTTCGGTTTGTGCAGGCGTGACGGAGCGCCAGTTCATCTCCCAATCAGCCAAAGTCAGATGACGGGATTGGTGAAGGCCTCCTGTTTCAGGGAGGTGTTAGCATTGAGCACCCAGCTGCCTGAACAACATCCCCCCCACCCCAGACTCACCCACTCACCCTCTCCATCCCTGTGTAAACATCCAGCAGTCTGACAGCGCGGTCGCCACGTCTGCCGGTGCCTGCCGCGCACATGCCAAGTTTGCCTCCTGAAGGTCAGCCGCGTGTGGGAGGGAAGTGGCTTTGATATTTATCCCCTTGTAATTACCTGTTGAATTGCGAGAGGCTGCAGCAGATGTTGAATATTATTACTTTGCTGGATGAACGGTGAAATAATAGCGAGTCCAGCTGGTCTGAGATCCCCATTAAAAATCTGTCACTTCGGTTTTTCCAGGCACTGGAATATTGACTGAATATCTCGCAATGATACCGAACGCAGGCACTTGTAACGGTTAACCCTTAGAGCACTAAATACAACTATTGTTACTCATCGATGTAAGACAGGGATACTCGCTCTTTTCCAGAATGAGCCGGTGTGGGTGCAGGCTTTCATTCTGACCATACAATTTCACACCTGATTCTTTTAATCTAGGGTTCAGTGGTGGTTCGAGAACCGGGAATTTGGGGGAGGGGGGGGCGCTGACACGTCCCTTTTTGACAATTAAGTCCTGGCTGTTTCTCTATCATTTTCCTTTACCGATGCGTTTTCCAATTATCGTAATTGGCAACTGAAGACACGGTTTCTCTCCATATGCGATGGGACAGCGATGAAATCATGAGCTAAATTCAGTACAGTGGCGGAACCAGAACTGAGAATTGAAACATAACATACGTCTAAAACAGCTATTAGTCCAGGCCTGTTCTCAGTCATTTTCATGATTAAGAAAAGGTTCACTCCGAGAGCGCTCCACACTTGTTGTTGTGCTGCTTGTTCTCCCTGATAACGTAAGAAGACAATCATTCATCTGGACGCGTATTTGCTGGATTTAAATCAGCGTTATTCAAATTTGCATACCTGTCGACTCTCACGCAAATAGCTTGAGCAGAACGCAGTCTATTTAACTGCCGAGTGCCACTTTTTTTTTCTCAACCCACACCATACCGTGAGCAAAAGGCAGTTTTTCATTGGGACGCAGACCTGATCAATCAACGCAAAGCACTGGCCTATTAATAAATAAATTCTTTTTCTGTAATGAATTTCGCCCATGATTTCATCGCTGTTCGATCGCATATGGAGAGAAATCATGTCTTCAGTTGACAATTACGATAATTGGAAAATGCGCCAGTAAAGGAAAATGATTGAGAACTAGTCAGGACTAATTGTCATAAAGGGACGTGTCTGCGCCCCCCCAATTCCCGGTTCTCGAACCGCCACTGAACCCTAGATTAGAAGAATCAGGTGTGAAATTGTTCGGTTAGAATGAAAGCCTGCACTCTCACTGGCTCATTCTAGAAAAGAGCGAGTATTCCTGATGTAAGATATCGAAATCATAGCTGTTGCAAACCTATCGTGTGGCCACTTGTTTGAAAACAAGTGTTTCAAACAAGTCGCCACATGATAGGTTTGCAACAGCACTAGATAATTAAATTAATATATTTATAATCCATCCAGATAACTGGGGACAGGTTTTCTAAGAGACTTACCTTACCCAGATGAATGAAATTTTGCTTTTGTGCCATAGTAGTTATGACCTTGATTGGGTTCGAAAATGGGATTTCCATGGTGATGCTCATGATAGTATTGTCTGGTTGAAATTTGTATGAGTGTAAGGAACTGAACTTTAATGAGAAAAAGATTGCAAGCAAACGGGGGGGGGGGATTGAAACCACAAGCCTTCTGTGAAAGTGTACAGAGTTAATATAGAGAAGCCAAAATCTATTTCATAACAGTGGGAAATATGAGAAGCAGCAGGCTCCTAATTTCCTCGCGCAAAACATGTTTGTTATTCCAGTGCTGCTCTTGCTTGTTATGGGCTATATTCATGAGCTGGGGGAGGTCGGGCTTGTTCGAGCTGAGGGGACCGGCTGTGTGTCCGCGATCCCCTGTCTGGCCTCTGGGGGCAGTGTGGAGTCTCGCCCGGGCAGAGCAGCCTCAGGCGTTTGTTTAGCACACCCATCTGTTACTGGAGGTCACCCCCCCACCCCAC
This sequence comes from Gymnothorax reevesii, assembly GCA_029721435.1. NCBI lineage: Eukaryota > Metazoa > Chordata > Actinopteri > Anguilliformes > Muraenidae > Gymnothorax > Gymnothorax reevesii. The sequence goes on along the minus strand of CM056587.1, from coordinate 61,933,982 downwards.
TCTGACCTCCTGGCTGCTTGGGAACAAGGGAGTATTGGGGGAGGGAGTGCGACCTGAGGACCAACTGGGGGCTGGTATTAAGGGGTTTTCACAATTGCAATACATAGGCAAATATTTGCATTGATATTACATTCACTTTTATTCAAAAGTGGGCGATGAATTATTTCAGACATTGGTCCTCTGACTGCGGTGAAAATCCTTATCTTTTTTGTTGACGAAATTCATCTCAAGTTCCACCTTATTTTATCCAAGTTATTTTGCACCTTTGACCAAAAGCAAGTGAGTTCAGGCTTTTTGACCCCTCAAGGTGGTGATTCTTCCTTAAAATCTTCAGAAAATTAGCTACAAATTGGTGGTGTTAATATTGCTATGCTAATGTCATCAACAATTTAGCTTTTCCAGTAACACAATGTTGTATAGCCTCTAGTTTCTGCTGTACAAAGCTTTTTGTGAGATTACCATAGAAGGAAGCTAACTGGCTGAAACTACCTTATGAAAGAGGATCCTTGAGCATTATTCACATCTTGGAGGTGAAGAGTTAAAAATGCATAGCATTTGTGAAAAATGTGGATATTCAGTGAGAGAGGTTACCAGTGTTCATTTATTTTAATCATTTCGAAATGTGCCGAGAATGATTGATCGGCAATCAGCATTATTACTGTATAAGATGATTTATATGCCTATTTTTTCAGTAATCATTTCCTTTCTGCAGACAATTTCCCTTACTTTCTAATGTCAGTCCTATTTTAAGTATTGGTTCATTAATAGAAGGGGATTGTGATGAATTGTGCTTAAGACTGAGACGCTTTTCCTTATTAAAAAAAAAAGTTATTTGAAAGTCTGCAAGCATTGCCTCCTTAAATGGTGCAGTATATCACCGTAACTAGATGTGACATTTTGACATTATCTCAGTCCCTGTTTGATACGAATCATGGATGCCCATTTCCAAGCGTACTGACTGTGATGTGTTTTATGAATGCAACTATCTGTTTTTTTTTTTTTTTTCAGTTTGGACAAAACATTGCAGTGGCACAACTGCTCTCTGCTCTTTCTGGTTCCAGAGTCATAATTACTCACACGTGAAGAATTCTGCTGAGTTTTGGTGAGCCAACAGGAAAATAATGAAGCCAATGAGGCTTTTGATGTTTGGATGACTTGGTGCTTTTATATGAATTTTAATTGGAGAAATCAGAAATATTCCTCGTTTTATTTTACTATTGGCCCCTCTGACACAGTTAAGCTTTTTGGTCTGTATGAGAGAGTGTATTTGGAGTCTTAGGGCCATTTCCCCATTCAAAGCTTAGATGTACATGTACTTTATAGAGCCCTGTGGGGTAATTTGTCATCTGCATTTGACTCATCTTAGTTACTTAGGAGCAGTGGGCTGCCAGAGTGCAGCATCCGGGGACCAACTCCGGTTCTACAGCCAGAGTCTTGGTCAGGTGTACTGGTAGGAGTGTCCCTATCGAGCATGTTTTTCAGAGTGGGGGAAACCCACGAGAACACAAGAAGAACATGCAAACTCCACACAGAGAGCTCCTGGCCGGCCGGGGCTCAAACCCGGAACCTCCTTGTTGCATGGCAACAAAGCTAACCACTGCACCACTGCACATGTATATACTGTATCGGGTTTATAGGTTGCTACCATTTTACTTCCAACTGCTCAGTTCATATTTCAAGAGGAGCCAATGCAGAAGTTTCATTGTGTTTAATTGCAAGGTAATGAGTATGTATAGTAAACTATATCGCTGATGGTGCTCAGCACATGTAGGTGCTTTTGAATCTGGAAGAGAGTTTGCGGGTTTGTTCTTGATTTTAGATTCTTCCAAATTATAAAGACTGATACACTCCTTCATTAAGGGGAACACCTGGATCCATTAGCCATGCTGGGGCAGAGTCGAGTTATTGCTGTCTGTAAAGACTCGGCCCTCGTGTTTTCCTGCTCCCCCCCCACATGATTTACTGCCCCCAGCCATCTTCGTCCACTGAAAGAGTTCCCTAATAAAGTGCTTAAGCACCAGTGTGGAATAGATGTGGGGGCCAGAATTTGGGGCCGGAGAGATAATTCAATCCCTCTCTTTAATTACCTCTCAGAGAGGGGGGTAAATGACTATTGATTGCGGCGGGGCAGGTCTGAGGAAGGGCTTTTCTGCCTGTCTCGATGCAATGCGCCACTGCGCTTCCAAAGTAGCATTTAAGTAAAAACAGGGACGGGACGGGCCTGCCCGTTAGCTGCGTACTCAATTAAAGCGCACGACTCCGGCCTCGGGTACGCCAGGGTCAGAGGCCCTCCTGTTCCCAGTATCCTGGTACAGGGGCCAATTGTGACGACGACGGCGGGCACAACTCGCCTCGCTTATCTAATACAGAGGGGTAGGCTTTGGCCCCTTTGCCTCATGACTGATGGCTTTAATTTAGTGGCAGATACAGCAGGACGTGCGGCGGTGTCCAGTCGCGCTGTATGATGAATTGGACATGACTGGAAGAGGAGCGTTTGCACGGCGCGCTGGCGTGAGAAGTGGGGCGATGTGTTCACTGCAAACTGGGCAAAGTATCGGCGAGCTGCGCCGAATTAGTCCCTGAGCGATTTGTATTTTGTATAGTCAGTATAGTTTGATTAGACAAACATAAGAGCATACAAGCCTATGCGTATCAGCAGGCTCAGTTGTATCCTGTCTACGTTGCGCGCATTGCGCTGCTGAAATAGACACAGTTTATAGAAAAAAAGACTCGCAAAACTGGCCTTGAAGTGTGCAGTTACATTTACAGGATTTAAATGAGATAAAGACATAGTCAATGGGAATTATTTTGAATGAAACAAGACCGGAGGGTTCCTGCTTCTGTATACATCTGTCTTCGGAGGAGGGATTCAATGAAAAAGGTTAGGCTGCAACTTTTGCTTTTTGTTTTGGAATGTATACCGTACTCAACAAAGTCGAATGCTGACATTTTTTCCTGTTTAAAATGCGAACTGCCCGTGCATTTGGGTGGACCCCCGGTACGTTCATTGCATGGTTCTGTTGATTCTAGGGAGGCATATATTGTTTGATCTTCCCTGAAAGTGGAATGTCTGTTCTGTTAAAATAAGGTATATTTCAGAATTCAGATATTACTGAGTTAGTGAGTTGTACTTGTTTCTTATAAGTGTTGAAATGAGTTTGTGAGCTCGGAAGTCGGAACTGCTAGTTTCATTGCAGGGTGAATGTTCTGATCGTTTAATCAGCAGTTTATTTAATGAGTATATGTGCTGGCTTGGGGGACTTCGAAGAAAAATGGACAAAACTCTAAACTTTATGATGGGGAAAAGGCATATTTTGTGTTTAGATAGGTTACTGGTGACCACTGATGTTCAACTGCACTGATATTGATAAATTCTTGCTAAACTCAACCAGAAAATCATTAGTTCATATTAAATGGCATGCCTCAGAACTTTATTTGTCTTAAATACATGATTATTTTATGATTTGACCGTGCATCATTTTTAGGGATCTCAGACTTTGGGAAGACACTTGGATAGCTGTACTATTTGGCTAATAGCATGTAGGTAATCTAGAATGTAATGTTGAATTCTACTTGTGGTCAAGGAGTTTATGATCCGAGGAATGTATAGATTTCAGCCCCAGCAGTTTTTTAATTCCCAGTATTTTTTTTTTTTTTTTTTTGCAATTCAATAAACTGAATTACGATGTACAGCTATAAGTATCTTTTCTGAATCAAGCCACATATTTTTTTTATGGAGCTTAAATTTTGAATTCTAAAACACTAAATTGGGTAACCCATAAATAGCCAAATTAGGCTTCTGCGCAAAGGGTTTCATAAAATCTGTATTAAATTCTGTGGGTCGTACATCAGAAGGTAGAAGATTAGGTTCTGAATAGGATATTGATGCGGAAAAATTCATGAGGTCGCAGAATTAGTCTACTCAGAGTTTGGACTGCATTCATAAAGAATCGCACACATTCTGCTCTTTATTTTCATTCTAGCCACATCGCTAAATGGCCGACTGCAGACAAGAGTGGCCACAGCTCTTTTTTAATGGATCTCCCCGTACCTGTTATAAAAGTTACTCTTCTGTTATGAATCGATTCCTCTCGGCACACGTTTTTATACACAACCCTTCTGAAGGGAAAATGGCCGCCCCTCTGTTTCACCCACTGGGTCATTTTAATGGCTTTACAAGCCTGAAAAGAGAGTGATTTTTTTCTACAGCAGCTTTAAATCATCAAAAACTCGAGGTCTGCCTTGTTTCTCAGCGTGATGTATTACTAGAGCACAGGGGTCAAGGTGAGCTGTTTTTCCCGGTTCAAGGTTGCAGCGGTGACTAGATAAAAGTGTGATCTCAGAAGTGACATTCTGGAGAGGGAAAAAGATGTTGAGCAGCAGGATTGTAGGGGGACGGAGCTGAAAAGCTGAATTTGGAAAAGAGCGCTATGCGATGTAGGGAATGTTCCCTTTTATAACCTCTCCAACTCAATTCACAAGGACAGGCAGAGTTAAGAGGACAAAATCTGTAGGGGGGAGAGCACCAGGCCTTCAGCTGTGGTGAGAACAGTCCAATTACGCACCGTCACATCGAGCGTTGAGAAACCACACGCCACAACACCTCCGCGAACTCCCGGAGTTTTGATATCACTGGAGCTCGTATTAAACGACTTTGCTTCAAAGGTTAATAAGGTTTTGACTCATTAACTTCCCACATCCCTCTGCTTTTGGAGCGCTGGTTGAGGGGGTGGGCGTGTAGGAGTTTCGGGTCGACGTCCTGCTGGTCAGGAAGGGCATGTTTTAATTGCTTCTCTCGCGCTCGGACAGGGGAGTTTGGCTTCCCCGATGCATCGCTGCCGATTCAATGCTCCGGTCTACGGGGGCGGAGGTGCGGTGGGGGGGGGGTGTAATTAACTCGTTTAATTGAGTTTACTCAGTCATGCTGTCCAATTCTGGATCCAAGATTAGTATATCCCCGAACGCCGAATGGCGTTCCACGGATATTATGTTTTTGGTCCGACAACACTACGCGTTAACGCGATAACTTCTGGAATATTTCAATTAAAAATTTCTAGTTTTTCATATAAGTAAGTATCATAAAGAGGAAGAACTGATTCGATTTTGGACAATTTACGATGTCTAGATTGGCCACCAGGGGCCAAAAACTGAGTTACGTGTTAACGCGATAATTTCGGTAATATTTCAATTACAAATTTTGCATATTAGTAAGTGTCATAAAGAGGAAGAACTGATTCGATTTTGGACAATTTACAATTTCTAGATTGGCCACCAGGGGCCAAAAACTGAAATAATCACTGTTTTTATCAAATATCTGGAAATATTTGTCCGATTCACCTCAAATCAAATGCAAATGAAATGCCGTGACCTGAGAATGTGTCCCACGATGACATTATACCTGTTTGGTTCAAAATTTTGACACAAGGTGGAGCTTTGTCGCATAAAATTCACCATTTTTGCCATATCTTTGGAACTATTTGTCCAATTGACATGAAACTATGTGCAACTATAAGGTCATGACCTCACAACATGTCACATGATGACATCATACCTGTATGGTTCAATATTTTGCCACCAAATGGCGCTTTGTGGTGGAAAAATGACCATTTTGGCCATATCTTCAGAACCATTTGTCCAATTGACCTGAAATTAAGTTCAAATGTAAGTCTATTCAAGGTCTATTCAAGGATTGGGGAATTAGAGGATTGGGGGCGTTCAGGGATATACCCCCAGCCATCGCCTCCGACGGCATAAGCCTAGTTTATTTTTTTCTTTTATTATTGCAAGTGGACGAAGGCCAAGCTCATCTTACAAGGCCACACTCGAAATATCTTATCACGTGCAAGTGCACTAGTCATGCTTTTTGTTGTGTTTTAGTTACTTAACTGTGACTGGTATCAAATGCTATGTACGTGTCGCGGTCTTTTGTACCATACTGACCTGATACTAATGAGTTTTCCATGAGGAGGTCAAGTTTTATCAGAAGTAGTGTCCAGGCTCCTAAAAGTACATGTATACATGTAATATATTTCATAAGAATCATGGTGGTACAGCACTCACAGTAATTAAATGTCATGTTAGAGTTCAGTTAGCCAAAAATTTCACAGCTTTGAGAGGGGGCATGTTTACTGTCTCTGCACATACAATTGGACAGTTAGTGCACCAATCTGATGCATTCATATATACTTATATGATGATTACAACAATTTACTGCAATGTGACGCATTTATGAACACATTGTGGTTACAGCACTGATGTGCAGGTATATAACATGACACATGGTCCCCCACTGAATCTTTATTAACGCATAATTACGAAGGTATTATATCAATGCACTTTACTTACATAATTATGCAAATCATATCCCACTTTTAAAGCGAGAGCAGCCTTTATTTATTGCATGCCATGTCATATTCTGTTGAATTCAGTAGCGTCACTGCTAGTGGTATTGAGATATTTCACCTCTGCCGAGAGCGTATGTAGAACGATATAGGGCCCCTCAGTATGAGTAATTATGCGGCGCATGAGCCACATTAGATAAGCTTTTAGGAGCACATCCAAGTGGCGGGCTGTCCCGTGAATCATAAAATGCAGTTGGTAATGGAAAAATAAAGAGGGCGAGAGAGTAAAGAAAAGAAATTTAATTCAAATTTGGATCAAAAAGGAATCAACTCGAACACCTTAGTGAAATCCTTTGTAATAAGGGCAAAGTCATTTGAAGCTGCATCAATAATGTGACCAGTCTGAGCCTCTGCCACTAATACCTCATTATTGGGGAGTTTCAGAGAGGTAATCCTCCTTAAACTGGGGAATGAATCCTGAAGGTGTTCTTTTGTTTTATATTTATCAAACGGATGACGTCGCCTTTAATGTTGTCTGATCTGCACATGATGCCCGAGGCTCCAAGGCCACAACCTTTAATTCTTACATAAACCCTTAGAGCGCTGAAAAAAATGTAAAAAATGTATAAATAAATGTCATTATTTCCTGCTGTTGAAAACCTATCATGTGGCGACTTGCTTAAAAGAGCTGCCCACAGGGGAGCTCTTTTAAACAAGTCGTCACATGATAGGTTTTCAACTGCTTTGATTTTGGTATCTTACGTCATTGAGCAACAATTGCTGCATTTAGCGCTCAGTTATGACGATGTGGATTTGACTCATAAACCACTGGTAGTTTCTGAGGCATTCTTTTATTGGGCGCAATGATCATTAGCTGTGATATTTCAGTCAACTAAAGCAAGATTAGCGTGGTGTTTACAGCATCGGTAGCACGAAAATGCCTGTGGTTTCTCTTTGGGGGGCTAACATTTGGGGCAGCGAGCAGTTTTGACAAGTCTGACAAGCGGAAGGCGAACTCCCCGAAGATCCCCTGCGCTGTGGTAAATTAAGGAAGAAAAGAGCCCTGAGTCATATTGTTGTGATTTATTCTTGCGACTGCGGCCACACTGCGCGCCGTGGCACCCCTGCAGTCCTGCTGTCCCGTTCAGAAGTGATTGTAGTGCTCTGATCTCAGAACATCCTATTTCTCCTCATGTTAACTCCGGCATAAGAAGAAGAGGCTGTCAATCTAGAACTTTGTTCTGTGCTGAAAAACAGTTTGATTGCTCTCTGCACAATACTATTTATTCATTGAAATGGTTTGTCAGGATTGAATTGCACACAGAATCAGGTTATTAATACACTCACATGGTCTTATATTGTCATGCACTGTCATAGTGAGGAATCACAATTTTAATTATTACTACTGTTTGAGACTCCGTGCGTGTATGTGTGTTCAACCTTGCTCTATTCATTTCCCAAAATTACCTCTCTGTTGTCCTTGTCGTATACCATCCCTCTTTGTTCGTATGAACAATATGATGCCGTAGTCACATGCTAAAAGGAAATTGAGACCTACGGGGAAATTAAATTTTCCTAACTGAAGAATACCCAGGCGTTTGGCACCGTTATTACCTCTGTGAACAGAGCTGATAGGGGCAGTGTTTTCACTCCAACCCCTCTGCCCATCTTTGTGTCTGTCTCTCTGCCTGTCTTTTAGGCAGCTCTTATCTCCAAAAGTTATGAATAGATTTGGCCGGGAATTGATTAAACTTTCGCCCAGACCGGCCAAAATAACACATTCTCATCCCAACTCGTCATATAGTGACTCTACCTGATCAACCTGATGCCTCTTGAACATGGGTGTCCTTATTTGACACTTAGGGTGAAGGCTCCGGTTAAGGGTAATGGTTAAGGATGCCAAAAGTCTTGTTCATCATATAGACCTCTAGTTCTCAAATCATGGTCCCCACGGTCCGAGAACTGCTGGTTTTACGCCCCCCCTTTTACCTGGGAGTCAGGTGTAAGGACAGTCTGGCCAATTAGAGGCACTGAATGTTCATTTAATTACTTGGAATAAAAGAGAACCTCAAACTGAATTTGGATTCGAGGTCCAGATTTGAGGATCCCTGGTATCGACGCTCGGTCAGGTAACGCCGCTATATGTCAAGTCAGGATTAGACTGGGCTTGCCAAAGGGTGGCACTAGGCCTGGCTTAAATCTAACATGACGCCATGCCCCTCCCCCTGCTGTTCTCCAGAGACGTTTGGGTTTTCAGTCCCTGTGATCACCATCTCCACCCTGTCGTCACCTTGGCTGATTTTCCTTTGTCAGTTGCGGCCCTTCCATGAACCGTCACCGACTCTTACTTTAATCCCCTCTCTCCTGTCTCTTCCTGGGCAACATGGGAGGTGTCTCATGTGTCTCTGTCAGCTCTGCAATATATACTGTGCTCTGTTTCTTTATTACGTGCTTCGATCTGGTTCTGAATTCAGCCTTCACCGACTGGATACGCTTTCTCAAAATAAAAGATTCATCTGCACCCGCACTTGTCCGCAGTGAAGGGATCAATCGATAGACATAGAGTCAGCGCGTATTTTTCTGATGCTGTGAAATGTTTTGGAACAATTATTCTGAGGGCTCGGAGGAACTGATAACGTTTTCAAGAAAATTAGCAAAATGGAGTGTGACCGCGGGCAGCGTTTCGCCCAGAAAAAGCATTTTGTCTCCCCTATTATGCCATCCTCAAGCTTCAGCTATTTTTTTTCTTTGTGAATAACATGTTATGTTGGCGTGTCGAAGCATCAGCAAAGACCGAATAGATTTGTATTAACTGTTAATGGACACCTTTAGGGGAAGAAAGCTAATTAAAAATCATACCAAGGTCAAGCACATGTAATGAGTTTCGATGAGTTTAATGTGGCTGGTGCGTTTAATAATGTCTGACTGGAAAATCCATCCAGCACATTTAGTTACTGACAGGTCGTTTTAATAGCTTTTTAATCTTAGCTTAACTCTAATTAGCACATTTATAGTAGAGATTTTTAACAAAAGCATGGTAATTGCAGTACCAATACAGAGGCCTGGATTTACCTTTTCATCCATTTATTATTTTATTACATTTTTTTCTTTGCCACCACAGAATCAAAGCAGTGTGGACACTGAACTGAAATTATAGCTGCTTTACTGCTGTTTTAAATACAATTCCAATTGAACAACATGATGGCAGATTTTTGAGACTGTATCCTACCATTGATTTATGCATACTTTGGGAAGTACAGAAAAATATTTTCTCATTGTAGTCTGCTGAATCCTGTTAATTTGGGCTTTTTTAGTGCATTCATGAGACATGACGATGGATCTGTCTAAAAACCAGTCATGAAGTGTGTGTGTGTGTGTATATATATATTTGTGTATATATATATATATATATATATATATATATATATATATATATATATATATATATATATATATATATATATATATATATAATTGTAAGGAAAATATATTATTCCTTTATATTATAAAGGAAAATTTGACCTCAGATAATTTTGTCTAAAAAATCTTTAGAACAAACTAAATCACTGTGATCAAAAGGCGGATCAGCTTTACAGTCATGCTGAATAGATTGAATGTGCATGTTGGTTTGTTTTTGATCTCTGATGCTTTATTAAGTTGACAGATGGATACAGATATGATTTTGATGGGTGATTTATGGTGTACAGTAATGATGCCCAAATTAGTTGCTGGAGATCAACTGACCTGTAGGACTTCATTTCACAACCCAAACTGCTGCCCCAGGTTCTATTAAACAGTCACTCAGTGAGATTTCTGGTTGTTGAATGCAGTACACTTTTTCAAGTTTGGGGAGAAATCCTTCTGGATGGTAGGCCTTTAGGAACAGGGTTTGGCAACCCCAGTTTATGCTGGAGTGTAAATTATTGTCCTCTCTGACATGTTTAACATTTAATTTTATCTCTCAGGGGTGTCCTGTAACTTATTTTGAGCTCATTTATATATCATAGCATTTCCTGCTGTGCACACAACCCATTTCTACAGCTGGATATTTACTGACCCAAGTATGTTCGCCTTTGCTTTAGATGGTCGCTGCAAATGCTCAAAGGAAAACACAATGGCTATATTGTCTCCAACATCTTTTTTCCTCCAATTGAATTTTCCGATGTGATAGAGTTCAGAGACGTGACCAAGCATGTGACCCCCCTATTGCAGACTGTGACATCACCCCCTTGCGGACCGAAAACAGTATGATTAGTTCCTGTGGCTGGGGACCCTGCCCTGAGCTGCAGTCAGCGGTTAATCATAATCCTTATTTGGCAGAGCAAACAGCTTTTCAAACCATCAGCAACCTTTACCCGCTACCCCGAGCCAGTTTTTTGTGTGGAATAAAAATGTCTGTCACTGAAGACGCATTGCGATATGTCTGGCCTAAATGGAAGATTTAGTTGGTTTTGTTTAGTGGATATTGTATGGAGTTAAATTACTGCCAAAACCTTGTATACAAACCGAACATGTTTTACAAATGCACCACGATTCACAAACAAATACAATGTGATTTGCAAATATAAAAATGATTCACGTGCAAACAAAGTGTGGTTTGCAAATATAAAAACGATTTGCAAACAAATACAGTGTGATTTGCAAATATAAAAACGATCCACGTACAAACAAGGTGTGATTTGCAAATATAAAAACGATTTGCAAACAAATACAGAGTGGTTTGCAAATACAAAACACCATTAACAAACGAATGTTTTCAGTTTTACAAATACAAAACGTACCGATTACAAGTATACGACGAGAACCATTTCCTACGAGTACAAATCACTTTTGGCAGTTTTCTACCGCTGACATGGCGTAAAGGATTTTCTCACAAATGTCCTCACTGTTATTGTCCCTGTTAAACAGCAGGTGGGGCTATGACTCAATATCCTAGATCTCTACACCGTGAAGTTGAACAGAATAGAGAACGGCCGCCAGCGACAACCGTGGACATGAGGATGATGGCTGAGGCTAAATAAAAACGCAGTGTCTTCGTGTTCGAAATAATTCCGTGTCCGACAGTGGGATGGTGTCAATATAACTACGTGTCCGACAGTGGATTATTGTTTTTAATCTCATGAAGTCTACTGAATCTTTTAGATAGCCTATTAAACGTGAATGTTTGATCAGATGGCTCAGTTCTTCAAGATGGGTACCCAATCAATGTTTCTGTTTAAGCTCTGCTCAATAAAGTGTTCTGATTGATAGTGATATATTTTTATTTTCCATTTCGTCATAAATCTGGGCCCGTATTCACAAAGCATCTTATCTTAGCGCTAGGAGTACTCCTAAGTCGCGCTAAAACATTTATGATAAAACAATCTTAAAATTCACAAAACCGCTGAGAGCAACTTTTAGTGAAGAAAATTGGTAACTCCTAGAATAGGGGTAGCTCTGAGATAGGCGGGAGTAATCTCCGTTGCTATGGCTGATGTCAATTCTCATGCACGAGTCTTGGAACAATGAGCACGGTGATTGGTTGTTTGGTGGCAGGGCAACCCATTGAAAAAAATATCCCACATACAACCCATGGAGGAAAAAATGAGAAAATAGTCCAAGGGACTGGTTTGTCCAAAAAAATAATGGCAGTTGTTACGGGTTCGGCAGTTTTCAAATGCATTTCAAAGTAGAGAGGTACGACAATCCCCTTTTTAAACACTGCCCTAACTCTAAGCCTAACCTAAACTTTAACATTGACATTAAAATAATTTTCTTCCATACAATAATAATAATTTAAAACACGGTTACTTTTAAGCAAGTTATTGTTAACATACAAAGCATTGGTTTTTTTAGATTCGGTTTAAGATAATAGTATATTGAGCACTTTTGAAAATTGCAATGCACGGTCCCCGCATATCACGCTCTAGGCAAATAAACGTAGGCCTACATAGGAAAGAGATAATTGTAAAAACATTAATAGCATTAAACAAGTTATTAATGAAACGCGTCACTTGCCCTAATAGCTACTTGTTACCCGATGAGAATGAGAATTTGTTGCGATCATTTAAATGTCGAGCCGTTCAAGTTTGTTTGCCCTAAACTGTCATGGATGTAAGTTCAAAAATGACGCGAAAGCCCAGCTGGGGCCAAGACCAGTTACTGCTGCTGGAGCAGTTGGTGCTGGAGCGAAAGCATGTAACCTAATCAGAGGGAAATTGGCTCGGGGGTGAACAGCAAATCCAAGCGGTATGCGTGGGATAATATCAGCCAACAGATCGTTGCAGCGCTACCCTCGGTGTCTCGGATGGCTAAAAGTTGCTCTCAGCGGTTTTGTGAATTACTTTTCAGATTTTACTCCTACATAAAATGTTTTAGCGCGAATGAGGAGTACTCCTAGCGCTAAGATAAGATGCTTTGTGAATACGGGCCCAGATTTATAATGAAATGGAAAATAAAAATATATCACTATCAATCAGAACACTTTATTGAGCAGAGCTTAAACAGAAACATTGATTGGGTACCCATCTTGAAGAACTGAGCCATCTGATCAAACATTCACGTTTAATAGGCTATCTAAAAGATTCAGTAGACTTCATGAGATTAAAAACAATAATCCACTGTCGGACACGTAGTTATATTGACACCATCCCACTGTCGGACACGGAATTATTTCGAACACGAAGACACTGCGTTTTTATTTAGCCTCAGCCATCATCCTCATGTCCACGGTTGTCGCTGGCGGCCGTTCTCTATTCTGTTCAACTTCACGGTGTAGAGATCTAGGATATTGAGTCATAGCCCCACCTGCTGTTTAACAGGGACAATAACAGTGAGGACATTTGTGAGAAAATCTTTTACGCCATGTCAGCGGTAGAAAACTGCCAAAAGTGATTTGTACTTGTAGGAAATGGTTCCCGTCGTATTCTTGTAATCGGTACGTTTTGTATTTGTAAAACTGAAAACATTCGTTTGTTAATGGTGTTTTGCATTTGCAAACCACTCTGTATTTGTTTGCAAATCGTTTTTATATTTGCAAATCACACCTTGTTTGTACGTGGATCGTTTTTATATTTGCAAATCACACTGTATTTGTTTGCAAATCGTTTTTATATTTGCAAACCACACCTTGTTTGCACGTGAATCTCTTTTATATTTGCAAATCACATTGTATTTGTTTGTGAATCGTGGTGCATTTGTAAAACATGTTCGGTTTGTATACAAGGTTTTGGCAGTAATTTAACTCCATAATATTGTATTTACTGAATAAAGTTTCACTATACACAGATACCATGGAAAAGGTGGACTTGAGCTGCCATCCATGTAGAAAGAGCTGTTTTCAATTTTACCCAATGAAATTACCTTTCTGTGCTATAATATAAAGTTGATTTGTTCAAGACTAAAATTTTAAGTTCAGAAAACTTAGCACAATTGGATGTAACAATCAGAGACAATATTTTCATTTTCATTTTTCTTTTTGGAAACATGACTAGACACTAGAAACCTACACAGCACAGACATGTCCTGCTGCCTGAAGAGTGCTTATCCTGTTAAAGCACTTCACCCTGCCCATCACGCCCTGTGTGTTACGAATGGAAAGGATTAAAGAGCTGAATGCAAAATCACAGATTTGCTATAATTAGCCTTTTTAAACAAAATGGAGCCTCAACCAAAAAAAAAACCCTTGAGCAAGCTGAGGTCTGTAGTCAGGCTGTAGCTGTAGAATGACAGAGGAAGGTGAAGGGGCTGGTCTGTGCTGAGTAAGTCAGCTGGTAGTGCCATGGCACAGAAGTGGGCGCATTCCTTTGAGCAGGACGGAAGATTGGACAGATGAATGCCACTTGCAGTGCCTGCAGGAAACAGGAGGGAATTTTCCAAAGGAAATAATGCTTTAGTTTTAGTTATACAAAAAACAGTCAACACAAAACACTGAGACAATGCTGGACAATAATCCGAGAAAAGGAAGATGGTGACTAGGAACTTAAAGACACAAGACAGCAATTTAACAATTCGGGAAAAGGTGTACAAGGCATGGCAATGGAATGCAAGTGAAGGGTAAACAAACGAGACAATAATTGAATTATGGGAATTAGCAAAAGAGAACCGAAAGCTGGATCGCAATGGAAAAACCAATTAAGGAAACACTCAGGATGTGACACAATATGGGCGAAAAACTCCTGACTCAAGGGTAACTGCAAGCCTTGGCCTTTATCGCCATTACCAGTTGGTAAGCAATCATCGTCCACTAGTTTTGAGTTGAAAGTCTTCACTTATGTATTTCTTTCTGTCAGTGTTCGAAGGACAGTGCTAGTTGAGTCCAGTCCTATGTTGAAAACTTTGTAATTCCAAATAGACAGAGTACTGTGTTTTACATTTCAAGCTGCGTAACTCCTGCCCCTAAAATGACTGTATATGGGGCCTTAACTTTTTTCCCCATAATGACTACATTTGATTCCTAAATATATATCCGTGGACCTTCAGTCTAGCCTCCCGATTGATTAAAAACAGGGGTTTCCCCAAGACGTCAAATATTGCCATCTTTGATATGGCCAGGGTCCTCATTTGTAGCAGGCCAATGTTTATTAGGGATCGACATACAGGGCTACCGTGGAATAATATATTGACGACTGGCACGCAAGAAAAGAAGTGTGAGTCCTCTATATATTGGTGATTGGCAAGACTAGAGTTAAAAATGCAAACTTGAAGATGAGCTTTGTTTCAACTCACAATTAGTCAAGACAATGGATAACTTCATGTTGAACTTCTGAAAACTTATGAACTTGAGTCCAATAGCTAAAACGCGTCATGACGAGTGGAGTTTAAGAGAAGAAATGAGTTCACATAACCGAGTGGAACTGTCGTGTTCTACAGTTTACATGAAAATAGTTAGGCTGAGGCTGTTTGCAGTTTCCGCATGAGTGTCAGAGCGCCGTTTAGCACTGCAGTACCACACACTGGGTTTGGCAGCCCGCTATGCACAGCGGGACAGCACCTGTATCATCTTACTCTCGCTCTATCATCCGGCGCTAACATTGCGAATAAGTGTTAGCAAATGCAGTCTTCACAGAACTTGCCTCAGGCCAGTCAGGCAAACACAGAGGACTTTACCCCGTGTGCTTTCCCATCCAACAATGACCTCTCCAGTGCACAGCGCTCGCTCTTTTGTGCGAGCCAAAAAGTGTCTCACAATCACTGTATGCATTTATTCAGGAGCCAGGATCTTTGATGTTTGTAGGGGACAATCAGATAATAAAAAGCACCTATGGCTGGTTCACAGGGCAGAATTTAAATTCAAGCTTGCACTTTCAATTAAAAGCAATCTGCCTTGGAAGCATGCTGATTACGGTTGGCTAAATAAACATTCTTTATTCACACAGCATCAATATATTAATGAAAGCCTTTTTGGGTGTCTTAAGCAAATGGGTTGTTGAAAATTCTTTTGTTTTTAATCAGGAAGACCAGCTTGTTGCCGCTGTGCGCATTAGCACGTAATGGCATTAAATTTAGCGATAGGCTACATTGATCTCTCAGTAATTGCTATGAATGCTTAAGTGCTCCTCATAAATGTAAATTTGAACTAAACTGTACAAATATTCAATGACCAAAAACAGTGATGGGTTAGGAATAGAGTTTAAATAGCAGGGGAAATGGAAGGCTATTGATAAATATCATGCTGTTCAAAAAAGCCATTAACTTTAAATTCAATGGGAGGTTTTCATGATTTTGTACTTTTTTTTGTCCATTGTCAAGTGCTCATTTCTTGATCTATTTAAAACAGCATGACCACGCTATTTAAATGCATTTTTTTAATTCTTTTTTGTTTTATTATTTTGCCATGCATCTCATATCTCCTGTCTGAGTGTATGTGCTTTTTGAGCATCTGTGCTTCGCTATATTTGGTTCAAAGATTGGTCTGAGGCTGTTGGGTTTTCTGGTGAAACAAGGACATCATTCTTTGAGATTTCAATCAGTGGAAAAAGTCTGTATGCTGTTCGGATATGCCGGGCTACTTTTACTGGGCTAACACCGCGAAACAGGAAAATAGTGCCTTGTGTTCTCCATACTTGCAGCTTCTTTGCTCACTGCCATGCATAAGATAGATAAGATGTACTTTATTGAACCCCGCGGGGTAATTTGTCCTCTGCATTTGACCCATCCTATAGTTAGGAGCAGTGGGCAGCCACAGAGCAGCGCCCGGGGACCAACTCCAGTTCTAAAGCCAGTACCTGAGTCAGGCGTACTGGTAGGAGTGTTCCTATAATGCATGTTTTTCCAGGTGGAAAGTGTTGTGTATGGATTCTGGCACATGTACAGAACACAGTCTCTGCAGTATATTTTTACTGTATCATCATTTCAGTGTCTGCGCTCACAAAAGTTTGAATATGTCAGAATTTAAGTACATGTAGTATATTACACTTCCAGCAGTGTTATATTTGACTGAATATGCCATGAGCAGAAGCTGGCCGGTGTTCGTGCCCGTGCGTACACCGTCTGTTTAAGCTGCGAGTGGAGCTTTATTTCACTGCCTTTGTTCACCAAAACCGTTTTAACCTGCCTGTGTTCAACGGAACTGTGTTCAACTGCCTGTGTTCAACAGAGCTGTCTATGTAACTGTCTTATATCAATTAAAAGTTTTTTTTAAAACTGCTTGTTTTCAAGAAAACTGCATGTGTTTGACCGCCTGTGTTCAAGGAAATTGTGTGTTTAACTGCTTGTGTGAAACATCTTGTGTTTAATGTAATTGTTTCTGTATAACTGTCTGTGCTAAGCTAGTTTCTTATGCTTTTCATAGTTTTATCGTTGGGCACTGTTTACTGTATTCAATTTATATTTACATAAGTCCATTATGGGCTCAATATGCATTCTGAAATAATGCACTCAGAAGTGTATATTGCGTTAAACAACACTGTACAAGTATGTGGTGGCGTTGTGATGGCGACAGTAGTTGATGTGTATACTGAAATTCGCCAGTGGTGAGTGGTGTAGTGTGCTCAATGCGGAATGCAGAGAGACTGTTGACCAGCTGATGCTGTGGTTCATTTCTGTGTAATGTGCTTCTGTGTTCAGTAATTCAGCCATGTAGTCTGTGCTCATTCTGAACGCGGCGTAGACACTGGGCCCGGCTCTGGCTGCTGGTCACCATAGCCCAACACTGGGAAGTTCCCATTAGGTTATGGGGTCACTCTTTAGATGTTGTGCATCTCATAACGACTTCATACAGCATGTGTAATGCCTTCATAAATGAGGCATAATGTCTTCATAAATCATACATAAGCAAATGGCATGCCTTGTAAAGGGTTAAATAGCACATCTGTCAAATACAAAGGGAGTACATTGTGGAATGAACATCACAATCTTGCTGACAATGCCCCCTCCTTGTCAATATTTTAAAAAAGACTATTCTTGAAATTAGTAGAACACTTTGTATAGTGGTCTCTTAGGACCAGTTCATCTTGTGGTGCAATCTATGTTTGCTGTTACTTCTTTTACTTAGTTTGTTCTTGTTTACCTTTGTTTATTATGATTTTTTTTCTCTTCTTTTTTGTTGTCTTTTTTCTGACATCCTGTATTTTATCATTATCATCTTATTTTCAATTACTTATCCTTTATTTTTCCCATAGGATGTACATTAATTATTTCTTGACTAAGCGTTCATAAGGTCAGGGTGAGGCCGCCCTATAAGCCCTTTCGGCCTTCAGTCCTCACCTGCACATTTTCTTCTTCTTCTGATGTGACAATGTCATTGTCACATCACATGCTGAATAAGGATGTGTTATTTCACTCATTACAAAGCATGACATTTGCTCATGTATGATTAATTTAGGCATTTTGTCTCATTTATGAACGTATTGTACACGCTGCATAAAGCCTTTAGAAGCAGCACTTCATCTAAAGAGTGACCGATTATGGTGCCAGTGCTGAATATTTTAAAAAATCTGAACTTGGTGGCTCGTGGCTAATCATGGCCGAACATTACTGATTAGGAACCGACCTGCAGTTGCCTGTCTCAGTGGGGGGTGATTGCTTGGATTCTCCCAAAACAGAACTTGGCGGAGGTTTCATCTAGCGGTAAACAGGCCATGTTTGCTTACTCTTTCCACAAGGTTACCTACGAGTCGATCAGGGACGTAAGTGTAAGTTAACGGTCGTACATACTGCAGTAAGACAGCTGGAATCTTCATGGTGAAAGGCGTCCTCGTAGCTTGCGGAGGGGGAGGGGGGGAGGGGGGGTGGTTCAGTTCCCGCGCTCCGTAGAAGATTTTCTATAAAATAAGTTTTCACTGGTCATGCCGCGAGCAAGAACACAAGCTCAAGAGCTGCCGACTGGCAGCCTAATCTTCCCTCAATCCATATCAGTCTGGGATTTCATCAACAGATCATTCCAGTGTAACAAACTGACAAGATTGCCAAGAAAAGAGTATCTCTAAGGCCTTCTCCCATCTCTCTTTCCTTCTCTACATCTTCCCTACCTCCCCGTTCTCCCCATCTATCTCTCTCTCTCTCTCTCTCTCACCATTTCCACATTCCCTGCACTATCAGCCGTTTTACACCTAATGGAGTATTAATTACTCTGTCTGTAGTTGTTATTACCTGTTACGGCTGTCTTAGAGCGCCCCGGGTGAATATTTACTTAACAGAAATTCAATCAGCACTGGTAATACAATTTATACAAATTTAATCTCCCCGGCTAAATATTTGTTCCCGCCTTTTTCCATGAATATTAAATTGCCTCAGTCAATATTGAATTCTGGGGATTGCCGAAACTGCTATCAGTGTTACTCTCAACCTTTAAACTTCAAAATGTTCCCTGTTCGCGAAGAGGCAATGCGGCACACCTCCGCATGACCTGTTTTGAATGAATAATTATGTATTCCAGTCAGTATGATGTAATTTCAGTCATTGAGGCAGTGGGCGCATATAAAGAGCGGACCGATCTTAACAGTTTAATAGCAGACTCGCTGATTTCAGAGATTCCCAGTTAAATGGATTAAAATTGACCTGCGACATTGTCCACTTCTGAACCCCTCCATCAAGCATTTAAACTGTGTGGCCGATATCTGTTTCACCTGCACTATTTATACCCACACCCATCATTTTTAACCCCGCAATCGCTCTTCTTTTTCCACTAATACGGGGAAACCATTAGTGCCATTTTATAGCTGGGTCAGTGAGTAATAGAGTCATCTATTTACTGTGAATTTCGCCTGACTGAACTGCTAAGTGAAGTTAACTGGCGAAGGGGGGAGCGTGTTTATCGGAGAGAGGGAGAATGAGGGGATATAAGCGCGATACAGTGCACAGGTGAACCCCGCTGTCCTCCCCTAGTGCATTGTGGGTTGTCTCTTGACTGGATCCCTGCTTGTTACTGCGACACTAAGAGCTCCAGTGGGTACTGACCTTGTCACACCGTTACCCCGGTTACAGCGATATAATGAGTGCTAATGAGCCCTGATTGGATGAGGGCAGGCCGGAGGGCAGGATGGGTTTGACCTGTGTTCTGTCTGTGTCGTATTTGGCAGGTCCTTCATTGGTGGGCGTGGTCAGGAAAGACTGGGCTTCACAGAACAGCATCGCCCTCTCTTGGCAAGAGCTGGAACTGCCTGCCCAGCCCGTCCTAGACTACGAGATTAAGTACTATGAGAAGGTAAAGCGATATTCACATCTCATCCCTGTACTCTGTGCTCTCTGAGGCGTCCTTTACATTGTCTTCTGTCCTTTGTTCTGTGCTAAACTCCGCAGCATGTTCTGTGTTCTGAGCTAAACTCCCCCATATCCTGTGTTCTGTGCTAAACTCTGCGGCGTGTTCTGAGCTAAACTTCCTCATATGCCCTGTGCTCTGTGCTGTGCTCTGTGCTAAACTCTATGGCGTGGTTTGTGGTCTAACCCTCAGGACCATGAGCAGCTGAGCTACTCCTCCACCCGAACCAAGACCCCCAGCGTCATCATCACCGGCCTCAAACCCTCCACCCGCTACGTCTTCCACATCCGCGCCCGAACTGCCACCGGCTACTCCAGCTACAGCCCCAAGTTTGAGTATGAGACTGGAGACGAGAGTAAGCCTCTAATGCCACACACCTGTGCGTGCACGCGCACGCACACTCACACACACACACACACGCACACGCGCACATGCTTTCAGACACTTCCACTCATAAACTCAGACAGTTCGCAAAATCCATTCACACACATACATAACAGAATTCACGTGTGCACACATGCACACACACACACACACACACACACACACACACACACACACACACACTTACTCCTACTCTCTCTCGCGCGCACACTGTGATGGAGGGAGATTACAGCTGCAGTTAAGTAGGCTTCAGCTCTCACTTCCTTTGGCAAATGAGGCCACACAGGGGCCCTGGGGTCCGGGATGAGCTGTCAGGCGGGTGATCAGGCCCGGTGACGAAGGGTTTCAGTGCTGGCGTGAGCCCAGCGGTGCTCTCATTCACCTGCTTTCAGCTGGAATGCTAACTTTTGTTTATCACACCATCTTGCATCATTTTTTCTGGATAAATCCAATACTTGTACTACTAATTTTGGGGTGCCAAAGTGCCCACTTCTAACAACCACTTGTAAGGCTAAGCAGTCTTAATCACAGGAAACACTGCCGCAAAGACATGATTTCCATCTTCCTCTGAGCCAGGTGAAAACTATTTGTTCAATTCTTGGCCAATTTTCACACATGAATGATCTTAAGACATTGTTTTTGTGTAATCCTGACTTCAGGCTTAGCAATATGGCTAATGACTGAAGAAAATACAAACATGGTCCAGATGTTTTCTGCTACATCTGTGGGTGTTTCACTGCAACCAAACAACGGTAAAAAAGTACAGACTTTGTGAAAAAAGCTATCATTTAATAAGAAAAATCTTCAGTCTTCCTAGTTGAAAAGCAGTGTATATGGTAGAAACTATTTTCTTGAATTTTTTAACTCAGCATCCTTAATATATGAGACCTTTTTGGGAAATCAGCAGATTTTTTTTTTCAGCATGCAGGGTGGTATTTTTATGTTCATTTTTTATTCTGGAACACCAGTTTTTACAAGTTACGAGCCTATCAATACGAGCCCCTCCACTGCCTAATCTTATCACGTTCCTCGCCGGACGCATCTGTCAGTTGCCGCAAGCAGGCTGGATCCGAAAGGTTTACGGCTTGTGCCTGAAGTCTAAGCACTTACGAGTGGAGCGACGATCCGCTGATGCCCAGGAGAGCCATCTCCATGCGTGAGCCTCCCTCATTAGCACAGAGCAATCAGGCCGACATCATGAATTACCACTTCAGAAGAGTGTGTGGCCCTGACGGCAGGTCAGACCTGCTGTGAAGTGATCAGCGGCAGAGATCTGCGAACGCCATCTTCAGTTGAGGCCTGGAGCCCTCCCCTCCGAGCCCACACACATCTCACCTCGGTATCCAGATTCAGCTCCCCAGTTCATCTAACCAGAACAGATTTTCTCCACCTTCGAATAAAGACAGACCCATAGCTGATGGCAATCACTTTTCAATTATCAGCATATTAGCAAACCCCGGAAATTATTGACAAAATGGGACATCATGAATATTAGATTGGGCCAATTTAGCCGGTCAATTGCGGGCGGATTACAATTTCACGAAATGAATTAAACCAATCGAGTGGTACAATGAACCGTTTGAATTATCACTGCTGACTTCCAATTTAATTTGCAAATCAGTCTTTGATAATCTTGAGGAGATCCGGCATCATTTATATTCATGAAGAGAAATCTAGCCCCAATTATTTACTGAATGTCTGAGTTAATGGATGTTCCTCTGTCTGTTTGTAACAATTTGAACTCACAGATAGACTGTCTCTTTATCTTCAAATCACCAGTTGAAATGTCACATAGTATTATCACTAATCCTGAAATTTGAGCATTCTGATGACATTCTACTCAAGTTATATCGTGTATTTATTTGTTTCACTCAAACAGTGCAGTTTTTCCCTCTGTACTGCGCTGTAGAATATTTTATGGAGGTTGTACTACTACCATAAAGATGAGGAGAGGCCTGCTTTAAATATTGTCATGCAGAACAGTCAGCAAATATGATCTTCTCCTGGGAGTTTAAGATGAATAATCTGTCAATAATGGTGTAGATTGATTTGTAGGATGTTTGAGCATTTTTGGAGAGGTGATGAGCAGTGCTCAGGGGTTGTAAGGTCGGTTGGGTTGGGTGGGCTGTAGAGTGAGGTATTAGAGAGGGCGAGGTGTGTTCTTGTGAAGCGTTTCGCAGGGTCAGGTGGGATAGGGGTAAGGTGCTGTAGGTTGTGGCTTGATGATGTCATCGTGCTCTCTCTCTCTCTCTCTCTCAGCCTCAGACATGGCCGCTGATCAGGGTCAAGTGCTGGTCATCGTCACGGCAGCCGTTGGCGGCTTCACCCTTCTGGTCATTCTCACCCTCTTCTTCCTCATCACTGGACGGTAAGAGAATTTGCTCCACCAGAACCAACCAATCACTCGCACTGCCCCTTTCCTACAACCAATAAGTACTAACCAAATTCTTGCACAGCCCCCATAACTCAAACAAACAGCACCAGCCTGTCTTACAATCATTTGCTCTGGGTCCTGCCTGTCCATACTCATGAAATACTTGTACTTTTCTACACTCCAGCTAATGATTTCTAACCAGTTTAGAACTAAACATGATGTTGACTGATTGCAAACACAGAACAGCAACATGATTAGTCGACAATAGGATCTCTTATCCCCCTTATGATGACAGCTGTCCACCAGAGTCATGTGACCTTAACCACAACACCAGTCCATTATATGGTCATGCCCACAAAAGTATGGCACCAATCCACCATTGGGATGTATCCCTACAAGCAAAATACCGTATGGCCATGTCCTGGTCGCATTGATACCAGTCCACCATAGGGTCATATCTCTTTAAGCTCAACACCAGTACACCCTTGGGTCATATCTCCCTTAGTATGACACCAGTGCACCAGTAGCTTCATTACAGTCCATCTGTGTAATACAGATATAATCAGCCTGATATTTACTTCAGTGAGAACAGGCTGGGGATTACACCTCGGGAACCTCTTAGGAGGGATTTGATTTTTTTCTCATTAATTTTTCACACTTTTTAGATTAAATGAAACAGACTTTACAGCTGTGCACCTGTTGCTGCCAGTCTCTGAAAAATGAAGAAGAAAAAAAGCCCTGCAATTGGTTTACATACAGTTCCTGTGTCAGTCACAAAGCAGAGAATTAGGTTTCCGCAGACGAACACAAACTTTCAAAGGCTCCCTCTCATTTTCTATTGTATTTGTTTAATTAATTGTGCTGCATCGCCTCAATTAAGCATTGATTGAGTCTGAGGCAGCAGATCAGTTTTCCTAATGAAGCAGCCATACAGACTTGTTCAGTTAATCTCTTTCTCCTGGATCTTGCTCGTCGGTGAAAAAGAGGTGAAATGTAGGGAAGGGGGTTTTGGGGTTGAAGGAGGGGATGATGATGAGGCTCGTGATGAGGATGGCGTAGGCCGGAGGGCAGACCTATATTGTGGGGTGAACGCTGTTTCCTACTCTGTTACTGTGGTTTCGTCTCTCAAAACACAAAGCCGTGACGACTGAGATGCCATCAGAAGGTCTCTGAAACAAATGCCCTGGCCTACAGGGGGCGCTGTTAATCAAATTTCAAATGTCCCTATGGCAGAATCCATCCCTTGTCACTCCATACCCATCACCGTAAGCGTAGACTGCCTGAGCGATGCCGCACATTTGTGCACATGAAATGCTAATTCAATTTCAAGCGAATGTCTCCAAATGACCAAAAGCATTCAGGCTCATAACAGGCCAATCACGAGGCGCAATCACACGCTGTATCCGATTGGCCAGTTTTCTGGTCACTTACTCCCAGTAAGGAGCTGAATCATTGCTGCCCAATGATCTGGTCTCTACAGATGTTTGTGCTTGAATATTCAAAGGTTTTTTTGGCCGCATATTGAGTCCATGCTGACTGCTGGCAGTGAGACGTCACCCTGTCATCATATCAACAAGGACAATCAATGCTGTTTCACATATTTCATGATCTTTAATTAACGCACAGATGAATGGTACAGTTTTCGCATTCATGTCCTGGTTTGCACTGTGTTCAGCACTGCTGCTCTTTCAGATACCTGCTGGAGCCAAAGGAACGGAGGCAGCTGGACTGTACATTCGTTTGCAATCATGCCAGCTGCTAACTGTAGCAGGCGCTAATATTTAGATGAGTGCTTAGTACTCAGGCCTTACAGGACAGTTCTCCTGTGGAGGGAATCATGACTGAAGATGATTTGGTTACTCATGTGAGTGGACTTTTTGCAATTGAAAGCACAGGCGCGAATATTTATGACATCATTTGAAATAACTGTGTGCTATTTTGAAAGAGTTTTTGTCCATTGAAATCAGTCGTGCAGCAGGATATTCATCATAAATGAAATATTATCTCAAATATAATAATATAAACCTTAAATCTTCATCTAGTGCTTTTTACATTGAGAGAAGGGCAATTTTACACGACTTGTAAATTGAAAACGCTACCGTGAAAAAGCCTTAAGCACATTAAAAACTATTCCAGCAAAGGTGCTTTAAAAAAATAATTAAATAAAGAAAGTGATATTGCTTTCTATAAAGATTGGGCACATTACCCTATAGTGTAACATTTTTAAGAGTATAATTAGCTTGAACATTGTTGTAAACATACTCTAGAATGTGCCGCAGTCATTCTACTGATGAAGGGTTTCGCTTCTGTTTTGCCAGGTAATGCCAAACAGCCGTGACGATTCGTTGATTAGGGTTTCTGCTGAACTTATAACAAGATTGGTTACTTTCTTTTACAAAAATGCTAACTTTTTTAAAGTATTGTTTAGAATGTCTAGTGTAAATTTTTTTACTGTGCTAAAAATTAATTTTTCATCATACAAAAATGGCTCAGTGCTGCATTTTCAATTGTATTTTCTCCTGGGTCTGTGTTGGGCCAGGAAAATGCTGAATGTTGACCTTTGAGCATTGTCGCACACAAATTTGCAATACAAAGGAAGGTGCCAGAAGGCTAATGTTAGGGATATATAAAGCAATGCACGGTCTAGCAGTCCATACTGTGACCTCCGTTCATGAAGTACCACAGTCCGTCCTTCACCGGTTTGCATTCAACTAGCTTGAGTTGGAATTTCTCTGCGGCCTGGCATTATTCAAATGAGCTGCCGCATGCTGCCAGAACGCAGGCAGTCACAGCTCAGGCATCGGCCAGCTGCCAGCTGCAGGCAGCGCCTGTTCAGAGGATGTGCTCGCTAATGGGCCTGCACGCTGCTATTAAGAGCAGATACTGGCTAATGAACGGCAGCTGCACGCTGGTGCGGAGATCGCAGGTGTGCCGCCGAAATATCTCCTCCGAGTTTCCTGGTTCTGCTCCATTGGGCGGCGGACGACTTTCCCTGCTGCGAACGCCCACCAGCCAGAGTAGAAAAAATGTTCTCAGATGTGCGGAAGAGCTGCGAGTCGCTGTAAATCCTGCCTCTGTCGCAGTGCCTTCACTCACTTATATTAGCACAGCAGTCGACGGCGATGGGAGTCGTATTTCTGCTCTCTAAAAGCCCTGTAAATATCCCGGATGTAAAAAGGAAGTGTGAGTTCACATTTATTTTGACGGCTTTACGTCTGAAGAGGAGTTTGACGGAGACGGTCGGTCGGAGGAGCCGCTGCTGTCACTTTGCTCGCGGCATGCAGCTCTGTCACAGCGATGCACCGGTGAAACGGCCCTCGTCGCCGCTACTGCATGTAACTGGGGGGCCTTACCGCCGCGGCATCTATAGCGATGTGCCTGCCACTATACTGCAGAGCCAGCTATACCACTGAGCTATAGATCTGAAGTTTAATTTTACCAGGGCGAGCTGAACCAATGAGCTATAGATCTCCAGTTTCATTTCACCAGACTCAGCTTTACCTCACAGCAATTGCTCTCCACAGTTTCATTTTACTCGATCATGTTATAATCTCTCTCTCAGACCATACTTCCTGTTAGCCTTTCTCTGCCTGTTATAGAATGAGTATAAATGTCAGTATTTGGTTGGAAATCCTCTGAGGTTCACACCAGATAGCTATGCGACTTTGTCCATAGACAAGTCTTATCTAGCGGCAGATGAACAGAAAGGCTGGTGTGAAGGATTCTTGTGTTTGGGCTGAGAAGCACATCACACCCAATGATTCATTCTGCTGAGGGAATGCAGCTTTCTTCACACCTGTGAGCACATCATGAAATGTAGGACTCTTCTCTTCAGCAGATCTCTCTCGTTTTTGGTGGCTGGGGTGAAATACTGGAGCCGGAATCTGAAAAGACTCAGTGCCGCTGGCCCTGTAGTGATCCTGTCTGTGTCTCAGACTCCTGCTCTCCTACTATTGCGAGCAGACGGCCATCATTTCCTCCATCCATCAGGGTTGGAGCTGCACATGTGATCTGTCTCAACCTATCAGGTCTAAAGGAAAGGCCCTTTTCATAGCAACACTAGCTTCTGTTGTCTTTTAATTTTTTTTATTTGGACGTTGTCTATCTTGACCTCCAGGTCTTGGTCTAGCCCAGCGTGTAGCTTGAAGTACAGGTCCTCACCCGCGCAGCTGCCCCACTGATTTCCTGCGTGTCCCCGTATTGAGATCGCGGCCGAAATCAGTCGCGATTTTCCGCAGCTCTGCCCAAAGATGACAGAGACTGCGGAGCTATGGATTCGGCTGTCGCGGCTGCCCACAGCAGTGCCTGCCATGTTTTGATGGGGCGCTCTGTTCCGCTTCATCCGAGCAGCCGTCGTGCACATCTTTGGCCCTCCCCCGCTGTATCGCCGGTGCATCTATTCTGTGAGTGAGATTTCTGCTGTGCGCTTGCTTTCCCCTGTCTCCACATCCAGAGCGGAGTGCTAATGGTGTAGTTCTGGTGGTCTCCAGCTCACGCCGAGGGCCATAGTTTTACACCATCCTCTGTACGTCTGTGGAACCCTGCGAGGAGGTACAGGATTTCTGCCAGATGTTACAGAGAAGCTGTTGCCAGGCTCATGGCTTAAGCCCCACCCCATCATCAGCCCTAAACCCCTCCATCACGTCTCATTCCCAAACAGCACAGCCTCTGTCCGCCACCTGTGTGGCTGCTGTCTGTCACCACGGCAACATCAGGGTACTGGCTGTCAGTCTGAAGGAGAGGCATTCATGGCGTGGACTCTGCAGGAGAGAGGGCTGCTGCAGAAAGGCTGACACTGCCGTCCCATCCATCTTTCCTCCTCCGCGCTGCGCCTCGTTTGATTAATCCGGACCCAGCTCCCCGGACATGTGTTATTATAATGTTCCCTGTCTCACTCACCTTCAGCTCCCAAGTGCATTCACCTCTTCTACCCCCGTCAGCCAATCGTTCTCTGGCTCTGACCGTTAGCCTCGGCTAAAACCAAATGCACAGGTTTACAGCACACCTGCACCACACGAGTGTCCCCTGCTCAGTTCTGCCTGTATGGAAACATATTCTCATACCCAGTGCATGACTGGTCTTTATTCAGCTGCATATTAGCTCCTAGAGCGCTTTAGACACCTATAGTAGCCCAATGATTTAAGACATCAAAATCAGATGCTTTTGAAAACCTATCATGTGGCAACTTTTAAACAAGTTGCCACTTGATAGATTTTTAATGGCTCAGGATAATAACATTTTTAATTCCTTGAAAATTTATTTTCACCTGCTCTGGGTGTTAAAATATTCATCGGATCCTGCACTCCCTATGGATGAATTTGCATATTCAATACGTATATGTTTCCGGGCTTAGAAATGCGTACAGAGTATGGTCAAGCACTGTGTCTCTGTTACACTTGAATTTAGCCGAGGGATGAGCTGCTAAAAGCCAGGGGTGGATGACAGCCAGGAAATCTTCAGTATGGCCGATCCCAGCCAGTCATATCTCCACGGTCCAGAGCTGCTTTTTTGAAACTCCGCAGCACGTACCCTGAAGTATAAATAAAGGATATTAAAAGCAGAAAAAATGTTAACTATGCCATTTTGACACTTCTTACAGGGTTAAAGGGTAAATGCTTCCCTGAGAAGATCAGCTCAAAACAGTTTAACCAGATCTTTTACTGTTCCTCCGCTAGCTTTGCGTTCTGTCATTGTCAAAGTTACCTTTAACCTACGCCACAGGGCAGTATCGGCAAGCCAGCAGTGTCGTTAATGATCACCAATTAAACTTTTTAAGAAGCCCCGTAAATGCTAGCTAAGCTACATATTTACTATGCTGTGTACCATAATAAGCATAAGTTTCATGACCTGAATAACGCATTGTAATTCAAGACATGAGGGAATAGAGTTGGCTATATCAGAAAACCACCGCATTGTATAGCACTCCCTGCGGTCGGGAATTGAAGTTCGTCATTTTTTTTTCTTCTTCTTGATGTGGATAATTGAATTTCTTTGAAGTTTGTTGACGTGACACCTTTCCAATGAAACATGGTCAGTAGAGCACCTTTCGTCGATGGCAAAAACAGTGTCTCTGAGCAGCAAATTCAGTGTTGACACAGCGTTAGAGTTGATGACAGGGATGGATCGAGGCAACGCCAACGGTCTCACACTGTCTCGACAAAAGTGTCTCCGCCCTGCCACATTTAAATACAGTCTCCTCACAGCTACATGCACAGATTGCCAAATCCTCCCTCGTTCAGTCTCTGGCAGTCTGGACTGCGTCAGTTCCTCCTCCGGTCTGTGCAGCGCGCCAAACATGCTCAGATATGGCAGCTCACAGATGAGATTGTGTTGTGTTTGTGTGGAGGTGGAACGTCTAATTATGGGATGGTGGGGCAGAGGCGATTATCGAAATTTTGGGGCCTTGGCTAATGCCAATCCTTAAAAAGATCTCCCAACTAGTTCTTAATTGGATTCAAATAGCAAACCATTTCTTTAGGCATTCTGTTCATCTGAACTCTGCGATATTCTCCCCAGAATGATATTTGAATTTTAAAGTATATCCTGCTTTATGGACTTTATGGCTCGCGTCAGTATCGTTCTCTGAAGTGTAATGGAGGTAAAGAGGTCCCTTGTGGACATGGAAGTGTAAATGGGGGTTTATTAATCACCCTTCAGCAAATTGTTAATGTCAGTTTGGCCTTTCAGAAAACAAACTTTCAAAATTACCCAAAAGGAACAGAGTTTGTGGCAAATGCTTGTAGGTCACAATCAAGCCTCGGCTCCTCTTGCTATTTTTATAAAGGCTTTCAGCTTGTATCGCCCCAGTAACTCCTCAACTATATAAACAGACCTCATAGGAAATGTATACCAGCGTTTATAAGCGAAAATAAAAATGAAAAGGTCAATGCTGAAATACCTCTGAGCCCTGTGTGGGGTTTAAGTGAGGTTTGACTGGCCTTTTTGCATATTGGGTAAGGCCTACATTTTTCTGACAGACCTTTGCGATCGTGGAGTTGCTCCAGGATAAACAGATGGTGTTGCATCTACATCCTGTTAAGAGCTAGAGAACAGGGAGTCCCTCTTCATCGCCTGTTTCTCCAAGACGCTCCAGCTTGCGCTGTGTGGGAAGGCTACACACGCTGCAGGCCAGGGACTGCTTTTATTAAAAGTGCAATAAAAGTGCCAAGCCGGAGAGCAGCAGTCTGCAGATTAGCTCCATGCGTGCACTCTGGGCTTTGGGAAAGAGGTGCTGACGCTACACGCTTAGAACTTCCTCACATATTGAGTCCCCCTCTCACGCCCCCGAGCCGTCGTCTCCTCTCTGCATCCTGCTGGCCTGACTTTACCCAGTTTTCCTTGTGTACTGTCCTACACTGCAGAGCGCTTTGTGTTTAATCAGCTCTGAAAGCGTTAATGTGTTTTCCCTCACGGAGCAAAGGCAGGGGACATTAATCCTGCGGAAAATGAGATGGCTTTGGGTTCTGCTTCATCCTGGCTTGATTGCACGGTTTGATTGATGATTAAAAGCCTGGGATGAATGTAGATTCCGAATAGAGAATCGCTGATTCCCCGCAAGCACTCGAGCAGCTGTGCTCATTTAGCCCAATAATAAAAATCAACAGAATCTGTGGTCGGGCATTTCCTTTGCTGGTGATCGTCTCGTGTAAGAATCACGGGGCAGAAAAATTAACTCAGTACTTTTAACGGCTTTCTCTTTTCTCCCCTGGTCCTCCTGTTTCTCAAGTGCGCTGGGAGAAATTCTCCAGATAACATCTGACGGATGTGTGGAGGACGTTTCAGAGAACATTACCGGGCGGACGCGAGGAAGTTAAGTCGGCTTTTTTTTGGAGCCAATTGCCGTCTCGGTGTGAAGTCGGAAACGACAGGGAGGAATCCGATAAGGGTTTTCTACCTTGATGATCGCTGACCTTCCGTAGCCAATCGCTTCGCAGCGCGTTGAGGAGAGGCAATCTCGCCGAGCTGTTATTTGTTTCTGTGGCTCCGGCTCACATCGCCGAGTGATGGAGAGGCCAATCTGCGATCTCTCATCTCTCTCCCGCTCTTGCTCTGATGTTTTGTAGGTGTCAGTGGTACATTAAAGCCAAGATGAAGTCAGAGGAGAAGAGGAGGACGCAGTACCATAACGGGCACAGTGAGTAAAAATACTCTCCAGTGATTTTCACCAAAATCACACTACCAATCCTGGAATTAACAGAAAAAAAGTTGAAGTATTCTTTTTACAGTGCAATATATCCTGTATTATTAGACCGCATAGTTTGTATAACATTCACAATTCTACTTCAGCTAATATTCTATCCTCTGATGTGCACCATTGGTTCTGTCATAAAAAGGTATTTTAAATGCTCAGCGAGCTCCACGAATAAACTCTGCTCGTTTGTGGTTTCACTGGGGTGAGCAATTTACTTCCAAATTCAGCAAGCAATGCGCCTTTTTTTCCCCTCCCGAATAAGAGGATTCCTCTTAATGAACTTAATCTTAGTCTTAATGATTTAACAAAGACTTTGTCTTAAAGCTAGCAAGTAATGAAGCACTACCGGCCTCGAGCTCCGATTCTCTCAAATGAATTGTCTTATTAGCTCGCAGTTATTATGTCTCAACTTGAAGGCCTAATTTTTGAAACTCACAAGTGTTGCTCTGACCAAACTGGAGCTGCTCCCTCCATTATACTGTGCAAATAACTCAAAGCTATATTCCCTGTCATCCCAAAAACAGACAAACAAACAAGAAAGATTATTTAATTGTGAAACTGCTCCCAGACAGCCAGTGCTCTTAGGGCTGAGATGCATGACACAACTTCTTAGAGGAAATGTATTTGTGCTCTCGGTTAAAGGAGTTAACAAACAAGAACATACGACCAGTGCTAATGACTCACTGCTTTCAAAAGAAAAAAATATGATCATGCATAAACAGTAAGGTGTTTATGCTTACTTGTCCAAGTAATGAGATAGTGGCTGCGGCACTTTTGCCTGGCAGATGGAAGGCGTTTCGCCCCTCTGACTTGTTTTGAGCATCAATAAAGCTCCTCTCTGCTCACTCGATGCCTTTGCACTCCGCAGTGCAAAAACAAATTGCAAGCTAAGTATAAAATTGAAGGCTGTAAACAAGTCAACAGAACAGAGCACACAGTGCAGCTCTTTTCATTCTGCTGGGTAGCCTCATCCCTCCTGGGATTTCAGTCTCAACCTCTCTCTGTCTACAGGTCGCTCTCCCTCTCCTCTCTCCTGCACTCCTCTCCCCATCTCTCTCGTCTCCCCCTCTCCCAACTCCCTCTCGTGTTCACCTACTATATTCCTCTCTCGCCCCCGCAATACGAGTTTTCATTCTTGTGATGAAAGAGTGATAGGCGGGGAGATTGTGTGGGGGATACATATACAGTATATAGGCTGCTGTTGGGACTGACGGATACGACTGCCTCCACATCGCTGCAAGCTGCTGTGCTTCTGTTTTTATCTGTGAAGGTAAATATGCACCTGTGCTGCTGCACATGTACCTGTGCGGATGTATCTCATCCTGCAGTGGGTTCGATGTATCTGTTCAGATTTCTCTACACCTGCTCTGCTTTACATGCTGCTGCGCAGACTTCATCTACACCTGCTCTAGCTTACATGCAGCTGTGTTAGTATATTTACACCTACTCTATTTACTATCTGCTATTTACATGCAGCTGTGCAGACTTCATCTGAACTAAATGTGCTTTACACTTACTTGTGTGAAGAATTTATCTACACCTACTCTACTTTACATCCAGCTGTGCAGATTTATCTACACAGGATTTACTTTACATATCTATGTGCAGACATCACCTAAACTGGCTCTACTTTACATATATCTGTGCAGACATCATCTAAACCTGCTCTAATTTACATATATCTGTGCACACATCATCTACACCTGCTATACTTTACGTATATCAGTGAAGACATCATCTACATATGCTCTACTTTGCATGTATATGTGCAGACATCATCTAAACCTGCTTACTTTACATGTGTCTTTGTAGACATCATCTAAACCTGCTCTACTTTACATGTATCTGTGCAGACATCTTCTTAACCTGCTATACTTTACATGTATCTGTGTAGACAACATCTGAACCTCCTCTACTTTATATGTATTTGTGCAGACATCATTTAAACCTGCTTACTTTACATGTATATGTGTAGACATCATCTGAACCTGCTCTACTTTACATGTATCTATGCAGACATTAACCAAACCTGCTTTACTTTACATGTATCTGTGCAGACATCGTTTAAACCTGCTTACTTAACATATATTTGTGTAGACATCATCTAAACCTACTCTACTTTACATGTATCTGTGCAGACATCTTCTTAACCTGCTATACTTTACATATATCTGTGCAGACATCATCTAAACCTGCTTACTTTACATGTATCTGTGTAGACATCGTCCAAACCTGCTCTACTTTACATGTATCTGTGCAGACATCATCTAAACCTGCTATACTTTACATGTCTGTGCAGACATCATCTAAACCTGCTCTACTTTACATATATCTGTGCAGACATCATTTAAACCTGCTTACTTTACATGTATCTGTGTAGACATCATCTAAACCTGCTTACTTTACATGTCTGTGCAGACATCGTCTAAACCTGCTCTACTTTACATAAATCTGTGCAGACATCATCTAAACCTGCTATACTTTACATGTCTGTGCAGACATCGTCTAAACCTGCTCTACTTTACATATATCTGTGCAGACATCATTTAAACCTGCTTACTTTACATGTATCTGTGTAGACATCATCTGAACCTGCTTACTTTACATGTCTGTGCAGACATCGTCTAAACCTGCTCTACTTTACATAAATCTGTGCAGACGTCATTTAAACCTGCTTACTTTACATGTATCTGTGCAGACATCATCTGAACCTGCTCTACTTTACATGCATCTGTGCAGACATTAACCAAACCTGCTTTACTTTACATTCATGTGTGCAGAAGTATGAAATCCAGGGGCCAGAAAGTAAAAGTCCTGCCAAGTTTTTCTCCCTCCCACAGAATGAGCTGATCACTCATATTGACTCTATCTCCTGTCGGAAGTAAATCCAGGTGGTTGAAATAAAGTTCTGGGCAGGATTTTTACTTTCTGAACCCAGACTTAACACCTCTGCATGTTTGCAAACTTTATCTAATCCTTCTCTACTGTACTCATATCTGTGTGTTTGGGACCCTGCAGTGACGGTCTCTCCCTTTCTGCTGTGTGTGTCTGCACCGTTGGGGACTAAGCTAGTTCATCCGTGGATGTCCAGCCTTTGTCGATATGAGCAGTTCTGGGAAACAGGCGCAGCGTCCTTTTTAAACCCTTTGATGTTAGCATGTGCAGAATCGTTCGGGAGCTTTGTGCTACCTGCTTCCCTCTTTTTTCTTTTTTCAGGCCTCGGCCAATGATCTCTCATTTCATATTCTGCTCATGGCGCCAGTCTCTCTCCCTACGTCTCTCTCTCTCTATCTCTCTCTGTCTCTATCTCGCTCCCTCTCTCTCTTTCCCACTTTCTCTCTCCCTCTCTCTTCCTGGTTCTCACTCTCTGTTTATAACAAGGCCTTGATTTGCCTCGAATCTCAGACAGAATAGCGGGTTTCAGCGCCAGCCTTGGCGAGGTCATCAAAGTGAGACAGAGAGAGGGCATCACCAAGGCCAGAAGGCGCCTCCCTATCCTCCTTTCTAATGGCTCCCACAGTCCCATGATATACTGATGCCTTTCCAACCTTCAAAACTCAATTACTCAGAAAAGTAGAGGGGCATGTACTCCGGGTGGGGGCTCTGTGCGCCCTGCGCGGGGCGCCATTAAAGTTTTTAGCGAGAAGACGGATACGGAGCCGTCCCACCCGGTGAGACGGCAGCCGTCTGCCCCGTGCACGCCCCAAACCCTGTGACCCCTCTCTTCGCTCTGCCTGCTCCAGTACCCTTTCCGGGAATAAAGACTTACATCGATCCGGATACCTACGAGGACCCTGCCCAGGCCGTCCACGAGTTCGCCAAGGAGATCGACCCGTCCCGCATCCGCATCGAGCGAGTGATTGGAGCAGGTGGTGCTGTTTTACCTAACCTTAGCCTCTCTCTCAGTGCGGGGTTCTGTTTAAGTGTACGTACTGAAACACTGCACTATCTCATAGCTTTCGCTGCTGCAAACGGGAGTGAGTCACCTACTTTGCAGGATAATTTTCACTGCTTTAGTAAGACCTGTGCAATATGAAACGATGAATCTTAATTTTGCAGATAGGTCCATCATTCTTTCCTTGCGAGAAACTTAATTATAACACAGTGCTCCAGATTTAGGAGTGTTTTTTAGTGCAGAGATATTGAACCATTTCCAGTTCTGAGTGGTACAAAAATAGTTACCCAGAATAGCTTCTTGGGAAGGTGAAAAGAGGAAGTAAATATTTTAGAAGGTGTCGTAGGTCTGCCTGTGCCGACACTTCTCAGAACCAAATCTCATTACTGCCATCCAGTGACGAGCTCATGTCAGTGCAGTGAAAAAAGCATATAGAGAGACTTGTGTGGAAGGATTTGTGTTGGTTTGGTGGCTTCAGGAGTGTGTTTTGTATGAGAAATGGCTCCGTGTTTTAGGAGAGTTTGGGGAGGTGTGTAGCGGCCGTCTTCGCACCCCGGGGAAGAGGGAGATCCCGGTGGCCATAAAGACCCTGAAGGGGGGTTACGTGGAGCGCCAGAGACGAGACTTCCTCAGAGAGGCGAGCATCATGGGACAGTTTGACCACCCCAACATCATCCGGCTGGAGGGCGTGGTCACGAAAAGTAAGAGCTGTGTGTGACACTGGGAATGTGTATTTTCCTGTGTAGCATTTGTGTTGCAATTACATGTGCAGCTCCACTCAAACATAGGCTAAGTTTGATAGGTAGCTAGAAGAGGCTGGTGTTGCATCTCAGTTAATCTGGGAGCTTTCTGCCTGTTGCATTTCAGCACTGATGCGTCTGACAGCCTGTATAGCGCAGTAAGTGCCCTTCATAGTGATTGAGAGTACAAACTCGTGTAGTCTATTCCCTGACTGGGACTGAGCCTCTCTTCAGGAGACTGAAAGGAGGGTTTCCTCAGGGAAAGAGAGAGCAAACGGTATCCTTTCCTTTCAGCATTCCCTCCTCTACCAATTCGCTCCCCCCTGCCACTGTCCCCGTCCTCCCTCTGCTCACACAAAGGGCTCGGGCGTGAGCGGCAGCAGAGCTCCTTCACAGCTGGTGGCGCGGGCCGCCTTACAACAAACACGCGTATTTAAAGCATCGTCCAGTAAAAGGCTCTGCTCTCACGGTAGGCTAACTGTGCTCGCTAAACACGGCCACCCGTGCGTCCTAGGTCAGCTGGTGTGGATGCGCTGCAGATTAGAGATGGGCGTGTAAGGCTGGTTAAAGCCGGACTGTGATTGGCTGGTTGGGGAGGATGCTGACTTGAGTGAACTGAGACTGTCACTCAAACCACTGTGCTGCCCCAAAGCTCCACCCCCCAGGTCCAACCCTGTAAACAAGCTGCACCCCTCTGCCTTCATCTATGTGAATATGCTCCACCCCTTTGCCTCCAACCCTACAAATAAGCTCCGCCTCTCTGACTCCAACCATGGGAATAAGCTCCACCCCTATGTCTCCATCCATGTAAATATGCTCCAACCCTCCATCACCAAGCCTTTGAATAAGCTCCACCCCTCTGTCTCCAGCTATGCAAATAAGCTCCACCCCTCTGTCTCCATTCCTGCAAATATGTTCCACCCTTCTGCTTTCAACGCTGTGAATTTGATCAACTCCTGAGACTGTCTCCACCTGTCTGGCTCTTTGTACAGTGCATCACCAGATCATGATTAAAAGAGGAGCAGTTCTGCTCTCTCTAATGGGGAAGTCATAAGGGGAGACTTGCTGAAGAAGCTGAAATGAGAAATGAGTGGGTGCTCTGTTCCAACTGGGGGAAAAAAAAAAAAACATGAGCTTTACAAAACACTCTGCCAAACTGCCAACTATGTAACGAAATAATCTTCCAAACAAGTACGGGAATAGAATGCATTAAACATAAACTCAATATAAATTCGGAAAACTTTTTCCATCAAGGCGATTCTTGTGATCCAGGTGGCATCAAATTCAAAAACAAACTTTTTGTGACGTTCATTATAAAGCCAGACATTGGCAATATCAGCACAAGCTTGCAGTTTTTAGGAAAGGTACACAAACCTTGAGGATAGTCAATAAAATATACAGCATTTGTGGGAAAGCCTGGATAGGGAGCTAATTATGCTTTAGGTCTACTCATTAAAAAAACACATTAGCAATCAGTCATTTTCTGGCTAATCCCACAATCAAATCTGTCTTTATAAAACCAAACGTAATGATCCCGTGGTTATGTGGGTAAAACATGGACGCAGATTAGTGTCCATAATCCACAGCAGCAGCGATAAGAAATTAATGCATCCTTCCACCTCTGTCCATCCAAATCTAGGGGCGACCTTTACAAGCTCCGCATTAGGGTTAAACGCACTGTTATGAGTGGCAGGACTGCCGTCGGAGGAGAATAATGCCTCTTAATTCAAAGCTGTAATAAATCTCCTCTTTGCAGCTGCAGGGTGCAGAGGTCCTGTCTTCCCCTCTCTTCTGCGTGGGGGGAAAAAATGATCCTGGTCTTTGCAATCTGGTTCTTCACTGCAGCCCTTGGCTGGAGAGGTGTTACTATAGTCATTACAAAGAGGCTGTAATCGCTGTGTTAGCGTTTGAAGCGTCTCTTTGAATACCTAACAGCTCAGCCCTCACTCCTGCCTCCTTCTCATCTTCCCCGGCCTTCAGTCAGCCGGCGTGGAAGAGCTGAGCCCGTCAGACGCAGATTATCATCCGCACATCAGAAATCGCAGGAACAGATCAATTCTTTCCCCCACCATTTTGAAAACGCAGCAGCAGGAAGGGAACGGTTAGTCAAAGGAGATTTTCCCCGGCGTTTCTCTGCCTCGCGGGACGCCTCTGATGCACCGATATCAGACCCGTGGGCGACTGGCGGTGTTTAGGGTTATTATTTTTATTGATTCTCCCGACTGAGTGGATGCGGTAAGAGCAGGGGCGGGTTTAGCAGTGAATGAAGTCAATGGAGATTTGCAGCGGAGGATAAGTTTGCGTGCCCCCCCCCCCACCCCCCTCCCTCTATAAGAGCCTCTCTAAAACCGCCACAGGCAAATTCCTGGACTCTCCTCATAATCCAAAACTCAGCCGACATCGAGTGTGGATTTGCATCATTAGAGAAGCTGGGCTGATCAGGATTAATACCTGGGTAAGCAATAGTCAAAAAACGTAGAATTTGAGAAGACTGTCTCCCACAGAAAAAAAATGTACCCAAGGGAAATGTACCTATTCTTCAAAATTTAAAATGGTACAGGCCTTAGTCACTTTTATACCCCCTTACAGGTACTACAAATGCAAAAACCACAGAAGAAGAGTGGCTCTCAGTCAGTGTGGCAGAGAAAAGGCAAAATACATTAAGTGTGGCATTGCGCAGGAATCCTGCCAAGGGTTGCATACAGTCTAACGTTCGTAAGCACACTGTCCCTGCCTTTATTCAATGTGACTAATTCACCGGTTACCATTAAATGGTTTTTTATTGCCGTAATGAAAATTCAAATAATGTCTTTCTGGCAAGTTCTGTCTTTTAATCTTTGTGAATGGTGTGCTGTAAAATGCTCTGCGTAATGGAGTCTGGTGGGGTATTTTACTTCTAAGAGCACATTACAGTTGTATGAAATTTTGTGAGGGTTTATTAAAACACAGCATTTTACTGTAAAATAAATCGTTAAATTCAGTCATGTCACCGGGGCAGTGTGTGTGGAGGGGATGGCAGCCAGAGTGGGAGGAAGTGGACAAAATTCCCACTGGTCACTCCCCCCCCCCCCCCCTCACCTCCACCTGCAAGGCTCCTTGGACCCCCCCCCGCCTCCAGGCTCATTTCTGCCCCCCCATCTCCGGATCGGGCTCACAATGGGCAGACACTCCCCCCCGCCTGCATACATTTATCGGCAACTGCTGCAGCTGACGCAGGACAGGCAGTCTTTGAGACCCCCCCCCCCCCCCTCAAGTAGGTTTGCACCCCCTGCCTCACACGCGCTCGCACGGGCCTCGCCGCTGCGCGTCTGCGCTCCAATGAGAATCCGGCCCCGCCTTACTTCCTGCCGCTCCGCAGGCCACCCGCCATCTGCTGTTTCTCTGTTTCCCGCCATTTCCTGAGCTAATTAAGAGACGTGGGCACCTGAGAGGAGAGAGGAGCGTACACATCACCTGCACAGCCAGGTAGCCATGTAAACCACGGAAGGAAACCTGTGTGTGTGTGTGTATGTGTATGTGTATGTGTATGTGTGTGTGTGCAGTGTGTGTGTGTGTGTTTGTGTGCGTGCGTGTGTGCTCTGTGTGTGTGTGTGCTCTGTGTTTGCTGTGTGTGTGTGTGTGTGTGTGTGTGTGTGTGTGTGTGTGTGCGCGCATGCGTGTGTGTGTGCTGTGTGTGTGGGCAGGTTTTTCCGCACTTATGGAAACCAACAGACCCCCACAAGGACAGCGAAGTCTGAAAATGAGCACTGTGGGGACCTCTTTTGGGTCCACATGAAGAAAAAGTTTAATTTTGAGCCTAATTTTGGGCTGTAATTCTGAGCCTAATTTTGGGCTGGTCCAGGGTTATTACTGGGTGAGGTCTAAATCTAGTTTTTAGGGTACTAGGTAGAGTTACACCCTCGATTAAGGTTAAATGATCGGTTGTTTTGGAGGTGTTGTATGTTAGGGTTAGATTAAGGTTAAGATTAAGGTTAGGGGTAAAGGTACGGAAATATTTGACCGGTCTCAGTCATTATACTAATCTGTAGGCTCTTCTTAAATTCCACATCAGTGCACCACATGCTTATAAAATCAATCTAAACATGAACTCATCTGGCTTCAGTGTTCTTGCATAGTGGATGCTACATTGTGTAAAATATTTAAATAACCATTCTGGTGGCTGTCTGTTGGACCAGCCAGTTCTGGCAGGCTGCATTACGACTCTGTCTGCTCCTGATTATCATGTCCTCCCCTGGCACAGAATCGCCTGGAACATATTTTGGGGTAGAGTGGGGCGCCATATTGGTGGGCGGAGCGATGCCCTCCTGTCAGTGCTTTATGAGTTTGATTGCGGAGTTATTCATGGTTGGCACTTTGAGGAAAACAGCACAGCTCATTTGTCCGTATTGGAATTGCTGTTTCTGTGAAATACCGTGCTTCTGGTAACATCTTTATCATTTAATATTCAGACGAGGTGTTGCTGTTAAAAGCAAACCATCGTGCGATAAGAGCAAACTAGCCTGCACTACCCATTAGTGAATATCTTTGTCATAGTCTTCATCTGACTTTTATTTCATTTTGTTTAATGAAGGCCAATGGAAGTTTTCTTGTCAGAAAAGTAGATCAAAACTCCAATGTAGACACTGTAGGAGCCATTGTCATGGACCACAAATCAATAAACTGATCAAGACAGGTGAGATCATGTCTTTCTTCTCTGAGAAATCCTTAGAGTGTGAAGCTGATTGCGTTTTTTTTTTTGAGAGAACAATCAATCATGAGTGATTGGATTGTCATTCTAGCAGATAGCGTACCAACGTATGTCTACACAGTTGAGGGACTGAAGTCAGGAGAAAAAGCCGATGGTGACTGCCAAGCCTATTGAACGCCGTGGCTGTCAAACAGGTAATCAGACAGACAGGACTGAAATGGACAATATATAGGAATAGTCAACAAAGTAATTGAAAAGCTCACGAGATATAGCAACCCCATTGCTTGAAAAAGACGGCGCCATCACAAGTAATTTTAGCTATATTTTCTGTCTAAAAAGATTGGTGGTCTGCGTCAAGAAAATCTGATTCAATTCTATTCCAGGCGTTGACGAGGACTAACTCTGAGCAACATTACAAACAGTAGGCTGAGAAAATATAGATTATAAAGCCATTGGATGAATAGACAATTGTCAAAAACTATATTTCCTGCCAAAGTAGAGAGAGTCTGATTTTCAATTATCCCTTAAGGGGTCACCTTGGTATCTTTTTATTTTGATTTAGCTCCCAAATAAAAAAACTTTGCATTTTTCATTAACTTAAATATGTGTAATGTTTATTTTTTCCACAAGAACACGCTGCCTGTGCCTGTGGCAAAGCCGATGGATGGAGCTTTTTTTTTTTCATTTATAGCGACTTATAGCGACTTAATATGATGTCACAACGCTAATTGGTTCTTTAGTTAACAGATTTATCTCAGCACAATGCGGAATACTCGCCTCTGATACAGTTGTCCCATAAAAAGTAGCCTTCGAACTGGTTATCTTTGGCTGACGGATAAAAGTTTAGAAATTTTGATGGTCAAAAACTTAAAATAAAATTTTGTTTTCTTACCTTTAGGAGGACGTATCACAAAAAAATGGCTGATATGATGTGAACCCTTCATATGAATTAGCGGATATGTTTCTCAGCTTTCTCATTCGAAAGAAAAGTAACCTAGCAGTCCTGTTATAACCATTTTATCAGTTTAACTCATACCCATCGCTTTACTATTTTGGCTGTCTGGAAGACAAAGTAATGTGTTATTATTGAATATTGCTGCATTCAGCGAGAGATGGCTCAGGATTTCTAAAATTACGCAACAAGCTAATGCATTTGACTGCCCATCAGTCAATCTGCTGGATTTGAAAATAATACCACTAATAATACAGTAATAACAGATATGATTGACAAGAGCATCTTATGGGGGACATGAATAAACACTCATATCTGATTATACTCCTCTCTTCAATGTACCATTTTGCATTTCGCTGATCTCATGACACTAATGCCTTTTATGTGTTTGTGTATGTATGCTTGAGTACGCTTTAACTTCAAAAATGTTTGAGTTAAACTTTTTTTTCTGCACTTTTCCTTGAGTATAGAGAATTGGTTCACTTTTACCTCTTCCTGAGTCGCTGTCGTCGTGGGTTTCTAAATGAAAGCCAGAAATGGCATCTTTTGAGACCATGGAAGAGCTAATATGGGCTTGCGA
Organism: Gymnothorax reevesii; assembly: GCA_029721435.1. Taxonomy (NCBI): domain Eukaryota; kingdom Metazoa; phylum Chordata; class Actinopteri; order Anguilliformes; family Muraenidae; genus Gymnothorax; species Gymnothorax reevesii. The sequence goes on along the minus strand of CM056587.1, from coordinate 61,892,160 downwards.
GGATGAAAGTTTTAAGAGCGTGATGACTTCTGATTTTAATTAAAGCATTGAGTGAATGCGAGCCCCGTTGAGCAGCTCTGAGTGGGGTAATCAGTGGCAGGCCGGGTCCAGATGTTCTGGAGAAGAGCTGATAGATTAGTCCAATCAGCGGCTGGGACAGCTCCTCGCGGCGCGTCTCCCCTCCCGCAGCGCGGGAAGCGTCTGACGCAGCGCCGCTGGAGGCCGTTTGCGCGAGTATAATCAGCCTCGCCGCTGCCTCTCGTTCCGCCAGTAATGGCTGCTGAATGATACGCCGGGGCCGTCACGACAGACTCTGCTGCCCCTTATTCAAGCCTCAACAAGAGGTGCGATGACAACCCGCTGCCTGGGGTGGAGAATCTGGAGATCGCCCGCTTTCGCCTCGTTTCTTCCCGGTTTTTAATCATCGTCTTTCCGACTCTGAATTCCCGTCCGCGCGAGTGAGTAATTGCCTGATTTGTTCGGCTGAATTCGTAAGGATATTCTTCAAAGGTAAAAAAAAAAACAACCCCATAAACAAAAACCCAATCAGTGCTCCTCACAAAAATCAATCTTCTCTATTGTATTTTATGAGTGGTTGTGTAGAAGTGGCTTTGGTTTTTTTTTTTTTTTACTTTTTTTGAGGAATGAGTGGGGGCGTCCCTGCTCTGTTTATGCATCTGGGTAAACACGAATCTGTGCCTCTACCGCTCTGCAGCGCGTCCGCAGCTGGACAAGCAACCCCTTTGGGCGGCCGCTGGAATTCAGAGTGCCACCGAACGCTATTTACCCACTGAATTGCCGTTCTGGTAATTTCCCATGATAACAGATAATTATCTGTTGTAATCATGGCTTTCAGACACTGTTGCAGCTGATGTTCTGCTCGGTTATTTTCCAAAGGGAAGATGCCCCTGATTTGTTCATTGGCAAGAAGTAGAGAACAAGACAACAAGTCATTAAGAAAAGATCTGTCTGACATAAATGTGTATAAAAAAATTTGTTCACCCGCTGCACCACTGTTAGATGGGTCTGTGCCAAGTCCCTTGCCAAGAATCTGATGAGAATTGAAAGGGGAAGAGATTCCTACTAGAGGGCATTTTGTTGGCAGATACTGTACAACTCCCTTCAGGTTAATTTAACCAATCTTGATGATAGGCAAAGAAAACATTAACTGCAAGAAGAAGCTTTAACTTCAAAAAGCATCTTACATTGCACTGGTCACGGTAAAGAAAAGCATCTCACATTGTATTAGTCACAGTGAAAGTTTCATCAACCCTACCAGGATGTAATAAGCAAGCAAGACTTACTTTAGCAGGGACTAGAGACTGTAGCCCAAGACTTTCTTTTGGCTGAATAAGTTGGATTATGTTCCCTTTAACCTGTCAAATTATTTTAAAATACACGCAATGATGTATGTAGGCCGCCTTTTTTGCAGCACAAAGGAACAGAGAAGATGGTAATTAATTTGTTGATTAAAACAATAAAAGCAGGCAATTATAACATACTGATCAAATCTATTTTCATTCTTGCAATGTGTATTTATTGAATTGTGAAATTTCACTTGTTATCTTTAACATTGTAAAATAAGTCTACTATAGATAATTGCTGAGGACCAAAAACTCGTAACTTCTCCTTACGAGTCATGAAATGCTTCATAGCTGTTGAGCATTTTCTAATATTTATTAATTTGACCATGGAGATAAATACATTTTCTTTGCTGTAATGTTTTATTTAAATAAGATTTGCAAAAGATCAAAAAAATTTTTTTGACTTTCTAGTGACTTTATGGAAACTGGTTTCAAAATAATTAATACTTTAAAGGGAAGTTGTTTTTTATTCTCTGTTCCCCTGCTCAATCATCATTAGAGCTATCTTTGAAACAAGTTTTTATTTAATTTCTTTCTTTCCAAACATATTTTGCCAGTCACTTGAATTAACCCACCAAATTGTGTCTGTTAAACTTCTATTTGCCTTTATGCAGGAGTAGAAATGTAATTGCTGATTTTAATTAAGGCGTTGTGTTAAATGGGAATAAATTGAAATATAATTTGCCATTATTCTGTCACTCTTGACTCTGTCTGATCACTGAAATTGAGCGAAGGGTAGACCTTAGGTCAGTATTGTGTTGTGTAGACTCGGGAAGAGAGCTGGTTGTGAAGTTCCTGGGGTATATGACTGAACTGTTCAATAGCTAGAGCTGCAGTAGTTCAGAGACTGTCTGCCTGGGGTGTTACACATTGGTGTGGCCCTCTAGGACAACAGGTCACATGACACACTAGAGTCCATCCCCAAGGCATGCCTTTGTTCCGATAGCAGAGAGCTGTTATCATCAGGCAGTGTTAATCGAACTGTGGATTACAGGCGCTCGGGGCTGCCGAGGACACGGTCGGCTAATCGCCCGCAAACGTTTGTACGGAGGGTCAATGAGCACCCGGGGATTAATACAGCTGGGGAGCAGGAGTTATTTGACTGTTCTACCCTTTTTTTTTCAATTAGAACCTTTGAACTTGAGTGAAACTGAGGCGGCTCCTCGGGAGTGAACCGCAGTGCATTTTTCAAAATGTCAGTCTCGCACGGGTAACCACTGCCCTCATACTACAGTCAGGTTTCTTTCAAATTTAATTTGAAGTTTTTTTTCTTTCTTTCTCTCTCTCTCTCTTCCTCTTTTCCCCCCTCTCTGCAGGCCGGCCGGTCATGATTGTTGTGGAGTACATGGAGAACGGGTCCTTGGATTCCTTCCTGAGGGTGAGTCTCTCTCTAACGCTCCACACTGCAGATCCAAAGCTGAGTGAAATGTAGAGCTTTAGAAAATGCTGATATTGTTATAAATAAACATAAAGGAGTTTGTGGTGTATCTTGCCTCTGGCTGTGTTCCTCTCACAGCCTGTTTTTCTCAGTGGCTGAGAGGGCTGTTTACAGGGAGACAAGGAGAGGAACGGTGGGCTTTGTGACTCACCTTATCAGAGGTGTTAGGAGCTCTATGGTGCTGCTCAGTACACAAGCTACTCAGATCCTGTGTGGCTGTTCTCACTTTCATAAAATATCCTCTTATATCTTCTGTTAAATAACCCCTCACAACCCAGGCTCACACATGCACGCATACACACACACGCATGCACACACAGACACACACTACCATGCACACAAACACGCATACTCACATACACGTACATACACACAAACACGCACACACTCACATACATACACTTGCACGCACACCTGCACACATGCACGCAGATGCACACACTCGCACCCTCACACATGCACACGCACGCAAGTGTAAACACTCCCACGGATGTCAACACACACACACAAACTTGCTTGCACTTAGGCACACAGACACAAACTTGCTTTTACAAAAACACACGCCCACACTCACACACACAAGCACACACACATAAACACTCACACACACTTGCATGCACTCACGCACACACAAACACACATATGCACTCCTGTGCACACAAACACACACTCTCACATGCATGCACATTCACAAGAACACGCACACACTCGCACACATGCACGCAAACGTACACACTGGCGCACACAAGCACACACTCCCGCGCACGCAGATGAACGTGCACACAAACTTGCACCTACATAAGCACACAAACACATACTCATTGGCGCAAAAACACACATACAAGCACACATGCTCACAGATGCACAAACTCGTGTCTGCACACACACACACACACACACATACACACAGGCCCGCTCACATACAGACGCATACGCATGTGCACACAAACATGCACGGAGACGCAAACATCCACGCACTCACACACACTCGCACACGCACACACACACTTGCCTGATTGGACCCATGCGCACACATGCACACATGAACACACACACACACATACATGCACACACTCACGAACACTAGCACACGACCACGCACACAAACACACACTCGCGCGAGCACACGCATGAACACACACACAATATGCAAAAGAACAGTAGGGTTGAGTAGGTGATCTGCTACCACACCAAACACATTTCATCTGGGCTTTGATTAAGGCAGTGGGTGTCCCCAGAGTAAAGGCTGTTCTTCATGTTTCAGGTGAAATAATTTTTACTCTCAATGCTAATTCATTTACTATCCCCAAACTGAAGAGCTGAAGGGCCAGGAGACAGAACTCATCCGGACAATTCTCAGAATCTTCAACGGTAAAAGATATGCAATTGTCAACACTAATTAAAGCTTTGGGGTCCTATTTATATCACAGTACATCAGGAGTTTCAAAAATCCAAGCACCATCAAATAGTAAGAGAAAAAAGGATTCATCTCAGTCTTTACTCATAAATTAAAGTTTTTATATTTACCATGTCAGGAAGTTTTTTCTCAACAAGGAAAACTGACTGACGTTTTACACGTCTGAAAAAACTATTCCCATCGGAAGGAAACCAGGTGTAAGCTTTTCACTAGAATGCTCCAGAACAGCGACTGTAGACACACAGGGATTTCCGCAGTGACAGAATTCCCTGCTGTGCTCAAAATGCAATCATGCAGGTCTCGACAAGCAAACAACCCGTTCGTCATCTTTCTCGGAGATCTTTCAAACCATCTTCATTTCTGCGAGTAACCAAACAGACAGCAGCTTCTGAAGCTGCTGCGGCGTTCATCTGCTTGCATGATGCAAACACACAAATACCACATTCTGCGCACATATTAACCCCTGGAGCACAGAAATTATTATTTTTTTTTAATATTAATTTCATTATCCTGTGCTGTTGAAATCCTATCATGTGGCGACTTGTTTAAAAGAGCACCTCTGCGGGAGCTCTTTACAAGTCGGCACATGATAGGTTTTCAACAGCTTTTATTTTGACATCTTGCATCACTGAGCGACAATATCTGCATTAAACACTCCAGGGGTTAATCTTAAACATATTTGTTTTCCTGTTAAAGCAAGAGCTGCCTTATCCATCTTCCACAAACCCTCAGCAGGCGTTCTGGGCGCTTTTGGGTGAAGGCCGTGCGCAGGCTCGCTGTTTGGCTCAAAGTATCTGACTCTCAAAGTAACATTACAGAGGACTAGATGTTGATCCAGGGGAGTGTGTGATTATCTGTCATCTGTACAGACCTACAGAGTCCAACTCTGTATAGATCCATCTCTTCAAGAAATAATTAGCCCCTTTCATGAAGTAGAGGAGGGTTATAGCAATGGTGCTCATCTGTCCATCCAACCAGATAAGTGGAGACAAGGTTTTTCAGAAACGGTATACCTACGTAGGCCTGTAAATTGTGTGTGTATTTTACCAGGTATGACTTTGATTGGGTTCTAAAACTGGACTGTTTCAGAACCCAAAAATGGAGGGTTGAGGATAGTGATGACGATGTCCTCTTGTTGATTGTGTTTTTAGGGGGGCGATGCTGTGTGTGCTGACTACAATCTCTGTAGAGAAACCCTTACTAGCAGTTGTCGACTTTCCTTGCTTTAAATTTGGTGTTTATGTAAAGCTACACATTGAGTGACATGTGAAAGGAAGATGAGGCGGAGCTGTCGGTGTAACAGGGTCTTCCAGCCGACACAAATAATGAAAGGTCACTGAGCCCAGATGGGCCCACAGTCTTGGTGAGCAGTCTGTGTGCCCCCTCCCTCGCAGAAACACGACGGGCACTTCACCGTGATACAGCTGGTGGGCATGTTGCGTGGCATCGCCTCGGGCATGAAGTACCTCTCAGACATGGGCTACGTGCACCGCGATCTGGCCGCTCGCAACATCCTAGTCAACAGCAACCTGGTGTGCAAGGTGTCCGACTTCGGCCTATCCCGCGTGCTGGAGGATGACCCGGAGGCAGCGTACACCACCACCGTGAGTACAACCCCTCATACTGAGGTCAGGTGTGTACTAAGTCTGTACTTAAAACCCCAGTCACACTAGAGGCAGAATGAGCCGGAATGCCGTCAGAATGAAAATTCTTTGTACATTCCCGGATATTCAAAGTGCATTCTAATAATTCTGACAGCATTCTGAGTGCATTCCAAATATTTGGCCCATTCTTGTGACCGGCCCGAATGTTTTGCTCATGCTCAAAACTTTCCAGGTGCATTCGAAGTGGAGTAATATCGAACAGCATTCCAGGTGTGTTCTAACTGCCCTCTTACTGCATTATAAATATTTTTACGGCATTCCAACAGCATTCAAAACATTCTGATTGCATTCGAGGGAGAATGGAAACGGCAAATCACGTCAAATCCTACCAGAATGCGCCTCGAATGCATCTCGATTGCTGACGGAATCTATTACGATATTAAAACAATTCACCTTAAAAGTAATGATTGGTATGACCTTTTTTCAGTCGTTCATTTAAATTACCATTACAGAAACTCTGGGAACTCTCAACATTATCAGGTGTGGCTAGTTTTCATCAATAACGCATACCTGTTAACTCTCACGCATTCGGCGTCAGTTTTAGTGGCATATTTACGTTCCTCTGCTGTAGTCAGCAATTACTCAATCAACGCATATGGGACACTCATGTTACATTTAAGTACATTCTGAGTATTCGAGCTGCATTCTGTCTGAATTCTTGGACGTTCCAACCATATTCAGCGTCCAATCTGGGAGCGTTCTGACTGCATTCGAGGTGAATTCGTGCAGCATTCGAGGCACCTTCCAACCAAACTTCGGGTGGTGTTCAGACAGCAATTGAACCGCACTCTTACGGCATTCGAAGTGTATTCTAAATATTCTGACTGCATTCTAACAGCTTTCTAAATATTCCTACCTGCGTTCCAACTATATTCAAGCTACATTCAAGAGTTAATACACCCAGACTGTGCAAGTATCATTTGAGGCGGGTTCAAAGCGCATTCTTAGTATTCCAACGGTGTTCTTTCAAGGCTGTAAGAATTTTGGTCAATTTGAAATTCCCACCTGAATGTTGCGCGAATTCTTCATTCCAGCTGGTTCTGCTTGATTCCTGCTGATTTTGAATGAGTGTGATGGGTGCATTACATTTTTCATTAAAGGCCCTGTGTCATGTCACCAGGAGCACAGCCAATTATTCATTACCAGCCATTTCAAAATCTGTTGTGACATCACAAGAGGGAGGGGTCAGCCAGAATAATGAAGGCCTTCTTGTCTCTGAGTGGTCACTTCACCATATTATCTAGGTCCTCAAATGAAGGTCCTCAAGGTCCAAGAACTCCTGGTTTTCCACCCTCCCTTTACCTGGGAGTCAGGTGTAAGTAATCTGACCCATGTGAGGCACGAAGTGTTAATTTACTTACCTGGGATATAAGAAAACCTGGACTGGATTTGGATTCGTGCTCCAGATTTGAGGATCCCTACCATATGGTAATGTCACAAATGAACCGATTCTGAAATGGCTTGTAATGACTAATTAGCTGTGCACCTGGTGACAAGATCGGGGACCTTTAATGAGCTGTTAGCATGTCTTTAGCATGGCTGTATCAGTTTAGAGTTCCCTTCACAGTTTGCGCGATACGGCTGCTCGTAGCAGCGAGGTGATATGACAGCGACGGTCTTGAGGGAAGCTGAATGTTTCCGGCTGGCTGAGTCAGTCGCCAAGCGGCAGGCGCCACGAAGACTGAGAAAAGCTGCGGATGCCAAAAAATGACACCCCCTCTCCCCCGCCGATCCCGCGAACTGAGCGAGGCGCAGCCCTGCTAGGACAGTTAGCGCGACCTCTATTTCTCTGGCTGCGGCAGCCGGATATAAGGCGTTCCAGGGCCTGCGAGCCATTTTCTGCATGACAGGAATCAGAGCGAGCAGACGGGAACCGTGGGTTCCGCTGTGGCCAGCGAGCAGACGGGGACCGTGGGGGGGTCCGCTGTGGCCAGCAAGCGCATGAAGAGCTTGTGTGAAATGCCGATTTGCCTTTGCCCACTGAGCAGGAAGGAGAGTGCGGACTGGAGTCAAATGCGTCGCTACATGGAGGCAGCCAGCCCATAGTAATGAGTTTTTCCACAGACGGGAAACGGAACATGAGATACAGGCGTCAGCCAAAAATGGAGACACACCTGGGTAAATCCGGGAAATGTTATTACAGCAGGAGCTTCAACTCCGGTGCGGACAGTAGTGAGAATTTTTAACTTTTCAGACGTTTAATATGCGGCTACATGGATCAAACGGCAAATCCTGTGCCCTTCAGAAGCTTACTTGGCTTATAGTGTTGATTTTATGCAAAGAATGAGAGAAAGGGGGTCGTGAAAAAGACATCAATACAAAAAAAACAACTGGAGAGGTCAGTCACCCACGACCAATCGGTGTAGCCCCCAATTGCCCACATTTTTTAATTTTGGCTTATTTTTTACACAAAATTGTCTATTTAGTGAATAATGTTACCATGGCAAGTAAAATCGATAGACGCCGCGTCCTAACCGCTGCCCATATACATACCAAATATAAAAGAAATTAAAATTTAATTTAAATTTGTGGCTTGTGGAGCGTCGGCAATGAAATCTCGATGGCAGCGGTGTCGGACACATGAAGAGGCCCTACTAGCACCTAAAAACCGATGAAAAAAGTGCACCCTTTTCCGAGAAATTCCTCCAAAAACTCACGCCGAGGTATACCAAAGATTTGAGGGCAACTCGGTTAGCCTCAGAAAAATTTTACCGAAGTAGAACGAAAAATTTTCAGATGTATGAAAAAAATGAATATTTGCCGAATTTCGTGGGAACTTTAGAATGGTCAGTACTGTAGTTCAGCCGTGCTGCATATAAGAACTGGCAAAGGGCAAACCTTATATTATATTATATTAAGAACAACAAAAACACGTTCAGTATTCAGAATACTGTATATTCAATCTGCAAAAGCGCCAATTTATATACAAATCAGATACACAATATAATTTTAAAAGAGGGCACCTTGAGAGAAAGTGAACATAGAGGTGCTGTGCAAACTTAAGTAAACCGGACAGACTTCGGGATACCTCGGTAAAATTTTTCAGAGGTTTACCAAGTTGGCCTCAAATCTTCAGTAAACCTCAGCGTATTCTAAGTTTTTGTAGGAATTTCTTGGAAAAAGGCGCACTTTCTTGGTTTTAAGGTGCTAGTAGTGAGGCCAATTCCATAGGTGCCCCGACTTCATCCAGGGGCTTCAAATGTTGAAGATAACCAGGTCTTGCATCCAGAATTCAGCATCCAGAATTCAGCATAAAGGAATGAAAGGTTTGATGAGATTTGGGACAAAGCTACCTGTAAAGTAAATAGCTCACATCTCTGATATAAACTGAATTCTGCCAGTGACCCTCTGGGATCGTACCAGCCCGGACAGCCATGCTGGTGTTGTTTTCGTTATTGCAGTCCTCAGTATAATGTGTTCAGTGATTTCATTCTTAAACCACACCCATCTCCAAACTCAGCTGCACTTTATATACCAACGACTCACCTGTGCTGTTTCATGGCTGCGTCTGAAAAGGTTGCAATGCTATTGAGTAAACATTAATTGTCCACAAACGTTAACCCAGACAAGCAAACAGACCGACAAAAATATAAACACCTCCAAAAAAAAATCGATCATAGTGGTTGTATAGTGGTTTGAGACTAGTCTTGTTGACGTTTGCCCTGATGACACGCGCACAGACCAGCTAAAAATAACACCAGCATCTCAGTTGCGGCTGGTGATTATCTACACGCTCCAGAACAGTTAGTACCGTGCTGCAGCTCAGAGCTGTGGCTCCCCTTGATCCTCACACAGTTGAAGCCACAGCGCCCTCTCGTGCGGAAGCGCAGAATTGCAGGCTGGAGTGGCATCAGGCAGGAGGAGAGGCTGACGGACTCGTCCCAGGAGCGCTGGTCCAGCCGCCTGTTTGTTTGCCTGTAGATAAGAGGTTAGCTGGACACGTTACAGATGGGTTTGGATGAAGCCTGCGGAAATGATTGAAGCAGAGATAATGATGGGGTTTTAGGTCTGACTACACCTGTTCTGTATGGCAGGCGCTCAGCTCGCATTTCCCTGGGGCTTTATTAAAACCATCAGTCCGGTAACACGCACACACACGTACACATACACACATACACCTTGTGGTTCAGCTGCAATGCCAGTCCAACCCTCAGCTCAGGATGCAGTTGCAGCAATTGCAGTTTTAAATTCAACCAGACCTCTCCCTTTCATTGAGCCCCGTAATCACACAGTGGCAGTGTTACACGCATACTTTAATGCATCTGAAGACAGTAATAAGACCTGCACGCGTTTAGACTGTTGTCACTTGATTTAAAAGGAAACGTGTGGATATTTAAAATCTGTTTCAGTCGATTTACATCACCGTGTTTTTAAGGCTCAAATTCCAGTCATATTTCTCACAATCTTATGCTTATGATTGAGCAGTGTCATTGATAGCATTTCTGAGAGATGTCATGGAGATCGATGGACAAGTGAAAATCTTGAGAGCGAGCAATCTTTAAGCAATCTTTAAGAGCAGTTCGGAACAGGTCAGCGCAGTGCAGAGCAGGAGAGAGGAGCTCAAAACTTGTTTGAACTGCTCAGAACAGGGTGGAGAAGACCTGAAGGAGGTCAGGTTGGCGATGCTCACAGCCGTCGCGCACAGTGACTGCGTTATCCTTTGGAATGAAGGGAGACACGCCAGCAGGGTTCGAGTTAGCTGTCTGCCCAGCATATGGGGCTGTCACAGCGGGGGCCATGATTGGACAGACAGATTTGTTCACTGCCGGAAAATCCTCACGTTCACCGTCTCTCAGAGAGCAGAGATGGCACCTGGGACGGCTCCTGCCTGGAGCCTGACAGACCACTGCTGTCCTTTAGACAGTGTAAATGCGTGACTGAGGCTGCTCGGTGATAATAAAGGAGCTCTGTGTGTGTGTGTGTGTGTGAGGGGGACTGAAAACATGAACAATGTGGAGCAAATCCTCTGACCTGTGAAATTCAGGATGCAATTTTCCCCTTTAACGGCAATTCTCATTGTTCAAGTTGACTGTCAAAAATACCCAGGGACAAATGAGCCCCTAAGGACCATTCTGGGCCAACCCATGTTGGGGTACTTTTGAGAAGATGGGACTCAAAGTTGCCAGCCTCCTGTCTTACCTGGAATAACTGGCAACAAAAACACTGCAAGTGTAAAATTATGTCCGTGCACTTTTTAGGCAGGTTACTGATACCCTTCTGTTTCATTTAAAGTGAAACCTTCTTCCTTCTGAAGAGGAAATATCATCTTCTGGTTCATTTGGGACAAACTCCAGGTCATTGTCATCATCCATTCCACCATCATCAGTCATAGCAAACAATTCCTCCTCAGTTAAATACCTAGCTGCAATGTTTACAATGAATTATGGGAAAGTTGTGGGAATCCCACTATGGCTAAGGCAGTGCAGTGCGTGTGTACAGTGGCAGAGACGATGTTTGCTTGTATTGACAATCCATGTGGGCAGATTGGGTTGGGCCATTGAGGGAATGTAGATCTCAGTCTTCTGCACATGCTCACTACCTCAACTCAATTTCTCCAGAAGTGCAGGACGGCCTGTAATGGTTCTTTGGGGCTCAGATTTCTGTAATACTGCTCTTAATTTTAAGTGAGATGAATGTCAGTTTAAACAGGAAATGATCCTTGGTGTTGAAACTCTGCTGACTAGGTAGTACATTGAAGTGTGTGTGCTTGCAGGGTGGCAAAATCCCGATCCGATGGACTGCACCAGAGGCCATCGCCTACAGGAAGTTCTCATCAGCCAGCGACGCTTGGAGCTATGGAATCGTCATGTGGGAAGTGATGTCATACGGAGAGCGGCCATATTGGGAGATGTCCAATCAGGATGTGAGTATTTAGCTTTTGTAACAGTAATTAATGTTGTTATTAGTTCCGTTTTTTTTTTTTTTCACAGCCCAGTGTACGTCTTTCCTTGAACAATACAGATTACCATTGCAGAGATTGAGGCCGTGTAGTGAAATGATTCAATCTTTTTGTGTAGTTTTACACAGAGGATACTGAGGGCATATTTTGTGTACAAGAAATTCAAACGATACTGACTTTTGTAAATTACTGCTTTTAGTGGGTAGTTTGAGTGCAATCAGATTTTTTTTAATTGGTTATAATTGACTGTAATATCTATTTGGTAATCAACGAATGTTTACGGCATCATGAAGACGTGACATGCAAAACACCAAACAACATCAGCCTTTTAAAACCTATCGAACGTGAGCCTTCATCCTCGAAGGTCGTGAACTGCTGCATCCACCCCCCACCCCCCCCCACCACCACTGCCCCCGGTTACCTGGGCGTCAGGTCTGGCCAAAAGGCAGCAGTAATTGTTCACTTAATTGCCTGGAAAGACCGAAAACCAGGGCTGGATTTCGATTTGAGGGCCAGTTTTGGGCAGCCCTGCTGTGCTTTGTCAGAAAAGATCTGTTCTGATCTTGCTGTTATTTCATCCTTTACTCGTCGTATGGAGTTTATCTGCCTTCAGGCTCCACTCCTCTGCTTTAGGCACGTTTGTCAGGGATAATGTGATGACCCTGGATATTCAGACAGGATTTGGTAAGAGATAAAATGTGGGAATATAATCCCGATGCTCTTCGATCTCTGGCTGTGTTTAAGCATCTCTCGCTGCGCCCGCACTCCTTCACACACACCGCCAGAGAAACACCCCCCTCTCAGCCTGTTTTGTATTCGTACCTCAGACCGGGGGTTCAGTTAGGTCTGCCCACTGGAGAGCTTTAAAGCCTGGTGCGCTGTGACCCCTGGGCCCCGAGCTCGAGCGGTGGGATTCTGCAGATCTCTCTCCCACCGCGGGGCGAAGCCCTCCCAAAACCCCCGCAGCTCTGCTGCAGACGCCTGTTCAGAGAGGATTTTGGCTTCCTGGAGAATTGCTCAGAAGCCCTTTTACACACTAACGGCCCTCCTAAACACCCGGGAACCCAGGAGATGGGGAGAATGTGGAGCGGGACGGCCTTGATGGAGGATGTGAACGACTGTCACTGCAGGTCACAGAGAGGCCTTATGCAGCCTGCTAGTGCTCTTACTGAACAAATGCTCCCACTGGGGAGCTCTTTTAAACAAGTCGCCACATGATAGGTCTTCAACAACACTAGATAATCACATTGATATGTCTTCAAAATGTATTTCAGCACTCTTAAGGGTTATTATTATTATTTTTATTATCATTTTGGTGATGTCAGGTCATTTGGATATCGGGTAAAATGGGACAAATAAGGTTTTCCATCTTGGACTTTTTGATTATTGGCAGCCTATCACCAAGCACACAATCATGTTACTTACATTTCAGGTCGTCTTCAGAATTTTAGGTAGTTTTCTTGGCAACCCACCAGACAGTGTTCGAAATTGCTTGACTTCACTCTATTATCGTCTGAGCGAGAAAAACACTGGAATGTCAGAACAATGCGGAAAGCTACTAGCAGGCCGGGGGGTTGTAAAAGTCACCTCTGTCTGTGGGGTACAGGAAGTTGGTTTGTGCTTTCAGCCTGTAGTTTAGACATGTCGAGACCCTAAAAACATTGTGTGTTTGTTTTTTCTTTATGAGAAAGCCCTTTGCGATAAGCGCTGAACTTGCGGGCGGTAGAGCAGTAAGGGTGAGAGCTAGGAGAGTTAGGAGTAAATGACTGCAGCACTCAGAGCTGGAGTCTGCTGGCAGCTTGATGTATCGTCCTAATCTGATTCCTCCACCAAACTGTGCCCTCAGTCACGGGGGACAGGGGGGATTCGAGCAACAAGTGTAACCATTGACCCAGTCATAGGGATAAGTGTGCAGGGGTGGGCAAGAGTCCACCGTGTGTCAGGCCTAAGTGCAGTGCATCGCAGAGGGACCTGCAAGGGCTAGCATAATGAATAGTGGGTGAGTGAGTGAGTTAGAGGTGAGTGAGTTGAGTGAGTGAGTAACAGGTGAGTGAGGCGAAAAAAGGAGTGAGTGAGAGAGGTGAATTGAGCGAGTGAGTTGGTGAGAGAGTGAAATGAGTGAGTTAGGAGCGAGTGAATGAGTGCGGCCTGTGAGTTTGGGGAGTAAAGTGAGTGAGGTGAGTTGAGCGAGTGAGTGGTATGAGTTGAGTGAGTGAGTGAGTGAGTGAATGAGATGAATTGAGTGAGTGAGTTGGTGAGTTAGTGATATGAGTGAATTGGTGAGCGAGTGAGTGATATTTGTGAGTTGAGTGAGTGACGGGGTTGGGTTCAATTACTTTTTTCAATTACAATTACAGTAATTGCAATCAATTACTTTGAAATTGTAATTTTATTTTAATTGAATTTATTGAAAAGTAGTGGTAATTATAATTGAAAATTCTGTCCAGAAAGTAATTGTAATTACAATTACAATCAATTGTAATTGAAAAAAGTAATTGAACTCTGGTGAGTGAATTGAGTGAATGAGTGGCGTGAGTGACTTGTGTAATTGGTTGATATGAGTGAGTGAGTGAGTGAGTGAGTGAGTGAGTTGACTAAATGAGTGATGAGTGAGTGAGTTGACTAAATGAGCGATATGAGTGAGTGAGTTGACTAAATGAGTGATGTGTGTGAGTGAGTCGACTAAATGAGTGATATGAGTGAGTGAATGAGTTTGAGTGAGTAGACTAAATGAGTGAGAGTGAGTGAGTTGTCTAAATAAGTGATATGAGTGAGTGAGTGAGTTGATTAAATGAGTGAGTGAGTGTGAGTGAGTTGACTAAATGAGTGAGTGAGTGATATGAGTGAGTGAGTGAGTTAACTAAATTAGTGATATGAGTGAGTTGACTAAATGAGTGATATGAGTGAGAGTGAGTGAGTGAGTTGACTACATAAGCGATATGAGTGAGTGAGTTGATTAAATGAGTAAGGGAGTGTGAGTTGACTATATGAGTGAGTGAGTGATATGAGTGAGTTGACTAATTGAGTAAGTGAGTGAGTGAGTGAGTTGACTAAATAAATGATGAGTGAGTTGACTAAATGAGTGAGTGAGTGAGTGAGTGAGTTGACTAAATGAGTGATGAGTGAGTGAGTGAGTTGACTAAATAAATGATGAGTGAGTTGACTAAATGAGTGAGTGAGTGAGTGAGTTGACTAAATGAGTGATGAGTGAGTGAGTGAGTTGACTAAATAAATGATGAGTGAGTTGACTAAATGAGTGAGTGAGTGAGTGAGTGAGTGAGTTGACTAAATAAATGATGAGTGAGTTGACTAAATGAGTGAGTGAGTGAGTGAGTGAGTGAGTGAGTTGACTAAATGAGTGATGAGTGAGTGAGTTGACTAAATGAGTGAGTGAGTGAGCGGGTGAGTGAGCCTTTCCATTCCCCATGCTGATGGCTGGTCCTCACACAGAGCCTCAGCCCCTGGCTGCCCCAGTCTCCCCCGCAGCAGCCTCAGCCCGTGTGCTTAGTGCATAAACTCCTCCATCACTGCTGCAGACGGGCCTGCAGGGGCTCTGTGCCTCACACAGATGAGTGTTTAAACTGTGGCGCTTCTGTGCTGCAGGTGATCCTGTCCATCGAGGAGGGGTACCGGCTCCCGGCGCCCATGGGCTGCCCCGTCGCCCTGCACCAGCTCATGCTGCACTGCTGGCAGAAGGAGCGCGGCCACCGGCCCAAGTTCACCGACATCG
This sequence comes from Gymnothorax reevesii, assembly GCA_029721435.1. NCBI lineage: Eukaryota > Metazoa > Chordata > Actinopteri > Anguilliformes > Muraenidae > Gymnothorax > Gymnothorax reevesii. Next base: position 61,876,648 of record CM056587.1, on the reverse strand, counting down.
TCAGCTTCCTGGACAAGCTCATCCGCAACCCCAGCAGCCTGCTGACGCTGGTGGAGGACATCCAGGGGTAGGACTGACACCGTCTGAGGGGAACAGCCAACCACTCGAACCCTACTGGGGGGGTTCAGAAGAAGGGCTTAACTTCACTCTCCATTGCTACTGTATAAAGCTTTATTACCACCGGCCATTGTGCCCATTTGAGATCAGGCAGTGTGCTGATTTTTCTACAGTTTTCTGCAGCGCGTGAAGCACATGCTTGAACAAGGGCAGGAAATGCCATCCTTGGAGGGCCAGCATGTCCACGGGATTTTGTTTTTGCCATTTGCCATGAAGAAATGAGCAACTTGGCTGTGCACACAAACAATTTACTGACAGATCAAATCACAGTCAAAGGTCTCATTTTGGGACACAAGTCCTTGTTGGTCATTTGTGAGCATTTAAAGAAATTCAAGACGCAACAATGCAGGACAATTAAAATGGTTAAATATAAAAGCAGCTATACTATGCAGTGAAAAATAGTTTACATATAAAATTATATGGTGAAAAATCTATTAAAATAGTGCCGCTCGTGTATTATAAGGGTTACCGACCGAAGACCAGATAATAGATTTGCTTTCATTACACCTCAAGTTGTAATATTAAAGTGGGTTATTTTGTACGTTTGTATATCATTGAACTGAAAGTTCCCATTGGATGTGGCCTGATGGAGAGAGCTGATGGCCCAGATTCTGGTTCTGTGTGGCATGAACATGCCTTTCACCTTGTTCCATTTATTAACAACCTCATGGAAAAATATTTCTAATAATAATCTAACGTTTACCTTGAACTAATTTCCTCCTCCGCCACATCGTTCCTCTGAGAACTGAGATCCCGAAATAGTCAGTATATCAGCTCTTCTATGCGCAGTCCTTTCAGAACATAAGAGATGTTTTGATTATTTTTGTTTGTTTGTTTTTTTCCATTTCTTTGCTTACAAAGCTACTTCTGAAGGTTATTCGGATGTTAATGCTTGCTAATTAGGCCTACAGGGAAGGGTAATTAAATGAATAAGTCCAAATGGAAATACTTAGTAATATTTACTGCAGATGAATATTTTCAAAGGGTTCCGTAACATCTGCTGCTTGTGGCTGTCCTGGACCAGGCCTGTAGGCTTTTCATCGCTAACAAAGATGCTCTTTGGCCAGGGAACCTCTGTTCTTCAATGAATAGAATAGTTTTCCTCGTGAACTCGCGCTGATTTTGCCGTCCATGATTTCTAATCAGTACAACTGTAACTGTAAAAAAATAAGTTCTGAGGTTGTGGCAAATGCAGTGAAAGGCATTGAAATGTGCTCTATAATGGCATTACAAAAAGATACAAAAACATTTAAATTATTGAGGAAAAACTGAGTGTTTTTTATCTGTTAATTATTGAGAATTCATAGAAATGTAACTTTAAGGTGAATATTATTTACTCTGGAGAATATCAATAGCTAGCTAGAGAGAATACCTGGAGGGCACTCAGTAGAGCGCATACATCCGCCACGCCATGTATCTGTTCTTCTGGTGACAATATGTTCCGGATAATCTTCCAAAATTAAATCAACTCTTCCTTGGACTACCAACTATCATCCTGCCAAATCTTTTGCCGAACCATAACTTTTTGATTTATCCTGTTAACGGATAGACAGACAGATAGACAGGGGTGAAAACATAACCTCCTTGACAGAAGTAATGAATGGAGCACATGACTACTTCCTTGTGACCAATCTCCATATCCTTACAGATTACCTGAATCCCCCAGTGATGTCAGCGAGTACCCTCTGTTCATCTCCATTGGTGATTGGCTGGACTCCATTAAGATGAGCCAATACAAGAACAACTTCATGGCTGCAGGCTTCACCACACTGGACTCCGTTTCCACAATGAACATCGAGTGAGTGTTGGCCAACCACATTATTAGCAATGGTAGCCGTAACGCGAGTGCTCATGCTTTTCAGATTTCGTTTTGAAAATCACTTGTGTATGAACGTGTGTTTTTTTTTTCTCTCTCTCTCTCTCTTCCAGAGATATCCGGCGGATTGGCATTACTCTGATCGGGCACCAGAGACGAATAGCTAGCAGCATACAGACGCTACGGCTTCAGTTACTCCACGTGCAGGAGAAAGGCTTTCATGTATGAGACAGTCGGACAGACGGACAGACAGCGCTCGCCTGTGCCTCAGACGTGTACCCACGAGCTGACTCCCCTGTCCTTGCTGCGAGGCCTCACCTCGACTTCCAGCAACAACCTGGCAACCTTCTTTCACTTCCGACCGATAAAAACTCAATAATCAACTTCTTTTCTTCCTTTTTTTTTTTTTTAAAAGCAACTTGCTTCAGCCGGAAATGGAGATGGGACTTCTACTGACCGTGGAGCCAAAACAGACTCAATGAGCCGAGCTGCAACAGCAGTCTTTCCACATGCAGCGACAGTACCAGTGTTTAGAAATGTATGGTAGATTTGGGGACGTGAGCCACAATCCTTTCTCACTGTTTCGTGACCCATGTAGCTGCTAACAGACGTGCAATCGAGGGATTGCGCTTAATATATTAATTATTTCATTGTTTGATAAGTAAACGTCATTAAGTATTCTTGTTAATTTATCAACCTTTCTTCCAGGATATCTGGTTTGCTAATACTTGAAAATTATGAAGAGCCAACTTCAAAGTACAAATTGCTGAATGTTATCAACTTTTAAGTGTATAATCCATTTACCAATTATTATCTTAACCTGATATTTATATACATATGTGAAGTCCTGTATGTGAACGCCCTAGTGAATTTGGAGTTTATTTCCTTATTCAGTTACAACTTTAAGTCAGCAATATATGCAGTTATTTCGGAGATGGAAATGAAATGTGACGACACCTTTTTTTAACGACGGACTTTAAAATGTACAACTAAATCCACCTCAGGCGACGGAGTTTGAAGACATCTGTGCTGCGCAGACGCAGCTGTGGGTAAATACTGGATAACGTAAATATCTACGACGCTGGATGTTTATTGGATCCGTATAATTACAGTTTGAGTGTGCGTTGTGACTAATGTAATGTAATGGGTTTTCGGTGCTTCGGCCAAAACAAGACTGGAGTGATTCTCCAAAACCTGTAAAAGACGGTTTGTGAGGGAAAGCGCCCTTCTGTGGGGGAGAGAGAGCTGGCCTGGGGTGTCCGATCAAACACGCACTCATAAACACACACCCACATACACACACACACACACACACACACACACAGGGGTGCTTGGAGAAAGGGGTGTACCGAGGATTGCGATGGCCCTGATTAGCAGGAGCCCTCAGGAAACGAGAAGTGGCGATTTTGTGATGCTGTGGAGCAGTATGAGAAACTTTTTAATGGCGCATGCAGTCTCCCCAATGCCAGCCCCCGCGACCACAGACACACGCAGGGACACGAGCAGCACCTGTTCTCATGCACACTACTTTCAAAGCCACCGAAACATGTTTTCGGGACATTGAGAGCACTTGGGTAGGGCTGTAGATGAGGAGTGTACAAAGAGAGGAGTCTGGCTCGCTCGCTCTCTCTCTCTCTTTCTCTCTCTCTCTCTCTCTCTCTCTCTCACAGGACGCCCAGAGAAGCCGGAGGTGCGGAGATGCTGAGTTGCACACCTTACTGCTGAGCAATGGGAGGCAATTTTTGTACAAAGTACAAGTACTTATAATTCTTGTATTTTATTTTTCTATTATTTCCAAAGAGGCATTGTTGGGTCTTACAGACTATATGCGCCCGTTTATGAGGATATTTATTAGCAAATAAAAGTTAATAGTTCTGGTGGACTGTGTCTGCGTCTGTGTGTCTGCTCATTGCTTTCTATTTCTGCTACAGGGGACAGAGCATTAGGGCTCAATGCCAACCCGCTTCGCTTGAGTTTAAACCTCAGGTTTCGACCACAGACCAGGAATCCAAAAACCTGGCCCTCGAATCCAAATACAGCCCTGGATTTCTCTTCCTGGCAATTAAATGAACAATTATCGCCACTCATTGGCTAGAATGTCATCATACCTGACTCCCAGGTGAAAGGATGCGAAAAACCAGCAGTTCACGGCCCTTAAGGACTGTGATTTGGGAAGGCCTGCCGTAGACCATAACCCCGAGACCACAGGACAGCTGGAGCAGCCAGTCTGTATGTCACATATTTCAATAGCTGTAAAAGCTGTAGTGCTGCTATTGGCAGATGTCTCAGTTCATCAAATTTTGCAGTACATTGAATTTAATGAATGAGATTCCATTCTCCGTAATCATTGACCAATAAATTGTTGTTTAAACAGCATTAGTTTTTTTTTATTACAAGGAAATTATCTTGATGAAGAGTTCAGAGAAACGTGAGGAGCTCAGTGAATTATTGTTGCTTAAAAAATATTACAGATATGTTCAAAATTATTAGCCTCCCATAATTGAGCATATTCCTAAAATTCTATCCCGTATGAACATAATTCATAAAACTTTGCAGAGAGGAGAGTAAGGCCCATATTCAGAAACAACACTCACACTAATAGAGTGTGAGTGAGTACTAAAACTTAGTTAGTGTCAGGTTATACTAAATGAGTCAGAGGTTGCCCTAACACACATTTGCTTTCAGAGACCTCACTCACACTGAAAATAGCGTCTCTTTCTGAGAAGGTTGAGTGCAGGGAACACCTCCCTTGAGCCGCATTAACTTGCTATTTTGTCATCATGGCTTTCAGGTGGTTACAAACATTGGAAACTCTGGATCATTTCCAGCCACGGGCTCGATACTGGTGAACTGGCAATAGGGGAGGCTCAAAACAATCCCTCAAAAATAATGATTGGACATGACCTGTTTTCAATCATTTAATAAAATTTTATTTACTTGAACTCCAAAAATCCTAATGATTATCATGTGTCTAAAGTTCTACTTGTTAAGTTGTGAACAGGTGATAGATTGACCGCAGTTAGAAAGAGCACTGATAATTATTGCGGTTTTCAATTCATTACATTACCTTTGCAGAAACTCCAAAAACTCTCAAATTTACACCGAAAACTCTCAACTCTCACACCTTCGGATTTCTCGTGCTTTTCTTTACTCGTGGGTTGGAAAATACTGCGCTCAGCGGCTCGTGGGGCGCGTGTGGATTGGTCTGCGAGGCTCGTGTAGCTGTAAGTCACGAGAATCCATTCTTATCGACATTCTTAACCGCTGATTGTAGAAGGAAATGTTCGGCACGTTTCCCACCTTTTTGTTTAGTGAGCCTCGCAGGCTGTCCTGCGCCTTTCGCGAGCCACTCAACCACAGAATTTATGAAGACATGCTAATATTTACGTCTTCAATTATCTGCGAAAGAAACGCCTCAATTTTGTGAAGCAATGTATGAAATAAATTTGATTGTCGTTTTACCAGTTTGTCTGAGAAACTTTCTCATCAAGAAAAGTAAACTGCGTCAGGTTTAGGTCATTCAGCACTGAAGGGTGAGGATTGAGTGTCCCTTCGCAGCAGCCGACGCACCGCCTGTGGTACCCAGTTCCCACTACTCTCAGTTATGCTCGAGTGGCAATTATGAATAGCAATTGGCGAGGAGTGGGACCTCTCCCTCGGTTAGTGGTCGGTCGATCTCTTTCTCACACCCCAGTTACATTTCAATCGTACTCACTATATGGTGAGTGGAGGGTGAGTGTCGTTTATGAATACGGGCCTTTATCAGTTCAATAAATTGGTATTGAATTTGACTAATAAACTCAAATGAGCAGGGCTAGTGGCACTTGAAAGATAGATTAAAAGGCACCACTCACACACTATTTGTAACACGAAATTTAGCCGTGCCGAAAACCAAAGAAGGAAGTTTGTACCTCAAAAAGAAGTCAGTGGATGCCCATCTAACGGCGGGCTGTTATGCTACTATTTCCAAGCATTTCACTGTGTTCAGAAAAGCTGTAAAGTTCATCATTTCAAAGCCAAAGGATACACATTATGTTAGAGACAAACCTGATCACGGTTGCAAGAGCAAGACATCAAAGACTTTGAACAGAAAAATCATCGGTGATGTCAACAAGTTCCCCTGGATCTCTGTGAAGGTAACTGTCACTGAAATGACGACCTCATCACTTGAAGTTTCAAAGAAGACCTGTTGTGAGGGCTCTTCATCAAGGGGTGTTTTAATGTCACTGCCCAACGGAAACTCCATAGCAGGCGCAACCGCACATCAAAGGCAGGCTGAGGTTCGGCCAGGATCGTCTGAAACGTAGGGATGAGGTTCAGGAGACTGTCCATCAGTCTGACGAGACAATACTGGAGCCGCTTGGAAACATGGTTGTCACTTTTTGTTAGGCAAAGGGCGAGGACTTCGACCCTAAAAACACAGCCGGTAGGAGCATAAGGCCGAGCGGGGTTGTTTTATTGCTTGAGGTACAAGGGTAATGTTTTTCAGGCTCATGCGATCATGAAGAAAACAACAAAAGATTATGTTAACATAATATGAAGGAACTTGCCACCACTCTGGCTTAACGTCACCATTGGATCTTTCCGCAAGGTAATGACCAGCAGCGCACATACTAATTGATCCAGTTCATTCTGAAGAAAACCAAAATTATTCAACGACTCGAAGTGGCCTTCTCAAAGCTAAGATTGCAGATCTAGCGACAATCAATCAATGGTGGAAGCTCAAGGGTAAGATCCATCAAATTTGGATGAGCTGGACCATTTTGCCATGGAAAAATCTGCAAGGTACCTCAAGAGAGATCTGCCAACTCAGTTAAGAATTATAGTTAGAGGTTCCTGTCAGTTCTGAGTCAATAATTGAACACTATTGAGTAAAATTGTCCGTGGGCTAATAATTTTGGCCAAGCCGTTTTAGTTTTGTCTCGTTTCAACTTAGAGCATCAGTGAAATATTTTCATCACACATCCAGGAGATTTTGTCTTTATTCTTTTAGTAATTAGTAATTAATTATCCAATAAACACTTTTGATACTGGGCATTGCCAAAGAGAAGCGAAGGGCTGTGTTCATTTTCGGAGAGAAAATGATCATTTCAAATTTGATAGTAGTAGTAGCAGCAATCCCTTCTATATAGTGCCTCTCATTCCATGAGATTACATTTCTGCGCTCTTTACAGGGGAAAACAAATGAAATCTCAAAAGGTATGTAGATACTAACAAGATTATATTTTGCTCAAACAAAGCAAAGCACAAAACTTCAACATGGGCTATTATCGGAGAAACAAACACAGCATAAATTTACACGGTGAGGGAAAGATAGGACTTGGATAACAAATGGTTTAAAGGTAAGCTTCAGTAGCTTGTGTAACTTATTTTCTCTGTTTTGTCAATTTGACAGTACTGAGCAAAAGCTTCATAATGGGGTGATTGCTCTGGTTTACCCCCTGTATGCATACTGTATGTTGCATGTGAATCAGTAAGTAGGGGATTCCTTATAATTCAATATCATCATGCCCTTTTTAAATCAATTCCACTTTGAAAAGAACACGGCAAAAAACAGACAAACATGATGGCACAAAAAAAATTATTATAAAACCCCACAAAGACAACTCCGGAAATAAACAGTGAATTTTATTGCTGCTCTTGGTAAAATGTCAAACTTAATAAATTCTCTTGAGCAGTTAGAAATCTGCCTGGTCAATTAAAAAATAAATTGCATATTATTATTATTATTATTATTATGATTAGGAGCTGCTGCACTTCTGCAGAGCCTGGGTTCTGGGGTGGGTCTGATGAATTTGTGGAACCATATGGTAGTGCTACCATCTAAATGTATTCAAAAATGAAACACTGGGCCTATGACTTGTGGCGCATTTAATTTTAAATGTAAGGTGAAACAAAGGAAGGTCTACCCTTGAAATGCAGCCTGATCGGTCGTCAAGCCATGGTAACTAGGCGTTTTGTCCATTGGGATCAAAATGGCGTAACTGAATGTTGTGTCTTCTAAATGAAAATTTAAAAAAATAGCAGCACCAAAAAAAAAAAAAGAGCAAACCATGCTCACTTCAACTGGAATTTGATTCATGGCAGAGGAGACAGAATAAAACACGCGAAGATATTTGACTTTGTCCCGCGATAAAATGCTAATACGCATTTGCATGGCTGAAGACAATGAAAGAAACGTTAATATCCTACTTTTCAATCCGTAGCCTAAAGTCCCGTTATGAACGCCAACGCTCGCCCCCAACCATCACATCCACCTTTTCTCCACAGGGTGACGCAGTTCCGCATGTTAGCGACGAACTAATTATAGAACCTCTGCGTCTCTTAGCAACGCGACTGACCGTCTCAGATTGCATTCCCTACCTGCGTTTACCGGGCGCAACTGTGCCTATTCAATCAAATATTCTCTGCAGCTGAGTCCTATTCTTTTGGGTAACCGTTCCGCGGACTGTCTGAAGGAAACACGGGGCTCGTCCGACTGACTGAGATTGATTTGTTGGGTGTAGCGGTCCCCTCACCGCACTGAGATACCGAAATTAGGACGCCGAGGTCCCGCTGTTACCTGCTGTCTGAAGAGGCCTCGACTCTGGTAATTAATGCTTTAATTAATTTAATTCTCCAGCTAACGAACGTTACTTGGCTAAAGATAATTGCATTTAATCTAATTCTTGAAATGCTCGTTTGCTAGTTAGCCTCAGTTAGGTAAGCAAATAAACGCTCGTGAGACCGCAGTGTCAGGTGGTTGAGGATGCGTGTTACTGACGCTTAAGTTACTCAATTAAACCGACTGCTACCTACCTAGCTAGCTAACGCTAGTCGGTTAACGATAATGCGGATTCGCCCCTTTACAGGCTGATGCTTCCAGCTTAATTAAGTTAGCTGGTTAGCACGCGAACAGTCGCTCTCGTTCGTGTTAGCTGGCGGTTCAGCTACAGTCTCGTTAGCTGCAGGCTAATCTCCCTCATCTCCGAGAGTGAAGCAGTGCAGCTGATAAATTAGCCGATGCAAACTGACATCACCTCACAGCGGGGACGTCTTGCGCCCGCGTCAATGTAGCTGGCAGTATTGCTAGTTTGTTATTTACGCTAGAAGAGAGTTAATCGGTTAGCTAGTTTAACTGGCCAGTTGATAGATGGTGAAAGACCAGTTGGCTCGCTGCTGCTTCTTTGGAGAGACGTTTGATTGTAATTCAGTGTTGACTAGGTAATGTCAAGTTTATTAGAAAACAAGTTCGACAAGAGAGTCAACCATTCAATTTAGCTTGGTATTATTCATGAACGGATTGTATTATCTGAAATAATGTTTATTTGAGATAAACGGCGAACCGACCCGCTGAAGTTAGTTACCCAAGTGATCTAACGTTATCTGTTGGCGGACCGCAGAATTTACGATTTAGAATGGCGAGCAAAACACTGAGCTGACGTACATGCAACTTAATCGGTTTAAGTTGGCTGATGAACAGGGAATACTAATGCCTGGACCATTTTTGTATTTTGTACTTTGTAAAGCAATGACAGTTTGCAGTTCGCTCAAAATGGCTTAATTGTGATTCCGCTGTGATTTACCCCGGAGCTGCAGAAAGGTGACGTTTATGGGGCTGTTGGACAAACTCGCCGGATGGCTGGGGCTGAAGAAGAGGGAGGTGAACGTGCTGTGCCTGGGTCTGGACAACAGTGGGAAAACCACAATAATCAATCAACTCAAACCGTCTAATGTGAGTCGCAGCTCTGATTGATGGGTCAGGTTTGTGGGGCATGTGTGCGGGGCTCTCCTGCGTGTTCTCTGTCCAGGGAGCCCGTTCTTCTGACGCCTGATAATCTGTGTCACTGATCTCCAGCTGGGCCTCTTAAGCATCGATACACTGTGCGACTGACTATTGTCGCTCTTACTGTAACGTATGGTAGATTTTGGCTACATGCGTCATTGCAAGACGTTTAAGAAAGTTATGCCTCAGGAACAGTTACAACTGCGCGGAGAGATGGACGAGGACCTATTAGACATCAAACTTTTCTTTTCCCCTTTCAAATGCCCCTAATAAAGTAACCAGTGTGAGGCAATGTCGGGGGGGGGGAATGACTAATAGGTCTGTACCTGACGCCTTTGTGCGGTATCAAATCATCCTCGAACCCTCCTGCTGACAGGAGTATAAAATCAGTTCATCAGATTTTGCCAAGAGGTTAAACTGCCCTCCAGTAGTGAATGGTTGTGGAGCTACATTTCTGACAGCATTGGCTGTTTCTCAGTCCCAGTTCATTCGTTTTCAGATGACTGCCCCGTCAAAGCCGTGTTTTCAATTTTGTGTATAAATTGTTAGTGATGTGTGCTGATTTTCTCCACTTTTGTTTACCTGAATGAACAGTGAGTTTGGGTCACCGACCTCTCAGATGTATACCTGGAATGTTTGTCTCGTGCTTTTTTACTGTGTTGCATTTCTAGTGAATTTGTACCATCCTCGCCTGCATTTAACATGCTTTGAGATCTCGGAGTAGTGGCTGTATTGGCTGTGCAGTGAGTTTCAGCTACTGTTAAGTCATTTGTTCAGTCACTGAAACTAATATGCCGAATGGCTCATGGAGCAGGACTGCCAAAGATGGGCTTTGTCACCTGCGATCTGTGAAAGAGCCCTAAGGGGTTCTTAGTGAAACTTATTCATGCATTTCCTCTTTCAAAACATCTTTTATATGTCTACTCTGCTTCGTAATTATGCCATTGACTTTAACAGGCAGTTGGCCATGTACTTTGTGGCCACATATTGGTTTATACAAAAAGAAGAATGTCAGCACCCAAAAATTTCCTTTGAAGATAATTTTATTCGGCTATCAGATGGACGCGTTTCGACTCGTGGTCTTCGTCAGCGTTGTGTTTTTCACTATTGGTTTATCCCTTGTGGCTCCTGTTATGTGCACTTCTTTTATGGTTTAGTGTTGTTGCTATATAAGATGTAGGTCAGTGGGCTCAAGTGCCTTGATGCTCGATGTTGGGGCTTCTGGGTGGGCAGTGTAAATATCCCCATGAAAAGGTTTTGAAATCTCTGCCCAAAACATGAGCAGGACTTGAAAAATGCTGGTCTTGCAGCAACATACGTTCTGTATCTCGACGCAGTAAAGCCTGATTGAACTCTAGTTTCATGGCAGCTGATTTATACGGTCTTCCAATTTTTCATTACTGAAGGATGAAAAATGGATGCAGCAAAGCCATTTAAATCAGAGGGGTTTCTGCAGCATTTACGATAAGCTCAATGTCGAGTTCAGTGGCTTCTGTTTTCAGATTCTGTTAAGCAACAGTAGTTGCATTTAGCGCTCTAGGGGTTAATAAACATAATATTGCCTGCAAGGTTTGCTATGTTTTCAATGTTGATTTAAAATTTTTTCAGTGTAAAATTTTCGCTTGAATGAGCATAGAAATTGCATTGGATGGATATGTTTTTCCCATGAAAGTAGGAAAATGATGAATATCCACCACATAGCCGAAGATCTACCTCCGAATGGTTGATGTTGCAGCTAGGCTAGGGCTTAGGTATGCTGGTAAGACAAATTAGATTTTTAATTGGACATCGTGCAGATTTCAATTCCAAGAATTGTCCATTTTTTTTTTTTTTTTGTTAAAGGTAGACTACATGTTTATGAATAATGTATGGGAGTAATGCACAATATTCTGGGACCGCTCTAGTGAAATGGTCAGCAACACTGTTTCTGAAGGTCATTCTTGCTGTGTATTTGGTTTCAATCAGCAATCATGTTATTTCCTCTTCAAAAAATTGTAAAAATTTAAAACTGTCATTCTAAATGTCAGTCATAATGTGTGTTCTGTAATTGCATTTGTTTGGCCCGCAGGCACAGACCCAAGATATCGTCCCAACGATTGGCTTCAGTATCGAGAAGTTTAAGACGTCAAGGTAATGCATTAGTATGGTAATGTTGTTTTTAAAAGGCTATATGGAAGCTTTTTCTCTCTTGGGTACAACTGCAGTGGGTTTTGCGCTCTCTCTCTCTCTGCAGTTTATCGTTTACCGTGTTTGACATGTCTGGCCAGGGCAGATACAGGAATCTGTGGGAGCATTACTACAAGTAGGTTTTTCACACATACATTTCAGTAAAGTGAGCATTTGTTTGCCTCTTCAACCTGCTACAGGAGCTTTGCTTCCATGATTGCATTTCTCGCGATTTGAAGAACCAGTGTTATTCTCTACTGAAATTAAATTGCATTCTCTTTGCTTTTTGAAAACAGAAACATTTGTGAAATATAGTGTTGTGTTTTATTTATATAAAATGCACTCACTGAGTATTTTATTTTGAACACCGTACTAATACTGGGGAGGACCTTCCTTTTCTCTTAGAACAGGATAAATTCCTTCTGGCTGTGATCATAAGATATCGGAAGTCGACCTTAACGATTCACTTTTTTTTTTTTTTTTCCAGCTAATGTCTGAACATTAGTCAGTTGCCAATTCATGCTGCGATTCTCTCCATCTACTTCTCTGGGTTGTGGACAAAACGAAATATTTGAGGGCGTCATCTTGGGCTTTAGGAAACTGGCTTTTTTCACCATCTCCTGGGATGCGCATCTTGAACCAAAGAACTGATTGATTTTTCAAGAAAATTAGCAGATTAATTGACAGTGAAAATGACCTTAGCTGCGGCCCTACTGACCCCACATACTTTGCCCCCTCTGATGTTTGATGCGAAAATCAGCTGCAACTCCTGACGTGTATCCATATGATCATATGCATTGCACCGCTGCACATTATTGGCTTGTTGAATAATTTTGTGAATGAGCAGGACTTCTGAATAGTGCTCAGTGAGTGTATGTCATGTAAATATGTAGTAGTACTGATGTGTGTGAAGTTAGTAGATATTTAGTATTAACATGGCTAGAGTGTGGGTACTCTCACTGTTGGCCATTTTGTGCCTCTACTAAAATGACTTTTGTCTTCACAGAGAGGGCCAGGCCATTATATTTGTAATTGACAGCGGAGACAAGCTGAGAATGGTTGTGGCCAAAGAAGAACTAGACACTCTCTTAAACCATCCAGGTAACGAAACTGGGTTAGTGATGCAGATTCACTGATCTGTGTCAGTTTTCTGTTATTTTATTTGACCTTGTTTATTATATTCTACTTCCTCCTCTGAATTTTATCCTCATTACGAAGGGAGCAACTGTGCAGTGGTGTGGTTTTTTCATTTATCTGAACAGTGGTTTGGATTTGGATAGCTGGTGATATACTGCCTGGCAATAATTTTTAGCGCAAAGCGGGGGATATAGCATTGGGCTCCGTCGGTCCGTCCGTCGGTCCGTCCGTACGGACACACAAAATTGAGGCGGCGGGGGATATTGCCATGTTAGTAGCTAACACTTGTTTAATCTGTTTTCCTGCAATAATTATGTAACTACTGCCTGTCATTTTGTAGCACTTTAATTTGCTTGTAATAATTATTATAGCAAGGCTAAATTTTCTCAAGAAAATCTTTGCGCTTCATTTTGATTATAAAGTTTAGAAAGATGAATTTGAAGTTGCTTAAGTAGCTGGTTAAGTATACGTGATGGTAGTAATAGTTGTGAAAAAAACTCATTCAGTTTTAATGAGTAAAACCTGAAGGACTTAAAAAAAATTAACAGCACTCTTATTCTGCTATGTTAGTCAAACATTTTCGTATTGGAAAGGGGTCTCTAACTGCAAGTGTTAAAGAGTCGAAAAATGGCTGAAAATCCCAAAATATGAATGGGTTAAATGGGCCCAAAAGAACTCCCTGAAAACAAAAGGTCCTACTGCATCGAAAACAGAATGGCTAGAGAGAAGGGGAAAATCCCCACATTTTCATAGTCAGTATATCTGTTTGTTTGAATTTTGGAGGTCTAAATAAGCTGAGCCCGTTAGTGCCAATGCGCTTTGTAAAGTGCACAATGCATTATTTCATCTGAAAACTGCTTAAAACAAACTGATTTCTCAAAAAGTTGTTTTACACCCATAAGCTACCACATATGCTGCCTTGTATGAGTTTGAGTAAACATTCTAGCTGAAACTATGAAGCAGTAGGGAGGCTTCAGAATAGGCTGCTGCTGCTTAAAAAAAAAAAAAAACTTTTTAAAAAGTAAATATCTATTAAAGGTATTAAAGTTAAAAAAAATTCCAGAAAGGCTAAAACGTTGACTAGAGTTTCCTCAGATGGCAATGGAGGAAATGTTGAAAAATCAACTGAAAATGGTTGAAAATTTTAGCATTTAACAGCAGCAACAAATGACTGAAAACTTCAAGAAAAAGACTGATATCAAAAATCTCACCACCACACCACCACATGCTGAAAGCTGAACATTTTAAAGGAGAATTCCATTGTGAAATTGACTTGGGGCGTATTGAAACATAACGAGTACCAACTTTTGTCGAATACCCCACCTTCGTACACACGCAGCATTTCGAAATGAATGGCTTTTTAGCCAAAGCTCCCAACAGGCTTACAATGGTTGTAAATTGGGCATAGCGTTGAGGAATTAAGAAGAGTGTGAAGTGTGTGCTTTGCTGAAGCAAGAAATGGTAAATGGTAGCAGGATGTGCATCATATCCTTGAATACAGATAATCCAAGTACTTATCATTCATGGGTTTCTTGCTGTCATTTACTCAGCATCCCTAGTGCATCCAATAGTATGACCAGCGATTGAAAAGGAGTGTGAAAGGAGATCGTGATGGTTAACAGACTTCATTAATTCACTTATGTTTAATCTCATCTGCCGTGCAGACATTAAGCACAGAAGAATGCCCATTTTATTCTTCGCGAACAAAATGGATCTGCGCGAGGCGCTCTCTTCGGTGAAGGTTTCTCAGCTGCTCTGTCTGGAAAACATCAAAGACAAACCCTGGCACATCTGGTATGTGGCAGCCTTTCTATTTCTACCAACTGCATCTCTCGGTTTTTACCGTATTCGACTGCTCTCATACCTCTCAAACTCGTGTCTGAAAGTGACAATCTGATGTTTTATGGATTCATTATTCCACCAGAACTGACATTTGAAGGCTCCAGTTTTCATAGATGTTTGTGTGGTATGTTACATTTTATTGTTTATGATACTGTGTGGAAATGGGCTGGAAAAGACTATTGTCCCTGAAGCAAATACAGTTGTGGTCGCGTAGGGTCAGGTAGCTTCCTGCCATTTAGGTTTTTAATTTCTGAGGTGCTTTGAAACTAATTTGTAGAGTGACAATTAAACGTAGTAACGCTCTCAAATGTGCAAAACTGAGGGCTTTGAACGGAATGAAATATAATCTTCCAGGAGAAAATGGTCGATGGTTCTTGTGTGTTTCAGTGCCAGCGATGCAGTGAAAGGGGAAGGCCTGCAGGAAGGGGTCGACTGGCTACAAGGTACAGTGTCGCACTGCGTATGTGATTCAGTCATATTGGTGACCTGAGTGGCATTCATCTGTGCGGTCTTGCTGGGTGGTGTGGCTTCTATATATTTTTGTCCTTCTCATGCTGAGAGCCCTGCTGCATGTTCGGCAGTCATTTAATATCATTTTGGCTTTTGTTTTGTTTCACCACATCCGTAGAACAATTAACAACGTAAGTATGAGATGTGTTGTCTGTAATGTTGTGGTGGTTTGTGCTCTAGAGTCAGACAATTTGTTCTTTTGTGGTGTCTTTTTCTGTACTATTGTAACATTCAGCACTCTAATTTTCTTCTTTTTTTTTTCCTTCTGTCATAAAAAACAATTTTACTGATGGTTGATGACAAAGTGACTTTTGCTGCTCTTGAATTTAAGTCCTTATTTTGGTAGTAGCATTGGTCGAGTTCTATTGCAGATATTTGCCATTGATTACAGTATTCTGGGTATTCAATGCATGAATGAAATATCACTGCATATAAAATTTCCTGTGCTTAAACCTTAATTAAAGGAGCCCTCTGTAAGATTCCACCACCTGATTGAAACAATTAGGGGACAGTATTTCACCAGAAAGCACAGCCCCCCTCCCCCTTTTCTATTTGCATAGAGCTAGCATATACGTTTGGCTTTGCATGCTTCACTAACTGCAGAGCAAGAACACAGAAAATTCGATCAAAGTGCTGAAATCATAACCGATCGCGATGGCACAATGCTATTTTATAACATCGACTATTAAAGTTAGCTTGGAGTTTGCTATTGATTGGTTAGCTCAGTTTTTAGCTGGACCATAGTAACAAGAAGATGAACACATCCAAACCATACATTGACGTCCTATGGAATGGTTTTTGCTGTGGTTTGTGTCATCGTTTGTTGCTCTAAAGATCCATTTAATTAAATAACCATTTCAAAAAGTAGTTAGCAGTTAGCTGTTTACTAACCAGTAGAGGGAAAAAATGTTGCGAGTTCAGCGTCAAAACTAATCTGTTTACTCACCAAGAGCTTTTTCCTGCGGAGGACGTGCATGAGAATCTTAATTCTTGTCTTGCTTCTATATCTGTTGCATCTTTTCCTCATCATGATTGAAAAGCCCTCAGGCCAGTGCTACTTCCCCATCTTGGACCAGGGCAGACTGTACACTACAGTGACTCACTGTCCCCCTTGAGGTATAGGGTGGTATTACAAGACTGGGCAAGCTAGCTGGTTAGCATGCTGACTTCAGTAGAACTTCTGCAATACAATATATTGACTTCTTTTACATAAAGTCAAAATTATTATTTCTTAACATTCTTTCAATTAATTTTAGCTGATTTTTGGATGCTTTAATGTAAAATTCTGGCTTAATCTTTCATATTGCAACCATGAGTAACCAACATCCCGATATACAAACGGTTACATATAGGAACATTTAGAATGAGCAGATCATTGTTTAGGCTGCCATGATAAGAGAAAGAAGTGAGTTTCAGTGCCTAAGCCTCTAAGGCTACTTGGCTTGCAGGATGTTGTCCAAGAAACGGTAGTCTAGGTGACTTTATCATGGCTGCCTGAGGGACTGATGGCAGAAGCTCGGGTCGTGAAGATGAAAGTGCTCTTCAACCACAGCCGTCTGAGCGACGGAGACCAATTCCAAATGCAAGTCAAACCGGAGCTGTTCAATGAGCTGACTGCGAGTGTCAATCTAAGCCATGGGCTAGCTGTTGCTTCACCCTGTCTGCAGAGTTTGTTCCAGTTTGCAGAGAACTTGAGTACTGTATTCCTGGCATTTCATTTACTTGGGTAAATCCACCTCTGCCCGTTGGAGGCAATGGTTTTGTGCATTTTTTTTCAAGAATGGGTTACATTGCTGTAGAGTCTTTTCCTCCCCGGCATTTGCATGATGGATGGTGTTAAAAAAACCAACTTGTGCTCCTTACAGATCAGATCAAAACAATGAGAACGTGAGAGATTAAGAGGACGGGAGCCGTGTGGGAGGGACCGAAGCACGGCATCCGCCACAGTTCCTGCGCGAGGCTCACCAGAGGAATCCGATTTAGCATGACCTTTGACCCCTCCCTTTCGCATGGATCAGTAGCTGCCTGTACTGGTCATTCAGATGAGCTGGGGAAGGGAGGTAGTGGAGATGGTAGAGACGTCATATTTCCTCTCTGTGCAGATTGATTGCTTTATCCATCCACAGGTTGCTAAAACGGTGCTGTAAATCTCCTCGGTCATGTGGTGCCAGATTTTGGCTCTCAAATTTGGATGACTGAGCAGACTGTCTTAAGCGTATTACCTGAACACTTTAAAATGATAGGGTTTTATTAATTTTAATCAAATACCCAGATTGAACGTCTTAAGCTGTTGTCTGGCAAATTCCGATCATTACTTTTACTGGCTGTTGTTTATGCGCTTACGTGAGATCATTGGCAGAGTGTTTGTGCATTCATAAGGCAATGCTTTTTCTGGTGCCTTAATTACTGTTCCATTTCCCCTGCCCACCCCCAAATTAATGGTCTGTTCATGAAGCAAGGAAAGCCAGTCCCTGCAGTTGACGATTGTGGGGTATAATGAAAATTATAGTTTCAAGGTCATTTAGAAAAATTGGATGGCACCATAGGATTGTAAATACAACTGCCAATGGAGTAAGTGTTGATTTGATTAAAACAGGCCCTCGACCAAGCAAAAACCATCATGTTAAAGGCCAGTGTCGTCAGTTGTCTTGCACTTGATGGGCTGACACTCCATGGCAGTTTTATTTATATATATATATATATATATATTACTGTGCTTTCAGATTGTAAGCTGAGGTTCAAAAATGTTGTAGCTCATGCATGCTACATGTTACTTACATATCCTGTGTACACTTCACTGGTTTGCTCACTAGTATAGTCAGTCTCCTGCTGCATAGCATTTATTATTGGTTCCACATGCTTGCAGTGTAAAACACTCTCTGTGACTAGGTGCACTTACATTCATGATATAATCTGTATAAGGTTGACATACAGTCCAGATATGTTTTCATTCAGAAATGCAGAACCCCCATTAAAGGTAGTTTGGCCGTGGTAGAAAAATCAACCTTTTCGGAGATTTCTGCTGCCACTGTCAAATCTTCCCCTAGATTGGGATCTGCTGTTATTTTTACATTTGGTATCTTTGGAAATAATATACTGCGATATTCTGTGTAACACTGCAGGTCCATGTCTCCATTATGTCCGCACAAAGGAGCTGAGCTTTTGACTTTTCCATAACATACTTTTCATGAAATACTGAATAAGTCATGAAATAAATATTTGTTCATCAGTCGATACCATGTCGAAAGAGGGATAGAGGTATTGTTTTTGGTTTCATTTTATTGGTCTGTCAGCAATACTGCGTAAAAGCAGTTTGCAAGAATTTCAGAGAATTTTAAAGAAAGGTGTGCAATGGTCCGAGTACCTGATTATATTTCTTTATTATATTTTCTTACATAAATATTAAGACTTAATGGGGTCACATTTATCACTAGAATACAAGGCAAGGTTTGTTGCGCCGGCACCTTTTGTTCTTCGGTCTGCAATGATTATTATCATCTTGCAACTGCCAGACGTGTTTTCTCTGTAATCATAAACATCTGAGAGATGTTTCATGTTAAAGGGACCGTGGTGTTGCCCAACATGTCTGCTGAAGAAGAGTACTGTGGAGTGAAGCCCAACTTTGTAATGATACAAATGTCTCTACTTTGTAATTCTCGTCCTACGTGTAGATGATAAAGTAAAAAATTATTGTCTTGGTTTTTGATTTGTCTGCTCACTGCGCAGCTTGTTACCTTCTATAGGGTGCTTTTTACTGTTATGTTTAGCTGATGGGCTCGATTTTGGGGTGTGACACGAGATCTGAGCGAGGTCAGCTCCTCGTCTAGAATTTGGGAGTTTGGATCAGTAATTAACACAGTCAAGGTCAGACGTCTCTGTCAGGTGCCGCCCATCACCTTTGTGTTGCAGAGAGGTTTTTAAACTGGTGCTGGTGACCGCTTCGGTTAGCCAAAAGGGACTTGGGAGTACACAATCTGAAGCACTTATGTTCAGCCCTGTTATTATACAAAAATAGACCAGAAAAGACTAATAAAAATGGTGTTAATGAAATAATTGAACTGAATTAAAATCCTTATGTTTATTGGACTGAACGCAATACATACCATCAAAGTCTGTGAAGGGGCACTTAAAGAATTAACTGCAGTATCCTGGCCCAGAAAATATACAGTACAATCAATACGTAACTGTAAAACCATTATATAATAATAGAGAAATGCAACTGTGCAACATATTGCTCTAAGCAAGTAAATAAATATGCACAAAAATAAATATGCAAAGCACATAAATAGACTGCGGTGAGGGGCAAGTTATTTAAAACCATTGAAAATGATCAAGGTAAAGTGCTCAGTGATCGTATGCTACTCCGTTCATAGCAAGAGCTGGGATTTATTGTGACTTTAAAATGCAATGATAAAATGGAACACGAGACTGCATTTCAAATTCTACCTTCCCCAGTTCTCCCAAATGTGTTCTTGGTCTGCATGTCCGTCCTTCTGGAGGAACTTGTAGACCATCTCTGTGTGGAAATGGGCACTGGCATTCAGCAGGTTGCACAGGTCCTGAAATGACTCCAGTTCCCCATTCCTGTCTCCTTGAAAACACCACACACAGAGCCAGAGGATGACTGAATGACCATCGGGAATATTTAGCTTCTTATGGGACAATATCCAGTTTTCCATGATTCTAATGTTTTTGCTTGGACAGCCCACACTTGTGTCTATAATTGAGGGATACTGTGTCAGAATGTGGAGTAAACCGTTTTCTGCCCCAACAGAAACCAAATTAGACTCAGGCTGGTGAAACAGACTGCAATTTAAGTCTCTTCAGAACCACAGAAAAACTACTTTTTTTTTTCCTATGATGTTCATGTTATCATATGTAATTGCTTGTAAAACAGTCTGTAAACCCTCAGACCTAAAAAGAGGTGTGCATAAGAGGTCTCTCAGCAATTTGGAATTTCATCTTTTGCCCGGAAGAATGGGATAAAGTTCTTGAATATTTCTTGAAAATTTAGCTTTACAGGACAAAAACTTGAAATCTAAACAAGGGGGCGAAGGACGGCCTTCAATGTCCACTATAAAATAGACTTGCAAATTAAACTCCTGGTTATGCTGGGCAGTCCTCAGGTTCTTGGAGCGGAATAAACCGCTGATCATTAAAATGTTTCCAGTTCCGATTGGTTTAGAGTTTTGGTGCTACACTCCACCCACAAACTACATTGCCTGTTCGCCCAGGGTCATGCTGCAATGGCTGTAATAATTATACTACTTATATGTAGCTATTTTGCGTTTGCAGCTCAAGGATGACCATCACAGACCCTGAGAATCTGGCTCTGCCAGTGCTGAATGTGGCCAGCAAACTCATGTAATGAGTGTATGCATTACTGCATAGCATAGGCCCCTTGGGTTTTTTGGCCAAGCGTGCTAAAAATTTGAGCATCTTAGCTCATAGAATAAGAGAGCTAGAGCTGTTTGAATTTTGCAGGAAAAGCCCCCTGGTGGCCAAACCGAGAATCGCAGCACGCCCAAAATCGAACTCGCGCTAGATCTTGGGCCTATATACAAGCATATAAAATATAAAAAGGATCCGTGGAAAACTGAAAGCTGTATCGCGCTGAAACGACAATTTTGGACTGGGACACAAGACAGACCACCACTGCACAGCACAGACCCTAAGCACAGCATAAGCCCGATTGGGCCTGTCAGCCAAGCGGGCTAAAAAGATGGCATTTGCAAGTGTTAGTGACCCTCATTTATCAAACGTGCGGACACTAAAAAAATGGGTATACGCCAAATCTTCCGCAAGAATCGGCATTTATCAATCTGAACATGAGCGTACAGCACGCAAAAATCTCACGCCAGGTCTGACCAGGCGTACACAGATTTGAAACCAGCGTACATCATGCAGGAATGAGTGCAGCTGTCAAAATGATTAATAAACCATATACAGCGATGTGGACGTCATGCTGTTGTTGTTCTTATTAGAAAAATGAAATAAATAGGCTAAATGAATAAATAAATAAGACACCTGTGTTGAGAAATTAATTAAACTTATATTTTGAGACAACCTGCTTGTCAGGCCAGATGGCTGACAATTTTAATCATTTTGATTAAGCGCAATGCGCTTACTAATAAAAGTACAATGAACAGTGATCTCTGCAGACTATATTTTAATATAATTATCCTCATGTTGCTCCGATCGAGGTGGCGGGGACTCATCTGTGTCCCCACCGCCTCATTCCCACGATGGAGGTTAAGACTATCAGTGCTGCCACGCACTCCTCGAACGGTAACAGCTGGGGGTTTGAGTCTGGTTGGCCTCCACCGGTCCGTGCGCTGCTGCAACTGAGCGCAGCAACCCGTTTTTGGTGGCGATCTTCAAATCGGACCACTTATTTTTAACCTACATGTAAAGCATTTGGATTGTCAGTTATTTATGCTATTTAACATGAAATATCATGGATCTCTAAATTAAATTTATTAATTAATCAAATCAAACCTCTGCTGCACTCTGGTTTTCCACCTTAACAGTGTTTACCAGAGCAGCAATAGTTTTCCAAACCGCAGCCCTCTGGGCTCCCTTTATGCCAGTCTTAAGGCTTCCAAATAAAATTATTGTTTTTCTCCACCTCCGATGTCATAATTTCTATTTCCTCCTCAGTGAAGTTCTTCTTCTTTGCCGTCTTTTGAGAGTCCATGTTGTAAAGTGTGCAGGACTGTGCCTTCCAGAGCATGAATTTATAGGGGCGTGTCATGTGAATTATGGTTGGTTTCAGCCACCAGATTTATCAACGCCATGCCAGTTCTACACAGAAATCAGCGACGTATACGCTTTTTGTAAATCAGACGTGACACCTGGCGTATGCTGATATTTAGACCAGAATCTTCACCAGATCCTTTGTAAGTTTGATAAATGAGGGCCATTATTTCTACCTCCTGATTGGCAAGTAATTTGCTCTTTGATTGCATGATCATAGTTCTTAATTAAGTAAAGCATGGCTTGAAATGGTGGTCCCAGTGAAACTATATCTCGGAGGTGTGCTGGTGCAAGCACAGCACTGTTCCATCACAACTGTGGAGGAATGAGAAGACCACTCACCTGCCATGATGACCTCATACGTCTCCATGGCGACCTCCGAGAGCATGTTCTCCACACCCTTGATGAAGGACCACTTGTCCTCCGACGTGGGAAAGGCCATGCAGATCTGCTGCATCATCTTCACCGGCCAGGACATGCAGAAGCCGTCCTTCTCACACACCTGAGTCCAGAAAAGGGACTTATAATTCTGGTCCTCACTCCTGGACTTTGTTCCATCAAACACAGCTACTGACCAGGTAAACTGAGTAAAAGCTGGAGTCCTGCTTAATCTGGAATATGGACTGAGAAAGGAGGTTTCTGGTTATTGTCAGTTGTCCAGCTAGCGCAAGAATTGTGCTTCATGACTTTTGGACCTGGTCCACTTTGCTGTACATCCGCAGTTCGGGCGAGCCCTGACCAGAATGAGAAAGACCATGAGGCGCGAGATTTCCGGGAAGCGGCGGTTGACTGCTCGGCTGGCCAGCACGCTGTAGCAGACGTTGTTCCCACACAGGATCAGCAGCCGTGCCATGTTCTCCATGTGCCAGGCCTCAGGCAGCACTGTAACGCACAAGCGCACAGGATTATGAGTGGTGTCGCCATGTGATGATATCACCACCAATGCTCATTTTATATCAGGTTTCAGGTGGAACCTAAATATCAAGAAATGGAGGGGTGATATACGAATGACTGTTGTCCTACCGCATGTCCGTCCGTCAGTGTGTCTGGCCATCACGCTTCTTTTCTGTGCCAGAACGTCTATACCCCTCAACATTTTCGTGGTAATATTTTTGTTTGAATCACCACTGTGTACATACATTGAGCACTATAATTCTTTGGATAGCGACATAATGTGGTTCAGTTGCTCGAGTCAATCACCAGATCTGAATCTAGCTGAACATGCAGTGACCAGTTGAGTTAATTAACATCTGTCACCATCCAATGCTTCAATTTATTCTGATTTTCACCATAAATAACTTTGGAACATAACAAGGGCTTTGCTTCGATGAACAACAAGCACGAATGCTAAGATCCCCTGCTACGGTTTTGGTATTCTGACCTGGAAACGAAACACGCTGGAGGGACAGACAAAAGTATGAAAAGGCACCTCTGCATCATAAGCTTTATCTATATATTAGATTTTGTGAAAAATGTTGAACGGCTTAAAAGTTCTGACCTGGAAAACGAGTGGACAGACAGATGGAGGAATGGAGGCGCTGAAGGACAACACGCATCCCTATATCCCCTTCCAGGTTGTTAGCAACACTGTTCCCTCTCACTGAACATTTTTCTTTCCCCAAGAAATCTCAAGAGATGCAAGCACCAGTACTGCTTATGCAGCAATTGACCAGGCACTGCACTCGTCAGAGAAATTCAAGTTATCGCTCACCTTCGCTTTAAAGTTTGGGTTGAGTCAGAATGCGGGATGGGCATACAAACTGAGGGCAGGATAGTGATCATGTCGCACAGAAATGTGGGAAGATTTACCCTCGGCTCGATTTTATAGGAGCAGAAAGACTGGTTTGAAGCTTGTCTCCTCTTATGTTGGGACAGTGGAGAAATGGGGGAAACGGATTTGTTTTTGGGGTGTAGAGGAGCATTTCTGGAGTTCTTTGGAAGCACCACCTCTGTAGCTCACCTGTAATCTCCTCTATGATTCCAAACAGGGTGTCAGCTGACCAATCCTTGGCCTCCACTTCTGAGTAGAGCAAAGTTATGGCCTTGGCCAGATCCCAGAGCCCGCACTGTGCCACGGCACTATCCAGCATCTCATGCCATCCAATCTTACCTGGGGGTTCCAATCACACAAACTCTTAGGGCAGACGATCAGAGAGCTAGGCTGGTTTTACACCGGACGCGAAACAGATTTTTCGCAAGACAGATTACATTCAAAGTCGCGTCTTTGCATCGACTTTGAATGTAATCTGTCGTGCGAAAAATCTGTTTTGCGTCCGGTGTAAAAGAGGCTTTACTCTTCTGAAAGTACCAAGCACCTGCAAACTAATCGTGACTGCTGAGCAAATGTGCACCAACATTTGACGTAATAAAGAGCACAGGTTATGTGCAGCGGCTGACTGTTTACCATCAGGGTGGAGGGGGCCGTAGAGAACGAAGAGCAGCCGGGCCTGGCTGACCATGGGCCAGAGCTTGAGGATGCGGGTGAGCCAGAACAGCGTGTCCCGCCGGTTCTGCCAGGGGTCCAGCAGCACCGTCCTGCAGAAGAGCCGGATCTGCAGCTCCAGTCTATGGCACATGCCTGAGTGCAGCACGAGGAAAGATGCATCTTGCGCATAGATACACAGTGACGGTAAAGTCAAAATACACATCATCTGTTCCTGCTGTGTTTTTTGTTTTTTTTTTTTGAATGTACATTGTTGAAACTTGGTCATACTTGGTCATATTAACAAACTAGACACCAAGTGGGCGAACTCTCGACCTGCCCTTCACCTCGATGGAAATGGGCAGTGACCAAGTGAGCGTAGCATCATTTTCATGGTGCTGTAATGCTCCTCTCCTTTGGCCTGGCTACCTGCCCCTAGTAAGTTATTTAATCAGCCTCTGTTCTCCTCAGTTAATGGTTTTCACTTGTTTCCTTTTAGTTAATTAAATTTCCCTTTGTTATTTTACCCCCTTCAAGGGCAGGTAGCCATAGTCCGTTCCTAGTTTTTTTTGGCCCGATGAATTTTCGTGTAAATGTGTAGTAACATACTGCTAGACCATGTCTCCAGACCTTTTTCTTGGATTTTTGATTGAATCATTTTTGTCTGTTTTATGGGTCCTTTAAATTTTGGCTCCAATGTTAAAAATAGGACTGAGAAATTTTTAAAAATTATTTCTCAAAAACTGCGTGATAATTTTTTTTCTAAATCGGGCAATCAACTTACCTTGGTACTGCCAATGTACAGTGTGAGCGCTATTTTGATTGAATCTACGGAAGTGGGTCTATTGCGCTGTACTTTATTAATATGCAAGATGGCCTGTGGAGGCCAAATGGTTGCAGATGGAGATTAAAAAGATCTCAAAAACTGTCTGAGAACTTTTTTCTAAATCTGGCAATCAACTCACCTTGATACACTTTATGTACAGTGCGAGTGCCATTTTGATTGAATTGACAGACGAGGGTCTAGTGGGGGCGCTGTACTTTAAAATTGGGTCTTGCGGAGAATGGGCCAAATTGCAAGTGGAAGCTAAGTGGTTGCGGTTATAGATTAAGTTTGTATTACAGACATATAGGAAGTAATATATGACCTATATTTTGGCTATGTTAAAGTTGACCTCAGATGACCTTGAAAAGTCAAACTTGAGGTCAAGCAAAATGTTACAATTTTCAAAGGTTTCTAGGCTTGAAAATATTGAAAATGGGAACATATATGCATTGAACACTGCTAGGAAATAGTGTATGAACTTTCATTTGGTGGCTTGGAACGTGACCTTTGGCGACCTTCGAAGGTCAAACTTCACATAGTGAAATTTCAATGACTTCTATTACCAAAACTATTACAGATAGAGCTTAGCTTTGTATTGCAGGCATAAAGGAAGTCAATAGTGTATGAAGTTTCATTTGGTGACATTGAACTTGACCTTTAGTGACCTTGAATGCCCAAACTTCACAGTGAAATTTCAATGACTTATATCAGCAAAATGGTTACAGATATTTTCCATTTGTATTGGAGATGTATAGGAAGTCATACATGACCTTTTATTTGGTGGTCTTGAACTTGACTTTCAGTGACCTTCGAAGGTCAAACTTCACATAGTGAAATTTCAATGACTTCCATCACCAAAACTATTACAGATAGAGCTTCAGTTTGTATTGTGGCCATATAGGAAGTCATGTATGAAGTTTCATTGGTAGACCTTGAACTTGACCTTCAGTGACCTTGAACGGCCAAACTATTTGGTGAATTTCAATGACTTATATTGCAAAATTGTTACAGATTGAGTGTAGGTTTGTATTGGAGACCTATAGGAAGTCATGTATGAACTTTAATTTAGTGACCTTCATATTGACCTTCAAAGGTCAAATGTGACCTAGTGAAAATTCAATGACTTGTATTGCTAAAACGGTCATAGATGGAGCCTAAGTTTGTGTTACTGACATTTAGGAAGTCACATATGAACTTTCATTTGGTGACATTCAACTTGACTGTCTGTGACCTTTGAGGGTCAAACTCGACAGTGAAATTACAATAACTTGTATCACCAAAATGGTCACAGACTGAGCCAAGGTTTGTATAGAGACATTTTGAAAGTCATATATGAACTCCATTTGCTGACTACAACTTGACATCCTGTGACCTTAAAGTTCACAGTTGGCATACTGAATACATATTGACATATTTTAATGACTTTTATCACCAAGACTGCTTCAGAGCTGAGGATTGTATTACAGAAGGTCTTATAAATGTATGTGAACTTTTATGTAGTGACCTTGACATTGATTTTCATTGATTGAAATATCAAACTTTACATGAAATTTTCATAACTTGTACCATCGCTGTAAGACTCCTTGCCAGTAAGATACAGGACCCTTGGTCCTATTTTTGTTTAGTGAACTCCCTATTTAATTCTCCATGAAGTTTTGCATTGGTTTTTGTTATCTTCACCTTTAGTATTAAATAAATTCCACATCTCTGCACATGGGTCCTCATTCTAAATCCTTGCCCTGCTGCCTTGTTTACATATGTGGGTGCCAGAGCACAACAGGTGCAATTCCAATTTTTGACACCGACGATAGATAGATAGATAGATAGATAGATAGATAGATAGATAGATAGATAGATAGATGAAACAGTAGACCTAGACTCAAGCTACCTTACTGGTATCCTGGCTAAATATAAAGTTTACCATAAGGCCTTTCGCAATAACACTCCTCCAAACATTGCAGCCCTGCATGTCATCTACCACATAAGCAGAGACAGGCAATAATGACGACTCACCAGGCTTTCCGTTGACGATAATCTCGATCTTGCGGGGCAGATTGGTGTACTCGCACAGGAAATTAAAAACACGGTGGCACTCCAACTCATCCCAGCCAGCAATCAAGGTCTGTGAAGTCATGATGAAATTTTAACCACAAGGCTGGCTACATACAGTAGAGCAATGAGTGGAAAAGGGTTAAAATACTTGTAGGGCAATAGTTTACACAAAAGCTGTACTCAAGCAATCAATTATAAATTACATAATGGTACAAATGAGGAGTCCAATAGCAAAGTCTTCTAAGTCAAGTTGGTCATTTTTTTTTTTTTTGAAAAATCTAATTTTTTGCTAGGCATAGAAATTATCTTCCATAGATACCAAGTTTTACTATACTGAAACTATTAGCCTTACAGACATACTCCATGAGGCAATTCATTATTTTTTTTAAGAAATAACTTTTGCAACACAAAGTTTTGACTTAGCAGGTTTTGATAGTGGAGAGGAAATTTAGCAGGTTTTGATGATGTTTAAACCAGCCCCGTTGCTCAGTAGGTGAAGCTATTTGACTCAGGACTCACTCTACATGCAACTCCATGCTACAGACAGCACAATGGTTGAATAGCTGCTATGACAGTGACAACATAAATATGTCCATGGGTTCAAATCCCCCTTTTATGGTATCACTATCATCACACTTTTCTGAACTGCCCAAACCAACAAACTAGAACCCAATGTGTTACCACATCCCCCATCTTGAGTTAGAGAAAGCAAAAGCTGAACAGGCTATAAAAGCTTGACCGTGATTGGTTCCTTCTAGCGAATGAAACGGAATCAGGTTTCCACGTTGGCTAATGACTTAGCAAAATTTGACAGTTTTCCTCCTTGACTTGGCGGGTGTTGACAGAGTTTCGCTTTTTCCCTAACAATTTATGACATGATTTAGAAAGTTTTGAAAGTGAAGCGATCAGTGGGACATGCGCAGGTGCCTGAAAGATAGGCTAAGGGAGATAACTCATTTATTTTCAAAACTTGACTTAGCAGGTTTTGCAAGTCGACTCCTCAAATATAGATGACGGGTAAAACGAATAACATGAACAAGTAAACACAAAAAGGCATAATTACAGGATACAGGCATCAGTTCTTGATCGCGATCTAAATGTAGCTGCTCCTTATGTGAGCAGACAGATTCCTGTTAGAGATAAGGTACCATGAACAACTGAAGAATTCACATTCAGAAAGCGAGTCACAATTTTTTGATACAATTACTTATGGTGCCTCAAGTTTTCAAACACCCTAACTTCAAAGCAGCCAAAGATGGAAAGCGTATGTGGAAACGCTTTTTGTTTTCTAAAATAGGCAGCTATCAATAGATTATACTTACCATAGCAGCAGAGCAGATTTATGCCATTTTTCTGACAAGGGCAGCCACGTAGTTCTGAAGCCTGACACCCAATGCTACTTTGGAAGTAAGATGACCCTGATGCACTGCTCTTATGAGTTTCTCTCTGACATTTCCATCTAATTTATTCTAGCATAATTTTTCTCCCATTGGAAAAGAGCAATTTTATCTGCTTTGACAAATACGACTTTTTTCTTTTTTTTTTTTCTTTACAAACTCCAAAATTTAGGCCGCTATCTTGTGAAATAATGGATTAGTTTGAGCTCCGAACAATCAAATCCTGCCATTTAGGGTTGATTACATGAATTAGCATTGCTTTTATATGACTGAAAACATTTATGTTTCACTGATAGTGTGCAACACATTTGTGCCTTTTATGCAAATGAGAGAATATAACAACTACAGTAAAAATGAAGACTTTGTTTTCAAAACGCAATAAGTGCCACAATTACAAAAATTGTGATAATACTATAGAGCGATAGCCCAGTGCTTCTGACACATGGTGAAAAAATCCAATTATTGAAATTCATACTATATAAGGTGTATTTTTGCCTGGTCAAAGTCAGTGTTTTTCAAGAAAATGCAGTCAGTGCCAACATACAAAAAGCTGATTCATTCAAAATGAGTAAAATGGATATATTGCGTTTTGGAAACAAACTCTTCAATTGAATCATGATGGTTTTATTGTTTCTTCGTCATTCATACTAGACTAAGCTATGAATAAAGCTGGGAATCTTAAGTTGTCACCTGCAGAAACACTCCATAACTGGCAAAGCCCAAGCAGACAGGAGATGCTGCACAACGTTCCATTGTGAAACAGGGCACCTAAAATACAATGTAGAAATATTCTGTTACTCAGTCTGGACTTAACGTGAGTATTCCTGCACAAACGTACACCCGAATTTGATGATTTTTGAGTTAGCATTAGCAACACGCTTAAACATACAGTACTGTGCTAAAGCTTTAGGCACATTTAAAGAAATTTCATAGGGCAAATATGCTTGTAAGAATAATGTTTTATGAAATGACTGGCATTTTGCTTGTTTCGAGCAGAGTGGAAAAACTTGCCACTGTTCTCCCACAGACTGACTGTCTCACTTGTGTCTGTCTCTCCAAGCAATTGCTGACAGCCATGATGATGTTGATATCAGAGCTCTGTCAAGAGTATATTATCTGTATCAGTGTTTTTAATGAAATAACAACATTTATTGATGAAACTAATTTTCTAAATTAGAATTTAGTATTCAAATATACTTTCAATCTTCAGCAACACTAATGAGGAAAACAAAAAATAAACATATAAAGCCAGATGTAAATTTTTAAAAGTGTAGGACGCCTAAAACTTTTGCACAGTACTGTATAAACAGGACTGTGACTATTACTGAAGCACTCAAAGTGTTACCATTTACAGCTTGCTGTATACCAACTTTTCTTGCACTAACTTCTCTCACCTTTTCTTTATTTAGTACACCCTACCTGAGAAAACCTGCTGTGAATGAACTTTAACCTCTCCTTTGTTGGAAGTAGAAGGGTGCATCTCTTAAACAGCACTCCTGAGGCAAGAAACAGAACCAAAGTATTCACTGTCTAACGTGCAACTATAGCCCTATTTGAGAAGTGTTCTTGTGACTGAATTGAATGACAATTTTTTCTTATTGTAAAGTGGAACGACTGTGAAAGATCACAGCCATGGTCATTCATATTATTCATATTACGTAGAACAAATATTTCCAGTGTAAATGGCAGCTGAACGAAGTAGCAATCCTGGGACCTGTTAGCACATTCAAACCTAATATCATAACCAATCATTGGTTCAAATACAGGGACCAATCACAGGTGACGTTATTGATTTTGTAATCATCAAGCTTTGTTTTTACAAGCCAAAGATCTCAGTTATTCCAGCCCCAGGTATTTCACACAAAGAACCAGTGTGGGCTCCCACCGAGGGACCTGTAGTGGTCCAGAACGCAGTCCTCCTCTGTGGGTGAGGCAGGGTGGTGGAAATTAGGCATGATCATCTTTTTTCTCCAGGTCTGTGTGGACACGTAGCCCATGATGTAGTCATTGATGCCCTTCGACACCATGCTGAACACGCTAATATCCAGCACTTAGAGAAAAAGAAAAGAAAAAAAACATTGCCAATTCATTAAGATACTCATGCAGAGGACAAAAGCCAAAACACTTCTCGTGCATGTTTTTATTTATCATTTATTTCCACTGGGTGACGAAAAATGTTGATATAGTGTTTTTTCCAATTTTACGCCTCACATGCTTTTCATGTGAATCCAGTCCTGTGAGACAATTTCAATACAATGAACTCCACACAGAATTCCTCATAGTAATATTTTGAACAGCTTGTAATGTCATACTGTGATGCTTAGTGAAATGGAGGGCTTCAGAGAGTTATTTTTGCTCTTTTGACTCAAGTATGGCATCCCATCTCCCAAATCTGACTCTTTAGACGCAGAGAGCAGTGGCCTTGCCTAGACAAATGCGTCCAGCTGAGGCTGATTGGCAGTCTACCCACATGTCATTAATCTGCCAGGCAAGATGTAAAGGCACTGCAGTTTGAGCATAACATTTTTATTTTGAAGGGCTTTTCTGGGATAAGGACCTTTTCACGCGTTTCACACTCACTTGGTTCCTTTATTTAATCATAACATAATTTAAGCCCTTACAGGAACCGAAATGTTGAGGTCATTTGATCATTTTTCTTGGTTGACTTCCTTTTGACCAGTCCACTTACCAGCCTTCAACTTCATGCACAGGATAACTCTTAAGTCTTGTGTCGCCTGCGAAGCATAGCGGCACATAGGGATCACTTTGTCCGGCGTCCGTCTGTCTGTCTGTCCGGTAGTCACACTTTCACCTAAGTGCTTCGCAGGCGACACATGTGTTCACCTGAACACTAGTTTGTTTTTTGAACAGTTCTGCCACCAGATATGCAAATAGGAAGAGTCTCTCGTTCGTACCAGAAAGACACTCAAGTATCATGTCGAGCACCTCTGGAGGCAGCCTGTCGAAGTCGCCCTGTATGGTCTTGCACTGGCGCCCAGTGGAAACAGTGCCGCAGGTGTATTGCAGCTTTTTGCAGCTCCGATGGTACTTGTGTGTCTTCGTGAAGTTCTCCCTGATCGACTCCATGGAGTAAAACCTACGCTGCCGTCTCCTCCGAAACAATATCTGAGAGAGAGAGAGAGAGAGAGAGAGAGAGAGAGAGAGAGAGAGAGAGAGACACTCGATCCCGATTTTTTAAAGTATATCAAGGAATACCAGAATCGCCACATGACCGGATTAAATCTGCGCTATTGGCCGCACAAATGTCCCAGGAGTTCACGCATTCTGTAGCTCAATGATATTGGTGCCAATTAATTAATACTCGCAAGTTGCCTTGCTATAGCCTTATATGGTGAATAAGGTAACCCAACCCAACCATCAAATCTGTGGAGCGCCTTTTGTCGAAACGCGATAAAATGTGCAGTTTCGTAGCACCATAGACTGTCGGTACTCTCAGGTGAGTGTACTGTGCGTATTGAACTCTTTTAACATCAAAAGGCGACGGCAGCGCAAATCACTGAACTGCCCGATTTTATCAGCTGTTTGGCAGTTCAGATTGCCGAGATTTCACGGCTATACATAAATATCATGCGGTCCAAGGTAAAATGTAGGAAGAGTAAACTCTAACTTGCTCTTATTAACAATGTTCATTCTGCAGTAGCCCACTGCGCAGTTTATATAAGAGGTGCACTTGCGAGGATAACTGAGTCGTCACTGTTCACTAAATTGACTCGCTAACGAACGCTAGCCAGCGGCAGGCATACTAGGCGAACAAGTGATGTTTCGCGGGCTACTTTTCACAGACTCGAGCCTGTTACTGTCATTTAAAAAAAAAAAAAATACTTACTTATCACGTCGTTTGGGTTATTTACTCGGGGAAGAGTAGTTTCATTTACTGCGTTTGGTTAAAGTTGAAAGGTTTTAGCGAGTTACTGAGACGGACACCCGGCTAACGAGCGGCCTCAGACCACGGGGAAGGCACGCGCCACACCCCGCGAAAACTGTCCGCACATCCCGCGCCAAACCCTCGCGTCCGAGATGCTGCGTGCGAATCAGCATTAATGACACTTTAATTCTTCATCTAGAGGACTGCGAACTGATCCCTGGCGTTGTTTATTTTAATTTTATTTATATTTACCTTTATATTAAAACCTAAAAAAGACCCCAAAAAAACAGATTAACCATTATTGATTTTATTAGCATACCTCCTCTTTTGGCTTGCCGCAGTTCATTAGTGCTTTACGGTATTCAAGACCCTAGGCCAGAGCCTGCGAAACCTGAGAGAAATGATCGCATTGTTGTACACCTATGTATTACACAAGTGCGCTCACAAAATAATGTCAGCAGATCAGGATTAAGTTGAATCCTAGCAGAATGCGTCATTTACTTTTGAAAAATAAGTATGAAAACTTGGTGAGCGCTCGGCTATAGGTCCGTCTTACTTTTGATTAACAAAGCAGTATGAGAATCAAATTAATTACGGTTCTGTCATGTGCAACTCTTGCATCTTACAGAACACTCAAATGAATTGTGGGGAAGGAAAGCTGAAGTTCATTTTACCGGGTGAAATAGAGTATTGAATGATGTGTTGCTACATGGGGGAGTTTCCTTTGAGTTGTAGGTCTGCATTTTATCCAGCTAGATAATTAGCCAGGTCAGTGTGAGTGAGTTGCAGATCTTTGTAATAAGAATCTACTTATTTGATATTTATTTAATATTATTGCTGTGTGCAATTGCATTTCTATACCAGCTATACAAGTGGCATATATTTATACGAGATGTTTGTTTAATATAAGGAGGGTAAGTCCCCAAGCCCCTGAAATCGTGGGAGCAAGCAGAGGAGCGCCCTTCTTAAAGGATTAGACTATTTTCACTAATGCTATTAGCCTCCACATCAAAATGGAGACAATCACTCAGCATAATCCCTTGAAGACTGCATGTAGGGTGCAGTTTATGCTTGATGTATCTTACCTACAGTAGAAGCTATTCTGTCTTTAACTGCGGGGTTGTTTGATAGGTGTTGAGATGATCAGGCTATCAAGGCCGAAAATTTTTACTCGCTGATAGTGGGGAAATTGCAGATTCCATATGGTATACATGCATACCAAAAGCTTGATTTTTGACCATAATGAGAGCAATTTTACACTTCTATTTTTTTATTAATTGATTTGGTGGTATTAAACATAATTTGTTTGCTCTAAACCAAAAGGTGTTTTGTTAATTATGTGTGCATCACTTTTATTATTTCTGTTTCATCTTCTTCACTGCTTATCTGTTTAGAAAAATCTGGAACTGTGGGATGCTCATTTAAATTTTGTTAACTTACAAATAGTATGGGAGCAAGATTACATCAGTGCATTTAAAACTGAGCACAGGTAATTCAGTTTATGGACCAGGGGCAGTATCAACAATAGTTCAAATCTTTGTGAGAAATTATGCACTTTTGTGAACATAGGTATTATTTATTGTCAAGTTTATATACATTTGCATTACAATAGCTGCATCTTTTGAGGAATTGAAAGTAACATTCTCTGGGTGAATAAGAGTTTATTTTACAGTCAGATATTGTAGTGTCAGATTAATATTCACATGTCCTTCCTTCATTTCATTTGGGGCTGTCTAAGTTTTCTGTTTGCATTAATATTGCAATAGCTGGGCTTCTTACTGCAGCAGCTCTTGAATTGTCCAATGAAGTGAAGTCATTGCAGCCAAACTATACCCACTATGGTGGAGGTATGAAATGATCCAACTCTGTTAGGGGAAAAGCTCTCTCGGTTCCAGTACCTAAATGAGTTTTCGTATGAGCTCGGGCTTCAACTGACCTTTTTAATTTAAATGCCTGGGACTCCTCTTTTTTGGGGAGTGAGTAAAGTTTTGTCAGTTTGTTGGCCTTAGTTTTACACACGCACTTAAATGATTTTTGATGGAAACACTTTCCAGCTAATTCAGCTGAAAAGATATGTGGCTCCGCTGCAGAGTACATTAGGGAGGTGTGTAATGTTTTAGACCATGTGTAGACCTTGCTGCAAACAGGCTGTGTATGGAGCCACGGTGTTCATTGTACCTCTGGTTTGTGACTCTCCCATTTTGTCTCAGATTAAATCACCCAGAACAATCTGGGCCCTGTTTTCTTTTTCTGGCGGTGGAGAGAGGGCAGCTCTATTACAGTATAGGTTTGTGTGTGTCTATCTGTGCTTGTATGTGTGTTTTTGTTTACGTGAATATGTGTTTGTATGTTTCTGTGTGTGTGGTGGTAGTGGGGGGGAGGGAGGTGTGTGTATATATATATATATATATATATATATATATGCAAGAGCTATTAAATTGCGACTCGGACTTTTGCGGCACAAATGTTTCTGTGACCCGCTGCTCATGAATAAATGCTGGATTCAACCAGCATCTGCTTTGTTTGCCTGAGATCCTCTGTTTACTCTAAAAACTTTGCGTAGGTTTGGATGCTTTCTTTCCTTTGGTGAAGCACCAGAGCTGTGACCATAGGCACCAACTGTATCTTTAATGAACCATTTCAAAATGTTTGCAGTTAGTCACTGTGATACAAATCTCAGCTGTTATCTGTTAAATCGGACCGCAGCTGGATTTTGGGCTTCAGTCCTTCTGTTTGTTCAGGCCTTCCAGCTGACTATTTCATTTTGTGACCACCATGCCATGTCTAGCTTGCCAAATGTCTGGTGACACAATTGAAATAGACCAAAATCTGCTCCCAAACTTTCTCAGTTTGTCTTGGTGACCTAGTGAGACCACAAATGATGTGGTCCTCAGGAGAGGTCATGTTTTTTTTTTTTCCCCCCTGTCGTAGTCCTTGATTTTGGAATCTGACCTATAATGTGGCTTAATGCCCGGTAGCACTCGTGATTTAGACACGCTCAAAATCACCTGCTACACAGGTAAATAAATGCCGCAGGTCTGTATGCGGCCTGCGCACAGAAAGAGGGTGTGTTACTCCTCAGGTAATCTGCCCCTGTGAACTTTGTGCCCCTTCGTGTTTGGAGACTTATGGTAATTACTTCCCCAAACATTTAATAAAAACATTCAGGTCATGACAAGTTTTAAAGTGTAAATAAAACATTTTACACTCCTGTACTTGCCCTAATTTCTTCATCGCAAGGAGCCTCACCAGGAGTTGCGTGAGAATGGTCAAGGAAATTTGCATGTAGGCTTTAAGGACAGAGTTTATAATGCAATCAAAGTTCAGTGTGTTGGCCTTGGAGAGAGGTGGCTGTCTTTCTGCACACGTGATAAACCAAACTTTGCCCTAGTTTTGGGTGCCATAGGATGTCATATAAAATATTTTAGAAGTAAGATTTCAGTTCATTTTATTGTTTTGAGTCAAATGATGAGTACTCAGTGACAACTGCCAGGGAGGATTATGGGAGCAACAAAGGACATGGGAATGTCTTTGTGTTGGGTCCAATAGCAGTAACAAACAGAATTGAGCTACTTTTATGGCCCTGTGGTTAAACATTAACATGTTAACACATGAAGTTTTCCACTCCTTTTACCAGCCTAATGAGCTATAGAAACTCAGACAAGGAAGTCATTTTGCCATTATCGTCTGAGAAGAGATAGCACACGCATTTTCATGTCCTTCTGAGAAGAACGAGATTTCAGAGAAGAACCAGGAATAAACTCCATCAGTCAGTGCGGTCACGGAGAGATATTATCAGTCATATTATGTTTAAAGCCTTTTTTACGGATTTACTTTGTAATTGTGAAATGTAGTTTTCCCGAACGGCTCACATTGGAGAAAAACAGAGGAACCACGGGAGAGCAGGAAGCAGGTGAAGCTTTGCATTGGCGATGATGCGTTTTCACCGTAGAGCTCCTCACCGCCGCTAACGGGGAACACCTGAGACTCCACAGTAGCGTAAATCTGCAAACCGAGACAACGTGCTCAGTCGTCCAGCTCGCCGCAGGGACCGTAACTCAGCAGGGAGGTGAAACTGTAAAAGAATTTGAAAACAAGAAAGTTTGTTGCTCCTTGTTTCTGAGGTGATATAATTGAATAGATTAGCCAGGGAGGTTGGTTTACCGATGTGACAGCGATGGCTCAAATGCAAGGGCAGTTCCTGGGCTTTTTCCTGGGTCTACTGGGTATGATCGGCACTCTTGTTGCCACAATTTTGCCACAGTGGCGGCGTACGGCGCACATAGGGTCCAACATCATAACATCGATATCCTACATGTCGGGGCTTTGGATGGAGTGCGTGAGGAGAAGCACGGGTATATTCCAGTGCGAGACGTATCGCTCTCTACTGGCACTGCCCCCTTATCTGCAGGCCGCACGAGCGCTCATGGTGACCGCCTGCGTCTCCTCGGCCATCGCGGTAGGGATCTCCTGCATGGGAATGAAGTCTACCCGCATCGTCGACCGCTTCCCGGCCAAGAACCAGATTGCGGCCAGCGGCGGGTTCCTTTTCGGGCTGTCCGGCCTGCTCTGCCTGGTGACCATGGGCTGGACCACCAACGACATCGTGCGTGACTTCCACTTCTTCCCGCTGCCCACTGTAAGGTACGAGATCGGGCCATCTGTGTATCTGGGGTTCGCCTCCGCCTTCCTGAGTCTCCTCGGAGGGGCCGCTCTCTGCTTTTCTTCTGCGGGCTCCAGGCACCAGCCATCCCACCGTCTACCTGAACGCCTGTTTCACCGCCCAGCGCCCCGCCAGAGTCCGCTGGATCCACCCCCTCCATACCAGCTCTCACAAACTGCCTTCAAGAGTAACCACATCCCGGCCTACTCCTCGGCTTCCATCGGTGGATACAGTGTTGGTGACTTTGTGTAAGCGGGACAGTGCTCTAATGCACTTACACAAACTGTGTGTAAACTTTGATTTTCTGCATTTGAGTGAGATATAAATTTACACCGTGTGGTGCTTGTAACACCACAGCAGAGAATATTCTTTCCACTGCTAGTGGAGCGTGTGTCTGGCGAAAATCACAGACGTTCAGCAACACCCCGAGTTTCTGGTGTGGTGGGGCCACGCTCTTCTACGAAGAATATTACAGCAGCTTCTGATTGTGAATGAAGCTCCTCTCCTCTGAAGTTTTCTTTTATTAAACTTGTATTTGTTTTAAATGTTTCACAGTGGAAAGAAATCATTCTCTTGAACAGTTACATTATCCATCCCTTAGAGACAAAAAAGTTGTAATCACAGCCATTGTTTGTTTTAATTGCTCTATGAACATCTAGTGACTGAGATGGTTTGGTAATCTTATTCAGTTATGGATTGGCAATTAGCTCCTTTTCAGTTTGAATACAAAAAATGCATTTTTTTTTAAAGATTTTAAATGTCTCCTGTGACTTACTTATTGGTTACTGCTGATTGTTGCATATTTTGCATAAACTTGTGTTTTTATATTGCATAAATAATCTTCACTTGAATTTTGATGTTTCTATAAGCTACCCATAATTTTTGGTAACTTTTAATCATCGGGGAATAAAATGGCCATATTACCAAAAAGAACCATTTACCTTATCCTTTCCTTGATGGTTCTGTTAATGATAGAACAATATAAATAATTATTTAGTAATTATTTCCTAAAAAGTTGCATTGAAGAGTGAAATAGAGTTCATTTTGAAGTTGTGCCCCTGGAAATGACAGATGAATAAAAAAATAAATAAATAAATGAACCCTCAGGAAATCTGTAAGCTAAGTTAGCGCAATGTTCGCTATTGCTCAAAAGTGCCCTCCTCTGGAGAACGGAAGAGCACTTTATGTCAAATTTGAAGAAAAATAAATAAATAGATAAATAAATTCTGTCTGGTTTTTAAGGTCATGGACTGTATTAAGTAAGACTAAGACATAATGAGCACTTGTATTTTTTGTTTTTCTTTCTTTTTTTGTTGTTATGTTTTGTTTTTTGTAAATAGGAGTCAGTTGATGTCAGTGTTTATGCTGCAGTAGTGGCTGTTTGTCTTCCAGGACAATTGGACGCCGCACTTTGAAGTGACAACACTCGATTGCTGTTATAGATGATTGGACAATGAATTAAAGTCATTTTCCTCACCCAAAAGAGTGGCTGTGGCCTGGAACCCACCCAGCCAGGAACTGAGCAGGCCTCATCCGCGGCAGCATGCCGTTATACTGCACCTGTTCTCCTGTTCACCACTAGGCGGCAACAGCAGCCCACTCTAAATTAATTTATCCCCATAAACCTATGGACTGACCCTTATTTGGGTCTGTTAAATACAGATACGCAGCTGCTCTGCTCAAACCAGCAGAACTTCAGGCCATTTTAAAATTCTTGCAGAGAGCCTAAGGTTTCCAACAATCCTAAATATTTCCTGCTGAATTACAGGACAATGTGTATAAAATGATGAGCAAGATAGATCAATTCCATTTGATGCAATGCTGTGGCCATAAAAACATGGCATCCTGAGTTTTAATATTTCACTCAATATAAGAGTGATATAGTTTCACTGAAGCACTGCAACCAGCAGATACAGAATATCCATGTCGTATTGTCTTACTATATGATAAAAAAAAAATGCTTCTCCAACTTTGAACCTACTTAAGGGGAAACAAATGCGGAAAGTTAGAGTTTAAAAATGTTAAATAGCAAGTGAACTGAATGAATTCTATGCTCAGAAAATTTTAGGCTGAACAGAATGTGGACACATTGGGAACCATTAAAGGAGAATTCCGGTGTGAAATTGACTTTGGGTGTATTGAAACATGATAATGAGTACTAACTTTTGTCGAATACCCCACCTCCGTACGCATGCAACATTACGAAATAAATGGCTTTTTAGCCAAACCTCCCAACAGGTTCAATAGTAGCGAATCGGGCATGGCATTGCCATGCAAAGGAATCGCAATTTTTTCATCTTTAACAAGGCTCAAGGAAGCTCCACAATTCATCGATAGAATTCCGAGGGCCCTGACATTTAAAACGAGGCACTGAGAACTTACAGCACCTTGTGGTAGTTCCCAGTCACCTCCATCTTGAAAGTAACAATAAGTCTATTGACGAGCAGAAACAAATAGATTGCAATCTGTTCCCCTATCCTTCCTATTCGTTCGTGCTCGTCAATCGACTTATCGTGACTTTCAAGATAGAGGTGACTGGAAACTGCTTCAAGGCACTGTTTGCATAAATGGTCTTATTTAATAAACTACCTGTGCATTTTCAAAGTTCTGCCTCGTTGTAAATGTCAGGGCCCTCGGAATTCTAACGATGAAGTGTGGAGCTTCTTTGAGCCTTGTTAATGATGAAAAAAAATGCGATTTCTTTGCATGGCAATGCTATGCCCGATTCGCTACCATTGTACGCCTGTTGGGAGCTTCGGCTAAAAAGCCATTCATTTCGAAATGTTGCTTGCGTACGGAGGTGAGGTATTCGACAAAACTAGTACTTATTGTCATGTTTCAATACACCCCAAGTCAATTTCACACCAGAATTCTCCTTTAACCCTGATGGTTTCCCTCAACTTTTCAGATACGTCCCTGGAAGGTGAATGCTGGATCCACAAAACTGGCTACAAAGATTTAGTTTCATATTTTCTCTCTCCTTCAGATTTTAGGATTCTCATCAGTATATCTAATTTGATTAATTATTTATTTTATTCAGTTCTTTAGTTTTGCATGTGCTTTGACACCTTTTATTTTTAAGCTGTCATTAAACAGATAAAATTTTTTGTTCATGACATAATTCTTTCCTTGGGTCTCCATGCATTCCAGAAAGTCTGAAACTCGAATCTGCACATTATTTCTTGCCACAGCTGCATAGTGCTCTCAGAAGAAAAGATCCTTGAAGAAGGTCTGTGATTCCTTCCTGAGGAATTCTCAATCACATTTTCCACCTAAGATTGTGGGTTTATTAAACAACTAAAAGGGATCTGCATTTGAGAAAAACTAAAGGATAATGTTTATATTCTGAAACTGAATGGTATCAAGTAGATAACTGTACATTCACCGAAGTGCCCCGATGGCCTTATACAGCAAGGAAAATAAGTATTGAATGCGTCAACATTTTTCTCAGTAAATATATTTATAATGGGGCTATTGACATGACATTTTCACCTGATGTCAGTAACAACCCAAGTAATCCACACAAACAAGGAAAACAAAACCAATAAGTCCATTGAAAGATTGAAATAAAGTAACGATAAAACTGATCAACAAAAATAGAAGATTAAAATAGATAGGAGAACACAAGCTTGGACCAGTATAAGGTCAATGTGGCTTATGAGACCAGCACCCCAGAGTCGGCCCTTCATTGTAGCAGAATCTGTTGTTTGATGGGTTCACTGTAAAGCCTGATAGTGCAACTTAATTTCATTGTCTGCAAGGAACCTAAAGAAAATAAAGTTATTTACATGTTTTTAAGTTCTGTGAACACAAAATCATTAAGTTGGCATTCTCTTTTTTTTTTTGAGTTAATTGGGTTACACAAAATTTGAGTTCACCAAACTTGTCAGAGTTCACAGTGTATCTTTCAATGAGAGTGTTAGAAGTGAGTAACTCTTACCTGTCCTCCTGTTCAGAAGTGGATTTTGCGTCTTCCACATTTTTATCTGTACGATGTGCAGTAGATGTAGCTAGTGTCCTTTCTCGTGTTTTGACATCAGGCACATCAGTTCATGAAATGTTTTGTTTCTTGGCAAGTGCACAAATGAAATAGCTTTCAACTCCTAAAACATCAAATTATTGACAGGTTTTCTTAAGAAAGCTGTGTCTTAAGGCATTTTTAAGCCAACATTGAACTTTACAAAGGCTGGTGAACTGGAAAGCATTACAATAGAAAAACAGATAGATTTAGCTTCTGCCTTGCTCAATATAGTAAATGTTAGAAAATTAGTACCAAATTAGTACATTGCTAATTACTTGATTAATGGTTCCTAAGTGAGTAAAAACATTAATTTATATCAACAATTTTTAAAAAGGTAGGCTTTCCTTTGAAGTTTTTCTTCAGTCACCTCAAAATTTAAATTCTTCTAATTGAGCCCATGCGCTGTTGAGAGGCCTGATCGTGAACACATTGGTAGCATTTTCATATAGGTTGCGTTACAAGACGCGAGGCTCCTATGTCTCTGTTATCAGGCCCGTTGAATCCGATGATGTTAGCACATCATTCTTAGTCGTTACTTCAAAGCGCAAATGGCAGCGGTGCATATCGAGGGCTGACTGAAATAGTTATGTCCGATGTTTAACATCTGGACATAACTGTTTATTGCAGTCAGCCCTCGATACTCTGTTGTTCCCTTGTAATTAATGACCGGGAGGAGAGCGCTCAATCATGATGTCAGCCTGTTGTTTCAGCTCTGCATCTGATGTTAAGATAATTTCGTACGGAGTAAGGCATCGACGAAGTACACAGCCACATTTCCAGGGTTGATTCGACTCTAAACGAGTTACCGAGTCCAACTGAGGCTGCAATGTGGTTGAGCAAACACTGGTCACTGAAGTGTGTTGTGTCAACATCAGCCCATGACAACTTTGTCGTATAAGTTGAATATATTACAGCCTCAAAGTCACTCACTGTGATTCAAGATGTTGCCACCACTCATTTGCATTATTAGTTCTTTGCTAATTGTAAATTTGAGTTGGTGTATTTGTGTTGTTGAACATGATTTCAACAACACGGGAATCTACGGACGTAATAAATAAGGAGTGCATTATTATCTCATCAATATGACTTAACTGGCCGTAATGGGAAAATTCTAGCCTATTCTGTCTATATCACATTTATACTGATTGTAGCACGTTACTCAACGTCGTAATTTGGCACGGTCTTTCACGATTTGCGTAAAAATGTTTGCTGTTTGCCAGGGCTCTTGTTCATGTGGATAGAGGACATACAGATTGCAAATGCACTTATTTTAACTCTTCGACATATTCTTGACTCTTTCGTCTGCCTAAAATAAACCGATTCGGGTGTCGTTTTACTTGGGCCATTTATTCCACTCACGCAAAATGCAAAAAGTTTGGGTTTTACAACTTTATTTCTTTGCTAAATGTGACGTTTCTGTAGTTATCACGTTATTATTTTCACAATTATTCTCTCTCTATCTGTGCGAAGCGACCAGTTTTCATGACTTATCATTATATATATGCATTATTAGCCCAGAATATTAATGTCTAACCTACGGCGTAAACAGACTGTGGCAAAACACAGAGCGAGAACATCATGTAAATATGCACGAGCCACTTTTCAGCATTAGAACTGATTGAGGAATGGATTTAATTGCATTATACTGAATTGCATCATTAAGGTCATTTTCATTCATCAAATGGAAATGAACGACATTTTGAGCACGAGACAAAGTCTTAAATTGCTGCATGTTATGAATTTAAAAACAACTCCCCACAATCAATAAAGTAATAAAAGGGGTGTACATGTTCACCTGACTACAGAAGTCAGGACATTGTCAGAACAGGGCATTATTATTTTTAAACAAAACAAGTCTACGCGGCCACTTAAACCGTTAGAAACGCGTGAACATAAATCCTTCAGTCAATGGACTGTAATATAGTCTGGAGTTACCGTTTGATTCTCAAATTGAGTCTCACAGTTGCTTCACTGAGCAGTGCTCTTGGACATTGAATTGTAGTCCAAAGTGCATTTGCAAGAGTGGCATTGGTGTAAGGCCCTGAGTTCAAACATATTGCTTTCTATGGCTCGGAAACTCATGGGAGTATGACTTGCAAGCCTTCAATACATATTTGCAGCATTGCTAGTAAGAAAAATCGAGTAGCAATGCTGGAAAATATGCTTCCTCTTCAAGTGGCTCGAGGTATCTCACCACTTCAGCACCACGGAGAGAGACAATCTGCCTGTTGTCTCTGAGCGGACTGCTCCCTCGCATTCTGATGGTTACTCATTTCTT
This sequence comes from Gymnothorax reevesii, assembly GCA_029721435.1. Taxonomy (NCBI): domain Eukaryota; kingdom Metazoa; phylum Chordata; class Actinopteri; order Anguilliformes; family Muraenidae; genus Gymnothorax; species Gymnothorax reevesii. The sequence continues at coordinate 61,832,994 of CM056587.1, read as the reverse complement.
TCTGTTAATTTGGACATCTGCAGCCTTTTTTTAGACGAAGTTCAAATAGCCTACCGATAAATGCAATTAGATGCACTGCGAGGATGGAAAAACATGAATAAAAAAATATAAGAAAAGTAAAAGCATACTGCTTTCGTCATGAGCGCTTCATTTTTGCAGCAAAAAATTCTGCGGTACGTGGCAGCAGAACCAACATTTTTTTTAGTTTAAGGCAATCAGTTCAATTAAAAAAAACTGCCATTCATTAGATATTTTAACATGTTTTGTCGCTTACTGGCCTGGACCTTCGACAAAATGGGTGCGCCTCAGAAAAGCTCTTGTGAGCTTGAATGTGGCATTGTAAGAAGTATATCCATTCATAAAACTGGAAAAAAATCTCTTTTAGACGAGAGCGAGTGAGTAAATGGATTGATTGAAAGAATGTGCACCCCGCCAACGAAAGCCTACGTCATACTATTTTCAATTAACCCACCCTGCTATTTTTGTCCTCCCCTGGCAGACCTTCACAGACATACTCCTCATTTGCACAAACTGGCATCTTTATTCATAAACCAGTTTCCATTCACATCTCTGACGTTCATCTGTCTCAGAAGTCAGACGAAAACTGGTCCTTTATAAGACATTGGGGGAAAAAATACGCACTGTCCTGTCTAGTTATATTGCGCACAAAAGGCCTTCAGCAAAAAGAGACCCGGCTGTTTTCGTTTTTGGATTTCTATTTTTCATGATTTTATACCAGCTAAGTTCTCAGCATCGACCCAAGTACCAGTTATAAAGGTAAGTGGAGCTTAGTGGAATTGTGTCAGAGGCATGTCCAGTAGTCAGAAATTTCTTATTAATTAGGAGGTGTCTGATTTCAAATTTCTATCTTAGCTTTTCTAAATTCTCCCAAGAAGCTGAATTAATGTTCAAATTAATGTTGACGCTCTGTAATAAAAGAGCGTCACCACGACTTCGACTTGAGGGCATGTTTGATTTCTGCTGCCTTTCTCTTGCAAGACTTTCGAACTCCCCTTACCAAAGTAAATATTTGCTTGCTTTTCACATAATGTTGGTTTTAAGTTCTCAATTTCGGAGAATTTTTCGAATGCCAAAGAAAACTACCATGAGAGTTCACATTGCTGAACGCTTGAAATAACGATTAAAACTATGATAAATATATTTTTTCCCGCTATTTCCCAAAACTAGTTCCAGAATTTGCAAATAAGCAGGGAATCAGCAACTACGTGCGAATAGAAACGTTTCAAAGTAACAAATCGAGGCACTTCATCATGCAAACCTGATAAATAATATCCTGAAATGCTGTTTGAATATTGTTGTCCAAAATGCTGTACGTTTTAGATGACTTTGAAGCAACTGTAATTGTTTATTTCTTTGTTTTAATTCATTATATAGAGCATGCCTAATGCTGAATTTCAAATGATCTTCAAGTGCGAATAAGGGTCGATACATTAGACTTGTGGTCCACTGGTCTCGCACGTAGTTGTTCATCGTTGGTCTCTGGCTTCCTCGGGGGTGTCCAATCGTTTTGTTCTTTTCCTTGCAGGTCTCAATGAGCCCCGGGTTTTCAGCTCTTACACGTTGATCTCAGCAGTAGAAGATGGCAATCCACGTGGAAGGATTGGTGGCGATCGTTGTCTTCTATTTGCTTATTCTGTTCGTTGGAATATGGGCAGCTTGGAAAAATAAAAATTCGGGTGTCGCCGAGGGAACAGACCGAAGTGAAAGTATTATGGTCGGAGGGAGAGATATCGGTTTATTTGTTGGCGGATTTACCATGACCGGTAAGTTGCGATCAAAATGAATCTACTTCGTGTATTTGGCGATTCTACTACTAGTTGCGTCACTTAAGCTCTGAAGGCAACTCTCCCTTTTCCTGTGGTTGTCAAACTCAAAACACTTCAGTTTTAAATCAACAAATGGTTGTCTAACTTCGGATTGCTAATAAACACTACAGATGAACCAACTGTGCATTAAATCCCTTCAGCTACCCGCAGCGTGTTTTACGCGCACGAAGTGCAGGCGCAGAGAGTGGTGTTAGTGATGTTAATAATTTAAATCATTGATGAATGTACATATCGTTTCTCTGTTTATTCCAGGTAAATTGATGATTTTTGACATATTTTTGTCATTAAATGCAGTAAGTTCCCCGTCGGTACGTGTTGTTGCCTACGCGAACATTATAGACACCAAAGCCTCGATACAAAATGCCTTTGATGCTATATTAATAACGGAGTAAACCCCGGGGATACCCTTTTAATGTGGAAAAATCGTAAATTATTAATTTGTACTTAACTCAGAATCGAAACGAGCTAAAGGCAGTGTGTGATGAAAGGCTAATCCTCTTCGTCAAGATCAATACATTAAATTAAGAGAGATTTGGAACTTCTATCGTGAATGCCTTTCAATTAATTTAACCGATGGAATTTGCTTAATTCGTGTTGTTAATATGTCAGTGATGGACTTTAGCGCAGCTGCGTTTTGAAATATGGTTGTTTTCTGGAAATGCAAATAATATCGAGCGCCAAAATAAATAGCTTACAGGCTTTAAACCTATGTACCTTTCGTCAAAAGTCATGCATAACTTGTTTTACTTTGATTCAGATTGTAGATTAGAGTGTGTGTAAATATCGATTTAAAGTGGATTATTTATCTTCTCCAGCAACTTGGGTCGGCGGGGGCTACATCAATGGAACCGCCGAAAATGTCTATTTGCCGGGCTATGGGTTGGCTTGGGCGCAAGCTCCATTTGGTTACGCCCTCAGTTTGGTAGTAGGTATGGGCTCTCATTTTTGATTCTTGCGCGCGCTTTCTCTCACACACATGCATACGCACTCTCTCTCTCTCTCTCTCTCTCTCTCTCTCACTCACACACACACACACACACACCCAGGCAATTGCATCAGATTTTTTGACCGATCACCCAGTTCAATGTTATTAGTTAATTCTGTGTCATTTACTTATTTCAGGTCATTAATGGAGTGCAACTTGTTCTGGAATTTCATTGCGCATTTTGGTTTATTATTATTATTTTTTTTTAGCAATATGAAGTGCATCGATTTTCACAAAGAAAATATCTTGCATTTTGAGTTGGGATAGATGGACAGGTTTAATAGATACAAAAAACATTGATTATTTCTTTCGACTTGATTTTTAAAACGAGAGAACAGATAGGCTGCATTTAGCCCCAAAATTATGATTGACTGGTTTTTCCTGAACAAATGTTCACTTCATGAGGTGAATGACAATCGTATGCCTTACACTTGACACTCAGGTGGTCTTTTCTTCGCCAAGCCCATGCGTTCCAGGGGTTATGTCACCATGCTCGACCCTTTTCAACAAACTTATGGAAAAAGAATGGGAGGCCTCCTGTTCATCCCTGCCCTCATGGGAGAAATGTTCTGGTCGGCAGCCATTTTATCCGCTCTAGGTAGGTAAGATGCATGTAAATGATAATTTCCTTGATTCCATCGATGGACAGAAATTGCCCTTTTGTTCACTCCAGTGGTATTGACTGTGGAACAGTTTGTAATGGAATTGTCTTCATAAATCTTTATATTCTGAACAGGAGCCACTCTCAGTGTAATTGTGGACATCAACATCAACATTTCAGTGGTGATCTCAGCACTCATCGCCATCTTCTACACCTTGGTTGGTGGACTATACTCTGTGGCGTACACAGATGTGGTGCAGCTCTTCTGTATCTTCCTTGGGCTGGTGAGCCTGTGTTTATATAAGCGAAGCATTTTTTCTAGGAAGGGCCATGGTTTGCTGTTGTAACTGTCACCCAAAGACAAGAAGTTAGCCTTTCAAAGCTCCTGAATAACTTGTGAAAAATGTCAGTGTTCGACTACTGTAATATTGCAGGAAGTTCCCTATTACGTTGGTTAATGAACGGGGTCGCTGCCCATGCGACTTCCTATTCGTCTTTACGCCAATTTATACCTCCTACTTTCTCACAATCCCTGCTCGTCTCGTTTCTACGTCCCTCCCACCCTGCCCGCCTCCAAGAGGGAAGCAAGAAACAGCCCCCACCTGGGACCCCGGGGGGCTTGGGAGCCACACGGACTCCGACAAGAGATGCGAGCCCCACCCCGAGTCTCGCCAACGTCCACACAATCACAGAACAAGTCCTACACCACACCAACCCCAATTTCCTATCCGCCCGATCTCCTATCCGCCCAATCTATCCGCAAGCCCAAGCAATACTCTCCTCTACTTTGGGAGTGGCCCAGAATTCATTAACCGTGGTATAGATGTGTGCTTCCGTAAAAGCTTGTGCAGATATAATGTAGTGTTTAGGTCAGGTTGAAAAAATAGACAAACCCAGGAAACGACAATTATGAAAATTTGGGGGGGGGGTTAATTACAACCCCAATTCCTAAATTGTTGGGACAAAGTGTAAATCATGAATAAGATCAAAATGCAATGACTTTCAAATCACACCAGCCAGTATTTTATTCACAATATAACAGAGATAACATAGCAAATGTTGAAACTGAGAAATTTTACAATTTTATTCACAAAATGAGCTCTTTTCAAATTTGATGGCAGCTACAGGTCTCAAAAAGTTGGTACAGGGGTCTTTTTACCATGGTGTAGCATCCCCTCTTCTTTTTAACACAGAGTGGAGGCATCTGGGCATTGAGGAGACAAGTTTCTTGAGTTTAGCCATTGGAATTTGATCCCACTCTTGTTTAATACAGGATTCCACCTGCTGGAGGTTTTGGGTCTCCTTTGACAGACTTTTCCTTTAATTATGCACCAAATGTTCTCAATCAGTGAAAGATCAGGACTGCAGGCAGGCCAGTTCAGCACACAGACTCTTCTGCGACGAAGCCTTGCTGTTTTAAATGCTACAGTATGTGGTTTTGAATTGTCCTGCTGAAATACACAAGGCCTTCCCTGGAATAGATGTCAACTGGAGGGGAGCATATGTTGCTCTAAAACCTTTATATACCTTTCAGCATTCATGGTGCTTTTTAAAACATGCAAGTGTCCCACACCATATGCACTAATGCATCCCCATACCATCAGAGATGCTGGCTTTTGAACTGAATTTTGATAACAGGAGGGGTGGTCTCTCTCCTCTTTCGCCCATGGGACACAACGCCCATGATTTCTTACAAGAATGTCAAATTTGGACTCGTCTGACCACAGGACACTTTGCCACTTTGCTACAGTCCATTTTAAATGAGCCTTGGCCCACAGAACACAGCAGCGCTTCTGGATCATGCTCAACAATGGCTTCCTTTTTGCATGATAGAGTTTTAGGTGGCATCTGTGGGTGGCACGGCGCACTGTGTTTATAGACAGTGGTTTCTCTAAGTATTCCTGGGCCCATTTAGTAATGTCAATGGCAGAATTATGCCGATGAGTGAGGCAGTGGCATCTGAGGGCCCGAAGATCATGGGCATAAAGGTCTTCAACCTTGTCCCTTACGCACAGATTTTTTCAGTTTCTCTGAGCCTTTTGATGATGTTATGCACTGTCAATGATGAGACCTTCAAAGCCTTTGCAATTTGACGTTGAGGAACATTGTTTTTGAAGTATTCCACAATTTTTTTACGCAAGCCTTCACAGGTTGGAGAGCCTCTGGCCATCTTTACTTCTGAGAGACTCAGCCCCTCTAAGACATCCCTCCTACCAATCATGCTAAACACTTAGTGCCAGTCAATGTAATTACTTGCTCAATGTTCAATCAGCTGATTCTCTTATATATTAATTGCTTTTTCAGCCTTTTTTTTTTTTTGCCTGTGTCCCAACCTTTTTGAGACCTGTTGCAGCCAGAAAATTTGATATAAGTTAATTTTGTGGATAAAAATGTAAAATGTCTCAATTTCAACATTTGAAATGTTATCTATGTTCTATTGTAAATAACATATTGGCTCATGTGATTTGAAAGACATTGCATTTTGATTTTATTCACAATTTGCCCTTCGTCCCAATTATTTCGAAATTGGGGTTGTACTTCAGTTTAAGGAAACTTATCATGGTTTTGTTTTTTGATCACATCATATTCACCACATTCATTGCCATCATGGATTTTTTAGCGCTTGTTTCTGTTCTGGTTTTCAGTGGGTGAGCGTTCCTTTCGCACTGTCAAATCCAGCAGTGTCCAGCATCGAACTCACTGCCACAAAAGAAGTCTACCAGTCACCTTGGTTGGGGAAAATTAATTTTGAAGAATCATTCCAGTGGATTGACAACTTCTGTCTTCTGGTAAGTAACATTACGATCTACGTACTGAGTATTTTAATGTTTTGAGACATAAGTCTTATTTCTGGTCCATATTCTTTACATTACTCTGATGACACGAAGTCTGGTTTTGTGAACTTTGACGCAGCGAGATTTGAGAATTGTTCCAGACAAGGGAAGGGGGTCAACAAAGTGAAATGCAAATAATAGCGTTTCTGAAAAATTGTCATGAATTGTGGATGGCAAAGATTAACTGTTTACCTGAGGGTGGGGGTCACCAAACACAAATTTTTCATCAAAATGATGTTTTAATCATATGACTTCATTATCTCTTTAAATGTGAAATCAATGAGTAATTCTGGCTGATCAAAAGCTAACCTTTTGAGACCTTTCTAAATTAAATGCTCCTTTTAAGACTTCATGCAAGTTGTGGTTTTAACATGCAGAAGCTATGTTTTTATAAGAAGATGCTTATGAATTGAATTCCATTGTGACATTCTACTTTTTCAATAAAATTCTGCCTTACTATCAATCAGACCACAATGCAGTTGTCCGTGTCATATTGAATGACCTCCTCTTTGTTCCTGCATCATGATTTAGGAGAGTCAGTGTAAGTAGCACTGCGTAAAAATAAAAATAAAAGAACTCGATAATCTGGTCTCAGCAGCACTGCTCACTGTAGAGGGCAGATTGGATTGTGGTTAGATTGAGCAGGGGCCTGTGTGTGAGTTCTGCCTGATGGGTGTGCGTATTTAAAATGACATTTTTGTTTCTAGATGTTGGGGGGAATTCCCTGGCAGGTCTATTTTCAACGGGTTCTTTCTGCCTCTTCAGCTACCTACGCCCAAGTGCTCTCCTTCCTGGCTGCGTTCGGCTGCCTGGTCATGGCCGTGCCCTCGGTCCTGATTGGAGCCGTCGGGGCTTCCACAGGTAAATACACACACACACACACACACACACACACACACACACATAAACAGGAGCATATATGCATACACGCACCCACTCATACACTTGTTTCCATGCACACACACACACACGTGCACGCGCGCACACACACACACACACACACACACACACACACAAATGCATGTGGACACACCCACTCATACACTTTTTTCCCACACACACACAAATGCATGCGCTCACACCCACTCATACACTTGTTTCCATGCACACACACACACACACACACTTGTATACACACACACTCATGCACACACACACACACACACACACACAAATGCATGCTCACACATTCACTCATACACTTGTTTCTACACACACACACACACACACACACACATACATGCACATGCACAAACACTCACACACACACACACACACACACACATATACACCCTTGCAAAGCGCACACATACACAGAGACACACACACACATAAAAACACGTTAAGTACATGCATGCAGATGCAAATGCGCACACATTTAAACACATGCAGGTTAATTAACACACAGGCCCAGGTGGGCAACATTGGTATACACACATGGGTCATTGCACGCTACCGGTAAATGCGTATGCAGGAGAGCACATGCAGGAAAATGAACGCACTGGTACACACATGCGGGTTTGTGCTTTTACAAGTACATACAGCAGTATGTGATCTCTGCATGCAGGTATTTGCTATGACTCATTGCTCTGAATGTGGTTCTTATAAAGCTAGATTCATGCTATCATGACCTGTTTAGATATTAGAGCAGCATCTCGTGAGTTAAGGCTGTCCTAAAATTAATTTTGCTCACGTCCTCACAAATTCTTACCAATAATTGTACGTGTCACAAGAGTGTTTATGCGATCTGTCACTATCACATGCTTTCCATTTGTACACATAAGCAGCATTCACCATTAAAAATGCACATTGATAAACCTTTGGTAAAGAATGCATTTTGAAGATTTATGTCGGTCAGTACTTGTGTAACCCAACACTGGTGTTAATTGGCGGCATTGTTTTACTTGAAGGATTTATTGATGTTTTACCGCTGGACTGACTTGAGAATTGCTGTATCATTTCCACAGTAATTTGAAGACCCTTTTATTCATTTCAAAGCATTCATAGAAAAAGCTGTGGGCTCTGTGATCACATATTTTCTGGAGAGTTTGTGTTTGTTGGGAGCTGTTTTCTCTCGCTGGAGAGCTGTGATTCATATGGTTGGTCCTTTTGATTTCCCATCTCAAACCCCATAGGCTGCCTCGCCCAGCTGCTCGGTCCCAGCGTGGAACCGCGTTCATTTCAGATCTCGAAAATGTTGCAGACTCTAACGAGTAAATAACAACAGATGGGACCGAGCATTCATTATCGAGGGGTATCCATTTAACGATGCGTTTTCAGTAAATATTACATCTGAAGCGGTTTAATTAATTTCGTCGATGTCAGGCATTTGCATCAAAGACGCATTTCATTAACAGTCGTGTCTCAGACTCCGAGGGGACTAGAATAAGAGACAGATTGACAAAAGAAGTGGTGGATGAGTTGGATGAGAGCTGATTGTTCAGTCGCTTCAGTGGAGCGCTGAAGTACACTGCAGTTTATGGGCATAATGATAGTGCGCTTTCTCTTCGGAGAGATGAAACTGGAGTCTTCTGGATCTGACAATGCATGACACCTGGCGCAGAGGAAGATGGAAATCATGTCTTTGTGGCAGATTTTCAAGTGATTAATCAGGCTTCTTAGCCTTAATCGTGGTTGTCGAAAGTGACCATGCTATGAAATGCACATCATACATTGTGAGAAAATGTGACATGCTAGAAAAATTCTGAGAATATCTTTGGAATCAGCTCCCCAAAATTAATAAAAAACACATATTGGATTTTATTCGGCATAAACGATGCAGGGCGGTGTTATCTGGAATACTGTCCTTCATTTTGCTCTAATATGTTTCACAATAACAATAATTTTTAAAAAAAGTTATAGCCTGCGTGAAACCTGCTATTACTAATGCAGAGAAGCTAACACTGAATTTAATTCAGAATCTTAGTAAATATATCCTTAGCCTCACTATGTTTGATGATAACTGAAAAACGAATTAGCTTGTGCGCACATTTACGTTTACATATATTTCGTTTCATGTTCCTTTTTTGGGGTGTGTCTCTTGACTCAGACTGGAACCAGACCACCTATGGATCAGTACCGCCAATGATGAGAGATGAACAAGACATGATCCTCCCAATTGTGCTCCAGCATCTGTGCCCGCCCTACATTTCCTTTTTTGGGCTTGGGGCGGTGTCTGCAGCAGTGATGTCATCAGCTGACTCGTCTATTCTCTCCGCAAGCTCCATGTTTGCGCGAAACATCTACCAACAGGCTTTTCGTCAATCGGTGAGACTCCCTGCTGACATTCGTAGTTCTGCTGTGTTGTACTTCAAAGGCATTCACCTATTGCTGACCATGACAGAAACTGATTCATTTAAAATATATTTACATTATTATGAAGGTATTATAATGAATACCACACCATCTTATATCTTCCACAGCTCACATAGATAGGAGTGAAATAGTGATCGGTCACTAAAATGTGCCGTATATATGGGAACTGAGAAGAATCTAAGCTAAAATTGTGTGTTCACTTGTAACAATAACACAACTGCCTTTTTCCCGTACAAGTCCTTTCAAATCACAGCACAGAAGCTAAAATCATTGCCCTGATTGATTTGGTCAAGTCAACCTGTCAGGTGTTGAGCTTTCACAGAAAAATGGCCCGCGGCAAATGGACAACGCATTTGAGATGAATTTATTAAGGATTTTTTTTCATAGTTTTCTTTACAGAATTTTGAGATGCTCAGACATATTCCATCTGAACTGAGTGATGATGTGTCTAGAGGAAAAAGCAGCACTTCTGCAGTCGAGAGTCAATTTTGTTTTTTTTATCCACTGTGCCTTCATTGAATCTCCCTCCACTGAGGTCTCTTGAGTATTATCAGCCTCTGTATGGGGTTTTCTTCTCTGAAGTGTGCAATAAGCATCTCATTAATGGCTCCCTCTGACACAGCAGACTGCGGCCCTGCAAGACAGATAATGTTAGCTCCTCATACTTGTACGCCTGATAACTGTTTCTCTCACTGAGTAAATTGCTCTGTGCGTTCAACATTAATCTCACCTCATGCACTTTACTTTAGCCAAACCACCTTCAGATTGAGCGACATCCCATTATCAGGCAAATTTACAAGCACTTTGCTCCGTAGCAAATAAAAAGTTGACTAAACTTCAAAAAGTAGGGCTATTAGCCATATAGTATTTTTGAGTTTGCTCAATTTCAAGTCCCATTGGTTGCACAAACTCATTTTTGAAAGGACATGGAACTGGAAGTTGAGCCAACTTAAAAATTCTTGGTAGGTGCTTACTCAAAATTTTTAAGTTGAGTCAACAATTTATCTTCTAAAGTGTTTCTGGTTGGTGGTTTACAAGGTGATTTCATTGGTAAGCATAACCGGACTTTTGTATGTGTTCTGTTATCCTCCCCCTTCAGGCATCGGACCGCGAGATTGTTTGGGTGATGCGTGTTACGATCTTCGTGTTTGGCGCCTCGGCCACGGCCATGGCCCTGCTGACGCACACGGTGTACGGCCTGTGGTACCTGAGCTCGGACCTGGTGTATGTGATCATCTTCCCTCAGCTCCTCAGCGTTCTGTTTGTGAAGGGCACCAACACCTACGGCTCAGTGGCTGGCTACGTCTTCGGCCTGCTTCTGCGCATCGGAGGCGGGGAGCCCTACCTAAAACTCCCGCCCTTCATCTACTATCCCGGCTGGAAGGTTGGCATCCGGGAGCAGTTCCTCACGAAAAAAAAGGAGTACTTCATCGACCAGAGGTTCCCCTTCAAAACACTGGCCATGCTGTCCTCTTTCCTAGGAAACGTAGTCTTCTCCTACCTGGCCAAGTACCTGTTTGAGAGCGGCACGCTGTCGCCGAAGTACGACTTCTTGGACGCGGTCCTCTCTAAGCACAGTAAGGAGATCATGGACAAGGCCACGCTAGTGAGCAACGATAACATTATACTTTCGGAGCTGGCAAGGGTCAAACCACAGCGCGGCGGCTCGCTGGCCGGCACTTTCATCAACGAAGAGGCCCTAAGCGACGAGGAATCCAGTCCTGACTCCTCCAACAACGAGCACGAGTAGAGCTCCACCCCCCTCCACCTCCCCTGACCCCTGACCTGCCTCTGGCCTTTCCAATCATTGGTGGAGTTTGGCAAAAATCCAGCGGGCAGAGCAAGCTCAGTTTCGAGTGTTTAAGCAAGATCAGTGGCATATCAGTGAGGGCAACACACACAAACTAGTATTTATTTATTTATTCATTTATTCGTTTGCTCTTACTTTTTTCTTCCTCTCATGTCTGCTTCCAACTTTAATTGCTGCTGAACTGTGTCTTTTGTAAAACAGTACGGTCCCTGGAGGCGAGCCGATGTTCAATAATGTAAAAGCCGTGAACGAGATGGAGAATACCACGGGGACATGGCCGAGGGAGGAGAATGGTGCAATATATTAACAACGCGAGTTGTAGAGTGTCTCCATTTGGTCTCAGAGGGATAATAACGAGCAGAGGGAGATATGAAAGTGTCTTTGATTGTTTATAGCGACGATTACCTTCAGAAGGAACAGGAAAATAGTGTTTTAAAAGACTGAGCAATAACTTAGAACAGATTATGACCTCATGCATACAGTAGTAGTTGTTTGACGCATTGTGGAAAACTTTGTATGATATTTAATTTGTCCAAAAAACTAAGCCTAGTCTTTGTGCAATATGTCCTCAGCTGAGTCTGAAGCAAGCAACACAGCTTCATAGACATACATTGCCACTTGCTGTTGCATTATAATGACGATTGACCCTTGGGCCCTTTTTTATTGGCCAAACAGAAGCATAACAATTGTTGCTAATTGCTCCTGGCTTCATGAAGCTTTAGCCTCAGTCCATGGGTCACATAAACTCAGCAAGCATTTTAGTGCACCTAAATAAATATGTTCAAAGGTGCATATGGAGCAAATAGATTCTAGGTATTCTTTCAGTCCATGGAGAGTGTTCAATTTTACTTATTTTTTTAATCTTTGGTTATCTTTGGACGCAAACTTTGAATTTCCAGCAGAGCATTGCACTGCTAGCTCAATATTGTGACCATCAGTTAACATGTTTTGCCATGTCTGCTCAGATGTTTTCAAAACAGGTTTTCTGTTCTCTCATCATCAATGTTAATTTCAGACTCATGTTTTTGCTTGTGTATCATCTATCTTGCCTATGGGATCTTTCTTGATCATTGGAAATTATGCAACTTAGATAACTAAGCTTGCTACCATAATTAGTGCTGTGAGTTCATCAACTATGATCTTTCTCAAAGATAAACTGCCAACCATACACATGGAAATATCGTGATACTGATCATAAAAAAAAAATCACATTAAGCTGCTCATATAATCTCTGAGTAACAATCTTTGTTTTTGCTTAATTTATTTTGAAGTTTAATTATTGGAATTCAAGACAGATTGTGATATCAAAACAGGTTTTGTGCCTGAGAGAGGTTCTTTCCAAGCCTAAAGCTCATTGGGCTTTGCCACAATAACCGTCGATAATGAGTAGGGATTTAGTATTGGGCTTGACAGAGGGGCGAGCAGTGTTTCTTCTACCAATGTGCCAAATCTAGGCTTACCGTCCGCTCGTGGGAAGTGACATCATCAATCTAGGAATTGTGCCAAATTCAGTATTTCTGCAGGTATGTAAAATATTGCAAAATTATTGCCGAGATTATACGTGGTCAGCATTTACAAAGTATCAAGGACAGATTTAGTGTATGAGGCACATTTATTTTGACAGATGGTGGAAACCAGTTAAATGTGTATATTTAAGGTATAAATGAATATTATAGTGGGGCACATATTGATGTCCATTAGATCATGTAGATATTGTGCTTTGTGACCCCATTCCTCATGCTGTACATATATTTATCTGTATAAATGGTCAAATTGATGAGATATTGTGTCTCTCCTCCAAGATCTCTCCATTGTGATACGGAATAACTGTCTGTTAAATCAATGTTGAACTGTTATAATTGGGTTTGGAATCACGTTATCAAGCTCGGTGCAATGGTTGGATGGCAACTGCTACACAGAATTAATCAAGACTAATTTTAGAGGAGTAATCTTTTTGCAATTTATTAATTTTAGCCATACCAGCCTGTGAACACAGTGTCTTATCATTATCTTTGTGATGTTACCTCTTATTTCATAAAATTAAAGGAGACAAAACACAGAAAATCTTTTCCAAAGCCAACCATGAATGCTTTAAGGAAATGGGCGTAAATTTATTAAGGGAAGATGGTACAGGAATTCAGTGTAATGTAGTCAACTTTTTTTTTTTTATAGTCGGCATCTGTGTGTTTTGTGTTTTCATAGCCTTTTGTACTTCAAGTTCCTGATTTTGTGGCGTCTTTAACAAATGTTAAACCTTTTAGCGCATGCATAACCAGTCGGACAACAAATAATTGCTCATATTTCTCTTGTACCAATCATTGACTTAGTTTTGCATGTGCCAAAAGGGTTAGCATAAATTAAAGATCTCACTAAATCAGGCCCTTAATGTGAGTGTAGATGAAATAATAATTGACTAAGCGCCTTATTAAAGCCGCTTTCACACATGACGCGAAACGAATTTTTCACACGACAGATTACATTCAAAGTCAATGTAGAGACGCGATTTCGCGTCTTTGCATTGACTTTGAATGTAATCTGTCGTGCGAAAAATTCGTTTCGCGTCCGGTGTGAAAGTAGCCTAACTCTGTTCATTTTGGAACGTGGTCTGGTACTATGCGAAGTGTTGGAGAGCTGTATCAGGCACCGCTATCAATGTGAATGTAAAGTTTCCGATTTAACTGATCCAATCAATGGAAGGAGGTTACACAACATTTTTGTGTGATTTGCATACATGCGTCGTAGTCTCACAAAATGGCTGAGGGTCACTTGCTTATATACAAAAGCCAGAAGTAATAACGATTCTGGTGCTAGATAGGCGAACATAATTGTGATTATTCGTTGTATTGTGTGACCTTCGTCCAAATATATATGTACAAATCTTTATTTATTTATGAGGTGTGAATACAAATTACAGTGACAAATATGTGAAATGTACAAATTGAATAAATTATATTATTTGATCCTTTGTGTTTTATGTCTGCATAACACATATTTTATCTTTGTCATATCTGTTTTCCAGCAGCTATAGGCCTATTGAAGATTGTCAAATGTTTTTACACTTGTTTTGCATCTGTTTTGTGTTCTGAAATGCTTTTTTTAATAGTTATTTTGACAATGTGGTGGTGGTGGGGTTATCAACATGTATCAGCAATCGGAGCCTATTTAAGTTTAAGATGATACTGGTGAGTTGTCGTTCTGCTCTGGCAAAGTAAAGGCATCTTACGAAGCGTTGATGTCAAGCATGATAGTATAGTATATCAGAAAAGGGAACTAGAGCCATATTAATTCATTAAAATGATTGATGACCATTGATAAACAAAATAATTGCAGTATTATCACTTGAAAATGTATCTAAAACTATTATTATGGACACCACTTATCAGTGGTGGATTTGCCGTAAATTGAAGATCTCCAATATGTTTCTACCAAAAACCGGTAGCCTTCCTGTAATCCTGAAAGAGCAGCGACTGTATTTTATGTACTAATTTTAAAAAAGTATCCTGAGTTTGTTTAATAACGCAGAGAGTTTAAAGTGTGAAGCAGGCCAGTAAACAGCCATTCTACATGTGCGGGGACCGGGTGGTCTTTTCACGATCTTCCGTTAAAAAAATGTAAAAATATGTGCTTTCCAGTGAGAGCTGAAATGGCTCCTGTTGTTTACAGTATGACCCTTAACCTCTCTGCTGCCCTCCGACCCCATCTTCATCAGCGGATGAGTCTGGCACGTCTGACACCAGCCCTGGTTATTAAATGTTGCGGCATGTTCTGACGGGCACTGTGGCTCGAGGCTGAGATTAAACGCCTGACTAGTCCCTCGTCTCGCTGCCGCGGCGCACCAAGTCGAGATGAGCCCTCGTCAATTTTGCTCCCATCAACCCTTCGGCTGCGATCCCATCAGGACCGTCTGAAACCCAAGGTCTTCCAACGGGGCAGTAAAATTTTAAGTGGAGTCCTGGCTCTTGGGGTTTGTAGTGCACCAGGACTGAGCCAAACAAGACCAATAAGCAGAGAGATTCCCCCCTCTGCCCTCCACCTCGGCCCCTGAACCAGTCACTACGTCACATGGTCTGGGGATCGCGTCTGTACTAGTCAAGATTATGTCATCAGGGGATTTAGAGCTATCTATACCACAAAGAAATGGAATGTCTGATTTACTTTCAAATGTTATGTCAAGCAGTTCCACACAACTTGAGTTTTGTAACTTCCATTTAATTTTATTTTCTAAACTGGCCTAAAATCTTCGAATGTAATTAGAAATTACTTAAAACAATTTTGAGGAACCACC
Organism: Gymnothorax reevesii; assembly: GCA_029721435.1. NCBI lineage: Eukaryota > Metazoa > Chordata > Actinopteri > Anguilliformes > Muraenidae > Gymnothorax > Gymnothorax reevesii. Next base: position 61,817,317 of record CM056587.1, on the reverse strand, counting down.
TGATATTTCCAAGTAAATCAATTATTTCTTCTTATTTTTGAATTTAATGTTCTGGACGTGGAAGTTGTCCTATACCCCATTAAGTACAAAGAGACGGGGGTAATAAGAATTTGAGCTTCAAGTTCAATATGGACACAATCTCAATGCTCAGAATTTGCACTCATTCATTAAAAATATTTTGTTCTTTTTTTCCCCACCCAGATTTGGGCCTCTCTCTACGCTTCACATTCAATTATGTGCCGTTCATACTTCCAAAATGCTTCCAGCCCATAATTAGGGGTAAGTGATATTCCCAGATACTTGAAGCAAATCTCAAATTCTGGTGTCTGAGAACTATACTGTTTAAACAACATAATTATATGTCCTGCACATTTTGATTTGTATATGGAAGAGTGTTTGCATGCGTGCGTTGTTCTGTTTGCATTTGTGTTTGAAAACATCCATAGTCCTGGCTGGCCTTTGCTTTTGCTGTGACGTTCCGGTAAGTTCTCGAGCAGCCTTCCTCAATCCGCCTCATTTACTCCCTCCCGACACTTTCCCCCTTCCACACACACACTCCACCACTCCTGACTTATTACCTCCGCCCAACCCCCATGCACCCTTGCATTCATGACTTACTTTCTCTAAATGACTAAGTGCGTGCAACGTTGTAGAACCACTCACAAGGAAAACCATCAAATTACCCTATTGGATGCTTTCCAAGGCCTGCCACGACCCTGGACGCGTACGAATCTAATCAAATCACTGTGTGTGCTGTTCATTAGAGATCGGTCTTGACAAGGGGAGTGGGGGAGGGGTCCGTTTCTCTTTACGATGATTGAATTTCTGCTCAGGTCCGTTCAATATATACTGTAGGCATGCATAAGTGATTAGCTTCGCTATATACTAACTGAAAAGGAGATACTGGAAGTCTACTTTGGCAGGTATAGCTGAAATGAGACCATTCTAGATTGTGCATGAACCCCTTTTTATAGTTTGGGCTACAATGAGCTTCAAGTCTACAAAAACATAGCATGGGAACATATATGGATTCCTTCAAGCCTTGTATGGCAAAGATGGATGCCAAAACTTTGCAGCTCCAGCCCTTACCCAGACCCTCTTTTAATCTAGGTTGGTTGGGGACATTGTCTACCCAATTCAAAACAAGCTCCTAGTCTTGCAACTTGACGCCAAGCAGGCGCACATTCGAGCTACCACCTTGACCTAGATGGAGAACTCTGGAACAAAACTCAGTCAGTGAACTCAGTCACCTGATTTCACCTCGTTAGTAGCCTCATTTTCATGACGCAATACCCAAACGCTTCTGGGTAATTTCAAATGTGATAGATAGATAGATAGATAGATAGATAGATAGATAGATAGATAGATAGATAGATAGACCAGACTAATAACAAGTCAATGCATGATGGACAGAAGATCATACAAGTCAGTTGTATGCATGACATGCAGTACAGAACGGTGGTTTACTGGGAGTTTCACAGTGCAGTATAGTCAGTTACTGGGAATTGTGAAGTGCGGAGCATTCCATATCGCAATGGGCCCGTTTAGGCTTTGAGTATGACAAATGGAGGATGGGTCTGAGGTAACAGCACCAAGACCAGCAATACAACTAGCACACTTTGCATCATGGGAGATTTCCAAGGCTTGCATGCTGAAGCGGTGACAGACGGATAACTCCCAACGGAGCACTCAGCAAACACGGCTCTTAATAGGCTCACGGTTTACTGGAGCTCAGCTTCAGCACCAAGCTAATGGGAGAGGGAGAGAGGAGGGATAGGCGTGGTGGGATTTATGAATGGAGCACTTCAACTGCCACAGCTATACCGTCACGGCTACGGCTCGAACAAATACCCATATATTGGATACATTGCCATAACTAGCCCGCATGCTGATTGGTGATTTAGATTGCATCAGGGAGGGGCCTCGCCTGCTTACCAAAAGCTCCGCCCATCTGGTTTCATCCTTCAAAGCGTCCTTGCTGACAAAAATGTAATTCCATTAAAAACCTACTGTATGCTCCACAAGATGGGAGTGGACACAGGGCGAATTGCTAGCTGCACTTAAAATAATGAATATTTATGGTGGAACCTTCTAACAAAATCAATCAGATAACTGCAGTTTTTTTTATTATTTTTTTTCTGGTCCTCGGGCAGAGAGTAAGAGCTGCCAAAGACAGTTCTGTTTTTCAGGAGTCATGATGCGAGGAGATGCGTCTCCCTTATAAATAAGACTATAACACAACATATAAAGTTATTCGGCTCAATGTGGGTTATTTGTCACTACTTCTGTTAGGTTTGCCAAAGTTTCACTTGAGCTATTTCACTGTTGGACTTAATTGTTACCAACTGGAGACTCTCTGAGCAAAATATAAATCAAAATCTTGTCCCACTCGACAGGTTTTGTAGCTGCACCAACCCAAACAGCCCTATAGGGGAAGAAACAGGTAGAATAGGCCCGTTTCCATCGAAGAAGTTCCTGGTAGTATTTGGGGGGCAGGAACTACTACAAGAACGTCCTCTCACTCGGCCCTCTCAACTGCCGTGTCTCCACCCAGAGAGCAAAGTAGGTTAACTCTTTTTAAAAATGCGACCCCTCGTCATCTGCTGAGTTTTAAAAATGCCGGCAATTTTGTCGCTTCCTCTAGACGTTGCATCCCGCCCTGAGTAAATCCAATCAGCGCCAAAAAACCCCAAGCCCCACCCAGGAGTTTTTCGGGGCCGTTCAGAGTACCTACTTCGAGGCAGGGACTTTTTTAGCCCCTGTAAAAGTTCCGGTTCTCAGTTCTTTGGGAGTGATTCCGGCAGTGGAGAAACGCAACAACGGCCCCGGCCCCGTAAAATTACCCCGAAGTTCCTGCGGTGAAAACGGGCCTAATGTGCGTGTAAGGTTCGTGACCAGTGCATCATAGATATGCCCAAGCATTGTTTATATCGTAACATGTATAATGTTGGTTATCTTTGACAGGCTGCTTTGAAATGAAGCTTTTCAAATGGTGAAATTATTGCCAGGGATGGATAGTTGGGTTTGTTTTAAGTTGGTGCATTAGTTGTTTTTGCAGGATTATTCAGTTGCACCCTGGTGGACACTGAAGATTTGTAGCCAGATTAACTATGGCTGCAGCTAAAGCCAATTTTTCCTTTAAGCCTTGAGAGTGAAGCGTTGTGAAGATTCCCACTGACCACACTGAATGTTGGTTGTCCATTACTGGGAGACATTTTACATGGTGGCTTCAAGCCATGCAGAGCCGAATTGAAGCAGCGTGTTTGGTTACACTAACCCATGCCCATGCAGAGCGGAGCTGAAGCGGTGTTATTAGTTACACAAACTCGTGCCCATGCAGAGCGGAGCTGAAGCGGTGTTATTCGTTACACAAACTCGTGCCCATGCAGAGCGGAGCTGAAGCGGTGTTATTCGTTACACAAACTCGTGCCCATGCAGAGCGGAGCTGAAGCGGTTTTATTAGTTACACAAACTCGTGCCCATGCAGAGCGGAGCTGAAGCGGTGTTATTAGTTACACAAACTCGTGCCCATGCAGAGCGGAGCTGAAGCGGTGTTATTAGTTACACAAACTCGTGCCCATGCAGAGCGGAGCTGAAGCGGTGTTATTAGTTACACAAACTCGTGCCCATGCAGAGCGGAGCTGAAGCAGTGCGTTTAGTAACACAAATCTGTTCCAGCTCTATCTCCCCAGGGCTCAGCAGGGGAGTTTATTAGCGGGCGCGCACTCAGACAAGCCCATTAATAACTCTCAGATTTATCACTTACTGAGCCGCCGGTATTAAAGCCAAACGGATGTGGGTGATGGTGGGGGAGGAGGTCTCACTGGCTACCAGGAAGTGAATTTTGCCATGGGTTTGTTGTAACTGCACGTGTTTATGCTATGAAGGGGAGGGGGATGGGGGATGGGGGGTGGGGGGGTAGGTGTGTGTTGTTGCATTAACACGACTGAGATTTCATTCCACTGATCCTTCAGTTCCACACACACCCCTTTTTTCTGCTGTGCTGGGCCAGTAAGGTCTGGACACCCAACCTCCCACATTATAATGTTTCCTTGTAATGGGCTGTGATGAAACCTGGTTTGTGCTGCTGTGTGTGCAGGAGTTCAATGAGTATGAGTTCAATTATATGGTATGAGTTCAAATGTTCACTAAAATGAAATCTGTGCTAAAAAACATATAGACTAGAGTGGCCACATAAACGTTCAATGCGAGTCATGCTAAAGCCGTTTGACTGGCATTGTATTCTATGTTGCGTTTGTAGGTAACCCCTTCTCACCCCTTCCCTTCACACGCACACAAACACGCGCGCGCGCACACACACACACACAGATGCACACACACATACAGACGTTGTGTTTTCATGTTTTGTGAGGACATCCCATAGACTTGCATTCATTCCTACACTCCTTTGTCTGACCATGCATAACCCCAATCTTAACCTTAACACCTAACCCTAAAACAGTCTAATTTCCATCTGGAGACCTGAAAATCTCCCCATAAAGATGAACAAATCTGGTATAGCATTTCTTAAGGGGACATTTTGTCCCCACAAGGGCAGGTATTCACTGACCGCACATACACACACACACACCTTCCTGAACTGTAAACAGTGAGAGTGGAGGGCCTGCTGGTGGGCGTGAGCCCTTGTTTTTGTCTCTGCCCTAAGTGGCGGAGCCCTCAGTGCCAATTACCCTCAAATCCACTCGATTAGCCTGCATGTGTCCCCTTGTGTAGATCAATCAGCCCCCCCCCCCACCCCCCACCCCCTCCTTGCCCTCCCCCCCACTCAGGACTCTTGCTTCGCAGCGGGGGCCGATGAACCATGGCGCGGTCCATCGATCTCCTTTCTAAACTGACCGCTGATAGCGGCCCAACCGCACCGCCTCACTCCTCGACCCGGTCCAGAAATAGCCTCTGTTGTGACCCTCTGCTGTTCACCATCAACTGGGAGGACCTGGGCCCCTCGGTGGAACAAACACTTTGATTATTTTACCTTCCACGACGAACAGATGGGAAATATCTCAGGGGCTGGATTGGGACCAATGCATCTCTTCCCCTCCCAAGGAGCTCTCGCTGAAGATGAGACTATGTTGTTCATTATCTCCCATAAGAATAAGATCTTATCACAGCGTGTCTAATCACATTACCCTTGGCTGAACCATAATTGGATAATTGGGCAAGTGGGGGGGGTGGGATCTTCCCGCAAGACCAAATAAAGTTTGAGCAGAGATTGGAATCTACTGTTTTATGTACAACTAGGTGGATTATCTCCTCAAATCACAAAATTAATGTCCAGACATGAAGTTCCATTTCATGGGTGATTTGATTGTACAAGTGCCAGCCACTCCGGTGACTGTATCCTCTTTTTGTGGACTGCAGACCTCGTTCAATCTCTGTTTGGAATAGTTGCTTGATGATAATCAGCATTGATAATTGATAATTCAGTTGAGGAAAAAATAATAATTTTGCAATTTTGCAGTACCAGCAAAAAGTGTTTGCAGACACTTTGCTTGTGTTACTGTGCTGCTTATTGTGAAAATTAATCATTTAGCTTCTGTATATACTAACTTCAAATGGCACACAGGATGAAGTAAATACACTGCTCAAGGGTCCGTATATCCTCGCTGAAGCGACAAGACAGTGTGCTCAATTTTGAGCCCAGTCTCATCCCATCTCTTCATCTACCTGACCAAACATCTATATACAATGAAAAAGGATGCTTGAGGCGTCCTTATTTGAAGACCGTTTAAAACAAACCCTACCCCCTAACCCCTATCCCTTAACTCGAACCCTAACCATAAACGTAAATTGACACCAAAAGCTTCTGTTTTCGTCGTATAGCGATGCTTGGTCAGGAAGCAAAATTATGTGGCTGGTCGAGATGAGAATGTGTTGGAATTTTTGAATTTGAGAAAAATGTAAATTACTAGTCCAATTAAGGCACAGATTTTAAAACAAACTGAGCCGTGTCATTTGACCAAGGTGCCCGCAAGGGCAAAAAGTAGTACAAAAAATTAGAAACCTCATGAGCGAACGCATTTTGTTGTTTTCCGTCATGGGCATCATTGTTCAATTTCATGGTGACAGAGCCTGAGTCGCAGCAAGCGGGAAACAACAACGTGACCGCAGGTTTCATGTTGACGTTTGCGCCTCCCCAGCACGTGGAGTGTCCCGGGACAGGTAGGATGATGGGTGCCTGAGGGTACACTAGACTCCATTTGTGGAGCTCTACGGAAGAAAGGGACGTCTCCCTTCCGCTCTGGTGCTCAGTCATTCATGTTTTTGCCCTCAGGAATCAGGCAATTTCTCCTTTGTCAGCCCCTGTTCCGTGAAAACCGGTCTCCAGTACAACAGCAGTCTCAGGGACAGGGCTGTCACATGGTACACAAGCCACCGTCATCATTTCCCTGGAGGGTTTGGCCAGTTTAAGGCACTTGGCACATCACCTCCACATATCTACGGGTGTTTCGCCGGGGGAGAGCTTTCCTCTCATTATTGTACATATTTAAAGCGATCTAAAATACATGGGGTACCATTCAAAAGTATGGAATGATTGTGAAACTTACTTGGAAATATTACGGATACTTTTATTTACTGAGGCAGCATGACAGTTATAAGAAATACAGGCAAGATATTTAAAATGTTTAAAACTATAATTATTGATGCTGCAATATCTAGTGCATGACAGCACAAAGTACTGCTATTTTGGATCATTTTCATTATCTTGGCTTTTTATGAGTGTAATACTACCTTAGTGAATAAATCCACCAACTTCTTTCAAAAAGGGGAAAATCCCAGAATGATTACAAATGACTCTTAAGAGGTATAATGTAGCTTTATGGAGCAGTGAAGTGGCCTGGTAATCCAATCCATTCATTTGCATCTTCTTTAGGAATGTATATCGACACCACCATCAAAGAAAAACTGAAGTACGCTTTTCCCGAGATAATTACTTACTGAATTGATATGGGACCCTGTCCCTCAAGCAATTACAAGATCTTTAATTATGCAATTATACCAACAAGAATCACACTTTTTCTCCTGAAATAAAAGTTTCAAAAATAAACCTAAAAGAATAACAAGCGACATCTGTGCACACTGACAGGTTAATGTTACCCAATATAATCTGCTTCCCCCACCTTTAGCCCCATAGACATTGCCCCCCATTGACATAAGATTGGCAGCAACCTGCCGGCTAACTGGTCACCCATTAAAGAGCCATTGATTTCTTAGGCCTGATTTCCCAGAGTCCGATTTGTGGAAAAGCAGTTGCTCACCGCTTGGTTCACCTCTCCTTTCCTCGCTAACCGCATCCTCAATTGGGGGACAAGGAAATGGAAGACTAAACGAGGGTGAAGTCCGGATAACAACCCAATCAGCACACTCCAGGTGACTAGATCCATCACTTGTTATTTCAAAGCATCACAAAACCTGGAATCAAAAATTATGGAATGATGTCAAGCTACTGACTGCAAAAATGATATATATGGCGGAAACACTTGAATGAAATGTTGAATAATACCTTCCAACAAGATTATTTTGGCTCATCATACTCCAGAGTTTGGCGGAGTAATTGAAAGCAATTGGACGAATATCAGTCCAATAAGGCATTAAATTTACCTCAGGGAAATACGAGTTTGAAACTTGCATGAGGGAGCGTGTGCAGTCATGTGCTTTAGAGATTTTACTGATAAATACTCTATATTCTATTTTGCTGTTTTTTGCAGCAACAATTAGCCACTGGGATTTTCTACTTGTTGTTGGTTCAGACTATATTCTAATGTGCAGAGGCATATTAGCTCATTTGCTCAGGAATATGTTTTGCACAAGTAAATGTAATTGTTGATTGAAAATGATGAACAAATTCTTTTAGTGAGATTATTCTTTATCATATCCTCCTGAGTATGAAATACAATTGAGTACAACTGAGTATGAAATGCTATTTTTAATTTTTGAAATGTATTTGAAATGCAACACTGGCTTTCGGTATGTGGATTCCCATTAAACAGGAAACAGAAAAACAACTATGTGAAATGCTAGAGTCTACAGCCGATTACATCAGTAATGAACGGAATATGAAATGCAAGGAACATGCATTACTCCAGGACCTGAAATCTTTTTTTCAACGGATGCAATTTTCAATTGACAATATCTAAGCCAGACACCGATCTCACACATACTGGATTTCCTCTTCTCTTTAATCCTGTGACAATTTACCAAGCCGCTGATGGCTTTTGTTCTCCTCACGACTAATTTGACAGCCCAGGAGGCCGGTCACGGCAACAATAACAAAATCACTGGCTTCGGCGCTGAACCCTGGTGACCTTCAAGGCACAAATTGCATTACGTCAAAAAGAGGGAGCCCACGCCATCTTTTAAATTGATTTAGTTAATGCACAAAGCCGCGGCAGACAGGGAGGGAGGCAGTCCTTGGAGGAAGCTTGAGACGTTCAGTCACATTGTGTCCGCCATAAATTTAGCCCTTCCAGCTCATTGATTCACTGCGGGCTCGCGGTGTTCCTCGCCGCTGCACTGTACACCCAACCACCAGCAGGACTCACTCGAACACATCTCTGTGTGGGCAGGCCATTTCCTTGGGGCTGGATGGTAGATAAGCTCAATTTTAATTTGTGATTAATGCAGGTGATATGGCTCATTAGGGCAATTTTAATCGCAATGTGAGACCAGTTTGGTTTTCTGAAAGTGATTTTCTGTGTGGCCCCAGGGACTTTTGATTAAAGACTATATAAACAGTTGAAAATCCCTGTGAGCAAAGTCAGTGCAATAATGACACTTACTGGTGGCATTTTCTTGTGGTTGCTGCAAGTTCGACCATTTCAGAAATGTTACCTGCTAATTTATGATGCTGTGTTTGAAAGCTGAGATGAAATCATCTAAATTATCTTGATATTGATATGTTGAGAATTGGAGAACTAGAATTAGGACTAACTACAGTAGTCTTTGTGGGACACAGCTTGTAACTTGTAAGTGGTCATTCATTCAAACAAGATGGAAGTCGTGCAGAGTTGTGAAATTAGACGTAAAAGTGCAAGGTTTGAGTGAGGATCTCCAGACACTGTAGCCCAGATGACCAAGAGTTGTCACGCAGGCCTGCTGTTTTCTTTTGGAGAGCATTTTCTGCTGATATCTACACTTCCAAAAATTGTTTCCTCTGTATCCGTCACTGAATTATAGTGCTGAATAAAAGCCAATAATCACACTGTGTCTCTACGGGAGCACATGCAGTGGATACTGCTCCTAACAGTCACCTGATGGAACTGCCAGACTCGGCCATCCGTCTTGCTAACAAACCCCCGCCAGCGTCCCCTCACGATGCGACATTAATGTTTTACGAGCGGGTCGTTCAGAAATGACACATGGCGCCTCACCGTTTAGCCGGGTGATGCTGGGTCTGCCGGGGTCCGGTTCAAGTGAACACTGATGGATGGGCAGCTCTGACCAGCGCCAGTTATTTACTTGATTATTTTTGCGGGGCACACGGGCTCCTGAATCAGAGGTTGGGACTTGCTGTGACAGCAGGATATGAGGTTAGGGTTTGTAGGGGTTTTTGTGGTTTCAGCAGTCAACCAAGGGGTCCAGCCTAAGGCAGGGCTCCCCAGATCATGGCCCTCGAGGGCCAAGAAATGCTGGTTTTCCACCCTCCCTTTACCTGGCAGTCAGGTGTGATGACAGTCTGGCCAATGATTGGCTACAATTCTTCACCAATTTGTCCGGAATGAGATGCAGTAAAACCAGATCTGGATTTGGATTGAAACACTAGATTTGGGGAGACCAGACTTAAACGTTTCACTGGCATAGATGGTGGTATAAGGCAGCCTGAGCTTAACAGTATAAGTGTGCATATATGCGCGTGAGTAAGAATTTAAGTATGCATGGATTTCTCTGGTCAAAATCCTTTTGCTGGTAATCCAACCATGTGGAAGTCCTGAGGGCAGGGATACTCACTCTATTCCAGAATGAGCCACAGTGGGTGCGAGCTTTCACTCTATCCAACCTGTCGCACACCTGATTCTACTAATCAGCCCATAAAGCTTTTGCCATAGTCCCTTGATAAGTAGAATCAGGTGTGTAACTGCATGGTTAGAATGAAAGCCTGCACCCACTGCGGCTCATTCTGGATAAGAGTGAGTATCCCTGCCTTAGGGTGTTAAATCCATGTAGATGGATGTGTGGGAGCATGTTCATGCACTGGAGGGGTGTGTGTACTGTATTTATGATTGCTTTTCAATGTTTTTAAATGTCTTCCCTGAAGTTCAACGAGTAAGATCTCAAGTTTTCACTAAATAAACACTTGAGTTAAAGTCAAGCACCAGCTACATTCGAAATGAAATTATGCGAAATGTCTGTTGATGTTATTCATTCAGCCCTTCGGTGAAGTGGAACTGTGTCCACAGAATTGGGTGGTGCTAGATTTTTTCCCAGGCGTATATATATCTATCTATCAACAGATTCTCAGAGCACAAATGATGCTCTGCTGCATTCAACAAAACTGCATTACTCCAGGCTCTTGTTTCAGGGAATTCCATGAGCATAAGATTAATAGAACTTAGCTATTTTTAAATAATGGCTGGTCTCATTTAACTGCAGTGTTAGCTTTTACATTATAAGTATCATGAATTTTTCCACCTAAACATTTTGTAGTGACAATTTATCCTGAGTTTAGTCTTCCTTTTGTCTGCCACAGTTGGTGTTGACTGGGGAATCTTTGACGCTTGTGTTTGGTTGCCAAAAAATAAATCCAAGAGAGGTTGAATACGTTTCCGCGAAAGCGCTGGTTTATTACAGTAAAGTTGTATACAGCCCCTATAGCTGACAAAAAACAACGAGGGAGACTGGAGAATAGCGAAATAAAGCACAAAAGCAGCAAAAAAAATCAAGCAGCCAAGACAGAAGAGGTCAAAAATCTGTGCCTCCCAGTAAGCCCCGCCTCCACCCGGTCGCCTTCCTATTTATTGGCCTTTTGACCTATAGAGGGCGCATCCTTACAGAGATGGAAAAATTAAGTATTAGAACTGATAAAATAAGAAATGGCTCCTACACATTTGGTGATGTTATTTATAATTCCTCTGATAAACTCATAAAATCTTCTCTCAAAAAAAATTTGGGTCAATTCTATTGAAACCTTGATGCAGTATTTCCACTAAAACCAAACATTCAATTTGATTTGTAAAAGATTAAATTAGATTTGTAAATGTATACAGCCTTTCACCGTTGCCCGTTTCCAGGTTATAAATATGAGGTTGCGCACATGAAATTCTTTTCATCCATCATGGGAAAAAAAAAACAACTTTCACCAGAAAAGAGACAAAGATTGTTGACCAACACAAATTAGATTCATTATAAATGACTTAAAAAAGGACAAATTGTGAGGTATCGTTCCAGAACCAAATGCAAGACCAGAAAGTTTCATCAAATGAGTTTTATTGAAGCTGGGGGGTTAACCCCCACAGGGCAGGAGGCAACGGTACAGAGTCCACAATCCAAAATCAAAATCCCAGGGATGTAATCCAAACTGTACAGGGCAGCAAACACTAAACTCAGAGTCGGGCAAAACAGGTTTGGTACACAGGCAGAGAAGTATCAAAGAAAAAACCAAAATCAGAATCTGGGACGTTCCAGTCAGAATTATAACACAAAGAGTACAAGGCATCAACAATCGCAGCACAGGGAAAACATTCTGACAAGAGCTGTGAGAGAAATGACGGCTTAAATACACGTAGGGGAAGTCACATGCTATGATAGGGTACAGGTGAGTTGGATCTGACTAATTACAAAGGAATGAACATGAGGAAGTTCTTGATTACAAGATATTAGCAAAAGCCAAAACGCTGACAGGGGTCATAGAGACCTACTGACAAACATACGGCTCCAGTTAGGGAGTTCTACCGCGCACAGAGTGAGAGGCAGAACAGTGATTAGCCAGGTGCAGAAAATCTGCTGAAACACAGCAAAGTAAATTGAGTGAAGGTAAGGGCCAGAGACTAGAGCAGAGCGAGTGCTGAGAGCTCGTTAGTCAATTAGTAATGTGCAGCTATACAATCCCTAGTGCTTGTTGGAAAGTTAATACTATAAACAATGTTAGTCTTGGTTAGTAAGTTTAACTAAAACAACAAACTGTTAGTGTTGTTAGTAAGATAGAAAAGCAAGGTGAATGAAGTAAACAAGATTGGAGGGAATGGTTGAAATCCCAGAAACCATGAAATCACCCAAAAGTGTGGCACACAATACTGGGGCAGTGAGAGATCACATGACCAAAGACCAGACTGGGGGAGACCAAGTGCAATGCATGGTATGACACAAAACATGGACTGGAGTGAAACTGCAAAGATGGAATATGGCAAACAGACAGAGACAAGGTAAAAACAAATCATGGCATGGAATCCCAAAACACAATACAAATCATGGTCAGGCAAAGCAGAATAATGAACAGACATGGCAAACAAGGCAGAATCACAACAAAAACATGGTCAGGCAGATCAGGATCATAATACAAATGAAATATATGATATATACATAGAGTTGAAAATATCAGCGGGCTCGGATTGGCAGCAGATTTGCTTGGAGGTTGAGCAGGGAGACACCGACCCATCAAAATAACCACAGCAATTGTTTTGAGAAGACAAACATGAACATTTTGCAGTGGCCATCTCACTCTGCGGACTTTAACCCAATTCAAAATGTGTGGTAGGAATCAAAAAGGGCAATCCACAAGCAAAAACCCAGGAATACCAAGAATTTTTAAATGTTCTGCTTGGATGAATGATCTAAAACATCTTAGAATGTGTTCAACAACCTTTCAGGATAATATCGAACGGACTCAGTGCAGTTATCCCCCACAGTGAACCTTCTACCAAACATAAATCAAAATAAATAATTTGGAAACTCTTATTTTAGAAAGAAACATACTTTTTTTAAATTCATCTTTATTTTTTGTTTTTATTTTGGAGTGAAGATAAAAGCATATGGCGTCCAAATATATAAATAAATCTACTGTATATGCTGTTTATTTTATACTCTTTTTTGTTTAAAAAAAAAAAGGGTTTCAAAATTTATTCTCTCAACTGTAGGCTATGACGGTAAAGAGCAAATGCAGAATACTAATGTGCCAATGTGTCACTATTTGTAGGTTCGATGCATTTCAAACTGAGTGTATAAAGATCATCCAACATCCAAAATGAACTGCATTTTTGGCCTTTAGATTCTCTCTCTCTTTCCCTCTCTCTCTCACCCCCTCTGTACAGCCCATTTGAAAGGATATGTGCTTTGATTGAGGGGGTTCAGGGGTTCTGACATTGATCTGGGGGAGTGACAGAGAGACTCAGCTGTTTCCCTGCAGCCTGTGATTCAGACAGCCTCTCTGTTTTCCAGTGCAGCGGGACTCCCAGACCCTGGCAAAATTCTCATTAAAACAAATTGCCATAAATTACGGTTTAAGTGACAGCATCATGCCAGACAGAAATGCAGCATAGAAAATGGTAATGCTTGCACATTAAGAATAACTAACAATTCCTCATTTCCATCATCTCTCAGGATTAAACAGCTATATATGACTGATCAATAATTATTTAGAAGTAGCTATTACTCCTTCATGAAATTAATTTTATTCAGTTTATTTTACAGTCTTGGACATTTGATAATGCTATGCTGTAATACTGAGATCATCAATAACATCATTTGGTGGGCACTAATTAGATTAAATTAATCTTGATTTTAGGTTTGCCCCTAGAATTAAATTGCTTCAGTGCACCCAATTTAATACTTTGTTGAAAGATGCCATGACTACTCTACATTTTGCTGCAGAAATTAGTTGTGTCCTGTTTGTTTCTGTTGCAGCCAACAAAATGACTCTCTCTACCTGTACCATTGTTGGGAAACAGGATTTTTGGGTATTGGCAATATGAGGTGAGCCAGACGGTTTGATCAATAGGTATTGAATGCGCATTAGGAGATAAAGAGAGGTCGTCGGATCCAACAGGGCATATCTCCTATTTGCTAATTCCAGCTGGAAGATCCGTTTGTCTTCCGTTCCTACAGGATACAATAAGCACTAGCGCCTTTGAGTTGGAGGTTCCCTAAGCCCATATATAGAGCTCACTTCCGGGGGCTGGGAGTCTATTGAACCAATTAAGTTGAGAGGTTCAGATGAGGCCAAATTGTAGAGTATCTCTTTTATCAATGTGTAAACCCCAGGACCAATCAGCAACAACTTCTGATTACATTAAAGAAAGTCATATGCAAATGTCTGTACTTTTACCAGTATAGTTTCTTACAAACTCTGCATCATGCTGTTGTTCCTACGGCCGGCTGTGTAGTAAACTTCTCCTATGAACATTTGAGCCTGCTTCTTCATTGGGACCATGCTCTTGGTTTTTTAATTAACCAACAGCATATTGTGATGTCAGGTGACACACGGAATAACTTGCAGAAAAAAATGACGCCTGTGTGCATCGTGAAGTGTTGCGGCTGTTTGTTTTTCGAAAGATGGCCTTCTTGTGATGATGTTAATGATGTTTAAATGTCTGCTTGATGCTCCACATAATGATGCATTAAGGAATCCACGGGCCTCTCTTTATTTCATCATACATATATATACAGTACACATTCCACTTCATATACTGGCATGTGGCTCATGAATGTAGAACCATTTTGACTTGGATCATCTAGGCTTCTGAGTATATTTCGCAGTCTAATATTTTATGACAGCTGTTTTTTTTTTGTTTTTTTTGAGCTCTTTTAACTTTCAGAATATTGTTGCCTGACATCCATAATTTTGTAAATCCTAACGGGATTTCTGTGGGTATGTTTCCCATTGTTCAAATACTTGTGATTGTGTCTATGAGGAGAAAAATATTTGTTCCTCTGTATTTTACCCTAACTGTATTTTGAACAGAGTGAAACAGCGTTGGGAATGCTTTTTGGTACGAAATACTGCAAAAAATCCACTTCATCCATCACTCAAGTTGCAAAGTTTGTTCTCCCAGGCTATGAGGCCCCGCAGTTTCCTTCGAATGTGACGTGTGCGTGGGCGTTGCATAAATATTTTAGCAGCAGCTGCTGGGAAACATCTGGGATGCGGGTGGAGCTGCGTCCCACAGTTGATCCCTAATTAATTCAATGAGGAGTACTGATCAATTAATTAATGAGTTCCAATGGAGTCCTGCAACACAAGTACTAATTAAACACATCCCACTGGGTAAGTGGTGCTCACTGTCTCTGCGGTTTGTGTACCCAATCAGCTGTTAGCGCTGCAGCAAACGGGGTACAACAGGCTGTGGAAGAGAGAAAGTAAGCATTTATTACAATTCTTGATTTTTACTATCAAATAGATGGCGGCTTCGGGTAGAAGGGTGGAAAGGTGGGTAGTGCTATTGTGCATTGGGCGCCCCCTGCGTGACGGGCAGGAGGACGGACAGCACCAGCCCCATTCACAGGCAGGGTGCCTGCTGAGGCTCGTTGCTCATCATGCAGATGCTACAGAAATGCTTTGTCAGGGGCTCAATTCAATGCCTGATTTTCAGACTCTGGCATTTGGAGTCGGTACATGTAGAGTAAGTTAGGTCTTACAGAATTTCCTTTTCTTTAACTTCTTTGCACAGACTTAGGTGCTCGCGTCTATGGAACTGCTCAGCTGATGCACTCTGTTGTGCTTTCCTAATAATATTGGCAGGATGTCGCAGGCTTCCATTCCAACCAAGCACTTACACACCTGACACCACTAATCAACCCCAAGAGTCTTTGCTAATGAGCTTGATTAGTAGTATCAGGTGTGTAAGTGCTGGGTTGGAATAAAAGCCTGCACCCACACCGGCCCTCGCAGGATGATGTTGAATAGCCCTGATTTAGAATATGGATGTAAGAAGTCCCAGTATTGTTGCACATGAATTGCAAATAACCTACCATATTTGTCAATAGCATCCATCTAGCCGTTGATAAAAAAGATATTTCACAACAAAATAAAATGGTTTCCAGTGTACCAGCTAGCAGCACAATAACCCAAAGGTATGGCAATTTGGTAGCAGAAAAAAATCAGCATTCTGAAGCAAAAATAATTCTACCTGTTGTTGATACAATGTCATTTTGCACTCTATTATTGCCATCAGATATTAAAAACGCACAGTACGCTACCATTGATTTACACAAACGTTCATAATACCTCGAACAAACTCTCCCAGAAATGCAGCTATTTTTGTGGTCGCTAAGATTTATCCATGTAAAGCACAGCAATAGTTCACGTCCACATGAAACTTTTCTAGTAATTATATGTTGATTAACAAGTTTTTATCCAGTGCTGGACAGTATTAACTTTCCACAAATATCGAATGGGCTTCCAGAAAAAGTGTGGAAACCCTTGCGTGACAGGAAGTTAAATCACATATTCTGAAGGTCACAAGTTTGAATTTCATGAACAAATTGAAAAAACACTACCAAAAGCAATCCAGGAGTGCTCCGGTTACATTTACAAGATGTAAAAGCAGTACGGACATTGACACAGGGAGTCAGTTTGAATGGGGCAGGACTGGAGGGCTCCTTGAGCCTGGGAGCATTGATTCTCTGGAAGAGGAAATCTACAATGGAGAGCCTTTCTCCTAAATGTGTAAGTAGGCTTATTGCTCTGTGGAGTATACGGTATGTTACTTAAAGCTAGTTAGCTATTTTTTACTTTTCTTTTACCACCGTTGCCATGATCATCATACTGTTGCATTAATACGAGAAATAAATGGTGTAACATTGCATGTGATGTTCAAAGCAATGCCTTGATGAATGCATGTTATGATCTAGCCAAACGCAGCCCAACAAAATGTTTAAAAATGTTAGAGTGGGCAAGTCCAGCCTGATTCACTGCTGCACAGTGAGGACCCCTCAGCATTTACCCCGAGCTCTCCGAGGCGGCAGAAGATTCTAGCGCTCTTTGCCCTCAGAAGCCCTTTCCTCAACATCACGAGGCGAGCCACGTTCCGCAGCCCTTATTGCGTAAGACAGCGAGCATCGACATCGAGAAAGAGAAGCACGATCAAGTCAACGTCAGCACCAACCCGCCCCCACAACTTCCATCACACTCATACATGGCAGGCCACTCCTACAGAGCACAGCTCTGCCTCAACGGCAAATACCACTCAAGTGATTAATCATCAATACACTAATTATGACGGCCTCCGCAAAAATATTTCAATATATTGGCTCCCATCTGCAAGGCTCCACTCCGCCCCGGTCTATATGAATGACTAGGCTACAGAGCACCAAAATAATCTCTTTAAGCTACGTCAAAATGTTTTCTGTTTTCCACTGACAAAATATCAGCGTATGATACGACTTAGATATTCTGCATAATTTCTCTGCACGTTGGTTTTTTTTTTAACTGCTGGAGAGGGATTCAATGCAAGGACGTATTGATTCCGTGCTTTTTCATTCTTTATTTTCTGACAGCAGTAGTAATCCAGAATATTTATGAGTTCCTTAAGCGATCTCCCCAGCTAATGTAATTGCTGACCACCTAATTGAAAAAAATTAAGGCAACCGAGGGAGAGATAGAGCGAGCCAAAGACAGTTGGGGGAAGGAAGGGGAGGGGTGTCGGGGTCAAGAGGGAGCCAATGAAAGAGAGAGTAATGGAAGAGGCGGCTGAGGAAAAAGAGGAGGGGAAAGGGGAAGAGAGAAAGAGAGAGAGAGGATTGTAATGGTTGTGATGCTGAAGAGGTTGGTTTAACCTCTTAAACTCTTACCTTTTCACTTAACCCTTTTAGCGCTGAATACATTTTCAAGGAATTAAAAATGTAGTTATCCTGAGCTGTTAAAAACCTATCATGTGGCAACTTGTTTAAAAGAGCTCTGCATGGGAGCTCTTTTAAACAAGTTGCCACATGGTAGGTTTTCAACAGTGTCTGATTTTGATATCTTACATCATTGGGCAACTGTAATTGCTCAGGATGCTGAAAGGGTTAAGTTTTTCCTTAAGCATATTCAACATTAAAAAAAAAAATCATATTGCAGGACAATGTCACACACATATTCTGTACCTACAGGCTATAGCTCTTCTTTGAAGCAACATGACACGAACACTGAGAGAAATATTACGACCCAGGAAGCCATGATATTATGGCCACAGCATTAAATCAAATATAACTTATTTAGCTCTTTACACCATTTTACACACATTTCCCTGTAATTCAACAGGACATATTTGATATCATTGGAAACCATGAGATCTCCACTGAAATATAGAATGGTCGTGAAAGTTCCACAGGTTTGAATACAGCTGCTGCATGTAACAGACCCATGCATGGGTCCGTAGGCATTATGGGGTTAATGAGAGAGTAGGACATGTACGGGATGAGTAGGGGTTGTAGAGTTGATCCTCAGAAAGGCCAGTACAGGCACCCTCTGTCGTTGCATCCATTTCTGACTCATCCCCTCCATCTTCTCTTAGCGTTGGAGGGCACATGAGATAATTAGATTGGCCGGACCGAGCAGGAATGGTAATGCAGTTTAATCTCCCGAAAACTGAGTTAGAATCGTGGGCCGTATTCTGGGACACTCTCTTACAGAATGCCCCGTGCTGAGGAATGGCGGCTGGCAGTTTTTGGCGGCGCCTGTCTGGCTGGTACAGCCACACCTTCGGTCCTTAGCAGGAATCAGGCACAAGGCAGCCAAATACCGGGCACACCTGCAGTGGAAGGTGCTAAATGCCTGTCCTGATACACGCACATATGAAGAGTTTGTCTCTGAAACACAATATATCCATTTTACTCATTTTGAGTAAGTCAGCCTGTTCCATGTTGGCACCTATTGCATTTTAAAGAAAAACACAAGCTTTGACCGTGAAAAAATACACCTCATAGAATGAATTTCTAAAAACGTATTTTTTCACCATGTGAAAGAAGTGCAGGGCTATCGCCCTATGGTATTATTTAAATTTTAGTTATTTTGGCACTTATTGCATTTTTGAAACAAACTCTTCATATATTCTGTGGGTCACTGTCCCACTTTGGAAGAATAGGAGCAAAAATATGCATCATGACAGCGCTGCTTTTTACAAAAAAAAAAACAAAAAACTAGACTTTCATTTCAAAAGCAAATTACAAGAATCAGAATGCAGGTTTTGTCCAAAGGCAGCAACGGGAAGAGTTATGGGAGGCTAATGCAGTCGATCCCCCCCCCCACCCTCTGTGGCCCCAGGGCCACTCACTGAGGAACGAGAACAAAAGTCAGCCTCTGAGGGTCTGGCTAATTCACTAAAATTCTCAGATTGTGTCCCCTTGTGATGGGGTGATGGGGGGGCCATGGGGGGGTTGAGATGTGACGCATGTTCCGAAGAGATACGCTGCTACGCTATTCTAATGCATGACTACTGACAGGCTTGGAATGTTAGCTTGTCCTGAGCTTGCGGTCCCTGTATTCAAACGCTGGCCTGGGACACTCATCTCCACTGCTGTGCTGTGACAATACTGGTAACATACTGAGCACATCTTCATATGATGTTTTAGCGTTTGTGGTGATGTATGGCGAGACAACACCAGGAAAGAGCCAATACCCCTTTCCAAAAAAGTTGGGATGCTGTTTAAAATGTAAATGAAAACAGAATGCAGTGTATTACAAATCACTCAAACTCTATATTTGCTTGAAAATAGTGCAAAGGCAACATTTCAAATGTTGAAACTGAGACATTGTATTGTTTTTTGAAAAATACCTGTATTGGTCCAATTTCAATGACACCGTCTGGTGGTCCTGGGAAGGACAGGGAAGTAGAGCTTATTAAAACCAAAAATCTTCACTCCAGAAGAGGCAAAAACATCCTTCACTCCTTTAACAATTACCAAAATAACTGCAATGCTAAATTTATGGCCCAAAGTTTTAAAAAAATCTATTGAAATAATACCAATAAATCTCTGTCATCCTCGGAACACGGTGTTGCAACATCCCTGTCGCCAATTTGTGGAGAAATATTGCCAAACCAAACTAATGCCCAGGTTTTGAACCCACATTCCCTCAACAAAAATATTTATGAGAATGCAGATGCGTTGTAAAAAGGCGCAGTTACATAAGGAAGTAACATCAGCTTGATGAAAATAGCCATGGAGAGTGGTAGCTGGCGAGCTGTAATTCACTGCAGTACATTTCATTACTGTAAGTGAACGGGGTGGGGGAGACGGGGGTGAATATGAAGGACATCGATCCAGGCTGATACTGTAAATAGTCCCCAGGGTTTGGTAGTTGGGGGGATGGGGTGGGGAGGGTAGGAGTGGAGAGGGGTCAGGCCTCTAAGGGTGGCGAAATTTGAGTCTTTTTCTATCTTGCACCTGCCAGAAGGTTTTCTATTCATTCATAAAAATCAAGAAAAACTTCACCCACTCCCACCTCTCAATGTGGATTCTTGTTGGCTGGTTTTCAATCAGTTTTTGAGCCCCTCCCATTGGAATGTTGTAGCAAGCTGCAACGTCGCTCCCTTCTAAATCCAGTCACGTGACATGGTTGAGTATGTCGGGAAATGAGCTAGCCCTCTCTTTAATTATCTTCCACGCACCTGATTGGTCCAAAAACAGGCTCGGGTTGCCTGCCCGTAAACCTTAGGGAAGGGCAGGGCCACGGCGTGCAAGCCATTCTCCAGACATCGCAATTTGTTTCTCCATCTGAGGGACGAACCAAAACCCAACAAATCAATACTGATATCTCCAGACTCGTAACCGCGCTCTAATACCTTATCGACTGTCCACTCATTGAATTAGGTTTTGGCTGGGCGTGGAACTTTTCCAGTAATGTCAGGGAACCGGCAAGCCAAAATGCCCTGGCATCAAAAATCCATCTAGTAGAGGTGTGCAAGACTGTTTACAGCAATCAAGCAACCATCTATGTCCAATAAAAATTGCTGGATATACAGAGAAAATTCCTGCAATATAGATTTTACAATCAGTCGATTTGTGTACTTATTTACAGGAAGTCAATGTAACTTTAAATGTGATGCGTAGATTTGTCTCAGAACTTACCAGTGGTGCACATTCCAATGGACGGAATGTAAAAGTCCTACCATGTTTTACCTCCAGCCAGATACTCAACCTGCTGACATCACTGACTAATCCAACCTCCTGACTGAAACATTGATCTATTCAGGAGATCCATAAAGTTGGAGCTAAAACCATTGGAGGAATTGTACTCTCTGAACCTGGATTGCCCATGTTTGGCACAAACATGATCTGCACCACCATGAATGTAATCTCATACGGTATGATGGATTCATATTCAATTGTTACATTACAGTTCCTAATTCAGCAATTGATGCCTCAATCAATGGGCTTTTGGGCTTTTTTTTTATTATTCATTCGGTATATTTAAGCATTTAAGCATTTCTTGATTCTCAGGGGAATCAGTTACATTTTGCAGCTGCTCATTTTATGGAATAATTTTGGAGACAAAATGGAGTCAAAATTTTAAGTATGGTATTGTTTGGTTCATTTCTGTCTCGTGAGCTTATCTCCAGCTCTGTTGTAATAATTGGATGGCAGGATGAAGTTCTTTTAAGATAGAGCAGCATAACAAATTTATTTTGTAAAATAAATAGAATCTTTGCAATCAATCCATGAATTACTTTACCATTTTAATTACCCATGCATACTGTGGGAGTGACGTGATGATTTGTTTTAGCTACAGACTAAACTGGGTAGTTGAGAGGAGATGCACGTACATCTTGTAGTTCTCATTTAGAAAGTCGTGATTTCTCCTAAGAAATGTAATTGGTCAGGATTAATGTATGCTTTCAACAAATATTATGCATTCAATACATGTACTGTAAATATCTATGGTAGTATTAAGCCCTTCAGGATGAAATCTTCATCTGTGTACAGTATAAGGAGTAGAGTTGTTCAGAATGGCAGTCTGTCCCATCTCTGAGCTTCAGTCTCAAACAATAAGGGCACATGACTGAAGTCCAGCTGACGGTTTTGTGCTCTGTGTGGCAGCGTGGCAGAGTTTGGCTTCCTGTTTCAGTGATGTATTTATTCAGTCTGAGTTAGCCCAGGCGCAGCTTCACTAAGCAGCCATTTGAATGTGGTTTACATGTGTAAGATCTATATACCAGCATCACTGTCTCCAGTTTAACGGGCTATTATTACGGATGAAAGTCCCAGGAAAAATACTGGCCTTTAACAATGTTTGCTTTCTCTTTATCAGTAATTTCCTCCATTGATTTATCTCTTATGCTTGAATTTATGATGTTCAAGCATTTTTGAAAGCTTGGTTTCATTACATCACCAGACATTTGAGAGGACTAAGGGAGCATGAAGTCTGACCCATTACACACCGCTTTTGATTATGGCACTCAAGCTGACTGGCCAGTTATTTATATACTCTGATTACGTTCTTTTTTCCGTCTCCTGTGCAGGGGACAATCCTGTGATGTCTCCAATGTGTAATGTGGAGCAAAAATGCCACTAGATGGCAGTATTGACCTTTTTTTTGTTAAGCCCTGTCTGGAGCTAGATTTGGGCATGTCCTGGGCATGTCTGAGAGGGGAAAGTCCCAGAGGAAAAAAAAAAAAAAGTATGGAAGGTGGGAGGGGGCTGCAAAAGAGTATAGAAGGAGAAAAATTGAGA
Source organism: Gymnothorax reevesii (assembly GCA_029721435.1). Lineage (NCBI taxonomy): Eukaryota > Metazoa > Chordata > Actinopteri > Anguilliformes > Muraenidae > Gymnothorax > Gymnothorax reevesii. Next base: position 61,794,718 of record CM056587.1, on the reverse strand, counting down.
GAGTAAAGTAGTAGGAGAAATTGCAAGGAGAAGGATACATTTGACCAGACCTGTCACTCTTTTCAATACCTGTGAAGTTTTCTGTGGATTTTTGCCTGTGTTGGAGCATTTCCCTGTCCTGGGACATCACCAAGCAACCCCATCTCAAGGGACTGTAAATATTTTTTTTCTTTTTTACATTTCAATCTTTGACAGTAGTATAAATTGTAGGTTAGTTGACAGTCTTTGTTTAATGAAATCTGTTTAAGTTTTAAAATTTTGTCTGCCATCCCTTGCTGTCTTATATGTCATAACAAATTGGGGCTATAACAAGTGTAAAATGATGCTGTGGAGGCCTTTATCCTGTGTGGTTCATGTGTCATATTTCGGCTAGTGTTTGTCAAAGCATTTTCACATCTTTATTCCTTTTATTCTTTGTAAGATGTTTGTAGGTGCCTTAAGAATGGCATCATTTTTCCTGTGGAACCAGTGTGAGTGAGTGACAGCTTGCCCTACCGTGACTGCAGTAAAAAGCAGGGATATGCACATGATAACGTTCCCATTTTCACAGTCCCTGGGCATGACCTTTGACTCAGTGGGTGACCTTTGAACCCTGCTGGTCCTGCAGGAGCAAGTGATGACCAGCAGAAAAAGTCTACAGTCTGTCAGTTGACGATGGACTCTGGCAAGAGTATGATGACACAAACATTGTGTCTGCTCTGCAGTGTGGGGAATGACATCACTGTCGCACTGGTAAATACGATATAAAGGATTCAACAATATGACATCCAATGAAATTGCTTAGATGAAGGAAATATGAACATACTCATGTTTTCAACCTTGGAGCACCGCTAAGTAGTCATATTACGCCTGGTATGGTAATGATTAAAGTACATTTTTAATTTCTTACTCATTGTTTGCCACAAGTGGCACTGTCTCATCTTTTACTGGCAATTTGTAAATGCTTTCATTAACAATGGCCATGATGGGCTTGGTGCTCGTTATATTTATGTGAGTCAGAAGGATGCAGCATTGATCACAGTGACCTTGTGTCAGTACGAGTGCTTTAGAGCAATATTCACACAAGTGCTGTCATTAGGACCAGTTGCCATGGCGGTGGAAGACATGAGTGCTGCGTATCCGTGATTAAACAGTGTTATCTGAGGAGCAGTGATTGCTTTTAGCATACAGTAGAAAAATGGAATGCATCAACTGGCCCTCTTTATATTGACTAACCCTTTACCCATTTTTGTAAATCAAATTATTTTTCTCACTCAAATGGTGATTCATTCAAAATTTAAAATCTAAGAGCCAAGCTTGTAAATACAGTTCAGCACCCCTCCCAGGTTTGCCTGCAGGTCACATGACTTTTCCACTGCAAAGAACTACACTGTCAGAAATAGGGGTACAGCAGGAGTCCATTTCTGTTCACTGAGGTACACTCAGCACTTATGTACCCTCTAGGGCTAATCATAGGACCTCAAGGAACCTGTGTGAACCTTTTTAGGGTCTAAAATATACTTTTATCCAAAGCAAATACAAACCCTCTTCTGAGGGTACAACAGCTGTACCTTTGAGTGTACCGCCCAAGTGACGAACCTTTTACCCCCACAGGTACAATTAAGTACTTTTTTTCTGAGAGTGTACCTGTGCTCACCAGTGAATCTTTTTCATGAAAACTTCAAATAGAACTGAGGTACAATTTGATATCACTTCGGTTCTGTAACTAGAGTCATGCCCGTTCATTACACCCAAATTGTGGGTCACAGCTTTTAAAGGCTTGTCTGTTTTTTTACTTTGTTATATTGAACATGTAGCGTGTTCAAATCACGCTTAATTTGACACAGCACATCCTTGAGTCCCCAGAAATACATCCACCACATATGTGAAGCAGTTCGAATAAGCGGCTCTCGAGGTATGCAAAGGACACAGATGCACGCACACAGACAGAGATTTCTTGCTTTACAGTTAGGTATCTTCCATTTTTTTGAGCACAGAATCTCTTGCTGTTTTAATGTGTTAAAAGTGTTTTAGACAATAGCCAGGTAACAGCAAAATACAAAGCATGCTGGAATTTCAGACTTATTCATTGCTAATCACAGAGTTGGTGGACTTTTGCTTTTTAAATTTACACAGAATTTTTAGGATAATACAAATTGCGTGAAAAACATAATTCCTCAGTTTTCATGTGAGTGTTCAAATGCCGTAATTAATTTTAAAGTATTTAAAAATACTCCCAAAAAACAGAGCAGCCTTTTACCAGAGGTCTTGAAAATGCCAACCACCCCAGAGGGAACGACATCATGCCTTGTGAGACGTATTGTGTAAAATGAAGGACAGGCTGGCCTCTGGAGCCGGCAGTCTCCTCTCTCAGATGTGGCTCTGCTGAACCCGCGCCAGGGAATAATCACACTAATGGAGTCGTTTGCACTGAGGCCCAAGTGAGCCATGCTCTTTAATTGCCTGCAGGAAGATTGAATGGATCCCTTCCATTCCCTGCTGCAGTAAATGTGGAAGCGTCACTCACAGCCAGACTCCGCCCTCACAGGCAGCCATCTTCTCACCCCTGAGTGTCCCTTTCAACTACATGAGGGCAGGACAGTACTGAGGGCAATCTGACAGCACAGGATGTGACTGAGTGTGTGTGCGCGAGTACGTGTGCGTGTGTGACAAAGGCATCATCATCATCTGCAGCAATGATGTGTCACTGTATATTTCAGCATTATTGTCTCATAATGCAGACTTATGTCTTCCTCTGCACAGCAGAACTGCATGTCACTATATACAGCCATTATAAGTTCAATTATCTTTGTGTATCTGCTGGGATGAATAGATAAACCATATTCTTCTCGGCAAGGAGGCAGATTTGACTCTAACGTGCAAACATTTGGAATTTATCCTGCAGGTTGGCAACTGCCAAAATGGGAGTTTACGTCACTCCTTTTCCACAACTAAAAATACTTTGAAATTTACTGGTAATGGTCCTCCATTTATGGGAAGAAACATTCTTGTATACTGACCATTATCAGTATGTTTATGAATCAGGTCTCCAAGATCAGACGTGCCACTAATTAATACCCTTCCCTGGCCCCTGGATTCATCAGTGAGCTTGGCAGTTCTAAGTGCAGTCCAATCCATTTTTCTTGGATGGCATAGGTTTAGAGGGGTGCCAGGCAAATTGGGGAGATAACTATTTGTGATTCTGAGAAAATGACCAGACTAATGACTTATCTGATTTAAGAAGATAACTTGATGAGACGACACTGCTGTACAGAGAGGTAAAGGGGGTACCTGTAATCCCAAAGATATATCTGTTCATATCGTTCCACAGGTCAATGAAAGGTTGAATGTTTTGGATTTTGTCCCCTGTAAACATATTGCATCTCAGCTAGCTAACTCATGCACCTCGTTCTTCTCTTGGTGCGCGCTATTCCCGAACAAATTAGTTTGCAGATTTTGTCTTTTTAAACAATCATGGTATCATTATTTTTCTCCTCATATTTAATGCTGTGCTGTTTCAGTTATTTTTAATTTCATGGTTTAAAACATGCAATCAGTATCTCTTCAAATATATGGAGACAATAAATTTCTCTTAAACTAATAGCATAACATTATTTATAACTCAGATGCCAATTTCAGCATTTATGCAATAAACAGACATTAAAATTCATCATGAACCGTGTATTAAATTGTGTCCTCCACAAATTTTCTTTTCCTTTACAACAACTAAACTATTACTTAGTTTTAATTTAGTAATTATTAATGAGCTAAGTATACTCAAAAAGTATACATAGAGCTTGAAAGTTCAAAATTAATATTCATCTCCAAACATCATAGTTATTTACACCTCAATTTTCAGTGTCCCTTTGCAAGGTGAATACTATACTGACTCATCTACATTGTTTTATGACCAAAATGTAATGTTCTGACATTCTGGACTGCCTGGCTGTATTTTATGTCTAACTTAATGATACTCGCAGCCAGTCTAAATTTAACCATAGTCGGTATATTTCAATAATACAGCTACAGGAGGGGAAGCCAACATATTCTCATCCTGACTCGTCTAATAGTGACGCAACCTGGTCATGCATCAATATACGATGAAAAGGAGGCTTTTGGCGTTTTGACTTGAAATTCGGGGTCAGGGTTTGGGTAAAGGGTTAGGGGTAAGGGGTTGGGTTTGTTTCAAACTGGCATCAAATGAGGATGCCAAAAGCATTTTTTTTTTTTTTTGTCATATGTTGACACTTGGTTAGGTAACATCACTATATGAGGAATCGGGATGAGATTGGGCTCAGTAAGCGGCTGAGAAGGGGTTAATCACATGTGAATCAGTCCTCAACTTTGATGCAGGCATAATCTTGAATGCTTATCTTTGATGCAGGTATAATATCAAACGCAGGTCATCTCTGATGCTGGTGTAATCTCTAATGCTGGAGATCTCTAATAACTGGCAGTCTGAGGCAGAGGGGCAGTTTATGAAACAGCCACACAACTGCTCACACACAGGAGTGTGAGACAGTCTGAGATGGTCCATGTATCTGATAACAACACCTCAGCCAGAACCCACTGGCTTGCCCTGTGCCATTTCATGTGTTTGAGGAATATCACCTGGGTCATTTTCATTTCAAGACCAATTCTGTGATTATTGTATTTCAATATCAGTTTATATAAGGGGAATACATCATTTGTGAGAATTACTGGCTCTGTTTATCATAAAATCATCAACCAATACGACTACGTATTTGGTTGGGCCGACTTAGCAAATTGCAGAAATGGTCACCAGGAACATGGCGGATAAATCTTATTAGTCGTTTCCTCGAAACTGCTGTGTCACACCACTTATCCTGGATTTTATCAGGGTCAAACAGCAGGACAGAACGAAAGGTGGTTGCAGTAAAAACGATGCAGGAACACTTTGAGGTCCTTTCGTTGTCGCTCGAGCATCCCCTTATATGGAGGCGGAGGGGTTGTGAGAAGGATGAGATTGCAGCTGGGTCTGTACACGCAGCATTGGAGGCTGAACGTGTGCCAGCAAGTCCATTAGGCCTGATTGAAGGTGAAGCAGTGGAGATCAGAGGCGAAATGAAGGTGAGGAGTTTTACACTGTGCTGATGGACGAGGAGGGAAGAATTATGAGGCTCTGCCCACAGCTGACAGATAGGGGGCCTCCGTATTTCATACAACACACGTCTGTTATTGTCACTTCCCCACCTGGGTGGAGCATGGACAGACAGGTCTGTGGTTTGCCAAGCTAGCAGGGACATAGCTGTCCAGGGAGCCATCAAGCCAATCCTTAGATAACATGAGTGATTAGGTCAGGAGTGACATCAGCACTACTACCAAGTCATGAAAGACGAAGGCAAGCCATACCAATGGTAGAGGGCTGACTCCACCTTCGCAGCCGTTTCGCCGATGTGATATTGACTTCTCCACTTGAAAATACCGTATCAGAACTGAGTATGTCTGATAGCTCGCAAACCTCAGCAAAACTGTACAGCCAGAGAGACAATTAAAATGATAGGGAGTACAGTGCGTTCATGTAGCGCAAGCTAACGATGACGCAGCCACCTCAATGACAGCACCTACGCAAGGTTAGCCTGCACTCTGCGTAAGAACACTGATTTGATTTTCCGACCCGCAAGACAAAGCATGTCCTTCATGATGCAATAACAGCAGATAAGACATTCCAACTACTCCCGGATATAACTGTGGCCAAAATCATGCGTTCTCAAGACTAAGCTGTACTTCAAAATGTGATTCAAAATGATTTGGACACAGAGGGTTCAATTATTTTGGCTTTTTTTTTAATGCACTCCTTCTCGCTTTTTTACCCGTTGCAAAGAAATCAGAAATTTTACCTCCCAACCATTTTGTGATTCTCAGGTTTGTAGTCATGGCAATTTTGTGTCACAAAATTAAGAAAATAAGTTTGAGTTGGAATTCTAAATGGTATAAGTTTCTTGCACCACCGAAGCCATTTTTCCGCTCTCCACGACTGTCATGTGCACAGGGGTGACTTGATTTGGCATCAGGGCAAAGGGCATAATATCTCCCGGGAAAGGAAAGCACAGTTTGCTAAAGCTAACCGTTAAACAAGCCCTGAGATGCTTGAATTTTGAGTTTGAAGAGAATCTAATCTCGCCGTGTGAGTGAGGCAGTACCAAAGATATGAATTTAAAACGCTGACACAATATTTGACGCATGATGTCGTATCAAAAGGGGGTGTGCTGGTGTGAACCCCCCCTCAAGAGCAAGAGGCATTTGTCTGGAAACACTCTGTCCAACTCTTGGAGATAAGCTGGGTAACTGATTTGTGTTAGACGGCACAGAAAAGCCCAGTTTTGTTAAATAAAGATTTATGGGGCTCTCTGTTGACGTGATCGATCCTACTCAAGACTTGGGCTGAAAGAAACACTTCCTCGGGACATACAAGAGTTTCCTTCTTTTGTACAAGGAAATGTAAATGTACATGCAAATGTAATGCAAACCATTGTCAAATAGTCACTGCAATCCATTAAAGATACCTAAACGACTGCTAGTATTATCATGGCTGTGCGGATTGGCACAAACCATGAACAAATATTTACTGCTACCACCGATGGTACCTCAACCACTGCAAGTATTATCGTGGCCGTTCAGATGAGCACAAACCATGAACAAATGGTCATTGCTCCCAATAATGATACCTAAACTACTGCTAATATAATCATGGCTAATCAGATTAGCACAATCATCAGTCACTGTAATCATTGATGGCACCTGAACCACTGCTTATATTATGAGTGGTCTAAACATTGAGGAGGTGAGAGGGGGCAAAGGCGATTAATGAGGAGGGGCAGGGAAAGGAGAGGAAGGGAGTGAAGGATATAGTGTGCTATTGGAGTACAGAAAGTCGTTCGCCTAATCAGGGGCAGGTGCCGGAAGCTAGCTCCACAGGGCTGGCTAATGAAGAACCTGTCCTCGCAGACACAGCGCCAGCACACAATTTTTACCCATGCCTGACAGCCTCAAAACATCCCTCCCACAGTCATCAAACACTGGTGCACCCCGTCTGCACGCCCCGCCGGTGACAAAAACGTCCTGTCAGGTTATAAAACAAGCGCAGCGTCTCGCCGCGCCATTAGCAATGCATATTTCAACCTGCGCTGAGCCGACTGCTTCATTTAGCTCAGCTCTGCCTGCCTGCCCCATCTTCTTTTGACATTCAGCCCATCTTCACGGTGACAGGGTAGATATTCGCTAATTGCGGGAGATAATTAGGCAGTCGTTTGCTGGTCTTTACACTGTCCTTCCTCTCAGACAGGCGCCCAAGAAAGTGATATTTCCTAAGGCATATGCGCCTCTAATGAAGGCAGTTTACCTAAGGCAGAAAATTCTCATTCTCTGAGTTTTATTTACAGTTTATTTTATTCAAAAGGTGAGTGCTTGAGTATTATCTGTGCTTTTTGTATACAATTTATCAAGCAGTTTGGCACTTACACTTTAGAACAGTGGATTTTTAGGGCATTAGTGCAAAATTGAAGACTCCAGTGCTAAACGTAATTGAGTCACAGAACGTACATCTTTAGAAAATTGTGGCAGTAGACTTTGGTAACTATAAAGAACCTTTTCCCATCTGCACCTCATGGGGTGTGAAATGTGAGTTAAGTACTTTTAGCACTATTGTGGATGGCATTTGGCTCGTTTTTCATTTCCCATGAACAAACAGCTTCAGCCGTTCATCTATCAATCAAAAACTGCAGAACAAAACTCCCAAAAGACGAGTTAAGGGGTGGCATGCTGTGCCCTGCTCTCCGAAAAGTGACGGACGGCGCTGAGCGGCTGCTGGCTGGACCGCAGGGATAATATTGTGCCTTTTAACAACACAGTCGCATAGGGACCCTGTGGCAAGATCAAAGGATGAGTCAAAATTTGCTTTCACCCCATGAGTCAGCATCTTAGAGGAGTCCTGGCCAGGGAGATTAATATTGCTATAATCTAATAGTGCAGTAGTGCTCATTAATATTGCAGTGGTGCTCTGAGAGAATGGCAGCACAAGGTGGCCCCTCCCCTTTACCCATCAGGAGTCCGCTTTTCTCCAGTGACCCGCAGCATGGGCTCACAGCATAGACCTCCACGACCCTGCAATGTTAGATAAAGAGGTAAAAAAAATACACTTCCGGAACATTTACAGTGGCGCTGCTGCGCTTAAAGTTGAAGCCAAACTCAAATTTCAAATTCAAGACAAATGCTGCGTTTGCTTTTGCGATCATTTGTTGAGTTTTCAATTCTTTTGTGAGTCAAGGACTTTAGCTCTTACGTCTTTAGAACTTAAAAATAAAATCTGGATTTTGAAAACATCTCATTTCTCAGGGATTATGGTGATGTAGATTTTTTTCTCTTAATATACAGATTTATTTCTTGGTTTTCTATTTCCTGTTTGTATTTTCTCTCCAATTTTCCACACATATTTGCAACCTTGTCTCATTCCATCCAATCAGGAGAGAGCAGAAACCTCCTGATATTTAGGCAACTGTTTACCCTCAACCACTGAACTGCCAGGCTTATATTCCAGTCGGAGAATAAGCACCTGCTTGACCAGTGCTGCTCATTCAAAATAGTACATCCATAGAGCTCCACGGCCTTTATAAAATAAATCACCAATTGATCTCTACCTGTTTCCCTACTATCACTCTTAACCATGTGAGTCCATGCAATATTATGAGTACAGACTGAAGGGTAACAAAATAAATAAATGCATCTCCATCAACTGCTGAGGTCTTATTCCACAAAGTGCTGAATGACTCAAATAATTTGATGGGATACCTGCTCTTTTCACCATATCAGATAACTGACAGCCATATCCAAACTTGAGGCTTGAACCACATCAGTGACAGGGAGCAGAGTCAAAACACTGGCACAGGCAAGAACTCAGTTTAATGGTTTTACTGGAGCTCCTGGCCACACAATCCAGGTCAAAGCCAATCAGTAACATTGCAGCACAGGAAGAAGGTCCAAATTGTAATCGTGGAACAGTCCACAGGTCGAATGAATATCAGGAGGTATATCAAACACAAGGGCGATCCAAATCATTAGCCGAAAAAGCCTGCCAGAAGATCATAATCAGAAAAACAAAAAGACACTAAGGAATGGGCAGAAATCGTAATCCATGGACTGAAACAAACTGTGACCAAATATCTGGAGGAATTACAGAAATGCTCGTGAGAAGACAGATAAACTGGTAAACAAACTCATGAAGGACATGGTGAAACATTGGGGTGTATAAAGGGAGAAAGAGAGTTAATAAAATGAATGCAGGTGCGGTTGCTGGGATAGACCTTGCGGGACGTGTGGCAACAAATGAGAATGAGGTGCACTAATTACAAAACGCAGTGGGGCAGGCGAGTGTGTGTATTTGGGGAGGGAAAAAAAGCAAGTGAGACAGCAAAGAGACGAAATACAAACAGCAAAGGAAACATCATAAATATCTGACTATCAAGGAAAATAAAAAAGCAACAGAGCAACTATACAAAGTACATGAAAAATAACAAACACTGGCATCAGACAATGACAATCTGATGACTGAATCAAATCTTTAAAAGCCTTCATAACTGCACACGCTACTATTTTGAGTACGATAACTGCTTTGTACACGACCAACTCATATCTCTGAGTTATGCAGCCCTGTTTTGCATAAACACATACTCAGCGTGGAGAATCTTCCGGAGACCAGACTTGGAAGGTAGATGTAAATATCATCTTGACTCTCGCAGGAATAGTGCAGGAGTTGCCAAGAAATACTGATGAAGTTCAGTCGCCATTATGTCCAAAGAAATGGTGAAAGAGGTTAAATTCCCCGAGTGCGAAATGAAGAATTGAAATGTCAAGACTTATTACATATTTATGAAAGTGCGAGGGGCTGAATCTGCGTGGGATGAAATTTTCTCTTTTGCTAAGTGTCTCTGTGATTAGCGCATACTTCCCAGGTTGAAGAAAATGTATCTGTCATGCCACATTGTCTTTATAGTCTAGTCTGGAATTGGTCCAGTCGTACCATTTTGCAATTAGCTTAGCATTTCCACTGTTAACAGGAAGGGAGAGAGCTGACCCGGAGACAGCCCTTTCGGTAACCAGTCTGAAGCAAAGTGTAACCACAGACACGTCCTTAATGTCAGGCTAGAGCTTGTGTTTTTGAAGGTCAGGGATGAAGGGACTGACCTGCCGACATAAGGGGCGGGGGGTCCAGCCCTCTATCTGTCTGCCTCTCGCAGTGATTTATTGCGGTTCACACACATACGTTACATAAGCCTATTATGTAAACAAAACTACTGCCAGTGCAGCCTTTTTGAGTGGAAAAGACGGCTTTTAACATCAACTTGTATTTATCAATAGATTATAATTGTCCCTCTATGATAAATTCTGCCTTTTTAAATGCTTTTTTCTTTTAATTTAAAATGGGTCTAAGGATTAGAACTTCAACTTCCCTGGGTGCGTAAGCTCCAGAACAAATGAGGATTTTTATTAGTAATTTGCTTAATATACACCCTTATTCAGGAAGCCATCTTAACAAAAAATCAATTTTTATGGGTAGATACTTGTTGAAACAATTCAGCTCAAGTGCCACTCAACCCAGAGTACAAGTGCAGCAGTGGGTACATGATGCTCCAACGCTAAAAAGCCAGCTTGCTAAATACTAATGATAACAATTTATCAAAATAAATTCACATTTATATTTGATATATGCGTGTCGTCAGCCATGAAGAGGAGTTTTAGACGGTGCTCTCTCTTGTTTGGAAAGACTATGCTGGTCCTGCGAACAGTATATTTTGTTGCACACTTGATTTGACTCGGTCAATCAGCGAGAAGACGCGGGGGGCTTTGTTTGTTTCAAGGTCTGTCAACAAGTCTTGATTGGGGGGGGCGGGGCGAGAGGGGCGAGAGGGGGTCCGTAATTAAGCCAGCAAGGGGCCCATTTGCCCTCTTGTGCATCCCTAGGTGCCAGGTAGGAGGTCAGCACTCAGCATTATGAAAGCTAACCGGGAGATGCAGTGATTAACGGAGCTGAGGACAGATTGGACAGCCAGCCAAATGTGTTGCACATTCTGTGCCCAGAGAGACAGGTGGATTCTTGGGGGAAAACGCTATTTTTAAACACTGGAAGCACAAATTGCTTGTCTTTTAACAGCTCGACACTAATAATGATGAGCAACTGAGGATGGTTTGTCAATAATTCACTCCAGTGCAGAGACAAGAAAAGAAACGAGTAACATTCTTTTAAATTTAAGATGAAAAACCGTGAAGTGGAAACACAGCTGACCGTGCAGCATCACGTCTCCTCGAATCGATATTAAATCTGCTTCTGGTTTATGAAGTTTCTTCAACTCTTGGGTGGATGCGCACATTCAAAGCACAAATATCCCCAGTTCCTGGTGAGTCTATATATTGCTATCAGCGGCACTCATTTATTCTCGCAGCTTCCAGAGCTGGAGCTTTTGTCCGAGAGTCACAGCACCCACGGCTATTTCGCCCAGAGAAACGCCTTTTCAAACCGCAGCGAAACAGGAGGGCTGTCAGGAGGGGCCTGCGTGTTTATCAAACCCAGTTTTAATGTGACAGAGAGCAGATGCACACGTGAAAGTCGAGAGGGAGAAGGACCTGCAGTGGACTGATTGACAGAGAGGGCAGTTTGTTACATTTTAATGCAGCGCCGTGTCAGTTGCATCATACAAAACTCTGTCTCTGTCTGATGTGGGGGTTTGACAGACTGGGGATGGTTGTGGGGGGAGGGGGGGGGGCTCGGATGGGAATGAGAATACCCAGAGGACTTTGGGACTGCGGATAGGACCGAATCTCTGATGGACGGATGGGTCTGACCTGGGATGCAAGGGTCGCAACAGTAGTTGACCCTGCCGACAAACCCCTACTTTCGTCGCAGGACTCGGGCAAGGTCCTGGCAGCTGCGTATGATGGCGCAGCTTGCGCACGTCAAAATGAGAACAAACCGCTAAGGAGGATCTGTCAGGTCTTCCTCCGGCTGATGTCAAAACAGACCCGCTCAGTATTCAGCCGATAACGCCCCGTGCAAGGGGAATGGCCAAACAGCCTGGTCACCAGTTCATTTCAGTCTCAGCCTGTTTCCTGTTTTTGCATCCGCCTGTTCACACAAACATAAAGGAAACTAAAGAAGAACTAAAGAAAATGCACTTGTCCATTATTTGTACAAGGTGTGATAATATTTAATTATTGAAACATTTAATATGACATTTAGCACAAAGTCCATTTGCTGGATGAGACGTGACAGAGCCCAGTCCTTATGCTTTCCCTCTGAACTCGCATGGCACTTTCAGCTTAAGTTATAGACAAATTACCTTTCAACTGAATGTTTACCGAGTTTTATATCAATCACTACTGACATGAAAAATTGTGTGAAAGCACAGGTTACTTGTTCAATGGACCCTGCAGCATGTATTAGCCAGCCAAAAAGAGAAGATGGAATCTCCTGTGTCCCAGGTATCAGAAATCTTTTCAGTTAATTAAATTGTTTGGACTGCCCAGAGTCAGAGGTGGACAATCCAGGTTCAGAAAGTAAAAGTCCTCCCTGGTATTTAGTTCCAACCTCCTGGGTTTGCTAAATAAAACAGCCCTTCAGACCAGAGATTGGACTAGTCAAGAAAATCAGCTGGTTGAGTTGATGGGTGGAAGTCAATCATGGTGGGACTTTTACTTTCTGACCCCTGAAATGTCCACCTCTGCCCAGAATCTCGATAGACATTCTTGTTTTCCAAGTAACACTGAGAGAGTGAATTTGCAAATTATTACAATCAAGTCTGGAATATTTTTACAGCATTAGATGGCAATGGCCATCAAATCCACAAGAAAAAAATCTCCCACAAGGAATGTATTCAATAAAAGCCCAAACTAAGCATTTTCAAGACAGCCATTTTTGCTATCTTAATGTTATCTTCATGCAATGTAAAGGGGCATAAGATGAGATAATAAGCAGAGATTTTTTTTTTCCTGTTTACCACCAAGATCTTGGAGTAAAACAAGCAGAGTTGATATATTGACGCCCTTCCCGGCAAACCTTTATCACTGTCTGTTTCTGACAGCATTTAATTGTGAAATAGTTACTGCTGTCTACTGTCTTTCAGGAAACAAGAAATATGATTCAACTGAAAAAATATTTTTTCCAGCAGCAGAACAGGTTGTTCATGAAGATATTGTCCACTTCAAAAAATTCAAGATATAATAGTGCATATAATTATGCAGCATGTTTTTGAAAAATATTTTAGTCTTAACAAAAAAATAAATAAATAAAATAAGAGAAAGGCAGACACCTCCTTAAACAAATAAATCTGTTCAAGATATTATTGAGGTATTTTGTCAAAGATTTGAATCAAATTGCACTGGAGCAAAATAAAAATGAACAAATTGATCAAAGTGGATTTGGTGCAAACAGCGTATATATACTGAAGGACTTTATTTCTGCAAACATTCTGTATGGCGTGATTTCCGACCAAACAATAGTTTAATATCAAAATTAAGTGATTTAACTAACAATAGGTTTAATTGCACATTCAATCTAAAGTATTAGCCAAAACAAGATCAATTATTCCATTATTATCAAAGTGCTGAAGTGCACTATCATTGGGTCAGAAATCACTCTGCAAATAATATCTGCAAAATTTAAGTCCTTCAGTATAAAATGTTCAATTTTGTCATTTGGCAAACCAACAGCCGCAATTCAAAAGAAATGTTAACTCGAGGAGGGCCTGAGCACTCCATGTTAGATCTGAGTGCACTAGGAAATGGAAACAAACTGCCGTTACGTTATAACAAAGGGAAACCTTATGTAGATTTCGCATACAGTCCAAGAGGAGCAACTAATTTTGCTTATGCTAACAGCCGGTGCAGTAGTTGATCCCGATCAAATATTTTACTTTCTAAATGAGACTGAGAACTTCTTCCCTTGGATTTTGTATTACCTGTTCCTGCCTCACAGTAAACCCTGCTGCAGTCGCTGGAACACCAAACTGATCGCATTAATTCCGATGACAGATTTGAAAAAGAAACTGACGGGACGTAATAAAACTCCACCACTGCCAAATCATGAATTCACCCACAGCACTTGGACATTAAATCTTTCGAGGGAGGGGAAAGAATCATGAATGAATGAATCACTTCCTCTTTAGTAAATAATTTTTGTTTAGGCTCGTTATTCTCCTTGTATCATTTTTCACACATTTATGGGTTAAAATGAAAATGCAACATTTTTAAAATTGCACTGTAGCCTCCGTTGTCAAAACATGTCAATGCGTATCTGCTTATTAGCATGCACTCACTGGCAACAGCAGGAAACCTGCTTTCACCAATGCTTCATCAAGGACGTTATTAAGGTAGAGAGCACAGGATATAAATCAGCTTTGGGCAGGGTTAACAAATGAATCTGGCAGAATCCATGGCTAAACTGAATATTTTAAACAGTCGATTAATCAATTTTGTACATAAATCAATACGCTATGCGGTTATTGTACTTTGTATTTTCAGTCATATTTCTTAATTTATTAATGAGGCACATTAAAGTATGTTTATTAATTTAACTGTCAGCATGTATAGCCAACAAAGACTTTATTAGAATAGATACACTTGCTCAATGAGGCAAATAGCCGACTCTCCCAAATCCTGTAGCAGCTAAACAATATAAAAAAACCTGCATATGTGATGAGGAGTGTAATTTTTTTTTTTTTTTGCTTGACTAAACATTTACGTGGGCAAGTTGTGCGATCCAAGCGACGTTGACTGAGGTATCTTTGTTTGTGCCAAACATGCTGCTCCTAGCATCTGAAAAACTGCTTCCATCCCAGGATTTTCATGGTGGAATAAACAATAAACATCCATTGGAGTGCCAATACTGCGGCTGAATCCATTTCGTTGAAGAGGGGTCAGAAAAGTCCAGTACAAGCAGCCAGAAAAGCCACAGAACAACAGGTGTTTATCTCTGAACACACTGGACGCAGCACATCGGACCATGTCGAACCTGTGTCGAACCATGAGACAGGTTCCATACGTATCAGATGATAACAGTAAGATTAGCCAACAGCTGGCATGCAATCACCAAACCTGGTTGACTCAAGAATGGAAAAATCTTGCTGCGTGCAAATTAAATTATTGTTGTGACATACAGTGGGCAGGATCAGGAGCTTGTGAAAACAGCATGAATCCTACGAGCCATCCCACTTGTGTTAAGACTACTGATGGTTTTCGTGATGTAAACGTGAGGAATGTTATTCTGGCACACATTTGGCCCTTTCATATGAATGAATACAATTTTCTCATAAGAAAATAATTTTACACAACTGAATGCCCAAACATTGCTGCTGTAAGCATGTGAACATTCATTTATGAACACAATCTCACCATTGTCCAATGGATACATCTAGCAGGATATTGCTTGATGGCACATTGTCTAAAGACAGCACCACACACAGGACAGTGACTTCACTGAAATGGCAAGCACAAACCCAGATCTTAATCCAACAAAAGCACAATTAGGTGGAATGGATGGTTTGCACAAAAAATAAGAGGTATACTTAAGTATACAGAAATAAACTGAGGATAATGTGTCAGTCACACCAAAAAAAATTCTCAGGAATGTCTTGAGCACCTTCGTGAATCCATTCTGTGAAGAATTTTGCCGTTTCTGGGGGCAAATAGAGGTTTTATCAGAGATTATACATAAAGTGACCAGCAAGAGTATACAACGTTGATTGAATGTTTTCAAATAGCAATTTTGGGATTGTAACGGTTTTACAGGGCTACGTTTCCGATATTAAGCGCATCTGATTAATCTCATCCTGTTTTGTTTTCCACAAGTGAAAAATAGCCAGAGACGTTAATAAATGGTACAAAGACGTCTCTACTTTAGGCAAAGTTGAAAATGGCGTTATAGTTAACCGTTCCAGCCAGCAGAGACGACAAAGACTTAAGGAATATACTCATACTTTCATTTGTTATAATACCGTAAATGACCATGTAACGTTAGGTTTGACTTTGAGAGAAAGTAATTAATATTACGGAAAACATTTAACGTCCCTCTACGGATTAGTTAGTGTTTATGACCTCAGTGTTTATAAGAGACTACAGTTTAACCTCCAGTAACAGACTGCGCCTGGTAAAATGACAAGCTGACGTTATGTTAGCTGCAAATTGAACGTTACACGCAGACTGCAGAGCGCATCATTCTCATAATACAACGACTCAATGCAACGTGCCGGATGCGCCGACTATTGCATCTAAACGCACAGTAACTAACAACTATACTGAGCGAGAGCGCCGATGTACCGCACCAGCGGTTTACTCGCAATGAAACTGCAATGGTTCTGAGGTTCTTCGCTCACTTTCGCGGCCATAGGTTGCCGTGGGAACCGGTACTTCCTGTTCGATTTACAGTTGATACTTTTGATGACGTCGTGTTTACGCAGCGCACGAAAGCGGAAGCAAATAGAAGCACTCGGTGCAATGGTGCGAACGGGAATATTTCTATGGGAAGACTGCTTGTTCTTGAACTGTCTTAGGACTTAAAATCAAGAGGAGGTCCCCTGTTTACTATACGGGACAAATTATTCATATAAGCAGACTATTTGTGAACTACTCTTTCTCGAAAAAGATGGAGGTAAGTTAAAATAACTGCTTTCAGCCATTGACATGTCTCACTCATAAGGCCGAGGCAGCAACTTGGCCATCATTATCCTGTGCTGGAAAATCGTCTTTATAGCTCAGTAAATGCTTGAAAAGTCATTTTTACTGAGCGTTTTGTTTGCAGAATTTTACTTGAGCAGTCTGGCATTAGTTAACGTACAGCTTCGTGTTCAGAGTAGCGACTTGATACATTTTGAGTTTGTAATTATCAGGTTCATCGTGTTACTTAACGATAGGGATAGAAGATGACTCTATTTCATTATGTATAATTCTATTTATTATATCCTCGCTGTTATAAACGTTACAGTGGCCTAAGGTGTGAAATAGCCTTTCGGTTGTCTACTCGTAAAACATATGCTACATATAACTTTGGCAATTGTGTAATTGATGTGTATAAAGCTCACAGTTGCTGTTTATTTAAAAGAGAGTTTTTTGAAAACGGAGTTTTTTGGCTCATTGAAATTATTCCTCCTGAGTGCAATAATTTGCGAGGAAAATTAAATGGACAAACTGACAGGGCATCTGTACTGACGTGGAATAAGTTTTTGCTTGCATGAAGGATTACTACCCTTCGCACGTTTCATATTTCTTTTGTGCATTGGTGTTGTTGACGTTGAGAAACATGGTACCACATTTGGGAGGAACAATACAAAGGTGCTGTGGACAGTATTGCTAAACCGCATATGCCCTAAGGAAATCTGTTGTTGTAAAGTGTTTTTAACCAGACCGACCAGTCTGTCGGAGATGGGTTTTCTTCCACGTCAACTATGTGGGTGTGTTCACTTTAGTCTGGGCCCTTAGAAGCAGTGCTGTGATGGATGGGTTCTTTGTTGTGTTTTCTACAGGAGACCGCTACTGAGCTCGTTACCTCACCTCCGGGCCCTGGAGCCGGGAAGTCCAAGGTACGGTTGTACACTGACACGACCAGCAGCAACACCTGCACTGAGTTTCTTCGTGGAGGAACAGAAATGACTAAAATGGCCCCAACGCTATTTTTCATTTTTCTGCATTGTGTTATTGTTGTCAATTTGTTGTTTTACTTGTTTGAGCCTTTAAACTGCAGAAAACCCACCATTTCACGAATGGAAATGTTTCTCAAAATTAAGTCGTTTAGTGGAGTTTGGTTTAAGGAGCATCTGTCCACCAAGAGGGAGTCCATGATAACTTCCATTTCTTTGAGCCAGTCCAGGATCAATTTAGTAACTCTGTGTTAAATGTACTATACTAATGGTTAGCGGTTAAACCAACCGTTCCTTTTTAGTAACGTGTTTTGGAAGAAAACATATTTGCTCAATGTAGTCTTTTCAGAATACTATAGCATGCTATCCTGTCTTTTTATCTCAGTTGGACACATTATCAAAAGAGGACCTCATCAAATTTGCCAAGAAACAGATGGCTATGTTGCAGAAGATGAAATCAAAATGTGCAGGTAAGATAAACCCATTTGCAGTGAAATGCAGTCATCAAAATATGTACATTGGGAAGTTACATTGATGCTGTTGTGCCAGTGATATTATGACTATCTGTTTCATAATACGCGTGTCGTCGGTCTCTGGCTGCTTAGTTTTTGAAGGTAGAAATCGCAATGAAAGGGACAAGTGTTAAAACTGTGCTTTGTGCTTTCCTAGATTTGGAAAAGGAAGTTGACAAACAGAAAACTAACACGAACAGCGGCACAGATGGCACGGTTATCCAGGTAGGTTGTTTTATTTAAAGCTTGTATGCATTCGCTGCTTTTGCTAAGGCTCTTGGATAAAATATAGATGACTTTACAGTATTTTCAGCCCTCCCTGGATAATACAAATACAAAGTTGTTGATATTTGGTATTTGATGGGTCACGCATTTGAAGCAGTGACCAATGAACTATGATCAAGTGTTGAGCCCAAATTAGCTAAAGCCCCTGTTTTTGTTTCTATACCTTCCATTGCATTAGTTTCCCCAAGTGGTTGCCTGATATTTACAGGTACCTGGCTATAATAAGAGAAATGTGTAGGTATTCACTCTCCTTATACCTGATAAGTGCGAGCAGTTGGGATCGATTTTGCTCAGAAGAATCCTTGGCCCAGTGAGATACAACCTTGCACTGAATACTGCTTTAATGCATATTAACTTGGCTGACTGAGAATTAAGGTTGAAAGATTGAGTTTCAATTCTATGTCTAAATGCATGGGAGGCATGCTGCATAAATCCATCTCAAACCCGTAAGCGCTATAACAGCTGCTATATCCTGAATTGGACCAAAAGGTTTGAGTGTTTTGGAATGGTGATAGGATGCAACCCAAAATGTTCTTCAGATATGGGCCTTTGGTTTGTCTCAGAGGAAAGCCAGTGGTTCTGATTCTGCCTTCTGGACCACTTTGGTCCAGTGAGCTACCGAGACAGATGGGCATTGTAACTGCTGTAAGATAAAGGCCAGTCTTGTGGAAAACAGGCTTATGGCCCTTTGTGATGTTTGAAGTTTGATTGCTGGTGGTTGGAAGTGAATTATTTGTTCTCATAAAGACTATTGCAATGCTATTAAATGTTATTTAAGTTGCAACAGGTGGCCAATCAACAGAGATGAGGAAGGATGTGACTTTAGAATGTTGAAAAGATAAAATCAAATTTATTGCCTCCATTTTAAGGAGCTGGAGGATTTTATTGCTCCTAACAGGAAGTCCTACAGAAAAGGAATTGCAGTTTCCCAGGCATGAATGAATTGGGCCAGGACTTGGAGTTGTGTGTCATGCAGGTTGTGTGCAAAAGGAAGAATCTCTTGAGGAAAAAAAGTGCCGGTCTCAAGTACCGTGGTGCGCACATCTTTTTTTTTTTTATTTGAATGGTGTAATCTCCAAGGATTACTCAGTTGAGAATATAGGACGGTGATTTCATTTGAAGGTCTCATATTTTGCTGTTTTTATGGCAAGATATTCTATTTGTGCATGTGTTAGATGGGGGGGGTTATAAACTTTTTAGCAAAAATCCCAGAACAATCTGTATTTTCTAGGCTATTCCCTGCCTGTCACTTTCTTCTCTCTGGAGAACAGGCTGTTTTGAGTGGGTATTCCCTCCTGACACTGAGCTCTGCTCTGATTGGCTGGCATATGGAGACACTGCCCCATGCCTCAAGAGATGGAACATATTTGATAAAAATCCCCTGGATTAACTAGCAAAAGTCTTTAAATATACATTAAGTAATTTAGTAGTAAATTACACTGTGAAAATGAATAGGTAATGCATGCGGACTTTGAGGACTGCACTTACGTGCACAACCAAGTGTGGCATGCAGTTGTCCAACAAGTTCAAGTACATTGGCAACTCAGCTTGAATATTAAGGGAAATCAGAAATACTTGGAAGATACAGTTATACTATGTTGAAGTATAACTTAAATTCTTGGCCACAGAGTCCAGGTTTGTAGTTTCTTCATAGACTCTTGAAATGGAGCCATCTTTCAGTAATAGCTCCTTTGCCAAACTGATTTTGTACTGGCCCACTTTCAGAGAGCATTCCAATGTGGAATGACAAACAAGCTCACAGACGTGCATTAACTTCAGTCGGGATATTGTTATTGACGATAAAATCCAACAAGAATGTTTTGGCATCTTCAGCTGTTGGCAGAGAAAATACAGCTCTGTCACTCCAAAGGCACTCGTGCTGCATTTAGCTGCTACTCTGGGCCTGATGTAAACAAACTATGGACAAGAGGGGAGAGGGGTTGCGGGAGGGGGAGGTCTGGTGAATATGGCAACACTACAAGAAAGAGAGAGAGAGAGAGAGAGACACGATGTGGAGGTTTGGCTCGGCTGTAGGACGGAGCATGACAGAGACTGGGCTGGTGGGAGTGAACTATGCAGGGTAGGTCTATTTATGATGTAAGAAATAGCTGGAAGTTTCAAACGGCATGTTTGAGGTGCTGAATAGGAGAAGGGGGTGGTCCCAACCAGTCAACTTGGGATCCTCAAAGTCTACTGTCTCTGGGCTGTTGGATACTTTGGAGACTGCTGTACAGTGGGATGGAACTCAGGAATAGTATTATCCATAATTTGGGTCATTAAAAGTTCAATTTCCCTGCATTGTGTTTCTCTTTTAGTTCCATCATAGGTTTCTTAGTCACATAGAATGATTGATGCTCACACGAATTGACCTTTATAAGTTATTATTCAATTAAACGTATCTGCATTCATTTTCCTCCACAATGGGTATTTCAACCCCTTTTTGATTGGGGAAAATGTTCTTCTAAAAGGGCTCGCTTTAGCAGGAACAACTCAAATTCATTTTGAGAAGCTAAGATGAGATTTGATCATTGATTAGAAGCCAAAGAAATGGATTTTTGCGTCAGCAGTGGTTTCTAATCAAGGCACTGCAGTCTGTGAAATATGTATGAAAATAGTGTGTCGAGTAGTTTTCCTGTTATTGCCTCTGTGGTCATATATTTGTCCTGCACTTGAGCGTTATCCTCTTTGCCAGGTTAAAGGGGAGTGCAGGGTCCCGTGTTCATTTCATTTCCCTTTAAGGAGATTGCGTTGGACATTCTCAGTAATTAATGACTTGCCCTCGCTCCTGTGAGAAGGATAAATCATAGCTGTGTGCTGCGTATCCTCCGACAGCTCAACGCTGTGCAGCACTCTCATTAAACATCAGAGCTGGGGATGTGTGGCTGACGCGATATAGACCTGCTGAATTAGATGTTGTTTTCCCTGTCTGGGGCGGTTTACTGTGATGTATTTTCCGCCGTCACGCTTGCCTGTCATCTCGCACTGCCTAATGGGAATGGAGTGCTCCATAACCTGAATTCATACCAGGCTTTGCACAGGGTCAGCTGTTTTACTTATCAGGAGCTAGATTTATAAAACCTTATTTGAATATTATTACACTATATATGACTGTGTCCTCCATTGGGGCGGTATAAAGTTTATGCCTTTGGCTGGAGCTGCTGGGTGGCTCATAACTGTGAAGTTGCCATTTTGAGTACATGGATGCGCTTCATGGCATCACTGTTGTTGAATCTGGATGGTGCTTGAGCCGACTTTCGGTGGTAACAGCCATGCAGTACAATACACAATCTGCCGCCGCTTTACCCGAGGAAGGCAGGGTTTCATTCAGAGTGGTGTGGTCCGATCAATAACCAGCTGCCCCTACTGCAAGTCAGACTGCTGGATGGATATAAGTCTACAGCCCGTGTGTCACAGTTTAGATTTTTGCCTTCCTTCATTCTTCTTTACAAAAACAGGTCATTTAAGTGAGGCATGTATCTGGCTCTATAAGCAAAGAAAAGAATTATATATACCTGAAATAAATTTTGTATTCTTTTCTGAATTTTTATTACTTTTCTCCCTGGCTTGGCAAATATATTGTCAAAATAATTAATTCCACAATGTTGCATTAATAACAGCATTATTTTGTTCAAAAACAGACTCTAAACATTTTATATGGCACTTTTTTCCCTCCGAAATGATTGTTGTTTGTATATTTTGAGAAACATAAAAGGAGTACTACCGCTCAAAAGTTTGGGATCACTTGGAAATGTTCTTGTTTTCCATGGAAACACACATGAAATTAGTCTGAATAGGACATACAGCAAATGAACAGAACATGCTGACATTGTGTTAGAAATAATGGCTTTAATGGAAAATGATGAATGTGTACTTAAAACTTTGCCTTCATCAAAAAAAAGACACTTTCACTGTTGATACTGAAACTGGTGTTTGACAGGATCTGTTTAGCGCAGCTGCTGGTTGACACCTGTGAGGCGTATTTGTCTTAAACTACACTCTCTTAGATATTTGTCTTCTTGCACAGTTGTGCATCGGGGCCTCCCACTCCTTTTTTCTGTCCTTGTTAGTGCCAGTTTGTGCTGCTCTCTGAAGGGAGTAGTTGACAGCATGGTAAGAGATTTTAAGTTCTCAATTTCTCGCAATGAATTGCCTTCTTTTCTAAGCACAACAATAGACTGATGGGTCTCTAAAGGAAATTCTTTCTTTCTGGCCATTTTGAGCCTGTAAACAAACAAAAAACTGCTGATGCTTCAGGTACTAAACCAACCTCAAGAATGCCATGCTCCCTTTTGCGCTCCCTTATTAGTTCAACAGTTTTCAGCTGTGCAACACATTTGCATAAGGGTTTTCTAATAATCAATTAGCTTTATAAAATGCTTAACTTGGATTAGCATCCATACCAGGAGATTGATGCAGAGGAGTGACAGTTGCTGATAATACTGATTAATTTTGCTTGTTTTTGAAATGGATAAAAATGTTTGTGAAGTGGAAAAAAATGTTTGTGAAAGGCTTGAAAATGTATTTTCCTTTGGAAAACAAAAAATTTGCAAGTGATCCCAAACTTTTGAGCAGTAGTGTATGTAATATGTGAATAATGTGATTGTGCGCTGTATTTAACCAGGAGCTGACCGAGAGGATGGAGGCTGTATTACTGGAGAAGGCTGAAACACAGCAGAACCTTGTCTTGCTGCGGAAAGAAAATGAAAAGTTGAAACAGCAGGCCCTGGTAAGACAGAGAGTTGGGGAATCTCGAGGAAATGCCATGCGATTTTATGAATGTAGTCTCTCCTATTGCCTTCCTATTCCTGCAAATGCAGCACTATGCAGTTTTCCCACTTTCCAAACTAATGGAGTCCTCTTCAAAAAAAATCTTTACCAAACAATTTCATCCGGTATTTACACTTAATTATCTCTCTTTCCTTTTTTCCCTGTGAAAAATCCTATCGCTGGTGTGAGTTAATTTTTTTTTTTTTCAACTAATTTCTAGATGTCCATGGGGTTCAAAATTTCCCTCATCTCATGGACAAATCAAGAAATGAGTCAAAATTTTATCATATCAGTGGCTGAATTGTTTTTCTGAGAAAAAGGTAATAGAAATAAGTGCTTTTAGTCTAAATGCAAGATTAAGATGCAAGACAGAACACGTAGCCCTTTTGCGGTGTGAAAGAACGTGGAACGTGTGCAGTTCTGCTTATTAGCACAGCAAAGCGATTTTTGGTTCTTCAGGCCCTCATGACTTGTTGGTTCCTTGTAGAGTGCACAGGAGGAGCTGACCAGGATTCGGGAGCAGGCGGAAAAGTCTAGAACACAACATGTGAGAGAAATGGAGGAGCTGAAACAGGTCATGGATGCGTCCCATGCCAAGCTCAAGGAGGAGCTGGAGGTTCTGCGGAGGCTTCTGAAGGAGAAGGAGGAGAGTGGGCAGAGGGAGGAGGTTCGGAGGCAGGAGGTGGAGGAGGAGGTGGAGGCACGGCTGGAGTCGGTTCGGCAGGATTACGAGGACCAGCTGTCCGCCCTGCGGAGGGAGTTCGAGACTGCCGTGGAGGGCAGGAAAGCCGAGGAGGAACAGCTCCTGGAATTGCAGGATGAGGCGGTGAGAATGAAAAGCTCTCACGAAGAGGAAGTGCGGCAGCTGATGGAGCAGATGGAGGTGTCCGCGGCAGATTTCGAGATGGAGAGGGAGCGGCTGCTCCTGCTGCAAGAGGAACTGTCGGAGCAGCTCTCCCTGAAGGACGGCTTCCTGCAGGATGTGCAGGAGGAGGACGAGGAGACTGGCCGGGGTGGGGCGGGGATCGGGGTGACGCGAGGCGGGGCTGGAGCCGGGGGCGGGGACCGGGACGATGAGGCTGGGAAGCTGAGACTGGCGCTGGAGGACCTGGAGTCCCAGAATTCCATGCTGCAGGAGGAGCTGACGTACCTGGGCAATGTGAAGGCGGGTCTGGAGGCGGAGCTGCTGCAAGCCAAGGAGGACTTCCAACTGGAGAAGGAGGAGCTTGAGTTCAAGATCAACGAGCTGCAGATGGTCCGGGAGGATGGTGAGGGAGCGAAGAGCTCAGAGCAACTCCAGGACGCTGCTCTACACCAGGAGTACACCCAAGCCCTGGAGGAGATCCACAGGGCCTCAATGGCTCAGCTGGAGAGAGACCTCCTCCACAAGGCCCAGGAGGAGCAGGAGAAAATATCCAAGGATGTCCGTGACCTACGCGAGAGATGCGACCACCTCTGTGGCGAGAAGAACGCGGCCCTGGCTGAGCGCGAGGAGACGAAGGAGAACTTGCGGATCTTGGAGGCTGAGCTGGGGGAGCGAAAAGCCAAGTTCACTAAGCAGATCGATGCCATGAAGGAGCAGGGTGCCGCCGAGGTCCAGGAGCTGCAGGAGAGGCTGCGGGCCGCGCATTGCGAGAGCAACGACCTCCGAGAGAAGCTTCGGAGCCTGGAGCTGGCGGCGGGAGAGGCTGGAGCCGAGGAGGAGTTGAGGAGCTCTCTGGAGGCCCTGCAGGAGAAGAATAAAGACATCCTGTCCCTGCTGCAGGAGAAGGAGAGTGCCGTGCAGGAGCTAGAGGAGCGGGTTTCAGCCCTGGCCTCCGAGAAGCAGGCCGTGCAGGGAGCCTTGGAGGAGGCATCTGAGGAAATCGAGAAGGTGAGAAAGGAGCGGCATGCAGAACAGGAGAAAACCACTGAGCTGGAGTTGCGCCTCCACGGCCTGGCCCAGGAGAAGGAGTTGGTGCTGAAGAGGCAGGAAGAGTTAGTTTCAGCCCTGGAGGAGAGAGAGAGTGAGGGGCTACAGGCAGAGAGCATGTTGGAGGAGGCAGCCGCCGACAGGGAGCAGCAGGCCACCGAGCTGCAGGGCCTCAGGGAGGAGGTGGCTGACCTGAGACAGAGAGAGGAGAAGCTACAAGAGGAGGTTGCAAGCTTCAATAAAGAGAGAGACAGCCAGGAGGAACGTCTCAGGAGTGTTTTGGAGGAGGTGGCCGAGCTGAAACGGAGAGAGGAGAAGCTACAAGAAGAGGTTGCAAGCTCAAATGAAGAGAAGGACAGCCTGGAGGAACGTCTGAAGAGCGTTTTGGAGCAGGTGGCCGAGCTGAGGAAAACTGAGAAGGTCCTACAGGAGGAGGCTACAAGCTCTAGCAAAGATCTTGAGGAAAGCCTGAGGACCATTTCAGAGGAGAGGGACCGGCTGAGGACTAATGTGGATGCAACATGCGGGCTCCTGCTCGAGGTGCGGGATCGCGTCTTGGAGCTGCTGGGAGGAGCGGAGGATGGTGAGGCCCAGAGGCACGGGGAGAAGGATCCCAGCAGTGTCCCTGCCCTGGTGGAGAGCCTTGTGAGCGCCGCCCTGCAGGGGAAGCAGAACCTGCTGCTCCAGAGTGAGGAACGGCTGGCACGCCTCATGGAGGAGCTGGAGGAGGTGAAGGAGCGAGGAGACCAGCAGGAGGCAGAGCTGAGAGATCGAGTGGAGGAGGTGGGCCGGGAGAAGACCCTGCTGCAGGGCAGTTTGGACGAGGTTCTCATCGACACTCGGGCCTTACAGGAGGACCTGGCTCAGATGCGGTCTGCCAACGACCGAATCCTAGCCGAAAACCAAGAACTGCTCGGCAAAATCGCCGCAGCGGAGGAGAGACTCAGGGAGGCCAATGAGAGCCGAAGGTCTGTGGATGAAGATCAGCCATTGGACAGCAGCACAAAGGAGAGGGAGGAGCTGCAACAGCAGCGTGTGGATGAAGACGAGTCATTGGACAAAGGCATAGGGGAGAGGGAGGAGCTACAACAACTGTTGGCCGAGAAGGAATCACTGATTTCCAAACTACAGGAAGATATTGCACTTTTACAGGTCTGTAATAAGACTTATTTCTTTTGTTCGTGATGTGTAAATGTTTGACTTGTTTGTCAGATCTTAGTGGATTTTTCTGTCCGCCATTCACAGGAGTTTTATTCACATATTTTGAAGTCTCGATTCAAGTTGAAAATTAATACTGATTATGGCAGTGAAATGTTCTGACCCGTGGAATAGCCTTATTCACTAGGCTGTCTTTTTGAGGGAAGGTACAGTCTTGGTTTCAATCAGTCGTTCAGATTTCATCCCGAAATGACAGAATACTATTCATTAAACATTCTGGCTCTTGTTTACTGAATGTGGCTAAGGAGGATTGACTATGGCCTAGTGGTCGACGGGGTGGGTCTAGACGGCTTGTGGTTGTAGCCCCCTAGAAGCCACTGTTAAATCAGTGCAGCTGTTTCGCCCGTGAACAAGACTCTTAACGCCTCAGTTGCTCTTAGTGTAGTCAAGTGAAAGTTACTTTGCATAAAACCATCAGCTGAATGGCTGGATTAGATTTTTCACAAGATGACAAATTTCATATATCTATAAAAGCACCTTGCATATTTCCGCAAAATTGAACGTCCTGTCTGTAAGTAGCTGCAGCAGACTCGCCGAAAGCAATGTCATTTTTTACAATGTTTTTTTTTCGTTCAGTATAAAGTGGAGGCATACGTGTTGCCTAAATTCATTGCGGGAGCGGGGTGGTTGTAAAACGGCTCATTTGCGCTGGGTTATGGCTGCAGCGGTTCGGAGCAGCTGCTGCTCTTTCACTTCGATTGAAACCCAACAGTAAATCAGGGGTCCCCAGCCGTGACCGCCACATTTGGCGCGCATTCCTGCTCCGAGATTGGTCCCAACGGCACCGCTGCCCGGCAGCTGGACATAAACCACCGCTGCCCTGCCAGGGAGGTCAGGAACATCCGAGCCCGTCTGGGGCTGAGCCCGGTTTACTGGTGCGGGCTGCAGTCGGAATATACATGCATCAAAAGATGCGTCGATCAGTCAGTCACATTACTGGACACGCGTATCATTAACACGAGGACACTGCTCAGTATTAGTGTAGTGTCGCAGTGTTACTTCTGTCCTGTCAGACATTTGCCTGAACCGATGTAGGGCTGCAACAACGAGCCTGAAGTTAAGCAAATTAATTCTGATTTCTGCTCTTTTTCCAGGAGACCAAAGAGACGTCTGTGTCTGCCAGAGAGGGCGATATGACCAGTCTGAATGACAGAATAGGTAATGTAAATAGTCACGCTTAAGTTAAAATTGCCTTCTCGAAAATGGAAGCGTTGACCATTTCAGACTACATTTAAGGGAATGGGAAATTTGCCGTGCAAGCCATTTTCATTATTAATAATATGTTTTAGATTGTATCAAATGGTTAGTGCATGATTTAAACAGTAGATTGTGCAATGAAGGACCAACCATTCCTTTGAATGTACCATCTTTTTTGTTGTGCTGTTGAATTCATGTGTGGTTGCAGTTTAATTTATAAATGACACTTGTCGGACCATTGAGTTGGCAGGTGGAAGGTCTGCCTGGCTAAAAGCTTTTTTTTTTTCAGGGCTAAAGTTTTCATGCCTGTGTGGTTGCACATTAATTTTACTTTCCACAAGGTCTACTGCTTGTGTCAGGATCCAGTCAGAGAAACATGCAAAATTATTTTTGTGATGTAAACTTCAGTCGTACATTTTTCACATTAGGGGAGGGATCATCCTTTGGGTTATGTGGCCATGTGGGCTTTCATCCACCTGAGCTGTAATGTAACCCACTGCAATATTTTAATGGCCAACCACTGAGTCAACTTATTGGATATGTGTAGAAAACTTGGTCTATGACTGCATGATGAAACATTCAGTTTTGGTGCAGATTTCTAACCTGATTACATCTGCTTAAACAGTACTATACTGTACTTATGTGTACGGCTTTTTCAGCTCTGGTTTATGGATTCTAATGTATTTCTCTTGGGCTGTAATGTAACCCATCGTGATGTTTTAATAGCTTACTGCAAAGACTGCTGATTGCATTTGTTGTTATAACTGAGTCCTTTACTGCACGATAAAACATCTGAGATTTGGGTAGAGTTATTTACGTAATTACATTTGCTTAAATGGCACTATATCATACTTGTACACCTGGCTTTATCAGCTTTGGTTCCTTGATTTTCATGCGTTTTTCTTGGAAATCTGCGCAGCCGTACTTGAGAAGGAGAGCAAGGAGAAAGACGAGAGGACGAACAAGATGAAGGCAGTGGCAGTGAAGGCCAGGAAGGAGCTGGACCTCAGCCGGAAGGAGGTGCGCTCACGCTCACGCCGCCCTGGCGCTAAGCCACAGGAGCTGTGGGGTGAAGGGCGAGGCCGCGATTGAACTCTCTCCCCTCCCTCCCCCGCCCCCACACAGGTGCAGAGCCTGAAGGAGGAGGTGGAGGCGTTGCGGGCAGAGCGAGAAAGGGTCTCCAGCTCGATGAAGGACATCATACATGGAGCCGAGGGCTACAAGGTACTCGGGGGCTAATTACGCCCGTCTCTCACAAGCCCTGACCTTTCCTAATGAGCGCAAATCAGAGGCTCCATCTACCCTTTATGGGTAATAATTGTCCATTTTCCAGAGTGAGAGCAGTTTAGATGGGTGTGGGCCGTTCTTCCTTTTGGTCATAGACGCTCCAATACAGAATTTTTTTAGGGTAGTCTTTCATGTTGTTTTGCTGGAGTGCAATAAAAAATTTTTAAACCCATGTTTATATGCCCTCTCCATCGGATGGGCATGAATTGCAATCACTCCTGTCCATTAGTATATCTGTCTGTGTCTCTACAAATTCTTTTTCTCTGTCTACAGGCTATAATATTTGTAGGATTCTTTTTTCTGTTTTTGTTCTGAGTCAATGTTTACATGAGGCGGATCCCCATTGATTTTGATGATGACGGGAAAATTTTTTGTCAAATAATGTCTTGGACTAGGCTGCCATGTGGGCATATTTGCCCAGCATTCTGTGGCTGTCTTTCACAGATAGGAGAAATTTTTCTGGGTTTTGTTCAAACGGGGAATGGCACCTGTCTGAGCTGTGAAGTGGGTTAATTTGTTTTACGTCTTACGGATGATTATTAATGAATGAGTCGTTTGCAGAACCTGGTGGCGGAGTACGACCGACAGACTGAGCTGCTGGATAAGGAGAAGGAGAGGGCGGAGAGAGGGGAGGCGCAGATCTCCGAGCTGACCAATCGGCTGCAAGCTGCCATTCAGCAGGTCAGTGCCTGATTGGTGCCTGAGAGCTGGATGCTTCTTCTGGTCTGAATGATGTAACGGTGTTTTCAAAAAGGCAACAAAACTGCCACACTTTGCCTAAAATGTCTGAATGTGCTCAGAATGGGTCTCCCTTGTTATCCAGAACCACTGAAACATGGTTAATCGCCTCCATCTCTCTTTGTGGTAAGTTTGGGCAAATAAGAAATGGTCTTTAGAGAAAACAATGGCCGCTACCATATGTGCTCAGTGATTATGGCTTTTTCCGCTGGAGATGGAGAGCGATCCCATGCTTGTGTAACCTAAATGGTCCTTCGAGAATCCACAGATTTCTGCTGGAATTGCTGATCCTCAGACGCTTCTAATTTCTGCTTTATTATGTCATTTGTTTCAAAATTAATGCTCTGTTTATTTTTATAGCTTTGTTGTCCCCCTCTAATTTATATCACAGTTTACCCAGAAAAAAAAAGTGAATCTCTGTGCGGTTTGGAGGGAAATTGTTTAGGTACCACTCACTGGCTCCTGAACTGAGATATTAGACTTCTTTTTGCATTAAAGCTCAGTATATTTATAACAAATGTGTTCAGAGATCAATAAACAGGTGACTTGCATGGATACATAAATAAGATTTTGTGCAGTTAAAGAGAGATGTGCTTTATAGAACCCCATGGGGTAATCTGTCCTCCACATTTGATCCATCATAGTTACTTATAAGCAGTGGGCAGCCACTGAGCAGCACTCAGGGACCAACTGCAGTTCTAAAGCCAGACTGTAGGAGTGTTCCTGCAGAGCGTGTTATTCGGGGTTGGGGAAAGCACAGTACCCAGAGAAAACCCGCACAAACGTGGGGAGAGCATACACACTCCATGCACACATGGGACCTCAGGGAACTCTAGCTGGCACTCAAACTCAGAACCACCTATGAAAAATACGGAAAGAGCATGTGTACAGAAGTCGAGAAATCAACTGAAGGTGAATTTGTACAGTCACAAATAAATACAAAAATCGACTTGTAAAATAAGAAATGTGTTGGTACAAACTCCCCAGCTTTGGCTGATGAAGTACGCTCTGCAGTTCAGTTGTGTGTGCAATTAGTGGTTATACGTCTCACCAGCATCCTAATCGGAGCCCTTTTAGGGTTAGTCCCAGTAACATTATCCCCAAATTTTTCAAATTCCTGTATTTTACAGAATAAACATGCAAACCCTGAGAAACGACTGCAGTAATCTGCTGCAGCGCATGTTGCGTTAAGAGGCCTGACTCACTTAGCCTTAAGTGGTGCTTTTTCCCTCAGCAGATCTGCTCTGTGCTTTATTCCTCTCCAGCACGAGCAGCTGTCCTCGGACCGCGAGGACCTGGTGGCCCGGATGGACTGCCTGCAGTCTAACGTCCGCCAGCTGGAGGCCCAGGCTTTAGAAATGCTGAAGCTCAAATCGGCGCTGGAAAGAGACCTGGAGGCAGAAAAGCTTTTAAAGGAGCAGAAGATAAAGGTACGGGATGCGGAGCTGCGAATGCTTCCCCGAATCAAGAAACAATTAATGACCTCTGGTCCCCGCTCCGCTGTGCTCTCTGCGTGAGCGTAATGTGTTGCTGCAGGGCTCTGTGAACATTATTCATGCCTGCTGTGGTTACACCACCTATAGACAGCCGTGGCCTTTTAATTCTGTGCGTTATCGTTGATTTATGGCCTGATCTGGGGTTTCCGTGTTCTGTTGTGGTGAGATATGAAGGACATGCGTGTCTGCATGCGCTGATGATCTGCGCTCTTCCTGCGCAGGATCACGCGGCTGCAATCAAGGAGCAGGAGGATCTGCAGTCCCAGCTGCGCAGGCGGAAGCAGCAGCTGGAGGACACTGCGCAGGAGCTGGACCAGCTGAGGAAGGTGCGTCTCGCGCCTGCGTGAAGCACCTGACGTTACTCCGCTTACCCCGGCTCTGCCTCCTGCACTCGCATTTAGTCTTCCTCATCAGTGCTTAACTACAGGATATCTGTCAGGCTGCAGCCTAAAGATGCTTCTCAAAGCAAACTCATGTTATGGTTTATCAACACCAATGAACGTAGTGATTTTATTGTGGTGATGTTTATTTGTAGCAGTTAAAATCGGTCTGTGTTGGTAAGTCCTGTGGAAGGGAGGGGTTTGTCTCGGGAGAGCAGCAACCCTTGGCCTTTCCTGGCTGTCTGTCAAACTCGCACTCTTGACATGAACTATGTGGGTGTAAATTAACCTATGACCCAAGACACGTGGTTGGGACTCCCTGCGTTTAGTGGTTCCTCTCTCTGAGAAACACACCTCTGTGTGGTTTATGCTGTTCAGATGCACTAACAGTTGCTTACAGTTTGTTATATCTCAGCCCCATGCGATGGGCGGGAAGTATATTGTTAACTTTCTGTCTGTCTGTACGTCCGTCACACTTGTCTTGTACGTGTGAGATTTACTGAAGGAGTTGACCGATTATGATCAAATCACGAATAATTACTCCCTGCAGAGGGTTGCTTAACTGATTAGGTTTTGGAGGCGATCGGGTCAAAGGCCTTGGTCACATAAGGTCAGCTGTGTGTGGGAACCGAAGATTAACATTTAGTGTCTATGAAGCGATGGCAGGCAAAGGCATAGCAATCAACACTCCTACCTTGTTCTTTCCTCTGTTTCCAGCTGGTTATAGTATGCTGAATCTAATCGAGTTGTGTCTTTAGTGTGCAAAGCAGCTGCAATTTTTTTCAAAAAAAAAAGCTAGAATCTCCTGTTCTTTTCCCGTGCTATTTTGCACTAAATTTAGTTTGTCTTGCATTATCATGATGATCATTAACTCCCCTAGCCATGATTCTGTTGCTCCAGGATGCACAGCAGAGCACACTGATGGACATGGAGATCGCCGACTACGAGCGGCTGGTCAAAGAACTCAACCAAAAGCTGACTGAGAAGGAGAACCATGTGGGGCAGCTGGGGACAGAGATTGAGGCCCAGAAACAGAAACAGGAAGCCCTTAAAGAGGAGATCGGTGAGGCGGCGCTCTGTGTGAATGTGGTTCCTCTGATCTCGTGTACCTCTCACTGAAGCTTTGACCTTTGTCTTGTCCGATTCTCCTGATGGTCCTTGATTTTTGTCTGGTTTCAGAGGCTCTGAAATCGCTTGTGGATCAAGGGGAAGAGAAGGCCTCCAAGATGAAGCAACTGCTGGTGAAAACAAAGAAGGACTTGTCTGACACCAAGAAACAGGCAAGTTGTGTCGAGTTGCGCTAGATGGCCAAGAACCAAAATGGACTCCTGTCTGTATCATGTTTCATTCTAATATCATTGGCATGAATATAGAGTTGGGTCTCCCATTTGCTGCTATGAGCGCCTCAGCTCTTCTGGGGAGATTTGATGCAAGATGTTCATGTTCAAACTAGAATCCTTAGCAGAAAGTTGCCATGACAACTCAAGAGGAGGAGCCATTTTGTTTCCAGTGCCCAAAACCGAGCTGTTTAACACAATGGAAATAGTTTGATTTCTTTTTTTTGGATCTTTTGCTAGATGGGAAGCATACTAATTTTGGGGCAAGATCAATAACCACTAATGGTTTGTACAAGTATGATGGTGAAAGATATGACACATGAGAAAGAATAAAATGGAAAAATAAAAATCATTCACTTTGAGACTTTATCCGGGAAACAAAATGGCTCCATGACTAGGTTTTCTGGAGCCATCATGTCGCAACTCTCTTTGTAGTGGAAATCCAGGTCAAACCAAAGAGAAGCTGCTTCCATTTCAGTCGGGAAAACATTATTGCAGTTGGGCAGTGACATTTTGCAATGATCCCACTGGCTGTTCAATAGGATGGAGGTCCGGGTTCTGCAGAGCAGTCATGTTCTCTTACTTTGTGAGCTTCTACATCTTGTTGGAAGTGCGGAGTGATTTAGCATGCAGTAGTTTGCTGGAACATGAAGGCACACCCTCAGTTGAACTATAGAGCCTAACTCAAACCACGAGAAACGGCCGCACACCATGGAATTTCTACACATTTAGCCATGGAGTGTTTCTGTGGTTTAGGGGCTCAGTCTGTGGGTACAGAGGCTGGTTTGGGGGTGCTCTGACACCGTTTTGGGGTCCCTCACAGGAAGCAGCTCAGATGGTGCTCCAGGCGTCTCTGAAGGGGGAGTTGGAGGGACACCAGCAGCAGCTGGAGGATTATAAGGTTGGTGTTGAACACCATGATGGACCTTCATCTTTGGAGTGGTGGCGGATGGTGAACATCAGGGATATGCGCCATCGCGGCTCCTCAGGCCTTCTGTAGTTTATTTAAACGTGACACTGCAGCTCTGCTCTGGGCATTTTAGTTTTCCTGTGTGTGCCTTTGTGTGTACATGCACTTGTGGGTGTGTATGCTAGTGAGCAAAGTCCAATGTGTGTGTGTGGGGGTAAATGATAGCCCCCCGTGTGTGTGTGTATGTGTGTGTGTGTGTGTGTGTGTGCGTGCGCGCGCGCATGTGTGTGTATGTGTGGGTAAGTGATAGCCCTGTGTGTGTGTGTGTGTGTGTGTGTGTGGGGGTAAATGATGGCCCCGTGTGTGTGTGTGTGTGTGTGTGTGTGTGTAAATGATAGTCCCGTGTGTGTGTGTGTGTGTGTGTGTGGGGGTAAATGATGGCCCTGTGTGTGTGTGTGTGTGTGTGTGTGTGTGTGTGGGTAAATGATAGTCCCGTGTGTGTGTGTGTGTGGGTAAATGATAGCCCTGTGTGGGTGTGTGTGTGTGTGTGTGTGTGTGTGTGTAAATGATGACCCTGTGTGTGTGTGTGTGTGTGTGTGGGTAAATGATAGTCCCATGTGTGTGTGTGCGTGTGTGTGGGTAAATGATAGTCCCGTGTGTGTGTGTGTGTGGGGGTAAATGATAGCCCTGTGTGTGTGTGTGTGTGTGTGTGTGTGTGTGTGTGTGTGTGTGTGTGTGTGTGTGTGTGTGGGTAAATGATGACCCCGTGTGTGTGTGTGTGTGTGTGTGTGTGGGTAAATGATGACCCCGTGTGTGTGTGTGTGTGTCTGTGTGTGGGTAAATGATGACCCTGTGTGTGTGTGTGTGTGTGTGTGTGTGTGTGTGTGTGTGTGTGTAAATGATGACCCCATGTGTGTGTGTGTGTGTGTTGCAGATACAGTGCAGTGGTTTGACGGCTGAGAGGCACCGGCTGCAGGAGCAGCTGAAGACTGTAACAGAGCAGCAGCAGAGAGCAGCGGCGTCACTGCAGCAGCGCCTGAGAGAGCTTCAGCAGGAGAGCAGCACTGCCCGGGTACCACACACACACCGCACACACCACTCACTACCACACACACACCGCACACACCACTCACTACCACACACACACCGCACACACTGCTTACAACCAAACACACACCGCTCACACTGCTTACAACCAAACACACACCCCACACACACTGCTTACAACCACACACACACCGCACGCACTGCTTACAACCAAACACACACCGCACGCACTGCTTACAACCACACACGCACCACACACACTGCTCACAACCAAACACACACCGCTCACACTGCTTACAACCAAACACACACCGCACACACACTGCTTACAACCAAACACACACCGCACGCACTGCTTACAACCAAACACACACCGCACGCACTGCTTACAACCACACACGCACCACACACACTGCTCACAACCAAACACACACCACTCACACTGCTTACAACCAAACACACACCGCACACACACTGCTTACAACCAAACACACACCGCACGCACTGCTTACAACCAAACACACACCGCACGCACTGCTTACAACCACACACACACCGCACGCACTGCTTACAACCAAACACACACCGCACTCACTGCTTACAACCACACACACCACACACACTGCTCACAACCAAACACACACCGCTCACACTGCTTACAACCAAACACACACCGCACACACACTGCTTACAACCAAACACACACCGCACACACCACTCACTACCACACACACACCGCACACACCACTCACTACCACACACACACCACACACACTGCTCACAACCAAACACACACCGCTCACACTGCTTACAACCAAACACACACCGCACACACACTGCTTACAACCAAACACACACCGCACGCACTGCTTACAACCAAACACACACCGCACGCACTGCTTACAACCACACACGCACCACACACACTGCTCACAACCAAACACACACCACTCACACTGCTTACAACCAAACACACACCGCACACACACTGCTTACAACCAAACACACACCGCACGCACTGCTTACAACCAAACACACACCGCACGCACTGCTTACAACCACACACACACCGCACGCACTGCTTACAACCAAACACACACCGCGCGCACTGCTTACAACCACACACACCACACACACTGCTCACAACCAAACACACACCGCTCACACTGCTTACAACCAAACACACACTGCTTACAACCAAACACACACCGCACACACCACTCACTACCACACACACACCGCACACACCACTCACTACCACACACACACCACACACACTGCTCACAACCAAACACACACCGCTCACACTGCTTACAACCAAACACACACCGCACACACACTGCTTACAACCAAACACACACCGCACGCACTGCTTACAACCAAACACACACCGCACGCACTGCTTACAACCACACACGCACCACACACACTGCTCACAACCAAACACACACCGCACACACTGCTTACAACCAAACACATACCGCACACACACTGCTTACAACCAAACACACACCGCACGCACTGCTTACAACCACACACACCGCACGCACTGCTTACAACCAAACGTACACCGCACACACTGCTCACTACCACACACACCACTTACACCCACATATACCGCTAACACCTGCTCGCACCACTCATAATCAAACAGACTGCACGCAACCGCGCACGCTACTCACAGCTGCACACACTCCATTCACGACCAAACACGCGGCTCACAACCACACTCCCACACACCGCTTTCAAACGGACATACCGCTCAATAAGGCATCTCAGGGCATCGAGCTGCTTATCACACTATTGCCACAACCCCACATACGGGAGCGGAACCGCACATCACATTACCCGGCCGGTACCAGCCCCACTGCCTACACTACACCCGCCCCCCATCAGCGAGCCCAGGTCCAGAGAGCCACTTCGGCGCTGAGCTGTGCCGCTTTATAAATAGCCATATTGATTTTCCATTACGGGGAGTCTGCAAACGCACCACTGCTAAATGGCTTAAACAAAACTTAATTATAAAATGACAGCATGAGTGATTCTCCTCCAGGCTCTAATGGCTCGTGATGAATCGGGTGCCAGAATCTTAAAGAAACGGTAGCATTTCCGCGATTCGCGCCCGCGGGGCCTGTGCCGCTCATTCTTATTAATTTATAGATTTATAGTGGCGGCCGTAGACAGGCTGGCCCACGGAAGTGCACTAATTGCTGCAGCTGATAAGAATCCATACTTCTAAGTACACTCTCAAGACTCTAATTCACCCACTCGGTTTCAGCTCCTGGCCTCATTCCTGAAATCCCTCTTCCTCTTTACTGACAAACTATGTGGACTTTTTCTTTTTTTCCCCATTTTCTGGCTTGTTGGCATGCAGGCCGAACTGGCGTCCACAGCCGCGGAGTTTGAGAACTATAAAGTGCGTGTGCACAACGTCTTGAAGCAGCAGAAGTCCAAGAGCACGGCCCAAAGCGATGGTGACATCGGCAAACAGGAGCGGTAAGCGCAGGCTCGCCCTCTTTCTTTTTTTATCTCTCTATCCCCCTGTTTTAACTTCTCGTTCCCCCAATCCCTCTCCCTCTGTGCTCTCCCTCCCTCGGTTTCTTGCATTTTTGTTTTGATCTTTAATATTTGCCTTGCGGGATAACCATACTTCTATCACATTGGTCTGGTCCTCATGTCGATTTGAGTCAGGGATTGGTAGAATCATGTACTTCCTGTTTTCTTTTCTTTTTTTTTTACCCCTCAGCCCGACACGGGCACGAGGGGTACTGTCGTCCCTTCGGCGGGTGGGCGGCTGCCAATTTTGTCCGGGCTACTTCCCTGTAACCACTTGGGTTAGGGAGTTCATATTGC
Organism: Gymnothorax reevesii; assembly: GCA_029721435.1. Lineage (NCBI taxonomy): Eukaryota > Metazoa > Chordata > Actinopteri > Anguilliformes > Muraenidae > Gymnothorax > Gymnothorax reevesii. The sequence goes on along the minus strand of CM056587.1, from coordinate 61,757,161 downwards.
ATATGTGGCCTCCCCATGGGGGGTAGGTGTGCCTTTTCGAGGTTTCGTCCAAGTTTGACCTTTGACCTTGCAGCAGTGACCTTCGGGGCTGAGGGGTATTGCCCGCTTCAGCGAGGCCCATTTTTTTTAGTTTCCTTAAAGATATTTCATCAAGTAAACAAGTGCAGATACAGTAATGCAGTAATAGTATACTGTAAAGGCTGTTTGTTCTACAGTGGTGTTGGCGTGGATTTGGACAGTGCCTTTGTTTTTAAGAGCTGTAACTCCTGCTGGGCTGACTTGATAAGGATACTTGCGTAAATACCTATGCCTGAGTTTTATTCCGTGGGGAGGGAATCGGAATGGAATTACAGCCCTTTAAGTTTGTATCCCTGTCCAAATATTTGCAGGCATCTCTCTTATCCCATGTGTCATCGGTATATTCACGGCTGTAGCTTTAAATTTGAGTGACTCCGTGGAGCGCCCTTTGCTATAGCGCTGGCAGGTATGTTGGTCTGGTTGGGTTGGGCTGTAAAAAGCCAGATTCATGTCAGTGAACAATTCCAGCTGGGACTTAATCTGAGTTACTGTGCCACTGGCAGTACTCCTAATTACAGTTTCCAGGAAATAAATGCTGTTCAGTGATGGTGACCTCAAGCACATTATTTTAATCAGTGTCAATTGTAATTAAAATGCTTACATGAAAGTGCAGCGTATTAATACTTGCCCAGGTGTTATATTTAGACGATCATTTAACATGAATTAAAGTTTTATTATGTATCTAGCAATAAAACTTAATTAAATTTGTGTCATGAGCTTGCACAGGCTGTTGCTGTTTGGCTCTGCTTGTTTGTATTGTGGAGTACAGTTAGTGTTGCATCTGTTTCATATCAAAGTTGCTTTTATTTCATTGCGGTGATGCAAGTGTATTTTCGATTTTTGGAGTCACATGACTAATAAAGCTTAACTCGATTGGCTAGATTTTGGTTTGATTCAGGCAGAATCGATTGCTTAACCGTAGTATCCTGGATGTTTAAGATTAAGTTTTTAACTCTAATTTTAGGATCTGAATTTGGCCTATTGAATTTGAGCAATTTAAAAATACATTTTTTGAATTCTTAAAAATTAGAATTTTTTTTTTGTCAAATTTTTGAACATTGGAAAACAAAGCAAAAAGGAGAGAATTAGAATTTGGACACAAAAATATTGAGCCACATAATTTCAATGCAATTAAAATTAATTGGTAGAAATTCATAAGCCCAGACATCTCGAAATCTAGTGAGACCGATTTGCCACCTTCAGGGTGTCTGTCTATCTGTGAGTTTCAGTGTGCGTGTCGGTTTACGTGCATATGTGTGGGGGTGCACACGCGTGTTTGTGATGTCTGTCACTGCGCCGCTGCAGAGAGCAGATGGAGAGCGTGACGGTGCAGCTGAAGGCTCGACTCCTGGACGCGCAGCAGAACCTGCAGGCGACGGGCGCAGAGCTGCAGCAGCTGCAGAACGAGCACGACACGCTGCTGGAGCGACACAACAAGATCCTGCAGGAGAGCGTGACGAAGGAGGCCGAGCTGCGGGAGAGGTGCGGTGTCGCCCGGGTCGGTAATGGGGGTTCGTACCCCCACTGCACTGGGATTTTAGTGCTGGTGCATGGTCTCCCCTCTCAAATATTCTTAACCCTGTAAAACTTGGGTCTGTCAAATGCAGCTGCTTTATTCAAACCTGCGGAACTACAGGCCTATTTTATTTTCTGGAAGAGATTCCAACGTTTCCTATGATCCCAAATGTATGTTCTGTCAAATAACATGGAAACATGTATAAAATGTTGCGCAAGACCTGGATATATTCCATTTGCTGTAATGCTGTGGCTATAAAAACAAAGCACCCTGGGTTTGAATATTTCTCCCAATATCAGTTTCATGTTGCTTCAGTGAAACGCTGCAACAAGCAGATTCAAAATATGTTTGTGACATTGACCTAAAATATGAAATAAAAAATCATCTTCTGACTTTGGACCTACTTAAGGGAAAACTTGAGCGAAAAGTTGGCTTTTAGGGGGTTCGGCGAACAAATTTAATGCTGATGGTACAAGCACCCGCTCTTTAAAGGGTTAAGATCCTCACGCAGACGGCTCTCGATCGCTTTTGAGCGCAGCTGATGTGTTTTAGCCCCTCCCCTTTCTCACCCCGCCCCCCCCCCCCCCCCCCGTGCTTCTGACTCCGCCCTCAGGCTCATCACCCTGCAGGCGGAGAACATGGCGCTCAAGTCTGAGCACGCTCAGACGGTGACCCAGCTGACGGCCCAGGCCGACAGCCTGCGGGCGGGCTTTCGGGAGCAGGTGCGCCGCCTGCAGGACGAGCACAGGAGCACGGTGGAGACGCTGCAGTTGCAGATGACCCGGCTGGAGAACCAGCTCTTCCAGCTGCAGAAGGAGACCAGTACAACCAGTAAGGGTCAGACTGGGGCAGGGGCTGCAGGCAAGGGTGAGGGGAGGATGGGCTGTGGAGGCAGCTGTGAAACCCATCAGAGGTCATCAAAGATTCAAGAACTGGGAAGTTCTAAAGAGACCTCCACGATCAATGAGTCATTTTGTTGTTTTGTGGCATTTGTGTGTGTGTGGAGGAGCGATTACGCTTGTTTACGAAGGCTAATGTTTCTGGAGAAGAGGTTCTTGCGTGTTTACAGTGGTTGGGGTTTGTGGAGGAGTCGTTTTTGATTGCTTATGGACATTGATGTTTATAGAGGAGGTGTTCTTGGTTGTTTACGAAGGCTGGTGTTGGTGGAGTTGGGGTTCTGGCTTGATTATGAAGGCTGGTGTTTGCGCAGGAGCGTTTTTGCTTTTTTTACGGAGGCTGGCATTGGCGTGGGTGCAGTTCTCGATTGTTTTCAGGGCTGTTGTTGTTTGTGGAGGAGCTGTTGATGCTTGTTGTTTACTGGGGCTACTATTGCTGTTTGACGGAGAGTCCTCCTTCATCTCCGTTGCTGGGCTACAAGGAGCGAGCCCAGCTCGTGACCTGCTGCGAGTGCATGTGCCGGTCTGCAGGAGCTGCTCAGTATAACCCACGTGAAAAACACCGTCTCTCATGATCATGCTCTCACTCTGCTCACTCATTATGAAGCTTGTCCTTTTTTTAGCTCGCCGGGACGAGTAACGTCCGGAGAGCTATTGTCGTATCCCCGGCGTCTGCGTCCGTCCGCGTCCGTGTCCGCGTCCGTCCGCGTGCAGAAAAACTTTAACCTTGCCCCGGCGAGCTTTGTTGTCTTTCTGACAACTCTTGTTGCCTTATTTTTTCCAGTTGGTTTTGCTCCAATCGAGGTCCACCGTAGAGAACAATAAAGGCACAGTAGACCAGTTGTTTCTATATTTAAGAAAGGGCTTAAGGGCTTATCAGCCCAGCGAGCGGTGAAATGCTGTCTTGAAAGGATTTATGAAGTCACATTTTCAGTTGTAGAGAAGGCATTGCAACGGACTGATAGAGGAATTGATATGATTTAAACGGTGATGTCAGCTGGTCAGTCTGGTATCCTGATGGCAGCACAGTACCGACAGAGAGAGGTAGAAGTGTGATTGTGACTTAAGTATTTGGATTGCTTTGTCCCAGATTTACTTTTGTACATCTCTGATTGTCTAACTCGCCGTACTTTCCTTTTTTGTGTCGTCTTATTCAGGAAAATGGCTGCAGAAATGGCACTAGCTTTAGCGCAGCTTACTAAGCCTTGATTCTTACGCAGCACACGTAGTCTGAGGTCACAACTTGATTCCTGTTTATTCAAGATTTCTGTTCACTGTATTTTTAGAATGTTTTATAGGAGAAATTTGCTGAAACCTGCACGATAAATTATCGCATGACTGGTTTGTCTTCCGTATCACTTTTATGAAATGTGTCAACAATCATATTTTGGGAGAGAAAGCAATGGGCTAAAATGTATAAAGGCTGCAGAGGGGATGAGGGTGGTTTTTAGCCCCCCCACCACCTTGGTCGAGGTGTAGTTGTGTAAGCCAGTCCCTGTGTGTGTGTGTGTGTGTGTGTGTGTGAGTGAAGGGTAATTTAGGAGCCACAGAAATGAGACAAAATGCTCCTCCCCCCATTCTGTCATAATCCATCAGTCTCCGCCCACCGCTAGCCTCTCCCACCAGTGAAGATCACACCATATCAAAATGACTCCACGTCCGCAAAATGAGTCACACATTCGCCCTCACACAGGCACATAAGCACACGGGCACCTCTGAGTACATAGACGTGTATGGAAACGTACATCTGCATACGAGTGCTCAAAAACACTCGCACTTGTGGATCAAACTCATGCTACACACCTGCTTTGCAGTGTTACTGCGAGCAAAGTCCACTTTCTTTGCTGTTGCAGCCTGCTGATGTTGATAAACTACAGTTCCTGAAGCAAACCTGAGAGGAGAAGTATGAAGCTGTAGATGTATTCTCTGAAACTGAATAGAAATCAGATTGTGTTTAGTGTCTGGCCTGTGAGTTTTAATGCTTAGTTCAGTATGGCTGATCCAGTACGAACTGTGGCCTCTCGGTCACCACCTTCGTATCCCCTCCTCTTATTTTACAAAAAAAACACTGTTTGTGCACACATTTTAATTTTAATGAGAAGCAAAATCACGAATGGCGTCAAAAGAAAATCTTTGTGTGGTGTTGTCATGTTCTTTGTGCAGACTTGATCTTACTTCTTTCAAGACCTATGTCTGTTTTCTAAAACTCAAAGCTGTCTGGAAATTTGTATTGCTCGACAGAGCCCTCTGGTGGAGAACAAAGCTAAAGCTATTTCTCTTTGGTGAAAAGCACAAGGTTATTAAACTGTCCGCACTGACAGTGGTTTGCGATAATGTTGCCTGTGTGGTTTGCGAATCTATTCATTAATATTTTTGTACGTGTTTGTGCATTGTTTGTATTTTTGTGTTTCTACTCCTTGTCTTATTTGCAATCGTATTTCCGTTGCACATTTGTTTCATAGCTGTTGTATTTGGGTTTTTTATGTTGCTTGCATTCTTATACATTGCATTTACGTTGCATTTTTTATTATGTTGTGTTCTAAGTCTGTTTTTTGCACACTCATTTCATTTTATATTTGTGTTTGCGTCATCTGTGCTTGCGTTTGTCAAATTTGTGTTGCCTGTATTGGTTTTATGTCGCCTGGCCTTGTTTTTGCACGGTATTCGTGTTGTGTGTACCCTTATGTGTATATACCTGTACCTGTTGTGCACATATTGTCTGCTCGCAGCGTTTACACCTGTATCTGTGGTATATCTGTTGTCTCTGTAAGCTATATATGAGTTAACCTGCAGTGTCTCTGTCGTCTGTATGTGGCTGTAACTGTGGTGGACTTGTCTGTTTTTAGCAACGTTGCTTTAACTATTCTCTATTTGCTCTGTTAGTTTTATGATGTGGAGACTTGAAACTGTTGTGTATCTGTGGTCTGTATGTGCCTGTAAGTGTGTTACTGTGGTGTAGCTGCCGTGTGTGTGTTTGTGTGTGTGCGCTGTGCACCTTCCTGTTCCTATGGCATTTCTCAGGTCACATGTCTCCTCTGTTCACAGACTCCGCCCCGGCGCAGCAGGCGAGGAAGACCCTGTCGGACAGGAAACCGTCGGAGCTACCCCTGTTCGAGCTGCAGTCGATGGCCCGGGAGGAAGGGGAGGGCATGGAAACCACGGAAACGGAGTCGGTCTCCTCAGCTGGGACGCCCCTGCCGTCCCTGGAGCACCTCCTCACCTCCCCGGAGCCCAAACAAGGTGCGGCCTTTATAATTACAGTTGTAGTTTTAGTATGGAACGAGCGGCTGACCGGCGAGTCGATGGGGCCGCGGCGGTACTGACGGAGCGTCTCTGCGCTGCGCTGCAGAGCTGTTCGTGTGGCAGGTGGAGCCCAGTAAGGAGGAGCTGGCACAGAAACTGAGCACCGCCACGCGCAGCATGGAGCACATGAACGGCCTTCTGCACGAGACCGAGGCCACCAACGCCATCCTGATGGAGCAGATCACGGTACTCGCACGCAAACACGCGCACACACACAATACGGACACAATCCCGAGCAAAAAAAATTAAAAAAGGGGCCGTGCCCCGATATAGTAAAGCTTATAAAGACCTTAACTACAAATCACTGGTCAGAAAATTCTCTCGGATTAACCCTTTCAGCGCTGTGGGCAGCTATAGTTTCCCATTGATGTAAGACGTCAAAATCAGACGCTGTTGAAAACCTATCATGTGGCAACTTGTTTAAAAGAGCTCCCGCATGGGAGCTCTTTTAAACAAGTTGCCACATGATAGGTTTTCAACAGCTCTGGATAATTACATTTTTAATTCCTTGAAAATGTCTCTGGCGCTCAAAGGATTAAACGGAGGAGCTCAGGAGACCTTCTGTGCTACTATTTGCTTGTTAACTTTAGGAGCTGTGAAGTGTTTGGGGAAAAGAAGCTGGAAACTGCTTCGCTGTGAGAAGTCGATTATTGCTTCGGAGTGTATGAGAATATTGCAGGAACGGTTTCTTCCCACAGTTGTTATTTTCTGAGGTGGAAAGATCAGAGGTTATTTTACAACCGTTTGCTTCTGTAAAAAGCTGTTTGCAAGTCTAACCACAGGGCTTTCGACCTGAAGAGAAACTAACGGCCAAAGCTTCATCCCATACTATCTCACTCCATGTTACTTTTATCTGTTTCTTTATTTCTTGCTCATGAAATGATTGATGATTTATTGTGAAGACCATTGAAGGCTTCATTTCTTTTTTTGTTTGCCATTTTCTGGGCTCTTTCACTGGGTTGTGTAGCGTAAACACATTCAGGTCACCCACACCTTGCTAACTGCAGTTCAAGTTTCTGTTTTTCTGGCCTCCATCTTGGACAAATGTGGTGGTTTTCTGTCTTTAGACTGAAGGGTAGATGTGTCGGATGGTCTGATTTAATGAGAGAGACTAGAGAACTGTGTGTTGCATATGTGCATATATATTTATGTGTTTGCGTGTGCGTATATGGATGTGGATGTGCATGAGCATGTATGTAGATGTGCACCTGTATATATACCACTCTTTCCCCATATGTTTATATATTAATTACTCCCCCCATATATTCTTGCATTAATTTGTTGTGAGAATATGTAATAAAAAAACAAAGTCATTTGTTTTATTCATTCAAATAGCTGTTGCTATAATTGTTCCATGCTTTGGCAAGTATACGTAACTTATGTTTTATCATGCCGATAAAGCGCATCTGAACTGGAGGGAGAGAGAGAGGCTGAGGGTGTGGGATGGTCTGATGAATGTTGGAGAGAGAGGCAGATGGTGAGAGCATAGGATGGTGTGATAAATGAAGGAGAGAGAGAGAAGTGTGTGGGGGTAGGATGGTGTGATAAATGAAGGAGAGAGAGAGAAGTGTGTGGGGGTAGGATGGTGTGATAAATGAAGGAGAGAGAGAAGTGTGTGGGGGTAGGATGGTGTGATAAATGAAGGAGAGAGAGAGAGAGGGGTGTGGGGATGTTGTGATGGATTAAGGGGAGAGAGGGAGGTGTGGGGCTGTAGGACGGAGGGTGACTGTGGGAGAGAGGGAGGTGTGGTGCTGTAGGACGGAGGGTGACTGTGGGAGAGAGGGAGGTGTGGGGCTGTAGGACGGAGGGTGACGGTGGGAGAGAGGGAGGTGTGGGGCTGTAGGACGGAGGGTGACTGTGGGAGAGAGGGAGGTGTGGTGCTGTAGGACGGAGGGTGACTGTGGGAGAGAGGGAGGTGTGGGGCTGTAGGACGGAGGGTGACGGTGGGAGAGAGGGAGGTGTGGGGCTGTAGGACGGAGGGTGACTGTGGGAGAGAGGGAGGTGTGGTGCTGTAGGACGGAGGGTGACTGTGGGAGAGAGGGAGGTGTGGGGCTGTAGGACGGAGGGTGACGGTGGGAGAGAGGGAGGTGTGGGGCTGTAGGACGGAGGGTGACGGTGGGAGAGAGGGAGGTGTGGGGCTGTAGGACGGAGGGTGACGGTGGGAGAGAGGGAGGTGTGGGGCTGTAGGACGGAGGGTGACTGTGGGAGAGAGGGAGGTGTGGTGCTGTAGGACGGAGGGTGACGGTGGGAGAGAGGGAGGTGTGGGGCTGTAGGACGGAGGGTGACTGTGGGAGAGAGGGAGGTGTGGGGCTGTAGGACGGAGGGTGACTGTGGGAGAGAGGGAGGTGTGGGGCTGTAGGACGGAGGGTGACGGTGGGAGAGAGGGAGGTGTGGGGCTGTAGGACGGAGGGTGACGGTGGGAGAGAGGGAGGTGTGGGGCTGTAGGACGGAGGGTGACGGTGGGAGAGAGGGAGGTGTGGGGCTGTAGGACGGAGGGTGACGGTGGGAGAGAGGGAGGTGTGGGGCTGTAGGACGGAGGGTGACGGTGGGAGAGAGGGAGGTGTGGGGCTGTAGGACGGAGGGTGACGGTGGGAGAGAGGGAGGTGTGGGGCTGTAGGACGGAGGGTGACGGTGGGAGAGAGGGAGGTGTGGGGCTGTAGGACGGAGGGTGACGGTGGGAGAGAGGGAGGTGTGGGGCTGTAGGACGGAGGGTGACGGTGGGAGAGAGGGAGGTGTGGGGCTGTAGGACGGAGGGTGACGGTGGGAGAGAGGGAGGTGTGGGGCTGTAGGACGGAGGGTGACGGTGGGAGAGAGGGAGGTGTGGGGCTGTAGGACGGAGGGTGACTGTGGGAGAGAGGGAGGTGTGGTGCTGTAGGACGGAGGGTGACTGTGGGAGAGAGGGAGGTGTGGGGCTGTAGGACGGAGGGTGACGGTGGGAGAGAGGGAGGTGTGGGGCTGTAGGACGGAGGGTGACGGTGGGAGAGAGGGAGGTGTGGGGCTGTAGGACGGAGGGTGACGGTGGGAGAGAGGGAGGTGTGGGGCTGTAGGACGGAGGGTGACTGTGGGAGAGAGGGAGGTGTGGTGCTGTAGGACGGAGGGTGACGGTGGGAGAGAGGGAGGTGTGGGGCTGTAGGACGGAGGGTGACGGTGGGAGAGAGGGAGGTGTGGGGCTGTAGGACGGAGGGTGACGGTGGGAGAGAGGGAGGTGTGGGGCTGTAGGACGGAGGGTGACGGTGGGAGAGAGGGAGGTGTGGGGCTGTAGGACGGAGGGTGACGGTGGGAGAGAGGGAGGTGTGGGGCTGTAGGACGGAGGGTGACGGTGGGAGAGAGGGAGGTGTGGTGCTGTAGGACGGAGGGTGACGGTGCTCTCCGTGGCCGGCAGCTCCTGAAGAGCGAGATGCGGAGGCTGGAGCGGAATCAGGAGCGGGAGAAGTCCGTGTCGAACCTGGAGTACCTGAAGAACGTGCTGCTGCGCTTCATCTTCCTCAAGTCCGGCAGCGAGAGGCAGGCCCTGCTGCCCGTCATCGACACCATGCTGCAGCTCGACCCCGAGGAGAGGAGCAGACTGGCAGCTATCGCTCAGGGTAACACCGCTCCCTCTCTCTCTCTCTCTCTCTCTCTCTCTCCATCTCTCACACATACTCTCTCTCTTTACTGCCCCCCTCCCCCTCCCTTTCCCTGTAACATTGCTGTTCCTAATTTTTTATCCTGCCTGCCTCCCCTTTGCAAAGCAGCGCAGCGATTACCTTTACCAATGAGATCATGTTTTTGCCTGTGTCTGTTTGTCCATCTATCAGTTTGTGCATCTGTCCGTGAAATACGATTATTGCCCCTGTGGATTTGCACATTACAGAAGAGTGGAGCATTGGCCCTTGGGGGAGGTTTGCGCTCTGTGAGTGCCGCTCTGGTTATCGCCTGTGGTAATGCTGCGTCCTCCCATTACAGGAGAAGAAGAGGTGGCGGCTGGTGCACGTGGCTCGGGCTGGACCTCCTACCTGCACAGCTGGTCAGGGATCCGATGAGAACATGCAGAACCGAGCCGTTCCAGGTCCACACAGGGTCCATTTACAGCAGAACTCCCCGAAACTCACCTCTGCTTTCTTAGCAAACCATAACACTGCAAGCCTTTGATTTTCTCCAAATCTATATTTTTGATAAGCCATATCTTTGTTTTTTTAAGAGGTGATTTGTATACTTTAGCATTGGTGAGCAGGCCTGAATCCACACGAGTGTATTTGTTTCTGTGACTTTGCGTCAGTTACTGATTCCCAGCCTTCAGCTTTGGCCAAGTCATGCACTGTTTTAATCTATTCTTGTTTTTCTTTGTTTAATACCAGCTACTCGCTGTAATTGTCAAATAATTCCATGTGATTTGAACATTTTGACAAACATGTCTTCTTGAGCCTTGGTCGGCATACTTGCACATGTATCCACTCCTGTTTCTCCAAGCACATCTTACTGTGGAGTTCAGTAGCAAATCACAGATCGGTTCAGAAATGTTTGGACTCTTAACCGCTGTGTAATTAAGCCATATGTGTTGGTGAAGACGTGCCAACAGCAGACAAAGGTGTGTCTTGTTGTTTAAATCCTCCTCAAGCCTGGTTTACCCTGACGGAATTGCTTAACGTGTAATTATGATGTCAGGTGTTCTTTCGTTGGCACTTGTTTATGAGTTTACTGTCGCGCTTGGGTACTCAATCTTATTCAGAAAGGGAGTGTGTGTGCGCCGGCTTTCATTTCAATCTCGCTGTTGTACACCTGATTCGATTAATCAAAGACTTTAGCAAAGACTCAAGTGGTTGATTCGCATAGAAAAAGGAGTATAACTGCACGGTTGGAGCAAAAGCCTGCACCCACACTGGCCCCTTCTAGGTAAGTTGGAGTACCCTGAATGTACTGTATTAGGTTGACTCAATACGCATGAATTAATCAAGATTAATGGAGCCATTATAAGTTGGGGTTGTGGAATAAATTGGCAACCTTGTAATATTAATCTTTTCCATGTATTAACATGAATATGGCAGAATAACCTCCAAGAGAATTTGTCCAAGACAGTCTATTGGTCGGAGCCTCGACATGTTATTTTTAAAACATATTAGCACTGCATATGGAAGTGCCCAGTTCTCGAAGCTAAAGTAAACTGCTCAGAGCAAGAATAAACTGACTTTAATTTAGTACCAGACCCAAACATCACCATTGTTGGAGTCCCAGTCAAGTTATGGCTGTGTAAATTGGGAGCCTGCTTTAAGTAATAAAGGCATATTAATCAAAGGCTGTGTTACTGAAGACTGGGAGTTGAATGTAAATTTTATTTAATACTTTTAAATTTAGGTTTAATTGTGCTTTTTATGTTGGGGTACTTTATTTTCACAAAAATTATTATTTTACTTCATTTTACACATTGGTGACCTTTGTTTTCATGTGTGTTTTAATGTTTTCATACCCCCAATAAGTTCAGCCAGCAGACGACTAAAATCAAGATTCGCTGCTGGTTTTGAAGGCGAAAAATGTTTGCTGAAGAGAACATCGAAAGTTAATGTAACTCGAAAAGTGCAATCCGTACCTGTTATAACTTGCCAGTGTATGAAATGTGAACTGAAAAATAAAATTTTTATTCCGTGTTATTGTCTGTGCAGTCATTGAATCATGACAGGAGCATTTCAGATGGTCTCGTTGGGCTCGCAACACCATCTGGCGAGCAAGGATTGAGATTTTGCTGGGCTTGAAAATTGATTCCTGAGCCTACTATGCCAAGAATAAATTAATAATTTTATCGCTATGTTTAGTTTCCTTTCTGTGATGCGGATGAAATTTTTAATCAGACTTAGGAGTTATTTTGCTTGTGAAAACTACCCAGCGACATTTTGAAGTGGAATATGAGTGGCTGCAGGACTAATGTCAACCAGTGTGGTTTAATCTCTTCAACCGAAGAGTCCTTGAATTTTCTGACGTATTTTCTGTGGAATGCCGTCAGAGGTAAAGAAGTCTCTTTTAATGCACAATTGTTCCTAACTTGTTCCCATTTAATATTGTCTTAATTAACAAGCAAAATACTTATTTACTATGTAATCAAGGCCGGTACATAAGCCTATAATAATGAGGAAATTATTCTTTAAAAAATGACTGGGAGTTTGCCAATTGGCTACACTGACAATGTAAATGCAACACGTAATATTGCAAGGATGGCTACAATACAAACAGTCCAAAACTTACCCTGCATTCCATCTCTGGTTTTAGCGTTTTCTCAAAGGTGCAATTTATTTTAAGATGAAATTTACTCAGTGTTCAAAAGAAAACATTTAAAATGGGACAGATCTTCGTAAGCATATCAATTAGGAACATAAGTGCAGAACAGCGTCACTTGTGAACCAAGCTTATAAATGTGTCATTTTATGAGCAACAGGAATTCAGAAAGAAAACAGAAATTCTTTGTAATGCAAGCTGACGCTTGCACGACCTTTGGCCACGATTTTGTCGTGGCAAGTCGTGCCATTTTGGGGCACGAACTGGGAGGCTCCCGCTCTGTTCACGACTAGTTCACGACGAGTTCATGAATAGTTCACGCATGCGTGCCCATCAGTGTCCACATTGACACGAACAGGCACGACGAGTTCACGCATAGTTTGCGCATAGTTTACGCACTTCCCGCATTGACACGACGAGTTTGCGCAATTCGGACGGTGTCGTGCCGACTTGGGCACGCCATATAAAAAGGGGGCCTCCCCAACCCCTGGTCATTTTTGGATTGGCTGTGGAAGAGACAACATGCTGAATCCAGAGACACAATCATTGCAGAGAAGAGAAGATGCCTGTACCTGGCAGCTGCTCCAGCCATTGTTGAAGAGCAGCAGAAAAGGCTGGAAGAGGCAGAAGAGCAAGAAAAGGCAACCCCACCTCGCTGGCGATCTCTGGAATGGCGAGCAGCTTCCAGGAAGCCCTATATATACCCCCGCACCGACGCGAGCGCCACTGTCGCGCAGTAGTCGTGAACTGCTCGTGCCATGTGCAAACTGTTCGTGCAGTGCATAAACTAGCCATGAACTGCTCGTGCCATCAATGCGTGAAGTACACGTGACCGTGTCAGTGGGAAGGCACGGCCACGCTGTGACGCGCGCCAATTCGTGTACATGTCGTGAACTACTTGAGAACTCGACGTGAGCTGTTAGTGAACTATTCGTGGCAGTTCGTGACAGTCGTGGCATGGCGCGCACTGCCACGCAGTGGCACGCATCCTCCCGCATCGTCCCGACGAGTTCACGAACAGTTTGCGCATAGTTCACGACCCGGTCGCGAAATTTTGTCGTGACCAAAATTTTTAACATTTTAAAATTCTCGTCCCGACATGGCATGCAGTCACGATGGGTTTACCCACACTTCACGCCAGTTTACGACTAGTTTGCGCACTGGCACGACTCGAGTCGTGCCAATGCGTGCCAGAGAATCGTGCAAGTGTCAGCCTTGCTTAAGACACTTATGGTTTATCTCCTCATTAATGTGGATAGGAAAATTTCTTGATACAATGAACAATAATGCCAACTAAGAACAGATTGGCCAGTCATTCTGATTTGTCTTTGCAAATCAGTGAATTAATGGTTGGCTGCTGATTAGACACGAAGAGGGGCAGTTACACAATTTGTCACACAATTATCACAGCCAAGATGAAATGATAATTAATTTACTAAGGCTTAAAACGGGAAACGTAATGTTGGTATAGTTATGGAATAACACCCTATCGATGATGAGACAAGGATCAACTGATACTAGAAAGATGGGGAAAGAAGGATACGCGAAGGGAAGCGATGGCGCATGATCTTAGGAAGACTAACTCATGAATAAAGTGGTTATGTTTGGGCACATATAGCTGGTAATTGAGCTGGTTCCCATGTATCGACCAGTGATTACACTGATGACAAATGCTGGAGGATGAATTCTGAATTGTATAGCGCCATATTAACTGCTTAAATTCAGCCAACTGCATGAGAAGTAATTGAAAAAAATGCTGTATTGTCCAGATGGATGAGGACTTGGGAGCATACTGCAAAAAAAACCAAAGATTTTTTTTAAAACCAAGAAGTGGAATGTTCTACCATAGAACGGCCAATCATATGACCTGAATCCAATTCAGCATGCATTTTACTTTCCTAAAGAATCACCTCAACAAGAAGGCAGGAACTGAAGACTGCTTCAGTGAAGGCAAGGCAGGCAATCACCAGGGGAGAAACCCCGTATCTGATGATGTCTGTGGGTTCCAGACTTCAGACTGTAATTTATGGTTGTCCAGAGGGTATTGAAAATGACAATTTAACTATTGATTATTGCAGTTTATCCAATTGTTTTTGAGCCACTGAAACTGAGGGGACTGGCATAAAATGTGTGTAATTCATACCCAGTACAGACAACATTTTTATAAAAATTCATAAATTGAAGTTGACATTCTGCACCTCTGCTTTTTGAGATGAGGTTACTGAAGGTTATTATACCTCCAACACGGTTCACTTCAATCTCATAGAAGGTATAAATCAAGTACGGAGGCCACATTTTCTGAATACTGCGGTTCATTTAAACCAAATATTTTCAAAGCAAAAACAGAATACACAACTGTGAAATGAGTTTAGAATTGCCCTTAAGGTAAGAATGTGTGCATTTATCAAGCCTTCCATGGAATCCGTGACGATGTTCCATGAAACAAGTGCGAAAATTGACCAAACATAGGCTCCACCCATTCATGCTACTGATCTCACATTACATCCTGCGTGTAAGTGCCCACAGCCTACAGAAAGTGCATTGCCCACCAGTCGCTGGTATTTGTTGACCACTTGCTGAGGGTCAGCTTACTGAACTGTTTTAGTGGGGGATACTATATTCTCTTACAAATATGTATTATTATTATTATAATTATTATTATTAATGCAATAAATACAAGCATGAAAATATTGGTTTTCTTGGGGGGTGGGCAGATTTTTTTTTTTCATTTTTATTTTATATGGACAGCTTGGAGCACAAAAGTGTTATGTACATTTTTTTGGTGGAATATTTTGTTGGTCTTTTTTCGTCAAATTATTGAAATTATACTGAAATTATACAAAATTATACTGACCTGAAACATGATTATTAAACACAGTTGCCTGCCGAGAAACAAGTAAGTTGGATGCAAATCATATTTTTCACATTGTTTCAAAGTTTTGCATTGCTTTTTCTCAAAACTTAAAAAAATGCACTTTACCTTTTTTGTGCTCCAAGCAGTCGATATGTCCACACATTCTGCAACACTGACATTAATGCTAGTTCGATTACGTCATTATCGTTACTCCTTGGGGTGTAATACTAGAGTGCGCTGTTGCAGCTCTGTACGGGAATTCCACGGAAGGAGCATAGCTTTCCTTATAAGGAATACACCCGCATGAGAAACCATAACAGTCTCCAAGTGTTTTAGATATACTTTTCCATAACAGGTTCATTATCTACTATGCTTGCCGAATGAGCATCTACATGATGCCTCTGTAATATGACATTATCATGACCTAATCAAAACGCATTACAGACACACTTGAAAAGTACAGCTCTCGAAATATCTCGCTACAGAATTATTAAATTATTGATGAAAAAGCTTTTGATCGACAACGGACATTCAAGCATGAAGAAGTTCTCTGTGAAGCTCAAATGTACAATTTCCCTTAACCACTGAATTTCTGAAGAGATCCGCCAAATCCTAACTTTTTATCTGATTTTATCCGATTCCTAAAATAAGGGACTGACATTAAGGCAAAATGCAAAATATATCGTTACGATGTTTGATGTAAAAAACAAAATACATGCTGATTATGTGATACATACCCTTAGCTACTATAATTGCCTTATCTCTATTGTTGCAACTGTGACTTATTGTTTCAACAAGAAAGAAGCACGCTGCAGCGATCGATTCTATTTAAGTCACCCTTCGTTCGGTTGTGGCAATAGTTTACTTACACTCCCTGGTGTAGAATGCCAGCGCAAGGGTGTCTCCGGGTCCCTTGTTGTGCAGTGGGCAGGACGCAACGTTAGCAAATTTAGCCTGTTAGCTGGCTACCGAGGAAAGAGAGGCGAGGCAGGCAACTTCGCCATTACTTTAGGAGATTCTCAAGAATTTTTTTTTTCCCCACAAAAAAGACAACACCCAAAAAGTTTCCGACATTGCGGTGTAAAAGGGGATGCTGGGGGTAGCAGAAATGACCGGCAGGTAAGTGCTTGACGTTACAGTAAAACGCATAATGTCAGCTTGCAGGCTAATAGTTTATGGCTTTGATGTATTGCTGCCTGACCTCATTCATAGAAACAATGTTTCTCATTGATGTTCAGGGAGCGGATGGTCTGATCGCTGCCTGCTTCCATTGACCGTTTAATCTCCGGGCAGAGATGGACATGCCACCGTGCATCGACTAATCCTTTTTATTCACGGGTTTGGTAAAGATGTGATGAATATTGCAGTTGCCTGAGGCCAGTCAGTCTTGGCCATCTCCTGTATATTGCCCAGCTAATATTAGCCCTATGGCTAAAAAGATAGCTTGCTAGTTCGCTAAGATTATTCGTGACGTTTATTCTTGCTGCTTGACTTGACATTTGCCCGATAACCTGCCCAATAAGTTCTGAAAAGTGAAAGGGAAAAAGAATAGATCATTGATTAAAAGAAAATACTCGCAGTTTGTTCATGCTTCTTCTGTTGCAAAGAGTGAGTGAAAAACTGAGAGGCGGCTGTACCGCGCCCATGGTTGGGATCCTTCAGTTCCTCTGCGAGTAACGCTTTGATTGAACTTGAATGCTTAAGCCGCTTTCACACTGGACGCGAAACCGATTTTACGCACGACAGATTACATTCACAATCAATGCATAGACACCAAAAACCAAAATTGGTTTCGCTTCCGGTGTGAAAGCAGCTTTAGTGGAGAGCCCCAGCGTGAGTGTTACTGTAGTATCCTATATAACATTAACGTGAGGAGATACTCTAGCGGGAGTGCAGCAACCGATTACAAATAAACCGTGTGATATTTATGGATGATCATACCTTTAATGTATGCGAAAATCCATGAGGGAAATTTCTTGGCACTTGCTAAGGACTCCATGTATAGCGGGACGAGCCAGTGAAAGTAAACACATGAAAGGAATCGTACAGATTGCTTATGCTGCAAATCGACTGTGCAACATTTTCTGGTTGCAATTGAATTTGATATTGGTCTGGTTTGTCGGGTGGAAAAATTGGGCGTTTACTAAAAACAAATGTCCAAACTTCATGTTTTGTGCCAAACCCTTGACAAGTATTATTCAGGTATTCTGGGCACTTGCACCATGTTGAATTTTCTTCATTTGTAAGATCTGAGGCGTTGTCCCATTTTGTAGAAATGAACAGGCTCAAAATTGCTGAGTTATGTTTGATTGAAACACAAGTTTTATGACACATTCATTCTGTCTGGACTGTCTAATCCTAAATGTCATGAGGCTTTTCACCTCTGATGTGCTCCAAAGATTGCAGTCCTGTTTGTGGTTGGCACCTTTTAGTCATCCACAAACTGCCTGGATCTGTTCAAACAGTGAGACACTGGCGAGATCTGACTGCTTGTTCCAGCTTCACAGCATACAGGGCTTTTCCTGTTGTTCTCGCAAACATATTCTGGTACACACAGTGGTGTCACAGTCCTGACAGCTTGTAAGCCTGGTGACCCCCGACCTTTTGGGGCAGTTGTAAGTGGTAGGGAATGAAGCTGAGTTTTCCTCTGGGTTTAACACATTTACTGACACCGTGGTGCCAGACCTACAGTGCAGATGGCTGTAAACCCACTAAGGGGACAGAATTGGTGTTTGTTGTCTTTGAGGCTCATCTGTGGGTCAGTGGAGTGATTATCATTGCTCGAAGTCTGATAGCATTCCCACGTAGCTGAGTCGCTAACTTCAGTCACAATATCATGCCTTTGCTCTTTAAATTACAAGTCTTCAGAATGCGGTGGTGTAGTGCTTATTTTGGTTTTGGGTGCTTGTTGCTGGAATGCTATGGAGCCGCTGAAAAATAACTGGCCACAGTGAAGGCACAACTTTACAACCACTGGTGATGAATTGTGTAGGGTCATTCCATATCAAGTGGGCCAAATTTCCAGATGTTCTGGTTCTGACCCACTCAAAAAAATCTGGCAAAAATATGTACTACAACAGATTTTTTGAGGGTGTCAAGTTTAGACCACTGGTCCAGCTGAGATGGAATGACCCCTTAGTCATTTTGCATTGTTAAATTATTTTTCGGCTTAATTGGTATCCGAGTTGCTCTGTTGTGTTTTTAACCTCATGCAGAAAAGGCCAGTGTGGGTTCAGGCTGTCATTCCAGCCAACCAGTTACATGCCCTCTATGACTAATCCAGGTCTTTATCAATGGTCATAGGGCAGGAATCATGAAATCACAGTCTTCGAGAGCAGAGAAATGCTATTTTCCCTCCCTCGCTTTACCTGGCTGTTGGGTGTATGGACAGTCTGGCCAATCAGAAGCAATTATTGCTCAGTTAATTTTTATTTACCTTGGAGAAAGAAAAAAAAAAACAGAACTTGATGTTGATTTGAGGTTTTTATTAAGTGATGCCTGCCTGAGGGATTGATTATTGGAGTATGGTGTGTAACTTCTTGGCTGGAACGAATCTGCACCCACACAAGCCTTATCTCTCTGCTGAGAGACCCTGCTCTAATGAGCTCACGCAATTTAAATTTGCTTCCATCATTTTTCCTGCAGTATTTTGTTAAAGTCCATGGTAATTGTCATTGGACTGTGTAATTGTGACCGTAGATGGCAACAGCAGAGAAACTTTCTTCAGGAAAACATACTACATCATTAGCAATTTCATTGCCTTATGTCTTGTGGACTCATTTCATTGAGTCAAAAATAGGATGTAGGGGCTGATATTGTGTTTCTTGCCTGTAATTGTCATGGACTGAACTCCCTAAAAAATTACTATGCCGCATCTGCTGGTTTCTGAAGGGATTACTCCTTGTGGGCAATTCCAGTATTACTGACGTTACATTTACTGCATTAGGCTATGGTATAAAATTATTTCACGACTGATTCATTGGACAGAACTTCTATATTGTGGCAACCTAATCAACTGTACTAGAGAACCTGGAATGAACCCCTTAATGGTTATTCTGGCAGACTGGATTTTTCAAGCATTACTCACGTTACTCAGAAGTAACATGGCTTTTTTTCCCACTTAAGTTTGGTCCAGTCTTCTTGATCAATCATGCATTACAGAATAAATTGGATTATATATGTTTGAACCTTTATTACTGAAAATTCTAACACAACCAGGATTTCAACTTGATGCAACAGTAATTTTCTGCAACGGGCCCTTCAAACAAAAAAGTCCTGTTACTTGCGTAATGTTACTCACGTTGCAAGTAGGTTTTAAGTATTTGGAGACTATTCCTGTAGCTCGGTTTAACTGTGCATGTAAACGTAATGACTGTTTCAGCCATTTCTATTCAAGAGGCCTTCATGATTTCCTAATTCTAAGGCCACAATCTGTAAGTCCATCCTCTCAACCCCCCCCTCACCACCGCACACACACACACACACACACACACACACACACACACACACACACGTGTGGCCCTTAGTTTCTTAGAACAAGCAGTAACTTTTTTTCAGAATTCAACCAATCAAGTTGTCTCTTCACTACTTCAGTCTGTGTATGATGTCGAACTTTTATTTAAAATGCTTACAAAAAAATTGGTTTGCCTCACACCTTCAATTTCTTCTGAACCATACACCTGGATATACTAGTAATACAGCCATACATAAATTGTATTGCTGTTTCATGTTTGAATTTTCGGTGGTTATGTTACACTTCAGCTGGAATTGCCCTTGTGGAAATGGCTAGTGCAGGTGGGAGTGAAGATTGGACCATTGGTTTGGAACACTGGATTACTGCACTGAAATCCCTATAGGGGGCGCTGCTGGTATATCAAGGTCATGTCTCAGCAGGTTCATCTACTGTTACTTATGGTACACCTGATCTTCCAGGGTCCCACCCACAGATATATAAGATATATATATCTTATATCTCTGTGGTCCCACCACACGTATGTCCCGGTGGTGAACTCAGTAGTTTGGCCATGTCCCAGCTACACCCCCCCCCCCCACCCCCCACTGGTGTGCAAAAGGGGCAGGTCCTTATTGGGACGGGCATGTTGCAATCCAACAGCACTGTGGTCCCACAGGACAATTCTGGCTTTGTTCAACCCCTGGCATGTAAATGAAAAAATGCAAGTGAATCTACATCCAAACACTAAATTTCCTGTATTGATGCCGTCTGTCGGCCCACACAGTCCAAATGCTTCATCCAAAGTTAGGCTGGCCATCTCTGGGCCTGGGCTCCCACTGAGCTGTAGAGGTATGTTTATTATTTATATGTTTTGATTCTTAGCTGCCGCGCAGCTAAAATGGACAGAGTCCCAGAGGTGCATTTCGAATTCACTTAATGCTTCTTTTGGTCTGGATCCATGAGGGAGAAAATGGCTCTCCAGTGTATCGATGGCATCCCCACTACCAAACAAAGGCCCAGGGCAGGCCCATAAAAGGCTGCTACTAGTACAGTGTCTTCAAACATATGACTGTGCAAACTGTTTGCCTTCACTTACCCTTACTATACTCAACTAAAAACTAAAGCACCGCTGAATCTTCTCACGATTATTTTCTCTTGTTCTGAGCTCACCAAGATGCTGTCAAGATGTGGTGAGAACAAGTGGTTTTCACACAAGATTTTGAAATGACTTTTGACTTTATCTGATGTTTTGATTTAATGGTCAGAACGTGGTGTGATTCTCCTTCCCCCGTGTGGATACCCTGTTTGGGGGTAATTAAGTCGTCTGATCAAATGTTTTGATGTAGTTTGTGTCTTGGATTAACGCCAATGACATAAACAACACCTGAGATTTACCTTCAGTTTGTACATTTCACTTTCTCAGGATAAAAGTCTGTATTCCTTAACTTTTTTTGTTGAGTATATAACCTGCCCAGCAAGACCTCCATGTTTGCGATGTACCAGCTGTTGTTCAGCTTGGCTTCTCCCATCTTGCTGAAACGCATTTGAAATGAGAATCTGACTGTGGCAGACGTTGCATTAGGGTTTTCTCTCCTGGCTCTGACTTCATTACCACCCTGCAGATGTGTGTCTTCAGCTGTCAGTGAGTGTTTATCTGACGCTGAGGGCCCAACCTGCATTTTTGCTGTGACTCTTAATCTGTAGAGTGAGAAAAAGACTGCATATATTTTACCCAGAAGTCTGTGCTCCTTTTTTCTGGAGTTTGTTGTTACTCTTTACCCACGCCCGACGAGGCGGCATGGGTGTACAGTTTAGCTCTGTCTGTCTGTCTGTCTGTCTGTCTGTCTGTCTGTCTGCGCAACAGCTCAGCCACCACTGAAGCTAGGGTGACCAAACTTTGTGGGTTAGATGATCCTAGGGTACCCTGTCCAAATTTGCATTTTGAGGCCGAAAGGTCAAAGGTCAAGGTCAACAAGAGGCGTGGGTTAGCATCTCTATAGAGTGTGCATCATCTAGTTGTTTATTGAGTGCTTTTAGCAATTGCAGTCATACAACTCACTCACACTGCACTGTTGTAAAGTGTGCATGTGTGTATACTGTATGTTTCCGTATGTGTGTGTGTGCGCGCGTGTGTGTGTGTGTGTGTGTGCGTAAATATGTGTGTGTGTGTGTGTGTATATGTTTCCACTCGTGAAGCGGGGAGGATGTTTTCTTTAATTGAGCATGTCGGGCTCTGCGCTCCAGGGGTCTGCTGTCGCTGCTACACCCAGAGCAGGAATGAGAGTCTGGGGTTCAGTGCAGGAAATGCAACCATAAATCTGTCCCCGAGCCCTGGAGCGCAGTGCTGCTGAATGTGAACTGTCACCCTTACATACCGGAGACCAGGAGGAGTCCTGCTGCAGTTTACTCTGACTACTGGTCAAGTTTCTCAAGAATGTTCCTCCATCCACATATATTGCAAAAATCTATGTTTACAAAAATCAATGACTAAGTTATGATAGAACATAGTGCAGCCCAGCTGTGGCTTATTTGGTGATTCATATATATATATTTTTTTTTCCCAGAGAATCTCAGTCTGGTTGAGTCACTGAATGAGCTCTAGGATCTGGACTGTGCCATGTACACGCAGAAGGTTCGCAGAGGAGGGGGTAGTGCTAGTTGATATTGCCCAGCTTACCTCTTGAACCCGAGTCTGGATGAAGAGCTGCATTGGAGGAAACAAAAAACCTGGTGGTGCAGATATGAAGGCTTTGCCTTGGCCTGGATGTGAACTACATGGAATAATTAGCATTTCCTCACGCTAATCTGGAGGAGGTGACAGTACTACCATAGAATTAGCGGTAGGTCTTCAGAATGTTGCGTGTAGCTGCAGTTTGGTAGTTCAGTACATCTCACTGCACAGAAATTTGAATCAAAGGATCATTTTGTGGAATTTTGATTGGACGGATGAGGTGATGGTATCGAATCACCTGCTCAGCACGTTTCCACATGCCGTGGAAGTATGCGGACGAGCAATCAGCTTCGCAATAAACAGCTTAAAGGATTCGTCTGACACCGCGCTCGAAGGCCAGAGACGGTCTGCAGGGAGATCTGGATCTTTCAGCGAAACGTACAGCGAGCTCATCGTAAAGGACCAGTCAGCAGTCACTTTCTCCGGGGGTGAGGGCTTTTGTTTTGCGTACAGTGCAATTTGTTCATGTATATTGGCTTGATTTGCTTTATAATGTTATGTAACAGCAGTGCTACAATAGCGGTACTCCAGTGGTTTAGTACGACATCTCCTGCATGGTGATCATGCAGTCAGGTTTTAACTGAAGCACAAAGCTTGTCGTTTGCATGGTTTGCATACAGTCTTTCCTTCTGTTCTGTTATTGTTAGTAAAGTATGATGAACTACCGTCATTGAGCGTTTTATGCATAATTGCAGAAATTAGTGAAGTGCTCTTTTGAAATATTTCACAAAGATTGCAGCAGATCTTTTTTTTCATGGTTATATTTTCGCGGAAAGTCCCCCACCCAGCTCTATCGCCAGAGATTACAGAGTCTTGTGGGTTCAGTGCTGGGTTTTTGGAGTTATACTGTATCAGCCTGTCCTGATTGGCTGTGCATTTCCAGTGAACTATCGGCCTGTTGCTCAGGAAGTCTGTGCAGTGCAGTGTGTGCATTATCTCTTTATCAAGGGCTGTACAGTGAGTGAGGTTCTTTTCCCTGAGATTCAACACCGAATCTCTAAGGGCTGTGGTTGGAGCCACCCTCTCATTGTGCCATCAGTTATAGTTATTGCTTTGGCCCTGATGATGGTATCATAGTTATAATCTGCCACTGGAGGTCCCATCCGAAGCTGAACTGCAGTGCTGCCATGGTAACCACCCTGCTTAACCCTTTTGCATCCCCATTGAGAAAATTCTGTATTATGCTAATTAAGTCCCGCAGGAACACAGATTTTTCTTTGTTCATCAATTGCCTTGGGGTCCTCAGTCTTCTCCAGGAAGGGCAGCTGTGGGTGTAGGGTGTCATTCCAGTAAGGAGTCACGCATCGGATTCTACTAATCAAGGTCTGCAGCAAAGATTCAAATTCAAATTGATCATGTATCTCTGAATATTTGCTCTGGATATGTAAAATCTGCTACATTTTGCTGTGGGTCGCATGTCAGAAACTGGTGGTAAAAAGTGTTGCAGGGTCAAAATTGACCATTTCCCAATATTTTGTACATGGATTGTGGGGCAACAAAGCTAACAGAAGCAACAGTTGAATCTATGCGAATGATTCTATTTTCTGCAATAGGTGGCGCCAAACATCCAAACTTAAATAGAAAATGCATTGTGTCACTAACACGTTTTTACCGTTTTCTCCGTTCGGCCTCAAAATTTTTAGAATGGCACAGCTTGGCCATTTGTTCATCAATTAAGAAGCTTTTTTTTACAGAATGATCAGGAGAAATAGATCCTTCAGGGAAAACCAATGCAAAACAGACATAAAAACAGCAAGGCCCTCAAACATTGGCCCTATCTGGACCCTAAAATTTTTGTCCGACGACATCAGGTTCCTGAGCCACAACATTCAAAGTCATGCCATTTGACCTAATACAGAATATTTGTTGTCCCCGGCCTCAAAACCTTCTATTTCTACTTAATTTCAACTGTTTCCATGATCAAACATTCATCAAAAATAGAATATCTTCATGGTCCTGGGTTTTCAGCAGGAAAGAACCAGGGTGACTCTCTTCCGGGATCAAGTCAATTCCAACATACAGAACACAAGCTGCTGGGAGAGTTCCTTGCATGAAGATTCATTCCAGTACATTGCTCCCTGGATACCCACATGGCTTCAAGATGCTTGGAAAAGCAACTGTTAAATTCTGGTTTTCTCTTATTTTTGATGATTTTAACAGCATCTCTGAACTTCATATTGAAAAGAAAACAAAAAAAAATACTCGCATTCATCTGTGCTTCACTCGAAAAACCAAAAAAACATAAACTCCTCAAGGACAAAATGGCCTCTTTTGTTTCACACCATAACCTTGACCTTCAATTGGCCTAATTGGCAACAGTGGGGACATCATTTAGCCAATTAGGGAACTAGAAGTTGATTTCAAAGAAAAAGAAATGGACATGTCATTGTAGTTTACCATTTACTCATTTCACTCCACCTCCCTCCACCGCCGCTGCATTCTGCCGCGAGGTGGTGCAGCTATGACTTCACTTTGTTTTAACCCTCTAGCCTCCACTAGGGGCCAGTGACAGATGAGCATTGTCTATAATCTTGAGGAAGACTCACAAAGGAAGAAAATGACCCCTCATTTGATGAAATCGACCAACTGTAAAATACAGAAAATTTGTAGTGCTGTTACCGTAGATACCAAGTCTTCGGAGCCTGTATCAAAAATGTGAAGCACTTCCTAACGGAGCTCCGTGTCGAAGCTTGTATCGTCTCGGCGAAATGACGTCAGTCAGTCAGTCAGTCGACTATAAAATGCCCCAGTTCTCTTCTGCAGCTCGTGTGTTGTTGTCAGTAGGCTAGTTGAAGTTTGTTCGTGTGGGCTGCGATTTTGTGCGGTGTGCGAGTTTTTTGTTGCGTGCGATGGAGCCAGCAAGAAGGAGAAAGTGGTTTCCCGTTCGGGAATACTTTGATTTGATTTCACCGAATAAGGTCGCTTAGTGAGGCTATTAGGCCAATTTGTTCGAGTATTATGTGATGTCATATTTTCAAACCTTTTCAAATAGTTTCCAATACATAATAAATTCCCTTAATTTGATAGTGCTTCATTTTATTATTAGAGGAAACGCTTATTATTTTTGAACAAAAATTCAAAGCTCTTTGTTTCGCATGCACATTCACTGGCCTCTGTCCTGTCCCCGAAAGTATCTTTAGTTTCGTTATGACATAACATGTGGTCAAAATACTTCATTTTATTTTGCATTTATTGATTCTGCCACTTTCGTGATCAAGGCTTATGCTCGCCTACCATTTCCTACATAGCGCAATTCGTATGTGTTTTTATTAACCAATAGGGGTCTCTAGAGTGCATTCGAAACCTCAAGAAATGAACCCCACTTCAACATATCTGGCTGGAAAGCTTCAACGCTTCATGAAGCTTCATCTCACCAGCACTAAAAATTTGTATTTTATCTGGAAATTGAGGGTGGAGCACAACGAATGCAGCAAATCCTGAACTCCAGTTTGTGACATGCGCCCTGTGAATAAATGCATCTGACTTGGGCTGAAGTGTATAAACATTGTTTAATTTTCTATTCCATACCATGAAATGCTATGGTTGGCTCAGAATTTAATTAAAACTTTCAGCATATCTGATATCTGGTCTTTATTAACTTGGGCCGAGCAGCCATGTTTGGATTTTATAAAGCTGGGTGTGTTTGGCCGTACTTCTGCCTGTTCATACAGATGATATCTACACTGCCGTTTCCCTTATGACAAAGTTCACATTACAGTCCAATTACACCTGTAAAAACTGCTTTTAGTATAATGTGAAACTGTGTGTGTGTGTGTGTGTGTGTGTGTGTGTGCGCGTGTGCGTGTGCGTGTGCGTGTGCCATATTTTATCTCTGAAATGGGGCATGTAAGATTTGTGCAGTGATGAGCTGAGCTAAAATGTTTTGAGGTGAGATGTTGGAGCAGGAGTCTGTGTGCTGAAAGAATAATGGCTTGCGTATAGACCAGTTCGGTTTAAGGCCGGTAGTCCGCGCGCACACATGCCTAATATAGCTGATGTGGGGCAAAAGGAAATATATTGGCTATTTGTTGTGTAGAGAGGCGCATAAACCGGAATCATAAAGATGGGACATAAGGTTTTTCGTGTTCCCGTGGCAAGATACAAGGACAGGCGTGGATACCAGCTATAAATCGGAAGAACTTTGTGCCGAATGATCACACTAGAGTCTGCAGTACTCATTTTATCAGGGCTGGCCCGACTTCGTTGACCCAAGTAATGTTGGCTTCGCTCTGTGTTTCCCTACAAGTGAAAGGATCTCACACTGACGCAAGCTAAAAGGAAAGGGCGATCTGATCGGAGAAATATAGTTAAGGTACTGGTTGATATTATAAGTTATTTAAGCTGGCCCACTAATCGTCAAATAATTGTTTAATCTTGTGTTATTTCAAGGTATTATTGTTTTGCAGCGTCCAGTTTTTGTATCCACTAAAACTGTAAAAGGGACTGGATTTGTTCGATCCTATAGGCTATATACGACTTTAAGTAGATGTAAATGGTGTAAATGTAAATAGATGGGTCCCACGCCTTAAGTCAGCTAAAGGCTACAGTGTTCTTGCGACACATTCGCATTGTTCAAAACAACCGGCCTGCACACATGATCCTACTCGTCTCTTAACATGGATAAGTGCGCAAGTTCACAAGTAAAATGCAAGGCCATGTCATTACTGTTAGAACGCCACACATTTGAATTTGGATTTTCATCTGTACTGAAAATAACAATGTCAAGGTCTTGCCTTGACAGTATCTCGCTGATATAGTCTCTTAAGTCTCTGTTGCGCTGAAGAAGTCAATGCTTTCAGTTTGTGGGAGACAACTAATAGAGCTTAGTCTAGCTATATAGTCAGGGAGAAAAGAATTTCGGATCCAGCCTCCACTTTTTTCCGGCTTTATATTTGCCAGAACGATTTTGAAAGGGGGCACCAATATGTTTTACTGGAGCTTTCTCAGTGAAAAAGAGGGTTTAAAATTAACATTAATATTTAATATTGCGAATGCATATGCTGCGCCTGCCCGACCAACCCAGTGTGTCATTAGTCACGTGACCGCTGCCGTTAACAACATGCAAGTAACATAGCAGCACTTAAACTAAAATCTAAATTCCTTTAACTGGATGTATGCTTGACGTGTTTTCATATGATAATGTTTCTCTAGGTACCCAAACTTCAATCGATATTTGGAGTAGGTTGAATACAGAATTCTTATTCTCGCCATCCAGACACAAAATGCAGACGGCACACCCTAGAATGTTTCCGAACGAAAGATATTCCTGTTTATAGTCCGAATCCACACTGTAAACAGCCTTTTACCACGGAGAAAGTAAAATAACATATAATTCCGCGCCTTTTAAATAGGATTTGTGCATCTTCTGCCCCACTGCGTCTTCCAAATCTCGCTTTTTCACGTCCTTAAACCGAAAGGGTCTATTACTACTATCCTAAGGTTAAAGTAGAGATTTCTGAGCTCTCGTTCAGAATGTTTTATTATTGCTTAAAATTGGAAGGCTGGCTGTCTCCCTCTGGTGGCAGGAGGATAACAGAAGCCGCAAAGGGTCGGGAGGGTCTTGAGAAACAGGATGTTGACGTCATCTCTAACTTGACGGGATACACTCAGTGCAAATGAGGTTTTTCATTGCTTTGTCTGCTCTGTAATGCCTGAGGATTTACTCCATTTTGGTTTTGGACTTATTCCGGCATCATTAACACTGCACAAATGAAACTGCAGCTTGTGGTCTTCGCGGTTATTAGACAGGAGAGAGGATTGACATGAGGCTTTCTGTGGCACTGTCAAGTAACTGAACCCGTCTCACTGGAACAGTTTAGGGCTCTTCAGACTCCTTTCCCGACCGAGCGGTGTGGCTCTAGATCTAATTTCACACTTAGTTGCTTATGTTCTGTGATTTGGCCACTGCCTGTAGCCCTCGGCTCTTTCCCTCTCTGAGATTCTAGGAAAAAATTCTGAAGGTGGGTGGATGTCTGTTCCGAGAGGCACATGACAAGGCTTTTGGAAGAGCTGAATTCAGTCTGTAAACTGGAACACATGAGTAAATGAATCGTACTCTACTCTCCAAGAAGGAAGTCAAATGGAGTTTTATTGAGTGAGAGGAGCGGACTGAAAAGGAGCACTGTTACTCCCTCTCATGGACTCTTCCTCTGATTGGTTAACCATCCTGGGAGTTTTGTTCTCTTTTTGAAACCACGCCCACTTTGACCTGCCCCTGCTCTGTGTCCGGATGTGCTGCTCGCTGCATACTATTTCTGGAGGATGTTTCGCGGAAGTGTGTGTGCAGCAGGACTTTGTTCAGTTCTGTGAAGCTGGTTCAGCATGTCTGCGCTGTGGCTCTGGTGCAGATTTAGACTGGTGAAAGGGTTAATTTGTTCACATCCAGAGTACAGACTGCAGAGGATTTCTCTTTTGTAATGGCCCTCAGTGTTTGAGCGAAGGAAATTGCTTTATGCAGAGAAATTAAACCGGTGAAAAGGCATTATGAGTGAGGACAGATTTCTATTAAGCGACAGTTTAAGTTAGTGCTTCAGGAGATCATTTTGTTTTAAAAATGGTTTTGACAAAATTGTTTCCAAGGATTGGTCTTCTAAGTTAACTCTAATTGAGAATATTTAGCTGAGCTGAACTTGTCTAGTTATAAATTATGAAGTTTTCTCCTTCCTTCACAATTCAAATAATGGTTCTCTTTGTACAGTCTCGAGGGTAAAATTTTGATGGTCTCATGCAAGAAGGGCGTAACTGACACTTCAGTTAAAAATGACCTTTTTTGGTTGTTTAAAAATAACTGGGACTAGCCCATCTCCTGACCAAGTCTGGAGTCTCAATTCCTGTCCTAAAGGGGTTAAAATGCCTTTTTAAAAAGTTTATCTCCAGGCAATTTTTTTAACAGGTGATGCTGTGGCAGTTTTTGGACTCCCCTATAAAATGTGTAAAATGTCATTTATGCTCTTCTTGCATTGGGTCTTCAATTTATCCAATGAATATCTAAGACAGAAGAACAAACTAGGAAGTAAGATGCAACAGGAAATGTTGTTTGATGCTTGAGTTTCGGAGCGTTCCGCAGTAGGACTACCCCTCTATTCGTGGCGAGATCTGGCTGTGTTCTCTGGCATAGGCTAACGAGGACTTGCAAACATCCGCTCACTACACGCTGCTGACCGTTCATCCCTCCGATAATGATGACTACGGACCTCTCCCTGTCACTTTCAGGAAGTGGTTAGGCTTCGTTACAGCAGCTGACATATCTGTCTTGCACCCAGAAGAAGTGTCCAAAAGTGACAACATTATTTTCAGAAGCTCTGTACCATAGCAAGACTGACAGCCACATCCCTCTCCAGACTGGTACGTAGAGTTAGCGTAATATTTTTGTGAGCATCTCTTAGGTGTGTGAGTGGTTAATGGCATTGCATCGTGACTGAAGGGGTTGTGTGTATTTATTTTAAGGAAATGGAAGACCTTTCATGTCAGTGGCAGAAAAAAGCTGAACATTTTTTTTTTTTCTTGTCAGTGTGCCTCTGTTAGTATTGTCTTACGATTGGACTTTTGTGGTTTCAGACAGTGATAGGCCGTAATAAGTTTTCAATGCCTGCATGCTTCCATTGCTCAGGATGTGTTCACCATGTCACCATTACAATGCAAACACTCATGCTCTTGTGCATGGAAATGACACGAGAAGAATAGTTTTAGAGGAATGCTGCTAAATGATTTTTATTTTCCATTTTTGGAATTAATTTACTAAGCTCACATCTCATGAGCACTTAAATGATGAGCAGCCTGATGCTTCGGTAGGAAGTGAAACTTTCAGGGCAGTCTTGTATGCCAAACAGCGTCAGGAAGATGTTTTATTTGTGGTTTTTAAACCTCCCACTTAGTTCAACTAATTGTGTTATTCAGCACTCGGGCTTCATACTTGCATAGCAATGGAAGGAAGGGGTAAACGATGGGATCTCTGAGCGTGCAGTATCCCGCTTTTGGAGAGTTATGGTCTCGTTGAGTCCTGGGTTTGAAATGCTGGCACTTGAAGGTTATATATTCTCTCTCTCTCTCTCTCTCTCTCTCTCTCTTTTTTTTTTTAGGGTGGGTTGGGGGTGTAAAAATTTAAAACATAATTTATATATGACCATATTTGACTTAACATTGCGACCCTGAGAATGATTTGAGCCTGAGTGGGTAGCCCTGGGTGAGAGATGCTTTAAAACCACTATTCTTAACAAGTAGGAAATCAGCCATTGTTCAGTGTAGTTCATTGATTTTCAGCAATGGAAAAAAAACACCCACCCACCTTTATCATCTCTTACCGAAGCTTTTGTGTTTATGATGCACATGACAGGAATTGATTGCGTCCTGGTGTTTACTGATTTGAGCCCAAATCCAAAGTCCAGCCGACACTGGGGACCGCAGTTGCTTCCCACAAATACTCTGACAGAAGTGTGGCAGTGACGTAAGGTAACGAGCATGAGCAGCAGCTGAGGCCATGGTTACTGTAGCCGGCAGAATCACACAGTTTAGTCTGTAATTATAAACCGTTTATACTGGCATGAGCTTGTGGTCAGCTGCTGATTTGATGAAGATGATGCACTAGTTCACTTTCTGGGGTTATTTACCTTTGGGGCCGCAACTTATCTGTAGAATTTGCTCTGGACTCGCAGTCTATGAATTTTGTTTTGTTGCTGCTAACCCCGGAACGCTTCCTGCCCATCTCCGTATAACTGGCATGTCGTCAGCATTTGGTAACATTCACTAAAGCTGAAGCAACTTGAAATGCGTCAGAACTGAACTATCCACAGTTCTGTTCAGCACTGGGGCTATGAGTATCGTTGTTGTTTTCTACATCCTCTGAAATGACTTATTAACGGTAAGACTGGAATTACAATTGGCGTGGCATACAGGACCTGAGGGGACCGCGGGAGGCGGATTGAGGCTGCACGCTGTGAGCAAGGCTGAAATACCACTTTTGTCCACTAAGTGGCACCACGTATATTCTATTCGGGCTTTTCGGGCGCTCAGTGGTCCGCCTGCTTTTCCTGGTGACTGTTTCCTAGGATAACCCCTGGCAGCAGTCATTGAATCTTATCACTGGAGACAGTCTTGAAATATCTCAAACGCTCAGCTAAATTATTTCAGTCATGTTTGTGCAGTGAATGCCTGAATGATTACCTATTTGAAAGGCTGTACTCACTGAAAGAACGTTTTTTACGTGATCCATACAAAACCAAAGGGGAAAAAAAAAAACGTTGAGTCTCTCTTTTTATTTCTTTGCCAGTTTTTATGAATTCAGCTAAAATATTTCAAAAAGTATGATGCAGTATCAATCTGAAATGTGTGTGTGTTTGTGTTTTTTTTTTCTTCTTTAAACATTAACTTGGTATTATTTGGGAATTGTATTGTATGGGCTGCCTTCAAGGGGGGGGTGCTCTCCAAGGTTGAGCCCTTCCAGAACTCTTGGAGCTCTCCTGACATGATATATCGAGATATTTTTGTCATACTCTTTTAAGTTCAATAAGTATTTTAAATACCAGATATGAAGAAATTGCATAGGGTCTTTGAGGTGACCAACGTCAGTCTCATTGTAGCTATAAGTCCAGTTCTGGGGGGGGGGGTTGGAGGAGATTCTTTACCATTGCGGGATTGGAAGATTGGCATAAGTGCCATACATCTTAAAATCCACTAGATGGCAGTAAATTTCCAAATGTATTTGCTGAGGTATGTGCTCTCTTGAGTGCTTTCTAGTTTGAGGTGGCTGCCCTCTGTGCTCCTGCACCTGACTTTGGAGGTACTGGGCTGAGTCTCCTTTAGGTTGGCGGATATGGGGTTGTGGGTTCGGCTTCTCCTATGTGGGTGGCGATCTCAATTTGGTCAGCATGGATGATGACCTTTGACCCAAACCCTGCTTCTCCCAGGAAAGCGCAGACTAGGCTCCCAAACAATGACCCCCAAAAGCACCACCATCAGACTTAAGACTCTAAATCTGTGCTAAAAAGAAAAAAAGGCCAGGTTTCAAATGTGTTTTGGGACTAAATGTGATCTGTAATGAACTTCTTTCCTTCAACTTTTGAAGGGCAGTCTTTAAGAGTCTGTGTGGTGTCCATGTGGGTTGCAGACCTAATTTTTTGACTTCCTCTGTTAGGGCAATGTATGCTACTGTGTCCCATATATCTGGTCAAAGATCACAGGCTTCTTAATCGAATGTCCTGCACCAGGGTACATCATTCGGACAGTCTGGAGCTCTTATAAATGAGCCATATTTAACTACCCCTATAGCTCACATTTTTGGATGAAAATACGTTGCCTAATCTTTTTGGCCATGGGACTTTAATCAGTGGTGGTGGTTCTTACCAGGTGATGCTGATATGATTGCAGTATTATTATGAATCTACAGTAAGCACCAGTTGTTTTCAATTTTATGTGCTTATCATACTTGGCATTTGAATGAGGGATTCTTGAAATGCGGCTAAATTATTGTGCAAAGGGTGTTACCTCTGTCAAGAGTGTGTGTTGTGTTGTGTTATGTTATGAGGGTTATGGTTATGTGTCGGTTTGTTTTATTGTTGGTTAGTTAGCTGGATTACTGGATTATACAATATTACTGGATTATACAAAAATTAATGAACGGATTTGCATGCCATGAGAATTTGGCAGTGATTTGATATTCGGAGAGATGAGGATTTATTTTTTTAACTTTTTATTTTTGGAGGATTATTCGTTATTGTGGGATGGGGCAAAATTTGATATTTTATATCTCCAGAAATGTATCACAATTGGAAATGAGAGAAACTGGTGGTGGAGGGGGGTTTATGTCGATGTTGTCAAGAAAATGACACACACTATGTGGATTTGAATATATATTTCTAGATCCCGGGGCTCAATTTTTGCAAAACTGGGGTCCATACACACATGCCACTGTAGTAAAGTGAATAATTGACGTAGAAACTTTTGCCCACCACAGAAGTATTGCTGAGAGGATGTGTGTTCCTGCTACAATAAAATTATTTAAAAAAAAAACAAAAAAAAAAACGATCTTTTAGCAGGGGTGTTTAGAAATAGGGGGTTGTTCAGTCTCGACAGGGGTTTGCAATCTCTGATCACTTCTGTTTTACCTTTGATTTGGCAGCTGAATTTTCATCTTTGTTGCATGTAATGTGAGCAACAGTTTGGTGCATGTTGGGGTTCAGTACAGGAATGTATTTTCCCATGTAAAGAGCAGTGTACCTGTGTGAATAAAATCTCATGAAGGGCAATGTTTACCTTAATATTGTGAACCCTTATCATTTTCATCATTTGTACATTTTGGAGACATTGTCTTCTTATGTAAATTCTGCTTTGGTTTTATGACGTTACAGTTTCTCAGATAAGACCTGAACGCAGTAGTGGCTCTGTGTGGATAAATGACAGTGAAATGAAGATTTGACCCTGATATGGTCTCCGGTGAATCTCTGTGTTTGTGATGTTCCTGTTGTGGTTGTTGTTATGCTAATATAGTGTTGTGACGTGGTCCATCTGATTGTAGCTGTTTGTGTTGTTTCATTGTGCTGATGTAAACTGGTCCTGTGTGTGTGTGTGTATGTGTGTGTGTGTGTGCGCGCGCGCGAATGCCCTCGCTAAACTGCTGGGCTCTCGACACACTGGAATGTGGCAGTTACGGACAGGTAGAGGCAGGCTCCGGAGCTGCGGTGCTGTCTCCAGGGTGTGTGCTGGTCCGGGTCTGGGTCTCACCGGGGTCGTGTTCCTGCGGTGTTTGTTGGGTCCCACGGAGCAGATTAGAGCCTCTACAAGGCACAGCTACTCAGCTGGGTCGTTACATGGAGGGGTGTTCATTTCAGTGTCCTCTGTCCAGGCCAGTGTGGAGATCTGCTCCAACACCAGGTGAAATACACACAGGAGCTGCTCTTGAGTAACTGCGGCGCCGCATAAAATCTCCATGGGCTGCTTTTTCTCTGTTGTGCTCATATACACAAATGCACATGCACAAAGCACCTGCAGGCGCACACACACACACACACACACACACACACACACACACACCCCCTGAGGTGTGAGCCCTGTGTCTGTCTCATGCTGAGTAATGGCTTTGTTAGTATTCATGGCCTGAAGTGCTTCGGTGTGTGTGCGCGCGTGTGTGGTGGGTGTGGCAGTACCTTTGGGGGATGGGTGAGTCTGATCCCCCTTCCCACCCCCCACTATACCAATGATACACACACACATTCATCAGCACACACCCTTGCACACACGCGCACACCACACACAGGTCTTCTCCCTCTCCCTGCAGTGAGACCTTCTGACAGCTGGTGCTCTGAGGGCCTGAGGCTCTTGGTTTACCCTGCGCTTGCTCAGCGTTTGCCCTCAAACAGACTTTTTACGACTGACTTGTCCTCACAGAGCTGCCTTTGGTTTGCCTCTCGGAGTGAGGAGTCTAGTAAAACCGCAGCTCCTGAGCAGGACTCGGGGTCCAGTTTAAACGCCTCCTCACCTCCTCAGCACCTCCTCACTGCGGGTCATGACACTACCGAGCAGATCCGGTCTCTCTCCGTCTGTACATCTGTCCCTCTGTGCATCAGTCCTGCCTGAGTCTCCTCACACACACACACACACACACACACACACACATACACACTGCTCTGTGTCTTCTGCGTGTATGGAACAGTCCGGAATGAGGTTTAAAGGTGTGAGACAGACCTGGAGACCTAGAACTGTCGGTGAGAACTCTTCTCGTGGTCTGTGGAAGAGCTGGGGAGGTCAGTGCCCTCTCTCTGACAGTATCGGTGTTGATTGGTGTGAGTTTGCACCCCAGTGCAAGAATCCCCCTCCTTTCCCTTGGGATGGCTGTGCTGCTATCCGAGCAGTCGAGGGTATCCCAGAATGCCTTGCTATTGGTATTGTTCAGCGGGATGGGGTGAGAGTGTGTCACAGCGGCAGGAGACGGAGGGGAAGCCCTGGTTCTTCTGGCTTTTGGTCCTGAGGAAGTTCACTACTCATTGCTACACTTGAAACAGGAAATGCCCCCCCCTGACTGTCGCCTTAACAGTCCGGGACTGAGAGGTGAGCGGGGTGAGGGTTGGCGAGGGAGGGAAGTGACGCTCACGTGTGAAGGGGCGGGCGTCGCGTTCGTGTCGGGCTGGTCTGGAGGTCGAGCGTGGCCGCGGTCTTCCTGTTGGAGGCACAGGAGATCTCCAGCTGAGAGGACGGGATTAAAGCAAGAAAATCTTCCTTAACGACAGACTACAGAGACGAGAGCGCACGTCTCTGCCTTTTAATTCTCTCTCCGTCACACCGCGCAGCGTCAGGGGCAGAGCCGTAACCCTTTCTGAGCTAGCCTTTGTACCTGCATTCCTGCGGGGCGGGGCTGAGCAGGAAGGGGGGAGGAGCAAGGAGCTCATAGGTGTGCTGAAGCCCAGCCCCTCCCCTGCTGGGCCGTCCACCCTGCAGTTGAGTGAGTGAGTGTGTGTGTGTGCGTCTGTGTGTGTGGAATGCGGTGACTCCCTGCTGCAGTGTTTGAGAGCGAGAGAGCGGACCTGGGCAGGTGTGCTCTCCTCTTCTCCAGCTTGCGGGCCCCGACGGCCCTTGTGGATTTAGGAGGGACTGTGGCGGACCCCTGCACGGGGCGCAAGGGTGATCATGAGCGCGCTCAGACTGAAGGAGCTCAGCAACTCTCACCTGTATAGGCGCAGGCAGGAGCGTCCCGACAGCTACGGGGGAAACACACCCCGGGACAGTTTGAGGTGAGATGGGGAGCTGGGCTCTACATACAAACTTACACACACGCGCGCACTCACAGAGACCTGCGCACAGACTTGCAAACACACGTGCCGACACATAAATGCACACTTGGGCACAAACACACCTCTACTGTTGCAAAATATTTGCAAATGTGCCATCGTGGACCCAAAGAGCAATGCTTGAAGCTGGCGTGAGCTCAAATCCGATGGACAGATAGACACACACACACACATTGACGCAGACGTGCTCACACACAAACTGCTGTTTCATTAAAGCCCGATTTTCTTCACCAACTGCTATCTTCTTCCTTGAGCTACAGATTCCATTTTTTATCCCCATATTCGTGAAATGCGTTAACTGCTGATTTAGCCTAACAGACTTACAGCTGAACTGATGACACGTATGTTGTGGAAAAGGAGGTGCTGGTTTTATAACACGTTCCCTGGCAGCAGGTTTACCTGCCTTCTGAGGTGCTGTACTGGACCGCTGCTATCACCGAATCCTCACGTGACTCTTTCTGTTTGTACTTTGGTTTTCCAACGGCTGTTTCAGCCGTTCAAGCAGCTGGAGCGTTTGAGTTTCTGGGGAAAAGTCAATGTCTCTCTCAGCATTCTTTCTCTTTCTCGGTTTATCTGTTGATCTTTTGGCCCGTTTTTCATGACACATTTATCCTCTCAGAGGTGTTGCACAACAGCTGAAGAGGGGGTGGTCATGATTGTGAGATGTTCAGCAGTGCTACGGCCGTGCTGCATGTTAACTTGTCAGACAGTTACAGTCTCTGTGACTGTAGTGCGGGTGAAGGAGGGACACCGGGCTGTACATCTGTTCCGACGCGCCCAGATCTGCCCCTGTGAAATGCACTGCGCACTAAAGCTGAGACAGTGGCTCTGATCTGAAGCCCGATGGGCTGCAAGTCGAGGTTTGTCTGTGCGTCTGTCTGTCTGTCTGGGTTTGATGTGTGTGTCACTGCCACCGACCTTAGTTTTTTCTCTGAAGATTAGAGTGCTGGAAGCAGTGGACTTTGGTGAGAGAGGTCAGAGGTGACCCGTATACAGGAGAGCACACCTCAGCAAAGTGTGGAATTTAATCTCTTAAATTCCCTCTAATCTCCCTGTCCCTCTATTAGCCTTCTCTCCCTCTCTCTTCCTCTCTCTCTCTCTCTCTCTCTCTCCCCCTCTCTTGCTCTCCCTTCATAATACTTTGTGAAGGTGTCCACCCCTCAGAACCTGTTCTGTGCTTCCACAGGGAACATATCCCCCACCCTCCCCATCTTTATCCTTACATTTAAATACAAGGCTCATGTAAAAAAAAAAAATTAAGAAGCCAGAATGAAAGACCCTTTCTGGAGGTTGTTTTACGATCTGACATGTTGTGCTGAAGATGGTCATGGGGTCAGTTGGCACTTACTTGAGACTTTTGTTTTTGCGTCTCACTTCCTTCCGAAGCACATGCTCCCATGCCAGTGCAGTTAGAGTCTGACGTTCATGTTAGCCTAGCAATAATGCAGCTGATTGTATTGCATCTCTTTCAATATCTCTAATCTTAAATTCATTGTTTCTGGCCTTTTAGGAGGAAAAAAAGCAACGGTAAAGGAGGTAAGGTTGACCAAGGCAAATGGGGTATTTTTATATGAATAATAAGAGATGAATAACAAAGGCAAGACCTCTATCTTCTGACATCTTGGCCGTGCTAAGACTAGAGATCTGCATGCCATGAGCGCAGGTGTGGCTCTGTGTGTGTTGAGGAGAATCAATAAAATGCCCACATTACAGTTGGTCCCACGCTGTTGGAGATTACTCAGTTACCATAGAACCCTGCTTCCTCCTACTTTTTAGCAGGAAATGGAAAAGCCAAGTCAGAGGCAGTAATGGAGGGTGGAATGTTCCAGAACTGCATTAGTGTGGGCCGTGTTCATTTTTATACAGCAACATTACTGCAGGTGCTGTAGTTTTTCTCATTTTGAATTGATCAGAAACGGCGTTTTATAGAACTTCTGGATTTTCATACATTTTTGCTGTGAATTGGGCAAAAATGTATTTGAAGTGGTTATTCTTGGACTGCAGGATCAGTTTGGAATGAAAATCCACACTTTGTATGTCCAAATACGCATTAATATCTGTGCAGTTAAATGCACAGGAGAATCGATAACGTTGATTTTGAATTGATTTGGCCATTATGCCAATCGGTGAAAATTGGTCCTAAAAATATACTTCTTTCGATCATCGTAGGTTCCTCTATTTGAAAGGAACTGGAGTCTCAGAAGTGACACCCATGTACAGTATGCTTGTCCTGCCTGTGCCACAGCAAAACGTTCAGTGTTAAATCAACACTTAAAGAGTCTGTTTGGATCCACGCCGATCCAGGTGGATCCAAATAGACTCTTTAAGTGTTGATTTCACACTGAACATTTCACTGTGTGCTGATGTGTTGCCTTGTCTGGCATTGCGCTCTGGTAACAGGCGGAAGCTTTTAGTCTAAAAAACAAAAATTCATCGGGATCCTTCAGTATTGTAATGACCCAGTCAGCTCCAGTCTCGCAATCCCCACCCTCCACTTGTTGAATCACGTTATCAGGTGGTGAATTTTGGAGTTTCGGCCCGTTCAACTCGCTAAATTTAAGATTGAATCAAGTGGAACAGCACAGGTCTGATGAGTGATTAACGTTAAGTACTTACAAAGCAATGATGTCTCAGTAGTTGACTTTAAACTCCATGGTATCGTCAAATAAACACATCAGTCAAGGCTGAATAATGCAGAGAGAAGGAGAAGCGGAGTTATTTGAAACTTGGCTTTGTGACACTTCTGTATTCTATATTTACTTGGTCATCAAATTGTGTGCATTAAATCTGTGCAGTGTTACCCAGCACAGAGGAACAGTCTTGAGCATTTTCACTGAGTCTGATGTTGGTGGATCTCAAGATGGCTGTCTGTGGGGAGTGCAGCGCTGTATTTTGACGCGATCCTGTCTCTTCTCTCGTAACTCGGCAAACATTGACAGAGCAGAGTGAAAGAGAGAGGTTTGGTTTGTTTAGTCAGCCCGGCTTATCCTGTACCTCTTGTGTTTACTGACCACTCGTAAGGATGTTCAAACCATTGCCTGGAAACCATAACAAAGGGGCTTCGCGAACCTGCTCACTGCTCTCCCGCTTTCAGCTCAGTGAGGAGCGCTGTTTCATCCTTTCTACATCACACTGTGTGGACGATGCTACGACATATCAGCTCAGAATTGCTCATTCTGCTAACTGAGTTGGACAGAGGTTATGTATTCACACATGCCCATTAGTTTTTTTTGTCCAGACAATGTCATTCAAATTTCACAATCCATTTCAATTCTGTTTGTGGAAGCTGGGCCGTGGCCTAAGGAACAATCTATCAAATTATGTCACTGTGATCCGAATCACTATCCAGATGCGGGAATTTTATAAAGGACTCTTCACTATTGCTGGATATGAAGATTTGAATAAATTCCATACATCTTATAATCCCCTGTAAGGTTGCAAAGTTCCAAATGTGTTGGCAGAAATTCAACTTGGCTTTTCGCACTTGGGTCAAAGTTTTCTTTTTTTTAAATCTTGCCCTTCTGAAAGTCTGCCCAAGGTTTGCGGACCCCAGAAAAGAACATCTGTACAGTCTCCCAGCGAGGAAACTTAATTCCCCAAAAATTTCTGGCCGGTTTAGAACCCCCTGGGCTCTTTGTGACCCTTTCTGCAGTTTTGCCTTGGCCCTGCTATGAGTGTACGCTCCTCTGAAGCCTTAGTTTGTTGTCTGACCCAACATTTCTGAGCGAAGCATTATGAGTGCAGGAGGATTTGACATTGTGTGACTGAGACTGAGGAGGTCCCCTTCAAAGTGACCGTGATGTACCTCCAACCAGACCTATCCTTGTAAAATTGAGATTTTCAACTTGACGATGTTAAGATAATGATAAGGAAGGGGACTTTACTGAGCCAGGAAATCACAGGGCAGTCAGTTTAATTTGTAATGCATACAAAATACTGGAATCTATCATAAAAGATGAGCTGGAATTATTTCTTGAACGTAATAAAATCTTCAGGGATGGCCAACATGGTTTCCGTAAGGGATGGTCATGCCTGAGAAACCTCCTAGAACTCTTTGAAGAGGCCACCAAGACTTATGACCAGAGCAGGGCTTATGACATCATATACTTCAATTTTCAGAAAGCATTTGATGCAGTACTGCATAAGAGACTAATTTTTAAAATGAGCTCCATTGTAGTTACAGGAGGTATTCTGGAGTGGATTCAAAACTGGTTGCAGGACAGAACACAGAGTGGTAGTCAGCGGTATCTCATCTGAGCTAGGTATAGTGGGGAGTGGCGTCCCCCAGGGATCGGTGTTGGGACCCCTGCTGTTCCTCATCTACATTAATGACTTTGATAGGAATATTGAGAGCAAATTGGTTAAATTTGTGGATGATACTGAATTGGGAGGTTTGGCAAATAGTTTAGAGTCCACTAAAGTGATGCAGGATGATTTGGATAGAATCCAGAATTGGGCAGAAATCTGGCGAATGAAATTTAAAGTTAAATTTGTACATGTAGGTAATAAAAAAATTAGACAGGATTACTTCATGGGAGGTTTAAAAAAGGAATGTGCTCCACATGAAAAAGATCTGGGAGTGATTATTGACCAAACCCTCACAGGCTCTAGCCATTGTGCCGTAGCAGTTAAAAAAGCCAATCAGATGCTGGGATACATTGCCAAAAGTATTGAGTACAAAACCAAGGAGGTCATACTTCTCTTGTACAACACATTTGCCAGACCACATCTGGAGTATTGTGTGTAGGTCTGGGGACCATACTTTAAGAAAGATATAGAGGCTCTTGAAAAAGTTCAGAGAAGAGCCACTAAGCTAATTCCGGATATAAAACATGAAAACTATGAGACGAGGCTGAAGATCCTGAATCTCTTTAGTCTTAGGAAAAGGAGACTCAGGGATGATCTGATTGAGGTCTTTAAATATGTTAAAGGGATTAACAAGGTGAATTATGAAATATTCTTTTGACCACGTGTTGTTAGTAGAACTCTGGGTCACAAATGGAAGTTGACCAAGGGTAAATTTAGTGCTAATATTAGGAAATATTTTTTCACCCAAAGAGTAATTTCAATGTGGAATGCCTGACTATATTGTTGAGGCAGAAATCTTGGGAATTTTCAAGAGCAGGACTTAAAGCTAGATACCATTGAGTCATTGAGTGTCTGAAGTGATATATTCTCAAATAGTAAAAAGAAACTGGCGAGCCTAGTTGGGCTGAACGGCCTGTTCTCGCTACTTTTGTTATGTTATGATGCTGTACATTCTGTATCACCGTTTCTATATGGAGAATACTGGGACTCCTTATAGCTTAGGAGCATCTTAGCAGGGCAAACGACCAGCCAGCCTGCACTCTAGTTTACTCAAGCCTGCTTTTCTGTGTGTCGCAACAAACCTTCTCCAGAGCAGAAGAGAGGCTGTTGTGGTGGCTGAGCTGTGTGTTTAAAGCCGCACAGCTGCGTGCCATCTCCGCCTGGAAGGCCACTCCACTACTTGTTTATGAGTCGGGCCATCGTTCGGTCGAAAGCTGGATTCCCTCACTCGGGTATCAGAATTATGATTGTGGCGCAATGTCTGGAGTCAGTCGTGAGGCTGCTCTCTGAAAGCCTTCTAGAACATTCCTGAAGCTTGCCTCGTTCACTGAAGCGGCATCTGCAAAATGGCGTGCCATTCCCTTGCGAGGGGATGGGAGGAAGTCAGATTTCCTCCGTCACGAACACCAGGTCAGATTCTGCAGAATGGAGTGTAAACAGAGAAATGGGCAGGGTTTTCTTAAGCTGAATAAAGTTTTGAATTTTTGGAAAGTAGCACAGCTGGCAGGCTACAAGCGGCTTATCGCTAATTTACGATGCCATTTCCCCA
Source organism: Gymnothorax reevesii (assembly GCA_029721435.1). Taxonomy (NCBI): domain Eukaryota; kingdom Metazoa; phylum Chordata; class Actinopteri; order Anguilliformes; family Muraenidae; genus Gymnothorax; species Gymnothorax reevesii. Next base: position 61,715,455 of record CM056587.1, on the reverse strand, counting down.
AAACCGTCTGTGGTGGTTTGTGCTGATTTGTGGGCCCAGAAGATGTTGCTAATTTGAAGCGCCTCATAAGAATGCTCTGACTTTCTTAAGTTAGCAAAGACTAAAAAAATATTGTTCACATTTTGACCAGTAAAGTCTCACCCTTGTCATCTCCTTCATAGTGTTAAATCAGAGCCAATGGACGTCAGTAGTTGCCATCCCATAACTGCAAGGCTGTTCATTCGGACTCTACAGTGTTCTGGTACCTACTGTACTGGATGGCACAAAGCAGAGGTGAGAATTCACCTTGAACTCAAACTTAAACTTAAGGTGAGAAAACATCTTTAACCAGAGTGACCATCTTCCGGAGAGTTCCACAGCTGCACGCTAAGTTTGCCCATGTTTCGAGGCCCAGCCCTCCTCTCTGGCCCCTCCCTCCATCAGGAGATAGACCCCAAAGCAGAGGGGTGTGAGGCCACCTCCAGTTTGTCCCCCTGCTGTCCCGAATGGAGTCCATTCCAAAAGGAGACACTGTCCCAGAGTCACACTGTCCACTGTTAACAGTTGTTGCGGCCAAATATAGGGCCATTTGACCCTCCCTGAGTCTGATTTTTATGGCCACTCGGGTAATTATAGGCCTCACTGGCCCCTTGCTGTGGGAGAGGCTCTGGACCAGTGACAGTCATGCCATTTAACCCTCTCTCTCTTCTGAAATTGCATCAGAGCACAGCATTCACTGGCTAACGCCAGTTAGCACTGTCCCCCGCCATTTGTAGCCCATGATGCTAGACGTCTACGCATTGTATTTGAACACCTGCCTGACTCTATGCTGTGTGCAGTTCTGCAGTGAAGCTGCTCTTGATTGGTCAGTTTCAGTTAAGTTCTAAGGTAAAGTGTCCTGATTGGGTGAGCAGGGGAGACATGAGCTGGTTTTAAACAGGTAGAACTGTGCTTATATGCACTGTAAGGAGTCCCCTTCAAAATGGCTGCCATTCTTTTGAGGTGAGCCAGTTGAGTATCACGCAGTGGAAATTCTCCAAGTTTGTCTTTACTTTATTTGGCAGCTTATGCGTCTTGGCTTAGCGTTGTGTTTAAATGTGGCGGGGGGGATTTACCACTTAGGGACTTGTATTTTTTACATGATGAGTTGGTGCATAATTTAAATGCAGCAGCTGTTTTCAGACCTGTGGAATTTCAGGCGGATTTTACATTTAAGTGGAGATCCCAAGGTCCCCAACGATCCCAAAAATGTCCTGCTGAATTACAGGGTAATGAGCATAAAATTATGCACAAGATATTTTCCACTTGATGTAATGCTGTGGCCATAAGAACATGGCATCCTGGGTCTGAATATTTCTCTCAGTATCCGTGTGATGTAGCTTCAGTGAAGTGCTGCAGACAGCAGATACACAATATTTGTGTGACTTTGTCCCACAACATGTGAAAAATTGCCTATTCTGATCTTGAACCTATTTAAAGGAAAACGTTTGTGAACAGTTACATTTTATGGAGTTAATCTTGTAATCAGAACTTGAATGTAATTTTTTCACTTGTTGATGCTTTGAATCAGGCTTAAACATTTGGGTCTCGCTACAAGCCCTTGGGTGTGTTATATTGACAAATTCACTATTTTGAAAAGTATAAATGAAAAAAACGTAAAATACCCACAAAAATTTTATATTTCTGTACATATTATTTACTTTTGTATTTTATTGAACAGAGTTAAATTGTTGTGGAGTTGTTGAATCCAGTCAAATGTAGGCCTTTCTTAAGGGTTTGCCCAGTAATTGACTGTGTCAGCAGTGTTGGGCTTCGTCACGAGTCTCTGACTTCACCTTGAACATGACGCCGCTTCAGTGGAAGGTTCTGGATTTAGCCACAATATGACCATTGTGTTTATCTCCAGCCCCGAGATAATCTGGCTGTGTTGACTCTGAAAGGCGGACTCGCCTGTAATGGCCGTGATGTGTTGTGGCAGTCAGGAGACTGGAATGGGCGGGGCTCGGGGGGAGACACCTGTTACTGTGGAATGCAGGCTGCTCAGGCCAGAATAGACCGTCCTCGAACAACAAAGGCCTTCACCACAGCGGTCACACGCACGGCTCACGCTAGCTGCGCCGAGGAACGGCTATTCCCTCGCCTGCAGCAAAACTTTCTGTTAAATTAGTTTTGATTTCGTTCTCGCGTTCGAATGAGTGCACTGAAATTAAGCTTGACCTTCATAAGTACCCTGCCTGCCACCAGTAATACTGGTTGGAGTCTAAGTTACAATGGGGTGGCATAAGAGTTCTGGTTCTTGGCGAGGCCATATTGGTCCACGTTCCTGCCGACTGCTGTACCCACTTGCTTATGGTGCACTGACGAGTTTTAGGATCAGAACCACCCAGTGTGCTGGTCGGGCCATGCCTCTGACTCGCAGTAATATGCAGGAGAGGGCTCTGTTAATGGAACTTCCCCAAAGCCCCTCCCCTGATATCGCTCATCCTGCATCCTTTTAATCAGAGCGTCTGACTCTCTGTTACCTCCTGCCCCGCCACTTCCTTCCCCAGCGTTTCACTACCTCATCGCCGCCCAGAGTTCCCTCTGAGAGACACTGATTAGGGCAGGAGTGACTGCAGCATGGGTGGTGGGGGGGGTCCGAGGGGGGGCGGCGACCCTCCTGTGTGACGTACCGGGGGTCTGGGTGGGGGATAAACAGTGGGCCGCTGGAGCTGAGTGCCTATTTTGGAGGTGAAACGAAGCGCGGCGTCTATTTGTGGAATTACGAAACTATGCTGTGAGTAGGAATGGGCCAGAGAATGTCTCTAGTGTAAAAGTCCTCATGTGACGAACCAAAGAGTGATCTATGGGGGGTTCCTTGCACGACGAGAACCTTTATTCTCCCGACACTCTTCAGTTTGTACCCGTCTTCAGCATAGTTTCACCATTCCACAAATGTCTCACGTTATCTTGTCTGAAAGTATTACTCAAATTGGATCATCAGTTGATTGAGTGGTGAAATAGTGATGTCTGTAGTTTTCAGCTGCTGTTCTGAATTCACCCGTCCTTCGACAGAATGGTGTAACGATGATTTTTTTTTATCATTTTCTGCACATTTGCCTGAAGCTTTCAAAAAGGTGTTTGTGTGGAGTTGATAACATGATTTATGACCCTTTCTTGGTTATCTCATATTCCGCATGCTTGGAATGTCTGTATCATTGAATTGTTTTTTGTCATTTTTCTATTACTTTGACTTTAAAGCTATAAAAAGAAGAAAAGTGCATTGAAAGGATCTGTTATGACAGGACGATCTGACTGATGCTGTTCGCTCCAGCGCTGGACCTGGTGTCTCGCGCTCACTGTAAGAGCTGCTGTTCCCAGACGTCGTTCGTGCGGATTCACTGCCCGAATTCCAGAGGTGGCGTTTCGTTGCTCCACGGCGTACGTTGGATCGGCTCCAGACCTCGCGCCCGGCCGAGAGCGCTCTGCTGGGACCTGGCGGAGGTGTGGCAGCTGGCTGTTCTCAGATCAGTTGTGTGGCTCTGTGGTGACACGATGACCTGCTTCTCCTCCTCTGGGCCGGACCATGAGGGTGGCGGTGGCGGTGGTGGTGGTGGTGGTGGGCGGGGGGGCTCTTAATTTGGATTTGGGATTCCAGCCCTCCTACGACCGAGAGGGAGAGAGAGAGAGAGTGGGGGAAACAGAGGGAGGGAGAGAGGGAGCAGACGGATCTGCGCCTGGATCAGCGAAGCATCGCCGCTGCACCCGTCCCGTCCCGGAGTATCGCGGTCCACGCGCACTTTTTTAATTTCTTTCCATTCCCTTTTTTTTTACGCTCACTTTTCCATGGAGGTCCAAACCCGCGCGCCTCCCCCCTCCATCCCGGAGAACGGGGAGCTGCGCACGGAGGAGAACGGCCCGCACCACGGTGACGGCGGGGAGGCCGAGGAGGTGCCCGTGTCCAAATCCCAGCGGAGACGCAGCGACATCAAAGTTTACAAGGAGTTCTGCGACTTCTACGCACGCTTGTGAGTGCAGAGCGAGGGCGATTAAGACCTGACGTTTGCTGGGAGGGGGATAAATCCCACAGGGACGGGAGCCCACCACAGCGCGTGACTCAAATTCACTTTTACACGCATTTTACTACGAAAACAGAAACTCAAGAGGCACCAATATGGCTACTGCTGCTACTGTGGGTTGTTAAGTAGACTGCGTTGGGTTAATCAGAAACAATCTGTGAACCGTCAGGTTGATTTCTGGTTTCTTATTTACTACTTTGCGAAGTCTGTATTTGAAATGGTCGGTGAGCTGAATGTTTGTAGCGCTGGAGTCGGCTGTAAGGTTGTGATGCGTGTCTCGGCGCCCGAGATTTTGAGTGCGGATGCCGTGTGTTTGGAGAGTAGGACCCAGTGCAGGGTGTGTGCGTGGAGTGTGTGTCCTGCATGGGGCTGTGCTGGAGTTCCGGCAGCCCTGTGTTGGGTCGGGCACAGGGAGCGGATTACGCAGGGGCAGGAGGGGAGGTGTCCTGGGGGTACCGTGTGGATACATGAGCCTGTGGAGATGGGGAGGGACCAGGAACTTGGCGGTCCTGATATTTTGAGCTTTTTAAAGTTTCTCTGTAGGCTACGAAAGTGAAACACTCGCTCATGGCGAGTGGGTACCTTGGTAACGGGGACACTCGCTCTGTGTTGTCTGTGACCTGAGGATGAGAGGGTTTTACACACGGCCTCTTAACACCTCCTCGTGTGGACCGGTCTCAGTCTGCATGCTTCTCTTACAGGGTGACCCAAACGATGGCCGGTGTGAATCTCGTGCTCGGTGGTGTGAAGCTCTGCTTTAAGCAGTGCTTTTTCTGTGCTCATTGTCCCAGAGGAATGTGCTGCAGGTGTATTTTTAGAAATTGTGCATTTTGCAGCAGACTTCCTGTCTCTCTTCTATTGGTTCCATATTGACTCTTCGCTATTTGAGCTTATTTTTACTGCCAAGATGTCCCTCCTCTGGACTTCTGATTTATTGATCCGGTGTGTCAAAAATTTGCAGAAGTCGTCTCTCTGGAGTGTAGAGCTGGTAGTATTTGGTATTTGGTACTGTGTGCGGGGCTCTACAGCACTTCTTTTATATTTCTTACAGTTGTATAGAAACTCCATTGTATTGCAGCCACTGGTGTTTTGTGTCGCAGGTGGACGCGGTGCCATTGGACGGCCTGGTTTAACTGCAGTCTCAGATCCTGGGCTGGCACAAATGAGGTTTGATTGGCTATAATGGCAGGCTGCTCACACAGAAACTAACAATAACAGGTGTTAACCTAAAACCTGTGACATGCCAGTACTTGGTTTTCAAACACGCTGGCTTGGATCAGGATTCATCTTGAACTCACAATGTTTCGTACATTTAAAAAGTGCTGTAACCAATAACGAATTAGAAAACTACTTGTAATTCAGAAAAATGGATGCTTGCATTTCGGAATTCTGGAGTGACTAGATTGAGCATAGATGGCTGTCCTGACTGAACAGTGTTTGGCGTAAATGTACACAGAACGGAGTCATTGGTGTGTGGTCAGCTTCCACACAAAGTGCGCGGGTCCAAGTGCCCTTATAAGGGTGTGAGTGGCAGGGAACATCTCGGCGGTGTTTTGGTATGTGAGACGGTGTTACAGAATGACGATCGTACGTTGAGTACAGTCTGCAGTATTTCTCTCTCTTATTCACTCTCTGTCGGACATGGCTAACAGATGGAAATGCCAGGGGGATTGGTCATTTCCTCCCAGCATTCTCTGGGCCTGCGAGGGGCGGCTCGGCTCTGAACGCCCACCAGCCGTCATTCACCAACCGGTGCCTCTGCTCGGGAGTTTATGGTGCCAGGATTCTGTTGCTCTTCCCTCTTTGGCTTTTGTCTTTGATTTAGTGTTGGGCCCGGTGGCACAGGATCTATAGGCCTGCAGGGTTCTATAGGGCCATCTGCGTCCCTTCTGTTCCCCCTACCACTACAGCACCAGGCTTTCAGCAGCCCACGGAACTTTCTGGGGCTGGGGTGCTGCTCATGAATATTCATGAACCCATCTGCAGAAGGAAGAGCATCACATTTATTGGACGTTATTGTTGTTGGAGAGACCACCTTATAAATATTCAGGTGGATTTTCTCATTTGAAAGGAAGGGGCCAGAACATTGGGAGTTAACTGTGCCAGATGTGTAGTGAGTGATGATGAGTCGGGGTCAGTAAAAAACTATGAGAGAGAGTTCCTGGGCCTAGTCTTGGGAGGAGCTCTGCTATTGGCCTCCTGGGTAATGTAGTTTCAGGCTGTATAAGATGGTGTGTGGCAAAATGCAGCATGATTTGGAATCACTAATTTACACTGTCCTAAAGATCAAAATATCAAGCTCTGAGTGATTAGAGTTAAGCAGTCTGCACTGTTAGAAGCAGTGTTACACTTTGGCTAATTAAAGCTATTCTTGCCTTTCTGGCATTTTTACATTTTTCTTTTGTAATCTTAAAATGCTCCTAATTAGCGTATGGCACACTAAAATGTAAAAGAAATCCACCAGGTGTTGAAACTCATCGATATTCACTTCTCATATTTTTCTCATTAAAGTCTGACCAATCATTTTCTTCGGTCCAAATAAAATGATTTGCCGAGCTTCCTGTCTGTCATCCGCTGCTGAGCCCCTTTCACTTGCCAACCACTGTCACAGCTTGCGAGTTGCATGCCTCTCTGGCAGAGCAGCAGAGCGGTAGAGACAAAATTGGTTCTCAACAAAGTTAGCCTGCAAATATAACAGCTGCAACTGCTCCTGATTTAATGACTAACGTTACCGGGACAATTCTGGTGAGTTAAGACGTTATGACAGCAGTTTTGCAAGAATATATGTGAATCCTGCCGAAAGAGGAAGCATCTGACTGTACACAAACAGGCGCTGAAATATTATAATTACAAACGTTAATGGTAGTTCATCAAACGTTATGAGGGCTTTTTATTTTATACCACAAATAGAATTGAATATTATGTAATTACTGTTGGTTAGTTTTCACGAACCGGTGCCTCTGAGTCTGACTCCATTGCCCCGTTTCAAGGTACTTTCACACCGGACTCGAAACGAATTTTTCTTACGACAGATTAAATTCGAAGTCAATGCAAAGACGCGAATACGCACGAGATTTGTGTCTCAGCATTGACTTTGAATGTAATCTGTCGTGTGAATAGTTCGTTTCGCCTCCGGTGCGAAAGCAGCTTCATTCGCGCTGCTCACTTTCTCACCGCACGCATCAGGGGAGGAGGGGAGCCTCAGATGTCAGGCAGGGGGAAGAGGGTGGGGCTTTGGAGGGAGGCGGAGTTGTTCGTGTTCAAATTTTTACTAAGTGCTGTCTGCATGCCAGAAAGTTAAGAATAGCTTTAAATGGATATGAATACAAACAAAATACAAAAATCAATCATGAAATACTCAGATCCCCGCCATGGTGCTGGCATTCTGGACTGGAAACGAAACACGACAGAGGGACAGACAGATGGACAGAAGGAAGGAGGGCAGTATTAGATTCCCTGGAAATATAACGGACGATTTGGAATTTTTGACCTGGAAAAGAAGCGTGACGAACAGGAACACGGAAAGAAGGACAAACGGACGGACGCACGGAAGGACAACGCTCATGCCTACGTCTCCCTACCAATTCAGTAAGGGGGATAAAATATTATGGATGTAGTAATTGGTGCGCACTCTGAACAAAAAAGACCAAAAAGTCTTAGCAAAAAGAAGCAACTTTAATGCTGAAAGAGCAGAAGTTTCAGCACATGGGGCGGCATGGCTCAGGAGGTAGAGCGGGCGGCCCAGGAATCAGAAGGTTCCCGGTTCGATCCGGCTCCCGGTTCGATCCTCGGCTACTCCAGAGATCGTGATGAAGTGTCCTTGAGCAAGACACTGAACCCCGCACTGCTCCTGATGTGCAGGGTGGCGCCTTGCATGGCAGCCTCCGACATCAGGGTGAATGTGAGGGAGAGTTGTAAAGCGCTTTGGGGTCATATCATGTGACTAGAAAGCGCTATATAAATGCAGTCCATTTACCACAATGCTATTCTCAATGAGCATTGAGAATAGCAATGTGCTGAAACGTCTGCACGTGCTCCTCATTAAAGTTGCTTCTTTTTGCGAAGACTTTTTTGTACAGAGTGCGCACCAATTACTCCATCCTTCTTTCATTCATTGGTTTTACGCACCTGAAGAAAAGAACTTACATCTTGAGCGCAACAATATTTTTTCATTTTGGATAAAATATTATGACATCAACATGATTTTTATGCTCTCCGCCACCTTGTATTGTCAATTAATTTGTTTTTAGTCCTATAATCAGAAAAGTCATAAAAGGAATAAAAAAAAAGACAAAAGGAGGTGTGAGTTTCTCAGGGTTAGCTGTGCTGGTGCGAGGCAGTGAACTGTGGAATTATAGCCCACACGTAGCGGTGAAAACATGGCCGCACTAGTGTCCGTTTTATTAGATGGTGCGATAGTGCCTTTCTTCTGCTTCTCTGGAGATCTTTGGTCTGCAGTCCTCTGATGTTTGAGGAAGTACCTGTGAACCCAGCTGACGCAGGTGCAGCAGCTGGGCTTAAACACCACAGCGGAGCACCTGGAGTTGCGCTCAGGCAGTGCTCTCCAGTGATCATTACATTTATGCCCTGCACATGCTTTCGCTCCATCTCCTGTAAAACGTTTGGGCGACACTATGGTTTTGGAAGAGAGCAACAGAGATTTTGGCATCTGTGCAGTAGAGCAAGAAATAATTGATGGTTTTCTTTCACTTTTGGCATATTGGTAGGTGGGAAGTTGGGAACCTAAATCAGAAGGAGTAGGATGAACCAGGTGATTCGGGCCTCTTGTTGGGCCTATGGAGGCCTACATGGGCCCAAAAACACAAGATTAAAATGTCACATTATAGCTGGCTCTTATTCCAGTGATTTCTCCTAACACTTGCTGTAACAAAGATTCCACAAATAAAGGCTCATCTCAGCTTCTTAAACCGGCTCCTGGTTGTGTTGAGGTGGGGGCCTGCTGACAAGGGGAAGGGTGCGCTTTGGGGATGCATTTGTGCTCGGACAGTGCCGCGATCGAGTGCTCTGATTTATTTTTTTAATCACATAACTGCAGTGTATTCATTACATGACTTCAGTAAATTCTGTTACTGTGAAGCCACCCCATATCTGCAATTCTGTTGCTGCCACAATATTACACAGGCATAGCATTCAACTGTGTGAGGCTGAATTCTGTTCATGTTCTCAAACTGTATTTATCTGTGATGCAATCCTGACTGAATACCAGTGTTTGATTCCATCTTTTTGACTGAGGTACATCTTCAGACATGAAAGCCACCACAGCAATCAAGAGCCAGTGTATTTGGGGTGTTTGTTTTTTGGGGGTGACTGTGATTGGCCGTTGTTAATATGTTGATTCTCTTGAGTTTTTTGGATCAGTATTACACTTTGGATCACAGCACTCGTGTCCCTATCGCAGAACAGATGTTGTTGATCAGTGGCCTACATTACCCAGACTGCTTCAGTACAGGCATGTAAAAGAATACAGGGAAACCTGAGGCTGTAACTGGATTGGTTGATGTCACTTGCGGTTGTAAACGTGCACTGCAGAGGAGTCGTGTGAAATGCAGAGGCTGAGATATGCAGCGTGTCGCTTTATTACCGTGAAAATGTGAGAACAGAGGGGTGGCTGTGTATCTCTACCGCGTAAATGCGTTCCCCTGGAGTCGTGCTGGAATCCTGACCTTTCAAACAAAACAGACCCAACATTCTCCCCACCTCCCTCTGCCTCGCTTTTTTTTTCAGTCTTCATCACGCTGTTGAGTGGCAGGTAACAGCACCTGTTAGATTTAAGGCTTTGGTCGTGAGAGCGGAGGGATTTGTTCTGGCTTAAACATTAACTCTCTCATTAGGTGAGGCCTGTCAAGCTTTCCACTGCAGAAACTTACTGCTGTCAGACCCCGAGTTCATGAGAATGTCAGAAGTGCATTTTAGTTATTTTTGATGTGCATACATATAATACAGATGTCCGCATTAGCTTTGCAATTTTGGGATTGTGCCAGACATGTTGTCTAGTAGAAGTGCTGATTTTCACTAATCCTTTATCGCAAAGAGGATTATAGCAATGTCAGCACCGCTATCGCTGCCGTCTGTTTGATACGAGCTTCTAACACATCAGTGAAATCGGGCACGTATTGAACTTGAATCTCTGCTTAATATCTTAGGCCACTGTTTTGCTTTTAGCAAGAAGTGTCAGTTTCTCTATTAAAGCACAGTGCTGCGGGTGGTCACAAGTATTACAGGCTACACCTTAACTCCAGATCAACGGCCAGTTTTTTGACTACTGACAGAGGAGCACATCTACATGCATTGAAAAGTATGATTTGTCACCACGAGTTCCCCTATTTTATAAATTGTGCTGGTACTTTTTCACAAAGCTTGGTCCTGGAAGCTCCTTTTGGCTCAATTAATCCAGCAATTAGGCATGGTAATATAACCCACCATGGTTTTGATTTACTTGAAATGATTACAGATTTGGTCAATTTGTCAGTCTTTTAAAGGACGCTTTTGGTTAATGGACAAACATGAAATGGAAACTATTTCTGTGATACCACAGTGTTTTTTTTTTTTTTTTTTTTTTTTTTTAAAACAAGTCCCTCAATCCACACATAAATAAGTGAGTTACGGATGTGTGTTTGATATCATCCCAGCAACCCAACTGTCAGCATGTTGGGCTGTGGAAGTGGCCATTTCAGCTAAAACCGGATCCTGGTTCCACAGGGTTTCACAGCTTGTAAGGTTGAGTGCTCGAGCATCATAAAGAAAATGGATGTGCCTGGATTGCGATAGCCCCGATACTTAGGTGTTACCGGCTGATCACACGCTAGCTCCTTGATGCCACAGATGCCAGCTTTATTGAGCTGTTGCTCCATCATGGGGCCCTATTTGCCAGTCTACCAACTTCCGCCCAAAAAATAATGCCATTGAACAGGTATGGTGGGAAAATCGTCCTTCGTAAAGCAGCGACTTGGTGATCTTTGTCTGCTGAAGATGTGAAAAGTGTAGGTTATTGTAATTACCTAAAAATTTATGTTTTAAGTTTATGTACAAACCTTCGTGACCAGGATTTAAATGGGATCTTCAATACCCAATGAATTTACTGAGTTTGCTGTATTGTAATATTTTTCATCGGTGTAAATCTGAGCTGGGCCATTTCTCAGCATGAACTGGTTGATGGAAATGTGGATTATACCTCAGTGCATTGTGGGAGTTCTTCCTCTCCCATTACTTTTAGTTATGACCTGTGGCTGTGACTGATGCTACAGGGCGTGTTTGTTACAATAGCGGGAGATGAAAGATGAGAGTTCCCTCAAACACACATCTGTGCTGCTTGGTCTTATTGTGCAACTTTGATGGAACATTGAGGAAAAACGAATGTTGAAAAAACCCACCCTCATCTTTCTTCATTTCCGTCACCCACTCTCCTCTGTTCTGTCACAGATGAATCAGAGGAACTGAATAACTGAAGGTCCCATATTTCGCCAACTTCGCTTTAAAGGTTGCATCGGTGCTGGCAAAATCAAATTCTCAACTATTTGAAGAACAACTATTTACCATCGTAACTTTGCTGTTAACAGAGTTTTTCAGCCTGCAGTGTCATGATGTATGATAAACGTTGAGTGTGCATCCTGTTGTATGTGATTTTGGGTTGAACAATGTTTTGAAATTGTGAAGTGAAGGGCGTGATATAACTGCAGCCTGATAATATTGGTAATATTCCACATATGTTCATGCTCTGTGGGATGATGTATCTGTTCCTGTCAGACCCAATAAGCAGCAGACCTTGTGTGACACGTCTGGTCTTCCTTCCTGAAGTCTTTGAGGAGGAATGCAAGATCTGTTCCATTACAAACGTTTGAGCAGAGATTCTTGGATGAATGTGCAGCTCTTTGTTTTTATTAACTGAAATTGGTTTTCTGATGGATAACAGAGGGAGAATGCTCCCGAAATGTTCGCTTAAGGGATGAGGGATTTGTAATTTGAACATCTTTGTCTCCGCCATGTTTGTTAGAGAGACCTCCCTGTTATTACCTCTACCAATGAAGTTGGGGCAGAGGTTTTGTTTTCACCCGTTTGTCTGTCTGTCTGTCTGACTGTCTGTCTGATTGTGAACAACGTAACTCAAAAATTCCTGCACGGATTTGTCTGAAATTTTGTGGGTGCATTGCTATTACATCAAGGATGGATCCTATTGATTTTCACCGCGATCAGTGAAACAATATGGCCGCCAAGGCAGCCATCTTGAAATCGTGTGACACGCGATAATTCAACTCTGCTCCCACTCATGAAGATTTGGATTGTGCTGCCTTGGCGGAGTTTTGCACTCTACGAGTGCCTCTAGTTATCATTTTATACTCATCTTAGATCTTTTTGAGCTAATAATCCCCTGAACTGTTAGCGCACCTAGATTCTGTAAGGTATGTCCCTGCAGAACTGCGGTGCAATATGACCTTACAAAGCCCCTATGCCCTTTGACCTCATGGAATCTGCACTGTGGCCTCACAGCAGTTCCATTGAGCTGGGACATTGGAGAATCCCAGCTGTACTGTGGCATCATGGACTCGGCACTGCGATTCACTGCACTCTGTCCGAGGCTACCTCCTCGCTAATAACGTTTTCATTTTAAAACGCATAACTTTTGCTTTGCTTTTGCCTAGCATCCACTTTACTCCAGCATTTTCAAACCCCTAAAATGTAGGCTTTTGAGCCAAAACATTGCTAACCTGGTTTTAGTTTGAAAACTCTGGGATTGTGTTTTAGTGTGGACAGTGATTGTTTTCGTTTTAAAGTGCCCTTTTAAAATGAAAGCATATCAGTGTGGACGTGACCTTTACTAAATCCCTGCTGCGCTGTGACTTCGCAGAAATCTCAGCTGCTCCTCGACTGTAGTCCTGATCGCTCTTCCCCTGTACAGGGTACTATAACGCCTCACTTCGGTTTAAACCTCTCCAGTCTGGACCATAAACTTAGTTTCAGCCTCATTCTGGCCTGAGTCTCATCCTAGATTGTCAGGCCTGTCTAGTCTAATTAAGCTTAACGGTTAATGAGGCAAAAACCCTCCTAGATATTTATATTATAGATAATGGAGTAGAACATAATAAAACAAGTTTCATAAAATTCCATAGAGGGCGCACCGAGGTATGGCCCGATGAACATTGCCCTAAATGGTGTTCCAAGGTGAAAAAAGCGCCCTCATTACACCTCGCTGGTAATGTAATTTTTAAAACTAGAATACCCCTAGATGTCTAAATAAACTTAATCTAACAAGGTTTCTTGAGGGCGCAGGAACTGGGAGGGTCTAAAATGCCAAAAATTGGGATTTGAGGCGCCACCTATAGGTGGCACCCTCAATTAGACTCAAAAATTCTAACGTTCTCTGGAACTACTCTGCCTTTATATCAAAATACCATGAGATGAAGGAGGCTTTTTGAGGGCGCACAAAGATATTCAGAGGACTAATTCCAATTTTTGACTTTGGCCCCATTTAGGCCCTTCGGACCCCTACCCTAAAACGGGCTGGATTTTTCAACTGGAGTGGTCTTTCGGATAAAAAACATGATTTTTGTCAGTTTGTAGGATATATCAACCCACAAAAAAAGTTTAATTGAAAAAACTGAACGGTGATGTATCACCCCCTGGGTGAATCTTACAGAATCTGGCTCTTAAAGGGCATCTAAAGTAGATTCTCAGACGGGACATTGAACATCCAATGTTTACAAACGAATCACTCGATTTTGTTGACATCTTGCATTGTCAAATGACCAATTTCATTCATCAACCAATGTTTTGTGTACACGCGTAGATGATCCTTCTATTTCGGTTTGTTTGCGCAGGTGCGGATTGCTGATTGGCCGATAAACAAAAACAATGGGAATCGACTTTAGATGCCCTTTAAGACTGACTTAATTTAAGGTTGGAAAGTTATCCACCTCCACCCACTCCACTCATCTGAGCATGGGATGAAAGCTTTGTTGCCATGGCAGCAATCTGTTGGGTCATCAGTTAGAAAACACAGGGACACTGGTCACAGGTGGTGACTCATTTTCGTAAATCCCAATGATGAGCCCAGATGTTTTTTTTTTTTTTTTTTTTAATGTTTTTATTTCTCCAGCTTTTTGTTGGGGGGGGAGAGAGTCATCCTCCTCCATGCACAGGATTTATTCATTTCTGCGTTAGTTTTTGGATTCTTCACTCGCACCACATATCTAAAGCCATTTTTGACATCTTTTAGAGTTCTAATGACCGTTGCTGTTCACCTTTTCAGGTTATTTAAGTTGACTAACCCTCAGAGCGCTAAATGCAGCTATTGTGGCTCAATGATGCAAGATATCAAAGTCAAAGCTGTTGTCATGTGTCATGCGGCAACTTGTTTAAAAGAGCTCCCGCAGGGGAGGTTTTCAACGGCAGAAGATACTTAAATTTATATATTTTTAAATTTATTTCAGCGATCTGAGGATTGAAACTACTTAGTAAATCTTATTTCCCGCATAATCATCCTCTAGAAGACATAGGTTTTCATTGGGTGTTGTAAAATGTGTCAATGTGCTGTCTCCAAATGTTACTGTTGCATTTACGATTTATTCACTTGCAATATGTCATACCTCACCCCTAATTAATTGCGTGACAGGCTATCTAAATTTGTCTTCAGGCTTTTTTAGACCAGAGGATCCTTTTAATGGTTCCAAGAACTTAATTCTCGGAACCCCCCTTTTTATTGTATCAGTACCACAAGAGCTGTAGCTCTTAAAACTCAGTATTGAGGGTCCCTTTTTAGCTCTGGCTTAAAGGTGGGTACTTTTGCAGCACCAGAGGAACTTTGAGTGATGTGAGTGTACGTTGATAGTCGCATCAGGGGTTTCCTTTAGGCGATACGAAAGACAACAGAAAAAATGCCCATAAAGATGTGCCCTGTGAGCTCCTCTCAGGAAATCCCTCGAACTGTTTGGGCCTAAATCGCCTTTAGACTCACAGTGAACCTTTATGCACTGGGTACATTTAAGTGTCTATAACCAGTCTGTCTTCAAGTTATATTTAATTCAAATGCTCAGTTTATTTTTACACATTCCGCCTGTGGCCTCCAGTTGTAGGGCAAAGTTCAACACAGTTGAATACTGATGGTTGCGCTCATAATGATCTGAAAGATGTGAGTGGGGTCCAGTGTTTTAATTCTGTGCACATGAAAAGCTTGAGCTCATAAAATAATTAATAGAGAAATATTTTTCATTTCTCTCCTGCAGCAACATGGCAAATGCCCTGGCAAATGCCATATGTGAGCGCTGCAAGAGCGGCTTCGCCCCGGCGGAGAAAATAGTCAACAGCAACGGGGAGCTGTACCACGAGCAGTGCTTCGTCTGCGCACAGTGCTTCCAGCAGTTTCCGGAAGGACTCTTCTACGAGGTTCGCCTGCTACCTGCAAATGCTGACCATTGCCAGGGCCGGGGAAGAGCCACATTCTGACCTATAGCATCAGCTGACCTAGAAACCACATTATTAAATCTTTAACTTTGCCCCATTCATCATAAGAATGGACATACTGGAGATACTGACTTGAGGAACCCGAATAAATCCGGTCATAGCTGGGAAATGCTGCTTTCAGGCAATATCTGGTCACGCCTCATGTAGGAATGCAGCAGGTGTGTCATGAATATTGGAGGAAGCTCTCGTTAGCATGCTGTAAGTGTTAAAAAAGCAAGGCGCAGGGAAGTACACAGCTGTGAGCAACCCGGCATAATGGCGTCTTTCTGCACTGTCATAGCCCTAGGACAGTTCCGTCGAAAGGTAGTGCTGTGGTTTAAAGCATATAGTCCCAGTGGGTCAATCGACAGTCAATTAGCTTCACCGTGGTTTAACTTGAAAGAGAAATTTGGCCGGAGGCCATCGGAAAGCAAGTGACGGAGAGGAAAATGACCTGACCCAATTAATCTTCTCCTTAATTACTCATCAAAGGTTTTGCCCACGGCTAGCTGGAATGTGATTCCGGCAAATTAAATGCGCTCATTCCTTTTGAAGTGGCCGTTTCTGTAGCTACCTGAAAGCGAACAAGGATCAGACCCTCGAGCTGTGAGCTCGGATGAGTGGGCGGGGCTCCCAATGCCACATCACCCCCTCAGCTTTGCTGAGTACTGTACCGGCGTTCTTATGCTACCAAACGGAAAGCTCTCAAAGCATCTGGAATATTCCTTGTGAATTAGTCCCTATTTATTTGTTGATATGAATTAATTCCCCTGAAAGGTGTGTTCTTTATTAGTGTGTATCTTTGATCATGTGTCAGGAGGTGTTTGTGTTAAATAAGCCGTGCAGTGCAGTGTGTCTCGTACGCACTGACGTCGTTTCTCTCCCTCTCTGCAGTTCGAGGGGAGGAAGTACTGTGAGCATGACTTCCAGATGCTGTTTGCCCCCTGCTGCCATCAGTGCGGTGAGTAGAGGCGGCGTCGGGCATGCAAGCGAACACGTGCCCCGGGTCCGGGCGCACGCCAGGGTCCCACAGGGTGCTGAGCCGCGGCAGCAGATGCTAACGGAGGAACGTAGCGTAGCGCAGCCGGAGCACATACCAAATGAGTTCTGCAGCGCTTCAGCTGAAATTAAAAAATATCTCCTCTCTTTTGGAATGGGGTAGTTTTCCATTGGAGTTCCAAACACCACTAAGCTGCAGAATCAGATTTGATTACGCTTGCATCTCAGAACTGCATTTACTGTGGTCCTTTGGACGTACTTTCCCTGTGTCTTTGCCTTTTTTTTATTTTTTTTTAACCCCTTTCTTAGACAGGGAGAGCAGAAAGGTCACAGGAATTGGAATGTGATGTGAAAAATGTAATGGTTTTGGATGGAACTTTATGATCATAATTAATCATTAATCCATTTATTACACTCTGTTGTGGCACCTAAGAGCTATGTGTGCACAGCTGTACCGATTATAAGTGTTCACCAATCAATGAAAGGCATTCAAGTCAATCAAGTGCCCACAATGTTCATCAGACAGATCATATCAGGTGGAGATTGGGTCATATGGGAACTGTTTTGAGAAGTTTTAGAGAGGAGTGTCATGCGGTCTCCTCTTCCTCCGCAGGAGAGTTCATCATCGGCCGTGTGATCAAGGCCATGAACAACAGCTGGCATCCGGACTGCTTCTGCTGCGACATCTGCCAGGCTGTGCTGGCGGACGTGGGCTTCGTGAAGAACGCGGGCAGGTGAGCCCCGCCCCGACGGGCGACGCCGCACACTTCAAAGCACCCCTCCGGGCTCGCTCGCTATTAGCCACTAATTATGCGCTCTGCGCTTTGTCTCGCGGCGCTGGACTCTTGCCGTCTGCATGGTTACGCCGCGCTGATCTCTCGCTCTCGTGTCTCCGCAGGCACCTCTGTCGCCCGTGTCATAACCGCGAGAAGGCGCGCGGCCTCGGGAAGTACATCTGCCAGAAGTGCCACGCCATCATCGATGAGCAGCCGCTCATCTTCAAGAACGACCCCTATCACCCCGACCACTTCAACTGCACCAACTGCGGGTTCGTACTGCATCTGTGAGGTGGGGGGGGGGGTTACTGAGGGACACGTCCTGGGGAACGAAGGGTACCTAGTCTATTGAAGTGCTGAGAAAATATTAGTCACCTGACTACACTGGGGTCCCTCATCGCTCGTCCACGGCACTTCTGTGATCATCATCTTGTTTTCTTTTGGGGACTGGCCGGGGGACATTTCTGTGAAACATCGCAGCGGTGATCCTCAGTGATGACGGAGACTGTGTGCTGTGTTGGGTCTGTTCTGACAGAATCCCGACAGCTTTGCTGAGTATTGGCAGTTTGGATGGTCAGGAGCTTTTTGGACCGTTCTGTGAAGGTGCATTATGATGCCCGAACGTTTGAGGCGGTGTATAAATGCCCCCTCCTGTCAGTCATTAGTTGGGTGGGAGGGTCCCTTTCACTCCCCAGTAAAGTCAGTCTGATGGGAGGAGAGGAGGGGCCCGATCTGTGTTTGGCAGACCTTAGGCCCTCTGGCCAAACCCAAAGTATGTCTGCATTAGAGACCACCTACCGTACTAGCAGTACTTACTGATTTGGCCATGCTACATTCTACATAGGGAGAAGCGATGGCGCAGTAGTCAAGTATGCTTGACTTGAGATCGTGAGGTCCTGAGTTCAAGCCCCGGCCACAGCCTTCGCGGAATTGCAAAACAATTCACTCCCACACTCCACGCCTCACTCCCCCCAGGTGTATAAATGGGTACTATTTCCCTGAATAGTCAGGGAAAGTTGACTGAGTTTTGACTGAGAGCTGGGGTAGTAGTAATACTCCTCATCGCTTCATGCCATGGGAGCTCGGGTTAAGCACCGGCTCGATGGGCCACTCACAGGCTTACTCACTCTCTCTCACATTCTACATTTGGCCAAATCAGTATGTACAGCCAGTATTGTCACTGATATTGAATGCAGCCTATGTGGTGATTAGTGGTTCACATCTGGGTTCTCTCCATGACCTGGGTCACCGATCTGACTGTCTTACGGGGACTGCGGCCACAGAATTCTGGGAGACTGAGGGAGGCTTCAAGTGCCTGTATTTTGTGTGTTGGTGCAATTAACGCTGGCTGCTTGGTCACGCCAGCGGTCAGCATGAACATTGTAAATATTTAATCAGGCGATCTCTGTGGGCGCCTCATTGTTAGGGTGTGTTTAGGGTGCAGGTCGCCTGTATGGTCAGGAGGTACAAACACTGGCCGTGGCCTAAGTTAAACACACCAAAGCTCAGTCTCATTTACTCTCTCCATCTCTCTCATTTTCTTCCCCTCTCTCCTGCTCTCTTTTTTACAGCCTCTCTCTCTCCTCCCTCTTCTCTCCCTGTCCCACCCTTCCTCTGTATCTCTCTTTCTCGCTTGACTGGGTTGGAACATGCCGTTCAGTTTTGAGTAAATACGGGGAGAGGTTTATTATGCAACACTGCGGTACAGGAGTGAATCACCGGACAGAATCTGTCATCTTTAAGTGCACAGGGCACCCGGCGGGTATCGGAGGGGGCAGGACGACCAGTGAGTCAGCGAGGAGAAATGCACTGCCCTCTGAAACACACCACTCCTCCTCTCTCCTCCTCATGTCATCTCCTCCTCTCCCCCCCCCCGACAGTAAGGAGCTGACGGCCGATGCCCGCGAGCTCAAGGGCGAGCTCTACTGCCTGCCCTGCCATGACAAAATGGGTGTGCCCATCTGCGGCGCCTGCAGGAGACCAATCGAGGGCCGCGTGGTCAACGCCATGGGCAAACAATGGCATGTGGAGGTGCGGAGAAGATTTTTGTCTCGTACCCAGTCCTGTCACTGTGCATCCCGGCTACGGCCGCTTTATACTTGTAGGACGTGTCTGCAGACATCGTGAGTAAAGTGCCGCATGTCGCTGTTAGTTTGGTGCTTAAACGAAGTTTCGGACGATGTCTGCGATGCAAGTTGACATCTCTATGGTAAATGTACAGTTGTTGTTTTATGACCAGCTGATCTTTTTGCAAGCATTATTGTATCAGTTTTCTGTATCCATGACAACCACCAAACTTGGTCATTCCAGCCAATGAAAATATAAGACAACCAACTACTTGCGTCAGTGATGATATAAGAAGTCGACTGGTTACAAGACGCTGTCGGATCGTACTTTTTCTGACTTTAATATTATTTTAGTGGACAGACACCAGTCTTAGAAGTATGAAACTGCCTTTAGGGTGGCCAACCATTTCCAGCCATTTTATTGAGTTTACTGGAACTTGGTGAACCAGAATACCGTATATTGGGATTATAGTCATTTTGGTTTAAATATTTTATGTTTTTTTCAATCATATGGTTTTTTATTCGGATTTCCTGTCGTACTGTATTCACTGGTTTCAGTATTGATTGCTTTTGAAGTGTCCTCTGTTATATTGTGAAGAAGTACCTTTTAATGTGCTTTAAAGTTCCTGATGATGTATTTTTAACTTCCTCCTCATGTTGTCTTAGCTGCATACGGCTTGTTTTCCTTTCATCCCATTGGTTTATGGAAAGTCTGCCTCTTCTTAGTCTAGTTTCTCTGTCCCATCTTACGTCACTTCCTCTTTTCACTCACTGTTTCCTGTTTCCTGAGCGCTGCGGTATGTCTGGTCAGTACTGCAGTCCATCTCTCAGTCACGCTCTGTACACCCCTGCCTCTGTTCTCCGTCCTCCTCTCTCTCTCAGCACTTTGTGTGCGCCGTGTGTGAAAGACCTTTCCAGGGTCACCCGTATTACGGGCGGGGGGGCCACGCCTACTGCGAGAGGCACTTTGACATGGTGAGGAGGGGCGTGGCTGCTTCCTGTCTGGCGCTCTCTTCGCTCTGCTTCCTGTTTTCCCCGAGTCCCCCACTGGCGATGACCTCTCTCAGACAGGCAGCTCCTTACACACCGTACGAAGTTTCCTATAATCCACAGACATGATTCTATATTTTCAATTGCGCTCTCTGCAAGAGGCATTGTCACAAAGCAGTTTTGCCTAACCTGAATCTCTTTATACCCATAGTTTGTTATACTGTTACTCCCATAATGCATTGCATTACCATGACCACTGCATATCACACCCAGATAATCCTTCCTGAACTAGTCCACGACTGCATGGGTGTAGCCCCCGAAAGCACGCTTCTCCCCTTTTTTGCACATTATTATGCCAATTCTGCCTCCATGGCAACCAAAATCGATAGGCATCATAACTTAAGCATAACACATGTCCACACCAAATCTGAAAGTAGTCGGTCAAAAATTACAGCTGGTACAGCGTCCGCAAGGAAGTGTCCACGGACATGGAGACGACAAGCATGGGGCTGCAGTTATTCATTCGGCACACAGTACAGCAGTTTGACCCAGTATGAGCAAAAGGCTCACCCCTTCGTTAGCCTATAGCGTGTTGCCCCAGTCGCCTCAATTGAGCCTGTCTGGAGGGTCAGTGTGCCCTGCGGGGGTTTCGCGCTCGTGTCCCTGTGTCCGCTTGTCCTGACCTGGCCAGCGCTGCTCAGGTCCTCCCCCAGTACTAATGTGTTGGGCTGGTGCCGTGTGTTTGCAGCATTTTGTGTGTGCTAAGTGTGAGAAACCCTTCCTGGGCCATCGCCACTATGAGAGGAAGGGACTGGCTTACTGTGAGACCCACTACAACCAGGTAACATCATCTTATCCAGCCGGGAAAACACACTCTTTCTTAGCGTTTCACAGAAAACATTCTGGGCTTATTGCTATTGCTTTAAAAGAGAAAAGGCTTGAGTGAATTAGTGCCTATCAGACACTAAAGGGTGAATGTATATAGTCATAATGACTGTCCATGTTTTTCACTCGGAATGTAGACTGTGGCCAATGTTTTCCAAAATAAATTCAAGTAATTATGTATATAAATGCTGCCTATATATAGTTAAATTCTTAGGCTGTCCTCAGCAGATTCAACATTTTGTTTTACTGTGAAACATTATTGCATAAGAAGTAGCAAGTGGATTTTATTCTTTCTTTTGTCTGCGTGATTAAATATTGATGTAGCTGTTAGATGTGATTTAAGCAGAATACGCCACTCTGGCTTCAGCAGGTGTATGGAGATGAAGTAGTTCAGTGTGTGCAACAGTATTTTCCTCTGCTGGGACTGACCTGGTTTATTTATGTACTTCTCTTGGCCTGGGCTGCTTCAATTTTTCTCAAATTATGAGCCCACTTTGGTCTATTTATTTCCAATTTACTTTGTAATGTTGAGTTTCTTAATTCATGGTATATCTTGCGATGCAAGCAGAATTTGCTTCTATAGTGCCATTCTTTTCTGTTTTGAGAAGCTCGTTACAGTAACACGAGTGAAGATGTAAGATGATTCATTGCTAAGGCGGACTGTAAATGCTCAGAATTTTGGTGACGATAGTAATCGAGGCACAATTCACTGTTTCTCGTGTATGTGCTGCCCCCTACTGGTGATATAAATCTGTGTAAGTCCCCTGAAAGCTGTGACGTATTTTCCCCTGAGCTTGTAGTGGACTGAGCGGTTTAGAGCTGCTTCTGTGACGTGAGCATGGTGCCCCAGTGATTTTGATCATGTTTTCAGCCTGTGACTTTTTTTTTCTGGTCAAATTTTAACATTTCCCTCTCCATTTCTCTGGCTCGCAGCTCTTTGGAGATGTTTGCTATCACTGCAACCGTGTTATTGAAGGAGATGGTGAGTTCTCCGTCCTGCTCCAACTGTATGAGCATGTTATTGTTTATTATCTTCAGTGTAGTTTTAGTGTACAGTTGATGTGTCTGCTGTGCAAGCGCAAGTTGACAGTATGGCAGCAAGTTGTAAATCCAAAAGTGAATGTGTCTACTGCGCACGTGTAAGTGGACAAATGTCAAACTCATCAAGTTCCCATTTTATTTTCAAGATCCCATTTCATTTTTATGGCCAAGGTTTGACAGCATCATTCTGTGAAATATTTTTCTTTCTTTTTTGATGATTAAAATTCCTGAATGGGCAGGTTTTTTTTTTTATTATTTCACTTGTGCAGTTTTACCCTTTTTTATTATGCCTGGTATGTAATGCAGGGGATATAGCTATCTACACACCTGTCTGTATGTCCATCTGTAATCATTTCTGTTTCTGGACCAGAACTGAAGAGCCATTGAATGTATTTTCATGAAATTCTTTGTGCAACAAAGAAGTACTGTGAAGTGGTTCCTTTGGCTATTTTGGAAATTTCATTGTGATTCACCTCAGGTGGCGATGTAACAAGAAACTTTGTTTTGGCCCATTACCTCTGAACCGTAAATCTCAGGAATGAAATCCTTGCTTTGCTGGATTCTTTGGGACCTCTCAGATTAATAAACGTTGTTCCCATTTACATATGTGAGGATTTTCCAATTTTTCAAATTTTTGCTAAAATGTTGAATCTCACATACTGTGGAACCAATTTGTTTGAAATTTGGTATGGAACACCCTCAGATCAAGATCTTTTAACACTGTTTACTCAGAATTGCTATAATGAAAGATGTTTTTTTTTTGCTAGGGCCAGAGAGAAATGCTATGTTCGGATGGCTTATTTTATTTATGAACAGTCTTATTTTATTGTTGTATGAGAGACCATGTGTGTCAGTAATTGTTTATCCTGTAGACCAGGAGTGTCAAACTGATCTGTAAAAGGACTAAGAGGCTGCAGGTTTTCAATCCTACCTTGCAGAGGCACACCTGAAACCATTGATTTAATGAATTGATCTAGGCCTTCAGAACTGATTATTTGTATCAAGTGTGGCTCTGCATTTTTGGAGTGAAAACCTGCAGCCCCTTGGCACTTTTATGGGTCAGTTTGACACCTGTGCTATAGACCCTGACCGTGTGTGCATGCAGTGTTATTGGTATTGAATGTGCG
This sequence comes from Gymnothorax reevesii, assembly GCA_029721435.1. Classification (NCBI taxonomy): domain Eukaryota; kingdom Metazoa; phylum Chordata; class Actinopteri; order Anguilliformes; family Muraenidae; genus Gymnothorax; species Gymnothorax reevesii. The sequence goes on along the minus strand of CM056587.1, from coordinate 61,692,080 downwards.
TGGTGTGGCTGTACTGAACACTGCTGCACAGGATCTTCTAACACATTTTCCATGGTTCACCACAGTGGTGTCAGCTCTGAACAAGGCCTGGTGCGTCAACTGTTTCGCCTGCTCTACCTGCAACACCAAGCTGACTCTCAAGTGAGTGACGCCCTCTACTGGCACCCTGCTGCCAGGCTTTATCTCTACAGGCAGTTAAATGCCCTGTTTTATAAACTATTCTCTCTGGGTGCGGTCCCCTTGTGTTGCAAAAGTGGTCCCGAGTTTTCAGCCTGTTCATTTGTGTGCAGTCCTGCAATATGTGGAAGTTTGAGGACTGAGAGCGAGTTGGCGATTTATAGCTCTGAGAACGTTCCAGGCTATTCCAGCTTCTCCAGTGTTGGTGCGTCCCTACAAACCACTTCTTCTTCCTTCTCTTTCTCTCTGAGCCCTAGTCCTGCTGGTCGCCGACGTATAGAGGACCCACACTTGTTTCCCTCCGTGCTGTTCGTCGATAAATCGTTCTGTTTTGGCCATTTCCCTGAATGCCGCTCCTTGATAAGCATTAGCCTAGAGACAGGTCCAGGGTGAAAACTGAAAGTTTGAATACACAATCTGTGTATATCGAGTCAGGAGAAAGAAAAGAGCTATACACCGGCCATTAAAAGGGGCCTTATCAGTGTTGTTGAGTGTGTTTAGACCCTTGTTCCGTACTCAAAGGAAAACTTTCAACCTTTTTTAAAAAAATTAATAAAATTTCAGGCCCAGGAAGTGATGGGGTTAATGGTTTCCAGTAATGTATTCTGGAGGGCTACCTGCTGAAATGTTATATCAGTGTGAATGCGAATGTGCACTTCGCCAGAGTTATCAAAATAATGTAGTTATTCATCATTTTATGGTGGCTGCAAGTGCTGTCCAACATTATCGAATGTATAAAGAATGATATTTAATGTATAGTGGGAAAAATATTATCAGAAAACATTAATATATGCCAGCTGAATGTTGGCTCCCGTTTCAGAGAAGTTGCATCAAAAGTAGTCTTGTGGTGAAGTCTTTGGTTAATTCAGTAATTTTATTTGTATGAAGCTTTTTTCTTTTATGTGAACCATTTGCAACCATTGAGCTCCAGTCTGAAAAATGCACACAAACACAGAGAAATGAAACTGTTCCAAGAGTGTGTGGACGAACCCAGACCTTGCATTGTGGGCACTGAAACAACAGTCGTGGTATCTGGGAGAATAGAATTTGTGTGTTTAGGAGAGAACACGCGTTTTGGTGAACAACAGGGAGATGGATGATCAGTGGTACAGTCTTGTGCAAATTACTTTGATCAAGGGGCTTGTCAATTGAATGCGCTGAATGGAGCGCAAATAGCCTTGCCAAGTGATGGACATTTTGCATAACAACCTCAAAGATCACTGCATGGTATCTTTCAGCCATGTTTCATTAATTTCCTTGACTTGTATGATGCAACTAATGTGATTGTATCATCCGCACAGTACTGTAACCGTGTTGGACTGTCCCAGTAATTCACCTGACCTCAATCCCATTGAGAATGTCTGGTCCATCATCAAGGCAAGTCTGCAGCAAAAGGACTGCACCTCAAATGCCAAAGTCATTGATGAAGTTGCCCAAGTGTGGCATCACAACACAGAAACCAAGGCAACCTGCAAAAACCTGGTTCGCTTCATCCCAAAATGGGTGAAACAGCTTCTCAAGAGCCGTGGAGGACACATCTCGTACTGACTGCTGAATTTCGATGCTGTTAAAGTAATAAAAAGCCTGAAAACCTTTGTTTGGTATTTCCCACTCCAGCCTGCTTTATCCAATTAATTTGCACAAGACTGTATACTGTATCCCTGCTGTAAAAACTCCTCAACTACGGTGGTGAGTGTGTGACCCTCGATCGGGGCAATGGAAGGGCAGACAGGTCAGCTCTCCTACTCTGAGTCCGACCGATCTGTTCTCTGCTGTCTTCCATCTCCTCCCTCATACTCCTCTTCTACTCACTCCGTTCGTCTCACGCCCCTCCCTTCTCATCTCTCCTCTCTTCCCATCCCTCTTCGCTTCCTTCCCTCTCCGTTTCTCCGCGGTGCGACCCTTGACCTCTGACCCCTGCGGCGGGGCCGGGCAGGGATAAGTTTGTGGAGATGGACCTGAAGCCGGTGTGTAAGCACTGCTACGAGCGCCTGCCCGAGGAGCTGAAGCGCCGTCTCGCCAAGCGCGAGCGCGACGCCAAGGACAGGAAAAAGAAACTGGCCATCTGTTTGTAAACCTTTCTTTCCCTTTTTCTTCACCACTTCTTTCCATCCATTGGTTAGTGTCGTCCTCCTCTTCATTTTTCCTTTTTACCGCCCTCCCGCTCCCAGCTCCGGCGTGTGCTGTGAATGTGGTTACTTTGTTTTGCTTTGCGATGGTTATTTTATGTGCCCCCTGCTGCAATCCAGTCACTGTGGTGTGAGCGGTTATCATGGCCTGGTACATTTTTATTTAGGAATTTAACTGATGTGTTTAGCCAAAGATGCGGAGAGTGGGAGCATTTAAAGGTCCCCTATTATGCCACCAGTTGTATAGCTAATTAGCCATTTTGAGCCAGTTCAAAGTCTCCCCTTCATGACATTACAAGGGGGAGTGACCGCCCAGAATAATGAAATCTGATTGACTTCTTGGCTGAAGTTGATCAGCTCCTCTTGCCTCTGGTTGGTTACTTCCCCATGTGATGTTGAGAGGGGAAAGATCTTGAAATGGCTTGTAATAGCTGATTGGCTGTGCACCTGGTGACAAAATAGGGGACCGTTAACAGTGCCCCAGTGAGGCTGAAGTTTGCGGTTTTAGTTCGCACTTACAACTGTCCGCACAAAACCAGCTACTAAAAAGGCTTGTGGCCTGTGTGTGTTTGTAAATGAGGGTCTCCAGATTGACGTTACTGCTGGTGGCAGTGAGACGCACGAGATGCCTCTCGTTGCAGTGTGATGGAAGCCTTGTGTATTTTCCCTTACATTGACCCTAAAAGCTGAGAGGCTTTAATTACAGGGGACCTAACATGCTAATCCTTCTTTTAATACATATTAGTAATGTTATAATGTTGGTTGTCCATGCTCAACCTCTGAAACGTTTCTAAACATAAGATACAGGGATTTTGCCGTAATCCAAGAACGTGATTTCGTGAGCGTGATTTCCTCTCTGAACAGCTCCTCCCGAGATCTTCACAAGATCTGGGCAAAACCTGACGTCAGGTTGTGCCATCCAATTAGTACAGATCTAGCCAGAGTCATCTACTGCGCTGGACCTGCCCACACCGGAAACTGTTCTTGCAGGCACTAACAACGGCAGATCATACGATGCCTTAGTAGCGTCTACACTTTTGGAAATGCAAAGGAAGAATCGCAGATCATTTGAGGTGCAATTTTGTCAGCATCTCTGCCAAATCTACTAGTCCATGTACTTTTGGATGCGAAGAAAAACAAATATTTCTCTTCCAAAAGACGATGCCGCCAGAAATCAGTGTGGTTAGCTTTTTTTTTTTTTTTGCTGGCAGCAAATAGCCATGGCCAAAGGGAACGTTAGCTGTCTGTGCTCAGTATTTCACCAAAGACAGCTTTGACAATAAAGGATAATTCAACACAGGATTAGCGTTTCAGCTGCTTCTCAAACCTGAAGCAGTTGCATCGATCAAGCTCTCAGAGCCACAAGCTGTAAGTAGCCATATAACAGCAAATAATGTAAGTGAAGCTAACGTGTTACGAGTGGCTAGCAGGACCGCTAGCGATAGTTGGCACTCACAACTGGCCTCAATGCAGGCTTTGTAAAATATCTGAAGATAAAGCCTGTATCGGTCACGACTGTACGTGACTCTCAGACACAGAAGCTGTAAGTTGCTTTAACTGCATAAGTCAACCTGACGTGATAGCCAATTGATTGTAGCTGTAGCACAGCGGCTAACATAGCCAAGTCACTGTCGCTAATGTTTGTGTCCTAAATATGCAAGAGTGATATCAGGGAAATTCTACAGAAGGGGTGTGAACATAAACCTCATTTGAAGTTAACTTTCAATACTTGTTTGTAATTTGGATGCTTAGTACATCTGAGAACACTAACAGAACTTGCTGTCTGTAAAACCTGTATTGCAAGGGTTTGTCTCTGTGGTTATGACTGCTCGGTTACCAGCTAATGCATGTTAGTTTGCCTGTCTTGCTAATTAAAAATGCTCCTAGTTAACGTATTTGCAGTAATTCTGATCGGTATGCTTGTGTTACTTCGGTAAGCATCAATGTGGCAGTTTCATCATAACGCTGCCCTATTGTAGCCACTACAGTTGGTGATCACTTCACTTATCCATGACAGGGATCAGACAGATACTTCACAAATGTCTGAGCGAGCTCTCAATGCGAAGTGCATAAGCTCTACAAATGATTTCTCTGCACTACCTTGACATAATTTCATCCCCCTTTAGAAATTTTTGTGGCTAATAAAAAGGTGGAGATTAAATAGGTAATGATTTCCTGTAGAAGTGGTCAATTCGCTAGCACCACATAAGCAACTTGTCCGTGCTAACGAAACTTACAGTCTTCAAAACCTGTATTATGTTCATAACATAACCGAGCTCTCTCTAGCTGTCGCGTACTATCCATAAAGCTGCTTTTCACATCAGACACGAAACAAATTTTTCACAGGACAGATTAGTCTACATTCAAAGTCAATGCAAAGATGCGAATACACGTTATGGGCACGTCAAGCCGCTTTCACGTCGGACGCGAAACAAATTTTTCGCGCGACAGATTAGCAACATTCAAAGTCAATGCAAAGATGCGAATACAGGCGTTATGGGCGCGTTAAGCAGCTTTCACACCGGACGCGAAACAAATTTTTTGCGCAACAGATTACATTCAAAGTCAAGACCGCTTATCAGCTACTGCATGTTAGTTCGCATGCTCTGCAAATTAAAAATGCTTCTGGTTAACTTATATGCAGCAATTATGATTGGTATGCTTGTGTTACTTCGGTATCGTTGCCTGATTGTAGCCACTACAGTTGAAGCTAAATGGAGAGGTGCTGTATGTCTCTGTCGAGTTGGGCTGCAGTTAGACCAGACGTAGATTTTGCAGAGCTTGGGCTGCGTTATTGGGTGCTTGTGAAACGATCGCTTTACTTATCCATGACCGGGGTCAGCCTGATGCATCTCCAATGGCTGGGTAAGCTCTCTGATACTACTGGTGAAAGCAATAGGGAAGCGCACAGGCTATAACGGTCCGGTATAACAAACGCTGCATTGCCATCGATTGAATATTAAATTCTTTCCTGTAAAAGTGATCGATTCGCTGGCTCCACATAAGCAACGGTTCACGCAGCTGGAACTTACGGTCTGTAAAACCTGTATTATGTTCATGACATAACTGGAGCTCTGTCTAGCTCTCGCACACTATCCATAATGCACCCATTTTCCGCGAGGAAAAGCTGGTCATTCCGAAGCTATAAATAAACCGTTACCACAGGCAATTTCCGAAAAGGTCGTTTAGCTTGGAGCTTTCGCCCCTCCGTCATATACCAGCGCGGAAGCTGTTCGTTTCTCCACGCTAACAACACACCACAGCTATGCACATGAACCAGCAGGTCCTAATCCACACCGAGGCAGTCCATAAGCTCTTGGTCCACTTTTAGCTGCTCCTCACTGTCCATGTTTCCCTCTAAACTCAGACCCACCTGATTTCTACGGTCTCCGGTCTACACTTGGGCATGTCGACCTGTTCTACAAATGTGTCTATATGGGGTGGATTCTAGCTTTCCCTGCATCCGAGCTATGGAGTAGTAAAACCACTGTACTCACCAACTGTTGCTGTAGCAAACTGTAGCCGATAGCAAATTCGTGCTTGAGCTGCCAGACTTTCGCACTGCATCCTCCACTTTCACCGTTGCGTTTATTAGAACAAGTTAATTTCATTAGATCTATGCACATGTACTGCGTTTTATAGCAGAATTTCCCGGCTGATTCCTTAGCTCAGATGGCAGACGCGTCTCACGTTTCACTGTGACACTGTAGCGTCCCGCCTAGATCCGCCCTCCACAGAGCTGGCCAGTCAGAAGAAAGTGGGCACACGGGGAGTGGGGGCCATTGCGGAAGAGCCACCCCAATGAGGCGTTTCAGGCAGAGACTACTATGGACTACAAGTGGGGTTTTTTGAGGATGGCAGTATGAGCGAAATAAGTACCCTTTTTTTACTTAGCGCAATCAGGAGTACTCTAGGGGGGTCAAAGACCATAATATAAACTTGGAAAAATAGCATATTATGTCCCCTTTAAGCACCAGTTTTGGGGCATAATCCGGAAGCTCTTTGACTGGATTGACCTGAGATTAGTTAGTGTACAGTGTAAGTTGTGAAGGATTTGCCTGCACAGAAAGAGCTGCTTTGTTCCCTCAGCTGATGTCTGCTGCTTGAGTTCCTCTCGTAAATCTCTGCTGTTTCCTGCATTTTCCTGCATGTGTATTACAGTTCAGTCCATCAGTCTGTTTTCTCATCGCATGAGGCATGTGACATGTCCCCTTCATCCTCAAATGGAGATTGTCTCCGTCAGAGCTAAAGCCACCTCACTCCCAACCACGGAGCCATTCACTCCATTTTTAGCGGGGTAGAAAATCATTATTGGTGACCTCAAGCTGGAAACCCCAGTACAGTAGTGATGCTACAGGATACAGACTTTGTTCTCCTTTGGGCAAACGGTCATATGCATGATTTCCAGCTACGATGACGATGCTGGTATTTTCAGTTGATGCATTTCCTGAGCGCGTTATAATGAGGACAGCTATACTCCAGCATCGCTGTGTCCTCTGGTACAATCCTAGATGGTCTGTAGTTCAATTCCCTGTTAAAACTGAAAATTCAGTTCATGGCAAGTGTTTCACTTGAGTCCTGACAGCATGATTCTTGCCTGTCACATTTTCATCCATAATTCAAAGCATGACTCCAGAAGTGTTAGCCCCTTTAGCACTTGTAAGCTGCAGAGTCACTGCTTGTGGTCTGTTTTGTTGCCATTTATGATATATTATATTGTGGGTTAATTCTCCTGTTTTGTATCTGCTTGTGGCAGGAACAAGTTTGTGGAGTTTGATATGAAACCGGTGTGCAAAAAATGCTACGAGAAGTTCCCCCTGGAGCTGAAGAAGAGACTGAAGAAGCTGGCAGAGACTGTGGGTCGCAAGTAGACATCCATGCCTTTAGATGGCACCACTGATGAGCAATGACGAGCCAGATACTATAGGGCTGATCTGCTTCGAACCACTTTGCCACCTTGCTTTGCGCATTTTATTCAATGTATGGCCAATGTACGCTGTTTTTAAGAAACTATAAGAAATATCCAGGTCCTCCTTTTTGCAAGGGATAGTTCTAGTCAAGGGCTTTCTTTGTGTAAGTGTAATATTAATGCAAAGCATTGAAAATTGTTTTCTTGCGATACTTGTTTTAAAAAAAATACCAAATGTGTACACAAAACTCAGCCGACAGTCAAATTCTTAATTTTTCTGGCGTACTTTTGCCAATATTATGGAAAAGGTCAATTGTGGACAAACATGACATGACACTAACATAAATCTTGCGTATACCATTATAGATTTATTATATCCAAAGACGAAACAGAATATTAGACTTATTATTCTTTTTTCTAAAATGAATATTTTCAATGTTTGTTTATTGCAAAACATACGTTGTTTTTTTTGTTTTCTATCCATTTAATCTGCATTTTGCCTTATATTTTCATATGTATTATGCATAGTGGCCATTTTTTATCTATGTGCTGGACAATTTTAGAGAAATGCTTTTTTAAGAAGTGTCTCCTTTGGCGCAGTATTATGAGATTGACAACCTCTGCCTTAAAAATAAACTGCAACATATTAACTCACTCATGTTAAGAGTATTACCTTATATTGTTTAATATAATGGATTAGATCACTATGGCAATTTTTTTTACATGTACTGTAGATGTGAAAATTTTGTCAAAATTGGAGAGCTAAGTTATTACAAACATTTAAAATTCTTATTGGGGGATGGGAGTGAACCATGCTAGACTATGTGGAACTGGCACCCCCACCTCCCCCCACTTTGAAAAAGCCTCTAAGCTTCTTTGGGATTAATGTGTCAAGTTTGAAGTGTTAAGAATCTATGCATTGTTTCAGACAGACGCCAAATACATGTCATTTTATGATTGTTGTTGCCTTGTTGTTTCTGTTTATGTATTTGCATTTCGTTGGCCTCAACATTAACGCAGTGTACACATTCCACAGCAAAGTGTTATTTACACTTGTTGAAGCATGATTTCCTGAAGAACACAACCTTCCAGATGCTTGTTTTTCATGCACAGTATGAATTCACTATTGTTGCGTCAATACAGATTTCTTTTAAATGTGTCCTCTATTTAACTTGATGCATATCCATGTCTGTTAATGTGGGCGCGTTGCCATCACATGGGTCTTCCGTGCAAAATTTACTTCAGTGTTTACTTCTGCTCGGAGCCCTGCTTCACTGTAGTTTGTGCATTTTATCACAGAAAACATCACATTATCAAATAAAATATTATCCATCCTTGTTTTTGCGAAGCAGATTGTTGTTTGTGTCATAATTTGATTTATCTGTTCTGTGTCTGGAAAAACTATCTCTAAACACTACAGGCAAAGGCACTACATGCTGCACCTTCATACTGTTGTGCAGTAAATAATTGTTTCTAGTATTTGGTTGCACAAGGAAGATTAATCCCGATAACAAAGTCTCCAATCATTAGTTAACCCCTTTGCGCAGAAGCAAAATCTGGATTTTTAGGTGTTACCTGATTCAAGGCTGTATAATTCAAGATTGCAGCTTCACAGACAGAAAATTGAGCTCAATTGAGTCTAGACACTTGAAGCATTTAGACTCCCATCATATGTCAGTTTATTTTTATGATTTTGATGGAGAAAAGGGGCTGCAAACATAAAAAATCTTCATGAGAATTCACCATTGAAATAGCAAAAAAAAAAATAATACTGACAAATGAAAAACTGCTGGGGCTTAAATCTATACATTTCTGGGATCATAAACTTGACCCCAAGTACAATTCATCTTGAACATTAAATTCTAGATTACCCGCTTGCTATGAGCTAAATTAGATAGCTATCCAGGTGTCTCCCCAAAGTCTGAGATTCATCAAATGGTTCACTGTTAAATCATACATTAATCATATATTTAACACAAATAAACTTTTGGGGTATGAAATTCAGCATGAACTAATGATTTTCTGGTTGACTTTAGCATGAATTTATCAATATCAGCAGTTGAACATCATTGGTCACCAGTAACCTCTCCAAACACAAAGCATGCCTTTTCTCCATAATAAAGTTAACAATATTGTCCATTTTTCTTCGAAGTTCCCCAAGCATTAAATAAAGTGCTGATTAAACAGCTATAACATTCACGCTGCAATGAAAAGCTAACCGCTCTCACATCCGAGCTCATAACCTTACACCTTATAAGGTTAAAAACTCCTTAACTCAGTGATATCTGAATTCTGAAATATACCTTATTTTAACAGAACAGAACAGAAATTTCACTTTCAGGATAAATCAAGCAACATATGCCTCCATATTCAACAGAATGGTGTAATGAACGTACCGAGGGATCTACCGACGCGCGTCAGCTGCATGCATTTGGAGAAACAAAAACCTTGGCATTCGATGTCTTTAAACGCGGTATAAATTCTACAGCAAAAAGCCATATTGAGCAAAATGCAAAGAGAGTAGAAGTATAACCTGTTTTCTTCAGTGATGCCCTCCTCCAGAGATGGATGTATCGGGTAGAAGGAACCCTCCAGTACGGTTTCATTCGGAATAATTCCCATTGACCGCGTCCATACAACATGTTTCGTAAATGAAACTGAACTGGTGTCTTTTTGTTTCTTGGATATCGCATCATTTTCAGCTGGGCAACCGTGGCCAACATTCGAAGAACACATCAATACGCGTACTATCGCAATAATTTGCATGGCGATATTGTGTCAGTTCAGAGACCCCAAATATCATGATTTTATTACACAAATTCTTAATAAATATTGCAAGTACAAACTCAACCTTTGGGTATCAGAATGATAAAAAATATGTAAATGTTTTCAGTCCAGATGAGTTCTAAGATGGTGGCAAGTGCTCACTGCTGGGTCAGGCCAGCACATCAGAGGGGTGACTCTCTGACGATTTAGCCAGAAGTTAGCCAGAACAACGATGGAGGATGGGGACGAGCAACTGGAGAAACATATCGCAATAATATTAATTATATCATATTGTGGGACCTCTGGCGATTTCCATCCCCAATGAACAGTTTAAAATGCCACTGAGTGCAGTCAAAGCAATAATTACAAAGTTTCTAAAGTTGGAAATGTCAACGAATTTGCCTGGAAGATGACACATACGTATTGCCCCCATGCACTGAGGTGGATGGTGATGGTCTCAAAGAAAAACCAAAGGAATTACATCAGAATTACAAAGGAACCCATGAATTTCAGTGCCGCCTGGACTTCATTAAGTGTAACAAGGACCCAGGCTGTGTTTGTGTTGTGAAATCATAGCTCTGTCTCAGTTGCCAGAGACTTAGTTGCCTTAACAGAAATCAGTTCAAAAGGACACATGAAATGAGACACGAAAGCGTCATGTGACTAGTGTGGAATACGTTGCACTGCAGCGTTAGTGGTTTCCATTCGCAATGTCGGGCCTTTTCTAATTCAGTGAAAATGTCACCTGGCCTTCCTTCCTCCATTCTCCCTTCCACCAACCCAGAAACCAAAACATAGTCCCCTTCACCCAAGGACTAACCCAGATCTAGTAAACAAGATTTTTGTCCAAAGTAAAACTTCAGTAGCATAACACATGCATCCTACTGTAAAATTTTAAAATATGAAAAGATTCCATGGTGGAATTTTAAAATAAATGGCCGTTAAATTTGGTACTGTTTAATGTGTGAATGCAGACAATTGAATGGGGGTTCATACTTGAGGGCCTGTGGTTCCTGCAAATCAAGCAGTTCGTAAAAAGTAAATCTTGCTGACTATAGGTCATGTGTCATAGTATAAGCCCACTGAATATGGAAAGATTGAGTGCCGGACTTATTAAATAAATGGCCATCAAATGGGGAACTATTGTAATGTGTGAATGGGGATGAATGATTGGGGTACCATGTTTGAGTGCCTGTAATGCCTGCAAATTAAAAAGTTTGTGAAAAATAATAATTACCGAACATACTACATGCACTGTAATATAAATTGATTGAATATGAAGAGATTCTATGATGGAATTATGAAAAAAGGGCATCAATGTCAGAACTGTTGCAGTGTGTGAACGGAGATGATTGAATGTGGGGCCACGTTTCAGGGTCTGTCATTCTAGCTATTAAATGTGAAAACGGCTTGCCATACGTTATAGACATCTACAAAATGATGTTGTTGATACCTGCATTGTTAATCCCGGATAGTCAAACTTCGCTTGTAAATGTTAAAACGGCTTGCCATAGGCCGACGCATTTCTGAAGTGCAGACACGCGTAAGTTTCGAAAGGCGCAGCTCCTCCCCAGTCTTTGCATACGGTGTACGGGGTACCACGTGATTATTTGAAGGCCGAGCGGAGTGCGGTCGTACAAGTACGGGTCCACCACTACGAAACGAACCGGGACTACTGATCCATTTTTTCTACACTTTGCAGATCACTGAGGTTGTTCTCTGCATTGTATATCCGAGATCCAACCCCGACCGCCATGCGGCGAAGCAAGGATGAAGTGGATCGATATGTTTCTTCGATCCAGAGCGCCTCTCCTTCGCTGAAAGAGGTAAAACCGAAACCGGCTTAGGGTGCGCAGTTTCATTTCACCGTAAGCGCTACCGAAGCCGCCGCTTTCACACCGCACGCGAAAACGAAGTTTCCCGCAAGACAAGATTACATTCGAAGTCGATGCGAAGACGCGAATGTAACGCGTGTATTCGCATTGACTTTGTATGTAATCTTGTCGCGGCGGAAAAAAATCGTTTCGCGTCCTGTGTGAAAGCGGCGTTAGCAGCGCGGCTGGAATCGCATGTGGCTCGTCCGGCTCCGGAATAACTTTAACTGACTGTTTTTTTAAAAATAGTAATTTTGCAAGTTGTTTTAGCCCCGGGCAGTCGGGGGTCAGACAAGCTCTTCGGTTCGATTCCCTTTCGCACCGAAAAGGCGGCAGAGGCCTTTTTTGAAAATGCAGTTATTAGGCTAGCTGTACTTAGCTAGCTTGCTAACGGAGTGAATATTTTATTCTAACCGCTTACTAAGTTTGATTTCCTAAAAAAGCAAGGTCATTTTAAACTTTTTTCATGTAATCTTGTGGGAATATAATTTGCAAACATCGGCTAAGTACGCTTTTCCCATTCGTGTGGCCACTTGCGTTAGCTTGCTAACTAGCAAGACACCCCATAAAGAACTAGCGTTAGCTAACGTTAGCAGGGGTAACGTTTGGGCCAATCTGCTGCTAACATTCTTCTGAAAATTCGCTTACTAATTTTTTTTCCATCAACTCAGCTAGATTATGCTAGACGCATGCATCTCAAGAATAACTGGTGAAAATGTCTTCGTAGTATATTTAGAAATAAAGAGATTATGATAAAGTATAGGTGGCTGTAGTTTTTCAGCAGATCAGCCCTACCCTGTGGTAGCGTGTCCGCTGTTGAACCGGCGCCGGGTTGACAAGTCAGCTCAGTGCAGTTGGTTATACATGATGAAAATAAACGAATGTCATTCCTATACATTGAGCTGCTGAGTGCTGAACTGGTCACCCAGCTGACCAGCCATCTCCTGTGTAACTTGTTTACTTCAGTGTACGAGTTGTAGCCAGGCTTCAAAACTGACTTTTGTCCATCAGCCAAATGGCCTGTGACTGTTCAAATTTTACCATCCACATTATGAAAGGTTACCATTATTTTTTTGGCTGGCGACAGAAGCAAATCTACCAGCCACCAGCATATTTTACTGGCATTACTACGAGTTTTAACCCCGCAAATCCTAGAGACCCGTATTGGGGGTCCGTCAAATGTGGCTGATGCATTCAAACCAAATTCTAGAGGTGATCCGAAGGCAGGGGTGTCAAACTGACCCATAAAAGGGCTGAGAGGCTGCAGGTTTTCACTCCACAATGCAGAAGCACACATGATACAACTAATCAGTTGTTCAGGACTAGATCAGTTGTTTAAATCAGTGGTTTCAGGTGTGCTTCTGCTTGGTAGGATTGAAAACCTGCAGCCTCTTGGCCCCTTTACGGATCAGTTTGACAACCCTGTACTAAGGTATTCAACAATCCCAAGTATTCTCTGCTGAATTACAGGGGAATGTGTATAAAAAGATCTACGAGATATTGATGTTCTTCATTTGAAGTAATACGATGGCCATAACATGGCTTCCTGGGTGTAAATATGAGTGTAGTGTAGCTTCTGTGAAGCCTGGCAACAGCAGGTGCAGAATGTGTGAGTGACATTGTCCTGCAATTTGAAAATAATACATTTTTAACGTTGAGTCCACTTGCGGGAAAACTTCTGTGAAAAGGTCAAAGTTAATCATTAGACTAACCCCTGTTGTCTTTCACCTTTTTTGTTTTACAGAAGCCGGTTAAAGGATTCTTATTCGCCAAATTGTACTTTGAAGCAAAAGAATATGAACTTGCTAAACGGTGGGCATGTGCTGTGAATTTTTATTTTTATTAAGCCTCAGTCTCAATCGAGTTTTTAATAATTCATTTGTGGTTTTGACATGTTCCATCTTTTAGATATGTATCGGCCTACCTGACGGTCCAAGAAAGGGACCCGAAAGCGCACAAATTTCTCGGCCAGCTTTTTGAGCGCGAGGGTAACATCGATAAGGCGGTGGGATGCTACAAGGTGTGTGCACAGAGCAGTATTACTCTTATGAACAAGTTTGGTGACCTTTTGTGTTTTTATGGCATTTACTATATGTTATATTGTCCCTCTAAACATTTATTTGTTCTGTCTTGGGCCTCCCCAGCGGTCTGTGGACTTGAATCCTGCCCAGAAAGACCTGGTTCTGAAGGTGGCGGAGCTGCTGTGCAGCAAACCTGAACGGGACAGCAGGGCGGAGTTCTGGCTGGAGAAGGCTGCAAAGCTTCTCCCAGGAAGCCCTGCAGTCTATAACCTGAAGGTCTGTTTGCACTGAACACCTGTGATCGCGAAAGCCCAACGCCCACTGGAGGCGTGAGACGCGCGTCAAACAATTGGTTACATTAATTTCAATGGAGCAACGCCCACTGGCAGCGTGTGACACACATCAGCTTTTTTACGTTTCGCCATTGTGAAGTTTCTGAAGCGTCAACAGAAACGCATTTGTCTTTAGATTATTCAATTATTTCGCCTTGTCATGGTTATGGCACACATTTGGCAACCTCACATGCAGTTGACAACCTGCTTTTTTAACGAAGTCACAGTTTTGAAAGGAAATCCGATATTTTTCAGGCCTTTAAGTTATCAAGCGATCTACAGTTAGACAGAACCTAACTCAAAGTACACAGATTAAAAACTTTACACTGCTAAGTTAGCTAGCTAATTCGTTGCTGGGTAAAGTGAATCATAATCTTAATTAACTAGACGGCTAAATTTAGGAGGAATATTATGCCTATATATAACATAGTGCATAGCAACCTGACCGTTGCTCTTTGCCATCACTTAAAATAAGATTAATCGGTAGGTTTTTTCAAAATTGAATGTTGTTTAATAGTTTGAGAGTGACACCCACAACTTCTCGGTCGAGTGACAGCTGTCAATGTTGATGCGGCCGACGCTTTCGGTGGGCTTTTAAAGGCGTCAAGGCGACATTCGGAGTTTGAGGCGACGCTTCGCGGCCAATGTACGTTGGGCTTAAGGCCTTGCAGGGAAACTTCACTGAATTTGCAAAACCCGCCTGGATTTACTGGACCGTTTGCTTTGTTTGTCAACAAAGCAAAGAGGTAGGGAAATTAGGGTTAAAGGAATATTTAAACTAAGCTCTTGAGTTTTGCAGCTTTCCACTGTTTTTATATCCTGCCAGGCACAAGCTTAAAAGGAGGGATGATGTCATGCCATCCGTCGGACCATTCGTCTGTCTGTTTTTAGCAGAATGTACTTGGCTGGTGAAATCAACTCCTACATTTTTTTTTTTTTTAATTGGACATCCCTGAAACTTTGCACGCATTTTGCAGGTGGACTGATGGGCACATTGCAGGCACGACTCCTGCAGGAGATGTGCTCTCATAGCAGCCTTGTCACAATCTGTCAGATAAGGGCGAAGGTGAACAAAAATTTTGTCGTCCTGCCACGTGCATTGGTGGTGGGCAGAGGAGGGGAGCTGTAAAATGTGTTGACAGTGGATACATTTTGAACATGGACACGCTTTGATTTTCACTTAAACCCAAAAGGCAACAGTCTTGAGTTTGGTTTTCGTTGATTTCGTGGGGAACTGTTGATCTGTTGAATTAAGATTTGATCAAATTTGCTGAGTCAGTTGGCCGTTGGTAGAGGGAGTGATTCTGGTTGAGGTGTTCGGCTATTTCAGCTCAGACTTATCGCAGACCCCTGCACCCAGCTCAGCATGTGTTCTGACTCCTGTCATCGGGAGTCATTGATCCCTTCTGTGGTTGTGTCCAAGCAAACGCACAGTGTTACTGAAGTGTTTCATCGTTACTGTCACATGTTGCAGCCGAGAGGTCGCCAACCTCTGATGAAAATGCGAGAGGTTTGATGGTCTCGGGGTAAGGAAAAGCTTCCTCCTTGTGTGTCCCGTTTCACGCCGTAACATTCGGAACCGCCGCGTTCGTGGTTGCAGAACACTGCTAGCTAATCCTTTGGCTTCGGGATGAAACCCGAACAAGCGCTAAACTGGTCCCTTGGCTTTATGAACCCGAAGCCGAAAAATTCTTGCACGTCCAAACTAGAAATTCATAGGTGCTCGACCCAAAAGGACAATGCAGAAAAAAGAATAAAAGTACGCACACTGTTTAAATAGCTCCGCAGGTGAGTTTATTAATCTACAACGTTTTGGCCGCCAAAACGTTGTGTGGTAATAAACTCCCCTGGGGAGCTATTTAAAAATCATGGTTCCGAAAATAAGGGAGAATTACAATTTAAATAGCTTTGTGTTGGTCTTCCCTAGTGCTTCAGACAACGAAATAAATAATTTTGTTCATTTGATTTATTTTGGGTGATAAAGGCAAAAAAAAAAAAGTGGTCTGTAACGTAGTTACAAATTTACAGATGATACCGAATTAATCCTCGACTTCAGGCCATCATCCTAATAGGGCTCCGAGGATTCTCGGGGGATATTAATGCCAGTCGGCACACTATGGCACGCCAGAATAGTTTGATTATGTGGAGTCCTGTGTCTGTGTCTCCCAGGAGAAGCTGCTGAGCTCACAGGGGCAGCAGGGCTGGAACCAGCTTTTTGATCTGCTGCAGTCGGAGCTGCAGCTGCGCCCAGATAACCCACACATCAACATCAGGCTGGTGTGCCTGTACCGCTCCGATGGGAGGCTGGAGGAGGCCGTCAACCACTGCCTGGCTGTGGAGAAGAAAGGCACTCTGCGCTGCAGCCTGGACTGGTATTCCACCGTCACGCGCACCCTCCAGGTCAGTCGCCTTCCCTGATCTCCGGCTGCACGCCAGCGAGCCGCATGCAAATTCAGCTGTTGCTGGGCAGGGACTGCTGTGAAGTGGCCTAAAAATATCCACCAGTCACAGACAGTCAGCTTTGTTTGTTTTGGGTGTCATCAATTTGCTATATAACAGGTGGAGCTTGTTTTTTTTTTTTTTTTCTTTTCCCTCTCTCCTCGCTTTGACTAAGGTGACATGACATCGCGGCTCTCTAGTTTTGATTAATTGTTTCTTGGAAAAGCGAAACTCGAGGGAGTGTTTTTGAAGTGGGCGTTTCCATGAAGAATTGCGGGCAACCTGTCAGTGTCGAGGCACAGTCATGCCACTTCGAGCAAGATTTTTTTAGTTGACACTTTGATGCACTTACTGGTTGCTTTACGTGTTTTTTTTTTTTTCCTTCCTGTATTGAGTTGCCTTTTACCTCCAGCGTGTATTTGCGTCTTTACATTTACTTTAAATGTAATCTAACGTGCGAAAAATTTGTTCCGCGTCCGGTGTAAAAGCAGACTTACTGGAATTCTTTGCATGCGTTTTTCATTGTGGGGGGATCCCTCTCAGAAAATACTTCTTATATTATTGCCCTTGCTGCCTCTCTTGCTTCAAGTAGGTCCTGCTGATTTTACTGCGACACATTCTGTGGGCCTCCGATGCACAGTTTGATATGAGACCTGGAAGATCTGCAGACTGACTTCAGTGAACTTGCTGTCGTGTTTGTCCAGCCAGCTTTGACATGGCGCATTGTGCTGTCTGCTGTATCAGTATGGGATCCAGCTGCTGTGCAGCCATAATTAACCAGTGTTAGAAATAAGGAGACAAATCAGGTTGTCAGCAAGAATTTACAGTTGTCCTGTATACTGTCATCAGCATTAAAAAAAAAAAAAAAAAATTTACATGCACGTGCACACAAACACATATCTGAGGGGCAGGGTGGTGCTGGTTTGGGATTGTAAGGTTTGGGATTGAGTTTGAGTCCTTACCACAGCCCTCGCAGTGTGTTCTTTGGCAAGAACACTTCACTCACACAGTGCCCCTCTCCATCCAGGGGTACTGCTCGGCGAAATGGTTGGGCAAACTTGACCAAGCTGGGGGGGCAACCAGAGATGGAAGATGGAATAGCATCCCATCCAGGGGGAGTGGCAATATACAATCAAAATAATTGGAAAACTAACCTTTATTATTACGGAAAACTAACTATTTATTTAGCCATGATCACTGTGCCAAAAAAAAAAAAAAACCCACTGACCTATGGGACAACAGCAGGCAATTCCAGAGGAAAAAATTAAGTTAAATAATGCTTCAATATATCACACAGGTGGTATTTAGGACAGTGCAATGCAATATATTAAATTTTCATGCCAAGCTAAAAAAAATCTGCTAAGCAAAACCTGCAACTCAATAGCTTGGTTCATTGGTGCGCTGTTTTTATTAATATTTCTGAGCCCCTTCCATCACAGTCTCAGGCAAAGACAAGTCTTTATGACTCTGCATTTCCCTTTCTGATTGCCCTCAGTACTAGCTCACTATATGGCTAGCAAGAACGGAGCCGACCTATTTGACATGGCTTTGGTTGGACAAGTGAGAGGTGTGTGTATACACAGGCTGCAAGTACTTGAAAACAATGTTACTGAAACACAACCTAAAGATTCCCACTTCCTTGTGGTGTTAGATTACCAATTATAAGTGAATACTTTGGAAATTTGAATAAGGCTGTAAAATTTCAGCTAACTTCTTGGTGTCGGAGTGAAGTTTCATGTTAGAAGTGAGCAAACCGCTACACTCGCAGCATTAATTTTGACTGAGCTCTGAACATGCATGGAATACGTTAACGTTCGTATATGAGCGCATAAGATTCACCTCAAAGGAAGGTGCTTATTGTCACATTTTCAAATCTACATTCCCTTTGGTTGTTTACGGTCACATCCAGCTCATTTGTGCCATGAGTTTTCGTTGACTAGATCGCCCAAGCCTGAAGCGAAGTGCGCACTGCGGTCCATCTCCTGGTCGTTGTTTGCCGCGGTACTTTATTTTAAAAAAACTCATGTTCTCGCCCTTACGAGAAGCATGAAAGTTAAGTGCAGTAGATCTTACATGTGACTCAAGTAGTCATATCCATTGCACAGGGTAGTAAATAAAATTGACCGATTCAAATGAATAAAACCCAGCAGATATTAGAATGTCAGCCTGAGAAGTTTTGGTTGTCTGGATCCATTTCAGATTGTCTAGACAACCGGATAACCATTGTTCGAAATAAGTTGTTACTGTGGACTTTGAATGACTTTCATTTGATCGCAGGGGCCAGATGCTTTGCGCTTTCAGTTGCAACTTCATGATTTACTCTACTGAGATGCAGGGTTAAGGTATACTTAATGAACTGGACAGCCTGTGTAACTGTTCTGATAAATTCCAGTTGTGCTAGGCATTTTTTCATTTCAATAATTTTCTGTTTTCTGAGAATATTGCTGGTTTTATGAATCTGTGTTCAACCTGAGTGCAAGTTGTTGCTCATTTGTTTGTTTATTTCTGAGGTTGTTTATGTGGAAATTGCCAGAATTCACTCTCGCGCAGGATTGTTTTGTTTAATCAAATTTTAGTTTGTGTGCCCAGATTTTGTGGGGTTACAAAAAGGGGTCTAACCTTAAGAATCGCCTAAAATTTATTTAGTAAGTTTTGAAGAAATTGAAAAATTCAGTTGAAATTAATGATATTGATGTGGAACATGGGGCTCAAGAATACTGAAGTTGGGAGAAAATTAATTCACTAGGACCTGGGGAACTCTGGTGAGATTGGGGATTTTACTCAGGATTATCTGTTTAGCGACTGTCAAATGCTGGATCATGCAGTCAAGCTCTCATCTAACTTAATATTCAAAAGATTATCAGTTGGGGTTTGCTTTCTTATGCACTTAATCCATTCAGTTTTTCTCTGCGTCAGTAATAGTAAGGATACGATTAAGAGCTTCATTTATGTACTATACGGCTCTGCCTTGCAATCTCAACATGTTCAAAATTGGGTGTCAAAATTCTTGACAATTTTACAATAAATGCTTTTGTTGCTGCATTATTGATGAAATGGTGGTAATGTAGGCTTTTAGAAGGAGCCATGGATTAAATGAATGGCTTCAATGTTGGGATCTGAGAGAACTGGCTCTGAAAGGAGAGCATCGGGGGACTGTTGAAAATTTTTACTCCACATCCTGGTCCGGCCACTAAACGGTTTAGCCCCAGTACAATTTGTTTCCTTTTTGTTGCATCTTGTACTGCAATTTGTGTGGACTCTCCTTTCTTTCGAACTGAAAAGACAGATGCATCGATTTCAAAGAAACAATTTTCTGTGTGGCGCGGCCCTATGAGAACTCTGATTAGAGACAATTATTAGTCCGTGTGCAGCATTGAAGGATGAAGTGAGATTAGGGCTTCAATTCGTTTTAAGCTAAACTGAGCCGCAACGTGTTTGTGAACACGCGCATTTACGATTTCTGTTTTCCATTATTATATGCTCTGTGTCGAGCCATACTCATAGGGTTCTGTTGTCCAGTTTCTACCTGCACTTGTCTGCATTATATTACTGGTCATTTAAATGCAGTGATTTGGTGCATTTCCCGAGTGCTGCGGTCTTCCTGTCCCTTTTCAAGAAATGTTCCATGGAATGGAGATGTAATTATTCCCCTTCTGTGTGTTGCAGGACTTCCTGAACCAGCCCAGTGTGCTGTCCAATGAGAAGGTGCGAAGAAAGCTGCAGAAAGAGCTGCTATTGGCTCAGTGCAGCCTGCTGAGGCTCAGCCTGGCTGAGAGGACTGTGTCTCAGTGTGTGGAGGCTCTACACAGGTAACGCACACACCTCCGCCGGCACAGTATCCTGCTCACTCCCTTTGTGCGGTGAGTTCACATAACCCATTTTCATGTTTTCATTTTCATGTCGGAAGATGGTCGACTTGCTGGCCTGATTTTACCCTTCTGGAGGGACTGATTAATTTATTGGGGAATATTTTAAGAATGAAATAGTTTGTTTGGAATATCATTTTTTTTTTTTTCTAATTTGGATTGACATCTTTGTGATGGAAAGGGCTTTGAGAGGTCGGTAGAGTAGAAAAGCGCGACTCAACTGCATTTTATGTTTGCCGTCTACTGATTGTGTCGTTATTCGATGTAATAGACGAATTTGCTCGCTGCAGAAATTAAACAGATGTGGCACTTTCTTACCAGTATACAGTAGCCATGTAATTTTCAAGCACAAACCAGTTGGTGCATAAATGGTATCTGAGGCTTGGCATCCTTTCTGCAATAACTTAGTTTTGTTCGCCCTTATTTTATGTGATTTGTATTTATGCCCCCCCCCCCTCCCTCAAAGGTTTCCTGTGCGCGTCTGCGTCGACATTCCCAGTATTTCCGGACCATAACTCAAACAGTTTGATATATTTCCATGAAGATTTGCACGTTTGCATCAGGGCGTGCAGATGTGCCTGGGTTGGGATGGGGGGGGAGACATTTGTTTTCACCCCTCAGCCAAATTTTGGCCAGAGGGGTATTGTCGTCGCCTGCGTGTCGGTCTGCTCCGTCAATGGCTTTGTCCGGGTCAGTGCTCAGCAGCTTCACCAAATTTGGTGTGGTAATTATATGCCTGAATGCAGTTTCGGGGCTATTATGTCTTTGGTCCAACCGCCGCAGCGCCACCCTTGGTGTTAACACGATAACTTTAGTAATATTTCAATTAGAAATTTCATGTTTTGCATACAAGTAAGTATCATAAAGAGGAAGAACAGATTCGATTTTGGACAATTTACAATTTCTAGAATGACCACCAGGGGCCAAAAACGGAAAAATCACTCTTTTTATCATATCTCTGGAAATATTTGTCTCATTGACCTCAAATCAAGTGCAAATGAAAGGTCAGGACCTGAGGATGTGTCCCCCAATGACATTATACCTGTTTGGGTCAATTTTGACACAAGGTGGAGCTTTGTCACACAATTCACCATTTTTGCCATATCTTTGGAACCATTTGTCCATTTTACATGAAACTATGTGCAACTGCAAGGTCATGACCTCACAGCGTGTCACATGATGACATCATACCTGTATGGTTCAATTTTTTGCCACCAGGTGGAGCTTTGTGATGGACAATTACCATTTTGGCCATATCTTCAGAACCATTTGTCCGATTGACCTGAAATTAAGTTCAAATGAAAGTTTGTGACCTGAGAGGCTTTATATTGTATTGGGTCTATTCAAGGATTGGGGAATTGGAGGATTGGAGGCGTTCGGGGATATTACCCAAGCCGTCGCCTCCGACGGCATAAGCCTAGTTTGCTGTGATTCATAGATCTGCAATGTCAGGTTTTTAGCTGGATTTGACCTTTGATCTTAGCGCTGTGACCTTGATGCAGGAAATTTTGTCCTGACCAGCACTCGGTAACTAATGATCATAGTTTCGCTAAATTTGGTATAGTAACTCACTGTGACCCATAGATGTGCGTTGCCAGGGTGTTAGCTGGATTTGACCTTAGCACTGTGACCTTCACCGTGGAAATCTTGTCCGGCCCAGTACTCGGTTTATTGAAGGCAGCCTCATCAGTTTTGGTATGGTACCTGTGTGAGCCATAGATCTGCACAGGCCGAGGGGTATTCAGCAACGCGTTATGTTTTTGTCTTAAAAACACTCTCTACTTTTACAGTCATCAGAGGCCTGTTGGCCTTGATGCACAGCGAGAGAAGCGCTTGTGGTGTGAAGCAGTGTTGCAGACGTACAGCTCTCACCCTCGTCTGTTCTCTTCTCAGCTTTGACAACACCATGCAGGAGACCACAAAGCTTGTCGACGGCACTGCGGACGAGCTGTCGGAGGCCTTCACGGAGATGAAGGGTCACCTGTACCTGCACGCAGGGACACTGCTGCTAAAGATGGCCCATGTGAAGGAGCAGCAGTGGAGGGCAGTGACTGACCTCGCTGCTCTCTGCTACCTCTTGGCCTATCGGGTGAGACTCGCTGGGTATTGTCCCAGAGTGCAAAAGGGCGAGGCCTCATGGGGATTGACATCAGCTGGAATTTTGTAAAATTAAGCCCTTAATGTTTACTGCATGTAGTTAAATGTACCGTAAACAACTAGAGCTGGATTCGCGAGGACTCTTGACTCCGCCAGCATAGCTGGATTTGAACTTTGGCCGCCATCTCAGCTGTACTTTGGCCTAGAAATGCCAAAATTTAATCACTTGTTCCATTTGTGCCATTTTTGTGCCATTTTAATATCCTGCAAAGTTATTTAAAAATCTATGCAACTGTTTTTGAGATTTCCCGCTAACAGATGAACAAATAAACAAACTGAAGCAAAAACATAACTTCCTTGGCGGAGGTAAATATGGATGAATCGTTTTATCTGCGGACAGTGAACGGAGAATACTGTGGATCAGTGATCGTCACCCTGCGTCCCTTGAGAATTTCTTGTGAGCACAGGCCACAAATTTCATCCATTTCCATTTTGTTTTTTGCGTGGGCCTTGTTTGTGTGGTAAGGTCACAAACCCTATCGATTTTTAGGAGAGATTGCATACGGAAGTACGGGGACACGTCAACCAGCAGGCGTCCGACTGTCCAGTTCGTTTGTGATGTACTGAAATGATTTGTGGTATTTGCAAGTTTGATTTATTGTATATGTATATTCCTTGTGTTATGCTCGAGTTTTGTTATTCTTCTGAGTACTTGCGGTCTAATCTGCTTCAGCATTGATGAGAATTTTTGTTTGAACGAAGAGGAGAATGTGTTCGCGTGCAAATCGCCAGTTTGGGAAATGATGGTGGACTGATCATAACTCGTGTTGACCTGCTGCTTTGCCCCTCAGGTACCCAAACCAAAGGGCCGGCCCTCGAAAGGGGAGCGGGGCCCCCCGGTGGCGACGGAGAGCCTGGCCTGCGATCGGCTGAGTCAGTCGGGCCACATGCTGCTGAACCTCAGCCGGGAGAACGACTACTTTGTGAAGGAGGTGGTGGAGGCGTTTGGGAACCGCAGCGGTCAGGGCAGCCTGTTCGAGATGCTCTTCGGCACGGACGCACCTGCCGGGCCCTCCTTTATCGCCAACGATGATATCCGCAGCATTGGCGCTGAAGCGCCAGAGGTCGCCGATCTAGCTAAGTCAGACACTGGTGAGATGCGAGCATTGTTTTGCCCTGAAACTCTGTTTTCCGTTAAAGGTAATCCATCTTTTCCCTCTTCAGCTTGCCGAGACGAATGTCTTCAGAGTGCCATCGCCATACCCTCTGCGTCGTCGTCGCCATCCGTGGACAGCAAGATTCAAGTTTTCCGGCGAGCTGCGTTGTCTTCTGACAATTCATTTTGATATAATTTAATAGATATGACCAAAACAAACGGGAATCCATTTATGCTTTCTCCGAAAATATTTTTTGCGAGCTGCAAAAACTCCCTGCGCCATTTGAAATGCCTCATTAGTACTCATGAGTATGCAAAAATGTCACGCGACAGCAGTTGTGCGCGGTTGCCGCAGAAATGAAGTTTGCCAACAGCAACATTCCACGGCCAAAGAAATATCAAACTGATTCAGCCCGTTAAAAACCCGGAAAAGCCAGGAAGAAGATGGATTGAAGGCGAGGATAAATATAAAAGGCCAAAGTGAACGCTGGCAAACTTTGTTTGGAGATATTTCCGATGAAGATGTGGCCAAACGTTTGCTGGATACGCAAGTAAACTTGAGGCCTGGTACAAAATGCCTGATTACCCCGTAAAATCATCCCATATTTGTAACTAGGCATATTTATCGTAATGAATTTTTAATGCATAAACGTAATTTATTTACTTGAAGTTGAATCTGTTGACTGATGTGACTTTTCATGCAGATTGCTCATGCACATTAAGTAGTAGGCTCGTGGAAATGGCCGCGGTCTAGCAGCCACAATGGCTGGTTGTAACGGTCGAGGGATTACTTTCCTTCGGAGTTTGTCCTCGTTAGTGGTCAAGGACGACATGAAAACCTAACTTCAATATCATTTTAGTGGAACCTGGCACATTATACGAAAAAACGGGTAGAACTAAAGGAATGTATTGGGTACCTTTAAGTAGGTTGCGCAGTCAAAGTTCGTCAATTTGACGAACTGTTATATGGGTTCATAGATTTTTATAGGGTTAATTCGTCTGTGTTTGGGTCCATCTTTTGAGCCCATCTGGAGTTGGGTGTATGGAAACCAGGAAGGCTGGGAGAAGGCTTAGTTAGTATAAGAAATCCTGTACGATGTCTTTCTCTTCGATCTATGGTGCTGGCGGTAATACGGTGTGTGCTAAAGCTTTCCAAAGTCTTTTCTGTGCTGAATGCATTATGCAGTGTGATGTTCGCCCTTGCATTTATGTGCACTTCTGAGCGCTGCGCTCAGTAAAGTCCTCAGGTGTTGCAGTAAATGCAGTGTTTGCTGATGTTCTCCTGTGCATTTCAGGTGCGATTCCGCAGCACTGCGGAGACCTGCAGCAGCTGGTCTGGCTCGGCCTGCAGTGGGCGCTCATGGGTCGGAGAGCTGCCCTCAGAGACTGGCTGATGAAGCTGTTCCCTCGCCTCACGCTGGAGACCTCCAAGCTGGACACCAACACCCCCGAGTCCATCTGTCTGCTGGATCTGGAGGTGCGACTCTCCCCAGCGTCCTCTCCACACCTGCGCAGTTTTCAAAACTGATGAGAGTAGCCTCTCTCCTGACGTCTGCCATAAGGATTCTCTGGCGCCATTTTTACACGCTCAGAAACTTTAACACCCTCGGATCATATGTTTCTTTAGTGGTATTACACAACAGTTAGTTAAAACGGAGTAATTTGATTGGATGAGAGGCATTCCGTGAGTGCTGACGTTGAAATACAACATCACTGGGACATGTAATGGCAAAATCAATTTGCTCACGGGTGTTTTGATTATCATTAATTACACTAATTGCGGACTACAAACTTGGCGCTACATTGTTAGCAAAAGTCATGTCCCGATCCATTTGTGGAAGTATTTGCGCTGGCGAAGCCACACAACTTATCAAATAAACAAAGAAATCATAATCTGTTGCCGCTTATTGCCGTCAACTAGTAAATGGCGTTCGTAGAACTGTTGTATGAACGCAATATTGCACTCGAGGCCGTGATGTTGGTGCTGAATGTCATCACGGCTGTGATGCAGTCATAGGCACGAGGCCGCAGGCCGAATGCCAAAAATATCACAGCCGTGACTATATTCAGCAACAACGTCACTCAGTCTCGTGTGAAATAGCTTGATTGTCTACATCGTGTCTGCATGTTCGTCTGTGCATACTTGTATCCCTTACAAGCTTAAAGCAAATGCTCACCAGTTGCAGTATGGCTTCGAAGGGCTTCTGGACAGACACTGCAGCGCTGATTAACATGGTCGTGTGTTTGCTCTGGTAGACGCATGTATCCAATGCCAGAGCCCGGATTTGTTGTGAACATGGGGCCGTACAAAAAGTGAATGTGTGGTGCAATACCTCTTTCCCCCACTGGGGACACCAGTGGAGTGACAAACGTGCCCCAGGGGGATGGTAAATGCCGAGGCATATCATCTCCTTTATTACCCCCGCCGAGGAGGTTACGTTTTTGCAGACGTCTCTGTCCATCCATCCGTCCGTCCGTCCGTCTGTGTACCAGATGACTCAAAAAGTAATGAACGGATATCTTTGAAATTTTGTGTGTGGGTTACTATGACATCTGGGATGGACTCTTGACTTTGACCGCGATCAGTCAGACACGGCAGCCATCTTGAAATCCTGGCAGGCGATAACTGAACTTTGCACCTGGTGATATCGCTTAAATTTTGTAGGTTGATTGGCTCCGACCCTGATGAGAGACCAATTAGTTTGGAACGTGTTGCATCAAACAATATGGCTGCCATGGGAGCCTTCTGGAAATCCTTTAATGCAGATACCCCAAGTTTCATATGAGCCATTTTCACTCGGCAAGATTTCGGCTGTGCTTCCTTCACACAAGTTGGCACTCTCGGAGTGCCTCTAGTTTATGCTGTTGAGCTTTGTGTGGCAGAAGCATTTGTTGGGAATTGTAAGAAATTTTTCTGAGTGAGTCTTCTTCCTCTCTGAGTGTTGAGACGGAGTCCTTCATGAGAGGTGGCCCTGCTTTTCCTCCTGTTTCTGCAGTGTTTTTTGAGCCCTTACTGAACCAGTGTCGTCCTCCCTCAGGTCTTCCTCTGTGGTGTGGTGTTCTGTAGTCAGACGCAGCTCCAGGAGACGCAGAAGATCTCCGCCAGCTCTCAGCTGCATGAGGTCCGCTGCCTGCCCCTGCAGCTCATCAAGCTGCTGTCCAACGAGAGGCAGAGGGACTGGTGGAATGCAGTCTACAGCCTCCTCCACAACAGGGCTCTGTGAGTCACTCTCCACTCCTCGGAAGCACAAAATGTCTGGGCCCAAAGCCATCTACGAGCTGTCAAGTTATTCTCTAGCATGTCTTCCTCCTCTGTTCCTGTGTGGAATGCCCTGCCGTATTCACTGGGAGATACGGGCGACCTGGCAGATGGGAGCTCCGTTCAACTTGACAGGGCTACAGTCAATCATGTATTGGCTAGCTATTGCTCAAGTTTAAAAAGTGTGCTTTCCTCTATCAGTTTTGATTCTGGTGTTACATTAAATGCCTTTTGTATGTTCGAGTCATGGTGTGCTGTGTGTGTGTGAGTCTGTTGAAAACTGTATGTGTTTGTTTGAGTGTGATTCCTTGAATGGGGTACTTGTGCGTTTGTGAGTCTGGTGGATTAAATGCAGTGTGTGTATTTGAGTCTGTTGGTGCGTCAAATGCGGCTTATGTGAAGGTGGATAGAATGGTCTGTTTGTCTGGTTTTGCATTAAATGTGTGCTTGGTTTTCGGTCTGTATCTGAGTTTGTCACATTAAATGTGGAGTGTTTGCGTGTCTTCACAGACCAGGAACCTCTGCCAAGTTGCGGATGACAGTCCAGCACGGTCTCAGCACCCTGAGGGCAGGAGAGAAGCACGGCCTACAGCCAGCGCTGGTCATACACTGGGCCCGGCACCTCAGAGAGACGGTACACCTGCCTCTGCCCGTCACTGTTCAAACACCACTGCCTGCCCACAGCTCTTTCACTTCGCCTGACGTAAATTAGGAATACTGTAGCAGTAATGTCTGCCTAATGTTGCAGTTTGGCAGCTTTTCCCCCCTCTTTCTGATCTGGCTGCTGCTACATATGGATTCTGTTCAGCTTTCTCATTACATTGAAAGCTGGTGCTGTATTTGCATTGGTCTATTGCCAGCGGGATCGGAGTTCATTGAACTGTCAGGTTCTCTTGTAATGGTTCCAAGAAAGGAAAGTGCGCACTTTTGTTTCGTTTCCCTCCAGGGTAGCGGGTTTGACTCCTATTACGACCAGAAGGAGTACATCGGGCGGAGTGTGCACTACTGGAAGGTAGTTCTGCGCCTCTTGGAGAAGATCAAGAAGCGACGCAGCATCCCTGAGCCCCTCGATCCTCTGTTTATGCACTTCGCCAGCAAAGACCTTCAGGTGAAAAGGCATTTTTAGCTCGCCAGGACAAATGTCCGGAGAGCTATTGTCGTACCCCCGGCGTCCGCGTCCGTCCGTGTGCAGAGAAACTTTAACCTTGCCCCGGCGAGCTTTGTTGTCTTTCTGACAACTCTTGTTTTTTTTTCAAGCAGAATTTATCGTCTGAAGTTTGTAAATCTTGGGCCTTTTCGCACTTTTAGGAACAAAACAAACTTGTGGCTTGTTTCAGATTTCAGAGGTGAAAGGCGTTGAAGAGGAAGTGAAGATCGCTTTTGCCATACTTCTGGATATTGAGGGCAAAACGGAGGAGGCAATCGCCACACTGGAAAACATTAATAGCATTTCTGCCAGCTGGCATCTCGCGCAGGTATTCAACATGTAGTGGCATTGAAATGCTCTGCTCTCTGTGTTCTCATCCCCATTTGACTATTGATACTAGGCCCCTGTTTATGTGTCATATTAAAAGGGTGTCGGCAAGTTTTTCGCACCTCACCAGATACCTGTTTGAGTAAGAAGACGCACCCTTATTCTGAAGCCTTTTTTTCTAACCAGACAAGCGACCCCAGCAGCCTCCGTCTCTAGGATACAGTGAAAGCTCATTGCTCAACACTTTGTTTCCGTTTCATTCATTCATCTTTCGGTCTGTCTGTGCAGATATTTCAGCGGCTCTCTGAACAAGCTGGGAGTGGCGTTGAAGAGAATCAAGACCGATGTATCACATTCCTGAAAAAGTTCCGGAAATATTTGTCGATGATCTACACTGCCAACGCTGCTGAAACTGACAAGGTGAACCACTATTTCCATTTGAGCTATATTGCATTTTTGACAAATAAAACTGAATCCTGCGGACCATTATACGCCCACTCCAACAGATGGGCGTATATTGCGATCGCTCCTGTCTGTTGATCCGTCCGCAACTTCTTGTTTTCACTCCACAGGCTTCTTTTTAATTTTTTTGGGATTCTTTTTGTTTTGTGGGTTAGGGGTGATGGCAAGAGGATCCCTATTGATTTTGGTGATTATTTTAGTCAGATAACATGGATAAGGCTTCTATGTGGGCGCATATCTATGCTTTGCTTGGCTGCTGTTTTAAATTGGAATTAAGCTCCAATCATGTGCAGTAAAATACTATATTGCTTTGACTACCAGACACCCTTTTTTTCTTTGCTATGTTTATGGAAGATTGTGCTGAAGTGACTGGATGCAAGTCTTATTTGTCCGTGTCTTATTGTCCTGTTCAGTTACCCGTCTCCATGGAGAACGTCATGGATCTGCTGGAGGATGTTAACCAGCAGCTGGGTGACAGTGGGCAGGACATGGATGAGGAAGAGGAGGGGCAAAGTGCCCACTCCAGTCCCAATCAGCTCGCAGAAACCAGTGCCCCCACGTCTCGCATCAAATTCTCCACACCCTCTCCAACCAAGAATGCACTGTCCCCTTCAAAGAGACACATTGTACGTCATCAGTGCGTTTCTCATTCTAGTGTATTTCGAGCGAAATACACCAGAAAATGTTTTTCTCTTCCCCCCCCCCCCCAATCCTCCCTCATTTTTTTCAGCAGAATTACAAAGTCTTCCTTTTATACCGTTATCCTTCCTTGTGGTTTGAATTGATGTCACCTTTTTTATTTTTCTGTCTTCTCCAGTTTTCCCCTCCGCATTGGGCCGAGGACCAAAAATCAATTCTGCAAATGTTGTGCCAGCAAGTGGAGGCTCTGACGGTCAGTGGATAGTTTTGTATATATTCAGGAAGTCTTATCTTCATAAGGAATACTTACCCATTTATTGTCCAGGACAGTGGTAAAGTTAACTAACCTTGCCTCTGAAGGTGATTAATCTCTAACTTTTCACTCATGCATTCCCTTAAGTAGGTTCAAAGTCAGAAATGGCTTTTTTTTTTTTTTTTTTTTTGGCGGCACTTCACTGCAGCTACATCACACTTGGATTTAGAGAAATATCAAGCCCAGGACGCCATGTTTTTATGGTCACAGCATTGCGTTAAA
The DNA here is from genome assembly GCA_029721435.1 of Gymnothorax reevesii. Lineage (NCBI taxonomy): Eukaryota > Metazoa > Chordata > Actinopteri > Anguilliformes > Muraenidae > Gymnothorax > Gymnothorax reevesii. Next base: position 61,661,945 of record CM056587.1, on the reverse strand, counting down.
TGTCCTTCATTTTACACACTTTTGCCTGTAATTCAACGGGACATATTTGGGATTGTTGTGAACCTAGAATTTAAAATGGACCTGAATTGGTTTGAATACAGTCGCTGCATTTGACGAACACAAATATGGGTTCTTGGGTTTTATGGGGAAGGTTGATGCTAACATGCCCTTAATTTATGTGCAAACAGAACGAGGTGCATGACCTGAGGCACAACTCCTCTGGAGCCACAGCGTCGCCCCACCACAGGATGTATGATCAGGGCTATGGGGCTGAAGGTCTCCAGGAGCCTTTTCCAGCAGCTCAGAGTTTCCACGGCGCACCCCTCACAGGTGATGGTCTTATGGTACTGATGTCTTCTTCTATAGTTGGGGTAATGTGTGTGCGTGCGTCCGTCCGTCCATCCTTCCCTCCCTCCCTCCTGTTGCATATGGGTTGCTCATATATCCCTCTGAGCTGCTGTTTGCTGAAGATGCATTTCATTTATTCGGCATATGCTTTCATCCCCAGAGACATCCAGCAAGTACATGGAATTGGGCTATTGAAACAGAAACAACAGATCAGAGGAGGCACAATCTGAACAGAGCATTAGTCGCCTTCAGTCATGAACAAGTTACTAAGTGGGCTAAATAGAGGAGTCTTTTGGTCACAACAGCAGATCTGCAGACACTAGCTGTGTTTCCATCCAACTTGTACCGCAAATCTTAAGCAAATTTTCTAGGGATGCACCGAAATGAAAATTTTGGCTGAAACCGAAAATGAGAAACGCTTGGACGAAAACCGAAACACCGAAAGAAATTATTTTGCCAATTTTTAGTACGATTTAATTAATGGCTATGACTGTGTACTTACCTAACTAAAGTCAAGGCATTGCAATGGGCTAAATTAATATTCACGCTTCAAAGAATAAATTGATTACAAATTTATGAAAATATTTATTTAGCACTGACATTCCAACAAAGCACAATATAAAATAAATAAAATTATTAATAAAATGTTCAAGTTGGCCCCACTCATGAATAACCTACAGGCCTATAACTGACTGCCCTATTACCGGCTGCTGAAAAATTGTAATATATTAAGTGACAACAACAGCAGCCCACTGATTGGTCAGAGAGAACTGGCTGCGATAGACAACTCGCTTCCGCATTATCGGTAGGAAACAGGCTTCTCTTTCCATCATTGAAACAGGTCTTCAGATTGTGGTTTTTAAACTTGCGTTGTTTTAGGCAACTTGATAAATATACTGTGCGTTGCCTTACCTTTCAAACAGCTTGCGCTTATTCACCGAAGCTGCTACATTTATGAAATGCGTTTCTTTGTCCGTGATCTTGTTCGTAGCAAAATTAGAAACAACGGCGTTGTGTCCAATGCCGTTTCCCCATTTCCCCTTGAGAAAGTTATTATGCTTGCTCCTATTCTACGAAAATTGTGCGGAGAATAACTTTACGGGTGCTGATGAAGCGTTTTGTTCTCAGGAAAGGGAAAGGTATCACAGATGAGATGACGCATCGTGAAGCGAAAAATTCTAAGACTTTGCCATCTCCTGTGATTTGCGCGTTTGTTGCATGTTTTGCCTTCACTTTCAAAGTGAAATGTTAAATGACGCCTGCATGTCAAGCTAATAACACATATGATAAAGCAATTATAGTTCATTTGCTTCTTTCTTATGAAGGAAAAAAGGTAGATTAACATCCTGTGTGTGTGGTGATTCCATATTTTTACCAGGGGTTGTAGTTACATTATGGAATACTGATTGTGTAAATGCCTTGAGAATATATTGCCATTTTCTATGAATACTCTCTGCCTTTTATGGATATCATTGCTTTGCGTTTTTATGTGCTACGTATCTAACGTGCAACCGAATTGGACACAACAGCAGCTGCTATACTATGCATCAGGACAGTGTCAAACAGAATTTGCAATTCAGCACTTGGGGATGTGCCATAACGTGGTGACGGTGCTGCGCGTCCCGATTTAAACCATACAGACAGGCGCGTGCTGGCTGCAGTTTTTGCTTACGTCGTCACAACATTCTGTTTCGGCTGCATTGTTTCGGTGTAAAAAGTCTCTCGGCCGAAAACGCATTTTTTTGCCTTTTTCGGCCAAAAATTTTCAGGGGCTGAAAATTCGATGCATCTGTAGAATTTTCGTTAATGCTGCAGAAGGAAAAGCGCGGTGGTGCACGTTTCCATCCATTTCAGTGATGCGCTTTTGTTTCATGGGATAAGCAGGAGGTGCCATTAGGTGGCGCTAATTCTCTATTCAATTGCCATTTCATCTGCAGATGTTGATGGTGCACGCTATGACGTCAATAAGCGCGACGAACGAAAAGGAAAACAAACGAGAAAGCTGGTGTCGCAAACCATGTCGCAAACGAATTGAAGTAGTCACTTAAGCTAGTCACGTAAGGTAGTGTAAGGTTACAGTTCGCTTCTACTGTATTAACCAATAGCTAGCTAGCTAAAGTGATACCGAACTCTAACGTTATGGCTAGCACATCAATGTTGCGAGGTAGCAAACTAGCAAGCTAGCTTGCCAATGTAGGCAAGCAAAAATGACATTGAAACTAAACGTCGTCATTTATTCACATTTTTAGCTGCGACCAAGCAGCTCTATGAACGCGTCTTTCTGTCTGTCCGTCTGTGACACCTTTTTCACCATATTCCTGTCGTCGTATCATGAAATTTTCAGGAGTTATTGACCTTTACCAAAGTGATGTCCTTGCACAAGGTCGAGGTCAAAGGTCAAGTTCAGAGGTCACGACCTTGTTTGCAGGTTTTCGCCCTGTCACTCCAGTTAGAATTAATGGATCGCTATGAAATTTTGGCAATAGCTTTTAGGCATACAGGAGTTGTTCCCTTTTCAAGGTCATCCGTCAAATCCCAAGGTCACAAAGGTAAAAAGTGTCAATTTTGCCCGATTTGACGGTTTTCGCATCGTAGCTCAAATTTAATTCAATGAATGGCTATGAAATCTTACAACAAGCTTCTTGGTATGGAGGAGGTGTTCCCTATTGATTTTCAAGGTCATCTGTCGAATCCCGAGGTCACACCGGTCAAAAAAGTGTCGATTTTTGCCCCGATTTCACAGTTTTCGCTCCCTAACTCTACTTTGACTTTGATGGATGGCTATTACATCTTAGAACAAGCTTCTTGGTGCTGAGGAAGGGTCCCCTATTGATTTTTCAAGGTCATTTGCCAATTTCGACATCAGACTTGTAAAAGAAACCACCAGTCATGGACACTAGGCCTCGTGACGGATGCTAGGCGAGGTCGCAGCTATTAGATCCTTCTGATCTACTTGTTTTTTCACTAACCTGTTTCCACTGCACTGAAGTGCATTTATTTTTATTGATTCAGAAAATTTTCCACCCCCTCCTTGCGCAAAATAAATTGATGCGATATTTCGAGTTGATGCGCATTTTGGCCGTTTCCACTCGGGTGTTTTTTAAGGGCAAAATCAAAATGTGCATTAAAACAGGTGGATGGGGAAACGGCTACTGAGCACTACATGGATAGGTAGGCCGTTCAATTCATCGCTGGGGAGCCAAATGTTCTGGATGAGCGAATGCCATTCCCCCGCCCTCTGTCTGAATGTTTTTACAGTTTTAGGGCAGTGGAGCCTGGATTGAAATGTGACTTTTTTTGTTATATATATATATATATATATATATATATATATATATATATATATATACATATATATATATATATACATATATATATATATATATACATAAAAATAATATAAAAATGTGTTTGTTTGTGTACTCTCGTCAGTTGCTACTACAGGACCGGCCGGGCCAGTCTACTACAATCCCTCTCCTGCATACAACTCTCAGTATCTTCTTCGCACGACTGCGAACGTCACACCAACAAAGGTATGTCTCTATTTCTTGTGACGTGATATTTTAGTTCAAGTTATTGACAGACTACACAGACGATGCTTTTTTTAAAAAAAATTATTTATTTATTTATAAAAACAATTTAATTTTCCCCTTTTTCATTATTTTCAGGCTCCAGTTTATGGCATGAACCGTCTCCCCCCACAGCAGCATATGTACGCCTACCAGCAACCAACACACACGCCACCCCTGCAGACAAACCCGGGCTGCATCTACCCCCAAGACCAGGTTTACGGTGCTCCTTTGCGCTTTGAGTCGCCTGCAACAATGCTGTCCCCTTACAGCGAGGAATATTACAATCACGGAGTTCCTCAACCCTCTACCAACCCACCACTACCGGAGCCTGGCTACTTCACTAAACCCGCCGCGGTTCCTATGCAACCACCAAAGGGCAATGAGGCCAAGCCTGTGGAGTTTGGGAAAATCGGCTTTGGCCAACAAATTCCTGTCGAGCCCCCAAAAGTTCCCACCTTTGGAGCTGGAGTTGTAGCCCAATCCACCCCTGCTGCTGCTTCCTTCAAGTTCAACTCTAACTTCAAATCTAATGATGGAGATTTTACTTTCCCCTCTATGCAGATTAAGAACAGCGAGAGCCTGCTGGGTCTTCTGACGTCCGACTTGCCACCGAGAAATGAGCAACCGATCGGCCAGACAGCAGCCACTCAGGATCAGGGTCCTGTTTCCCAGACTGGAATCTTTAACTTCGGTGTCGAAAAAGCAGCTGGGTTCTCTTTTGCCGATGCTGCGCAGAGCCAGAGTAAAACAGGCCTGTTTGGGAGCACTGACCAACCCTTCAGTTTCACGGATGTGACACAGCCCGTGTTTGGTGCGCCGAGCGCAGAGGAGCAGGAGAAACCTGAGAGCGATGGCGAGGGCGCTCGTGTGGACGAGGACGAAGACGGCCCCCATTTTGAGCCCATTGTGCCTCTCCCTGACAAAGTGGATGTCAAAACTGGAGAAGAGGAGGAGGAGGAAATGTTCTGCAACCGGGCCAAGCTGTTCCGCTTTGATTCGGAAACCAGGGAGTGGAAAGAGCGGGGTATCGGCAGCGTCAAAATCTTGAGGCACAGAACGTCAGGCAAAGTTCGCCTGCTGATGAGGAGGGAGCAGGTGCTGAAAATTTGTGCCAATCATTACATCACTGCTGACATGGTACTGAAACCCAATGCAGGCTCCGATAAGTCCTGGGTGTGGTACGCCATCGATTATGCTGACGAAATGCCCAAGCCTGAGCAGCTGGCGATCCGTTTTAAAACTGCAGATGAGGCGGCCCTTTTCAAAGTCAAGTTTGAAGAGGCACAGAAGGTGGTGCCCAAGTCCCCACAGAAGCAGGAACTACCGGTAGAGAAAGAGATTCCTCCGAAGGAATCGTCTCCTCAGACGGCAAGCAAAGATCTTGACTTTGGAGCTCTTTTTGCAAAGAAGGAAGGCGAATGGGACTGCAGTGTGTGCTGTATACGAAACTCTCCTGCGGATGTGAAGTGCGTCGCTTGTCAGAACCCCAATCCTACTGCTAAATCTGAAGCGGATGGAAAAGCCGGGGATGATGTGAAAGGTTTTGCGGCCACAGGACCTTCAGCAAGAACTTTCACGTTTGGATTTGGAACAAATGCATCCAAAGACTCAAGCTCAGCTTCTGCCACTCAGCCTTTTGGTTCCTTTTCTCAATTCCCAACTACTATTAAGTTTGGAACCAGTGATACAACTTCAAAACCTATTGGCTTTGGGGCTCAGTTTGAAAAGAAACCTGCCCAATGGGACTGTAGCACATGTTCTGTCAGAAATGAAGCATCTGCAAATCAATGTTCTGCATGTCAGTCTGCAAAGCCATCAAGTCAACCTGTAGTTGATAGTCCAGCAATCAGTAAATCCTCCACAGCTTCATTTGGAGCTGGATTTGGTAGTCAGTTTCTCAAAAAGGAAGGTGAATGGGATTGCAGTGTGTGCTGTGTAAGAAATGGTCCCACGGCTGTGAAGTGCGTCGCCTGCCAGAATCCAAATCCTACTGCTGAATCTGAAGCAAATGGGAAAGCTGGGGAGGAGGTTAAAGGTTTTGCGGCCACGGTACCTTCTGCAGGAGCTTTCACGTTTGGATTTGGAACAAATGCATCCAAAGACTCAAGCTCAGCTTCTACCACTCAGCCTTTTGGTTCCTTTTCTCAATTCCCAACTACTATTAAGTTTGGAACCAGTGATTCAACTTCGAAACCTATTGGCTTTGGGGCTCAGTTTGAAAAGAAATCTGGCCAATGGGATTGTAGCACGTGTTCTGTCAGAAATGAGGCATCTGCAAATCAATGTGCTGCATGTCAGTCTCTGAACCCATCATGTAAATCTGTATTTGATATTCCCGCTGTCAGTAAATCCTCCACAGCTTCAATTGGAGCTGGATTTGGTGGTCAGTTTCTCAAAAAGGAAGGTGAATGGGATTGCAGCGCGTGCTGTGTAAGAAATGGTCCCACGGTTGTGAAGTGCGTCGCTTGCCAGAATCCAAATCCTACTGCTGAATCTGAAGCTGAAGGGAAATCTGGGAAGGAGTTCAAAGGTTTTGCAGCCACTGTACCTTCAGCAGGGAATTTCACATTTGGATTTGGAAAAGATGCGCCCAAGGACTCAAGCTCTACTGCCAGCACTCAGCCTTTTGATTCATTTTCTCAATTCCCAACTACTATTAAGTTTGGAACCAGTGATTCAGTTGCAAAATCTGTAGACTTTGGGGCTCAGTTTGAAAAGAAACCTGGCCAATGGGACTGTAGCACATGTTCTGTCCGAAATGAAGCACCTGCAAATCAGTGTATTTCATGTCAGGCTCCAAACCCATCAAGTAAACCTGTATTTGATAATCAGGCTGCAAGTAAACCCTCCATAGCCTCATCTGGAGCTGGTTTTGGTAGTCAGTTTATAAAAAAAGAGGGGCAATGGGACTGCGATACCTGCTTAGTTAGAAACGAGGCCTCTGCCTTGAAATGCGCTTCATGCATGACTCCAAGGAAAATTGCCCCTAATGAAGGGTTAGCAGCTATGTTCGGAAAGAAAGGGGGGCAGTGGGATTGCGGAACCTGCCTGGTCAGAAATGCTGCATCTGTAAGTGCTTGCGTCTCCTGCCAAACCTTGAATCCGAATGCGAATGTTGCATGCACAAGTCCAGCAAATGCACCAGCACCACCGAGCTCTGCCTTTACCTTCAGCATTGGGAGCCTGAAAGCATCTGATGCTCCCGCAACCACAGGAGTTAAAGCCAGTTTTAACATTGGCACCGCATTCAAATTTGGCCAGGGTGAAGATAAGGGCTCCCCAGCATCATTCAAGTTTGAGCTCCCTCAGGCAGAGAGCAAGCCTTCCAGTAGTAAAGGCTTCTCTTTCTCAATGCCAATGACCGCGGGTCCATTCAAATTTGGCACTAAAGAGCCTGTGAAGCTCGCAGCCCCAGCTGAGGTCTCATCAGATGCAGGGCCTGCATCCATTTGCCTTAAAAACATGGCAGAGCAGCACAGGGAAAGGGAGGAGAAGGAGGTAGTGAATGCTGGACCTTCACAGGAGGGTACTGAGCAAGAAGAAAATCTTCTGTTTTCTGGCAAACAGAATACTTTCACTTTCGCAGACCTGGCTAAGTCCTCTCAGGGTAACTTCCAGTTCGGCCAAAAGGATCCCGGCTTTTCAGGCTTCTCGCGGGCCGGAGAGCAGCTCTTTGCTTCGCTCAAGCCAAGCGAAAAACAAGACTCCGCTCAAGACCAGGATGAAGAAGACATGTACAAAACTGAGGAGCAAGATGACATCCAGTTTGATCCAGTTGTTCAGATGCCAGAGAAGGTGGATCTTGTAACAGGAGAGGAAGATGAGGAGGTTTTGTATTCACATCGAGTCAAGCTCTTCCGGTTTGATGCAGACACTAGCCAGTGGAAGGAAAGGGGCGTTGGAAATCTCAAGATCCTGAAAAATAACAAAAATGGCAAGTTGCGAGTGGTGATGAGGAGAGAGCAGGTTTTTAAGGTCTGTGCTAACCACTTGATTACCACAACTATGAATCTGAAGCCCCTCTCTGGGTCTGATAGAGCTTGGATGTGGCTTGCTAATGACTTCTCAGAAGGAGATGCCAATTTAGAACAACTTGCGGCCAAGTTTAAAACACCAGAAATGGCAGAAGAATTCAAACAGAAATTTGAGGAATGTCAGAGGCTCCTCTTGGATATACCTTTGCAGACACCTCACAAGTTGGTTGATACGGGAAGAACGGCGCATCTCATTCAGAAAGCAGAGGAGATGAAGACTGGATTGAAAGACCTCAAATCGTTCTTAACTGATGACAAAGCAAAGATCAAGGAACAGGGCAGGCAAGTTGACGACACTGCTCCTAACCAAACTTTAGCCTCGATGAATAAACCCCACTCAGAGGCATGTATGAGCCTCGAGTGGGACAACTATGACTTGCAAGAGGATGCCCTGGATAAAACTGCTGAGACGTCCGTGTGTGCTTCTATATTAGCTTCTAGTCCAGAAGTCAGAAAGAATTTGTTTCGCTTTGGAGAATCCACGGCAGGATTTAGCTTCAGCTTTCAACCGATCATCAGCCCCTCTAAATCTCCGGCTAAACTTAACCAAAGCAGAGCCTCTGTTGGCACTGATGATGAATCTGAAACACAGGAAGAAGAGAGGGACAGTCAGTACTTTGAGCCTGTTGTGCCCTTGCCGGACTTGGTGGAAATATCAACTGGTGAGGAAAATGAGCTTGTTGTGTTTTGCCATAGAGCTAAACTGTATCGTTACCATAAAGAACTGAATCAGTGGAAGGAGAGGGGCATCGGTGACATCAAAATCCTTCAGAACAAGGACACCAAGCGGGTAAGACTTGTAATGAGGCGGGACCAGGTCCTCAAGCTGTGTGCTAATCACTGGATCACCTCCACCATGAAGGTAGAGCCCATGAAAGGAGCTGAGAAAGCTTGGATCTGGAGTGCCTTGGACTTCTCAGAAGGTGAGGGGAAAGTCGAGCAGCTTGCTGTGCGCTTCAAGCTGCTGGAGGTGGCCAACGCCTTCAAAGACGTCTTTGAAGCGGCAAAGAATGCTGAGGAAGGGAACACTGGGCTAACACCTGTGTCAACCAAAGAGTGTACACCTCGCAAGACGACCTGCGGTCTCGCTGCAATAGCAGCATTGGAGGAGACCATTAGAGAGCGCACGGAGCTCCCTCCTCAGAGTTCTCATGATGAGGACAGTTCAACCTCCCCAGCTGCAGATCACGGTCAGCAAACCCCCTCTAAAACCATCGTCTCGCCACCCAAGTTTGTCTTTGGCTCCGATTCGGTCCAGAAGATCTTTGGAAGCCCTCCATCTTCCAGTGAGCTGATGCCCAGCATCAAGACAAGTTCTAAAGATAAAGCAGCAAGTGCCGCTTCTCCGAGCGTCAAGGTTCCAGAGAGTGCCTCAGCCGTTCATCCGTTTTCTGCCGCTGTGACTCCATCCATGCCCACATTCAAAGTCCCAACAAGAGGTATAGTTTTCATTGCTTTTTAATGTTTTCGAGTGAAAGCTGCTTTTGCTGAATATGAGCCGGTTTTATTGAACGATTATTTTTTGCAGTGCTCACTAAAGCAACATTATGCAACTGTTTCATATAAACTTCAAAATCATTTTTACGGTGCACTGACGTGGGGAGTATGGTGCATCTTTCATCCTCGGCCAGTGACCAGATTGTCAGCTCTTGCACTTTAACTTGCAAGTGAGCGATTGTACGCAATTATTTCAAAGTGTGCATCTTTTTACGATGCAAGTGATGTTGCACGGAGTGCTTGATGTTTGGCTGTGTTGGAAAAGTTTCCGATTCACACGTTTTTAGTTATGAGCGAAGTCGGCCCATTTCGACAGGAGTTTAGTGTACCCACTAAACTTCTCTCGGACACCGGTTCTGGTTAGAAGTGCTCTTGCATTTATTGCTGTCTAGCTGGTGGCTAGCTTGCCGCCCTTATTTGCATTACTTCATGAAAGATGATTTGTTTGACTCGCTGTTCTGTATCCATTAACATCTTCCCGCATTCCCATACCTGATAGCCTTGTGCTGGTAACATGGCTCCAGTGATCTCTTTGACGGCTAACTTGAAAACGAAAATCCATGCTTCAACATGCCATGACAATCTATGTAAAATTGCAACACAGATTGTTTCTTTATCGATGTTATCCCTGTGACTTGATGATTTCTGGCATCTGCAAAGCTATGAAATTTGTGAGAATTGCGTAGCTTAACAGATGCCAGAAATCATCAAATCTCGGTTCCATTTCTGGCTAGCATGCTGATGAAATTATCCTGCCTCGGTAATTATAATTTTTTTTCGGGTGGGGGGGGGGGAAAGAGATTGTCATAGGACATGATTCTTATTTACAACAGTGGTTTCAAAGTGAATCGCATTCCAAAACTGGAGGATGCCAAATTGCCAAAAAAAAAACTATTGCATATTGTTGCTTTAAATTCCGCAAGTCTGTCTATTACAGTCCATGAATGGTTATTACTATAACGGCTGTGCAATTTCCACAGATGTCATTGTTTAATGGTCAGCATTTCTACCTGCTGGTCGCTTGATGTTATTTACAAACAATTTAATGCCATTCAACTTTTAAAGAAGGTTGATTAAACTTTTGCGCAGTCTCTGCTGTGTTCGTAGAATGCATGTTTTTAAGCTGAAATCTGGCTCATGTGGACATCCTGACTTCCTAATATGTTGCGAATTCCAGTGTTTTCGAAAACAAAAATTATGACTGTGGCAAATTAAAGTGCTCATGCCACGTATTTATTATAATTTCTAACTTTGTATGATTTATATATATATATATATATATAAGAATTTAATCCACGAACATAATCAAACAAAATCTACCCATTTGTCAGATATTTCACACATTTCAGTTTATAGCCGCAAAAATAAGCAATTGCTTCCAAGGCACAGGCCAGTGAGCAAGAAGGTGGAAATGATGTAAGTGCTAGTACTGGATGTGAGTTGACGAGCCATCAGCCAAAGAATACTTTCGTGGAGTACTCACTTTAGTTTTTCTCTGAAAATGCCCGTGTTGCTAGATTGTGTTCAGATACAGGGGAAAATTGTTTTTGTCCAAAGGACTCCGTTTTGCGTGGTCAGTGGGTGAAACAAGCCAGGAGAAGAACGCCAGTTGGTCTCCCCGCAAGTCTTCTGTGCTGTGCCCAATTTGATCATGTTCCTGCTCTAAACAACATTAGTGTACTGCTCTTGTGTGCCCTGTCACATTTTCCAAATGGGTTGTCTGATTCTTATTTGTATCATATTCCTTATAAATACAGGGGATCTGCACTTGTGATACAGGCACAAGGCTGTATCAGCCCGCGGTAAAAATCCTGTGTCACTTGCATCTGCTCGTGGGCAAAATCCAGTATCAGTGGCAGCAACAATTACCGTAGCTTTGGATAAAATACCTTGTTAATTATGGTCAAAGTAAGTGTATGCTAAATAGAGTATCATACGGGCATTTTCATATTACGAGCTGAAGCTCTCAGGCTAATTCTTGGGTCTCTGGTTGAAAATGCCCATATGATAATCTCCATTTATCCCATAAATGATGAGAAATCGGTGGGTGTGATGCAGCCCATGAGATACATGTTTAGTATTTTTCACATGTAATACAGCTTTCTTGCATCCCGATCTTTGAAGCTTACGCTTTTTAAAAATTTTCCAAATAATATGGTACCAGCATTTATGGGATAAATAGGATCTCAAATTTGTGACACTCGAGCGGTAATTTTAGTTAGGTTTAGTTTAAAACTAAAAACAATCATTTCATCAATTTTATACCTTGGGCTCAGTCAGAGATCCTGTGTTTTTAAAACATGGTAGAGTCATGTTGTACCTTTGTTTCTCTATTCCAGCAAGAAATTTGTATGTTTTTTTTGTTTGTTTACATTTCATTTGGATACATTAATGTATTTCAGTGGTCAAATTTTTATTTTTTTTTTCAAACTGGTACCACCGTAGGACATCCCATATACTGTTCGACAGTTGTGTTGGTAAAAAGAACCATTCAACTAACAATTGAAGTGAGTTCATGCATTTAAATGTTCAGTTTTATGAATGTACTTTATTTGGTTCATCACTGTTTCTAAACCCCACATTGTCCACAGACAGAAATGCTCTGATGACGGGAACCGCACAAGTTGGCTGGCGAACTATGATAGCTCGAACATCCATTGCACTTTAAGGTTAAATATCGTATAAATATTACAGAATACCAAATGATCCCGGGCAATGGTGTTAAGCAACTTTGATCGTAATACTTGATTCGCTGAGTGCATAACTTACTCTGCCTGGGTCTCCTATGTCAAGAACAGGTGGCAGTTTCAGCGTTTCAATGGGCCGTCTGTGAACTTGGATGTTCCCTTGACCATTGTCTCGATAAAGCCGTTACATGAAGATGCAAATTAATGTGGTCTAAACTTCAATTTGCAGAGCTTCAAACGCACTGTAAACCTTAACTTAAAATGACGCATTCATAAGAATTGCATGTTTCATATTAAAATAAGCAAAGTAGCTGGACGACTATAAAGCAGAAATTTGCAGTCTGAACTGTACTCGCGATTAAAAGCTTCCTCCCCCACTGATTGGAGGAGAATTTTAATTTTATCATGAGATGGCTATACAACCGTTTCGACCACGCATTGTAGTTGGTTGATGTACAGAGCAAATCCTTGATTCCGATAAGTAATGGACAATGCAAATTCAATTTATAAATTTTTTTTTTTTTTTTTTTTTACTTGCAGTCATCGAATTAGTGGGTTCTTGAATCCATAGCGATTGGCAGGAAAATGAATAATTACTCAAGTACTGTCATAAGTGACTTCCTAGAACAGCATGGGACAATTTTGGTCTGAAACGTGCTTAGCACACAATGGCGTCATAAAATATTACCAACATTTTTTGCACTATTAAACCCAAGTCGGCGCCAATGCATGTTTTACTCTGTTTTACAATATTGGCGATGTTATTTATCCGGTTCGTAATTCACAGTGACATTGAGACTGGACGTATACGGTCAATGCAGGTATTATTATAAGATATTACGAACGAGAATGACAATCATGACGTACTGACGGCTATGCGGGCCTATATCTATATAATTATGATCTAGATCTTTAATCAGAAATTTAAGAAGTATCTATGACCGAAGAACAGTTTGATATCTCGGAAGATATCTCGCTCTGCCATATCCTTCCGTTGAAATGCGTAGTATGGTTTTACATGAATTCTGGTGATATCACAGTCAGGATGGTTCGGCGCGACAAGACCCCCCGTGGCGAAAGAGAAACAAAATTTGAATCGCTTGGTCCTTGTTATTTATTTGCAGCTGAAGCAGCGATGACAAAACCTTCCAGTACCTTACTAATTCAAACTATTGGTCTTTTTATATCTTTTTTTTTCCTCCTTTTTCGTGTCATGAGCACTTTAATCAAGATTGTTTTCTCAATTCACACTTTCTCAGTTTTCACTAATCCTCTAGTCTCACTGAGCAATTATTTTTTATTTAGGATTGGATTTTAGGCTTTTCAAAGATAACCCAATGGCTTTTTGGACCTGCACATCATCCACTCAATTTGAACCCCAAGGTATTTTCTCACTGCACGGTGTACTGTGGCCCATCACCTGCTAAGCTGTCACCCGCGAGTTAACCTGGCTGTATGGTGTGGATACTTTACCATTTATGTACAAACCCCAATTCCAATGAAGTTCAGACGTCGTATAAAAGGTGAATAAAAACCGAATACAATGATTGACTAATCCTTTTTGACCCATATTCAATTGAGTACAATACGAAGACAAGCTATATAATGTTCAAACTGAAACTTCATGGTTTTTTTTTTTTTTTTAAGATGTATTTGCTCATTTTGAATTTGATGCCTGCAACATGTTCCAAAAAAGCTGGGCTGAGGGCAACAAAAGACTGGGAGATTTGAGGAATGCTCAAAAAAAAACCACCTGTTTGGAATATTCCACAGGTGAACAGGTTCATTGGAAACAGGTGAGTGTCATGATTGGGTTTAAAGGGAGCATCCCTGAAAGGCTCAGTTGTTTACAAACAAGAATGGAGCCAGGTTCACCACTTTGTGAACAACTGCATTAGCAAATAGTCCAACAGTTAAAGAACATTTCTCATTCTGGAATTTGGGGATTTCATCTAGACACCGTAATATCAAAAGATTCTGAGAATCTGGGGAAATCTCTGCACTTAAGTGGCAAGGCCAAAAACCAACATTGAACGCCCGTGCCCATTGGTCCCTCAGGTGGCACTACATTAAAAATCGACATCATTCTGTAAAGGATATTGCTAAGTGGCCTCAGGAATACTTTGGAAAGCCATTGTCAATTAACAGTTTGTCGCTACATCTACAAATGGAAGTTAAAAGTCTACCATGCAAAGCAAAAGCCAAACATCAACAACACCCTGAAACACCAACGGCTTCTCTGGGCTCGAGCTCATCTGAGATGGACTGATGCAAAGTGGAAAAGTTTGCTGTGGTCTGACGAGTCCACATTTCAACGTCGTGTCCTTGGGGCTAAAGAGGAAAAGGACCGTCCAGATTGTTATCAGTGCCAAGTTCAAAAGCAGCATCTGTGATTGTATGGGGATGTATTAGTGCCCATGGCATGGGCAACTTGCACATCTGTGAAGGCACCATTAATGTTAAGGTACATACAGCTTTTGGAGCAACTTGTGCTGCCATCCAAGCAACGTCTTTTTCAGGGATGTCCCTCCTTCCTTTCGCAAGACCAGGGGTCGTCAACCCTGGTCCTGGAGAGCCGCAGTGTCTGCTGAATTTTGATGTTGCTCAGCACTTAATTGATGAGTGAAAGCAGTTGATTACACCCTTAACTCATCTCACCTGGTGTCTTTGGTTTTCTCCACCCTATTTAAACCTAACTCTGCACACCCTCTGCTGTTAGCAATACTCCTGCACTGAGGGAATATTGAGCCAATCAATCAATTACCTGGAAGTACCCACAATAGTCCTAGAGCCAATTAAGCAGACATGCAGGTAGTGACAGAAGTCTATGTGGAAACCAAGATTTGTCAATGTAGTTGGACATTTAGCATAGTTGTAATCCGGATAAAGTAGAGGTTCAAAGTAAAGATAAAAGGTTATTGGGCAGGGGTTGCAAGCCCTGGTCCTGGAGAGCCACAGGGTGTGTGAGTTTGGTTTTCTCCACCCTATTCAACCCTGAGACACCAGGTCAGATGAGTTTACCGTGTAATGAACTGCTTTCATTCATCAATTAAGGGCAGAGTAACGTCAAAAACCAGCAGACACTACGGCTCTTCAGGACCAGGGTTGACAACCGCTGAGCAAGACTATGCCAAGCCACATTCTGCACGTGTTACAACTGCATTGCTTCATAGTAAAGGAGTGCAAGTAATGGACTGGTCTGCCTGCAGTCCAGACTTATCTCCCATTGAAAATGTGTGCCTCCTTAAGGAGCGCAAAATACAACAACGCAGACCCCTGACTTGAGCAATTGATGTTATACATCAAGCGAGAATGGGAAAGAATTCCTCCCTACAAAGCTTCTACAGTTAGCGTTCTCAGTTCCCAAACGCTTACTGAATGTTGTTAATGGGAAAGGTGATGTAAAACAATGGTAAACATGCCCCTGCCCCAGCTTTTTTGTAAAATGTTGCAGGCATCAAATTCAAAATGAGTGAATGTTTCCAAAAAAAATGAAGTTTATCAGTTTGAGCATTAAATATCTTGTCTTTGAAGTGTACTCAATTGAATATAGGTCAAAAAGGATTTGCTAATCATTGTAATCTGTTTTTGTTATTCATGTTTTACACAACGTCCCAACTTCATCAGAATTGTGATGTGTAGGAACCTAACACCAGCTGCATGCTCCGTGTGTTTAGAATTTGACAAACTACTTCATGCGTAGTCTCGTAGAGAGGCCTTTCTGCTCTGAGGTGCAGCGTGGAAGAAGGTAATATCAGTTTTTCTAGCAGTATAGGAGAACACTGAACTGCTGGTAAGTATGGGAAAATGTTGAGCCCTAAGCTATCAAGGAATTTGAAACGGGACACTTGGAGCTGTCAGTCTTGCTTGCTCTCTGATTGGAATGCTGTGTGTAAAGAGGTGTAATGGGACCTTTTGGTCTGCCACATAAAAAGCACTGGATGTGTAGCAACAGTGCTGTAGTTAATTATTAGGCCTGACTTGAACCCTTAAGCCCCTGTCACACTGTGCCCTGTAACGATTCTGTCTGCCTCCGTCTAAGCATTTTCGTCAGACGGTGCCATACGGCGGCAAAATCAAATTTTATTTTGGCCATGGATGGTCGATAAAACTGCATGAGTAACGTTTAACACGTGCAAGAAACGTCTGCTTATGTATGAGTAATGTCTTAATTGAGCCCAGCTCACGAAACATCGGACACCTAAGTACCGTCTGCTTAAGTATGAGTAACGAACGAAGGGGCTGAAAAACGTCTGAATTGCATCTATCAACATCTGGCTTGCGTTTTACAGAAGGCAACGCTCCGTCCATCACCTCATCACAACAGTCATAGCTCCTGGACGGTCCACATCGGTCGTTTCGAAATGTATAGGTGGATCACCATTTTGGAGTGCTATCACACTTCATTTCATCATGCCAGCGAAGAGAAGGGGTACTACAGGCAAGGGCAGTGGAGCGAAAGCCCCTGTCAGGCGAGCCCAGAAGGCTCCCACTCCTCCTCCCATGGAGGAATCTGCAGACTCGGACGCCCCAGTGGTTCCGTGGCTGCAACAACCATAAAAGCCTAAAAACCGGTAAGATTCCAACCGAGTAATGATGAAAACCTTAAAACGCCAGAGGAACACCAGAACCACCCATCGCTATCCATGGCTGGCCGTCGGAAATTGTGAACATGTCCAAAGTTTGAAACAGCTTGCGTCGTCTGTCAGCGTGTAGATACCTGTGTAAACCAGCTGAGAAACAATAAAAAAAGTCCAATAAACGCACGCCTTCGTTTTTCAGACGGAATCGTTAAACGGCGCGGTGTGACAGGAGCTTTATCTCTGAGGTAACTGGGGACTGATAAAAGCTTCTGATGCGAGGATTTTCTTTATTGGCGCTACAAGTTTGAAGTTGAATTGCTTGCCACTGACGCTTGATATCAGAGGAGAAATGAATTCAGTCTCTCTGGTGAAAGCATGCCAGGTATTTGTGTTTTGGTGCAATTTGAACTTGCATGTGTGTATCTGTGGAACTAACTTGAGGCAATTAAATGGTTTCTCTTGGAACTGCCTTCACGGTGTGGATGTGAGAACATACTTTTATTCCAGCCATTTTTTGTGCCAGTTTGGTTTGACAGATCTTGTGGTGTTTTCCAGTGATCAAATACTGTCGTCGCTCGGGGAAAAAGCTGTCAGTGTTGAGCTGTATGAATTTATTGTTTGAATCTTACTTTGAGGTGCAGATTTTTTATTTGGAAAACCAGTTTTGTCTGACATTCATTCATTAGTCATAAGGCTATGACTTTCCCCTGGTTTCTTTGAGGAAAAATGTTTAAATTCACTAATTTATGTCCTAAAGCTGCCTCTGGTGCAATCCAAGAAAACGCTGGTGTTGGAGCGAAGGCCGATGGGGTGGTTGAGCTGGGAGAATCAAAGGATCTGCAGATCGTGTTTGTGCGGGAACCCACCGTGGAGCAAGAAGCATTCGCTCGATCCCTCCTGCTGCCCTGCACCTTCTTCTGCTACCAGAACGAGCCTGGCTACGTCAGCGACGACTTGACGGATGGTGAGGACTAGACTTGGGTGATATCCAAAATTAAATATCTCCATTTCGTCCTGCCCAAGTATCGCGATAGACAATATCGTTCGGGGTTTGCTGGTTAATAATGCGTAGCCTTAGCCTATGAATAAATAATGGCTGAGAGGTTGATTTCCTCAGGGCTGTACAGTGTGACAGTTTTGCTCGCATTTACTGTTAGAAATTAATTACATGCAAAGATGCATGAAAAACATTTGCACATATGCAATAGGTTGTATAATCGCTATTGATCTGCCCCAACTTTGTTTCCTGCTAAAGATGAGTGGGTGTGCGTGTGCGGTCTTTGATGTGAAGTCGCGATGCATCAAGGGAAATGTATTTTGAACCATCTACTGACCATTTCAGTGCTGCTGCTAAAAAAAACTAGATTTCCCGAACTACTTTGTGCCGCACTGTCAAACAGATGTGGCGGATTTTAATTTTAAATGAAAAAGATGCAGTTTTTTTCCGGTTGTTTGATCATCCAGCAGCTAGCATTTTCGGGAAAATGCCACATTGGGAGGACTCCTCGGTAACATCTAACGTCAATGTTGGGCTGCATTTTGAGCTATCTACGGTATACTGAAAAGCGTGGGTGCAGTCATGGTTTAATGTGATCCAAAATGCACAGGCAAGCTGTTCTTCGTAAATATAGGTTGCTAAAAATAATGGGGCATATTGACTCAGCGTTAAAAATGTGATTACCGGTTGATCCAGTTCATCTCAGTAATTCTGAATAATGTTTTCCCAAATAAAATTTTACATACGCAGAACAGTGGCGGGGCAGCAAATGTAAAATATCTTACCGTTTGATCATTTGGCTAGCCTCTTCGCCCGCTCAGAAAATCCATCAATGGCCCAGAACACACGGCAGACAATCTGAGCAATACAGAGTTCCTTTTTTGCTCATCTTGACATGGGTATCGCCCGTAATTGCTGGTGTTGAAGTGCCTCTCAAAAGCCTTGGTTTTTTTGCGCCAAATTAAGGGCTGGTGTTGGTCATCCCCCGTTGATTAACTCCGACTACTCATTGAATGTTAATCTGAAATACAGCGTGTTTTGTGAACTCGAAACGATATCCTAATCAGTCGCAGCGCTGCCCACGTCTTCCATCATGAAACAAGAACAGTCTAGACGGGTAATAAACCGCCGCCTTCTCCCCCCCCTTCCAAGCTCGTGATTTACCCACTGATCTATATAGAATAACTGTGTTGCTGACACGATGGAGGTCGAGTTGGGAGGTCGAAGCAAGCGGAAGTGGTCAAGCAGCCATTTTACTATGCCCGGTAGTAAGCAACCATTATACAGCACTCTATGGCACCGAAGCGCTGATGTGCAGCCTTACAATGTGGAGCGACATTTTTTGGGGGATGCAGCGAGATGATGCACTGGCTGTAGTGAAGATGGATACACATCAATGAATTTCAACTAATAGATCGCCAGTGGCTAATAATAAGCAATATATCTTAACGGCAGATAATGTGTCAACATTATCCCAGCAAACGTTTATTAATGGAACACTTCAAATTAATGTCCGCAAACGTGATCCATCAGGTTAGCCTAAAGCTATCTAGATCACCAATCTGAAGTTAACCAGATCAATCTCACGGCATAAATAGGATATTCCAGTAAAACTGCTGTGTAATGCTGTCTATAATATTAGACCAGACTTACTAGACAACAAGAAACACCCGCGTTTGAACACCCTCGGCCTGACTTATGAAGTGTCCGAGAACAATTACACAATAACCAAAGTAGAATTCCACAGAACCTATATTTACAAATACAAAAATGCCCAAAGTCCCACAAAAATTTTGGAAAATTCAAATTTTTTTTTTTTTTCACTGATCTAGAGCCCCTTATATATATGATCATTCCCCCTGGTATAAACCCCCTAGCTCAAATGCTTCATCAAAATCAGTCCACGACAAAGTTTTTTTCAAAAACGCCAAAAATGCAATTTTTTCCCCAAAAAATGGTCCGATTTGAAAAATTCTTTCCTGGCATGGATTCCCTACATTACCGCAGTTGTTTTTGCATGGGTACCTAGTTTATTGATGCTGACTTTAGAGGTGCACACACAGACGGACGGACAGACACAATGAACTGATGACAATACCCTTCGGCCTGAAGTCGGGCCGAGGGTAACAAAACCAGGTGTTGACTGGTCTAATCATTTAAGGCTAATTTAGGCCAGCACTAAAAAAGACTAAAGTTCTGCTGACACTCAATTACCGTTGACGGACAAATTTAATTCTGCTAGGGAATCAATTGGGATGTAACGTCAGAGCTACTTAAATAATGATGTTATTCACACTCGACAATGAATGGCAGGCAGTTTTACATACATCTCCACAACGCACAACTCTCTTCACTTCTCGTGAACGCTGATTTTGCGACCTTGTTTGTATTGCGTTCTCTTCAGCGAACCCACTTTTACTTTGCAGGAAAATTAGCCGAGCTTCATGGCAGCTACTGAGTGCACACAGCGCAAGAGAGAACTCAATACAAGACATCCGCGGGGACTTACATATATGCGTTATGCGCGATTGAATCTCGCGCTCAGTGTTTCTAAAATACACAGCGGTTGGCAAGATGCGAGCTTACGGCTAATTTATTTTTTCATTAAATTTTTCATTTCCCTGGTTGAAAGCCAAAATGTTGCCAAATTTGCGAGCTCGCATTCTCCTTTGCGACTAAATCTGCCATTTAAGCATGCTGGAACGCTGCATGCAGGCTAACCCAAATAATTCAGCAGTTATTTTTGACCAATTTGGGGGTTTTTTTTGTTTTTTTGTTTTTTTTTTTTGGTGTGGAAAGGAGGAGTATAAAAGTAAAGTAAAAGTCTGAGGATGCCATAATAGCTGTTCAATGATCGATATTGTGAAAAAATATTGCATATGACGACACACCGCGATATTCGATATTATCGAAAATCGGCCCAAGCCTAGCGAGGAGCACTCGAAGCCAAACCTGTGGTGATTTACATTTGTCTTATAACTCCTTAAATTCAAACTTAAAAATTCAAACGTTTTGTAAGTTGGTTCAAGGTCCAAAAAAAAAAATACTACTTTTTATATTGCTGGACAAAGTCCTTAAGCATATTCTGCATCTGTAGGTTGTAGTGCTTCACTGAAGTTGCATCTCACTTCTATTGAGAGAAATTGTCAAACCCAGGATGCTGTTTTTTATGGAGGGTGATTTGTGCCATAATTAAATATTATTAATACACACATTGAAATATAATGCACTTATTGAAATACAATACACATCTCAAATACAATACGTGTAGCAATAAATACAATACTAAAATGCTTAAATACAATACATATCTTGAAAATGCAATACACGTCTCGAAATACAATACACACCTCAAAAATACAATACATGTGTAACAATAAATACAATACTAAAATGATTTCTTTTTCAATGTCTGTCAGGAATATTCATGCCAAAATGAATGCCTATCACACCTCGAAATGCAATACATACCTTGAAAATACAAATGTAACAATAAATACAATACAAAAATTGTTTTTCAATGTCAGTCGGGAATATTTGTGCCAAAATTAAAACTCTACAACCGTATTGTTTTTCAAGTTGTGCATTTTATTTCAATGAGTGCATTGTATTTCCATGTGCGGTTTTGGCACTATGTAAATTTTCGTCAATGAGCTCCAACCAATCAATATGATTAGACGAGGCATTTCATAGAGTGTCTAAGTCACGCCCGGTTGGTACTCTGATGTATACGATGGTCTGGGTGAATACACTTGTCTGATTGGCTGGCCGGTGTTAATTAAAACCGTGAAACCGCACAGAGAGTTCGGCTACGTTAGTTTCACCGTTCGAAGTGCGAAATTCACCCGCCATCTACCGATAACCATAGCAACGTAAGCGCACTGGCATTTGGGTCGGTATAACTGAAACCTAGATACTCATTTATCTCCAGGGGACTGTTTCAATAAACTTTACTTGTCCGACCGAGTCAGACCATCAGTCGACTGAAAAGTCGGTCCTTCGACAGACCATGTGTTTCAATAAAACAAAAGAAGGATGTCCGACGGTTCATCACTGTTCGTTCGAAGTTGCGTGAGAATTTACACCTCAGCGATGCACTGCTTCGCTATTTGTCGTTAAAATATTCGAAATAAGTTAACGTTAGATGAATAAAGAGAACCCGATTTTGATTCGGTAGATCATTTACTTCGATTCAGACATAAATTAACGGCGCACATCGCTGTACGATGTCACGGAAGTATCATTTTCAGTAGGCTGTTAACTGAATACAGTCTAGCTAATTAAAAGCAGTCTTTGCTCACTGTGCACTCTGTGCTAAAACTACGATTGGCAACAAAACAAAGCTATTCAACACACGAGACATCGTCACAATCGCTCGTTTTACAGAATTGAGTTAAGCTGCTTTCACACTGGACGAAAAACGAATTTTTCGCACGACAGATTATTCAAAGTCAATGCAAAGACGTGAGATCGTCCTGCGGGGAGGTTAACAATAGGTGCTGCAGCGATAATGACCGTAAAAATTAAAGTAGCTAAGTAATCACCCTTTATTCATTAAACGATAGTAACTGTGTACAGTTACAAAGGAAGCTAACATGTCCACTTCATGTGTCAGCGACTGCTGACAATTCGCTGACTACGTGCTCTGACAACAGACTGATTTCAGCTCGCTATCTCTACGGAAACCGTCATTTATTTTTGTAGGTTTGTTGGTCAAAATAAATCGGCCGACCAGCGTGGGCGCCTTGCCAATCCTGGCCACGCAGGGCGTATCTAGCCAAGAACCTGCCTACATCGTGCCAAAACTGCATATCGAAATGCAATACAAGGTGTATTGTATTTCATTGCGAGGCTTTTGGCACAGAGCTCGAAATACAATACATGCCTCGAAAATACAATACGCGAGTAACAATAAATACAATACAAATATAATTTGTTTTTCAATGTCGGTCAGGATTATTCATGACGAAATTAAATACAATGCACACATTGAAATACAATAACACATATAGAAAATACAATACACATCTTGAAATACAATACAGTTGTATTGTTTTAATTTTGGCACAAATATTCCTGACTCACATTGAAAAACAAAGCATTTTTGTATTGTATTTGCTGTTACTCATGAATTGTATTTTGAATGCATGTATTGCATTTTCAAGATGTGTATTGTATTTAAGAATTTTTGTATTGTATTTATTGCTACACGTATTTTCGAGATGTGTATTGTATTTCAATTAGTGCATTGTATTTAAATGTGTGTATTGTATTTAATTATGGCACAAATCACCGTCCATAGTTTTTATGGCTATAGCACTGCATCAAATGGAATATATCTAAATCCTGTGCATCATTTTCTCCGCATTTCTTAGCGAATATGTCAGCAGGACGTATGTTGGGTCATTGGAAACCTAGGGAACTCCAGAAGAATTTATAATGGGCCTGAAGTTCCACTGGTTTGAATACAGAAGCTGTAGCTGACAGTTTTATAAGGAAAATTGAAAAAGCATGGGTCCCATGGACATTCACTTCTGAACATGTGCAGCTTACATTCCTGGATTAATTGAGTCTGTGTCGCTCTCTTCAAGCAGATGAAGATTATGAGGCTGCTGTGAGGAAACTGAATGGGAAACTGTATCCTGATCCTCCTGAGGCCGTTACCCTGGAGACTGGAGTTCCTGAGGCTGTTACCCTGGAGACCGGTGCTCAAGGGACAGTGACCCGGGAGACTGTTGTGCATGCGGCAGGTAAGCATTGCAATCATGCTGATGACGCTGGCAATTCTTTTAGTTTGCAGAGCTCCATCACCAATGGTCGTCTACAGTGAGGTAGAATTGACAGTGATACAGTATTCTAACTGGAGCTCTTAAAAACTGGCCGGGTTTTAATCTGTCCTGGATCAGAACGGTCAATGATTTTGCTTGTCACACTCTGGATTAATGAGTATGAATAAACGTGACTTTATAAAACACTCAGTTCAAAAAGCCATGCTCTGAGCCAAGACCTCGGCAGCATTTTTTTCATACTCCGTTTGCGGCTTCAGGTAGTATTTTAATTAAAATATAACTTTTTTTTTTTTTTTTTTTTATATGCCCCCGGAATCAAAGTTTCGGGGGCATATCATTTTTCACCTGTCCATCTGTTTGTCTGCAGCAGGGGAAAAAAACTTAAACCTGCAATACTTTAACCTGCCGCCGGGGGCATCAGTGTTCCACGAACACAGCTTGTTTTTATTTATTTGCACATTGGTTCAGAGTGGCCTTTAGAGAAAAGAACAATCATCAAATGCTGATGGTAGAGAACAAAGTTGCTTTTAGTTTGCCTCTGGTTTATGTTATATGCTTTAATCAGCATTTGTGCTTTGCGAATGTGGCTTGTAGGCATTCAAGTCAGCAAAATCAAGAGGGCTGAGTATTGAGAGATTTTACGGAGCGAGTTTACGTTGTGAAACGTGTCAAATTGCAAATGGCTTTGATTTTTAGCATGAAATAAAGTTTAAATTTGGCAGTACAGTCCATGCAGACCTAACTAAAATAGACAGCATGACCACCACTGACCTCCTGTTCTGTGCTAACGGCATACTAGATAGCCAGGTTCTTTTCAAAAGAGGCGTTTGTGTTTATGTTCTTCAAGCGTGTTGTGGGGGTTTACGGTGGTTTTGCTTCTTTGGCTTTTCGCTACCGCGCTTTTGCTTCAATAGATAATTGCTAGTAAAGTACATAAATTTCACTTAAGATCAGTTGTATAACTTTATAAAGACCATTCGCAAAAGCGGTTGAGATTATTTTTTCGGGTTCTTACTCAATGCGGACAATCAAAGACGAAACCGCAACAAACACTTTGTTTATTGTTGTGAACTGACTTGAACTTAGTAGTGAAGGTATCGTGTGCAATAGAGAGATTGCAGTAGGGAAAAGCCCAAAGTCGTCAAACAACCGGTTACTGCTGTGGGTTGTTAGGTGAGGCATTTGTCACTAAAATGACAGAGCGACGCATTACCTTCCAGCACCTGTGGATCCCCCAGCAGGAGAGAGGGATGCAGAGTGTGTGATCGTGTGGGAGAAAAAGCCGACGCCCGAGGAGCAGGAGAGGGCGGCTCGCCTTCAGTTACCCCCCACCTTCTTCTGCGGGGTAGGAAGTGACGAGGGCGAGAAGGACAAGCCTGACGACTTTGAAACGGAGCTCAGAAAAGCACAGGAAGACCTGGTGAGATCATCTCACCCTTAACATACCGTTAATCATCCTGTTTTAGTTCAGATATTCAGAATCACTTCCTATGCCTCATTGATATGTTTTTTTGAATCACAATCTCAAACTTCCGGAGGTGAAATGTACTTTTTATGTACCCCACTTGGTGGTGGTGGGGTTTTTTTTGGGGGGGGGGGGGGTTGGGGATTAGGACCTGTCATTCCCAAAAGTTTATTTCTCAAGTAAACCTGCTCAGCCATTTATTTTGCCATTTTTACCCCTCAGGGGTATTGTCATCACGCAAGGGGTCTGTCTATCTGGCCGGCCGTCGGTTAAGCAGTGATTGCTCAATGCCAAAGTGCAGGGAGTTGCAATAATCTAAGCGAGACATAATCAAAGCATGAATCACTTTTTCAAGATCTTTCTGGCTTAGATAACATTTAACTTATGTTAAATGTTATCTAAAAAAAAAAAAAAAAGCTAGACTGGACCACTGAGCTTGTCTAATTTAAAGGAGCAGTGTGTAAGATTTAGAGCCATCGGGTGGTCAGATTATAAATTGCAACCAACTGACCATTCCTTTTCTCAGAAAACCTACGGTGGCTGCGAACTTGCGAAAACATGAAAGGTGCTCTCGTGTCAGTGCTTTATTAATTTACTTTTTTCCGTTCTGGGCTACTGCATAAAAAATGGCGGCGCAACATAGCGGCCTCGATGGTGGACCCGGTCCATGTAGCTTTAAAGGGCTTATTCTAAGTGAAATGAAACTCAGATTATTGTTTTCAAGTGATTATACACTACTAAAAAAGTAATTGTGAATGTTATATTCCATTTCTACCAAAATATCAAACTAAATTCTACACACTGCTCCTTTACACACACCATCAATAATCACACCCAGATTCCTAACGTGGGATCCTAAATAGGGTGCTATAGGGCCAAGGGAGCTGGCAAGAAGTCTGAAGCAGGTCTAGGTGACCGAACAGGACAACCTCTGTTTTACTCATTTAATTTTAAGAAGTTTAGGTCCATCCATGTTTTAATGTCATTCAGGCCGTTAAGCACAGCTTGAAGTGAGTATTTGGAAGGGGCTTTTAATGGCAAATACACCTGCACATCGTCAGCAAAGCAATGAAAAGGAATATCATGCTTCCTGAAAATCAACCCCAGGGGTAGCATATAAAGGGAGAACAGTAGGGGGCCCAGAACTGACCCCTGGGGGTCCCCGCAGGTCAGAGGGGCCACTGAGGAGGAAAACTGCCCCGTGTGCACAGAGAAGGATCTGTGAGAGGTACGATTCAAACCAACTCAAAGCAGTGCCTTCGATGCCTACACAGTGTTTGAGGCGTGACAGGAGAATAGTGTGATCCACTGTGTCAAATGCTGCTGTCAGGTCAAGAAGAATTTAAAAGGCACCGTTGCCAGAATCAAGGTTTAACAAAAGATCATTAAAAACTTCTAAATGAGCAGTTTCAGTGCTGTGAAGAGGCTTAACCAGACTGAAACAATTCACAAATGTTAGCCCTTTTTAAAAATCCTTGGAGCTGGTTAAAGGCGAGCCTCAAGCCAAACCCGAATACCGCCACGTAAACCACGTCTCCAGCGTCTCTGACGGGCAAGGTGGAGGGGAGGACGCCTCAGGAATGCCGGGATTTCCTCGAGGCATGGAGGAGAGCTCACTAACGGGTCATATTTAAGATGATCGAAGAAGCCTCTAATCTCTAGCAGATTTTGACGATCATAGGTGAGGAGAGATGAAGCCTCTTGACAGAACAGCTAAATCACTGAGAACGCCGCAAACACCGAGCAAAGTGACCGACAGCCAGCCGATAACTTTAGAATGCCCTCGTATGTCAACGTCATTTTTGCTCTGTTGCTTAGGCTTCTGCAAGTACACAAGACCATCAAATGTGACGGCACTCTGATATCCAGTATGGCTGCCACAGCCAACATCTTGGATTTTGTATTCCGTAGCATAACTGGCAAAGGCCTTCGTCAATTTATTTTCATTTGAAATAATCCAGGGGCTGAGGGGTAATGCCTGCTTTGCGGGGCTATTTTTATTCATGGTTGGTATGAGTCTCCCTTACTGAACAGTCTTTGCGGTCGTTGTGTTCCTGAAGTGGTGATGTTTAATGTTCCCTTTCTCTTGGGGCCCAGCAGAAGAGGACTGAGGAGAGCGAGGTCGCCGATCCTGTTGTCTCCAGCAGCAGCGACGCCCCTGCGGCAGAGGAACAGGCCTCCCCCCAACCAGACTCCTCCAGTGAGGCCACCCCTGCCCCCTCCTGTCCCGCTCAGGACAGCACCCCGATCGACCTGTCCACGAAAAAGGGTCCCGAAACTGAGCCGGACTCCACTAGCCAAGGCACGAAGCCCCCTCGCCTGCAGAGCTAACGACTCTTCCACAACAGCACCTGATTGAGTCATTATCTCCAGTGGTTCTTCATTAAACCAAGTTATTTATGCTGCTTGTGCTGTGTGTTTTTTCTCCCCCAGAGCCCACCACCGCATTTGCTGGATTTGCCGGTTTCGGCAGCCTCGGCACCCCGGGTGGATTTTCATTCGCAGACCTCGCCAAGAACTCCAGCGACTTTGCTTTTGGGAATCAAGGTGTGTATAATTGCTGTTGCATCCAAATTCTTTTGAGTTCTTGAAAGTTAGAGGATGTTTCTTGTAACTACAAAAAAGGCGTAATGAGGAGGCTTGCAGTGCGCTGTGGAATACTTACCTCGCCTCTCTTGTATCAAGATGGCATTGACTGAGTCACAGATTATGACGCTGATGATATGAACTGATGCTGGCGAATGGGCTGTCGAGTCGCTTTTCACTGCTCAATTACACTCCTTCTGCTGTCTTGCCTGTCCCGACCCGCTTTAGATGCCAACTTCACCTGGGCGAACGCAGGGGCCACTGTGTTTGGTGCAGCTCCAGCGACCCAAACTGACGGCGACCAGCCGGGCAGCGATGAAGAAGAGGCCGCGAGCAGTGCGGACATTCACTTCGAGCCGATCGTCTCCCTGCCGGAGGTAGAGTATCGAGTTCTGGTGCCCAATCATATTGCACAGAGAGCATATACCGACCAACCGCCACACGCGCTGATTTTACTGGCTAGCACACCTTAAAGCGAAGAGGAGGGAACTAATTGGCATAATCAGTAGGTGACATGATTGGTCAGAATGAAAACCACTGTATTTGCAACCCTACGTGGCACTTTATTGGGCACTTGTAATCTTAAGCATTCAGCAGTGTTTTTAAGTGCTATGTATTGTTTTTGTCATAATTAGTCAGGTGCTTCTGAGTAGCCGTAAGTGATGAGGCGATAAACATTGAGAAAAATGCATGTTTGGGTACCAGAATAATGTTACAAATCCCAACATGTGGTTTAAGGTGCAGATCTTCTGATTAATCACCTGTGCCCATCAGGTGGAGACCAAGTCTGGAGAAGAGGACGAGGAGATCCTGTTTAAAGAGCGGGCCAAGCTCTTCCGATGGGACCGCAACCTCAACCAGTGGAAAGAGCGCGGTGTGGGGGACATCAAGATCCTCTATCACCCCCAAAAGAGGTGCTACCGCGTGCTCATGAGGCGAGACCAGGTGCTCAAGGTCTGCGCCAACCACACCATCACCCAGGGCATGGAGCTGGTGCCCATGAACACCTCCAACAATGCTCTGGTCTGGAACGCCACAGACTATGCAGGTACACGGCATAGTTCCAATTTGGTGTCAATCTGCAATTTTTTATTTTTTTTTTCGTATTTTAAACCAAATTCTAAACCACAATATAATGAGCCTACTGTGGTGAAATGAAATGAAATTGGTTTGATTTTGAATCGACAAACATGGGTGGGCACTTTAAAGTAACTCGCTCAAGGGTGCAGGGGTACGTTATTGGAATCTGCGACCATTTGACAATGTTGCCATTTCCCTTTTGAGACTCATCTGTGGATCACATCCTTTGAAAATCAATGCTATCGAGCAACTCGGACAAAAGAGCAGTTGGTAACATGTTTAATTTTCTCCATTTCATTGCCCCTTGCAGAGGGAAGCGCCCAGATTGAGCAGCTGGCTTCGAAGTTCAAGACTGCAGAATTGGCAGACAGCTTCAGGAAGACGTTTGAGGAATGCCTGAGTCGCTTGTCCCAGGCCGACTCCGGCCAGATGTCCCGGGCCCTAGAACATTCGCGGGAGGGGAACCCCACGGTGTTCTTCTGCGTTTCTGCTGATGGAGAACTGCTGGGAAAGATCGCGATGGAGCTCTTCTCACACATCGTGCCTAAGACCGCTGAGAACTTCCGCGCCCTGTGCACTGGGGAGCGAGGATTCAGCTTCCGCAACTCCGTCTTCCATCGCATCATCCCAGACTTCATGTGTCAGGTGGGCCCTGCGCCATGGGTAGGGTCACTCGTGTTGGGTGTGGTTCTCGAAGTGCCGACAACATCCTATATATTAAATCACGGTTTCCCCAAGTGTGGTTCATCCTTAACTCCTCATTCGGGTCGAATCGTTCATCTGTTTGCAGTGACCTGTCATTTTGCGGTTGTGGTTATCCCTTGACCTGGGTAGTTGTCATCGCATTGAACATCTTTGTGTTGTCATACTTGGCAGAAATTTAGCCACACAAATAGAGATTGGCTGCTCTTGTCGTCGTGCTGGTAACCAGTGTTGTGTGACATCACACTCGCCAGATGCTGGGAATAGTGAAGGGCAGTTAACACCAAAGATTCACAACGAGATGAAACTGTTTAAAAACATTGCATGACAAAGTTAAAGCAGCGTAATCTGGCTGATGGCGTTGCCTGCGACTCAGCTCGACAAGTCGGAAGTAGCTGGTTTTGGAACGTTGGGTACGTTAACTGGCTTGTAAACCGTTTCAACAGCCAGTCAGCTCATGGCAAAGTCATTTGTTCATGTCACGTGTAGACGGTTAGACGAACGAATCTGACAGAGGAAAGAGGATCAGCTCATCGATTTAAGAAACAGCAGTATCTGTAAACAAGTGTATAAACATACACAGCTTCTATTCCCATTAATGTTAGGGGGCTACAAATTACCCATCTGCCAACAGTCTGAATAGCCAGCAGTTTAAAACATAAAGCTGAGTGCTGACTTTGTTATGGTAGTGATATTCTGTCTTGTCCAGCCGCTTTGGTGTAAACTGGCAGGATGCCAGTTAATACTCTTCTGGTAGCACGTCTTTGGTGTAAACTGGCCTAAAGACTCATGCTTACATGGGCTCAGGGATCTTTGATTTTTGCCAGCAGATACCCAGAAAAAAAAAACAAGACCATAGTCTGAGGTTGTGAGTTGCTGAGATTTGTTGTCAACTCATGGTTTATTTGAGAATAACAACCTCCCATAAGTTCTGCTGTCTTGTTCTTAACACTTTGTTTGCATTTGATGGAAAATTAATGACATTAGGAGCGACTGTATTAATGCAGAGTCAGATAAGAAGAAAACACAAGAGAAAATGGTTTCCTCATTTGCCTATTCCAAGGGCTTCTGTAAAGATTACCACAATCATCTCTGAATGGAAGGTATTAATTTTCTGATTTTTGTCCCTCCCCAATGCCAGGGTGGAGACATCACCAACCAGGACGGGACAGGAGGAAAGTCCATCTACGGGGAGAAATTTGAGGATGAGAACTTTGACGTGAGGCACACGGGCCCTGGCTTGCTGTCCATGGCGAACCGCGGCCGCGACACCAACAACTCCCAGTTCTTCATTACACTGAAGAAAGCAGAGCACCTTGATTTCAAGCATGTCGCCTTTGGCTTTGTTAAAGACGGCATGGACGTTGTTAAACGGATGGGAGAGCTTGGCTCGAAAAGCGGCAAACCGAGCAAGAAGATTGTCATTACAGATTGTGGACAGCTGCAGTAGCCTCTTGAATTAAATGTTGCACTTGCTACTTGTAAATCTTTGTGTATTTCTGAAGATGTATTCGTGTGTAATATGTACATTGTTTCCTTTTTTATGTTTTATATGTAGGTGACTTGCATGTGTTAAAATAAAGCTGACTCCAGATCCTTCGCAAACTCGACTACCCTCTCGCAAATGGAAAAAAAGTCTTAACAGAGTTGACTTTAAAGGTTTAATGGTATTTCAAGCATTTATGACTACATATTCCTGCTTGGATTGTGGTATTGTAAAATTGTTACATACTCTCTAGAATGTAGGAGGATGCTGTTTGTTCAAGGGTTGAATTTTGTTTTAGGATGGGGCTTTTCAGTGGGAAGCGTATGGGGTTTGTGGGAAAGCACTCTACAATCAATGCTTCAACTTCGGTTAAGATCAACTGGACTATTCCTGTCTGGTTTTGAAGTCTTACAATGTCTGAGGCTTATTTACTATGTTTCTGATTAATTGGAATAATTAAACTCCATTTCATTGTACTTAATTTTCATTACCATAATGCTATTCCTGTGGAAATAAATTATATTTGTACAAATCTGTGGTGGATGCTGCGAATATAGGCATGGCTTTGTAGTGTTATACTCGGTAGCGTTTAAAAATTTGTAAAAAATGTGTATTTCACCCCAGCGGGAGAGTCTTTTAATGACCTTGAGAAATCCTTGAAGTACACAGGGTGAATTCCAGTCAAGGGGGGGAAATGGTCACCCAGTCCTCCACTGCCCTAGACTTCCATTACGAAAGCGGAAATCATGCATTTTTTGTGCTCTGGGATTCGGGACGCACCATACTATCCATAATATCCATTGCCAGGCACATATCAAAGTCATACTGTATTTCGAAGATGAAAATTTCAACGCGGAAGGAAATACGATGGATAACATTTCCCTTCTTTTGGAATTGTGACGATTGTGCACATAAAATCCTTATGTGCGTCTACGCAAAAAGTAAGGTAAACTTGACAGTCGTGCACACAGCTTAAGGACAGCTTTTCGTATGGAACTGGGAAACCTTCGACCATGGTAGTTTAGAGGTCGAATACAGAGATTATGTAGTTTTTTTTTTTTTTTTGGGGGGGGGGCGGAGTTTCATGAAGTTACATTTTAAGGGGACATTAACCTAAGTGAGGCGTGTAAGCATCTGATAAAATAAACCCAACGGTGAACTTGATGCTGATGATGCTACAATTAACCAAAATGTCATTTATCATGCATAATATTTTTATTGTGAATGAAATTTGCAATTTTTCATTTTATTCATTCGCATATGGACATGAACAGCGTTTGATTGCGCATTTCCCCTGCCGCTTCCTGACAAGATGACGGACGCGTTCACGTTTTCTGGTTGGTTCAGCCAATGACGGTGTCTACTTCGGTGTTTTCTTAACCCCTTTCTGCAGATGTAGACGCCCGCATCTATAGACCTGCAATTTTAAGCACGCTGTTACTGTAGTCGATCACTAGATGGCACCCCCGGATCAGTTATTGAATGTTCACAAGCAAGCAGACCTCGAACGCGGTTCTGAATATGGGGAAGTTCACTCCACGCCCTGTTTTTCAAGAGCTGCATGAATTAAACTCCTCAGCTAAGCCTGATGTGCAAACTGGTCAGTATCCTTGCCCAAGGTATCGATCCAGCAGTTTAAAAAAACGATATCTTGACACAGAAAAAATCGTTATCCTCTGTAGCAACCAGTTAAGCCACAGTGAGCCAACAGTATTCCAAGTAATGGTTCAGAAAAATCAGTTTTCTGAGGCAAAAAACTCGACATGGTATTGATTCTCTCACATTCTACTGTTAATTACAGTCGTCACATACAAAACAATTCATAGTTCCCTACCGTGGATTTACGCGCAGATTAGTTCATTGACAAATCCACCGCTTCCTTATATCCACCCGAGTACTGGCGTTGATAGCCAATCACTCAATCATATGCTCAGACTCTTCTGCGTAATTGGTGAGTTACACTTCATGCCCTCGCGAAGTTCCCCTGGTAACAATGTATTGATTGGCTCGTTTCTTATCCAATTCCCGAGTGTTTAAACATTTTAGAGTAAGTGAAACACATTGATTGGACAAACACAGAGCATACAAACCTCTGCGTATCAGCAGGCTCGGTTGTATCCTGTCTATGTTGTGCACATTACGCAGCTAAAATAGACGCGATTTATAGAAAACACGTTCGCAAAACAGGCCTTGAAGTGTTCAGTTACATTTACAGGATTTAAATGAGATAAGGATATGGTCAATTGGAATTATTTCGAATGAAACAGGACCGGAGGGTTCCTGCTACTGGATACATCGGTCTCTGGAGAAGGGATTCATGAAAAAGGTGAGGCTGCTACTTTGTTTTTTTGTTGTTGTTGTTGTTATTGTTGTTTTGTTTTTGGAATGTATACGTACTCAACAAAGTCAAATGTCGAGGTTTTTTTCCTGTTTAAAACGCGAACTGCCCGTGCATTTGGGTGGACCCCCTGGTATGTTCATTGCACGTTTCTTTTGAATCCAGGGAGGCAATGGATTGTTCCCTGAAAGTGAAGTGTCTGTTCTGTTAAAATAAGGTATATTTCAGAATTCAGATATTACTGAGTTAGTGAGTTGCACTTGTTCCTTATAAGCGTTGAAATGAGTTTGTGAGCTTAGAAGAGGGGACTGGTAGCTTCCATTACAGGGTGAATGTTCTAACTGTTTAATAACAAGTTTATTTAATGCGTGTTTGTGCTGGCTTGGGGGACTTTGAAGTAAAATGGCCAAAACTCCAAACTTTATTATGGAGAAAAGGCATGTTTTGTGTTTGGAGAGGTTACTGGTGACCATTGATATTCAACAGCACTGAGATTGATAAATTCAGACAAAACTCAACCAGAAAATCATTTGTTCATATTAAATTTCATGGCTTAAAACTTTATTTGTGTTATATACATGATTTTTTTATGATTTGACAGGACTTCATTTTGAGACTTGGGGGAGACACTTTGATAGCTGTATAATTTGGCTAAAAGCATGTAGGTAATCTAGAATGTAATGTTGAAGATCAATTGTACTTGTGGTCAAGGAGTTTATGATCCCAGAAATGTAAAGTTTTAAGCCCCAGCAGTTTTTCAATCCTCAGAATTACTTTTTTTTGCAATTTCAATGGTGAATTCTCATGAACATTTTTTATGTTTGCAGCTCATTTTCTGTACCATAATCATGAAAATTAACTGAAATACTATGTAATTCTAAATGCTGTAAGTGTTTTTTCAGAATTGAGCTACATTTTTCCTCTTTATGAAGCTTAAATCTTGAATTATACAGCATTAAAGTGGGTAACCCATAAATAGCCAAATTTGGCTTCTGCACAAAGGGGTTAAGCTCTGTGGTTGTGCACCTCATGAGGCATTATTTCTTCCGTTTAATCTGGGCTGCACGACATTCTAAATCGTGATGAATTTTGTAGGTCGGGTAACCAAGTTGCTCTTCGAGATGATCAGCGAATCTTCCGACACATGCATAGACTTAACTATGGAGAGGCTCAAGAAGAAATACCTGAACAAGAGAAAACAGGGATATAAACTGTCTTTGCGAATGTAAACATTGGGTGTTAAAGTCAGCTGCGTTACAGACAAAAGTAACTTTCAGCAGTGGCAGAGACACTTCGTGACCGCTTGTATTATTTCACGGTATTGTCTCGATCACGAGAAAAGTTACAATTATTTTGTCAGTGACCCGCTCTCTGGATATTTCCATTGTTTGCGGTCAGTTGATGTCCATTGAATGGCATGGCTACAGCAGCTTGGCTCGTTTGAGTTAGCTTGCTAGTTTGCCAACAATCATACAGTATTATCCCATTATCTCGACTCATCCGGAGCAGCCTGGCTGTAATTCGCCTTGAAGTTTAATTGTACCTCCTGCTGTTGCTCTCATTGTTGCTTTTTGTCTTTGATGTTTATGAACCACTTGGTTATGTTAATTTAGCAACCCCCATACATTTTCAAATTGGATAAGAGAATATATCTGGTTGCATCAAGTGATAAAGGCTTTGTCACAGATAATTTTCCTCTTTGAATTATGTCTCTAGCATATTCCAGTCAAAATATATTCATAATTTAGTGGCTGAAAAAAAACCTATTTGTCCTAATCTTCCCATAGGAAATGCATTAGAGGAACTGTACCCTTTTCCATTGACACTCAAAAATGACCAAAAATGTCAGTTTTCAGAATTTCATCAAATTTGCAGGGTAAGCAGAGGACATTCCAGTTTTTTTTTCGCCATCCTCTAGCCGATTTAAAGGTATAGCGCCACCTGGTGGCTGTTCTCAAACTACTGGAAAAAATATGAAAATAAAGGTTTTCCTAAAGGCAGGTCCACATCGTATTATTCAGGGCCATACTTCTTTGCTACTTTGGATTACGATTTTGATTGCCCTCAATAAAAAGTGGGTCTCCCAACTTTTGTGCTGCATATATTATGATCTGCGCACGGGCATAGTAACTCAAAGTGATATTTTTCTAGCAGAAGACATCACGGAGAACACGTCTGAACCATTACATTTTGTGTCGCGTGAACGGGGAACTTGTTAAATTTTCAATTGTAAATTTCGATGCCCTGAAAATTATCAAATTTTTATCCCCTCGGCATAGATTGTGGGGGGGGTATAGGCATCACCACGTCCGTCTGTCCGTCCGTCCGTGATCATATTGTTTCTGTAGCAGAACTCAGAAACTATACAAGATATCAGCACCAAACTCAGTACATGTATTCTATGTATAGTCTAGATGCGCCTTTTGCTACTTTGGAAATTTCGGGATTCCTATTTTTGTCATTTCCATGGAAACAAATCTGGACTTAGTGCTTATCGGGCCTAGTTCGTTTCCGGAGCACAACTCAAAAACCGTTCAATATATCTTACTGAAAATTTGCATGCATATTCCTCACATACTGAAGTGGTGGTGCCTTTTGATATTTTCAGATTTCTGAAAATCTTATTTTTGCCCTTTCCATGGAAGCAACATGGATTTCGACTCACTCCCAGGGCTGGGTTTGTTTCCAGAGCAGAACAAAAAAACTTTTCATTAATGACCCTTGTTTTTGCGAAGCATAGCAGCTCATAGGGATCACTTTGTCTGGCGTCTGTCTGTCCGTCTGTCAGTCTGTCCGGTAGTCACACTCTCAGTTGGTAGTCACACTTTCAGATAAGTGCTTCGCAGGCGACACTTGTTCACCTGAACACTCTAGTTTTATTATTGCCTTTGCCAACGTGTGCTTCATAGTCTTTGCTAGATGTTGCCAGTACATACTTCCAGATCATTCCAGAGGAAAATCACCTCAACATTCTTGTTTGAATTCCTTTGAAGGAGTAGGATTGACATGACTTTCGCAAATAATCAGGGGCTAGGGATATGTCATCTTCTGATGACTCTTGTTATGTAAAAGACATCGGTGAAATCAGCTAAATTTCGGCTTTCTTACCGAACCTCACCATTTCCAATCCATCAGATGCAGCGCTAGAACGAGGCTGAAGTTCCCATTGTTTTTATCGCATCGCTTAGGTCACAGTATTGCATTGAACAAATTGCAGACAGGGGCGTGGTACGTTATGGGGGTTGCTAGCTGATTTGATGAGTGATTTATTGCTCGGAGTTTGACTTGGCCAGTAACGTGAGGATTTTGTTCATTCATCGCGTCAAGGCCTTAACCTCTAGCCTTTCACTTAAGTTTTCCATTAAGTAGGCCTCACAGATTACTCATGTATATGAGTGGCCCACAGGAACGTGAGAGCGTGGTCTCTGAGGTCCAAAAGAATACTTTTTGTCCAGCTTTTCCATGGAAAACTTGTCCTTATGTACATATCTGCAGTTATGTGCCTCAAAGTCAAATGTGATCACCATTTCACTCTCAAAGCACACCTTCTCCATCAAAATGGATGTAAAATTACCGAAGCATTCTTCTATCTGTTATATTTCAGAGTCCTTCAGTATGTATTGGTGTCCACTGCTCCCTGTTGCTGAGGGAACTGACACTGAAGGCAAAAAATGATTGAGAGGGACCCAACAGCCCCGTTTTCTGCCAGGCCAGAAGCGGTGGCCACTGGGCTCCCTGTGATGCATAAAGTTGACCAGTAAATCCTGCTTTTCATCACATTTTTCTTCAATACTCACAATATACCACTTTGCATCATATACCACTGCAGCATATTGCCCTGGTTTCAAATCCCCCATGTTAACAGTTGGCTGTGATTTTGAGATCAATGTGCATGACTGATCCTGTGAAAGATGGAACAGACAGAACAGATCAGTGCAGGCCTGGAATCAGGAAACCTATTCCAGGGACCTGAAGCCATCATAGATTCGTCCCCGGTCTTCAAGGTTTGCAGATTTTCCGTCTTTCACCGGATCAGTTTTTTTTTTCACTCCCTCAGGCCTCCAAAAGACCTAATGGGGTGAAGCTGATGGTTTTGTTGCTGGACTGAGTCACAGGCTGACACCTGAACTCAAGATTGGGGGACGGGCCGAGCCGGGGCATTATGACACCTGTCGATTTCAGTTGCCATGGCAACAATATTGGTTGCATAATATGCAAATTGGTGGCAAAACAGAGATTTCCTTGTGGATGCAGTACAGGCTGCAATTTCTGACCGATTACTTTTGTAGTTAGTGTGGACGTGTATAACAGTTCACTTATGATGCCAACCATTTTTGTTGCCATGGCAACAGTATTGGCCAGAGAATGTGCAAATTTGTGCTGAAACATACTCTTCATTGTGGACGCTGTACAGGCTGTAATTTTTGATCGAATACTTTCATATTTATTGATAAACAAATTAATAAATGTAGTCATGTACATGTGTTATACTCCACTTCTGACACCTATTGATTTTGGTTGCCATGTCGATAGCATTTGCCGAATAATGCTCAAAAAAGGGGGAGAAGCGGGCTTTCGGTGGGTACACCTATGCGGTCGCAGCCCACTGGACTGCCTAGTTTTTGTTAACTACAACCCCAATTCCGAAATAGTTGGGACCAAGTGTAAATTGTGAATAAAATCAAAACGCAATGACTTTCAAATCACACCAGCCGGCATTTTATTCACAACAGAACAGAGATAACATAGCAAATGTTGAGACTGAGATATTTTACTATTTTTTCCACAAAATGAGCTCATTTCAAATTTGATGGCCGCGACAGGTCTCAAAAAAGTTGGGACAGGGGCCTGTTTACCATGATGTAGCATCACCTCTACTTTTTAACACAGGTGGAGTGGAGGTGTCTGTGCATTGAGGAGACAAGTTTCTTGAGTTTAGCCATTGAAATTTGATCTTTTTTTTTTTCATTTTTAAGCCTTAATATTTTCTAGATTATTCATTAGAGAGGGGCAGAATTAGACTACAAAATTCACAACATATATGGGAAGCTGTATGCGCATTACCAAATCCCAGTCTTTAAAATTAGGTTTTTTACAGTCCTTCAAATATGCTGCCGCAGAGCGCGGAGTCAAATTTTTGAGCAAATTTAAGCACCCAGAAATATATGATGAACTGAAGGGACGCCTTTATAAGTCTATATTCCTCAAGTTAGTGTAGCAAATTTTCGCCCCTGAAAATTGAAGGACTTCGCTTCTCTGGATGTAGCCATATGAAAGTGGATCCTCAGAAATCTTTTTCAAAAACGGCCGGAACTTAGTTGCAAAAATATTTTGTAATGACAGAACTATTAGGAGAGCTAAAATTTTTTTATTTATCCTATTACGAGGTGTATGCACCTGCTGGAGTTTTTTCAGCCAAATCTCAGATGGACAAGTGGGAGGTTTCTCTGAAGTTCGGACATTTGACATGAAATAACCCAAATGTATAAATGAAAGGATTTTAATTTTGCCTGATAGTTTGTTTTGATGGGGAAAAATAAACCATATACAGAAACTTGAAATTGAGATGCATTGAGAATCTTGACCCTCTGAATCGTAATCAAATCATGAGGTGACTGACGATTCCCACCCTTCGTCCGCGTATGAGAGAGGACCTGCCAGTCCTGGGACAAACGTCCCCAGTGGTCAGGAAATGACCAAAACAATCAGCTAAAAATAGTTTCCCATATGAGTGATGGATTTTGTGAACAGTATCGTAGACTCAAAAATTAGTTTGCCCATTCAGTTGCTCCGGGTGTAGGTTTTGATCTGATAGTGAAAGAAGCTTTGCCCTTGATTATAAATCAGTGCAGTTACCAGATGCCACCATGTTTCAGAAACGCTGTGATTGGATACTTGTTCTCGAATTGAGGCGTTAAGGTGACATCGTCTTACCTTGTTTGCAAGAATTCAGTTTTTTATACTCAGGAATTTCTTCTCCCTCTGTTCTCGTGGTATGGAATGCCCTTCTGTAATGTGGGCATCCCAGCTGGAGGGAGTTCAGTTAAACTCGAGAAGGCTCCAGTCAATGAAGTATTGGCTAATAATTGCTCAATTTTCAAAAAAGGTCTTTTCTTATATTAGTTTTGATTCCGGTGTTGTGTTAAATGCCCTGTGTACGTTTGAGTTTGATGGTGCATTGTGTGTGTTCTCTGTGTGTGAGTCTGTGTTAAAAATACAGTCTGTGTGTTTGAGTCTCATGCGTTCAGTGGGATGCGTGTTTGTGAGCCTGGTGGATTAAATGCATTATGTGTGTATTTGTTAGTCTGTCAGCTCGTCAAATGTGGTGTGTGTGTGTGTGTGTGTGTGTGTGTGTGTGTTTGAGTTTGTTGCGTTAAATGCATTATGTGCGAGTCTTCACAGGCCGGAACCACCTCCTGCCAGGAAGTCTTTCACTTCGCCCGCCATTAATTAGGAATACTGTAGCAGCAACGCTTTCGGAATATCTCCATAATGTTGCAGTATGGCAGCCATTTCCCCTGTTTATGGTCTGGGTGCAGCAGAATACGGATTCTGTTCAGCTTTCTCATTACATTGAAAGCTGATACTGTATTTGCATTGGTCTGTTGCCAGCGGGATCTGAGTTCCTTGAACTGTCAAGTTTCCTGGTACTGTTTCCAAGAAAGGAAAGTGCGCACTTTCGTTTTGTTTCCCTCCAGGGTAGCGGGTTTGACTCCTATTACGACCAGAAGGAGTACATCGGGCGGAGTGTGCACTACTGGAAGGTAGTTCTGCGCCTCTTGGAGAAGATCGAGAAGCGACACAGCATCCCTGAGCCCCACGATCCTCTATTTATGCACTTCGCCAGTAAAGACCTTCAGGTGAAAAGGCCTTTTTTGTAGCATAATTACCATCTGAAATGCGTAAAACTGGGGCCTTTTTTCATAGTGGGGGTGGGGGAACAAACTTGTGGCTTGTTTCAGATTTCAGAGGTGAAAGGAGTTGAAGAGGAAGTGAAGATCGCTTTTGCCGCACTCCTGGATATTGAGGGCAAAACAGAGGAGGCGATCGCCTCACTGGAAAACATTAACAGCATTTCTGCCAGTTGCCATCTTGCTCAGGTATTGAACATGTAGTCGCATTGAAATGTTTTTTTCTTTCCTGTCTTCTCATCCTTATTTATTGACTATTAATCCTCTTTATCCATTTTTTCCATGTCTTTTTAAAAGGATGTCGGCAAGTTTTTTTGCACTTGGCCAGATACCAGTTTGTCTAAGAAGACACACCCTTATTCTGAAGCATTTTTCCTAACTAGACAAGCCAGCCCAGCAGCCTTCGTCCCTGGGATGCATTGAAAGCTCATTGCCAAACTTTCTGGTTTTGTTTTATTCTTTTGTTTTCAGTCCATCTGCGCAGATGTCTCAGCAGCTGTCTGAACAAGCCGGGAATGGCGTTGAAGAGAATCAAGACCTGAAAAAGTTCCAGAAATATTTGTTGAATATCTATAATGCCAAAGCTGATGAACTCAACAAGGTAAACAACTATTTCAATTTGAGCTATACTGCATTTTTGACTTAAAAAAAAACTGAATCATGCAGACCATTCACTCCACCATGTGAGCCTGTATTGCGATCACCCCTGTCCGTCCTTCAGTCAGTCCACAATCATTCGTGATTTGGGAGGCCCCAGCAATAATTATTTGTGGCACCGTATTCGATGGGTCACATCACTCCATACTGACAAGGAATGCTGACTAACATATTTGGCAAATGCGCGCACATGAAGACTGTGCCCTTGTGGCTTTTTCCATTCAAAATGGCTGATGGGTCATTGGCCAATACATGGGCCACAGTTCATGGAGTTGCCTAAATATTTGTGCATGTCCTAATAACACGATTCCTCCATGGTAACACCTGTTCGACCTTGTCAAGGTAAACATAATTATGTATGTATCACTGCTTTAGTGTCAATAAATCTCAGTCTTGGCACATGATTTTGAGTGTTATTGTGAGCTTACAGTAAGAACCTGATTTTCCAATATTTTGGAAACATTGTGTCTAAAAGGTAAAAATATCATAGTCTAATTAAGTTCATTCCGGACCTATTTAGTATTGTAAGATTGCCAAAGATGGCCCTTGATAAGAGAATAATGCAAAAGCCTCAGAGGGGCTTTGCCCTGCTGGAACACCCCGTACCCGAACCCCCAGCCCGGCTGCTTAAGGTGACTTTCCCCTCCCATTGCTCTCCTAAAAATATCCTTGTGAGAACCTTGCTATATTGCTTCGCCTTACAAATGCCGTTTCATTCTTTGCACTGTGTATGCAAGATTGTGCTGAAGCGACTGGATGCAAGTCTTATTTGTCTGTGTCTTATTGTCCTTTTCAGCTATCCACCTCCATGGAGGTGATCATGGACCTGCTGAATGATGTAGACCAGCAGCTGGGTGAGAGTGGGCGGGACATGGATGAGGAAGAGGAGGGGCAAAGTGGCCAATCCAGTCCCAATAAGTTGTTAGAGCCCGGCGCCCCTACATCTTACATCAAATTCTCAGCCCCTTCTCCTACCAAGAACGCACTGTCCCCTCCTAAGAGACACATCGTACGTCATCAGTGTGTCCCTCCTCCTCAAGTCATTCTGGTTTATTTCCAGCAATTTCCCCACCCACCACTTTTTCAGCATAATTACGAAGTCTTCGTTTTTCTTCATTTTCTCCAGTTTTGCCTTCCTCGTTGGGCTGAGGACCAAAAATCAATTCTACAAATGCTGTGCCAGCAAGTGGAGGCCCTCACGGTCAGTGAGTAGTTTTGTGTTTATTCAGGAAGTCTTGTCTTAATAAAAAAAATAAATACTTGCGCATTTTTTGGGTAGGGGTTCATTTTGTAAAAGCACAGATGCTAATTTTCATTGCTGGATCCACTGAATGTCTATGGTCAAACAATGTAAGTTGGTAACATAGTTATTTGCTATGCTTTTGGGAAACGTAGCCCAGTATAGTGTTAAAGTAGTTGAATA
The DNA here is from genome assembly GCA_029721435.1 of Gymnothorax reevesii. Classification (NCBI taxonomy): domain Eukaryota; kingdom Metazoa; phylum Chordata; class Actinopteri; order Anguilliformes; family Muraenidae; genus Gymnothorax; species Gymnothorax reevesii. The sequence goes on along the minus strand of CM056587.1, from coordinate 61,619,790 downwards.
ACGTTGCCTGTGAACGTCCTTAACTGGAAGATTGATGCTAACATGCCCTTTATTTGTGGGAGCAGAACGAGGTGCATGAGCTTAGGCACAACTCCTCTGGAGCCCCAGCGTCGCCCCACCACAGGATGTGTGATCAGGGAAATGGGGCTGAAGGTCTCCAGGAGCCCTTACTAGCGGCTCAGAGCTTCCACGCCGCACCCCTCACAGGTGATAATGACCTTTATGGTACTGTCTTCTTCTATGCTTTTGGGGGGGTTTGTCCCCCCTGGTGAAGATAGAGTTGCCCATATCCCTCTGAGCTGTTTTCTGGTGAAGATGCATTACATCACATTTATTTTGGCAGAAGGGACATACTGCAAGTGGGTCAATGACAAATAAGCCTTTTAAAATGTTTTTTTTTTTTTTAATCCTTAAAAATGTACAGAATCCATTTATTTGAAGTTGGAAGAGTGTGTTTAAACAGGTCTTAATGGTTGCACAACATTTACATGGTTTTTGTATAGACTGTATTTGCAATTTCACCAGCCAAAAAATGTCAGATGAGACAACCAAAAGTTTCTTGGAAAAAAAACATATTTCCCTCTTTTTATTCTAAGTGATTTTTTTAGGAAGTATACCTGAGAGTGTCTAGACTACTCTACCTGAGAGTGCCTTAAACATTACTATTTTGTAATTGAGCTTGGAATTAAAAGTAACTTATGGATTCTTTATTATAGGGGGCGGGTAATTCCAAAAAATTAAAGAACAAATTAACTATTAAACTTTGTTTATTGAAAAGGTTTTCTGTATAAAATTATGCCCCCATATTAATATTATATTAATTCATATTTAAAATTATATATTTAATACATTTAACATTTTGTTAACTTGCTCGGATGGTTGTGCCACCAGACATTTTGAGGATTTGAGATGGCAAAACATAAAATATATATCATTTTTTGGATAAACTGGAAATATGTTCAGATTCAACAGGTTTTTTTGAATAAAATGTTGTTTATTATGAATCATTTAAAATAATTTTAAACCAAAGTAGTGCACTCGGACGATGTCATGTCATTGACCCAAATACAGAGAATTGGATTATTGAAACAGAAACAACAGATCGGTGAAGGTAAAATCCGTGCTGAGTGTTAGTCGCTCTCAGTCATGAACAAGTAACGCGTAAACTAATCAGATGGTTGGCAATAAGCAAGCATGAAAAAAGCAAATGGAAACAAACACTTAAAGGCACAGTGTGTAACTTATCAACATCAACATAGTGTGTAATTGAAGTGTTGGGCGGCACCATCACTGAAGATATCAAGTTCTGTACTGTCAGTACTAAGCTTAACCTGGAGGGAGTCAACTACATGGTCGATATAGGTGGCAGCGGCGTACTTGTCATGGGACAGGTTGTCAGACACAACACCAAAGGATGTAGAAGCACCAGAAGTCCAGGCGACGGCAGTGAAGTGGGTGAAGTGGGCACTCTGGATCTCGTCTTGGTGGATGATGGATGGATTCTCTGAGAAATCCACCTGTGGGACTGCATGTGACTCCCTGGGCTGAGATGAGATCTCCTGGAAAGCTCAGCTTGCTTACGCTTAACATAAGCATGGGCCTTGAAGGCAGGCAGCTTGGAAGAAAGCTAATCCAGGACATCCTGCACAGTTCTGGAACAGGACAGCTTGTCGGTTCTGCCATCCTCACCACGGGCCCACTCTAACCAGGGAACAGTCAGACCGAGCTGCAGATCACTGAAGTATGAGCTGAGATGCTGCAGGTCAAGTCGGCTGGCACAAGTGGCACACTTTTCAAACATACAGGACTCTCTGGTCTGGTCACACACAATCTGGTCGACAAGCTGGTGGTGGTCTCTGGGTACATGTGGGTACTTGGCAAGGCAACTGCAGCAGAAGGTTGATATTGGCATAGTACACACACACACACATTGTGGGGAATGTTGCTGCGGAAGTCTATAACATCTGGACGCAAGCTCCTGAAGGTTGTCAGCTTGATAGGGTCTGGGAACTCTGCAGCATACATGGCAAAGGCCTCAGCAGTGGTCATCACAAGGAAACGCTTCTGTTCTGACACCTCAGCTCCATCACAGACAACAGTGATACAATCTCTGCAGCCTGGTGCTGTCCAGCTGTTGTCTGGTCTGAGGTAGAACTTAGTGACTCTGGCCTTGATGTCATTTGGGATCTTTTGGACAGGCTTGGGAGTAGGAGGTGGTGGTGTTGGTGTATCTGGAACAACTGGAAACTCAGCGCCAAGTTCAGCAAGGACTCTCCTGCATTTCTGGGAAACTTGGGCAGGTGTTCAACAGTAAGCTTGACAGCACGTTTCAGAGAAGAAGAAGCAGCATAATCTGGACCTGGATCTGGCTTGGACTTCTTCTTAGCTGCTCTCTGAGCAGCTTTGTGGGCTCGCTCCTTGGCACGAGTTGCCTCAATGTCCTTGTGCCTGGCAGGGCGTTTCCACTCGTTATCCTTCACCTTGAAGGAAGGATCAGCTGCTTGTTTCCTCGCCTGATAGGACTTACACCTAGAAGCATCAGTAACCATAGTTGACTGTAGTAGTGCAGTTTTTGAGAAACAACTGATGAATGATCTGAGACCTGAGCAGGACCGGTAATTTATTTTACTTTTTACTTATTTTACTTTTATTTAATCTATAAATTATGGGTTAAAAGTTTGAAGCTCTACATAGGGGATACTTAAGGGATGTTTTCAACTTCATGATAAGGGAAACACAGAAAATCAATAAATGTTCAATTATGATTGCGTAAAGCTTATTCTGCTATCTAACGCATTACTTGCCCACTAATTAAGTGATAGTCAATGAACTAAGGTTAATAAATGTTAATTGTCCCAACACCCCCCCAAAAAAAAAACTTTCTGTTTAAAAAAAAAAAAAAAACAGCAAATGTAAACAGCGGATTAATTTGCTCCCGTCAATTATTCTACAGCTGGTCTTCCAGGCGAACACGGTAATGATTGCTTAAATGTCCTGTTTTAGTGTAATGTTGTACTTGGTTGTATAACGCCAAGAAACACTTAGAGTATTTCAATTGCTGATTTTGAGCCGTGCGATTGAAACCATTACATTACATTACAATTCTCACAGTGCTTCATGTAACTCACTTGGAAGAATAAAGCTGCTTCCACGCCAGACGCGGAATGAATTTTTCACACAACAGATTACATTCAAAATCAATGCAAAGACGCGAATACACACAAATCGCATCTTTGCATTGACTTTGAATGTAATCTGTCCGGCAAAAAATTTGTTCCGTGTTCGGTGTGAAAGTGGCTTAAATGTAAACGTGGACATCAGTAAGAATCCTGGATTCTTCTGTGACCAGTTTAGTTATAGACATATTGACACATTCCTGACTCTTCGCGGCTTCCGTAGTGGTAATGACGCGCTTAGAGGGGGAGATGCCTGAGAGTACTACTCGGTTGTTTGCATTTTACTAGCGCACCACTAGATGGGAGTAATTCTCACACACTGCGGCTTTAAGTGCAGGTGTTTTTTATTGTGCAGAGGGCGCTGTTGGTCAGTTACTGGCTAAATAGAGGAGTCTTTAGGTCATGACCGAAGATCTGCAGAAACTGAGCACTGCATAGGAGATGGGCAGGCCATTGGAGCTTGGTAGAGGGAGCCAAATGTTCTGGATGAGCCAGTGCCATTCAGACAGAAGGTAGGGGGATGTTTTTACAGTTTTTGGGGGCAATGGAGCCTGTATTAAAGTGTTTTTTTTTTGTTTGCTTATTTTTTTTTTTTTTTTATTTTTTAAAAATTTGGCATCTCCAATCCCACCCGAATTTGGAATGCCCAATTGGGGAACTATGTACAAAGCTTGCTCGTATGCTACCCCTTGCTGCCAACTCAGGATAGTGAAGACAGTTCACGGCTCTCCTCCGAAGCACGTGCCTGTCAGCCACTGATTCTTATACACTCGCTGGTTGAATCTTCGCAAGTTCAGAGCGAGGGCGGAGGATACCCGGACATGAACCAAGCCGGAGTCTTCCTGACGAGCGCCCGTCTAGCCAACAGGAGGCGCTGGAGCAACGAACAAAGCTGTTATCGAAGACCCAAATCCGGCAGTCCCTTCCCAATTTGTAACCCTGTAGCGCGATAGCCAATTGTGCGCTACTCTGAAAAAGCTGCCGACCCCTGCCGGTGGGTACGCCGAGGCTCGAACCCGCGACGTAGAGATCACCTCTGCACTGCAGCGCAGTGCCTTAACCGTGTGAGCCACCCGGCAGCCCTGCTTATTTTTTTTTGCTACAACAGGACCATCCGGGCCAGTTTCCAGCAACCCCTGCCCTGCATACAACTCTGGGAATCCTCTTCAGATGACTGCAAATGTCACGCCAACAAAGGTATGTCTTTCTATCCACAAACCCCAATGCCAATGACATTTGGGATGTTGTGTAAAACGTCAATAAAAACAAATCTCATAAACCAACATTTTATTCATAGATCATAGACAGCCAATCAGATGTTGAAAGTGAGACATTTTACAATTTCATGAAAAATATTAGCTCATTTTGAATTTGATGGCGGCAACGCATCTCAAAAAAGTTGGGACAGGGCCATGTTTACCATTGTGTAGTATCCCCTCTTCTTTTAACAACAAACAGTCTGTGAATGTCTAGGAAGTGAGGAGACCAATCGCTGAAGTTTTGGAAGAGGGATGTTGTCCCACTCGTCTGATGTTGGATTCTAGCTGCTCAACAGTCCTGGGTCTTCCATGCCAGATTTTTCATTTTATGATGCGTCAAATGTTTTCTATTGATGAAAGGTGTGGACTGCAGGCAGACCATTTCAATACCCGGACTCTTCTACAGCAAAGCTGTAGTGATGGATGCAGTATATGGGTTAGCATTGTCTTGCAGCAATATGCAAGGCTTTCCCTTAAAGAGACATTGTTGTGAAACCTCTACATACTTCTCAGAATTGATAATACCTATCCAGATGTGCCATAGGCACTAATGCAACCCCATATCATCACAGATGCAGGCTTTTGAACTGAGCACTGATAACAAGCTGGATGCTCCCTCTCCTCTTCAGTCCGCACAGCACTGCATCAATGGTTTCCAAACAGAATTCCAAATTTTGATTAATCTGCCCACAGAACAGTTTTCCATTTTTCCTCAGTCCATTTTAAATGAGCTTTTGCCCAGAGAAGATGACTGCATTTCTGGATCATGTTCACATATGGCTTCTTTGCATGATTGCGCTTTAACTTTAGCGGATTGTGGATTGCACCGCAAACTGTGTTCACAGACAATGATTTCTGGAAGTGTTCCTGAACCCTTGCAGTGAATTCCAGTGCAGAATTATGCCTGTTTTTAATGCAGTGCCGCCTGAGGGCCCAAAGATCACAAGCATCCAATATTGACCTTCAGCCTTGTCCCTTACGCACCAAGATTTCTCCAGAACCTCCGAATCTTTTGATGATATTATGTACTGTAGATGGTGGGATATTCAAAATATTCGCATTTTAAATTGAGGAACATTTTTCTGAATTTTTTCCACAATTTGTAGACTCTGTCTTTTGCAGATTGGTGAGTCTCTGCCCATCTTTACTTCTGAGAGACTCTGACTCTTTAAAATGCTCTTTTTTTATTCCGAATGATGTTACTGACCTGTTGCCAATTAACCTAATTAGTTGTAAAATGCTCCTCCAGCTGTTTGTCATGAGTACCCTTTACTTTTCCGGCCTTTTCTTGCCCCTGTGCCAACTTTTTTGAGATGTGTCGCTGCCATCAAATCAAAATAAGCTAATATTTTTTAAGTAAATGGTAAAATGTCTCACTTTCAACATCAGATATGTTGTCTATTTTGAATTGTGAATAAAATGTGGGTTAATGAGATTTGCAAATCATTGCATTCCTTTTTTTTTTTTTAGACAATGTTCCAACTTCATTGGAATTGGGGTTTGTATCTCAGCTATTCCTTGCGACATGATATTTTAGTCCAAGTTATTTACAAGCTAAACAGCCAACCTTGATTTCCCCCCCATTATTTTCAGGGCTCTAGTTTATGGCATGAACTGTCTCCGCCCACGGCAGCATCTAATGATGGACATTTTACTTTCCCCTCTATGCAGATTAAGAACAGCGAGGGCCTGCTGGGCCTTCGGACGTCTGACTTGCCACCGAGAAACGAGCAAACGATTGGTCAGAAAGCACTCACTCAGGACCAGGGTGTTCCTCCACCCTCAACCAACCCCCCTCTGCCCAAGCCTGCCTACTTCACTAAACCCGCTGCATTCCCTATGCAACCACCAAAGGGCAATGAGGTCAAGCCAATGGAGTTTGGGAAAATCGGCTTTGGCCAACAGATTCCTGTCGAGCCCCCAAAAGTTCCCACCTTTGGAGCTGGAGTTGTTGCCCAAGCCACCCCTGCTGCTGCTTCCTTCAAGTTCAGCTCTAACTTCAAATCTAGTGATGGAGATTTTACTTTCCCCTCTATGCATTTTAAGAACAGCGAGAGTCTGCTGGGTCTTCTGAAGTCCGACTTGCCATTGAGAAATGAGCAACTGATTGGCCAGAAAGCAGCCACTCAGGACCAGGGTCCTGTTTCCCAGACTGGAATCTTTAACTTCGAAGTAAAAAAAGCAGCTGGGTTTTCTTTTGCCGATGCTGCGCAGAGCCAGAGCAAAACAGGCCTGTTTGGAAACACTGATCAACCCTTCAGTTTCATGGATGGGACAAACCCTGTGATTGGTGCGTTGAGTGCAGAGGACCATTGGAAACCTGAGAGCGAGGGCGCTTGTGTGAATAAGGATGAAGACTGCCACCATTTTGAGCCCATTGTGCCTCTCCCTGAGAAAGTGGATGTCAAAACTGGAGAAGAAGAGAAGGAGGAAATGTTCTGCAGCCGGGCCAAGCTGTTCCGCTTTGATTCGGAAACCAGGGAGTGGAAAGAGCGGGGTATCGGCAGCATCAAAATCCTGAGGCACAGAACCTCGGGCAAAGTTCGCCTGCTGATGAGGAGGGAGCGGGTGCTGAAAATCTGTGCCAATCATTACATCACTGCTGACATGGTACTGAAACCCAATGCAGGCTCCGATAAGTCCTGGGTGTGGTACGCCATCGATTATGCAGACAAAATGCCTAAGCCTGAGCAGCTGGCGATCCGTTTTAAAACTGTGGATGAGGCGGCCCTTTTCAAAGCCACATTTGAAGAGGCTCAGAAGGTGGTGCCCAAGTCCCCACAGAAGCAGGAGCAAAAGTTTCCTCCGAAGGTATCGTATCTTCAGACGTTTGGCAAAGATCTGGACTCTAAAGCTTGATGTACAAAGAAAGAACGTGAATGGGTCTGCAGCGTGTGCTGTGTACGAAACTCTGCTGAGGATTTGAAGTGCATCGCTTGCAAGAACTCCAATCCTACTGCTAAATCTGGAGCAGATGGAGGAGCCGGGGAGGAGGTCAAAGGTTTTGCGGCCACAGGACCTTCAGCAGGAACTTTCATGTTTGGATTTGGAAATAATGCATCCAAAGACTCAAGCTCAGCTTCTACCACTCAGCCTTTTGTTTCCTTTTCTCAATTCCCAACTACTATTAAGTTTGGAACCAGTGATTCAACTTCAAAACCTATGGGCTTTGGGGCTCAGTTTGAAAAGAAACCTGGCCAGAGGGACTGTAGCACGTGTTTGGTCAGAAATGAAGCATCTGCAAATCAATATGCCGCATGTCAGTCTCTGAACCCATCAAGTAAATCTGTATTTGATAGTCCCGCAGTCAGTAAATCCTCCACAGCTACATTTGGAGCTGGATTTGGTAGTCAGTTTCTCAAAAAGGAAGGTGAATGGGATTGCAGTGTGTGCTGTCTAAGAAATGGTCCCACGGCTGTGAAGTGCGTCGCTTGCCAGAATCCAAATCCTACTGCCGAATCTGAAGCTGAAGGGAAATCTGGAAAGGAGTTCAAAGCCTTTGCAGCCACGGTACCTTCAGCAGGGACATTCACATTTGGATTTGGAAAAGATGCGCCCAAAGACTCAAGCTTTACTGCCAGCACTCAGTATTTTGAATCATTTTTTCAATTCCCAACTACTATTAAGTTTGGAACCAGTGATTCAGCTGCAAAATCTGTAGACTTTGGGGCTCAGTTTGAAAAGAAACCTGGCCAATGGGACTGTAGCACATGTTCTGTCCGAAATGAAGCACCTGTAAATCAGTGTATTTCATGTCAGGCTCCAAACCCATCAAGTAAACCTGTATTTGATAGTCCAGCTGCAAGTAAAACTTCCACAGCCTCACCGGGAACTGGTTTTGGTAGTCAGTTTGTAAAAAAAGAGGGGCAATGGGACTGCGATACCTGCTTTTTTAGAAAAAAGGCCTCTGCCATAAAATGTACTTCATGCATGACTCCAAGTAAAATCTCCCCTCATGATGAGTTGGCTGCTATATTAGGAAAGAAAAGGGGGCAGTGGGATTGCGGCACCTGCCTGGTCAGAAATGCTGCATCTGTAAGTGCTTGCGTCTCCTGCCAGACCTTGAATCCTAATGCAAAAATTTCAAGCACAAGTCCAGTGAATGCACCAGCACCACTGAGCTCTGCCTTTACCTTCAGCATTGGGAGCCTGAAAGCATCTGATGCTCCCGCAACCACAGGGTTTAAAGCCAGTTTTGACATTGGCACCGCATTCAAATTTGGCCAGGGTGTTAGAAAAAATTTGTTTCGCTTTGGAAAATCCACGGCTGAATTTAGCTTCAGCTTTCAATTCATCATCAGCCCCTCTAAATCTCCGGCCAAACTTAACCAAAGCAGAGCCTCTGTTGGCGCCAATGATGAACCGGAAACACAGGAAGAGGAGAGGGATAGTCTGTACTTTAAGCCTGTTCTGCCCTTGCCCGACTTAGTGGAAATATCAACTGGTGAGGAAAATGAGCTTGTCGTGTTTTGCCATAGAGCTAAGCTGTATCGTTACGATAAAGAACTGAATCAGTGGAAGGAGAGAGGCATCGGTGACATCAAAATCCTTCAGAACAAGGACACCAAGCAGATAAGACTTGTAATGAGGCGGGACCAGGTCCTCAAGCTGTGTGCTAATCACTGGATCACCTCCACCATGAAGGTAGAGCCCATGAGAGGAGCTGAGAAAGCTTGGATCTGGAGTGCCTTGGACTTCTCAGAAGGTGAGGGGAAAGTCAAGCAGCTTGCTGTGCGCTTCAAGCTGCTGGAGGTGGCCAACGCCTTCAAAGACGTCTTTGAAGCGGCAAAGAATGCTGAGGAAGGGAACACTGTGCTAACACCTGTGTCAACCAAAGAGTGTACACCCCCTCTTCAGAGTTCTCATGACGCGGACAGTTCAAATTCACCAGCTGCAGTTCGTGGTCAGCAGACCCCCTCTAAAATCATCGTCTCTCCACGTAAGTTTGTCTTCAGCTCCAATTCGGTCCAGAAAATTTTTGGAAGTCCTCAGTCCTTCTGTGAACTGGTGGCCGGCATCAAGACAAGCTCCAAGGATAAAGCACAAAGTGTGTCCTCTACGAGCGTCAACATTCAAGAGAGCGCTCCAGTTGTTCATCCGTCTTCTGCAACTCTGACCCCATCCATGCTCATACTCAAAGTCTCAACAAGAGGTATGATTTTCATTGCATATTAATGTTGATGTGTTGGAGTGAAAGCTGCTTTTGCTGAATGTGCGCCTGTTTTATTGTACTTCAAACCCCAATTCCAATGAAGTTGGAATGTTGTGTAAAACGTGAAGAAAAACAATACAGTGCTTTACAAATCCTTTTCGTCCTGTATTCAATTAAGTACACTACAAAGACAAGACTTTTAATGTTCAATCTGATGAACTTCATTTTTTTGTCTTTTTTTTTTTGGAACATTCACTCATTTTGTGTTTGATGCCAGCAACCCGTTCCAAAAAAGCGGGTACAGGGGCATGTTTACCACCGTGTTACATCACCTATCCTTATAAAAACACTCAAGAAGCATTTGGGAACAAAGGATGCTAATTTTAGAAGCTTTGTAGATGGAATTCTCTCCCATTCTTACTTGATGTACGACTTTAGTTGCTCGACAGTCAAGGGTTGTCCCTTGTTGTATTTTGCGCTTCATAATGTAGCACACATTTTCAGTGGGAGACAGGTCAAGACTGCAGGCAGGCCAGTCTATTACCCTCACTCTTTAACTATGTTGTCACACTGTTGTAACGTGCAGAATGTGGCTTGGCATTGTCTTGCTGAAATAGACATTGCTTGAATGGCAGCATATGTTGCTCCAAAACCCATATGTACCTTTCAGCATTACTGGTGCCTTCACAGATGTACAAGTTACCCATGCCATTGGGCACCAACACATCCCCATACAATCACAGATGCTGGCTTTTGAACTTTGCGCTGATAACAATCTGGATGGTCCTTTTCCTCTTTAGCCTGGAGGACACAACGTCCATGATTTCCAAAAACAATTTGAAATGTGGACTCGTCAAACCACAGCACACTTTTTCACTTTTCATCAGTCCATCTCAGATGAGCTCGGGGCAAGAGAAGCCGGCAACGTTTCTGGGTGTTTTTGGTGTATGGCTTTGCATGGAAGAGTTTCAACTTGCTCTTGTAGATGTAGCGACGAACTGATGAAGGCTTTGTCGCAAAACGCGTAAGCGTTAGTTTTTTTAGTGTTTGTATTTTGTGATGTGAGCCAAATACTTTTGTAAATAAGTGAAATGTGAGTTTTTTTGTCCGTCTTGATTTGAAGAACAGAGATGTGCTACCTTTTTTAAAATTTTTTAAATATGCTCACTGGATTTTGAGTTTTGCACTCCACTGAGAATCCAACTGTCGAAGCGCAACCTCCCTTTCAAACCGAACTGTGTTAACTGACAGTGGTTTTCCAAAGTGTTCCTGAGCCCACATGTTAATATCCTTACCAGAATGATGTTGGTTTTTAATGCAGTGCCGCCTGAGGGACCAACGGTCACGTGCATTCAATGTTGGTTTTCCGCCTTGTCGCTTATGTGTAGAGATTTCTCTGGATTCTCAGAATCTTTGATATTATGGACTGCAGAGGATGAAATCCCTAAATTCCTTGCAATTACATGTTGATAAACGTTGTTTTTAAAATGTTAGAGTATTTGCTCACGCAGTTGTTCACAAAGTGGTGAACCTCGCACTATCCTTGCTTGCGAACGACTGAGTCTTTCGGGGATGCTCCTTTTACACCTAATCAAGACACTCACCTGTTTCCAATTAATCTGTTCAACTGTGGAACGTTCCAAACGGGTGGTTTTTGAGCATTCCTCAACTTTCCCAGTCTTTTGTTGCATCTGTCCCTGCTTCTTAGGAACGTGTTGCAGGCATCAAATTCAAAATGAGTGAATATTTCCAAGAAACAAAGTTTATCAGTTTGAACATTAAGAATCTTGTCTTTGTAATGAAATCAATTTAATATAGGTCAAAAAGGATCATTCTATTCTGTTTTTATTCACGTTTTACGCAACGTCCTAACTTCATTGGAATTGGGGTGTGTATTACTATTTTTTGTATTATAATTGTTTTTTTTTTTCAAAATAATTTTTTACACTACACTGACTTGTTCTGGGGAGTATGGCACACCTTTCATTCTGGCTCCGTGACTAAACCATCTGCTCTTGCACAATGTAACTTGCAATTGATCGTACCCCATCATATCAAGGTGAGCAACTGTGCAACGCAAGCAACATCACACACTGCCAGCTATGGGTCTTTAATTATCTATAATAGTTAACTCGGTTTTCTCAGTACAGACATCGAAGCTGAGTTGAAGAGACCAAAGAGGAGAAAGCTAAGACAGCAATGAGACGGTGACCGAGCAAGAGGCTGGACAAGAGTAATCTAGCTCGGACTGGCTTTGTAAATTAAAAATGGAAACAAATCTGGACTTAGGGGTCTATTCTCCCATGCGCTTAAGTCAAAAAAAGCGCGTAGCTACGCGCTTTTCAGCCTAAGCATATTCTCCCCTCAACTCAAGTCTGTGCATTACGCGCCCCGAAGGCAGTTACGCACTTGGGGCGTAGCAAGGCCAAAATCGGGGCATTTCCAGGCGTTTCTCAGGCAAAAAACACTTACGCATATTCTCCCCCGGGGCTTACGCGCTTTTTCTGTTTAGCACTATTGAGGGCTGTATTAAGGTCAAGCGCCAACATAAGGCGAAATGGAATATTGCGTTTGATGTCGGTTATAGGCTGAATTTTAACATTAATTTTATTTTATTTAACATGGTAAAGGTTGAGACGTGCAATATTCAAATGTTCATCCTTGTTTCTAAACTACATTTCTCATAACCATAATAAATTATCATACGAAATCATCATATGTTATAACGCAACAGCCTCTTCTCCAATTAGTTCAATTACTACGCATTACAAACAATTACAAACATACTGGTGGTCTTCAAGGTCACAACTGCGCTGTCGGTCCTGGCATCTTGGTCGTTCCAGATAGTGGCTGGTGATGTCATGCACATATCACAGGCGTCTGTGTCAAGGTGTCGGACATAGTTGGTTGACGCTATGCTGCACCACATCAGCCACATAAAGTTGCCTGAAACACCAGCTGAAAGACAGAGAGTTAAGAGGGGGTTCTACCGAGTCGCCAGGTTCCCCAGTGTTGTGGGAGCCATTGATTGTACTCACGTTGCAATCAAAACCCCTTCCACTAATAAGAATATGTACAGAGACCGTAGACGTCGGCACAGCATTAATGTTCAGGTTGTGTGCGATCATGATAAGCGCATATTAAGCATCTGCGCCAAATTTCCTGGCTCGGCCCACAACGCCTATGTACTGCGCAACTGCTTGAAATGCCAAAAAATACAATTAATAATTGAAACCATATTAAGCTTGTTTCCAGTATCTATCGCAGTGATACTTTGAGTAACCCTCCTTCATCCGTATCCACTCCAAGTTCTTCTCCATGCACTTCCACTGCAGAAAGAGTGGATGCCACCTCCTCCTCCAGTGCAGTGAAATGCACCGGGGATGATGATTGCCCACCACCTGTTGCGTGCACACTTCTCTGGTGTGCAGAGAGCCTGGCTTTTACAGTGCCCCACATATTATTCCATGTGCGGGGTAAGAATCCTTTGTTTGTTAAAGCGTTGCCTTGTCCTTTAGTCGCAAACCTGACATCGTAGTAGTTTGAAATTTCAAGCGCGCAATTTCTAAATGAGATCGTATAAACGGTCTTTGATTGTTATTTTTGTGTGACTAGAATGTTCTCTTTACTTGTCTTCTGAAATAATAGTATGTGTGTTGTCTCCCATCAGCGCTCGGTTGTCTAGAGTGTTTGTATGTTTTTTTGTGTGTCCTGGCTGCAAACCAATTTCCCAGTAAGGGACAATAAAGATACTTTGACTTTGACTTCTTCCCTGGCTTCCACGGAACAAACAGGCTGGTGTAGGAGGGGCACATTTTCAATGCACTGATTACGCTGGTTGAGAAGCACTAAATTCTTTATTTATTATTTCATTATTGCGCCAATTTGTTTGTTTGCATAGCTTTGATGCCATGGTGGCATGGATAAGAAATTGCACAATGATGATGAGATTCAAGAGATAGTCACCTGAAATGGTTTTCACTTCACAAGTGTGTCTTGTCAGGGTTAATTAGAGGAATTTCTTCCCTCATCAATGGGCTTGGGACCATCAGTTGTGTTGTGCATTAGTCATGTTGATACACAGTCAACAGCCCTATTGGACAACTGTTAGATACAAACATACTTCCATGTGCGTTCATTCATAGTTTTGATGCCTTCAGTGAAAATCTACAATGTAAATAGTCATGAAAATAAAGGAAACTCATTGAATGAGAAGGTGTGTCCAAACTTTTGGTCTGTACTCTACATAGGCCTACTACTGTATTACAGCGGCATATCGTCGGCCTGCTGATAAAACCTTGTATCTTCAAAATGATAAACTTAACAGGAAAATAAAAAAATATTTAAAATTAAAAAATAATAATAAAATAAAATAAATTGATAAATATAATTTAAAATTTTAAAAAATGTTTTATTCTGCATGAAAGATTAGTGGACATACGAGATTTTGTTTCTTTGGAGTTTGGAGATATGAGGTTTTATCTGTAGGCCCGCGATATTCAAAATTAAAGTCTGGTTTTCATTTTCATGGTTAATCAGAAAATCCTTGTTCCTTGTTTTCCTGATAGTCATAATCAATGAGCTTTGTACAGAGTCTGCCTCTCTTTTGGATTAGTCACACCTCTTTCATAAGGCCGCCTACATTCTAAAGTTAAGCGCTGAGGGCGTGATCGAAGCGCGTAGGGGAGAATACATGTAACTCAAAAGCGCTTAACTCGAATCGCGTAAAAAACGACTTACGCGCAAATGGGAGAATAGACCCCATTGTGCATACCAGGCCTAGTTCTTTTCCGGAGCAGAACTCAAAAACAGTTCAATATATCATAGTGAAACTTTGCATGAGTATTACTCAGAAAGGGGTCTATTCTCCCATTAGCGCGCAAGTCCTTTTTTACGCGATTCGAGTTAAGCACTTTTGAGTTACGCGTATTCTCTCCTACGCGCTTCGATCAACTTCTCTTGAACATATGTTCTGGTCAGTAGCGCTCTTGCATCGGTTGCCGTCTAGCTGTAGCGGTAAGCTTGCCACCCTTATTTGCATGACCTTGTGACAGGTGAATAACAGTTTTGTATAAGTAATTCGGTTTACTCAATGTTCTCTTTTCATTAGCATCTCCCCGCATTCCCTTACCTTACGGCCTGGTGCTGGTAACGTGGCTCTCGTGATCGCTCTGGGAGCGAACTAAAAAACGACAATTAAGCGCAGTGTGCATCCCTGCCAATGTTATCTTTGCTACATTGTTACCTTATTGGAGTCATCTTTTCTCACGGAATTTCATAGCTTTCCAGATGCCAGAAGTCATGAAACCTCCATTCCATCTCAGTTTAGCATGCTGATAAAATCATCTGCCCCAGTCGTAAACTAATTTCTTGCATATTGTTGCTTTAAATTCTGTGAATCTTTGTCTGTAGCTGTGCATTAATGGATATTACAGACCTCGACTGTGTAATTTCCATAGTAGCCTGCGAACACGCCCACGGCTGGATTGGGGAAAGAGAGGCAAAATTGGGCCTGCAATGATCCTTTGAAGATTAGAGTATCTCCGTTCAGATCTGAACATAAAATATTGATTGGCCAATTTAGAACACGTGACCGTGAGACATGCATTAGCAGATGAAACAAGAATCAACCCAGTATATTCAATTGGCTCGATGCACAGCGAGCCTTACGTCCTGTGCTAGTGTAGGAATGCTCAACATAATTTCGTTAAAACGGCCTGAACTACATTAATTTTCAATACATTTTCTTTTGTTTCTTTTTGTATTTTATTCAGATTCGTGTGTCGGTTTTTACTTTTTGTCATGACCTCAAAACGAGATGCGAGGACAGCACTTTAGGACACTATTGCAGAGATGCCAAGTCTCACGCATTCAGCGTAGGTCTTATGCATTTTTTTAGGCTTATCCACCGTAGTCCGTAATTATTCATTGAACGATACATGAGATTCTCTTGTGGAGTTAAAACCCTTGTGAAGTGAAGTTTCCGTTTCACTTGCGTACAGGTGCACCTCATCACAAGTCACATGGAAAGCGATTATGACTCCGGACTTTCCATGCTTCTCTTAACTCAGGGATTGAAAACAATGCATGTGTTTCATGATCGTTTAAATTGTTTTAATGAAATAAGATCATTTGAAACGTTTTTATACAATTCCATTGCTTTTAATCCTTCAGTTAAGACAAGCCTGAGAATTCCCGAGTCATAGTCGATTTCCGTGTCATTAGTAGGGAAATCCACCGTAATGCACGTGAAACTGATAAACTTGATGCACAATGACTTAAATTCCGCAAGTGAATTTCCTCAGTGCCCTTTGATTGAATAATTGCTGAGTACGGCACAGAAAAGAGGAGAAACTCACGCTTAAGAACGAAGCCTTGGCATCTCTGCTATTGCTGTGTGCTGCTATGCACAGCATTGGCTATGTAGAGGGGTGGATCTCGATCGGAGGAATGTTCTTCAGCAGCAATTCTTGGCGTGAATGGGCACGAAGCAAGCTTGCACGCACTTTATATAATCTTTAGCCAAACGAGTAACAACTCGTTTAAAATCAGTAACAGTCAGTACATACACTCACCGAAAAACTCAGACTCCCGCTCCCTCTTCTCCTCTAACTGGATGGCCTGCAGGCAATTTATATACAGGTACGTACAGAGGTGTGTGGCACGTAATGATGTCACACGCTTTACTGTATCACTCATATTAAATGTACAGCAGACAAGGACGTCACATAATATAAGCACTTTACGCCTCCACTCGTCCGAAGTCTACTTGGTTCTCAAATAAACAGAACAATAAAGTCTTAAACCCCTTTCACAAACCGTATTGTGAAATTCACTTTCAAATTTTCAGCGCCAAACATTTCTCTTGCAAACATTTTTAGCTTTAGTTTGGTTGCAGTATTTGTCAACACATCTGTAATCATTTTTTCAGTTGGACAGTATTCCAGGATCACCATTCCAGTATTCACAATGTTTTTCCCTTGCATACACACAGTGGTCAGATGCAATCTGTACAAATTCATTTTCACATAAAGATGCTTGCAGCATAGCATTCCAGTTCCTGCCTGACTGCTTTAAACCTGACTTCTTTACAATGACTTGTGCAGGTTTAGAACCAGCTGTTCACCAGGGTTAGACTTTTGCTCGTAACCCCGCGGTTGGTCAATGTAGATCTTGCATTCTACTGATGCATGCAAACAGGCAGTTTTAATGTCCATTTGGTGCAGGATGAGGTTTTTCTGTGCCAGTTTTTGTACAAGCGCCCGCACGCTTGTCATGTCTGCTGTGGGGGAAAAGGTTTCCTCAGAGTCAGTCCCCTTTATCTGACTATAGCCCTTTGCCATGAACCTCGCCTTGAATTTTTCTGAACCATCAATGTCATTTTTGACTGTGTAGACCCACTTACCCCCCACTGGCCGTTTGCTGGGTGGTAAAGGGTTTTGTTTTCCTCTAGTGACTTCATTTCATCGTCCATGGCCTTTTTCCACGGCTTTGATTTGGGTGACGTAACAACGTCCTGGTAGGTTTGGATAGTGTCACATACAGCTCTGTAACAAAAATCTACACATGCCGGCATACTGTCATCAGCGTCCTCAGTTACAAAATCATGAAGATACACAGGCTTTTTCTTACCTGTAGGTGGGTTCTGCCATGACCAGCAGCGGCTCGTCGGCCGTAACAAAGGGAAGCCAGAACCTCGCCCTTCAAAACTTAATGACTTCAACATTTCGTAGTTCAATTTTTTTTATCAGCAGTTGCTCATACAAATTGGTTGAAGGACAAATGACGACGCAAATTATCAACACGTCTTTATAAATTAGTTTGCGAGGCTTCTTTCACAAGAAGCCACGACAGATAGAAGAAAAGAATGCGATGTTGCACAGCTTATTGCTTAATGAGCCTCACTAATCAATTTGCGCCTCTATGCCGTTTCGTGAGCTTCTTGAGCGCGGAATTTATAGCGTAGGCCTATGGTAATTTATGTCGTAATTTATGTGTGAAAGAAAACCCCTCAATTTCGTGGTGCAATGTATAACAATGCTATCGAAAATAAATTTGCCTCAACTGACTGTTCTTCTAACAATTCGTATGAGCAACTTCTGATCAAGAAAAGTGAACAGCGAAAGGTTTAAGTCATTAAGCTTTGAAGGGCGAGGTTTTGGCTTAACTTTGTTACGGCCGACGACCCTCCACTGTTTAAATGAATGATTGAAAACAGGTGATGAACAATCATTAACATTAAGGGATTGTTTGGGCTTCCCCTGTTGCCAATTCACGAGCCGCCACTGGCCATGACACAGTTTCACTGCTAGCCACACCCTGCAGGCTTTGGTTAGCCTGTTCAGTTATACCCATGGAAACACCATACTGAACACCCTGATTTTGTACACTTTGGTTTTGTAGAACCTGAAAGTTTGATTTGGCTTGATTTTACTCAAAGCATATGTCAAAATTCATATTGTTGGAACACAGGCACATTCCATGTGTAAAATTTGGTTGACCTAGCAGCAAGCTTTTACGACCTGGATGTTCTGTTGCCTGCCTAGAATCTCCTTTGTTCTGTCCAGCGGGGGGTTTGGAACCATTTGCTCTGGCCCTCAAACTCACAGACCACTTCTCGATTAAAGTCAGGATCGGTTACATTTAAGCTGCTTAAAACGATCTAAATCTCTATCAAATTCATAATATATTTCTGATCAATATCCTAGGAAGGAACCTCTTATATATTTATCAAACTATTGGGCTATAATATTCCATTTTAAGGCTTTTCCATGACAACTGCATCATTTTAGCACATATTCATATCATGTTTGGTCTCTTTATTCTCGGAGAAATCTAAGGAATTGAATGGAACATGTTTCATTTCCCTTGGAATTATGGTTTATCTTGTCTGCAAGATTCATTCGGGCAACTACCCTAGTCTCCTCTCTATGCAAATTAATCTTATCACCTAGGCCAGTAAAACTCTGATTCGGCCACCCTTTCCTCTACCTTGTTCGGAGGCGTGGTTTGGAATCTTTAAAGGTACGAGATCCTAAGGGGGCGTCCTCTGCTTCTTTTCCTGTCTCTTCTTTGTCAACATCTGACGCGCTTTGGTGGGTTGGGGAGGGGTCACATGACGCCTTGCTCTGCGGAGCGAGGGGGCATTTGAGTTCTCCCCGACCACGTGGGGCGACTTTAGCTCCGCGTGGCCATTCATTTTTCTAGGAATGAAAATATTCTAAATCATTCTTCTAAATTATATGTTATTGGTAATTGGCTTAGCGTTGATTTGTTTGATCCAAGTTGTGCCTACCTGGTAATTAAATTATTGTTATTCCTTTTCTAGCTTGCGTGGTCTCCTGTCTTTTAATCTTTTTATTCTTCCTAGCCCCGTCTCAGCGAAAACCTAGGGGAATAGCTTATCCTCACTGAGGAATGACTGGCCAGCAGCTCGGTGTGGGAATTGGTTGGTTAAGTTGGTTTAGGCGACCATGATCTACCTATTGCAAGGATTTATATACGTTGGTTCTGAGTTTTAACCTATAGAACCCTTGGGCTAATATATAATCCTAGGTTCATTGTAATATGCCAGCAGAGGCTATTGCAATGATGGTTGACTGCCAACCGCTAATCTAACCAACGAACTAGGATTCGAACATGGTGTTAATGCCCAGGAACATTAATGTAGCGGCGGTGGTTGTCTGTTAGGAATTCAAGGTATAGTCACTTCATGTTAGTCCTTAGAGTCTAAGTTACTGGTTATCACTGTTTCGAGATTCACGCAGGTGCTCCCTAAATTATCAATTCTAATTCTAATTTGGAGTCAGATATTTAAACAAGGATCTAACTAAATTTTGTATTCTACTTGTTCTATGGAGTCAGATTAATCGTAACCATTGTGTTTTCATGCCCCATCCTCGGACGGTGAAGATTATTCATTTTATTGTGATTCACCCCGGGCAATGTCTGTCGTTGGAATTGCTTTGTTGGGGTTTTACAGTTTGGTACATTTTCAGCATTTTCACAAGAAGCATTTTCTTCCGTACTGGAAGCCCTCATTGTACCCGTGCTCTGTGAATGACTCTGGGGTCTGTGTATCTTTCTCATTAGTTTTCTTGGTCATACATTTCAGCAACCTGTGTTTCTGAAACCCCTCTGTGTTTGGGTTATACACGTAGTAAGTGGAGCTATTTTTGCTGTAGCCTTCAAAGATGCCTTAGTCACACTTTGAGTCAAGCCTACTCTTTTCTTGCCTGTATGTAAAACCCTTAGAACCAAATTTTTGCATTCTGGACTCATTTGGCTTCCTGCCAGTCAACATTTGAAATGGCGTTCGTTTTGCGCATCTGCTGAAACACCTGTTTCTTATATGGGCTGCTGTCTGGATTGCATAATTCCATAGCCTATCAGGTAACTGGCTTTCTAACAGCAGGCATCTGCCCATTTCAAAGAGTGTTCGCCAACCTCTTTCCGCAGTGCCATTTTGGTGGGGTAAGGCACTGACGTTTCATGCCTGATTCTGTTCTTGTTTAACAGAGCCTGAAAGCCCTTGTCTGTGAACTCTGCTCTGTTATCTGAACAGATACATTTCACCTTTCCATATGGAGCGGTGTCTGCCAAAAACCTCTCAGTAGTCTGTAAGGCATCACTATTAGATTTGAGGAAATATACAAATATAGCCCCTGAATAGTCATCAGTGAACGTTTGTGCATATCTATGCACATCAATGGATTTGGTCGATATGGGATCAGCTAGGTCAGTATGGACCAATTGTAGGGGTTCCTCTGCCCTGCTGTCTGGATCCCTGTTTCTTGACTGGGTAAATTTACCCTTTGTACATTTGTTACATAGCTGTACAGGTCTGGTGGTGCTACCTTTAATTTGCATTCCTTCTACAACCCCTTGCAATTTTTTAAAAACTTTTTTTTATTTTATATTTAGGAACAGAGTACATGCACGGACTAGGACATATCAAAAAGCCAAGCATACAGGAATAAGTAATTAAGAATCTAATGATTGCGACAATCCCACTTTTCCCAGTATTTGTCTCCCTTCTCCTTCTGAAGTCGGACAGAGACAGTCATTTTCTCCATAATTTGAATAGAGTTAATAATATTTATAAAAAAGACTAATAGAGGGGGGGGTTCCTTTGAAGCGAACATTTTGTAATTGCCTTTTCGCTAGCAGCAATAAAAACTCCCTGAATTGTTAAGCAGGAACCTCTTTTGGGAGTGCTGTGAACAAGTATAGCAGTTGTGGAAGGACATTCATTTTAATTGTTCGCACTCTACTACCAAGATCGAGAGGGAGCACGTTCCACCTGCCCAAATCATCATATATTTTCTTATTTAGACGTTTATAATTAGCATCATACAACTGTGAAAGGTTTTTTGTTAGAGAGACACCAAGATAATTAATTTGAGACTGGTACCAATTAAAATGATACCTGTTCATCAGCTTTTTTGAAGGAGCAAAATGAAAGATCAAAATTTGGGTTTTGTGAACATTCAGCACATAACTGGAATATTTCCCATAAACCTTCAGTATGTTCATTAATAATGGGACACCCGATTCGGAGTTTTGAAATGTTACAAGCACGTCATCTGCATATAAAGAAATCAGCATTTCCGATAGTTATACCCTCCCGAGCAGTCTCCTCTCTGATGGCCTGAGCGAGTGGTTCTAGAAAAAAAAATGCAGAGTAATGGGCTCAATTGGCAGCCCTGTCTGCATCCTCGATGTAACGTTATCTGGTTTAAAAGACACCCATTAATTTTTATCCTTGCTGTCAGAGAGGAATAAAACATTCGAATGCACTGAATAAATGAATCGCAGAAACCAAAACTTTTCAAGATTTGGAACAAGAAGCCCCAGCCTACCAAGTCAAACGCCTTCTCCGCATCAAGACTGAGAAGGACAGCGCTTGATGCTCCTTTAGAAATATGATTAATAACATGAAGGGCTCTCCGTATGTTATCATGTGTTTGCCTATTATTTATAAACCCTGTCTGATCCTCATCTATCAGGGAGGGCATTATTTTGCTCAATCTCCTAGCTATGATTGCTGCATACCGCTTATAATCTATATTTAGGACACTGATTGGTCTATGTCCTTTGCAGTCTGTTCAGTCTTTTCCCTCTTTTGGAATAACCGATATGAATGCCTCCCTCCATGATGGGGGGAGAACTCCACCCTTCAATGTATAATTGAAAGAGGCCTTTAATAGGGGGAGCAAGAATTCTGCCATACATCTGTCCCATTCTGGAGGGAACCCGTCACAGCCTGGAGATTTATTGGCACAAAGACTTGAAATTCCACTGTCAATTTCTTCGGCTGAGATTTCAGAAAGTAGTTTATCATTCAGATTTTTACCAATAGATGGAAGGTCTAATGAATCCAGAAATCTTTGAATCGTCCATCTGCCTTATCTGGTTGTGTATACAGGGATCTATAATATTTTTCAAAAGCATTCTGAATTCCTTCGAATTTGGTAATTACCTTATTTACTTATTTACCATACTTCCAATGGTGCAGTGACCCTAAACATACCTCAACATCCACCAAGGCTTGGTTTCAGAAGAAATCTGGGAAGATTCTACAGTGGCCATCACAGTCACCTGATTTGAACCCCATAGAAAATCTCTGCTGGGCTTTGAAGGGGCAGAAGGGTATTGTCGTCCCCTCTGCAGCCGGGCGGTTGGGTGTCCGGGCGTCCAGCCATTGTTCAGGCCATTTCCCTGTAACCACTTGGGTTAGGAACTTCATTTTGCGTATGTGGACTCGCCTCGGAGGGTAGCCATACCTCCTTGAGGTATTGTACTGTAATGTGAATAGAGGCCACTAGATGGCAGTATTTACCTTTTTTTTTTTGTTAAGCTCAGACTGGGGTTATGTTTGGACATGTTTCAGACATGTCTGGGGCAAGTCCCCGAAAATTAAAAAAAAGAGGTCTAAATGTGGGTGGGGTCTGCAAAAGAGTATATAAAGAGTAGAATTGAGACAGTAAAGTAGTAGTAGGAGAAATTGCTTGAAGAAGGATACATGTGACCAGACCTGTCATTCTTTTCAAGACCTGTGAAGTTCGTTTTGTGGATTTTTGCCTGTGTTAGAGAAGTTTCCTCACCCAGAACATCACCAAGGGACTGTAAATATTTTAGTTGTTATATATTGAATCTTGGTCAGTAGATTAGTTTAGTTAAGAGTCCTTGTTTGTGAATTAAATGTGTTAATTTTTTTTAAAAACTGTCTGTCATCCCTTGCTGTTGCTGTTGCTGTTGTGTTATAAATGTAATAACAAATTGGGGCCATAACAGTACCCTAATTACCTTTGACCTTTACTCAGTGACCTTAACTTTCAAAACTTTGTCCGGGCCATTGCTCTTAAACCGCTTGGGTTAGGAACTTGATTTTGCATGTGTAGACTAGCCTTGGTGCGTAGCCGTGCCTCGTCGACGTTTCGTACCCGAACGACCTTTGTCCTTGCCTCACTGACCTTAACCTTCAAAACTTTGCCCAGGCAATTTCTCTCAAACCGCTTGGGTTAGGAACTTGATTTTGCATAAGTGGACTTGCTTTGGTAGGTATACATGCCTCGTCCAGGTTTTTACCACAATGACCTTTCACTCTGGTTCAGCTTCACCTTTGATTCAGTGTGTTGGGGCTGAGGGGTATTGCCTTCGCTTCTGCAAAGCACATTTTTACCCCGCCCCACCCAAAGGGTGAGGACAAGGGGTATTGTTTTTGGTTTGGTTTGTTTCTGTGTTTGTGCGTTTTCGCGTTTCTTTCTGCCTCTGCTTGTTTGTTAAGACTTTAGCATCAAAACTAATGGTCAGATTCACCCCAAATTTTGTTTAGGGATTGCGACTGACCCAGAATAGATGCCTACTGGTTAAAGTATGTGCGAGGGGCGCGGTTTGTTGTGCCTGGCACCACTTGTTTAAAATTAATTTGTATATTGTTTTTTTCTCTAAAGGCGACTCTGAACCAATCATCAAATGCTGATGGTAGAAAAGAAAGTTGCTGTTAGTTTGCCTCTGGTTTACATTATATACTTTAAAGGTGCTCTATCCAAATTTGTTGGAATTACTTTTGCTGACATTCAAATTCAAACAAAGCAGAGGAAGCTCACCCCGGTCTCCAGAGCCCTTTTTTTTTTTTTTGGCAGTGAATTCAGGGGCAGGCAGCTAGCGGATCGCGGGGAGATGTCGGCAAATGAGACAAAAATATAATCGAGCCTAAAATAAACAAACTTGCATAGTGCACCTTTAATCAAGATTTGCACTTTGAAAATGTGGCTTGTTGGCATTAAGTCAGGAAAATCTAAAGGGTTGAGTTCTGAGAGATTTTATGCCACGAGATTGACTGTTTATATTCTCGTGTACACCACAAGTTTTAAGACTTCTCAAATTGCAAATGGCTTTGATGTTTGGTCTGAAACAAAGTTTACATTTGGCAGTACAGTCCGTGCAGACCTAACTAGTATTGACAGCATTACCACCACTGGCCTCCTGTTCTATGCTATTAGCATACTAGATACTAGCCAGGTTCTTTCCAAAAGAGATGTTTTTGTTTATGGTTTTTGTGCTGAGTTGAATAGGTTCAAATCATTATTGTGCTTGTGCCTAATTTACTCCAGGCTTGATTTGTCTTTTACAATGGAGTCTGTGGGAGCAATTGGTCTAAGGAGCATGCTGTGGGGGTTTACGACGATTTCGTTACTTTAGGCATGTTTCCACTGGGTACTTTTTGGAAAGCAGCTGAGTGTTTTGGCTACGCCCACTTTTTAGTTTCTCTCCGTTCTCCGTTCCCATTAGATACTTTAGTAGCGGCTCACCAATGGAATTGGAGTGTGACGTTAATACTCCTGTGACCTTATGTGCTTTCGTTTCGTTTGGATCCTTCCAGGCTCGTCTTGACCCTTTCTTGCCCCTAGTAGACGAGCAAAGCCTGGACCTCGCAGTCAACCCACTTGTCGGCGGTCTTTCTTTTAACTTTTTCCATTATTGTTATTCTATTCTAGAATTTGATTCTCTCAAATGTTGCTCTGCTTATTTTTTGGCGATGTTTATGTTGTGGTTTGTGTTGAGTTCTACTCAGGCCATATCCCGTCTCAACGGTATCCAATCAGCATTGGCTAGTGAGTAGCGGCTCAGAAAGCCGCTTCGTGTGCCGCTTATCGGTGAATGTGGGCGGATCTTTGGCGGATCCTCTCTACCAAGCCACACCCATAGCAGCTCACGAAGGGCCAAAAGTACCTAGTGGAAACGCGCCTTTTGGCTTTTCGGTACTACACTTTCGCTACTGCTCACTGCACTTTCCCCGCTAAAAATAAATGCAAGTTAAGAGCGTAAATATTACTTAAAAATCCGAAGTAAAACTTTATTAAAAACAATTAGCATTACAGCTGAGAATATTTTTTCGGGTTCTGACTCGATACAGACGATCAAGCAAAGATCAAATCTCATCAACAATCACTTTGTTTGATCATAGTAGTGAATGGACTTGGACATTGTTGCGAAAGTACCGTGTGCAGTAGCGATAGGCAAAAGTCGTCAAACAACCGGTTACTGCTGCAGGTTGTTAGGTGAGGCTTTTGCCACTAAAATGACAGAGCGACGCATTACCTTCCAGCACCTGTGGATCCCCCAGCAGGAGAGAGGGATGCAGACTGTGTGATCGTGTGGGAGAAAAAGCCGACGCCCGAGGAGCAGGAGAGGGCGGCTCGCCTTCAGTTACCCCCCACCTTCTTCTGCGGGGTAGGAAGTGACGAGGGCGAGAAGGACAAGCCTGACGACTTTGAAACGGAGCTTAGAAAAGCACAGGAAGGCCTGGTGAGATCATCTCACCCTTAACATACCGCTAATCATCCTGTTTTAGTCCAGATAATCAGAATCACTTCCTATGCCTCATCAATGTCCATTTCTTTTATGACTATAATCTAAAACTTCCAGAGGTGAAATGTACTTTTATGTGCAGCATTTTCAGTGTTTTTTTGGGGGGGGGGGGGATGGGGGGGGGGGGGGGGGGGGGGGGTTTGGGTTGGAGCCTGTCGTTTCTGAAGATTCACGTCTCAAGCCATTTCTTTTGCTGTTTTTTTTTTTAATCTGTAGAAAGTTTACTGATGAAGGGGGACATATGCCTGGCTTATTCCTGTTTGTTGGTGATTACAACGGTTTGTTTGCAGTGTCAGGGGTTTATTGTGTAATGAGTATCATGTACACACAGTTGTCATGAGTCTCCCATACTGACCAGTCTTCGCAGGTGTATTGTTCCCGAAACAGCGATGTGCATCGTTCCCTTTGTTTTACGATGTTTCCCTACTTTGGCTTTTTTCTACCGTACTTTCGCAACTGCACTCTGAGCTTTCACTATTATGTCAAAGTCTGTTAGCTATATTCGATAAATGCAAGTTCAGAATATAAATATTACTGAAGAATCAGCAGTAAAACTTCATTAAAACCATTCATATTACAGCTGAGAATTTTTTTTGGGTTCTGACTCAAGATAGACCATAAAAAAGATTGAATCGGGAACAAACACTCGTGCACCCGAGTCTATTCACTTTTCCAACTTTTAGCTTCACTTGCGCTCATTAGGAATCCTGGTAAAAGAGTTTACTTGGAAGCTCTCCCATCGCTTTATTACTTTATTACTTTTAAGTTTTCAAAGAAATCTGAACTTAAAAAATGGAGTGCAGGGAACACCGGTTCGATCTTCGATCAGATCTTTGTTTCATTAGAGTCACAAATGGACTTGGACATTGTGGCGAAAGCACAGTTTGCAGTTGTGAAAGAAGAGCAACAAAAAGCCCAAGCAGCGAATCAACAATCCTCTCTTTCTCTTGAGGCCCAGCAGAAGAGGACTGAGGAGAGCGAGGTCGCCGATCCTGTTGTCTCCAGCAGCAGCGACGCCACTGTGGCAGAGGAACAGGCCTCCCCCCAACCCGACTCCTCCAGCGAGGCCACCCCTGTCCCCTCCTGTCCCGCTCAGGACAGCGCCCCGATCGATCCATCCACGAAAAAGGGGCCCAAAACTGAGCCGGACTCCACTAGCCTAGGCATGAAGCCCACTAGCCAAGGTACGAAGCCTCCTCCTCTGCAGAGCTAACGACTCTTCCACAATAGCACCTGATTGAGTCATCATCTCCAGTGGTTGTTGATCAAACTAAGTTATTATCCCCCGCCACGAATGGGTGAGGGGGATATGGGTTTGAGCTCTGTCCGTCAGTCCCTGCGTCCGTGCGTCCGTCCAAACTATTAGAGATAGGAGAACCAAACTTGATGTGTAGCTTAAGACCATAAAGGCCTTGATGGAGTTCGAAAATGAGATGCGCGTCATTATTTTTCCCGCAGTTATTGCCCTTGTGGCATTTTTGTGAGCGTCTGTTCATAGTATCTTTAAAGAATGCATTTTGGTGGGTGATGTTATTCACTATGTCTACTTGTTTATACTACTTGTGCTGTGTGTTTTTTCTCCCTAGAGGCCACCACCGCATTTGCTGGATTTGCCGGTTTCGGGGGTCTCGGCACCCTGGGTGGATTTTCATTCGCAGACCTCGCCAAGAACACCAGCGACTTTGCTTTTGGGAAGCAAGGTGTGTATAATTGCTGTTGCATACAAATATTCAGATCTTTTCAGTTTTCGAAAGTTAGAGTATGTTTCTTGTAACTACAAAAAAGGCCTAATGAGGAGGCTTGCAGTGCGCTGTGGAATACTTATCTTGCTTCTCTTGTTTTAAGATGGCATTGACTAAGTCACGGATTATGACGCTGATGATATGAACTGATGCTGGCGAATGAACTGTAGAGTCCCATTTCTCTCCTCAATTACACTCTTTCTGCTGTCTTGCCTGTCCCGACCCGCTTTAGATGCCAACTTCACCTGGGGAAACGCAGGGGCCACTGTGTTTGGTGCAGCTCCAGCGACCCAAACCAACGGCAACCAGCCGGGCAGCGATGAAGAAGAGGCCGCGAGCAGTGCGGACATTCACTTCAAGCCGATCGTCTCCCTGCCGGAGGTAGAGTATCGAGTTCTGGTGCCTAGTCATATTGCATGGAGAGCATATACCAACCAACTGCCACACCCGCTGATTTTACAAGCTGGCACACCTTAAAGCGAAGAGGAGGGAACTAACTGGCATGATCAGCAGGTGCCATAATTGGTCAGAATGAAAACTGCTGTACTTGCCACGCTACGTGGCACACTACTGCAATCTTAAGCATTCAGCAGTGCTTTTAAGTGCTACGTATTGTTTTTGTCTTAGTTGGGCAAGTTCTTCTGAGTAGCCATAAGTGATGAGGCGATAAACATTGAGAAAAATGCACGTTTGGGTACCTGAATAATGTTATAAATCCCAAAATGCGGTTTAAGTTGCAGATTTTCTGATTAATCACCTGTGCCCCTCAGGTGGAGACCAAGTCTGGAGAAGAGGACGAGGAGATCCTGTTTAAAGAGCGAGCCAAGCTCTTCCGATGGGACCGCAACCTCAACCAATGGAAAGAGCGTGGTGTGAGGGACATCAAGATCCTCTATCACCCCCAAAAGAGGTGCTACCGCGTGCTCATGAGGCGAGACCAGGTGCTCAAGGTCTGCGCCAACCACACAATCACCCAGGGCATGGAGCTGGTGCCCATGAACACCTCCAACAATGCTCTTATCTGGAACGCCACAGACTATGCTGGTACATGGCTCTGCATCCATTATATTCACATGCTAGATCCACGAGGAAAATGCTTGTTGCAGATTGTTCCCTCTCAGTTTTCAGTTCCTTCACTGCTGAGTCCTGTGCAGTGTAATGGTGATACTGGGTCGTGGTGGATCAGATGGCTGAATGCAGTGTTCATTCAGGATTAACCGTGGACAGTTTTCTGATTATTTTACTGCAGCTGAACAGTTGTCCGCTTCCCTTTGCCCTCTGCTCACTGCTAGGTTTGTTTCTGCAGTTTCCTTTGAGCCAGTTACATAAATGAGCCTGAATTTCATAGCGAATGTAAGCTAGCTCTAGCTTGTGTTTGCATGCTTGTACTTCAAAAAAAAACAGGCGAATGCTGAAATATCATACTCCTGGTTAGTGTCAGTCTGTGATTTTTTCATATTGTGTGAAATAAGCTTGAATTAAATTGCAAATTTAAGCCAGCTCTAGCATTTTTTTTAAATCTTGTTGATTGCAAGTTTGTAGGCTACTTTTTAAAAAGATGAATGCTCAAATATCTTGCTCCAATTTGGTGTCAATCTGCAATTTGTTTTTATGCCCCAGCCCTCGAAAGAGGAAATGGGCATTATGTCGATACCATGTCCGTCCGTTGTCCGTCTTCATCCGTCCGTCGTCCATAAACGTTTTGTTTCCGTGGGATAACTATAGAATCCCTCATTCGATTGATGCCATTTCTTGAGGGCGTAATGGCAGTGGCTAGAAGAAGGTTCCTTTCGAAAACCAGCGTCGTGCCATATTCAATATGGCCGCCACAGTAGCCATCTTGATTTCAGTTTCCGCCCAATAACTAAAGAACCCCTCGTCCAATTGATGCCATTTCATGGTGGCATATTGGGGGTGGCTAGAGGAAGGTTCCTTTCCAATTCCAGCGTTGTGCGATATTCAATATGGCCGTCACAGCAGCCATTTTGATTTTCATTTTCCTGATAACTAAAGAATGCCTCATCCGATTGATGCCATTTCCTGGTGGCGTATTGGAGATGGCTAGAGGAAGGTTCCTTTCAAAAACCAGCGTCGTGCGATATTCAATATGGCCACCACAGCAACCATCTTGATTTTCGTTTCCGCCCGATAACTAAAGAATGCCTCTTCCGATTGATGCCATTTCATGGTGGCATATTGGGGGTCGCTAGAGGAAGGTTCCTTTCGAAAACCAGCATCGTGCGATATTCAATATGGCCGCCACTGCAGCCATCTTGATTTTTGTTTCTGCCCAAGAACTAAAGAACACCTCGTCGGATTGATGCCGTTTCTTGGTGGTGTATTGGGGGTGGCTGGAGGAAGGTTCCTTTCGAAAACCAGCATTGTGCGATATCTAATATGGCCGCCACAGCGGCGATCTTGATATGCCCTTGATTAACATACAGGCGGGGGCATATGCCATGCTCTGCGTTGTTCTTGTTTCGTATTGTAAACCGAATTCTAAACAATGATATGAGCCTAATGCGGTGAAATGAAAGGGGTTTAATTTTGAATCGACAAACATGGGTGGGCACTTTTAAGTAACTCGCCCAAGGGTGCAGGGGTACGTTATTGGAATCTGCGACCAGTTGACAGTATGTTATTGAAATCTGCGACCAGTTTACAGTGTTGCCATTTCCTTTTTCTGAGACTTCTCACATCTGTGGATCACATCCTTTGAAAATCAATGCGATCAAGCTACTCTGCCAAAAGAGCAGTTGGTAACATGTTGAATTCACTGCCCCTTGCAGAGGGAAGCGCCCAGATTGAGCAGCTGGCTGCAAAGTTCAAGACTGCAGAACTGGCAGACAGCTTTAGGAGGACGTTTGAGGAATGCCTGAGTCGCTTGTCCCAGGCCGACTCCGGCCAGATGTCCCGAGCCCTAAAACATTCGCGAGAGGGGAACCCCATGGTGTTCTTCTGCGTTTCTGCTGATGGAGAACTGCTGGGAAAGATCACGATGGAGCTCTTCTCTCACATCGTGCCCAAGACCACTGAGAACTTCCGCGCCCTGTGTACTGGGGAGCGAGGATTCAGCTTCCGCAACTCCGTCTTCCATCACATCATCTCAGACTTCATGTGTCAGGTGGGCCCAGCGCCGTGGGTAGGGTTACTCGTGTTGGGTGTGATTCTCGATGTGCAGACAGGCTCCTCTATGCGCGAACACGTCCTATATATTAAATCGCTGTTTTCCCAAGCGTGGTTCATCCTCAACTCCTCATTCGGGTTGAATCGTTCATCTGTTTGCAGTGAACTGTCATCTTGCTGTTGTGATTATCCCTCGACCTGGGCAGTTGTCATCGCATTGAACATCTTTGGGTAGTCATACTTGGCAGAAATTTA
Organism: Gymnothorax reevesii; assembly: GCA_029721435.1. NCBI lineage: Eukaryota > Metazoa > Chordata > Actinopteri > Anguilliformes > Muraenidae > Gymnothorax > Gymnothorax reevesii. Next base: position 61,589,204 of record CM056587.1, on the reverse strand, counting down.
CCCACACAAATAATGGTTGGCTCCTCTTGACGTCATGCTGGTAACCAGTGTTGTGTGACATCACACTAGCCAGATGCTGGGAATAGGAAAGGGCAGTTAACACTGTGGCAGCCCCTGGTCTCACGCCATAAGACAGGCTGCAGTGAGGGAGAAGAGTTTTTTTTTTTGTCTGACTGTTATCGTTTGTTGGAAGGATTGAAAGCTTGTGCCTTGGAAATTGTGTCAAGGCTGAAGAGGAGGGTCAGAGTACTTAAAGGACCCTGATGTTGATGTTTGGTGTAAATGGAAGGAAGTCTGATTTGAAGCCCCGGTGAACCCTAACTTTTGGGGAGAGCTATAAGACTGGCCTGATTCCAGATGCTAACTGTTTGTTTGCCCCCTCTGCCCAAGGTGTGCTCATCCCCCAGGAGAGGGAGACAAAGACACCCTAGGAACCCCCCCGGGTGGGAGCACCACCTACTGCGTGAAGCCTACCTCCGTTCGGAGAAGAACCTTTGTTTTTTGGTCCAATCCCCCCTCCCATCACTACTTCCTGTGTTAATTAAACAGTATTTTGTTTGAAGACGGAAAACCTGTCTCTTGGTCATGTATTTCCAAGTGTAAAACCTACCTCTGATTCCCCCGGGTTGCCGCAACACCAAAGATTCACAATGAGATGAAACCGTTTAAAAACATTGCATGACTAAGTTAAAACAGCATAAATTGACTGTCTCTGCGTGATAGCTGAACGAATCTGACAGAGGAAAGAGGATCAGCTCATCAATTTAAGAAAGAGCAGTATCTGTACACAAGTGTAAAAACATACACAGCTACAATTTGAATAGCCAGCAGTTTGAGACATAAAGCTGAGCGCAGGCTTTGTTATGGAAGTGATTTTCTGTCTTGTCCAGCTGCTTTGGTGTGAACTTGCAGGTTGCAAGTTAAAACTTCTGGTAGCACATCTTTGGTGTAAACTGGCCTAACGACTCATGAAGCCAAAATTGGCCATGCTGTACAGGAATAAAGCCTGCTGTCCGAAGAGTTGCTGAAGAGAGACTGTTCAAGCAACTATTCTCTCTAGAATCGATTATGGTGATGTGATTTATATGCACACTACACCCTCCTTGCTGTAGTCACTTGACGCAGTGTACCACGCTGCATTAAGGTTCATAACTGGAGATGGCTTACGAACACATCACTGTACACTTTATTTTAACGCTGGTTGGTCTTCGCTGGCCACGAGAAGGGAGCAACATTGATGCCTTTTTATATACAAGGCATTGTTGGGTAAACTGCCTGGATATCTGACCAGTTTGCCTAACGTGAGTAAGGGGGAATACGGCCTGCGCACTCTTGACTTTTTGGTTTTAGATGTCCCAAGGGTGCGTACTGATCTGGGTAAAACTTCTTTTATGTATTATGCTCCACAGAAGTGAAATAGGTTTCAGCAGTTTTTAAAGTTGGAAAGTCTTATTTCAATTTAGTTGTTTTAAATGTCTTTTATTGGATGCCTCAAAGCAGGAATGTACATGTGTAATGTAGTCATTGTTTTTATTTATTGTACTTGGCGTTTTCTGTTTTTTGCTCCTGGGCTCCTTTGCAAAAGAGAGCTTGCTCTCAATCGGACTCCCAGTATAAATAAATAAATATATGCTTTCATGGGCTCAAGGATTTTTGCCAAGCAGATACCCAGAAACAAAAACCATGACCATAGTCTGAGGTTGCGAGTTGCTGAGATTTGTTTGTCAACTCTTGGTTTATTTGAGAATAAGAACTTCCCATAAGTTCTGCTGCCTTGTTCTTAACACTTTGTTTGCACTTAATGGCAAGTTAATGACATTAGAAGTGACTGTATTAATGCAGAGTCAGATAAGAACAAAACATAAGAGGAAATGGTTTCCTCATTTGCCTGTTCCAAGGGCTTCTGTAAAGATTACCACAATCATCTCTGAATGGAAGGTATTAATTTTCTGATTTTTGTCCCTCCCCAATGCCAGGTGGGAGACATCACCAACCAGGATGGGACAGGAGGAAAGTCCATCTACGGGGAGAAATTCGAAGACGAAAACTTCGACGTGAGGCACACGGGCCCTGGCTTGCTGTCCATGGCGAACCGCGGCCGCGACACCAACAACTCCCAGTTCTTCATTACACTGAAGAAAGCAGAGCACCTTGATTTCAAGCATGTCGCCTTCGGCTTTGTTAAAGACGGCATGGACGTTGTTAAACGGATGGGAGAGCTTGGCACGAAAAGCGGAAAACCGAGCAAGAAGATTGTCATTACAGATTGTGGACAGCTGCAGTAGCCTCTTGAATTAAATGTTGCACTTGCTACTTGTAAATCTTTGTGTATTTCTGAAGATGTATTTGTGTGTAATATGTACATTGTTTCCTTTGTTGTTGTTACATACTCTCTAGAATGTAGGAGGATGCTGTTTGTTCAAGGGTTGAATTTTGCGTAAGGATGGAGCTTTTTAGTGGTCTGCATATGCCGTTGATAGGAAAGCACTCTACAATTAATGCATCAACTTTGGTAAAGATCAACTGGACAATTCCTGTTAGGTTTGTAAGTTTTAGAATGTCTGAGGCTTTTTCACTATGTTTCTGATTAATGGGAATAATTAAACTTTGTTTCAGCGTACTTAATTTTCATTACCATAATGGTATGCATGGGGAAATAAATTATAATTGTACAAATCTGTGATGGATGCTGCCGATATGGGCATGGCTTTGTAGTGTAACTCTAGGTAGCATTTAAAATTTTGTAAAACATAAGCACTGATTGTATTTAACCCCCCCAGAAGAGTCCTTTAATGACCTTCAGAAATCCTTGAAGTACACAGGGTGAATTCTAGTCGAGGGGGGAAAATGGTCATCCATTCCTCCACTGCCCCAGGCTTGCATTCCCAATACGGAAATCATGCATTTTTTTGTGCTGTGGGATTAGGGACGCACCATACTATCCAACGACGGCCACATATCAAACTCAGACTGGATTTCTAACAACAAGAGCGAGGGTTTCAACACCTAAGGAGATACGATGGATAACATGTCCCTTCTTTTCAAATTGTGACAGTAGTGCACATATATTCCTATGGGCTTCTACTCAAAGGCTGCATCTGAATAGTCTTTTAAAATTTTTTTTTTTTTTTAAAGAACAACATACAATCAGTATACAACAAACAATATACAAATAAAAAAGCAAATAGATGCCAGGGGTAACATTACATTATACATAAAGGTTGTAAAGTGCACAGATATTTAATGTTTTAACAGCCTTTTGATTCATCAAATTAGTGAGAAACTTAATGTTCTATTTCTTTATGGAAAACAACAAAACAAGGTTTTTTCTTTATAAATTTATTTTTGTGGATAAAGAATTTTGCCAAAAATGAAATCAAATTTTTTTTAAAGTAACATTTTTCTTCCTTCTAAGAATAAATATGGAAGCCAAACACAACATTTTCCCATAGTAGATCGAAATCTTTGATGAGATGATTAATGTTAAATCTGCTGAGGTCTGCGAAAAACTATGTAAGGACAGTGTCAGAATAGAATAGAGCTGTTTCCGGATGTTTATCACAAAAAGAACAATTGGTGTAGATGCCGTTTTAAAATTTGCATATAATGGTTGGCAGGATAATATTTATGATAATTTTGAAGGACACCTCCGTAACCTTGTTTACCGAGCAAAAAATCACGGGGGAGCATCCAACCTCTCTTCCAATCAATGTTATTAACAAAACGGCTCCAATATGGGTGGTGAAAATATCTCTTTGGAATAAAGCACATATTTTTCTATTTCTTTTTTTTTGGGGGGGGGATATGATAAGAAACAAATTTTTTCTTCTGGAGAGTCAGTCGAGTTGGGGAGAGACATATGTCTAGCTGAAGAGATACGTCTGTCCCTAAAAAGCATTAAGGTACCTGTTGGAATGGCATTAATGACGGTAGAGGATTCCTTGGGAGACAATTGAAAGGTTGTATGTGGATAAAAATTCTCTGTAAGAAAGCAAAAATCCCATGTCATAAACAATTGGCTCACCAGCCAAATCTTACCCTGAAACCAAGTTCAAAAAAATTAAAAGAAAATGGGACTCTCTAGACCAGGGCGACCTTTTTCAACTGCTCCGAGGTCCAGTTCTGAAGCTCGGGTGCCCATTGGGGGCACCTTCAGACATGGACAGGAGTTAGAATGGGTATTTTGACTGGTCAGTGAGCTACAAAGTGCAATACACAGCAGGATATGGTGAAACTCCCTGTGACTTGTGCCAATATAGCCCTTCTGTCAGTTCAGACCAGATGGGATAGTCTTTGTTGCCCCATTCATTCACACCGAACACCCTGTTGCTGGTTTATGGTTTTTCCCTCGTTTGACCACTGTCCACTGGTACTCACTACTGTTGACTGGAAGCGATCCAATGTCTCGCCGCTTTGGAAATGCGCTAACCTGTCATGAACCAGACACAGGGAACCAACTGCAGAGCCAAGACGAGCTGCTGACACTGTATTTAGTATGAGCTAAATACTATGAAACACAAAGGGATTGGCAAACTCAGAGAAATGGGACAGTCTGGTTCAGACGATTGGCAAACAGCAGCAGTTTGGCGAATCTGAGCCGTGGGTTCGACCGTCCAAGGGTCAGAGGCCAGGTGGTCAATCCAGAGCTGCAGTGGCTGAACTCCCCGGCGGGAGATTTATGAGGCAGAAAGTTCCTGATCTGGAGACAACTGAGAGCAGGGAGCTGTAGCCAATGATTAACTCACGAGAGAGATAACGTCTTTCTTTTCAATCTATGCAAACACTCAAGTGCTTTAGCTCACTAGGAATAACAAGGGAAGTTAATTAGAATGTTTGGGCAAGACAATTCAGCAAAGACTGAGACGACCAACAAATCATATACGCGAGACAATCAACCAAAGGGCATGTCTGCAGATGATCACAGAGGAGAATAGGGGAGTTGATAAAACAATAAGTCAATTAATGGGGACAAACCGGGAAACAGGCAGACTGCTGGAACGGGAAAACTGGTCACAAAGATGAGGGTTCTGTCACTGACACACTTGTCTGGCCTCAATTATTTGGTCCCTGTCAAAATCACACAAGTTCGATTTCTCCCACATCCAACACGTCAACTACAAAAACTGTCTGTTCACTTACCATCTGAGGTCTGTCTGCAGACCTTGATATGCGCCATTCATCATTATTTTCTTCATCTGCGAGTAGTTTTAATGTTTTTGCTCATTGGTGTACATGCGCCACCTAATTATTTATCCATCCATCCATTATATAGACGGCTTCTTCCACACTAGGGCCGTAGAGAAGCTGGAGCCAGTCCCATCCTACACTGGGCAGAAGGCAGGAACACACCATGGAAAGCAAGAAAGGAAAATTTATATTACACCTTTTAAAACAACTTTATGAAGTGCTGCAGAAGTAACAAGTACAGAACAATAGCAATTTAAGTATACCACAAAATACTGAGAAAAAAAAATCAAATTAAAACTGAGATAAATTTTTAAAAACTAAAAAATGGAAATAGAATAGAAAACCTTATTGAAGCAAAGATGATATAAATGTATTATGAGATGTTTTTACATCAATTGCCAGACTCATCTAACAGAACGAGGATGACTGCCTAAAAGGGACGGGGCATTAACTGCAAATACAGTCACCCTTGGACGTGTGAAGGCTGCGAGGGACAGAGTGCTGAACTTCAGCATTTTCTCTAACCGAATACTCGTCCCATTGCTTGAAAGAGTGCTCTGCCGTTTTTTTTTTTTTTACATGTAATCCAGTCTACAGTAATTCTGCATTGGAATCAATGTGAGCAGCTTTCGGCTGTTGTTTACTGTGTTATTAACCCCTTTGCACAGAATACGAATAGTGCCATTTTTTCCTGTTATGCATGAGCCTTTTTTGGCTTTGTAACTCAGTATTTGCATCAAAGAGAGTGGAAAAGTATTTCAGCGAAGCAAGACGTGGAAATTCAATTACAGAATTATTTAGGAATTAAATTTCAGAATTTACAGATGCTGGCGTCTATATTTGCACAAAGGGGTTAGTAAGTTTTGTCTGCATTTAGGGCCGAGTCGACTGGTTTAAAGCTTCAATCATAATGCAGACAATCAAAAATTCCAAATCAACATTGGAATGCGGTTGCTTTTTTGCTTGTATTCATTCTATGTAAGCCTGATATTTTGGTTAAGATATGTATTTTTTAAATTTATTTCTGCACAGTTGTAGACAAAAATCAGGCTATTCAAAAGATATTAATATATCATGCTTTTTGTAAAATTAGATTACTGTGGTGGCCGTTTGGGATTATTTCTGGCTCTCATGAATCAGAAATTTCCAATAACATCAGAGCATTGCAGACTGAAGGCCAGTTTTCAGTAGTTAACATTTATTGACACAAGAGGTAATCATTTACACAGTTCACAGCTTTAAGGAAGTATTGTGCTTCAATCATTATTTCATGACATTTTGTGGCTAATAAAATGGCACATAATGGCAAGCCGTATAAGTGACATCATTCTGCGCCAACACTTCCCAGGGTTCGACACGAAAATGTTTCCAATTCAAATGTAAAAAATACTAAAACGGAGATGGAATTCAGGTAAAGTTTTGGATTAATTAATTACACACATAATAGTCATCTTAACCGTACCACATGAATTATATTTTCAATGTCGCCTCTCGGTTGTCTCTTGGTCATGTCCTAATTAATAGTTTCTTAATCAATTGATTCTTGTGCATTAGTTTTGGTAATTCAGTAAAGCAGGATTGCACAAGTTTGTTCATGTGAAGGTCAAAATTCTATCCACTGCTGGGCTCAAACACCATTCACTTATACACTCATACCTATGGGCAATTTATCATCTCCAGTAAACTCAATTTGCATGTTTTTGGACTGTGGAAAGACTGGATTACCCGGAGGAAATCTACACAAACGTGAGGAGAAGATCCTTTATCATTTTTTGAAAATGTGAAAATTTGAGTGTATTGTTTTTGGCTGGAACTATTTCCTATTACACAAAAAAAACTGAGACAACAGTGCTATGTGAATTTCCAAAAAAAATAAAAAATCACACTTCTTGTTTTATGCAATTTATGGAGAATAAATTCCTGCATACATAAATTGTATGCATTATATTATAGGTGCATTTCTGAAAAGGGAGCTCAGCTCAGACAATAATAATTAACCCCACAGACGTGTACAGATATTTACTGCTCACAGCATGCACACACACACAAACACACACGCACGCACACACACACACACACACACACACACCGTCTCTACTCGGCCTGTGCTCAGTCCAAAACCACACCTCCTGCAGCAGAGGGCAGAACCAGGAAGTTGTTCTCTCTCTCTGCCAAAGTTTCAAGAAAACGAAACTAAACTCCGTCTCTGTGAGAGTGAGCTGTGAAATGGCTGAAGGTGGAGGTTTGCTGAATAAGGAGCAGTTCAGCTGTTCAATCTGTCTGGATCTACTGAAGGATCCAGTGACCGTTCCCTGTGGACACAGTTTCTGTATGGGCTGTATTAAGGGCTGCTGGGATCAGGATGATCATACTGGTGTCTACAGCTGTCCCCAGTGCAGACAGACCTTCAGCCCAAGGCCTGTTCTGGGTAAAGCTGCCATCCTGGCAGAAGTGGTGGAGAAACTGAAGAAGACAGGACTCCAAGCTGCTCCTCCTGCTCACTGTTATGCTGGACCTGGAGATGTGGGGTGTGATTCCTGTACTGGGAGAAAGTACAAAGCTGTCAAGTCCTGTCTGGTGTGTCTGGCCTCTTACTGTGAAACTCACCTCCAGACTCACTATGAATCACCTGCCTTCAAGAAGCACAAACTGGTCAAAGCCACTGGAAACCTGCAGGAGAAGATCTGCTCTCTTCATGACAAACTGCTGGAGGTTTACTGTCGTGCAGATCAGCAGTGTATCTGTCTGCTGTGTGTGATGGATGAACACAGAGGCCACGATACCGTCTCAGCTGCAGCAGAAAGGATTGATAAACAGGTAAGCGCAGAGCCTCCTACACATACAGTAACTCCATTCTTATTATTTTCTTTTTTCACAACTATCACAGGTATCATTTTGGTTTTTATGTAGAGGTTCTCAAAAACTGTTTGTGATTACACGTTTTTACTTAAAAAAAAGAAAAAAAACAATAACAACAACAACAACAACACTGTGTTGTGTTCAGAGGTGGACAATCCAGCCCCAGAAAGTAAAAGTCTGTCCCAGTATTTTGCTGCAGCTGCCTGGATCTAAGAATTGCAGCAATTCTTCAGCCCAGAGGTTGACCTAATTAAGAAAATCAGCTGCTTAAGCTCATGGCTGGAGGTAAAACATGGCCGGACTTTTACTTTCTGACCCTTGGATTGTCCACCTCTGGTTGTGTTTCCAGTGTCCTGTGCCGTCTGACAGGACACTGTTGGGGGTTTTAACAGTTTTTTGTGCCAGGATTCATTTTTCATGTCCATTGTTCATGTTTTTATTTTGGCCATGTTTTGTATCTCGCCAGGTCTCGCTTCCCGGTCTGCCAGCCAATTTGCCTTTCCAGTGTCTGCGTGGTCGTTTCCATGTTTTACTTCTCGCGTACATTCGGGAGCGGCTTACGGTTTCAAACTTCTTTCTTAAGTTTCTCCCTTCAGGGCTTCCTCGTCTTCATGCTTGTTAATTATTTTACTTTATATCTAACAACTTACTAATCAATCACGGGGGTGTTTCCATTTGATAGGCACGTACTAACCATTAATAATTTAGATTGGGATTTAACTCGCATGCTTCCTGCTTTCGCTATATTCTTACCTGTGCTTTACTATTAACTAGTTTAACGCTTTTACTGTTCTTAGTATCTCATTGGGTTCTTTTGTTGCGGCAACACGCGCATTTTCTTAATGAGCAAATACCTGCTTTTGTTGTCTCGTCTTGACTGCGCTGGTTTTCCTCTCTTGTCATTCGTGCCTCGTAATTAAGCAATTTAGTTTCTCCCTGTCGCTCTACAGGTGATCCTCGTTTGTCTCGTGATTCCTGCTGCTATATCTGGGAAAAGGCTGGAGTTGGCAGGCAGACAGAGTCGCGGTCATAGTGGTTTCCAGTGTGCGCCTTGCTTGGAGTCATTGCCACAGTTTTCGTTTCGTTTCGTTTCGTTTCGTTTCGTTTTGTTTATCGCATGTGTCTTGTGCCATCGCAGTCATCGTTTATTTTTTGGTATGCCTCCCTAGAGTTTCTAATGGCTTTTGTTTTCTCATTTTGTATTTTGGTTTGTTGCCCTGTGACGCATTCTTTAGTTTATTTATTGCAATCCTTTGGGCTAAGGGTGTGTGGGGTTGTGTGGTGTGTGTGTGTTTGTTTTGGGAGTGTTTGACCATCCTGCCTGTTAGTTTCTGTTTTTAGTAAACTGCTCTAAGCGTATTCCTGCGTCTTGTGCCTGGGAGGTATACTGCGAAGCTGGCTTTGTGATTAAGCGTGACTTCTGCACTTAGTAAAACCAGGAACCTCTTCAGATCTGGAACATGGACTGAAGTAAAAGGAGGTGCTGTGGATTTTACTTAAGCTTAAAATCAGGCTTAGTCACAAAGCCAGCTTTGTAGTACCCCCCCCCCCCCTCGTGTCCACTCGTCCCTTGCAACACAACTAACAAATGCACAAACTGAGATGGACAAGGCGACATACAAATATACAGCAAGAATAAACAATATGGGGGGGGGGGAGAAAGGAAAATCATCGGAAATGATTGAAACATGATAGGTGATATGGTGGGAAAGATGTCAATATAACTAAAACAACAAAAATAACTAGAGGGTGTGGCTGGAGGCCACAAACCCTGCCTGCGCCCACAACCTTCGAATATGGCTGATATTTTAGAGGTTTTTTTTTTTTTTTTTTTTTTTTTTTTTAAATCCGGATCAAACCATTCATGGTTGTTGCTCTCCCTGGAGGGCTATAGTGTGTTGATGTTCAAGTGACTCATTATGTTTTTGATGGAGTTATTAAAGAAAATTTCTAAATTTGCCCTATTTTCCAATGTGAACCAAATTTTCAGAGTGATCCAGACCTGGAACAAAAAGTAATCACTTCCTATTTAGACCATTACCAACCTCTCTGCAAAATATGAAGACCATCGGACCAAAACTGCGGCCTGTAGGCTGTCCACAGACAAACACACACCCAGATGAACGGAGAAACACGTAACCCTTCCGCACTTCGTTTGCGGGTGGGGGTAATAATCATAAGACACAGTACCACACAGAAAATTCAAAGGAAATTACAGGTAGCAATAATGAAAAATACTGGTGTTTATAGAGGATAGAACTGAGTTAGCGTGCTTATGGGGTTGGTGTATAAGAACATTATTTTGAGGTACTGGGATTAGTTAACAGGCAGAATGAAAGATTTTATGAAAGGTGTCCACATTTCTTCACCCTGAAGATTGTTGTTTGTAATTTCCATGGATGTGTTCCGTGAGAAGATTTACCATTGTGTGTTTATCTTGTTTTCCAGTTCAGATGAAGAGTCTTCCTGGCGTTAGCTAGAGCACTGAGTATGGGTTTGGTCTTTAGGATTAGTGGGTTGATTTCAGGGAGGGGTCTGAGCAGGCAAACTGATGGGGAGAATGGGACACTATAGCCCATAATGTGATATTTTTTCTGTTACTTTCTTCCAAAAATGATGGGTTGGTTCATAGAGCCGAGTGGAAGTAATTATCTGCGGTGTCATTTGTGCAATGTGAGCATGTGTCACAATCTACAAATCCCATTGTATACATCCTGCGCTGTGTGATGTCTGTTCTGTGAATTTCTTTATACTGTCAGGATTTGCCAAGTCTTAATTTAATTGCTTTGGTCAAAAACAGACTGTATGATCGCATTACTCAGTATTCGATTGAAATGACAACCCAGTTACTCCAACTGGAGGTCTCTGTTGTGGTGTTGAACAAGAAAATGCTTGCTGCAAACTCTGATATTTGTTTCCTTGTTGGCAAGCATGTCTACTTTGTATCTCATGTTTGAGATAGCCATTTCTGATTCGATTGCCCGTACTGTATCGTCAGGGAAAGAGTGAAATATCACACTTACCTGCGGCCTTTATGTAGCCTGTGCATGCACAGAATAAACGATTATCATTGAGACCTTCTTTGCCATAAAATGAGTGGTGTTCCAATGCAACGCTATCACAGATCTGCACAGGATTGAGGACGTGTCTGGAATACTGAGCGAGCACAATGCATTGTGGCAGTTGTTGTTTTTACAGCAAACGAAAGGGAAGCTGGAGGGATGATGAATACATGAAAATGTGTATGATTTGTGCATGAATTACACAGTCAAGTCGCATTATTATGACCACCAGCTAATATCCAGAGTAACTGTGGTGTGCGGCATGGACAGTGGCTAGACAGGCTGGAAGTGTCTCAGTAAGGAGCTGGAAGGTTGTCAGGTATCTGGAGCCATGCTGACTGCAGTGCATTCTGCTGCTGGAGGGTGCGTGATAGAGGGTCTACAGAGCGAAAATGACGATCGAGGTGGTCGCACAGATACTCGATTAGGTTTAAGTCTGGGAAATTAGGGGGCGGTGGAAGTACTTGGAAATCTTAGTCATGCTCTTCCACTCACAGTCGGACATTTCTAGCCATGTGACACATTGCAATGAATTGCTGGAAGAGCCCATCCGCCCCAGGAAAGACAATCATAATGTATGGGTGTACGTGATACATGACAGCAGCGAGTGATGTGTGTGCAGAATACCTACAGCGCACCTTATATACCCACCAAGCCAGCCTACAATGCAGGCCTTATTTTCATTGGCTACGCTCTGCTGGCATCGAAAGAAGGAGATCGTCATAATAATGTGACCCCCCCCCCCCGTGTATTTATACGTAGCCTACAAACTATAAATGTTTTCATAATCAACAAATTGGCCCTTTAACCCTGTACACTTCATTTGTGGCATTCAAATTATATTAAAAAAATTTCATTATGAATATTAAAACCTTGTTAAACAAAGCTGCATTAAATCATAATTACAGAATAACAGTAATTAAGGAAAATGTTTTATCGACAGAAGCGGCTGGGGGCGACACAGAGCAAATTCCAGCAGAGAATCCAGGAGAGAGAGAAGGACCTGCAGGATCTGAGACAGGCTGTGCAGTCACTCAAGGTGGGTACTGACCAGAGGAGAAGAGAACAGCTGCTGCTGGAGGAGCCATTTCAGGGCTCAGTCAGGGCTCTCCTCCAGTCAGCCAGTGAGGAGCCCAGTGTTGGGCCACTTTCCAGCTCTGTGGGGTCAATCCCACTGAGCCACGCTGTGGGGAACAGGCTGTGTGGGGTCCCAGTAAGAGCTGAGTGAAAGGCCTAGTTAAAATGTACAGCCTCCTCTCTCTGTGTGTCCTAACAGCTCTCTGCACAGGCAGCAGTGGAGGACAGTGAGAGGATCTTTACTGAGCTGATCCGCTCCATTGAGAGAAGGTGCTCTGAGGTGAAAGAGCTGATCAGAGATCAGGAGAAGGCTGAAGTGAGTCACGCTGAAGGACTGCTGGAGCGACTGGAGCAGGAGATTGCTGAGCTGAGGAGGAGAGACGCTGAGCTGGAGCAGCTTTCACACTCAGAGGATCACATCCATTTCCTCCAGGTAACATCACTGGCTTTCTTATCCCCCTCTCACACTGGAGCAACAACTGTGGAAAGTTCTGTGTTCATCACTAGTGTTAAATGGTCAGCTCTCATTAACTAACCTGAGCCCACAGCCCTGCTCATGACCTGGGAGCTTCAGTGTGAAAGGAGGAACAGGGGTTCAGTCATGGATCTTCACTGGTAATGATCAGAGACACTCGCTTTAAAGAACTGCGTTTGCACTCAGATATTTGCAGCATCTTACAGTGCCTGTTTTTTGGGGTAGTTTCAAACTGTTTTAAAATAGCTGACCAAAACTTGATGGCATATTCGTTTCGTTTCTTTACGGGAGGATAGGATTTTGTTGGGAACAAAACTGTTCATCCCCTGAAAATATGCTTGTGGCAGTTTAGTATACTGTAGTTATACACCTGCTCTGTGTACTTCAATATGATTCATCCCAATGTCAGAATCATCATGTTTTGTGATCTCTTTACTATAATTAATTTTCACAAAAAAAATGCAAGACCTTTCAATTGTTATTGTTTTTGTTTATAACTCTTCCTTGCCTCAAATACTTGTAGGAATGATAATAATTAATAATAATAAAATTAATAATAAGAATAATAATAATATTTTTTTTCTCATTGACCACAACAGTATTTTCAAATACATTTTCACAGAAAAAAATAGAGAAATAATATATTAGGACCCCTTTTAGATGAAAGTGGTAATGTACGTACAATCATCACTGCACAAGACTGTACATGGTGAGACGTGCTGCTCATTCAAGAAGATCTCCTGGTATCTGCACCAGAAATGATCTGAATCTGTTCTGTTTATATAAGCTTCTGTCCATCTGTCTGTCTGTCTATAGAGCTTCGAGTCTCTCTGCGCGCCTTCTGAACCTGGAGATTTACCCAGCATCACTGTCAGTCCACACGACTCTTTTGAGGCCGTGAGGAAATCTGTCTCTGAACTGCAAGAGCGACTGGAGGATGTTTTTAAATCAGAGTTGATCAAAGTTTCTGGAAAAGGTTGGTGAAAAAATCGTGCTGTTGAAGGAGTGTTTAGCTAATGCATACGACACCCTGGTGAGGTGCTCTGCTGTATGCTGGGAGCACAGAGAATTTTTATATTTTTTATTTCTCTGTGGCTGGGAGTACATGAAACAACTTTTCAAGCAATATCGATGTTCACTGTTTACAAACAATGGCGTCAAAGTCGTACATGCGCAGTTTGGCGGTTGGCAGAAAGTGTGATCAGGACATATAACATATGGTTCTTCGCTTAAAATCCTCAGAAATGTGATTCCTGAACCCTTACCTACCCTGTTGGTGCAACCTATAACACAACAACTGACTGGCATCGCTATTTTAGATGTTTTATTGAGTATATATAGAGATGGAGATCTACTAGTGTAAGATGAGCCTTTTTGCCAATCACCAATCAAAACATTGACGTCATCGAGAACATTGCTATATCACTATCGTAGACAAATTTTCAATATTATAATTAAAAAATTATGAGGGTATGGCTCAAGCTGTGGCACACTCCCATCATCTTGATTGTTTGGTGTAAGTTGGTCATAAAACTTGGTCGGACTTAGACTTTTTCTTGTCTTGATGCTCTGGTAAAATCAAACATTTAATACTATCGACAGTTTTCAGCCTTGGCTCATGTAAATAGCGAAATTTAATGACACGAACATTTTCCACAGCCAATGGGTCCATCACAAACTCTAATAAGCTCAAAATAACCCAAAAAGTGATGCTTTCTGTGTGAATAGAGATGAGACCGACAGAGCATCCAGTATGTTAGAGGGGTCCAGCCATTGATCCCCGTCCTCACCCCCATCGTTAGTCTCCTGTAATTAATTATAGCCAGAGAGGGATATCTGTTGAGGAGTACAAACATTGAGGATGACATCCAGTCAGAAATGCCAGTGTCAGCATTTTAGACAGGATAAACGTTTGAAGATAAAATTTTATGGTAACATTTTAAGATAAATTGTTATGATCTTCTGTAGGGCTGCTCAATTAATCGCAAAAAATCCAAAAATGACTATTAGTGCCATATTCAAATTGAAAGAACTGAAATTACTTTATAAAGGTAAAATGTGTCACAAAACAATGTTTTAAAGAGATTTTCTTGCGCTACAGCGATGCTTTGGCTTGCAAAGCTTGTTCTCCAGATGTAATAAAACATGTTTGTTTGGCAGAGACTGGGATAAATGCCACATTAACATGATTTTACTTGTTGTTCAACGACAATGAAAATTGTGATGTAAAATGTAATCATCCATGATACTAGTGAGTTATCCCGCAATTGCACGTATCTGTCAAAATAATCGTAATATTGCTTTTTGACCATATTGTTTAGCCCAAATCTTGCCTCATCTAATTGTAAATTTGCTTGTATATCGGAGAGCTGTTGAGACTGACATACTGTATCAGTTTTGATTACACCAGAGTATGTTTTTGTGAAATGTATACTTGCATTTAGATTCATGTACCCAGATTTTTGTAGAAAATAAGATCATTTTCACCCAACTTTGCTGTGATTTATTTCTCTACAGTGGGTGAAGTCGGTGTTCTCGTCCAAGAGCTTAAGACAAGAAAGGACTTCATACATTGTGAGTCTGAAATTAAATCTAAATGAAATTAATAATATGGGGTAATTTGGGGAACAAATTCAGCTGAACTACGTCCTTGGGACGATGGCCTATTAATGAGTGCATGTGCAGGGTGGACAAGCCTGTTTCCTTCATCCTTTTTGCAAAATTGAGCTGAGTACATCTACGCACTGACAAGTAAAATACGCATCACGTTTCATGACGATATGTTAAGTGACAACGGAGGAGTCGCACCTCAAAGCTTGTATCCACATCGACAAGAAGGGGAAGCCGAATGAACTTTTTGTCCCGTGTTTTGAGGACAAAAATCAATATGATTTTTTTTTTTTTGGAGACAAACTGTCGCGCAGTACATAATTGCTTCATGTCAGAAGAGAACACACCATAAGTTTTCTGAAAACCTCAGGACTGGTGCCTTTCTTACCGAGGGTGCGAGGACCCTATAGGAACTGAAGTGTTTTTTCTTTCTTTTATTATTATTATTATTTTTCACAAGTGAACATCACATTTTTCAGGCCTTTCCCATGGACAGAAAGTCATCAAAATTGGCACATTTCATAGTTGAACTTGGGTGTGCCCTGGTGGATCTATAGCGCCACCAAACACGTGGCTATTTTGGTATCAAGATACTCGGATTTTCATGAAATATGGTGGGGTGATAGTGCTTCGCTTTGCTTTGTACACAGAGTCTAGCAGTCATGATTGACAAGTGCTTACTTCCTGGTGAGTAGGCGCTTGTCTCAAGTTTAAAATCATTGGTGTACCCGTACACTAATCACTAACGTTTGGCGATGACGTATGTTATGCGATGGCTCAGCCGCCTAGTACGTCCGCTGTAAACACAGTCCTTCATACCAGGAATGCAGTGAAAACAAACTGATCAGTACATTAAAGTTAATACTGTACTCATACATATGCCTGTCGACCTCATTTTAGCCTTCACTCATTTACTTAAAAGAACCAAAGGTGCTCTTTCTTTTTTTTTTCTTTTTTTTTCTTTTTTTTTTTTAATTTGCAAACATTTAACAAGACATATCAAGGAGTAAAGTGCAATATGAACCATACAAACAGGAAATAACAAAAGAAAACAATGGAAGACAACAACAGACAAGAACAAAACAAATACAATAACAATAGTAAAAAGTAAAAAAGGTAAGCAGAAAAAACAATAAAACGCAAATGAGACAGGAGTGGGCAGTATCAGTCACAAGTGTTTGGAGTATATAGTAAAGAATATTGTTGCTTGAATGTGTGGATGAGTAAAACGTGTGACATTTAGAGGCAAAACCTTATGTAGAAAAAAAAATAAAAAATCCTAACAACAACAACAACAGCAATAATAATAATAATAAGCAGTAGAGAAAAGAAAGAATAATAAAATAATAATGATCATAATAATAATAATGATTGTAACGATAATGTCAATGCTTTTAAGACATCAGTAGTCAGGTTGGGGGCATGGGCTCACAGGCAGCAAGTGTCGGGCTCTGAGAAGAAGAGGGGTCCAGGTTGCATCAATATAATGAGTTTGGTCTTGGAGAGCGGCTGAGAGTTTTTCCATAGAAATGTATTCTGAAAGAATGTTTAACCAATGTGATATGCTGAGTTTATGTCTCGTTTTCCAGTTCCTGAGTATGGTCTTTTTGGCAGTGGTTATGGCTATAAGTATCGGTCTGGTATTATTGCGTGCAGGGTTAATTACTGTGAGGTCTCCAAGTAAGCAGAGTGAGGGGGATAATGGAAGGCCGCATCTCAAGAGATCTGACATTTTTTCAATGACCCCCTCCCAGAAAGTTTGTACTGGGGGACAGAGCCACATGGCATGATAGTAATTGTCTGCAGCGTTTAGTGTGCATGATGAGCAAATGTGCAGAGTCTATGAGTCCCATTTTATGTATTTTATATGTGGTGAGGTGAGTTCTGTGGATGACTTTATACTGTATTAGTTGTATATTTGTGTTTTTTGACATTGTGAAGGTGTTCTGGCAGATTTGTGACCAGAATTTGGCATTGGGACTGACCAGTAGATCAGCTTCCCATTTTTGTGTGGGGAGTGATATGGATGTGTCTTGGTTTAGTAGTAGTCTGTATAATCTGGATAGTAATTTCTTTGTGTTTTTAATCTCTAATAATTGTTCTGTCAGTGCTGGAGGTTGCAAGTTATCATTAGTTATATTGATTTTGGCTTTGAGAACTGATTTTAATTGTGAATACTGAAGATACTGGCCAGTCCCAATGCCATAGGAATGAATAAGATTTTCAAAAGAGATAAGTGTATCATTATGGAAAATGTGGTGTAGGTGAGTGATTCCTTTTTTTTTCCAGGTGACGAAATCTAGGGGTGAATTTTTCTGTGTGAAGTCCGGGTTGTTCCAAATAGGGGTGTATTTGCATGGTGCTAATGTGGATTTGAAGAGCTTATTGATTTTCCACCAAGCTGTCAGAGTCGTCGAGATTGTTATATGGCTGAACGCACTGTGATGTTTCAGAGTTGTGTTGAGAAATGGGAGGTCGGATATTGAGATGGGTCTCCATTGTTCTTGTTCTAGTTCTGTCCATGAGTGAGACTGTGTTGTGTGGTTAATCCATTCATAAATATACTGTAATTGGTTGGCGAGAAAATAAAAATGAAAATTGGGTGCCTCAAGACCGCCAGCTATTTTACTTTTTTGTAATGTAGCGAGTTTGATCCTAGGTTTTTTATTTTTCCAATAGAATTTGTGTGTTATAGAGTCCAGTGATTGAAACCAGTTGGTAGTAGGCCGAGTTGGGATCATTGTAAAAAGATAAATGATTTTGGGTAATATTGACATTTTGACTGCGGCTATTCTACCAGTGAGAGAGAGTGGCATGTTCATCCAACGGTTGAGATCGTCTTCTATAGTTTTAAGTAGTGGGATGAAATTTAATTTGAACAACTCTGACAGCTTGGGGGAAATGTTTATACCTAAATATTTGATATTACCAATAGGTAAGGGAGGGGGTGCATGTGGGGATGCAGCCATCCAGTCCCCCCCACTCAATGGCAGGATGATAGATTTGGTCCAATTTATTGAGTAATCTGATATTTTTGAGAACTGATTAATGAGCTTTATGACTTCTTGTAGTGAATTGGATGTGAACTGAAGGTACAATAAAATGTCATCTGCATATAAGCTAATCTTGTGATGGTAATTGGAAACACGGATGCCTTGGATATTGTGATTCTGACGTATTGCAACTGCTAAAGGTTCAATGAATATGGCAAATAGTGATGGGGAGAGAGGGCATCCCTGTCTTGTTCCTCTGTGTAGAGCGAATGGCTTTGATATTATGCCATTGGTGATGACAGTAGCCATGGGTGAGGAGTATAGTGTTTTAATCCAGTGTATAAACGATTCTCCAAAACCAAATTTTTGAAGTGTTGAAAAAAGAAATGTATGATTGACTCTATCGAAAGCTTTTTCAGCATCAAGGGAGGTGATAATGACTTTGAGATTTTTGGATCCAGAAATTGTTATCAGGTTGAAAAGTCTGCGCATGTTATCAGAGGAATATCGTCCTTTAATGAAACCGGTTTGATCAGGATGTATTATGTAAGGGATTACTTTTTCGATGCGGATCGTCAGGGCTTTGCTTATTATTTTAATGTCAGTGTTGATTAGTGATAGATGCCGATAATTGGAGCATTGGGTCGGATCTTTGCCTGGCTTTGGCAGCAATGAGAGGAGAGCGGTGTTCATGTGTTGTGGAATTTTGGTGGTATGTTTTATTTCTTGGCACATTTTCATGAATAGATGAGAAATGGTATTCCAAAAATGTTTGAAGAATTCAGGAGGGAAGCCGTCTGGACCAGGTGCTTTATTGTTTGGCATTTGGTTGAGTGCCTTAAAGTATTCATCTTGTGTGAATGGTTTGTCCAGGATATTAGCTTGATCTGTTGTTATTTTGGGAAGATTGAGAATGTCTAAAAATGAATCAATTTCTGATACATCTGGTTCATGATCACAGGTATATAGTTGACTGTAAAAAGATTGAAAGGTGTTGTTGATTTCTTGAGCTGAGAAAATTGGCCTCCCTGCTGAATCCCTCACTAGGGCTATTATGGATTTTTCTTTATTACGTTTTAGTTGATTTGCCAGGTATTTACCATTTTTATTGTTATATTCAAACTTATCATGTCTTAATCTTTCTATTAGAAATTGAGTTTTTTTATTAAGGATTTTGTCTAGTTGGAATTTAACTTGTCTTAATTCATTGTGAATAAGTTCTGATGGATTGTCTGCATAAGAGTCGTTCAGCTGTTTAATTTTTTTCTCTAGTTTTCAATCTCTATGTCTTTTTTCTTCTTGTATGATGAGTATGATATTATTTTTCCTCTCATTACTGCTTTTGCCGTTTCCCACAGAGTTGTTGGTGAGGTATCTGGAGAATCGTTCATATCAATCAGGGATGCCCACTCTCTTTTGAAGTAATTGTCGAATTCTGGGTCTTTAAGAAGAGAGGTATTGAAGCGCCATCTTGAGCAGAAAGGTTTAATAGGATGAATGGTGTTGAGGGAAAAAGATACAGGGGCATGGTCACTTATTACAATGGGATGGATGTTTGTATCAGAGACAGTAGATATGATGGAGTTGCTAACAAGAAAGAAATCTATGCGTGAAAAGGATTTATGAATGTGTGAGTAATAGGAATATTCCCTGGATGCTAGATTGTGTAGTCGCCAAATGTCTCCAAGACCAAACTCATTCATATGCTGTTTTATTATTTCAGATGAGGTCCATGGTTTGAAGGTGCTTGGGGTGTGTGATCTGTCGAGTGTGTGATCTATAACTGTGTTAAAATCTCCTCCGATAATTAAAGGTAAATCAGGCATGTTGTTGAATGAGGAGAAGAAAGTGTGAAAAAAAGGGGGATCATCATTGTTTGGGCCATAGACATTTGCAATTATGTAATTTTCACTAAAAAGAGAAGCATGGATAATAATGTAGCGTCCCTCTGGATCCATTATTGTAGAATTTATAATGAGTGGAATAGTTTTGCTAATTAGAATTGAGACCCCTCTTTTTCTAGAGTTGTATGTGGCTGAATAAACTTGGTTGTATTGCGAGGATTTTAGTTTGTGTTGTTCAGATGGGCAGAGGTGGGTCTCTTGTAATAGACAAATATCTGCTTGCAATTTGATTAAGTGGTTAAGGACCTTGGTCCTTTTTGCCTGTGAGCCCATGCCCCGAATATTCCAGCAGACAAACTTAATTTTACTCATTTCTTTTTCCTGATTAAATAACAAAGATGATCAACACTTAAGTGATACTGATACAGATCCTGATTTGAGTTGTATTTAATTATTGTTGTCCTAGGTAATACCACAATTGAGAAAAATATATTGGATGTACATACGCAGACAGACAGACAGGCATACCGACAGATAAACAGAAAGACAAACAACCGGTGGGACATGTAGACTGACAGACATGGGGACACACAAAATTGGAGACACACAGACTGACAAAGATGGGGGCACACAGAGCGACAAACTGAAGGACAGACACACAGACAGATTGACAGGCAAAGGGGGGAAAAAAAGGTGCGCGCGGGGGGGTGTAAGGCAGAAGAGAGCAGTTTTCTGTTCATGTCAGTATATATTCAGCGAGGGTGGACGTTGCTCAGCCAGGTGGTCATGTTTCGATCACGGTACAGCTTCCCATCTACGTACAGTTTATCCACGGCTAAGATAGCGCGTTTTCCTTCCTGAATGAGACGTTTTCGGATGGGGTACAGCAGTTTTCGTCTGTCCTGTATTTCCTTCGGGAATTGGTCGTTTAGACCAAAGCGGGTACCTTTCAGTTCTTTGCCCAGAGTTTTGACAAATTCTTTGTCCTTGAAATGTTCAAATTTAGCCACAATGGGTCTCGGTCTTATGCTGTCTGTTTTAAGATTACCAATCCGGTGAACGCGATGAAAAGTGATCTGTTTGATTTTTTCGGGCGAAAGTTTGAGGTGAGAAAGGTGCTCTTTCTGTTCTCCTTACTAGAAACAAACTATTCAACTACCGTTTTTCCTCCAGATACTGCTGCTATTAAAAAAGATTAAGAGACCCAAAACCAATGGCAGAATCGGCGAGAATAACGCATTATTTACATTAGGACGAAATCTGAGTTGACACGAAAACTGAACCGTTAACCATACTTGCGCTAACATCATACCGAGCTCGCTACCTAACTTTATAGTAACACAGTTTGGCTCTAAGCGTTTGGCTGTCTCAGACAGCCATTTCTTTCATGGATAATGAAAACATAACACTTAGACAGCCAATAGGTCTTGTGACATGAACAAAAACATGGCTTTTAAAAAGTTTGCTGCTAACTTAGTGTGAAAATTGAGGGCAATGTTACACTAGACGCTAGAAGCTAGCTGAGGTGCCTCGGCTGTCTCTCACAGAGATGAAAAGGGTGCCTATTTCATATGTTTTATGATGGATATTAAGTAGATAATGGCAACTTTTCCCGAAACCTGTAGGGAGTATCGCTACAACATAATTTCCATTCAAAACACTAAACAAACATTCATCTTGTTTTAGCTTTAAGTCGCTGATACAGGGGATAATCTCCACGACAGAGCGAATGGCCTCCTGTGTATCTATGTCCATGGCCATTGTTGATTTCGGAGACTACAATTTCAAACTTGGCGGAGCAGCTA
Organism: Gymnothorax reevesii; assembly: GCA_029721435.1. Taxonomy (NCBI): domain Eukaryota; kingdom Metazoa; phylum Chordata; class Actinopteri; order Anguilliformes; family Muraenidae; genus Gymnothorax; species Gymnothorax reevesii. The sequence continues at coordinate 61,567,292 of CM056587.1, read as the reverse complement.
CGTCATGGCTCTCGGCCACGCCTTCAGTTTGTTGGTTGATTCGGCGTCTTTTCTGCCCAGGTAAATGAAGCAGAGCTCTTTGTGATCAGACAGAGTGGTGAAGCGAAATGAAATTGAGCAGAAGTATGAAGGCTGGCGGAGTCAAGCTAGGGTGATAGGGTTCTTGATGAAATTAAAATAATTTTTTTTTTTAATTTTGCGAAACAGGAAGTGAGCAATGAGCCATTTCCTGCCTTTTTAAAATTTAACGAACAAATTTTTGAGGGCCTTAGCATGCTCGAAAACTTGCAAAACTTTTCACAAAAGCTGAAAGTGTGATGCTCTTTGATTTGATATCTAATTTGGCCCTGGGCATGACACACCAGCTCTATTGCGCCCCCTAATCAACAACTGCAGATTTTCAGATTTTGGGGGGCTAAGCATGCTTGCAAATAATGCTAATAATACTCCAAGCTAAATTTGTCTTTTACAATGGAGTCTGCGGTCTGAGAGGCATGCTGTGGGAGTTTAAGGTCATTTCGCTACTTTGGCTTTTCAAGACTGCACTTTCACTACTGCTAACTGCACTTTCCCTGCTATAAATAAATACAAGTTAAGAGCGTAAATTTTACTTTGGAATCAGAAGTCAAACTTTATTAAAAACCATTTGCATCACAGCTGAGAATATTTTTTTCAGGTTCTTACTCAATGCGGACAATCAATCAAAGACAAAACGACGATAATCACTTTGTTTATTGTAGAGAACTGACTTGGATGTGGTAGCTAAGGTATCGTGTGCAGTAGCAAAAGTGCAGCAGGGAAAAGCCGAAGTCGTCAAACAGCCGGTTACTGCTGTGGGTTGTTAGGTGAGGCATTTGACACTAAAATGACAGAGCGATGCATTACCTTCCAGCACCTGTGGATCCCCCAGCAGGAGAGAGGGATGCAGAGTGTGTGATCGTGTGGGAGAAAAAGCAGACGCCCGAGGAGCAGGAGAGGGCAGCTCGCCTTCAGTTACCCCCCACCTTCTTCTGCGGGGTAGGAAGTGACGAGGGCGAGAAGGACAAACCTGACGACTTTGAAACGGAGCTTAGAAAAGCACAGGAAGGCCTGGTGAGATCATCTCACCCTTAACATACCGCTAATCATCCTGTTTTAGTTCAGATAATCAGAATCACTTCCTATGCCTCATCAATGTCCATTTCTTTTATTACTATAATCTAAAACTTCCAGAAGTGAAATGTACTTTTATGTGCAGCATTTTCAGTGTTTTTTTGGGGGGGGGAGAGAAGTTTTGGGTTGGAGCCTGTCGTTTCTGAAGATTCACTTCTCAATTAAACCTGTTCAGCCATTTCTTTTGCTGTTTTTTTTTTAGAAAGTATACTGATGAAGGGGGACATATGCCTTGCTTATTCCTGTTTGTTGGTGATTACGACAGTTTGTTTGCAGTGTCAGGGGTTTATTGTGTAATGGGTATTATGTACACACAGTTGTCACGAGTCTCCCATACTGACCAGTCTTTGCAGTTGTTTTGTTCCCGAAACAATGTTTATCGTTCGCTTTGGTTTACGATGTTTCCCTACTTTGGCTATTTTATACTGTACTTTCGCTACTGCACACTGAACTTTCACTATTATGTCAAAGTCTGTTGGCTACTATTGATAAATGCAAGTTCATAATATAAATATTACTGAAGAATCAGCAGTAAAACTTCATTAAAACCATTCACATTACAGCTGAGAATTTTTTTGGGGTTCTGACTCCATAAATAAATAAATATTAAAAACCATAAAAAAGATTGAATCGGGAACAAACACTCGTGCACCCGAGTCTGTTCGCTTTTCCAACTTTTAGCTTCACTTGCGCTCATTAGGAATCCTGGTAATAGAGTTTACTTGGAAGCTCTCCCATTGCTTTATTACTTTATTACTTTTAAGTTTTCGAAGAAATCTGAATTAAAAAAATGGAGTGCAGGGAACAGTGGTTCGATCTTCGATCAGATCTTTGTTTCATTAGAGTCACAAATGGACTTGGACATTGTGGCGAAAGCACAGTTTGCAGTTGTGAAAGAAGAGAAACACAAAGCCAGAGTAGCGAATCAACAATCCTCTCTTTCTCTTGAGGCCCAGCAGAAGAGGACTGAAAGGAGCGAGGTCGCCGATCCTGTTGTCTCCAGCAGCAGCGACGCCACTGTGGCAGAGGAACAGGCCTCCCCCCAACCCGACTCCTCCAGCGAGGCCACCCCTGTCCCCTCCTGTCCCGCTCTGGACAGCGCCCCGGTCGATCCATCCACGAAAAAGGGGCCCAAAACTGAGCCGGACTCCACTAGCCTAGGCACGAAGCCCACTAGCCAAGGTACAAAGCCTCCTCCTCTGCAGAGCTAACGACTCTTCCACAATAGCACCTGATTGAGTCATCATCTCCAGTGGTTGTTGATCAAACTAAGTTATTATCCCCCGCCACGAACGGGTGAGGGGGATATAGGTTTGAGCTCTGTCCGTCAGTCCCTGCGTCCGTGCGTCCGTCCATCTGAGATAAAGGGGACAGCTTTTCTTGGAAACTATTAGAGATAGGAGAACCAAATTTGATGTGTAGCTTAAGACCAGACAGGCCTTGATGGAGTTCGAAAATGAGATGCGCGTCATTATTTTTCCCGCAGTTATTGCCCTGGTGGCATTTTTGGGAGCCTCTGTTCATAGTATCTTTAAAGAAGGCATTTTGGTGGGGGATGTTATTGACCATGTCTACTTGTTTATGCTGCTTGTGCTGTGTGTTTTTTCTCCCCCAGAGCCCACCACTGTATTTGCTGGATTTGCCGGTTTCGGGTGTCTCGGCACCCTGGGTGGATTTTCATTCGCAGACCTCGCCAAGAACACCAGCGACTTTGCTTTTGGGAATTGCTGTTGCATACAAATATTCAGATCTTTTCAGTTTTCGAAAGTTAGAGTATGTTTCTTGTAACTACAAAAAAGGCCTAATGAGGAGGCTTGCAGTGCGTTGTGGAATACTTACCTCACCTCTCTTGTTTTAAGATGGCATTGACTAAGTCACGGATTATGACGCTGATGATATGAACTGATGCTGGCGAATGAACTGTAGAGTCCCATTTCTCTCCTCAATTACACTTTCTGCTGTCTTGCCTGTCCCGACCCGCTTTAGATGCCAACTTCACCTGGGCGAACGCAGGGGCCACTGTGTTTGGTGCAGCTCCAGCGACCCAAACCAACGGCGACCAGCCGGGCAGCGATGAAGAAGAGGCCGCGAGCAGTGCGGACATTCACTTCGAGCCGATCGTCTCCCTGCAGGAGGTAGAGTATCGAGTTCTGGTGCCTAGTCATATTGCATGGAGAGCATATACTAACCATCTGCCACACCCGCTGATTTTACTGGCTGGCACACCTTAAAGCGAAGAGGAGGGAACTAACTGGCATGATCAGCAGGTGCCATGATTGGTCAGAATGAAAACCGCTGTACTTGCCACGCTACGTGGCACACGACTGTAATCTTAAGCATTCAGCAGTGCTTTTAAGTGCTACGTATTGTTTTTGTCTTAGTTGGGCAAGTTCTTCTGAGTAGCCATAAGTGATGAGGCGATAAACATTGAGAAAAATGCACGTTTGGGTACCTGAATAATGTTATAAATCCCAAAATGCGGTTTAAGTTGCAGATTTTCTGATTAATCACCTGTGCCCATCAGGTGGAGACCAAGTCTGGAGAAGAGGACGAGGAGATCCTGTTTAAAGAGCGGGCCAAGCTCTTCCGATGGGACCGCAACCTGAACCAATGGAAAGAGCGCGGTGTGGGGGACATCAAGATCCTCTATCACCCCCAAAAGAGGTGCTACCGCGTGCTCATGAGGCGAGACCAGGTGCTCAAGGTCTGCGCCAACCACACCATCACCCACGGCATGGAGCTGGTGCCCATGAACACCTCCAACAATGCTCTGGTCTGGAACGCCACAGACTATGCAGGTACACGGCTCTGCATCCATTATATTCACATGCTAGATCCACGAGGAAAATGCTTGTTGCAGATTGTTCCCTCTCAGTTTTCAGTTCCTTAACTGCTGAGGTCTGTGCAGTGTAATGGTGATACTGGGTCGTGGTAGATCAGATGGCTGAATGCAGTGTTCATTCAGGATTAACGGTGGACAGTTTTCTGATTATTTTACTGCAGCTGAACAGTTGTCCGCTTCCCTTTGCCCTCTGCTCACTGCTAGGTTTGTTTCTGCAGTTTCCTTTAAGCCAGTTACATAAATGAGCCTGAATTTCATAGCGAATGTAAGCTAGCTCTAGCTTGTGTTTGCATGCTTGTACTTCAAAAAAGAAAAAACAGGTGAATGCTGAAACATCATACTCCTGGTTAGTGTCAGTCTGTGATTTTTTCATATTGTGTGAAATAAGCTTGAATTTAATTGCAAATTTAAGCCAGCTCTAGCATTTTTTTTAAACCTTGTTGATTGCAAGTTTGTACTTTTTAAAAAGATGGAAGCTCAAATATCTTGTCCAATTTGGTGTCAATCTGCAATTTGTTTTTATGCCCCCGCCCTCGAAAGAGGAAGTGGGCATTATGTCGATACCATGTCCGTCCGTTGTCCGTCGTTCGTCCGTCCGTGGTCCGTAAACTTTTTGTTTCCGTGGGATTACTACAGAATCCCTCATTCGATTGATGCCATTTCTTGAGGGCGTAATGGGAGTGGCTAGAGGAAGGTTCCTTTCGAAAACCAGCGTCGTGCCATATTCAATATGGCCGCCACAGTAGCCATCTTGATTTTAGTTTCCGCCCGATAACTAAAGAACGCCTCGTCCGATTGATGCCATTTCATGGTGGCGTATTGGGGGTGGCTAGAGGAAGGTTCCTTTCGAAATCCAGCGTCGTGCGATATTCAATATGGCCGTCACAGCAGCCATTTTGATTTTCATTTCCCCGATAACTAAAGAAGGCCTCATCCGATTGATGCCATTTCCTGGTGGCGTATTGGGCATGGCTAGAGGAAGGTCCCTTTCAAAAACCAGCGTCGTGCGATATTCAATACGGCCACCACAACAACCATCTTGATTTTCGTTTCCGCCCAATAACTAAAGAATGCCTCGTCCGATTGATGCCATTTCATGGTGGCATATTGGGGGTCGCTAGAGGAAGGTTCCTTTCGAAAACCAGCATCGTGCGATATTCAATATGGCCGCCACTGCAGCCATCTTGATTTTTGTTTCCGCCCAACAACTAAAGAACACCTCGTCGGATTGATGCCGTTTCCTGGTAGTGTATTGGGGGTGGCTGGAGGAAGGTTCCTTTCGAAAACCAGCGTCGTGCGATATCTAATATGGCCTCCACAGCGGCGATCTCGATATGCCCTTGATTAACATACAGGCGGGGGCATATGCCATGCTCTGCGTTGTTCTTGTTTCGTATTGTAAACCGAATTCTAAACAATGATATGAGCCTAATGGGGTGAAATGAAAGGGGTTTAATTTTGAATCGACAAACATGGGTGGGCTCTTTTAAGTAACTCGCCCAAGGGTGCAGGGGTACGTTATTGGAATCTGCGACCAGTTGACAATGTTGCCATTTCCTTTTTCTGAGACTTCTCACATTTGTGGATCACATCCTTTGAAAATCAATGCGATCAAGCTACTCGGCCAAAAGAGCAGTTGGTAATTGTTTAATTCATTGCCCCTTGCAGAGGGAAGCGCCCAGATTGAGCAGCTGGCTGCAAAGTTCAAGACTGCAGAACTGGCAGACAGCTTTAGGAAGACGTTTGAGGAATGCCTGAGTCGCTTGTCCCAAGCCGACTCCGGCCAGATGTCCCGAGCCCTAGAACATTCGCGGGAGGGGAATCCTACGGTGTTCTTATGCGTTTCTGCTGATGGAGAACTGCTGGGAAAGATCACGATGGAGCTCTTCTCTCACATCGTGCCCAAGACCACTGAGAACTTCCGCGCCCTGTGTACCGGGGAGCGAGGATTCAGCTTCCGCAACTCTGTCTTCCATCGCATCATCCCAGACTTCATGTGTCAGGTGGGCCCAGCGCCGTGGGTGGGGTTACTCGTGTTGGGTGTGGTTCTCGATGTGCAGACAGGCTCCTCTATGCGCGAACACGTTCTATATATTAAATCGCTGTTTTCCCAAGCGTGGTTCATCCTCAACTCCTCATTCAGGTTGAATCGTTCATCTGTTTGCTGTGAACTGTCATCTCGCTGTTTTGGTTATCCCGCGACCTGGGCAGTTGTCATCGCATTGAACATCTTTGGGTAGTCATACTTGGCAGAAATTTACCCGCACAAATAATGATTGGCTCCTCTTGTCGTTGTGCTGGTAACCAGTGTTGTGTGACATCGCACTAGCCAGATGCTGGGTATAGGAAAGGGCAGTTAACACTGTGGCAACCCCTGGTCTCACGCCATAAGACAGGCTGCAGTGGGTGAGCAGACACGCCCCTTCCTTCTTGGTGAGGTAGTGAACCACTGTTACCTCCCGGTTCACTCTCTGCAACCAATTGGCACGTGGGAGTGGTCACACCTGAGGCGAGTTGACTAATTACTCTGGGAGCTGTATTTGAGTGCAGCTACCCAGAGAGGAGCAGAGTTCACCACGCTGGGGAAGCGAGAACACCGGGCCATCCAAACCCCAGGGGTGAGCGGCCAGTGGCCGAGTCCTTAACTGAAAGTAAAGAAGAGGAATTCCTTTCTTTGGTTGAAGAGATTGTTTTGTTGACGGCCTTTGGGAGAAGAGTGTTTTTTTTTGTCTGACTGTTATCGTTTGTTGGAAGGATTGAAAGCTTGTGCCTTGGAAACTGTGTCAAGGCTGAAGAGGAGGGTCAGAGTACTTAAAGGACCCTATTGATGTTGATGTTCGGTGTAAATGGAAGAAAGTCTGATTTGAAGCCCCGGTGAACCCTAACTTTTGGGGAGAGCTATAAGACTGGCCTGATTCCAGATGCTAACTGTTTGTTTGCCCCCTCTGCCCAAGGTGTGCTCATCCCTCAGGAGAGGGAGACAAAGACACCCTAGGAACCCCCTGGGTGGGAGCGCCACCTGTTGCGTGAAGCCTACCTCTGTTCGGAGAAGAACCTTTCTTTTTTGGTCCAATCCCCCCTCCCCTCACTACTTCCTGTATTAATTAAACAGTATTTTGTTTGAAGACGGAAAACCTGCCTCTTGGTCATGTATTCCCAAGTGTAAAACCTACCTCCGATTCCCCTGGGTTGCAACAACACAACAGATTCACAATGAGATTAAACTGTTTAAAAACATTGCATGACTAAGTTAAAGCAGCATAAATTGACTGTCTCTGCATGACTCTGCATGATAGCTGAACGAATTTGACAGAGGAAAGAGGATCAGCTCATCAATTTAAGAAACAGCAGTATCTGTACACAAGCGTAAAAACATACACAGCTTCTATTCCCATTAATGTTAGGGGGCTTCAAATTACCCATCTGCCAACAATCTGAATAGCCAGCAGTTTGAAACATAAAGCTGAGTGCAGACTTTGTTATGGAAGTGATTTTCTGTCTTGTCCAGCTGCTTTGGTGTGAACTTGCAGGTTGCAAGTTAAAACTTCTGGTAGCACATCTTTGGTGTAAACTGGCTCATGAAGCCAAAATTGGCTATGCTGTACAGGAATAAAGCCTGCTTTCCGAAGAGTTGCAGAAGAAAGATTGTTCAAGCAACTGTTCTCTCTAGAATCAATTATGGTATTGTGATTTATATGCACACTGCACCCTCCTTGCTGTAGTCACTTGACGCAGTGTACCACGCTGCATTAAGATTCATAACTGGAGATGGCTTACGAACACATCACTGTACACTTTATTTTAATGCTGGTTGGTCTTCGCTGGCCACGAGAAGGGAGCAACATTGTTGCCTTTTTATATACAAGGCATTGTTGAGTAAACTGCCTGGATATCTGACCAGTTTGCTTAACGTGAGTAAGGGGGAATACGGTCTGCGCACTCTTGACTTTTTGGTTTTAGATGTCCCAAGGGTGCGCACTGATCTGGGTAAAACTTCTTTTATGTATTATGCTCCACAGAAGTGAAATTGGATTCAGCAGTTTGTAAAGTTGGAAAGTCTTATTGCAATTGATTGTTTTAAATGTCTTTTATCGGCTGCCTCAAAGCAGGAATGTACATGTGCAATGTAGTCATTGTTTTTATTTATTGTGCTTGGTGTTTTCTGTTTTTTGCAACTGGGCTCCGTTGCAAAAGAGAGCTTGCTCTCAATCGGACTCCCAGTAGAAATAAATAAATAAATGCTTACATGGGCTCAGGGATCTTTGATTTTTGCCAAGCAGATACCCAGAAACAAAAACCATGACCATAGTCTGAGGTTGTGAGTTGCTGAGATTTGTTTGTCAACTCTTGGTTTATTTGAGAATAAGAACTTCCCATAAGTTCTGCTGCCTTGTTCTTAACACTTTGCACTTGATGGCAAGTTAACGACATTAGAAGTGACTGTATTAATGCAGAGTCAGATAAGAACAAAACATAAGAGGAAATGGTTTCCTCATTTGCCTGTTCCAAGGGCTTCTGTAAAGATTACCACAATCATCTCTGAATGGAAGGTATTAATTTTCAGATTTTTGTCCCTCCCCAATGCCAGGGTGGAGACATCACCAACCAGGACGGGACAGGAGGAAAGTCCATCTACGGGGAGAAATTTGAGGATGAGAACTTCGACGTGAGGCACACGGGCCCTGGCTTGCTGTCCATGGCGAACCGCGGCCGTGACACCAACAACTCCCAGTTCTTCATTACACTGAAGAAAGCAGAGCACCTTGATTTCAAGCATGTCGCCTTCGGCTTTGTTAAAGACGGCATGGACGTTGTTAAACGAATGGGAGAGCTTGGCTCGAAAAGCGGCAAACCGAGCAAGAAGATTGTCATTACAGATTGTGGACAGCTGCAGTAGCCTCTTGAATTAAATGTTTCACTTGCTACTTGTAAATCTGTGTATTTCTGAAGATGTATTCGTGTGTAATATGTACATTGTTTCCTTTTTTATGTTTTATATGTAGGTGACTTGCATGTGTTAAAATAAAGCTGACTCCAGATCCTTCACAAACTCGACTACCCTCTTGCATATGGAAAAAAGTAACAGAATTGAATTTGAAAGTCTAATATTTCAAGCATTTATGAGTACATATTCCAGCTTGGATTGTGGTATTGTACAATTGTTACATACTCTCTAGAATGTAGGAGGATGCTGTTTGTTCAAGGGTTGAATTTTGCGTAAGGATGGAGCTTTTTAGTGGGAAGCGTATGGGGTTGATAGGAAAGTACTCATCAATCAATGCATCAACTTTGGTTAAGATCAACAGGACAATTCCTGTCCTGTTTGTAAGTCTTAGTATGTCTGAGGCTTTTTCACTATGTTTCTGATTAATTGGAATAAATAAACTCAGTTTAAACTTGCTTAATTTTCATTACCGTAATGGTATTCCTGTGGAAGTAAATAATATTAGTTCAAATCTGTGGTGGATGCTGCTGATATAGGCATGGCTTTGTAGTGTTCTACTCAGTAGCGTTTAAAAATTTGGAAAACATAACCCAGATAGCAAGCACCCCCGCTCCGGATCTTCCCCGGCTCCAGCTGATCCGGCTCAGAGCCGGGGCAGATCCGGAGCGGAGGAGCTTGCTATCTGGGAAGCGTCGATTGTATTTCACCCCCCTGGAAGAGTCTTTTAATGACCTTGAGAAACACTTGAAATACGCAGGGTGCATTCCAGTCGAGGGGGAAAAATGGTCACCCATTCCTCCACTGCTCCAGGCTTGCATTCCCAAAACCGAAATCATGCATCTTTTTGTGCTGTGGGATGAGGGACGCACCATACTATCCAATCACGGCCACATATCAAAGTCAGACCGTATTTCTAAGAGCAAAAGCTAGGGTTTCAACACCGAAGGAAATACGATGGATAACATTTCCCTTATTTTCAAATAGTTACGGTAGTGCACATACTGTAATTTTAATCCTTTTAATTACTTTTAATCCTAAGTGCTTCTACCCAATGGCTGCGTCTGAATAGTCTTTTTTTGCCAAGGAAAGTTCCTAACTCCTAAAAAATTGTCTGGAAATAATTACGTGGCAGCCATGATAAGTGCATTTGAATTCTTTAAATATTCAGGAAAGGTGTCTCAGTGCTTCCTAATTTACTTCCTTTAGCATAGGGCACACAGAACCATCCTTTTCGGAAAGAAAGGAGGTAACGTTACCCCATGATTCTGAGAAGCATCAATATTTAAAGCCGTCACCAATCATCTGGTCAATTGTGTAATAAAACATAAATGATTGGCAGGGGTCTCGTGATCACATTGCCTAGTGTAAGTGCATTCTGTAATGTGGAAAAAATGCCACTAGATGACAGTATTGGCCTTTTTTTTTTTTCCAGTCTGGAGCTAGGTTTGGGCATGCCCTGGGCATGTCTGAGAGGGGAAGGTCCCAGAGAATTGAAAAAAGTCTGGACGGTGGGAGGGGGCTGCAAAAGAGTATATAAGGAGAGAAATTGAGAGAGTAAAGTAGTAGGAGAAATTGTGGAAGGATACATTTGACCAGACCTGTCACTCTTTTCAAGACCTGTGAAGCTTTTTGTGGATTTTTACCTGTGTTGCAGCATTTTTCTCACCCCGATCATCGCAAAGCAACCCCACCAAAGGGACTGAAAATATGTCATTTTTGTTTATATCAACCTTGGTCAGTTTTTCTTTGTTTAATTAAATCTGTTTAAGTTTTCAAATTGTGTCAGTCATCCCTTGCTGTCTTATATGTCATAACAAATTGGGGCCATAACAATTCGGATTGTCTTATTTGCGTGGTTGTCTTCCTAAGCCGTTAGGAATTACCTTACCTTATGACGTTTACCACAAAGGTAAAAGAAAAGTGCTCAGGAATTCGTGGACAGGACGTAATTCTTTCAAGAGCCAAAAAGTAGGGTAAACTTGATGACAGTCATGTACTTCGCGCGGCACTATTTCTTCCGGGTAATTTGGGCTGCATTTGAAATCTGAAATCATGACTATACTTTGCAGTTTGTTTAATTTTGTGCATTAGGTAGCCAAGTAATTCTTCAAGATGATCAGCGAATCGTCCAACACATGCATAGACCTAACTGTGAAGAAGCTAAAGTAGAATTACCTGAACAGGAGAAAACGGGTATTTAAACTGTTGTTCCGGAAGTAAACATTGAACGTTAGCTAGCCAACTTGGGCTATCTAGCTAGCCAGCTAATTTAATTAAAGTAACATTACACTTCATTACACTTAACTTTCAGCAGTGGCAGAGACACTTCGTGACCGCCAGTGTTATTTAAAGGTATAGTCTCGATCACGGGAAAGTTATCATTTTTGTCGTTTGTGATCCGCCGCTCCCGAAATTTTTTTCCGCAGGTCAGTTGGTACCATTACGTACAGCAGTCAATCACAGATTGGCTGTACTCACGCATTGACGAGAATGGCAACACATGAGAACCGCAGCTTTTCTCATCTTTATCGTACTCCAACTTGCACTTGGACCAGCCAGTCACTGATTTCATACATGCTGTGATCTGTGATCGGCTGATTGTGTAATGATACCAACCAACCTGCAAAAAAATAAAAAAATAAAAAAATTTGCAGCCGGGAAACATCCGACTACTAGTACTCTGCCATTGTCGATTCATGGAGCATCAAGCTAGCGAAAGTCCGTTTACCTGGGCTGCGTTCCAATCCGAAATAAGATACTCCCTTCACTTCATCCCTCCACTCGAGTGAGCCCTCCGAATGACGTAGCAGGCGAGTAAGCCCTTCCCGAGCGAGGGAGGGCAATAGAGGGGACTTCGGGGGAGGGTTGTGGGAAATCGGATTGGAACAACCCTCGCTGCTTTACTTCCGCACTTCGACTTTTGTCAATAAGCCAACGGGAAATTTGTGTTACCAGCATGTTTAGGGCAAGTAGAAGATGGCGTGCTCCTTTGATTGCTGCGGCACTTGTGACTGTTGTATGGGAAAATAAATCTGCTTTCACCCCAGATACGAAACAAATTTTTCGCATGACATATTGCATTCAAAGTCAATGCAAAGGCGCGAATACACGTGTTTTGCGTGCATTCGCATCTTTGCATTGACTTCGAATGTAATCTGTCATGAAAAATTCGTTTCGCATCAGGTGTGAAAGTGGCCTTTAGCTCCGCTCGCGGATGCTATAGGTTTGCTACAGCAAAAATGAACATAAAGTCAAAGTCTTGAAAATAATATGAAACCGATGCCCGACCCCCCAAACTTACCACAACAAACAAACGCTATTAGCATATAACTGTCATAAATTAAATACTACTCGTACACAATTCTTACATTTGTATGGTACTTTCCCTGCCATAATTCCCCCTTTTGCCAGCAGAAAAAAAATGGCAGATGTGAAATTTTTACTGAGGGAGAATGAGCAAAGCATTCTGGGCAATATCAAAGCTTGGAGGGATGTTCGTTGTTGCCTTCGTTTGAGGGAGGATAATCGAGGGCTTGAGCAAATGAAAATGGGCCCTTCCCTCCGCAAAACTGGATTGGAACGACCCTACAAGTGGCAGCCATCTTACATCCAGGATTTTTTGGGGATTCCCCCTTGATTAGAGGGCGAGTGAACACGACGAAGCAAGCATTTTTTTTTGGATTGGAATGCAGCCCTGCTTTCTGGTTTGCATACCCGGAAATGTGAAATAGGTCAATTCTGGTGCAGCCCGGTCATGAATCTGGTCTGTTCTGGCTCTGTCAAAATAATTTATGGGAGGAAATTTGTTGGGGGGAACAAATTTGTTGTGACAGCTCTTACGTGGTGGAATCCGCTTCCCACAGAAGTCAGAACAGCAGAGACACTGACCACCTTCAAACGTAGTCTGAGGACTCACCTGTTCAGACTTCACTTCTCCCCCCTCAACCGTATGCTGTTGGGCTTAGGTACTGGCAGAGGTGTATAATCAAGGGGTCAGAAAGTAAAAACCCTACCATGTTTTCATTCCACCTGTAAACTCCTGTCAGCAGATTACATTTCTTAGTTTTACCTCCCAGCTGAAGAATAGTGCCAACTGACAGGTCTTTTGTGGCTGGAACAATATCCTGGGATGGACTTTTACTTTCTGAACCTGGATAATACACCTCTGGGTACTGGTAGAATGATTTTGATGTTTTGGGTGATTGAATTGTCTCACTGATTGTATTTTCTTCTGAAGTTATTTCACTGAGTGAAGTCCTTTCTATGTATTATCACTCCTAGTATTTTAGATGTTCCTTCCCTATTGGGTTTTCCTCTCTTTCAATCTCAAGCATTTTTAATTTAAGTTCTATTTCTACATTTGGATTTTCCACTAGAAAATGTTCCGGATCTCCTGGTGCAAACACATTTTATACCGTGGTGAATGTGCAGGTCACAAGTTGTCCACGAGAGCGTTTTGGAGGTGCTGGATTGCGTATTTGAAGAGTGCTGAAGAGGTGAGGGACCTGTACCGTTCACTTTCATTATATTCGCTGAGCAGCGCGTGTCTTTCCTCCCTCGAATCTCAAAAGAACGGGCACGGAGAACTAAAGGTAATGGCCCTCATTTATCAAACTTGCGTACACCAAAAAAATGGGTGTATGCCAAATCTCCCGCAAACATCGGCATTTATCAATCTGAACGTGAGCGAACGGTCCGCAAAAATCTCACGCCAGGTGTACGCAAATCTGAAGACAGCGAATAACCTGCAGGAACGAGTGCAGCTGTCAAAATGAGAAATAAACCACATGCAGCGATGCGGACGTCATGCTGTTGTTGCTCTTATTAGTAAAATACATTATAAACAGACTAAATTAATGAATGTATAAATAAATGAATAAAAGCAGGTTGTTTCCAAATATAAGTGTAATTAATTTCTCTACGCAGATGTCTTTATTTATTTATAAAAATTTTTTCATAAATAAATTACACCTGTGTTGAGAAATTAATTACTCTTATTTGGAAATAACCTGCTTGCCAGGCCAGAAGGCTGGCGATTACAATCAATTTGATTAAGCAAAATCCGTGGTTTCACAGATATGCAGTGTGATGGGTCAGATGCTCATCCAATCAGATACATACACACACGCACACACATATACATATCGATCGGCTAACAAACACTTTGACCGTGATCACATTTTGACAATGGCAGATCTTCTATTGCTAGAGGAATACGCTTCAGTCCGTCGTGAGAGAAACTTTCGGCAGAGAGAGGATTGTATTGAAACCATCCGACTGTCGGACACATTAAAACCCTGTCCGACTTTCGGACACGTAGACTCTGTGTTAAAACTTCTTTCATTAACCATTCTATAGCGGTTTGTGTTTTCGTTCACGGGCTTGCACTGCATTCCGGCATTTTAGTTCTCATTTCATTCATATCCAGTCTACATGTGATGTCATATGATATCACTGTGAGGTCACAAATATATCACAACTGTGATATTAGCCTGTGAGCTCAATGTGATATCACTCTGATGTCACAATTATCTCACAAGTGTGTCATCACACTTTTGATATTAATGTGATGTCACTCTGTTGTCACAATTATGTCATACATGTGACATCACACTGTTGTCAAACTTTGATATCACTGTGAGAACTTTGTGAGGCTTCAAATTGAGGTCACTGTGATATCAAGCAGTTGTCTAATTTTGATATCACATTGTGATATCACTGTGATAACTTTGTGAGGCTTCAAATTGAGTTCACTGTGAAATCACACTGTTGTCTAACGTTGATATCACATTGTGATATCACTGTGAGAACTTTGTGAGGCTTCTAATTGAGGTCACTGTGGAATCACACTGTTGTCTAACTTTGATATAACATTTTGACATCACTATGAGAACTTTGTGAGGCTTCAAATTGAGGTCACAGTGGAATCACAAAAAAAACTCACGCTTTGGTATCACCCGAGACATCACTGTGACATCATTGAGACATCAAATTGTTGACTGGGATCATACTTGAATTCACCAAACTCGTTACTTATTTGGGCTCTCATCGTCATCAGAATTCACAACACTTGAAGGCGCAGATGGTGAGATTAAATCTCGGCCGTTTTTGCCGAAAACAAATAGAATGAAAAAATTATTGTGTTACGAACAGTTACATTATCGTGAGTAAATGATCCACTGATTCCAAGTTATTAATTTTACGCAGGCCTGTTCAGCCTCCTTAAACACTGCCCAGTATATAAAAGCAAGGCTATAAGCACTCTCCGTGCAGCGAACTGGAAGGGGGGTATTTCCCTGCTCGCGACCGAAATCGAGGCAGGCGTGGCTCAGAAACCACGACAGAGTTAGATGAAATCTCCGCTAGATCTAACGGATTAAACTGCTAACCGGCGCAAAAAAACCGGCCTCGGCCACGTTTTGCTGGTGGCGGTCCGCCCGACGTCACTACGGCAGTACAAGCCATAGATATATATAGAACACTAGATTGCTATAGGGTGCACTCAAGTGAAGCATCTGTTCTCCGAGCCTATACACCCTGAAGTAAAATTTGCCCATAGACTCCCATTCATTTTCGCCTACTTTAAAATTACATTTTCGAAAACACTTGCGTGCGAGTCGGTGTCATTTTGGTATCGCTGTGCAGAGCAACATTTTGTCTCCCTAAATATGTGCTTTTTGGAGGATGGAAAGAGGCACACTTACGAAAGGGAAGATCGAAATGTGACTCGATGTCAACGTTAAAGTGCTGCAGAGAAGTGACTTTAACGCGACCCAGGCTTTTACCTCTGATAAGATAATTGCTTGGTAGTTATCGCCGCTATAAGAAACGTCGATGAATGTCCGTATACGTTATCAAATTACACTCTGGTTTCCTCACTTCATTTTACCCTGGTTGACTATTTGACATCAAACGAATTGTTTATATTGAATCATATGGCTAACGTTGATAAAAGGAAGCGCTAGTGAAGCTTTCCTCCCCTCCTTGTCTTTTGGAGCTCTGTATAAAACAGACAAAGCGACATGTCCACTGTTTTAAATATCATGCTGGTAAGCAGTATTGTCGTTGAATGTTTAGTACAAGTAGCTAGCTAGCTTGCTAGCCACCTTTTAAATTTTATTTACCACTAAGTCAATGCAGTCCCCGCGATGCCAAAGTAGCTCGCTGGTGACCGTTATCAATCGCTAGTGTTCGCTTTCAGTCAGCGGGCTGTTCAAGTCAATGGGACGGTTAATTAGCTAGCTAGCACGAAACGCGATTTTTTTCTATTAAAGTGACAACTTTATTTATAAAGTTTTATACTATAAATTTATACTTTAACTTTCGCATGAAACGTTTTATTACAGCTCTTCAAATAAATATTGCTGCAAAAGGCAGCCGCACATCTCAGCATTTTCTCGCTTGTGTCGACTTATTTGAAATTGGCCTCATAGGAAACCATTCATTTTTATGAAGAAGTTGGGTGTATCAATATGGCGGCCGGGTGCTTCACTTTGGATAATGTAAATATGACGACATCAGCATTCTAGTGTTCTAAATGTATATGTCTATGGTACATGCAGAACGAGCGAGAATCGGCAAATCGAGAGCACGTGGCTCGATCGCTTAGGTGGGAGCGGCTGCGGCGGGAAGCGAATAGCCGGTATGTACTTCGTGTCATGACTTTATTTCACGTAATAGGCACGATCAAACATGGCAATACATATGATATCGAGAAGGAAAAGAGAAATTAGGGCTTTCTGAAAATTGGGAAATTGTTGTTAAAAATTTCCTGTTTTTCCTAGCCGGGCAGGCAGGTAATTACAGCCGGGCTTTTCGCCGGGTTCCTGGCTGTTAGCGACAACACTGATCAATTACTCACCATTAGGTCTTAAATTCAAGAAATGTTTTTGCCCTGGCACAACTGGATGGAAACTAGACCTTTACATACCTCAACTCTCAAACACATCATCCAGAATAATGCAGTATAATCCAAGTTTTCTTCATCCATTCGTATGCTCAATACTCTAGAAACGTGCTTATTTTGTGCATTTTTCTGTGGCTAATTGTGAGTCCCTAAGATTCCAGCAAAATGGGAATTTGGGTAATTATTAAAAGTCTTTGGTTTCCATACAGTTGTGCTGGGGAGGAAAACTACTTGGTGAATTCAAGACCTCTAATCGTGAGTAACTGATATTCAAATGAGTTTTTGGGTGGACTATCCCTTTAAAATTTGAGGGTTCTTTTGCAAAAACAGATAAAAGCCATTCTTAAAATGAATAAAACTTGACTAGTTTATGAATATTTCATTGACTGCACAAAAACACGATGTAGGACATGTAAAAAAAAAATTTTTAAATTCAGATATTGTTTGAAAATGACCCAACACAAGTTTGATTGATATTCACTGGCGTGTACTTAAAGAAAAAAGATTTAGGAAAATAAATCAAAATGGAGACCGTTTTTGCAAAAGAACCCTTCTTTTGTCTTTACCAAACACCTACGGCAGGGATGTGTGAGTGTGTGTGTGTGTGTCTCAGTGTGTGTATCCTTTATTTAACCAGGTTAAGTCTCATTCAGATTAAAATCTCTTTCAAGAGAGACACAAGATTGATCACACACTCTGCATAAAATAAAATGGAGACACCGCTCTCAAAAAAATAACTTAGGTGCAAACATATTTACCTAGAGTTCTGTTTTCTCTGTCCTTTAAAACGAACTTGAACTCCCCCAAAGAAATCAGTCCCTGACAGTTTCAGCTCTGTTTGCAACTTATTCCAGGAAGAAGGGGCGGCGCATTTGAAGGCTTTTTTGCCCAGTTCAGTTCTCACCTTGGGTCACTAACCCTGTTCCTGGAGAGCTACCATCCTGTTAGCAGCTAATTTGTTGAATCAGGTGTGCTGAGATCGAGCAGAAACCTACAGGATGGTAGCCCTCCAGGAAAAAGTTTGGTGACCCTTGACCTACGGCCACCAATTACTTGTTTCTGTTACTTATTTACGTTATGTTAGTTGAAAAGGAGCAAATGGCTTTTCATCCATTGCGTTGTTATACAGTGCCCTCCATAATTATTGGCACCCCTTGTAAATATGTGTTGAAAGCCTTAAAATAAATTAAATATTTATTGCAGAAGCATACTCTCACACTGAAAATTGTACAAAAATGTAACCTTCAACTCAAGTGAATTTTAAGGGGAAAAAAATCCCTGACTAAGAAATAATTATTTTTCATAAAATCTCTTGTTACACAATTATTGGCACCCCTGACAATTCCGAGGAAATATATGTAATTGAAGTATTTCTGTCATTTCTACAGTAGTTTATAAAGTTGATCAGAGTATCTAGGAACATTTAATTAGAAATTCATCACTTCCTGTTTCCCTGGGGTATAAATATGACGTGACACAGAGACCATTTCTCTTATCCACTCTTCAAAGACAAAGGAACACACCATTCAAGTAAGGCAGATGTCTGTCGACCTTCACAAGTCAGGCAATGGCTACAAGAAAATAGCCACTCACCTGCACCTGCCCATATCTACTGTCAGAGGAATCATTAAGAAGTTTAAAACAACTGGAACAGTGGTAAACAAGCCTGGACGAGGACGCAAGGTTCCTTTGCCACCACGCACAGTGAGGAGGATGGTAAGAGAAATAAAAAGGTCTCCAAAGCTCACTGTCAAAGAATTGCATCTTGGGGTCACAAAGCCTCCAAAACAACCATCAGGCGCCATCTACATGCCAACAAGCTGTTTGGGAGGCATGCATGGAAAAATCCTTCTCTCACTCACAATCACAAACGCAAACGTCTGGGGTTCGCTAAGCGATACTGGAACTTCAACTAGGACCGTGTGCTTTGGTCAGATGAGACCAAAATTGAGCTTTTTGGCAACAAACACTCTTAGTGGATCTGGCGGAACACAAAAGATGAGTATGCAGAAAAGCACCTCATGGCCACTGTGAAGTATGGGGGAGGATCGGTGATGCTGTGGGCCTGTTTCTCTTCCAGAGGCCCTGGGAACCTTGTTAGGGTGCATGGCATCATGACCGCTTTGAAATACCAGGACATTTTAAATCAAAATCTGGTGGCCTCTGCCCGAAAGCTGAAGATGGGTCATCACTGGGTCTTTCAGCAAGATAATGACACTTAACATGTGGGCAAATCTACACAGAAATGGTTTACCAGACACAGAATCAAGCTCCTCCCATGGCCATCTCAGTCCCCAGACCTCAACCCCATTGAAAACCTGTGGAGTGAGCTGAAGAGGAGAGTGCAGAGGAGAGGACCCAGGTCGCTGGATGATTTAGAGAGATTGTGCAAAGAGGAATGGTCGAAGATCCCCCTTTCTGTATTCTCCCATCTTGTGAAACATTATAGGAGAAGATTAGGTGCTGCTTTGTTGGTAAAAGGGGTTGTACAAAGTATTAACATCAGGGGTGCTAATAATTGTGGCACACATGATTTGATGTAAAAGAATTATTTCTTAATGTGGGATTTTTTTTTCCCACTGAATAAATGCACTTGAATTAAAGGTTGGATTTTCCTCTTTTTTTCATTGTGGTCCTATATTATTTAGAAAAAAACTGAATTAATTTGAAGCTAAAGAACACATCACATCAACAATAAGAAAGGGGACCGTACCGAGCCAGGAAACTACAGGCCAGTGAGTTTAACTTGCATTTCGTGCAAAATTTTGGAATCTATCATAAAAGATGAGCTGGAGTTATTTCTTGAACGTAACAGTATCTTGAGGGATAGCCAACATGGTTTTCGAAAGGGAAGGTCATGCCTAACAAACCTTCTGGAATTTTTTGAAGAGGCCACCAGGACTTACGACCAGAGCATGGCTTATGACATCATATACTTGGATTTTCAGAAAGCATTCGATACAGTACCGCATAAGAGACACATTTTTAAATTGAGCTCCATTGGAGTTACAGGAGGTATGCTGGAGTGGATTCAAAACTGGTTACAGGACAGAACACAAAGAGTAATGGTCAGTGGTATCTCATCTGGGCTGGGTATGGTGGGAAGTGGCATCTCCCAGGGATCAGTGTTGGGACCCCTGCTGTTCCTTATCTACATTAATGACCTTGATTGGAAAATTGAGAGCAGATTGGTTAAATTTGCAGATGATACTAAATTAGGGGGTTTGGCAAATAGTCTAGGGTCCACTAAAGTGATTCAGGACAATTTGGATAGAATCCAGAATTGGGCAGAAATGTGGCAAATGAAATTCAATCCAGCAAAAGTTGTACATGTAGGTAATAAAAACATTAGACGGGATTACTTCATGGGAGGTTTAAAACTGGAATGTGCTGCAAAAGAGAAAGAAATGGGAGTGATTGTTCACCAAACCCTCACAGGATCTAACCAATGTGCTGTAGCAGTTAAAAAAGCTAATCGGATGCTAGGATACATTGCCAAAAGTATTGAGTACAAATCTAATGAGGTGATGCTTCTTTTGTACAACATGTTCGTTAGACCACACCTGGAGTATTGTGTACAGTTCTGGGGACCATACTTTAAGAGAGATATAGAGGCTCTAGAGAAAGTTCAGAGAAGAGCCACCAAGCTTATTCCAGGTATAAAAGATGAAAGCTATGAGAAGAGGCTGAAGATCCTTAATCTCTTTGGTCTTAGGAAAAGGAGACTTGGGAGTGATTTGATCGAGGTCTTAAAAGGGATTAACGTTAAAGGGATTAACAAAGTGAATCATGTAGGATTCCTTCGACCAAGTGTTGTGAGTAGAATTCGGGGTCAAAAATGGAAGTTGACCAAAGGTATATTTAGCACTGATATTTGGAAATATTTCTTCACCCAAAGAGTAATTTCAATGTGGAATAGCTTACCTGACCATATGAACCCACAACCTTCTTGCTGGGAGGCCGACCACCGTGCCCTCCTGCTGACTAAGATGAATAAGGGAAACCCAAATCTCACTGCTTCGAACGGCATGTGGATCTGATGAATCACAAAACTTGAACAATTTGATTATGTATGTATTACAGATTTATGATTTTTGTGTTTATTATTGGTGTCATTTTTATGATTATCACCATTTTTGATTATGATAATAATACTATAATATTAATTATTTATGATATCAATATCATACTGAACCCTCCCCAGGAATACAAAGTGTCTTTTATTAGTTTCTATGATAATCATATGATGAATATTACTGAAATCGTCATCACCAAATAAAAATAATCAGCCGATTCTGGTGTTGGTTTCGGGTCTCGCATTGTTTTCATTACAGAGCTGGAAGTTGGAGATTTGGAGCAGCTCTTAGAAACACGTGTTATTTTCAAAAAAAATACAGATGATTACTTTTCCAATTTAGAGTTCTTTCCAGATCGTTGCATTTTTGAAAGGGCTATAACAGATTATCAGTCAACATTTCTATTAGATATGCAGTGGTGGGCGGTGGACAGAGAACAAGGAGGGCGATAAACATGTCTTTAAACTGCTTATTAGTCTTGATCTGTTTTCAGTTAATTCCCCTGGTAAAAGACACTTTAACCCTCCCCTCTCATATAGCTAATTGTCTTCGTTAAGACAAGAAATCAAACGCATCAGTTGAACGCAAAAAAAGAGAGCGCATTTCAATCTTTTTCAATTAAACAATCATTACGCACAGGTTTGACAACTTGCTTAGATTGTGACAAAATTAAACGCAGAAAATCCAGTCAGTGGTTTTTTTGAGAAGAGTTATCTTTTAAGGCATGTGAATTAAACGTTTTATAGAATGTGTTATTCACTCGCCCAAACATTTCATTATAAAGGTGTAATGTGACCTTCTTATTGTTAAGCCCAGTCTGGAGCTAGGTTTGGGCATGTCCTGGGCATGTCTGAGACAAAGTCCCAGAGAATTAAAAAAAGTCTAAAAGGTGGGAGGGGTCTGCAAAAGAGTATATAAGGAGGAAAATTGAGACAGTAAAGTAGTAGCAGAAATTGCAAGGAGAAGGATAACATTTGACCAGACCTGTCACTTCTTTTCATGACCTGTGAAGCTTTTTGTGGATTTTTGCCTGTGTTGGGAGTATTTTCCTCACCCAGGACATCACCAAGCAACCCCACC
Source organism: Gymnothorax reevesii (assembly GCA_029721435.1). Taxonomy (NCBI): domain Eukaryota; kingdom Metazoa; phylum Chordata; class Actinopteri; order Anguilliformes; family Muraenidae; genus Gymnothorax; species Gymnothorax reevesii. The sequence goes on along the minus strand of CM056587.1, from coordinate 61,545,291 downwards.
AAAGGGACTGTAAATATTTTTTAGGGGGCCAAGCCCAAGGGGCTTGGGAAACGTGTATGCACGCATACGCGTTTCTCAGGACCAGCGGTGCTGGAAACCCAATTGTTTTTGTTCGGATTTTTATTATTATTATTATAGTTATTTTTATTTTTCTGTTGGTAAAAGTGGTGCTGCAGGCTAAACCGAGCAAGGGAGGGTGGTGCAATTTGAAGGGTTGGTCCAGAACCCTGCAGTCACCTCAGACGCCAAAATTCACATATGTCCGACAATAGGGAGCGCTATAGCTGAGGGCAACGCGTTTTGGGCTATAACTCCCACACCGTATGTCTCACATTCAAAAACTTTATATCCACAGATTTCCTGAATAGCTTTGAATCACATGGGCTAGGCCCCCCCCATTTCTGCCGATAAGTTTTTTTTTGGCAAAATCGCAAAAAGTGGAAAACCTTCATTTGTTTGAACTCCTCCTTGGGATTTTGTCCAATCAGTCTGTAATTTGGCATGTACACTCTGGAGCCTCATTTGATCAAAAGTTATCAAAAGAATTTTGTTCGGTCAAAAAAAACGCAAATTATTAGCGAATAAAAATTTTCTAGCTAGCTATGCAAATGTTTGCATTGCTATATCTTGGTGAAAATAAATGCTAACACCACCAAATCTGAGATCTTTGGTTGGCATGGGACTGTGAGGGAATAAGCCAAATTTGGCTGATGTTGGCCACTCGGGAGCACTGTAAAGGTGGGAAATTTATATCTCTTAAATGCCATGACCGATTTTCAGCAAATTTGGTGGGTAGGATGCTGGGTCACTCCTGAGGCCATGTTTTGAAGTTCATTATGACTGGTCAAACTGGGCGTGGCTTATTACAAGATAAACAACAAACTTTTATTTTAGCTCAAGTATTTAGCTGAGGGCTCCCAAAGTTACAGGGTATATCTAGAATAGCAGACAGACCACCCATACCAAAAATTGTGTGTCACGTCCACTAGGTGGCGCTGTAACAGATGCAAATGCATTTTGGCTTGTATCTTCCACATTTTAAATCAAATCTTCATAAAATTTATATACACATATTCCCCATATAGAGTCACATCATGTGACATAGGCCCCGCCCCTTTCCACCTCATATTTTTCTTTTTAAGTTACTAGACATCAAAAACATACAAACATCCTCCTAGTGTTTAAACTATATCTGCACAAAACTTTGCTGTTACAATCTTCAGACGTGCCTCATCAAAAGTTATCCAAAGAAATTTGCTACTCCAAAAAATATGGCTCTTATAAATAAACCATTTTTTTCTGCTAGCTAAAAAACACATTGTCACATATTTGTGTCAAAGTCAAAGCTGTCAACATCAAACTTTTCACTCGCTGCAGAGGTCAAACAGAGGCTCTGTGCCAAATTAGGCCCAAATTGGACGATAGGGGGCGCTATAAAGAGAAACATCGAGTGACATGAAAGTTGATCGGATTTGCACGAAATTTGGGGAGTATGATATTGAGTCAATCCACCGCCTGGTGACGAAATACAGCTATTTGCATTCCGTGGGCTCGGCGAGACCTGGGGGCCGAGTCGCGTGGGTAGGCTTGGCCCCCTTTCATAACTGCTTGCAGTTCTAGTTTTTCTTGTATTTATCAATCTTGGTCAGTAGAGTAGATTAGTTAAAAGTGTTTCCAAATTTTGTCTGTCATCCCTTGCTGTCATATATGTTATAACAAATTGGGGCCAAAACAAGGGAAACTAACATGTTGACCAAGAACAATGATTGAAATCGGGTCACTAATCTCATCCGTTTCAAGGGTTGTTTTTCGCCCCCTCGGTATTCCGTCCACCACCCGCCACTGTAGATATGGCCTCCATTGTGTTCGAAATGACTTGGATTCTCGCTGTTCAACAAGGACCACTGACTTCTCGACAATTTCGGAAGGTGCAAATATCATTTCATTAACATGTTCTATAATAATATGCTGTCAGTTTACACAGACCTTTGATAGGACAGTTAAATTCACAGAACATCTCCTAAGTGCGCTCATTCTTTAATTTCGATTGAGTTGTGACATCCGAGTTTCGTTTGCTACCGCAATTTTACGTATATACGCGCACATAAATATTTTGCCGCTGATGGCTTGACCGAGAATTGCCAAACTGCGGATAGCTTGACTGCAGTTTTTTGCGTAGAAGCAAATTGTTCCGTGTTGAAATTTTGATCTTAGAAATACAGTATGACTTTGATATGTGCCTGTCATTGGATAGTATGGTGCGTCCCTAATCCCAGAGCACAAAAAAAGCATGATTTTCATATTCGGAATGAAGTCTGGGGCAGTGGAGGAATGGGTGACGATTTCCCCCTTGACTGAAATTCACCCTGTGTACTTCAAGGATTTCTCGAGGTCATTAAAGACTCTCCCGCTGGGGTGAAATACAAAACCCAAAACCAGTGAAGTTGGCACGTTGTGTAAATCGTAAATAAAAACAGAATACAATTATTTGCAAATCCTTTTCAACCTATATTCAATTGAATACGCTGCAAAGACAAGTTACTGAATGTTCGAACAGGTAAACTTTGTAATTTTTTGCAAATATTAGCTCATTTGGAATTTGATGCTGGCAACATGTTTCAAAAAAGCTGGCACAAGTGGCAAAAAAGACAGAGAGTTGAGGAATGCTCATCAAACACTTATTTGGAACATCCCACAGGTGAACGGGCTAATTGGGAACAGGTGGGTGCCATGATTGGGTATAAAAGCAGCTTCCCTGAAATGCTCAGTCATTCACAAACAAGGATGGGGCGAGGGTCACCACTTAGTGAACAAATGCGTGAGCTGATTGTCGAACAGTTTAAAAACAACATTCCTCAACGAGCTATTGCAAGAAATTTAGGGATTTCATCATCTACGGTCCGTAATATCATCAAAAGTTTCAGAGAATCTGGAGAAATCACTGCACGTAAGCGACAAGGCCGAAAACCAACATTGAATGCCCGTGACCTTCGATCCCTCAGGCGGTACTGCATCAAAAACCGACATCAGTGTGAAAAGGACATCACCCACATGGGCTCAGGAACACTTCAGAAAACCAATGTCAGTAACTACAGTTCATCGCTACATCTGCAAGTGCAAGTTAAAGCTCTACAATGCAAAGCGAAAGCCATTTATCAACAGCACCCAGAAACGCCGCCGGCTTCGCTGGGCCCAAGCTCATCGAAGATGGACTGATGCAAAGTGGAAAAGTGTTCTGTGGTCTGACGAGTCCACATTTCAAATTGTTTTTGGAAACTGTGGACGTTGTGTCCTCCGGACCAAAGAGGAAAAGAACCATCCGGACCGTTATAGGCGCAAAATTCAAAAGCCAGCATCTGTGATGGTATGGGGCTGTATTAGTGCCCAAGGCATGGGCAACTTACACATATGTGAAGGCACCATTAATGCTGAAAGGTACATACAGGTTTTGGAGCAACATATGTTGCCATCCAAGCAACGTCTTTTTCATGGACGCCCCTGCTTATTTCAGCAAGACAATGCCAAGCCACATTCTGCACGTGTTACAACAGCATGGCTCCGTAGTAAAAGAGTGCTGGTACTAGACTGGCCTGTCTGTAGTCCAGACCTGTCTCCCATTGAAAATGTGTGGCACATTATGAAGCGTAAAATACGACAACGGAGACCCCGGACAGTTGAACAACTTAAGCTGTACATCAAGCAAGAATGGGAAAGACTTCCACCTGAAAAGCTTCAAAAATTGGTCTCCTCAGTTCCCAAACGTTTACTGAGTGTCATTAAAAGGAAATGCGACGTAACACAGTGGTAAAAAGGCCCCTGTGCCAACTTTTTTGCAGTGTTGCTGCCTTTAAATTCTAAATTAATGATTATTTGCAAAAAAAAAAAAGTTTCTCAGTTTGAACATTAAACATCTTGTCTTTGCAATGTAATCAATTGAATATAAGTTGAAAAGGATTTGCAAATCATTGTATTCTGTTTTTATCTACGATTTACATAACGTGCCAACTTCACTGGTTTTGGGTTTTGTACAATTGAGGCTTAGGTTTTACAAATTTTTAAACGCTACCGAGTATAACACTACCAAGCCATGCCTATATCCGCAGCATGCACCACAGATTTGTACAAATATTATTTATTTCCACAGGAATACCAGTATGGTAATGAAAATTAAGTACAATGAACTTGAGTTTAATTATTCCAATTACTCAGAAACATAGTAAATAAGCCTCACACATTGCAAGACTTCAAAACCAGACAGGAATTGTCCAGTTGATCTTAACCAAAGTTGAAGCATTGATTGTAGAGTGCTTTCCCACAAGCCCATACGCTTCCCACTGAAAAGCCCCATCCTAAAACAAAATTCAACCCTCGAACAAACAGCATCCTCCTACATTCTAGGGAGTAACAATGTAACAATTTTACAAAACCACAATCCACGCATGAATACGTAGTCATAAAAAATGCTTAAAATACCATTAAACTTTCAAAGTCAACTCTGTTAAGACTTTTTTTTACCCCTCAGGCCTAAAGGCTGACGGCGTATTGCTATCCTTCCTGCGGTTGGGCAGGCGGGCGTCTCCAAAAACTTCGACATCGGGCTGAGGGGTATTCCGTGCATTGCGCGCCTACTTTTTCCATATGCGAGAGGGTAGTTGAGTTTGCGAAGGATCTGGAGTCAGCTTTGTTTTCACACATGCAAGTCACCTACATATAAAATATAAAATAGGCGTGCAATGCACGGAATACTCCTCAGCCCGACGTCAAAGTTTTTGGAGACGCCCGCCCGAGCCAACCGCATGAAGTATAGCAATACCCTGTCAGCCTTTAGGGCTGAGGGGTAAAAAAAAGGAAACAATGTACAAATTACACACAAATACATCTTTCAGAAATACACAAATATTTACAAGTAGCAAGTGCAACATTTAATTCAAGAGGCTACTGCAGTTGTCCACAATCTGTAACGACAATCTTCTTGCTCGGTTTGCCACTTTTCGTGCCAAGCTCTCCCATCCGTTTAACAACGTCCATGCCGTCTTTAACAAAGCCAAAGGCGACATGCTTGAAATCAAGGTGCTCTGCTTTCTTCAGTGTAATGAAGAACTGGGAGTTGTTGGTGTCGCGGCCGCGGTTCGACATGGACAGCAAGCCAGGGCCCGTGTGCCTCACGTCGAAGTTCTCATCCTCGAATTTCTCCCCGTAGATGGACTTTCCTCCTGTCCCGTCCTGGTCGGTGATGTCTCCACCCTGGCATTGGGGAGGGACAAAAATCAGAAAATTAATACCTTCCATTCAGGGATTATTGTGGTAATCTTTACAGAAGCCCTTGGAATAGGCAAATGAGGAAACAATTTTCTCTTGTGTTTTCTTCTTATCTGACTCTGCATTAATACAGTCACTCCTAATGTCATTAATTTCCAATCAAGCGCAAACAAAGTGTTAAGAGCAAGGCAGCAGAACTTATGGGAGGTTGTTATTCTCAAATAAACCGAGAGTTGACAAACAAATCTCAGCAACTCACAACCTAAAAATATGGACATGATTTTTGTTTCTGGGTACCTGCTTGGCAAATATCAAAGATCCCTGAGCGCATGTAAGCATGAGTCTTTAGGCCAGTTTACACCAAAGCAGCTGGACAAGACAGAATATCACTTCCATAACAAAGTCTGCACTCAGCTTTATGTCTCAAACTGCTAGGTATTCAGACTGTTGGCAGATGGGTAATTTGTAGCCCCCTAACATTAATGGGAATAGTAGCTGTGGATGTTTTTACACTTGGTTACAGATACGGCGGTTTCTTAAATCGATGAGCTGATCCTCTTTCCTCGGTCAGATTCGTTCGGCTGCACGTGACTTGAACAAATGACTTTGCCATGAGCTGACTGGCTGTTGAAACGGTTTACAAGCCAGTTAACGTACCCAACGTTCCAAAATCAGCTACTTCCGACTTGTCGAGCTGAGTCGCAGGCAACGCCATCAGCCGGATTACGCTGCTTTAACTTTGTCATGCAATGTTTTTAAACAGTTTCATCTCGTTGTGAATCTTTGGTGTTAACTGCCCTTTACTATTCCCAGCATCCGGCTAGTGTGATGTCACACAACACTGGTTACCAGTACGATGACAAGAGCAGCCAATCTCTACTTGTGCGGGTAAATTTCTGCCAAGTATGACAACACAAAGATGTTCAATGCGATGACAACTGCCCAGGTCGAGGGATGACCAGAACCGCAAAATGATAGGGCACTGCAAACAGATGAACGATTCGACCCGAATAAAGAGTTGAGGATGAACCACACATGGGAAAACGGCGATTTAATATATAGGACATGTTCGCACTTAGAGGAGCCTGTCTGCACATCGAGAACCACACCCAACACGAGTAACCCTACCACCGCGCAGGGCCCACCTGACACATGAAGTCTGAGATGATGCGATGGAAGACGGAGTTGCGGAAGCCGAATCCTCGCTCCCCAGTGCACAGGGCGCGGAAGTTCTCAGCGGTCTTAGGCACGATGTAAGAGAAGAGCTCCATCGTGATCTTTCCCAGCAGTTCTCCATCAGCAGAAACGCAGAAGAACACCGTGGGGTTCCCCTCCCGTGACCGTCCTAGGGCTCGGGACATCTGGCCGGAGTCGGCCTGGGACAAGCGACTCAGGCATTCCTCAAATGTCTTCCTGAAGCTGCCTGCCAGTTCTGCAGTCTTGAACTTCGCAGCCAGCTGCTCAATCTGGGCGCTTCCCTCTGCAAGGGGCAATGAAATAGAGAAAATTAAACATGTTACCAACCACTCTTTTGTCCGAGTAGCTCATTCGCATTGATTTTCAAAGGATGTGATCCACAGATGAGTCTCAAAAGGGAAATGGCAACATTGTCAAGTGGTCACAGATTCGAATGACGCACCCCTGCACCCTTGGGTGAGTTACTTAAAAGTGCCCACCCATGTTTGTCGATTCGAAATCAAAACCATTTCATTTCACCGCAGTAGGCTCATCATATTGTGGTTTCGAATTTGATTTCGACACGAAAAAAATAATAAATTTTTGTAGATTGACACCAAATTGGAACAAGATGTTTGAGCGTCCACCTTTTTAAAAAGTACAAATGTGCGATCAACAAATAATGAAAAAAAATGCTAGAGCTGGCTTAAATTTGCAATTAAATTCAAGCTTATTTCACACGATATGAAAAAATCACAGACTGTCACTAACCAGGAGTATGATGTTTAAGCATTCACCTTTTTTTTTTTTTTTTTTTAAGTACAAGCATGCAAACACAAGCTAGAGCTAGCTTACATTCGCAATTTAATTCAGGCTCATTTCTGTAACTGGCTGAAAGGAAACTGCAGAAACAAACCTAGCAGTGAGCAGAGGGCAAAGGGAAGCGGACAACTGTTCAGCTGCAGTAAAATAATCAGAAAACTGTCCACCGTGAATTCTGAATGAACACTGCATTTAGCCATCTGATCCACCATGACTCAGTATCACCTTTACACTGCACAGACCTCAGCAGTTAAGGAACTGAAAACTGAGAGGGAACAATCTGCAACAAGCATTTTCCTCGTGGATCTAGCATGTGAATATAATGGATGCAGAGCCGTGTACCTGCATAGTCTGTGGCCTTCCAGACCAGAGCATTGTTGGAGGTGTTCATGGGCACCAGCTCCATGCCCTGGGTGATGGCGTGGTTGGCGCAGACCTTGAGCACCTGGTCTCGCCTCATGAGCACGCGGTGGCCCTTTTGGGGGTGATAGAGGATCTTTATGTCCCCCACACCGCGCTCTTTCCACTGGTTGAGGTTGCGGTCCCATCGGAAGAGCTTGGCCTGCTCTTTAAACAGGATCTCCTCGTCCTCTTCTCCAGACTTGGTCTCCACCTGATGGGCACAGGTGATTGATCAGAAAATCTAAAACCTCAACCGCATGTTGGGATTTATAACATTATTCAGGTACCCAAACATGCATTTTTCTCAATGTTTATTGCCTCATCACTTAAGGCTACTCAGAAGAACTTGCCCAACTAAGACAAAAACGATACGTAGCACTAAAAAGCATTTCTGAATGCTTAAGACTACAATTGTGTGCCCTGTAGGGTTGCAAGTATCGTGGTTTTCATTCTGAGCAATCATGACACCTGCTGATCATGCCAATTAGTTCCCTCCTCTTCGCTTTAAGGTGTGCTAGCCAGTAAAATCAGCGCGTGTGGCGGTTGGTCGGTATATGCTCTCTGTGCAATATGATTGGGCACCAGAACTCGATACTCTACCTCCGGCAGGGAGACGATCGGCTCGAAGTGAATGTCCGCACTGCTCGCGGCCTCTTCTTCATCGCTTCCCGGCTGGTCGCCGTCAGTTTGGGTCGCTGGAGCAGTGGCCCCTGCGTTTCCCCAGGTGAAGTTGGCATCTAAAGCGGGTCGGGACAGGCAAGACAGCAGAAAGAGTGTAATTGAGGAGAGAAATTGGACTCTACAGTTCATTCGCCAGCATCAGTTCATATCATCAGCGCCATAATCCGTGACTTAGTCAATGCCATCTTAAAACAAGAGAAGCGAGATAAATATTCCACAGCGCACTGCAAGCCTCCTCATTCGGCCTTTTTTGTAGTTACAAGAAACATCCTCTAACTTTCAAGAACTGAAAAGATCAGAATATTTGTATGCAACAGCAATTATACGCACCTTGCTTCCCGAAAGCAAAGTCGCTGGTGTTCTTGGCGAGGTCTGCGAATGAAAATCCACCCAGGGTGCCGAGACCCCCGAAACCGGCAAATCCAGCAAATACAGTGGTGGGCTCTGGGGGAGAAAAAACACACAGCACAAGCAGCATAAATAACTTGGTTCAATCAAGAACCACCGGAGATAATGACTCAATCAGGTGCTGTTGTGGAAGAGTCGTTAGCTCTGCAGGCGAGGGGGCTTCGTGCCTTGGCTAGTGGAGTCCGGCTCAGTTTCGGGACCCTTTTTCGTGGACAGGTCGATCGGGGTGCTGTCCTGAGCGGGACAGGAGGGGGCAGGGGTGGCCTCACTGGAGGAGTCCGGTTGGGGGGAGGCCTGTTCCTCTGCCGCAGGGGCGTCGCTGCTGCTGGAGACAACAGGATCGGCGACCTCGCTCCCTTCAGTCCTCTTCTGCTGGGCCCCAAGAGAAAGGAAAAATTAAACATCACCACTTCAGGAACACAACGACCACAAAGACTGTTCAGTATGGGAGACTCATAACAACCATGAATAAAAATAGCCCCGCAAAGCGGGCATTACCCCTCAGCCCCTGGATTATTTCAAATGAAAATAAATTGACGAAGGCCTTTGCAAGTTATGCTACGGAATACAAAATCCAAGATGGTGGCTGTGGCAGCCATACTAGATATCAGAGTGCCGTCACATTTCATAGGCTTCTGTAAGTACACAAGACCATGCAACAGAGCAAAAATGACGTAGATTGACGAGGGCATTTTAAAGTTATCGCGCAGAATACAAGATGAGAGCTGTGGGAGCCATTCTGAACATCCAAAACACCCTCAAAATTGATGGGCTTCTCACAGCTTATTCGCATAAACAGCAAGACGGCACCAGGGTGCTCGGCTGGCTGTTTGTCGCTTTGCTCTGCGTTTGCTGCGTTCCCAGTGATTTAGCTGTTCTGTCAAGAGGTGTCATCTCTCCTCACCTATGATCATCAAACTCTGCTTGAGATTAGAGGCTTCTTCGATCATCTTAAATATGATCCCGGCGTTCCTGAGGCATCCTCCCCTCTACCTAGCCCGTGAGAGACGCCGGAGAAGACGTGGTAAACGCGGCGGTCTTCAGGTCAGACTCGAGGCTCGTCTGAGCTCTGTTCATGTGTCCGATCGGTGGAGTGATCTGCATTTTCTGGACATTTCTGCTGCCCTGCGCTCAACCAGGATCAGAGACAGATGAATCCGACCAGTATTCTCGGACGCCGGCGGATTTGACAGCGTCAGCCGTTAGGCGGACCCCGATCAGTTGTTGCTGCCTCCTACCAGCTGGCGTGCTCAGACTGGGAGACGTGGCGTAGACCGTCGAAACCTCCGCTCACTGAAGCGTGCTTCTTCCGCATCTGACACTTACTCTTCAACTGGCTTTGCTGAATGCAAGATCAGTCACCAACAAAACTTTACTAAATGATTTCTTTACCTCACGCAAACTGGATTTTATGCTTTTAACGGAAACCTGGCTCCGTGACAGTGAACTTGCTCCTTTTTTGGAGCTCCTTACCCCTGGATGTAGCTTCTTCAGCTCCCCTTGTTCCACCAGCAAAGGTGGAGGACTGGCATCCATAATTAAATCTACTTTTCACTGCCAACAGTCTCGAGTTGTCATCCGCTCTCGCTTTGAGCTCCCAACTCTTCGAGGTAAACTTCCCTGTAACCATTCTCTGTACGGTGGTCTATGGCCCACCGAAAATTAACAGAAACCTTATGCAGGACTTCGGAGACTTTGTGTTAGGGGTCACTCTTCAATATGATGGTTTTTTTAAATTGTCGGTGATTTTAACGTACACGTCTGCTGTGAGACCAGATCTCTGATCAGGGACTTTAAAGGACAAGTCCTTTAATCTCACGCAGCCTGTTTCAGAGCCGACGCAAACAAAGGTCACATTTTGGATCTTGGGTTGTCTTGCGCTGTGGATGTACAGATAACTGCAATGTGCCACATACCTCTGTTCGACCATTTACCAGTTATATTTTCCTTCTCATTTCCGGCACCCACCGCCACAGACTCCGCCCCCGTTTGCCGTGTCCGTGTTTTTAACTTTAACTCCTCTGCAGTTGTCCGCTGCTTTTAAAGACTCTTGTTTGCATTCTCTGGTTGATTTTAGCAACCTCAAAGTCTGATTGACGATGTTTGATTCACTCTGCACCGAGATGTTAGACTACATTGCGGCCATGACTTTAAAGCGCGTAAAGCCACAGACTGAGCCTTGGCTGAATGAGTCCACTCGTGCGCTCAGACGCACATGTAGACAGGTGGAGAGAAATTGGAAAAAGGATCAACTTCAAATTTCTTGGGATCTCTTACATGACTGTCAACTGATCAGGCTGTTAAAACTGCTGAAACTGAATATTTTTCCTCACTTGTCCCCGCATATGCTCACAAACAGCAGGTTCTTTTTAATGTATTTGACTCTCTAGTGAGTCCTTGTGATGCTGTCTGTATTGAGCCGCCGCCTTCTCTGTGCGAGGATTTTCTGCAGTTCTTCATCAATAAGATTTCTGCTCTTAGATCCCTGCACCCTCAGTCTGCTCAGGACCCCTCAGTCTCGATAGCGAGCTCAGCTGTTTTTCACCAGTCTGAGCCCGTTTCAGTCTCACTGAAATTGTGGTATGCTTACGTCCTGCAAACTGCCCTTCCGACAGAATTCCATCCCGTTTGTTTAATGCTTTCAGCTCTGTTAAGTCTTTCATTTTGTTTCTTATAAATCGGTGTCTCAGTTCTGGATGTGTCCCATCCTCTTAAGCATGCCACGGTGCAACCTCTTTTAAAAAAAGAATAATCTGGATCCCTCGGATTTGTCAAATTTCAGGCCAATTTCTAAACTCCATTTTATTTCCAAGGTTTTAGAGATAGTCGTTTTTAACCAGCTCCAAGGATTTTTAAAAAGGGCTAACATTTGTGAATTGTTTCAGTCTGCTTTTAAGCCTCTTCACAGCACCGAAACTGCTCATTTAAAAGTTTTTAATGATCTTTTGTTAAACCTTAATTCTGGCAACTGTGCCTTTTAAATTCCTCTTGACCTGACAGCGGCATCTGACACAGTGGATCACACTATTCTCCTGTCACGCCTCAAACGCTGTGTAGGCATCGAAGGCACTGCTTTGAGTTGGTTTGAATCGTACCTCTCACAGATCCTTCTCTGTGCACACGGGGCAGTTTTCCTCCTCAGTGGCCCCTCTAACCTGCGGGGACCCCCAGGGGTCAGTTCTGGGCCCCCTACTGTTCTCCCTTTATATGCTACCCCTGGGGTTGATTTTTAGGAGGCATGATAGTCCTTTTCATTGCTTTTCTGACGATGTGCAGGTGTCTACATGAATGACATTAAAACATGGATGGACCTAGACTTCTTAAAATTAAATGAGAGTAAAACAGAGGTTGTCCTGTTCGGTCGCCCTGACCTGGTTCAGACTTCTTGCCAGCTCCCTTGGCCCTATAGCACCCTATTTAGGATCCCACGTTAGGAATCTGGGTGTGATTATTAATGGTCCGTTTAAAGGAGCAGTGTGTAGAATATAGATTGATATTTTGGCAGAAATGGAATATAACATTCATAACTACTTTTTTAATAGTGTATAATCACGTGGAAACACTGATCTCTGAGTTTCATTTAGCTTAGAATAAGCCCTTTAAAGCTACATGGGAGCAGGTCCACCTCCATGGAGGCCGCGATGTTGCGCCGCCATTTTTTTATACAGTAGCCCAGAACGGGAAAGAGTAAATTAATAAAGCACTGACACAAGAGAGCACCTTTCATATTTTCGCAAGTTTTGCGGCCACCGTAGGTTTTCTGAGAAAAGGAATGGATAGTTGGTTGCAATTTATAATCTGACCACCCGATGGCTCTAAATCTTACACACTGCTCCTTTAAATTAGACAAGCTCAGTGGTCCAGTCTAGCTTTTTTCAGCTGAGGCTTGTAGCCAAAGTTAAATCTTATCTACGCCAGAAAGATCTTGAAAAAGTGATTCATGCTTTGATTACGTCTCGCTTAGATTATTGCAACTCCTTGTACTTCGGCATTGACCGATCACCGCTTAACCAGCGGCTGGCCAGATAGACAAACTGCTTACGTGATGACAATACCCCTGAGGGGTAAAAATGGCAAAAGAAATGGCTGAGCAGGTTTACTTGAGAAATGAACTTTTGGGAATGACAGGTCCCAACCCATTCCCCCCCCAAAAACAAACAAACAAACAAACAACACCAAGTGCGGTACATAAAAAGTACTTTTCACCTCTGGAAGTTTTAGATTATAGTAATAAAAGAAATGGACATTGATGAGGCATAGGAAGTGATTCTGAATATCTGAACTAAAACAGGATGATTAGCGGTATGTTAAGGGTGAGATGATCTCACCAGGTCTTCCTGTGCTTTTCTGAGCTCCGTTTCAAAGTCGTCAGGCTTGTCCTCCTCGCCCTCGTCACTTCCTACCCCGCAGAAGAAGGTGGGGGGTAACTGAAGGCGAGCCGCCCTCTTCTGCTCCTCGGGCGTCGGCTTTTTCTCCCACACGATCACACACTCTGCATCCCTCTCTCCTGCTGGGGGATCCACAGGTGCTGGAAGGTAATGCGTCGCTCTGTCATTTTAGTGGCAAAAGCCTCACCTAACAACCCACAGCAGTAACCGGTTGTTTGACGACTTTGGGCTTTTCCCTACTGCAATCTCTCTACTGCACACGATACCTTCACTACTACGTTCAAGTCAGTTCGCTACAATAAATAAAGTGTTTGTTGCGGTTTCGTCTTTGATTGTTCGCATTGACCAAGGACCCGAAAAAAAATATCTCAACTGCTTTTGCAAATAGCTTTTTAAAAAGTTTAACAACTGATTCTTAAGCAAAATTTATGTACTTTACTTGCGTTTATCTATTGAAGCAAAAGCGCAGTAGCGAAAAGCCAAAGTAGCAAAACCACCGTAAACCCCCACAGCATGCCTCTTAGACTGATTGCTCCCGCAGACTCCATTGTAAAAGAGGAATTTAGCCTGGAGTAAATTAGGCACAAGTAAAATAATGATTTGAACCTATTCAACTCAGCTTGAAGAACATAAACACGAACATCTCTTTTGAAAAGAACCAGGCTATCTAGTATGCCGTTAGCACAGAACAGGAGGTCAGTGGTGGTAATGTTGTCTATACTAGTTAGGTCTGCATGGACTGTACTGCCTAATGTAAACTTTGTTTCATGCCAAAAATAAAAGCCATTTGCAATTTGACACGTTTCACAACTTGGGGTGTACACATGATTACAAAGAGTCAATATCGCTACTGTTATGGCCCCAATTTTTTATGACATATGACAGCAAGGGATGACAGACAAAATTTTAAATCTTAAACAGACTTAATTAAACAAAGACAACCGACAACTAACCTACAATTTATACTACTGACCAAGATTGATAATTTACAAGAAAAAAAATAATAAAATTACAGTCCCTTGAGATGGGGTTGCTTGGTGATGTCCTGGGACAGGGAAATGCTCCAACACAGGCAAAAATCCACAAAAGAAAACTTCACAGGTCTTGAAAAGAGTGACAGGTCTGGTCAAATGTGCCCTTCCACAATTTCTCCTACCCCTTTACTCTCTCTATTTTCCTCCTAATATACTGTTTTGCAGACCCCTCCCACCTTTTACACTTTTTTTTAATTCTCAGGGACTTTCCATCTCAGACATGCCCAGGACATGCCCAAACCTAGCTCCAGTCCGAGCCCAACAAAAAAAAGTCAATACTGCCATCTAGTGGCTTCTCTTCACAATACACTACATAAAATCTCTCAATACTCAACCCTCATGATTTTGCTGACTTGAATGCCTACAAGCCACATTCTCAAAGCAAAAACGCTGATTAAAGCATATAACATAAACCAGAGGCAAACTAAAAGCAACTTTGTTCTCTACCATCAGCATTTGATGATTGGTTCAGAGTGGCCTTTAGAGAAAAGAACAATGTGCAAATAAAAAAAGTTAAATTTTAATTAAAATATTACCTGAAACCGCAAACGGAGTATGAAAAAACTGCTGCTGAGGTCTTGGTTCAAACATGGCTTTTTGAACAGAGTGTTTTATAAAGCCACGCGTATTCATACACATTAATCCATCAGTGAGTGACAAGCAAAATCAAAGGCCGTTCTGATCCTGGGCAAATTAAAACCTGGCCAGTTTTTAAGAGCTCCAGTTAGAATACTGTATCACTGTCAATTCAACCTCACTGTAGACGGCCATTGGTGATGGAGCTCTACAAACTGAAAGAATTGCCAGCGCCATCAGCATGATTGCAATGTTTACCAGCCGCATGCACAACAGTCTCCCGGGTCACCGTCTTTTGAGCACCGGTCTCCAGGGTAACGGCCTCAGGAGCACCGGTCTCCAGGGTAACGGCCTCAGGAGCTCCAGTCTCCAGGGTAACGGCCTCAGGAGCTCCGGTCTCCAAGGTAACGGCCTCAGGAGGATCAGGATACAGTTTCCCATTCAGTTTCCGCACAGCAGCCTCATAATCTTCATCTGCATGAAGAGAGCGACACAGACTCAATTAATCCAGGAATGAAAGCTGCACATGTTCAGAATTGAATGTCCATGGGACCCATGCTTTTTCAATTTTCCTTATAAAACTGTCAGCTACAGCTTCTGTATTCAAACCAGTGGAACTTCAGGCCCATTTTTAAGTCTTGTGGAGTTCCCTAGGTTTTCAATGACCCAAAATACCTACTGCTGACATATTTGCAAAGAAATGCGTATAAAATTATACACAGGATTTAGATATTTTCCATTTGTTGCAGTGCTGTAGCCATAAAAACAGCATCCTGGGTTTGATAATTTCTCTCAATAGAAGTGTGAAGTAATTTCAGTGAAGCACTACAACCTACAGATGCAGAATATGTTTATGACTTTGTCCAGCAATATGAAGAGAAGTATTTTTTTAGACCATGAACCAACTTACAAAACGTTTGAATTTTGAAGTTTGAATTTAAGGAGTTATTTATAAGACAAATGTAAAGCACCACAGGTTTGGACTCGAGTGCTCCTCACTAGGCTTGGGCCGATTTTCGATATCGAATATCGCGGTGTGTTTCGTCATATGCAATATTTTTTAACAACATCGACCACTGAACAGCTGTTATCACATCCTCGAACTTTTATTTTACTTTTATAACACCTTCTTTCCACACACACACACACACACACACACACACACAAAAAAAAAAACACTGCTGAATTATTTGGGTTAGCCTGAATGCAGCATTCCAGCACGCAGAAATGGTGGGTGTAGTCGCAAAGGAGAATGCGAGCTCGCAAATTTGGCAACATTTTGGCTTTCAACCAGGAGAAAATGAAAGTTTGTGTTGAAGTGTGAATGGTTAAAAAGAAATAAGCCCTTTGTCTCGCCCTGCAGCTGATCCGCAGTAAATTTACAGGGGTTTTAGCAGAAGAAATTCAATGAGTGTAATTTCAAATGACAGTAAAATTGATATTTCCCCGATGAATGGGCTTCTTTATCGCGAACAATGACCACCCACCCAAGTTCCACCCACTGTCCCCCGGGTAAATCCACTGATCTATATATAAGAACTGGATAGCTGATGACGTCATAATTTTGAAGTACCCGTGCCGCCATATTGGTATGCTCAACTATAATCTCTCAGAACATGACTCACATTGAACACGTTGCAGCCAACGATATGATTAATTGAGAAGATAACTTTTCACAGACACGGAAGAGGCAGTATTTTAGGTTTCCTCCTCAGATCGACCTGACTGTACGAAAACTGCCTCAAGGGCCACAGATTTAACTACAGTAGGCAGCAGTTGTACGTGCCTTTAACATTTTCTATGTACAACGTCAGCATTTGATAATATGCACATATTGTTCCATTGGAAATCTATACGGATTTTCATACCTCTCGCTTGAACGGGGGAGTGGTACAACGGAATTGAAGTCCAAAGTCATTGAGACTGAAGATCATTAATCCTGCATGGTGGTATCCTGCACATATTATTCTGTGTGGGGGGGATTTAAAAATTTTATGAAAAAATAAATTAGCCGTAAGCTAGCATCTTGCCAACCATTGTCTTTATTTTAGAAACAATGGGTGTGAGGTTCAAAGCATATATAAGTCCCCGCAGATGTCTTCTACTGAGTTTTCTCTTGCGATGTCTTCAGTCAGTAGCTGCCTTGAAGCTCCGCTTATTTTGGGAAAGTGGGTTCGCTGAAGAGAACGCAATGTAAACTTATCAAGGTCGCCAAATCAGAGTTAACATGAAGTGAAGAGATTTGTGCATTGTGGAGATGTAAAACTGCCTGCCATTCATTGTCGAGTGTGAATAACATCTATTTACTTAGCTCTGACATTACATCCTAATTGATTCCCTGGCAGAATTAAATTTGTCTGTCAACGGTAATTGAGTGTCAGCAGAACTTTAGCCTTTTTTAGTGCTGGCGTATATTAGCCTTAAAAGACTATAGACAGCATTACACAGCAGTTTTACTGGAATATCCAATTTATGCCGTGAGACATTGATTGATCTGGTTGACTTCAGTTCGGTAACCTAGGTAGCTTTAGGCTAACCTGATGGATCACGTTAGCGAACATTAATTTGAAGTGTTCCATTTATAAAGGTTTGCTGGGATAACGCTGACACATTATCTGCCATTAAGGTAGATCGCCAGAGGCTAATAATAAGCAATATATTCGTTGAAATTAATTTGTGTGGATCAGTCGTCACTACAGCCAGAGCATCGTCTCGCTGCATCCCCCAAATATGATGTTTGTGAAACACTGATGCCCCCGTGGCCCATGTTAAAGTTTTTGTCACCAGACGTCATGCTCCACGGTCAAGGTCACAAGGTCACAAGGTCAAAAGTCATGACCCCATCTGAAATGCCTTCTCACAAGCAATGCATAAGCCAAATATCAAAGTCCTCTCATTAGCCGATCAAAAGTTATAGCCAGGGCAAAGTGCGGTCAGACAGACCGACGGACAGGTGAAAAACTATATGCCCCCGAAACTTCGTTTACAGGGGCATAAAAATGTCACTCCGCATTGTAAGGCTGCACATCAGCGCTTCTCTGCCAGAGAATACTATACAACGGTTGCTTACTACCGGGCATAGTAAAATGGCCACTTGACCACTTCCTCTTGCTTCGACATCCAACGCAGTTCTGCATCACGTCAGCAATACAGTTATTCTATTTAGATCAGTGGGTAAATCACGAGCTTGGAAGTAGGAAAAAAAGGCGGTTTATTACCTATCTAGCCTGTGTTCTTGTTTCATGATGGAAGATGTGAGCAGCGCTGCGACTGATTAGGATATCGTTTCGAGTTTACTAAACACGCCGTATTTCAGATAAACATTCAACGAGAAGTCGGAGTTAATCAATGAGGGATGACCTACACCAGACCTTAATTTGGCGCAAAAAACCAAGGCTTTTGAGAGGCACTTCAACACCAGCAATTACGGGCGATACCCATGTCAAGATGAACAAAAAAGGAAATCTGTATTGCTCAGATTGTCTGCCGTGTGTTCTGGGCCATAGATGGATTTTCTGAGCGGGCGAAGAGGCTAGCCAAATGATAAAACGGTAAGATATTTTACATTGGCTGCCCCGCCACTGTTCTGTGTATGTTAAATTTTATTTGGGAAAGCATTAATAATTCGGAATTACTGAGATGAACTGGATCAACCGGTAATCACATTTTAACGCCCAGTCAATATGCCCTATTATTTTTAACAACCTATATTTATGAAGAACAGCTTGCCTGTGCATTTTGGATCACATTAACCGTGATTACTGCACCCACGCTTTTCAGTATACCGTAGATGGCTCAAAATGCAGCCTAACATTAACGTTAGATGTTACCGAGGAGTCCTCCAAATGTGGCATTTTTCCAAAAATGCTACCTGTTTGATGATCTTACAAACAGGGAAAAAACCGCATAATTTTCATTTAAAATTAAAACAAATCTATTTAACAGTGCGGCACAAAGTAGTTTGGGAAATCTAGTTTTTAAGCAGCAGCACTGAAATGGTCAGTAGATACTTCAAGATACATTTCCCTTGATGCAGCACAACTTCACATCAAAGACCGTATACACACACCCACTCCTCTTAAGCAGGAAACAAAGTTGGGGCAGATCAATAGCGATTATACAACCCATTGCATATGTGCAAATGTTTTACATGCATCTTTGCATGTAATTAATTTCTAACAGCAAATGCGAGCAAAACTATCACACTGTACAGCCCTGAGCAAATCAACCTCTCAGCCATTATTTATTCATAGGCTAAGGCTACGCATTATTAACCAGCAAACACCCCCCGAGCGGTATCGTCTATCGCGATATTTGGGCGGGACGAAATGGAGATATTTCATTTTGGATATCGCCCAAGTCTAGTCCTCACCATCCGTTGAGTCGTCGCTGACGTAGCCAGGCTCGTTCTGGTAGCAGAAGAAGGTGCGGGGCAGCAGGAGGGATCGAGCGAATGCTTCTTGCTCCGCGGTGGGTTCCCGCACAAACACGATCTGCAGATCCTTCGAGTCTCCCTGCTCGACAGCCCCGTTGGCCTTTGCTCCAACACCAGCCCTTTCATGGACTGCACCAGAGGCAGCTTTAGGACATAAATTAGTGAATTTAAACATTTTTCCTCAAAGAAACCAGGGGAAAGTCATAGCCTTATGACTAATGCATGAATGTCAGACAAAACGGGTTTTCCAAATGACAAATCTGCACCTCAAAGTACGATTCAAACCATAAATTCAATCAGCTCAACACTATGACAGCTTTTTCCCTGAACAACCACAGTATTTGATCACTGGAAAACAACACAAGATCGGTCAAACCAAATTGGCACAAAAAATGGTTGGAATAAAAGTATGTTCTCACATCCACACCGTGAAAGCAGTTCCAGGAGAAACCATTTAATTGCCTCAAGTTAGTTCCACAGATACACATGCAAGATCAAGTTGCACCAAAACACAAATACCTGGCATGCTTTCACCAGAGAGACTGAATTCATTTCTCCTCTGAGAGCAAGCGTCAGTGGCAAGCAATTCAACTTCAAACTTGTAGCGCCAATAAAAATCCTCACCTCAGAAGCTTTTATCAAAATTAGTGAGATAAGAGCACACTGGATAGAGTTATTACAGCCCCTCTCCCCCCAGTTACCTCAGAGATAAAGCCCCTGTCACACTGCGCCGTTTAACGATTCCCTCTGAAAAAACGAAGGCGTATATTTATTGGACTTATTTTTATTCATTTTTCAGCTGGTTTACACAGGTATCTATACGCTGACAGATGGCGCTAGCCGTTTCAAACTTTGGACAAGTTCAAAATTTCCAACGGCCATCTCTGGATAGCGATGGGCGGTTCTCATGTGTTCCTCTGGCGTTTTAATGTTTTCACTGTTACTCGGTTGGAATCTTACCGGTTTTTAGGCTTTTATGGCTGTTGCAGCCACAGAACCTCTGGGGCAGATTCCTCCATGGGAGGAGGAGTGGGAGCCTTCTGGGCTCGCCTGACAGGGGCTTTTGCTACACTGCCCGTGCCTGTAGTACCCCTTCTCTTCGCTGGCATGATGAAATGAAGTGTGATAGCACTCCAAAACAGTAGTATTCCGAGATAGTGATCCAAACATAAATTTCGAAACGAGCGATGTGGACCGTCCAGGAGCTATGACTGATGTGATGAGGCGATGGACGGAGTGTGGCCTTTAGTAAAAAGCAAACCGAATGTTGATAGATGTAATTCAGACGTTTTTCAGCCCCTTCGTTCGTTACTCATACTTATGCAGACGGTACTTAGGTGTCCGATGTTTCGTGAGCTGGGCTCAATTAAGACATTACTCATACATAAGCAGACGTTTCTTGCACGTGTTTAAATGTTACTCATGCAGTTTTAAAGACTGCCCATGGCCAAAATAAAATTTGATTTTGCCGCCATATGGCACCGTCTGACGAAAATATTTAGACAGAGGCAGACTGAATCGTTACAGGGTGAAGAGTGACAGGGGCTTAAGGGTTCAAGTCAGGCCTAATAATGAACTACAGCACTGTTGCTACACATCCAGTGCTTTTTATGTGGCAGACCTAAGATCCCATTACACCTCTTTACACACAGCATTCCAATCAGAGAGCAAGCGAGACTGACAGCTCCAGGAGTTCCGTTTCAAATTCCTTGATTGCTTTGGGCTCAACATTTTCCCATACTTACCAGCAGTTCAGTGTTCTCCTATACTGCTAGAAAAACTGATTCTTAGGCTTATTCCATGCTGCACCTCAGCGCAGAAAGGCCTCTTTAGAGAGACTCAGCATGAAGTAGATTGTCAACAAGGTCCAAATTCTAAACATACGGAACATGCAGCTGGTGTTAGGTTCCTACACACCACAATTCCAATGAGGTTGGGACGTTGTGTAAAACATGAATAAAAACAGATCCAATAATAAGCAAATCCTTTTTGACCTATATTCAATTGAGTACACTTTGAAGACAAGACATTTTATGCTCAAACTGATAAACTTGATTTTTTTTTTTTTTGGAAACATTCACTAATTTTGAATTTGATGCCTGCAACATTTTGCAAAAAAGCTGGGACAGGGGCATTACCATTGTTTTACATCACCTTTCCCATTAACAACATTCAGCATGCGTTTGGGAACTGCGGACGCTAACTGTAGAGGCTTTGTAGGTGGAATTCTTTCCCATTCTCGCGTGATGTAAAACATCAGTTGCTCAAGTCGGGGGTCTGCATTGTTGTATTTTGCGCTCCATAATGCAGCACACATTTTCAATAGGAGACAATGGACTGCAGGCAGACCAGTCCATTACTTGCACTCTTTTACGATGAAGCAACGCAGTTGTAACACGTGCAGAATGTGGCTTGGCATCGTCTTGCTGAAGCAAGCAGGGATGTCCCTGAAAAAGACGTTGTTTGGATGGCAGCATAATTTGCTCCAAAAGCTGTATGTACCTTAGCATTAATGGTGCCTTCATAGATGTGCAAGTTGCCCATTCCATGGGCACTAACACATGCCCATACAATCACAGATGCTGCTTTTGAACTTTGCACTGATAACAATCTGGACAATCCTTTTCCTCTTTAGCCCCGTGGACACGACGTTGAAATGTGGACTCGTCAGACCACAGCAAACCTTTCCACTTTGCGTCAGTGAGCTCGAGCCCAGAGAAGCCGTTGGTGTTTCTGGGTGTTGTTGATGTTTGGCTTTTGCTATGCATGGTAGACTTTTAACTTCCATTTGTCGTTGTAGCGACAAACTTAATTGGCAATGGCTTTCCGAAGTATTCCTGAGGCCACTTATCCTTTCTCCTTTGTAATATCCTTTTCAGAATGATGTCGGTTTTTAATGTAGTGCCGCCTGAGGGACCAATGGGCACGGGCGTTCAATGTTAGTTTTTGGCCTTGCTGCTTAAGTGCAGATATTTCCCCTGATTCTCTGAATCTTTTGATATTACGGTGTCTAGATGAAGAAATCCACAAATTCCAGAATGAGAAATGTTCTTTAACTGTTGGACTATTTGCTCACAAAGTTGTTCAAAGTGGTGAACCTTGCCCCATTCTTGCTTGTAAACGACTGAGCCTTTCAGGGATGCTCCTTTTAAACCCAATCATGACACTCGCCTGTTTCCAATTAACCTGTTCACCTGTGGAATGTTCCGAACAGGTGTTTTTTTTTTGAGCATTCCTCAACCCTCCCAGTCTTTTGTTGCCCCAGTCCCAGCTTTTTTGGAACGTGTTGCAGGCATCGAATTCAAAATGAGCAAATATTAAAAAAAAAAAAAAACAATGAAGTTTCAGTTTGAACATTAGTTATCTTGTCTTTGTACTATACTCAATTGAATATGGGTCGAAAAGGATTAGTCAATCATTGTATTTGGTTTTTAATCAAGTTTCATACGACGTCTGAACTTCATTGGAATTGGGGTTTGTACATAAATGGTAAAGTATCCACACCAAACAGCCAGGTTAACTCGCGGGTGACCGCTTAGCAGGTGATGGGCCACAGTACACCGTGCAGTGAGAAAGTACCTTGGGGTTCAAATTGAGTGGATGATGTGCAGGTCCAAAAAGCCATTGGGTTATCTTTGAAAACCCTAAAATCCAATCCTAAATAAAAAATAATTGCTCAGTGAGACTAGGATGAGTGAAAACTGAGAAAGTGTGAATTGAGAAACTTGATTAAAGTGCTCATGACACAAGGGAAAAAAAAAAAAAAAATAGAAAGACCAAGAGTTGTAACATACTGGAAGGTTTTTTCTATGGAAGCCCAAAACTGCCAAAATTAAAAATAAATAAATACATAAATAGATGTATAAATAAATAAATAAATAAATAAATAAATTTTTAAGTCATTTATTTATTTCAATATTTATTTCCATATTCATTTATTTCTTAAATTATTTCCATTTATATTTATTTCTTAATTTATTTATTTCTGTATACACTTATTTAGGTATTTATTCGTTTCTGAATTTATTTCCGTGTCAGTCCCGGACCAAGAAATCAGGAAATTTAATGGTAATGAGGGGGTGTGGCATCATCCCTGTCATCGCGTTGCCTTATTTCCATTGGTTGTTCCAAAACAGAGTGCTTAGATTGATCTCACAGGCCTACCTCCTGTATAAGCTTGCTGTTTAAGAATGGTCAATGCACTAAATTTGGGAATGGCTTCACAAAGACGAGTAGTAGCGAGAGATCTGAGACTTTTAGCTGACATTGCAGGATATGAAAACGCCAATTTTGATTATTTGCTATTTCGCGTGGAAACCAAGGAACCAGCTATATTTTGCACATATTTTCATTTAATGACACAGAGGTTGACCCTGAAGTGTTGACCGATTTGGATGAAGTGGTTCATAGCCTGAATCGTTTACTTCTAGATGTTGATAAGGCTGTGGGACGCCCCTCTCTCGTACTCCCCATGGAAGCTGTGCAAAGATATCTTTTAGCTGATATGCATGTCCGGGACATTGCTGCTCTTTTGGGGGTTAGTGAGAGAACAGTCTATTGCCGATTGGCAGAGTATGGCATCAGGAGAATTTTGCACCTCGCTATCAAAATTGGCGTTTTCATATCCTGCAATGTCAGCTAAAAGTCTCAAATTTCTCGCTATTGCTAGTCTTTGTGAAGCCATTCCCAAATTTAGTGAACTGACCATTCTAAACAGTAAGCTTATACAGGAGGTCTGTGTAATCAATCTAAGCACTCTGTTTAGGAACAACCAATGGGAATAAGGGGACGCAATGACAGGGATGAAAGCCACACCCCCTCATAACCATTAAATTTACTGATTTCTTGGTCTGGGACTGCCACGGAAATAAATACAGATATAAATAAATTAGGAAATAAATATAAATGGAAATAATTTGAGAAATAAATGAATATGGAAATATATATAAAAATAAATAAATGAGTCAAATAAAATTAATGTATAAATTGGTTTCATTTAAGAATGTTTTTTTTTTAATTTTGCAATTCTATTGCATTTAAATGTATGGAGTCTCCGCCATGGAGTCTTGTCTCGCCGAACCATCATGACTGTGACATCGCCAGAATTCTTGCGAAACCATCCAACGCATTTCAACGGAAGGATATGGCAGAGCAGAGCGAGATATCTTCGGAGATATCGAACTGTTCTTCGCTCATACAAAACCCAAAACCAGTGAAGTTGGCACGTTGTGTAAATCGTAAATAAAAACAGAATACAATGATTTGCAAATCCTTTTCAACCTATATTCAATTGAATACACTGCAAAGACAAGTTACTTAATGTTCGAACAGGTAAACTTTGTAATTTTTTGCAAATATTAGCTCATTTGGAATTTGATGCCTGCAACATGTTTCAAAAAAGCTGGCACAAGTGGCAAAAAAGACTGAGAGAGTTGAGGAATGCTCATCAGACACTTATTTGGAACATCCCACAGGTGATTGGGCTAATTGGGAACAGGTGGGTGCCATGATTGGGTATAAAAGCAGCTTCCCTGAAATGCTCAGTCATTCACAAACAAGGATGGGGTGAGGGTCACCACTTAGTGAACAAATGCGTGAGCTGATTGTTGAACAGTTTAAAAACAACATTCCTCAACGAGCTATTGCAAGAAATTTAGGGATTTCATCATCTAAGGTCGTAATTTCGTCAAAAGGTTCAGAGAATCTGGAGAAATCACTGCACGTAAGTGACTGCCCGTGACCTTCGATCCCTCAGGCGGTACTGCATCAAAAACCGACATCAGTGTGTAAAGGACATCACCACATGGGCTCAGGAACACTTCAGAAAACCACTGTCAGTAACTACAGTTCGTCGCTACATCTGCAAGTGCAAGTTAAAACGCTACAATGCAAAGAGAAAGCCATTTATCAACAGCACCCAGAAACGCCGCCGGTTTCGCTGGGCCCAAGCTCATCTAAGATGGATTGATGCAAAGTGGAAAAGTGTTCTGTGGTCTGACGAGTCCACATTTCAAATTGTTTTTGGAAACTGTGGACGTTGTGTCCTCCGGACCAAAGAGGAAAAGAACCATCCGGACTGTTATAGGCGCAAAGTTCAAAAGCCAGCATCTGTGATGGTATGGGGGTGTATTAGTGCCCAAGGCACGGGCAACTTACACATATGTGAAGGCACCATTAATGCTGAAAGGTACATACAGGTTTTGGAGCAACATATGTTGCCATCCAAGCAACGTCTTTTTCATGGACGCCCCTGCTTATTTCAGCAAGACAATGCCAAGCTACATTCTGCAGGCGTTACAACAGCATGGCTCCGTAGTAAAAGAGTGTGGGTACTAGACTGGCCTGCCTGTAGTCCAGACCTGTCACCCATTGAAAATGTGTGGCGCATTATGAAGCGTAAAATATGACAACGGAGACCCCGGACTGTTGAACAACTTAAGCTGTACATCAAGCAAGAATGGGAAAGAGTTCCACCAGAAAAGCTTCAAAAATTGGTCTCCTCAGTTCCCAAACGTTTACTGAGTGTCGTTAAAAGGAAAGGCGATGTAACACAGTGGTAAAAAGGCCCCTGTGTCAACTTTTTTGCAATGTGTTGCTGCCTTTAAATTCTAAGTTAATAATTATTTGCAAAAAAAAAAGAAGTTTCTCATTTTGAACATTAAGTATCTTGTCTTTGCAGTGAATTCAATTGAATATAAGTTGAAAAGATTTGCAAATCATTGTATTCTGTTTTTATCTACGATTTACATAACGTGCCAACTTCACTGGTTTTGGGTTTGTAGATACTTTTTAAATTTCTGATTAAAGATCTTGATCATAATTATACAGATATATGCCCGCATGCATTTTTTTTTTCCCCTAACGGTTTGTCCATAGAGATTTTTGACCGCTCCTGATTGGTTGAGCTCTGCTACGTCATACATTTATCATTCCCGCTTGCAGCGCCCGTAGTTTGCCGATTCGGTTGTGATGATTACAATTAAAATCGTTTAAACATCGCTAATTTTCCTCAATTGAATGCAAGTTGTCACAAAAGTGTTATTAGAACTTTGATACATCAAAACAAACAACTTTTCGCGATATTATGATGGGTATTTTGAGTGTATGAAGACTTGGCAATGCTGCAATGTGTTGATATTGTACTATTTGTAGGCCCCCATGTACATTCATGCATAGGGCTACATATATTGTAGATGTATACGACGTGTGTACGCAGTACTATCGATTGGGTACACGTACCGAATGTAACACTAGTCAGTCTCCAAGACACCCTAAAAAACTCTGTCCTCTGTCGATAGATATTTTGAGTTACTGCAGTTACATCGGCTCGGAGAGGTCACTATATTATATTATAAATTGGCATAGTTACTAGTAGTGTTTTGACATGGTGGAGATTCGCAATGATTATTCCATGACCATGGCATTAAGAACACACCTGTGATGGGACACTGATGGGACTAGGCCTATGGAATAGGAAAAATATTTCATTTTAATCAAGAATAGCACCCCCTCTTTTTTCAGAAGCTTGATCTGCCACTGAATGTATCAATATCATTAAAACGCAACTTGCATGTTAATTTTGTTGTGCTTTTCAGGCCACTCTCCCCTTCGATTATAAGTATCACCTGTGCAGCGATAAGGAACATGACCATGGAGGCTACAAAGCAGTTTTACGCATGGCTGTGGACTCTGAATCAAAAGCTTTGGAATGGAAAACAGATTGCCAGTTGCACAACAATGCAAAGCAAAATCTAACTGTTCTCAAAACTACTATTATTGTTACCTGGGGGCGACATACGACTGGTTTTGTGGTGCACGTCACTAATGTGCTGGCCTACTATCCAACGCTTTATTTTGTCAACAGTACCACATGGGCGATAGTCAACAGAAGCACGTGGTAAGATAATGAATTCATATATTTCAACAAATAGGGAGACGAGAAAAAAAACTATGGACGAACCGTTTGAGAAAAAAAAATTTGCGGTCCGCATAGCCGTCAGTACGCCATGATTGTCATTCTCGTTCGTAATATCTTCTAATAATACTAGCATTGATCGTATATGTCCAGTCTCGATGTCGCTATGAATTACGAATCGGATAAATAATTAACATTGCCAATATTGTAAAACAGAGTAACATGCATTGGCGCTGACTTGGGTTTAATAGTGCAAAAAATGTTGGTAATATTTCATGACGCCATTGCAGCACGTTTCAGAGCAAAATTGTCCCATGCTGTTCTACGAAGTCACTTTTATGAAAGTATGTGAGTAATTTTTCATTTTCGTGCCAATCACTATAGGTTCAAGAACCCACTAATTCGATGACTGCAAGTATAAAAAAATATCACAGCTGTTTGAATTTATTTGCATTATCCATTACTTATCGGAATCGAGGATTCGCTCTGCACATCAACCAACTACAATGCGTGGTCAAAACTGTTGTATAGCCATCTCATGATAAAAATGAAAATTCCCGAACATAAGTGTGGGTGGAAGCTTTTAATCCAGAGTTCAGTTCAGACTGCAAATTCCTGCTATATATTCGTCCAGCTACTTTGCTTATTTTAATATGAAACATGCAATTCTTATGAATGCGTCATTTTAAGTTGAGGTTTACAGCGCGTTTGAAGCTCTGCAAATTGAATTTTAGACCACATTAATTTGCAACTTCATGTAACGGCTTTATTGAGACAATAGTCAAAGGAACATCAAAGTTCACAGATGGCCCATTGAAACGCTGAAACTGCCACCTGCTCTTGACGTAGAAGACACAGGCAGAGTAAGTTATGCACTCAGCGAATCAAGTATTACGATCAAAGTTGCTTAACACCATTGCCCGGGATCATTTGGTATTCTGTAATATTTATCCGACATTTAATTTTAAAGCGCGGAATAGAGAGATACAAAGGTACAACATGACCAACAAGTCGACATGGTCTACAACATCCCCCGCCAATCGTGCGCTTCTTATTTTCGAACTCCACGAAGGCCTTTACGGTCTGAAGCTACACACCAAAATAAAATAAAAATGATCAAATGACTGTTTTTAGTTTTGAAAGAAACCTATCTAAAATTACCGCTCGAGTGTCACAAATTTGAGATCCTATTTATCCAATAAATGTTGGCACCTTATTATTTGGAAAATTAAAAAAAAAAGCGGAAGCTTCATGCTGTGTTTGCCACTGAACGGAATCTGACAGATCGGGATGCAAGAAAGCTGTATTACATGTGAAAAATACTAAACATGTATCTCATGGGCTGCATCACACCGATTTTTCATCATTTATAGGATAAATGGAGATTATCATATGGGCATTTTCAACCTGAGACCCAAGAATTAGCCTGAGAGCTTCAGCTCGTAATATGAAAATGCCCGTATGATGGGCTATTTAGCATACACTTACTTTGACCATAATTGACAAGGTATTTTATCCAAAGCTACGGTAATTGTTGCTGCCACTGATACTGGATTTTGCCCACGAGCAGATGCAAGTGACACAGGATTTTTACCGCGGGCTGATACAGCCTTGTGCCAGTATCACAGGTGCAGATCCCCTGTATTTATAAGGAATATGATACAAATAAGAATCAGACAACCCATTTGGAAAATGTGACAGGGTACACATGAGCAGTACACTAATGTTGTTTAGAGCAGGAACATGATCAAATTGGGCACAGCACAGAAGACTTGCGGGGAGACCAACTGGCGTTCTTCTCCTGGCTTGTTTCACCCACTGACCACGCAAAACGGAGTCCTTTGGACAAAAACACTTTTCCCCTGTATCTGAACAAAATCTAGCAACACGGGCATTTTCAGAGAAAAACAAGTATTTGCCACTAACGTGTCTTTTTCTCCCGCCAGGAAATGGCAAATCGTGTCAAAATGAACAGTGTCTCGGCGTGACCTCGGTCACCAAAATCGACTGGCGCCGGGGTACCACCCTAATACATGTTGACATGAAATCCGTCAATTCGTTCTTGAGATATCTCGCTGACAAGGATTCGGGACATATGTACGTACATACGTACGGACGGTCGTGAATACTATGTCCCGCCGCTTCGCGCATTCGCGCGGCGGGGGACAATTTAAGCGAGTACTCCACTAAAGTATTCTTTGGCCCTGATGGCTCGTCAACAACTCCCATCCAGTACTTGCACTTACATCATTTCCACCTTCTTGCTCACTGGCATGGGCCTTGGAAGACTTTGATTTTTTTCGCGGCTGTAAAGTCAAATGTGTCAAATACCTGACAAATGGGTAAGATTTTGTTCGATTATGTTCATGGATTAAATTATTTTATATATATCATACAAAATTAGAAATTATTATAAATACGTGGCATGAGCACTTTAATTTGCCACTGTCATAATTTTTGTTTTTGCAAATAAGAAAACACTGGAAGTCGCAACACATTAGGAAGTCAGGATGTCCACATGAACCAGATTTCAGCTTAAAAACATGCATACTACGAACACAGCAGAGACTGCGCAAAACTTTAATCAGCCTTCTTTAAAGTTGAATGGCATTAAATTGTTTGTAAATAACATCAAGCAACCAGCAGGTAGAAATGCTGACCATAAAACACTGACATCTATGGAAATTGCACAGCTGAGATAGTAATACCCATTCATGGACAGTTAAAGACAGACTTGTGGAATTTAAAGCAATAATATGCTAGTTTTTTTTTTTTTTGCAATTTGGCACCACCCACAGTTTTGAAATGTGATTCACTTTTAAACCACCAATAAGAATCATGCCCTATGACAATCCCCCCCACCCCCAAAATAAATTTACTACCGAGGCAGGATAATTTCATCAGCATGCTAGCCAGAAATGGAAGAGATTTGATGATTTCTGGCATCTGTAAAGCTACGCAATTCTCAGAAATTTCATAGCATTCCAGATGCCAGAAATCATCAAGTCACAGGGATGACGTCGATAAAGTAACAATCTGTGTTGCAATTTAACATGGATTGTCGTGGCATGTTGAGGCATGGATTGCCGTCAGAGAGATCACTGGAGCCATGTTACCAACACCAGGCTACCAGGTATGGGAATGCAGGGAGATGTTAATGGATACAGAACAGCGAGTCAAAAAAAATCACCTACACAAAACTTATTCACCTTTCACGAAATAATGCAAATAAGGGTGGCAAGCTAGCCACCAGCTAGACAGCAACAAATGCAAGAGCACTACTAACCAGAACCGGTGTCCAAGAGAAGTTAAGTGGATGCACGAAACTCCTTTCGAAATGGGCCGACTTAGCTTATTACTAAAAACGTGTGAATCGGAAACTTTTCCAACGCAGCCAAACACCAAGCACTGCATGCAACATCGCTTGCATTGTAGAAAGTTACGCACTTTGAAATAATTGGGTACAATCGCTCACTTCAAGTTACATGGAGCAACAGCTGACAATCTGGTCACTGGTCGAGGATGAAAGATGCACCATCCTTCCCACAACTACAGTGCACCGTAAAAATGATTTTGAAGTTTATGTGAAACAGTTGCATAATGTTGCTTTAGTGAGCATTGCAAAAAATAATCACAATAAAACAGGCTCATATTCAGCTAAAGCAGCTTTCACTCTAAAACATTAAAAAGCAATGAAAACTATACCTCTTGTTGGGACTTTGAATGTGGGCATGGATGGAGTCACAGCTGCAGAAAACGGATGAACGGCTGAAGCACTCTCTGGAACCGTGAAGCTTGGAGAAGCAGCACTTGCTGCTTTATCCTTACTGGAAGATTGAGGGCTTCCAAAGATCTTCTGGACCGAATCGGAGCCAAAGACAAACTTGGGTGGAGAGACGATGGTTTTAGAGGGGGTCTGCTGACCGTGATCTGCAGCTGGGGAGGTTGAACTGTCCGCATCATGAGAACTCTGAGGAGGGAGCTCTGTGCACTCTCTAATGGTCTCCTCCAATGCTGCCATTGCAGCGAGACCACAGGTCGTCTTGCGAGGTGTACACTCTTTGGTTGACACAGGTGTTAGCACAGTGTTCCCTCCCTCAGCATTCTTTGCCGCTTCAAAGACGTCTTTGAAGGCGTTAGCCACCTCCAGCAGCTTGAAGCGCACAGCAAGCTGCTCAACTTTCCCCTCACCTTCTGAGAAGTCCAAGGCACTCCAGATCCAAGCTTTCTCAGCCCCTTTCATGGGCTCTAGCTTCATGGTGGAGGTGATCCAGTGATTAGCACACAGCTTGAGGACCTGGTCCCGCCTCATTACAAGTCTTATCTTCTTGGTGTCCTTGTTCTGAAGGATTTTGATGTCACCGATGCCTCTCTCCTTCCACTGATTCAGTTCTTTATGGTAACAATACAGTTTAGCTCTATGGCAAAACACGACAAGCTCATTTTCCTCACCAGTTGATATTTCCACTAAGTCGGGCAAGGGCACAACAGGCTCAAAGTACTGACAGTCCCTCTCCTCTTCCTGCGTTTCGGATTCATCATCGGTGTCAACAGAAGCTCTGCTTTGGTTAAGTTTAGCCGGAGATTTAGAGGGGCTGATGATGGGTTGAAAGCTGAAGCTAAATCCTGCTGTGGATTCTCCAATGCAAAACAAATTTTTTGTAACTTCTGGACTAGTAGCTAATGGAGAAGTACACACGGACGTCTCAGCAGTTTTATCCAAGGCATCCTCTTGCAAGTCATAGTTGTCCCACTCGAGGCTCATACGAGCCTCAGAATGGGGTTTATTCATCGAGGCTAAAGTTCGGTTGGGAGCAGTGTCGTCAACTTGGCTGCCCTGCTCCTTGATCTTTGCTTTGTCATCAGTCAAGAACGATTTGGGGTCTTTCAATCCAGTCTTCATCTCCTCTGCTTTCTGAATGAGATGCGCCGTTCTTCCTGTATCAACCAACTTGTGAGGTGTCTGCAATGGTATATCCAAGAGGAGCCTCTGACATTCCTCAAATTTCTGTTTGAATTCTTCTGCCATTTCTGGTGTTTTAAACTTGGCAGCAAGTTGTTCTAAATTGGCATCTCCTTCTGAGAAGTCATTAGCAAGCCACATCCAAGCTCTATCAGACCCAGAGAGGGGCTTCAGATTCATGGTTGTGGTAATCAAGTGGTTAGCACACACCTTAAAAACCTGTTCTCTCCTCATCACCACTCGCAACTTGCCATTTTTGTTATTTTTCAGGATCTTGAGATTTCCAACGCCCCTTTCCTTCCACTGGCTAGTGTCTGCATCAAACCGGAAGAGCTTGACTCGATGTGAATACAAAACCTCCTCATCTTCCTCTCCTGTTACAAGATCTACCTTCTCTGGCATCTGAACAACTGGATCAAACTGGATGTCATAGTGCTCCTCAGTTTTGTACATGTCTTCTTCATCCTGGTCTTGAGCGGAGTCTTGTTTTTCGCTTAGCTTGAGCGAAGCAAAGAGCTGCTCTCCGGCCCGCGAGAAGCCTGAAAAGCTGGGATCCTTTTGGACGAACTGGAAGTTACCCTGCAAGGACTTAGCCAAGTCTGTGAAAGTGAAAGTATTCTGTTTATCAGAAAAGAGAAGATTTTCTTCTTGCTCAGTACCCTCCTGTGAAGATCCAGCATTCACAACCTCCTTCTCCTCCCTTTCCCTGTGCTGCTCTGCCATGTTTTTAAGGCAAATGGATGCAGGCCCTGCATCTGACGAGACCTCAGCTGGGGCCGCGAGCTTCACAGGCTCTTTATTGCCAAATTTGAATGGACCCGTGGTCACTGGCATTGCAAAAGAGAGACCTTTACTACTGGAAGGCTTGCTCTCCGCCTGTGAGTGAGGGAGCTCAAACTTGAATGATGCTGAGGAGCCTTTATCTTCACCTTGACCAAATTTGAATGCTGTGCCAATGTTAAAATTTGCTTCAAACCCTGTGGTTGCCAGAGCATCAGATGCTTTCAGGCTCCCAATGCTGAAGGTAAAGGCAGAGCTCGGTAGTGCTGGTGCATTTGCTGGACTTGTGCTTACAACGTTCGCATTAGGATTCAAGGTCTGGCAGGAGACGCAAGCACTTGCAGATGCAGCGTTTCTGACCAGGCAGGTGCTGCAATCCCACTGCCCCCCTTTCTTTCCGAACATAGCTGCTAACCCTTCATTAGGGGCGATTTTCCTTGGAGTCAAGCATGAAGCGCATTTTTTGGCAGAGACCTCGATTCTAACCAAGCAGGTATCGCAGTCCCATTGCCCCTCTTTTTTTATAAACTGACAACCGAAACCAGCTCCCGATGAGGCTGTGGAAGTTTTACTTGCAGCTGGACTATCAAATACAGGTTTACTTGATGGGTTTGGAGCCTGACATGAAATACACTGATTTGCAGGTGCTTCATTTCGGACAGAACACGTGCTACAGTCCCACTGGCCAGGTTTCTTTTCAAACTGAGTCCCAAAGCCCATAGGTTTTGAAGTTGAATCACTGGTCCCAAACTTAGTAGTAGTTGGGAATTGAGAAAATGAATCAAAAGGTTGAGTGCTGGCAGTAGAGCTTGAGTCTTTGGGCGCATCTTTTCCGAATCCAAATGTGAAAGTCCCTGCTGAAGGTACTGTGGCCGCAAAACCTTTGAACTCCTTCCCACATTTCCCTTCAGATTCAGCAGTAGGATTTGGATTCTGGCAAGCGACGCACTTCACAGCCGTGAGACCATTTCTTAGACTGCACACACTGCAATCCCATTCACCTTCCTTTTTGAGAAACTGACGACCAAATCCAGCTCTAAATGAAGCTGTGGAGGATTTACTGACTGCGGGACTATCAAATACAGATTTACTTGATGGGTTCAGAGACTGACATGCGGCACATTGATTTGCAGATGCTTCATTTCTGACAGAACACGTGCTACAGTCCCATTGGCCAGATTTCTTTTCAAACTGAGCCCCAAAGCCCAAAGGTTTTGAAGTTGTATCACTGGTTCCAAACTTAATAGTAGTTGGGAATTGAGAAAAGGAACCAAAAGGCTGAGTGGTAGAAGCTGAGCTTGAGTCTTTGGATGCATTATTTCCAAATCCAAACGTGAAAGTTCCTGCTGAAGGTTCCGTGGCCGCAAAACTTTTAACCTCCTCCCCAGCTTTCCCGTTTGCTTCAGATTCAGCAGTAGGATTTGGATTCTGACAAGCGACGCACTTCACATCCGCAGAAGAGTTTCGTATACAGCACACACTGCAGTCCCATTCGCCTTCCTTCTCTGCAAAAAGAGCTCCAAAGTCCAGATCTTTGCTTGCCGTCTGAGACGACGATTCCTTCGGAGGAACGCCTTTCTCTACCGGTTGTTCCTGCTTCTGTGGGGACTTGGGCACCACCTTCTGTGCCTCTTCAAACTTGGCTTTGAAAAGGGCCGCCTCATCCGCAGTTTTAAAACGGATTGCCAGCTGCTCAGGCTTGGGCATTTCGTCAGCATAATCGATGGCATACCACACCCAGGACTTATCGGAGCCTGCATTGGGTT
Source organism: Gymnothorax reevesii (assembly GCA_029721435.1). Lineage (NCBI taxonomy): Eukaryota > Metazoa > Chordata > Actinopteri > Anguilliformes > Muraenidae > Gymnothorax > Gymnothorax reevesii. The sequence goes on along the minus strand of CM056587.1, from coordinate 61,510,686 downwards.
TCAGCACCATGTCAGCAGTGATGTAATGATTGGCACAAATTTTCAGCACCTGCCTCCTCCTCATCAACAGGCGAACTTTGCCCGACGTTCTGTGCCTCAAGATTTTGATGCTGCCGAAACCCCGCTCTTTCCACTCCCTGGTTTCCGAATCAAAGCAAAACAGCTTGGCCCGGTTGCACAACATTTCCTCCTCCTCCTCTTCTCCAGTTTTGACATCCACTTTGTCAGGGAGAGGCACAATGGGCTCAAAATGGGGGCCGTCTTCGTCCTCGTCCACACGAGCACCCTCGCCATCGCTCTCAGGTTTCTCATGGTCCTCTGCACTCGGTGCACCAAACACGGGCTGTGTCACATCCGTGAAACTGAAGGGGTGGTCAGTGTTCCCAAACAGGCCTGTTTTGCTCTGGCTCTGCGCAGCATCGACAAAAGAGAACCCAGCTGCTTTTTCGATGCCAAAGTTAAAGATTCCAGTCTGGGAATCAGGACCGTGATCCTGATTGGCTGCTGTCTGGCCGATCGGTTGCTCATTTCTCGGTGGCAAGTCAGACGTCAGAAGACGCAGCAGGCTCTCGCTGTTCTTAATCTGCATAGAGGGGAAAGTAAAATCTCCATCATTAGATTTGAAGTTAGAGTTGAACTTGAAGGAAGCAGCAGCAGGGGTGGACTGGGCAACAACTCCAGCTCCAAAGCTGGCAACTTTTGGGGGCTCGACAGGAATCTGTTGGCCAAAGCCGATTTTCCCAAACTCCACAGGCTTGGCCTCATTGCCCTTTGGTGGTTGTACAGGAACCGCGGCGGGTTTAGTGAAGTAGCCTGGCTCCGGTAGTGGTGGGTTGGTTGAGGGTTGAGGAACTCCATGATTGTAATATTCCTCGCTGTAGGGGGACAGCATTGTTGCAGGTGACTCAAAGCGCAAAGGAGCACCGTAAACCTGGTCCTGGGGGTAGATGCAGCCCGGGTTTGTCTGCAGGGGCGGCATGTTTGTTGGTTGCTGGTAGGCGTACATATGCTGCTGTGGAGGGAGACGGTTCGTGCCATAAACTGGAGCCTGAAAATAATGGGAAAAGGGGGGTGGGGAAAAAAGTAAAAAAGTTGTCTGTGTAGTCTGTCAATAACTTCAACTAAAAAAAATATCATATCACAAGGAAGAGACATACCTTTGTTGGCGTGACGTTCGTAGTTGTGCGAAGAAGATACTGCGAGTTGTATGCAGGAGAGGGATTGTAGTAGACTGGCCCGGCCGGTCTGGTAGTAGCAACTGACGAGAGTACACATACATACACATAATATATATTAAAAAAAAAAAAAAAGTCACATTTTAATCCAGGCTCCATGGCCCTCAAAACTGTAAAAACATTCCCCTGCCCTGTCTGAATGGCAGTCGCTCATCCAGAACATTTGGCTCCCCAGCAATGAATTCAACAGCCATCCTCTCTACGTAGTGCTCAGCAGCTGCGTTTCCATCCACCTATTTTAATGCACATTTTGTTTTAGCGCTTAAAAAAAACTGAATGGAAATGGCCAAAATGCGCATCAAATCGAAATATCGCATCAATTTTTTTTGCGCAAGGAGGGGGTGGAAAATTTTCCGAATCAATAAAAATAAATGCGCTTTAGTGCAGTGGAAATGGGTTCGCAAAGTTATGCGAATTGATGACGTTCAGCCTCAACATCATTTTTGCTTGCCTACACTGGCAAGCTAGCTAGCTAGTTTGCTACCTCGCAACATTGGTGTGCTAGATATAACGTTAGGGTTCGTTATCACTTCAGCTAGCTAGCTATTGGTTAATACAGTAGAAGTGAAATGCAGGGCTTAAAGCAAAAAAAAATCCCAGGACTGAAAATTTCAGACGTGGGATAAGGCATTCTGAAAGGGGCTCTAAGCTTGCAACGGTCTTGCCCTGGCCCCTGTCCTAGAGAATGGCAATATAAGAGAAATATAAACAAGATTGTGCGCCCAGCACAGACCAATAAATTGGGTGACATGCTACTTCACAGTTCTAAAATGCCTTAATTGTGAATGTGTACAATTCGTGCTTCATTTTAACATAAACACCTGCTGAAGTTGTAGTCTGTCCATTGCTAGTCTGGTCTGTTTCAAATATTAAAATTACTGTTGGACTTTAAAGCAAAAGTGCGTAGCAGCAGCAGACCTGCCAACCTAGGCAATTTTTTTTTGAGTACACATGCGCGGGCGCGAAGCACCCGCAGGGCCCACGGTGCAAATTTTGTGGTTTTCCCGCATGAAATGCACACAGACCACATATATTTTGGGGGGTCCCCAGTCCCCACACGCCTTTTTGGGTGGGAGCAAATTGTATGTTGACTTACACTAAATGGAGGCAAGCTGTCACAACCTTTTAAATAAAAATGCCAGTGCAGAGAAAAAGTAGTATTACCAGGCTGTAATGTTGCATTGGCAATATTGACAAATCTTTAATATACTAACTGCACCTGCTCAGACTTAGTTAACACTAGTCTAGCAAAACAGTCTAATCATGTTCTTCTTTTTACACACTGCAGAGCAGTGTGTAAAATGTAGTAGTCATATGAACCAGTATGCACCTTGCATTAGGGGAGAGGAATGGTTGCAAGTGAGAACACGAGTCAATTACACGAGACATTTAAAACCCATTGGTTGGCAGCTCAAAAAGAAAATGTTAGTACCTCAAGTGGATAACATTTGACCTTTTACTTTATATTTTAGGGTTCCCATTATTAATACTGTGCATTAAAACTAAAACAACATCGATATTCAACAAGCCGTTTTATTCAGATTCTCTGGTAAACAATGTTGTTCATTCTCTTTTTTTAGCAACAAAAGCAAAAGTCACAACATCAAGAATTCAACAAGCCGTTTCAGATTCTGATAAGCAAATACTATTCATTCTTTCTTTTTTTTTTGCAATAAAAGCAAAAGCCTGAAGCTTGGCTACACCAGACATTCTTTTCAGTGTTGACCTGAAACCTAGTTCATTGTTGTGCTTGAAAAGCGTTTTTTTTTTTTTTTTTTGCCGTTTGAACCGTACAACAGCTTTCTGTTGCAAACACAACAGAAACAGGCTCCTGGTTCCTTCAATTTTTGACACCAGGACCTGAATGGCTTTACTGTGTCACCTATCTCATCGAACCAAGCCCACCTCCATTAGTTTTTGGCAGTGCTGTCAATATTAATCACGTTTGATACTTCCTTCACAGCTAACCGCTCCATGATTTTTCGCAGACTGAACCGGTACCAGAGCAGTGACAACACACGTGGGTAATATTTTGAGTGAAACAATGCAACTCGGTGAATACACCAACCAATCATGATACAGTAGTTGCAGACGCGGTTGATCTAAAAGATTACCCAGAATAGTAGATTTGCACACGTCACAATGCTTTTTTAACGCAAGATAATGTAAGAATACATTACAACAACAAATCAATGACCGATCGTGTGTGCAATCATAAAGTGCGTATCTGCACATTTATCGCAGAGCACAACCTTTCGTTCACAGTTGCAGTGTCATTGATTGATGACTTTATTAGAAGTTTGCTGTTTCATACAGTTTCATAACGGTACAGTTCACTAGTACATGGTCTACTAAAACTAAAACACACAGGCGTCATATGTGTACATCCATGGAATTTCCACTCAGATATAAAAAGCAGTTATCAGACAAGTTGAACATGATTTATTTTTCTCTAAATGCTGACGAGGCCACCAATACAAACATGGACCGTGTGCTGAACGTTTTGGTGCGCTTCTATGATGAGGATTTGGCCACTGCTACCTTCCCAGTAAATATACGCAAACGTTATATATTTAGATCATACCTGATGTTCACACGGTGTGATCCACTTTCGATGTTTAAGAAAAAAATCCACTGACTGCCATTATTCCTTGTGATTTAATCGTTTGGACACCGTCATCCATACTGAGCGAATTTCATAACTTCACCGTTAAAATCCGTGGCACTATGAGTCATGAAGTCACATTGCTAATCTGCCATTTAAGTTACTCCAACACGACACAACAATCGCTAGCTAGTTGACGCTAAGCTAATGCTTGGTGTCAGGTTACATTAGAGCTCAGCAGCCAGCGGCAACCTACTGAGTGCACTCTGAGCTGCGTATCTTCATAGATGTTTAAATTTACATTATTTCCTTGGGGAGGGATGCATCGCAGTTTGGAAACCACTTCACTAGCAAGTATATGCAGCATTTTAACATTTTTTCATTGACATCGCGGCCATGGCTACCCCCCATATAACTTTTTTCTCTTTTTGCAAATCTACATCGATCTCGTTAATAGCCCCTAGGGAATCTCCAGGACGGAAATCCGTCCCAGGACGGAGAACTTTAAGCCCTGGAAATGTAACCTTACACTACTGTCCTAGCTGTAACATTAAAGACTTTGTAACCACTCGCTTCAGTGACTACTTCCATTCGTTTTCGCCACCAGCATTCCCGTTTGTTTTCCTTTTTGTTCGTCATGCTTATTCACATCATAGCGTGCGCCGTCATCTGCTGCAGAAGAAATGGCAATTGAATGGAGAATTAGCGCCACCTAACGGCACCTCCTGCTTATCCCGTGAAACAAAAGCGCATAACTGAAGTGGATGGACACGTGCACAAATGCGCTTTTCCTTTGGCCGCATAAACAAAAATTTGCTTAAGATTTGCGGTACAAGTTGGATGGAAACACAGCTAGTGTCTGCAGATCTGCTGTTGTGACCAAAAGACTCCTCTATTTAGCCCACTTAGTAACTTGTTCATGACTGAAGGCGACTAATGCTCTGTTCAGATTGTGCCTCCTCTGATCTGTTGTTTCTGTTTCAATGGCCCAATTCCATGAACTTGTTGGATGTCTCCGCGGATGAAAGCATCTACCAAATAAATGAAATGCATCTTCAGCAGACAACAGCTCAGAGGGATATGGGCAACCCATCTGCTAGGGGGGGGAATACCCCAACTATAGAAGAAGACATCAGTACCATAAGACCATCACCTGTGAGGGGTGCGCCGTGGAAACTCTGAGCTGCTGGAAAAGGCTCCTGGAGACCTTCAGCCCCATAGCCCTGATCATACATCCTGTGGTGGGGCGACGCTGAGGCTCCAGAGAAGTTGTGCCTCAGGTCGTGCACCTCGTTCTGTTTGCACATAAATAGAGGGCATGTTAGAATCAACCTTCCCCATAAAACCCAAGAACCCATATTTGTGTCCGTCAAATGCAGCTGCTGTATTCAAACCAATTCAGGTCCATTTTAAATCCTAGTGGCGATGCAAAGGTTCACAACAATCCCAAATATGTCCTGTTGAATTACAGGCAAAAGTGTGTAAAATTAAGCACATTTAACGCAATGCTGTGACCATAAAAACATGGCATCCTGGGCTTGATATTTCTCTAAATCCAAGTGTGATGTAGCTGCAGTGAAGTGCCGCAAAAAAAAGAAAAAAAACAACTATTACTGACTTATGCATTCCCTTAAGTAAGTTCTAAGTGAAAAGCTAGAGATTAAGAGGTTGATCACCTTCATAGGCAAGGTTAGTCAACTTTACCACTGTCCTGGACAATATACGGGCAAGTATTTTTTATGAAGATAAGACTTCCTGAATGTAAACAAAACTATCCACTGACCGTCAGAGCCTCCACTTGCTGGCACAACATTCGCAATATTGATTTTTGGTCCTCGGCCCAATGCGGAGGGGAAAACTGGAGAAGACAGAAAAATAAGAAAAGTGACATCAATTCAAACCATGAGGAAGCAATTCCCTGCTTGTTCAGAGAGCCGCTGAAATCTCTGCATAGACAGAACGAAAGATGATGAATGAATCTAAACAAAATGTTGAGCAATGAGCTTTCAGTGCATCCCAGTGGTTCGGAAAAACGCTTCAGAATAAGGGTGTGTCTTCTTACACAAACTGGTATCTGGTGAAGTGCGAACAAGAGCAATGCAGAGCGTGGCATATGCCCCCGCCTCTATGTTGATCAAGGGCATATTGAGATGGCTGCTGTAGCAGCCATATTAGATATCACACGACGCTGGTTTTCGAAAGGAACCTTCCTCTAGCCACTCCCAATACGCCATTAAGAATCGGCATCAATCCGATGAGAGATTCTATAGTTATCCCACGGAAACGAAAAGTTAACAGACGATGGACGGACCGACGTGGTGTCAACATAATGCCCCCTTTTCCTCTTTGGAGGGCGGGGGCATAAAAACTTGCCAACATCCTTTTAATATGACACATACACAGGGGCCAAGCAATAGTCAAAACGGGGATGAAAACACAGAAAGCAGAGCATTTCAATGCCACAACATGAATACCTGCGCGAGATGCAGACTGGCAGAAATGCTAGGAGTCTTTTCCAGTGTGGCGATTGCCTCCTGCGTTTTGCCCTCATTATTCATGAGTGCAGCAAAAGCCATCTTAACTTCTTCTTCTATTTCTTTCACCTCCGAAATCTGAAACAAGCCACAAGTTTGGTTTGTTCCTGAAAGTGCGAAAAGGCCCAAGATTTACAAATTTCAGACGATAAATTCTGTTATGAAAAAGGCCTTTTCACCTGAAGGTCTTTACTTCTGAAATACATAAATAGAGGATCGAGGGGCTCAGGGATGCCGCGTCCCTTCTTTATCCTCTCCAGGAGAGGCAAAACTACTGTATAGTAGTGCACAGTCCTTTCAATGGTCTCCCTGGATTCAAACCCGCTACCCTGGAGGGAAACAAAACAAAAGTGCACACTTTCCTTTATTGGAACCATTACAAGAGAACTCGACAGTTCAATAACTCAGATCCCGCTGGCAATAGACCAATGCAAATACAGCACCAGCTTTCAATGTAATGAGAAAGCTGAACAGAATCCATATTTAGCAGCAGCCAGACCAGAAAGAGGGGGGAAAAGCTGCCAAACTGCAACATTAGGCAGACATTACTGCTACAGTATTCCTAATTTAAGTCAGGCGAAGTGAAAGAGCTGTGGGCAGGCAGTGGTGTTTGAACAGTGACGGGCAGAGGCAGGTGTACCATCTCTCTGAGGTGCCGGGCCCAGTGTATGACCAGCGCTGGCTGTAGGCCGTGCTTCTCTCCTGCCCTCAGGATGCTGAGACCGCGCTGGACCGTCATCCGCAACTTGGCAGAGGTTCCTGGTCTGTGAAGACGCGCAAACACTCCACATTTAATGTGACAAACTCAGATACAGACCGAAAGCCAAGCACACAAGCACACATTTAATGCAAAACCAGACGTACACACACACACACACACACACGATAGCTAGCCAATACATGATTGACAGTAGCCCTGTCAAGTTGAACGGAGCTCCCATCTGCCAGGTCACCCGTATCTCCCAGTGAATACGGCAGGGCATTCCACACAGGAACAGAGGAGGAAGACATGCTAGAGAATAACTTGACAGCTCGTAGATGGCTTTGGGCCCAGACATTTCGTGCTTCCGAGGAGTGGAGAGTGACTCACAGAGCCCTGTTGTGGAGGAGGCTGTAGACTGCATTCCACCAGTCCCTCTGCCTCTCGTTGGACAGCAGCTTGATGAGCTGCAGGGGCAGGCAGCGGACCTCATGCAGCTGAGAGCTGGCGGAGATCTTCTGCGTCTCCTGGAGCTGCGTCTGACTACAGAACACCACACCACAGAGGAAGACCTGAGGGAGGACGACACTGGCTCAGTAAGGGCTCAAAAAACACTCCGCAGAAACAGGAGGAAAAGCAGGGCCACCTCTCATGAAGGACTCTGTCTCAACACTCAGAGAGGAAGAAGACTCACTCAGAAAAATTTCTTACAATTCCCTACAAATGCTTCTGCCACACAAAGCTCTACAGCATAAACTTGAGGCACTCCGAGAGTGCCAACTTGTGTGAAGGAAGCACAGCCGCAATCTTGCCGAGTGAAAATGGCTCATATGAAACTTGGGGTATCTGCATTAAAGGATTTCCAGAAGGCTCCCATGGCAGCCATATTGTTTGATGCAACACGTTCCAAACTAATTGGTCTCACATCAGGGTCGGAGCCAATTAACCTACAAAATTTGAGCGATATCACCAGGTGCGATGTTCAGTTATCGCCTGTCAGGATTAAGGATCGACCGATACATCGGCCGGCCGATATATTAGGCCGATTTTTGCATTTTTTACCAGAATCAACATCGGCCGATTCGCGCGTGGGTTCGCCGATGTATATTTCCGCGGCATGATTTACAGACAGGCATCCAGGGGCAGCTCTGTGTTGCCGGAAGACCCTGCAGCACATGCAGACGCATTACCCCTCCCCTACTGGAAGAGTGGTGAACGCAATGGTTGCTTCAGAACAAGGTGTTTTAAAATTTCAATGAGCCTCTCACTGTTAAACTTAGTTGAAATATTGCCACCCACTTTGAAATAGGAAACATGAATGCCAAGTAATTGCCAATTAGTACACGTGCTTGCAAACATATTTAAGTTTGTGGGTCAGTAAAATGGGAATGCTGCTGAATGCTTCGTCTTTAAAAGTGCTAACCATTGTATTTAGGGAGATGTTGACGTAGTTGTGGGCTAATATGTACAGATGTACTGAACACCGGTTTAAGGATTAAGTAATGTCAATGTTGTCATGGTGTTTGTAGGAGTTTAATTTAGCGAACACCGGGGTGAGGTTAAATGCGTTTCGTGTCGTGTGTGTATGTGGAGGGCTCAAACTTGCGAACAAAATTAAAACTGTGCGACCTTCGAATTAAAATAGTTGCACCTGTGCGACCGCTTTTTCCCCAATTAAACGCCTCTTTTCAGATACATTTGGTAGTCAGAAGGCATGCCAACCGCCGCTGCAGTTTAAGTAAAGATGGGCGTATGTCTCGGAGCAGTGCATGAATCTACTGGACATACCGCAGCCGAGCGCACCCAGTGTGTTCCCTCGAGCTGATAGTGACCTTTGTGACCAATCAAAGGAGAGGTTAACGTTCTAAACCTCAGTACTGATTCTAGAATGGTTAATATTAGCCGTAAAACAATCCATTTCGCGGGAATGAGAGTTACTATTGTACCTATGCACAAGATTTGGACTGAAAGTGGAACGAAGAGCGATGGAAGACTTCTTGTTTTTTTTTTTTTTTTTTTTTTGGTACCGTTAACGTTAAAAAAGTCGAGTCGGTGTCAAAGGTTACTGAAACTGAAAATCATGACGGTGATTCGGATGAATCGGCAGCGAAAATCAGTTGATTGTTCTCGCAAAGAGTTGCATCAAAATGTTGCATGGCTCAGGTTATAAGAAGGTGAAGTGCACCGTGTTCATTGTAAAGATAATGACCCGAATCTGGCTGTTAACAGCGCGTTATCAACTGAGTCCAAACACTTTAAACGTGAACGTCCTTCCAAACACGGAGAAAGAACGAAACACAGAAAATACTGTGACACCTGTGCGTAAACGAGTAGATCCGTATTTCTGTTATTAGTTGCAACTTATCAAAATATGCTGCCTCGCGGCTCAGCGTTTGCGCAGCCTTAAAATCTCCGTCTCGGTTTCTTCGCTCATATCTTCAGTATCCTATCTGCAAAAATCATTAACATTTTTTAAAGCGCGTCTTTAGACTAGTAAACGTTAATATATTTGCAAGTACACGCAACGTTTTCCTGAAAATGCCGAAATTAGAAGACAATTGCGTGTGCAGTGGCGCCTCTGGAGGTGATAATAGGTGGAGCCCGGACCATGCCTTTGCATCAAAGATTGTTCCTGGTTTGTACTTAGTTATTTTCCGTTATTAACACGTTTTCCTTTCCAGTTTTGACAACAAGCCTCTGGCAATCGAAGCTACGGTTTCTTTCTCCGTGAGATCAATTGACGCCTAAATAATGGGATAAATAATTTTTCTGGCCACTCAAAAATTGTTCAACGCTTTATGAATGACAAACTGCTCTCAAACGTCTGCGCTACCTTTTCCACACATCAAGTGATTTAACTGGCGTTTCATGATCGTTTTGTTTAAATAAAATATAAGACCATTTAAAACGTCTATGTGCAATTCTGAATAACGCTGATTTAAATGCACGAAATTACGCTTCCAGATTAATGATTGTCGCTCTACCGAAATGTATCATACCGTACCGGCGTGTTCTCGGAGTGAATCTATTGCTCAGTCCCTCAAGGAAGTCGCATGTTGCGATTGCAACTATTAAAGCAAATTCAACCGATCCACGCGAATTTCTCGCGGACAAAAAAATATTGCCAAGACATTGCGACTTTCATTGCCACTTTTTGAAAGAGTTACCGCAAAAAATCAAAAAAACAGCGGAAACAGAGTTTTTCGGTCATCGTCTGCTCAGCTGATGTGTGTGTGTGTGTGTGTGTTTGGGGGGGGCTGCGCGTCTCACTGGGGAGGAGCAGCCATCACATCGATGGCGGGTTGAAACTTTTCAATAAATGTTTGTCTAACCTGAGACCTCTGATATTTTTTATCATTGTGTCATTTTTTTGATGTAAATTGAGGGAGCAAAAGCGGTATCGGCCACAAATATCGGCCCTATAAAATCGGCAGTCCATTATCGGTTATCGGCTAAGGGTGATGGAAAAAAATCGGTATCGGCATCGGCCCTAAAAAAATCCATATCGGTCGATCCTTAGTCAGAATTTCAAGATGGCTGCTGTGTCTGAATGATCGCGGTCAAAGTCAAGAGTCCATCCCTGATGTCATAGTAACCCACACACAAAATTTCAAAGATATCCGTTCATTACTTTTTAAGTCATCTAGTACAGGGAGAGACAGACAGACAGGCAGACAGACCGACCAACGCCTGCAAAAACGTAACCTCTTTGGCGGGGGTAATAAAGGAGATGATATGCCTCGGCATTTACGACCCCCCCGACGGACGTTTGTCATGCCACTGCTGTCCCCAGTGGCGCAAAGAGGTATTGCACCACACATTCAGTTTTTGTAAGGCCCCATGTTCACAACAAATCCGGGCTCTGGCATTGGATACATGCGTCTACCAGAGCAAACACACGACCATGTTAATCAGCGCTGCAGTGTCTGTCCAGAAGCCCTTCGAAGCCAAACTGCAACTGGTGAGCATTCGCTATAAGCTTGTAAGGGATACAAGTATGCAATTACGAACATGCAGACACGATGTAGACAATCAAGCTATATCACACCAGACGGAGTGACGTTGTCGCTGATATCATCACGGCTGTGATGCGGTCATAGCCGTTGAGGCCGCAGGCCGAATGCCAAAAATATCTCAGGCGTGACGATATTCAGCAACAACATCACTGCCTCGAGTGTGATATTGCGTTCATACAACAGTTCTACGAACGCCACTTACTAGTTGATGGCAATAAGCAGCAACAGATTATGATTTCTTTGTTTTTTTGATAAGTTGTGTGGCTTCGCCAGTGCAAATACTTCCACAAATGGATCAAGACTTGACTTTTGCAAACAATGTAGCGCCAAGTTTGTAGTCCGCAATTAGTGTAATTAATGATAATCAAAACACCCGTGAGCAAACTGATTTTGCCATTACATGTCCCAGTGATGTTGTACTCCAACATCAGCACTCACGGAATGCCTCTCATCCAATCAAATTACTCCGTTTTAACTAACTGTTGCGTAATACCACTAAAAAAACATGTCCCAAGGGCATTAAAAGTTTCTGAGCGTGTAAAAATGGCGCCAGAGAATCCTTATGGCAGACGTCAGGAGAGAGGCTACTCTCATCAGTTTTGAAAACTGCGCAGGTGTGGAGAGGACGCTGGGGAGAGTCGCACCTCCAGATCCAGCAGACAGATGGATTCGGGGGTGTTGGTGTCCAGCTTGGAGGTCTCCAGCGTGAGGCGAGGGAACAGCTTCATCAGCCAGTCTCTGAGGGCAGCTCTCTGACCCATGAGCGCCCACTGCAGGCCGAGCCAGACCAGCTGCTGCAGGTCTCCGCAGTGCTGCGGAATCGCACCTGAAATGCACAGGAGGACATCAGCAAACACTGCATTTACTGCAACACCTGAGGACTTTACTGAGCGCAGCGCTCAAAAGTGCACATAAATGCAAGGGCGAACATCACACTGCATAATGCATTCAGCACAGAAAAGACTTTGGAAAGCTTTAGCACACACCGTATTACCGCCAGCACCTTAGATCGAAGAGAAAGACATCGTACAGGATTTCTTATACTAACAAGTATTTGACACTAACGTGTCTTTGTCCCCCGCCACAAAATGTGAAATTGTGTCAAAATGAACAATTTCTCGGTGTGACCTTGAGAATGGCGTGAAGGTCACCGAAACGGACTGGCGCCGGGGTATCACCCTAATACATGTTGACATAAGATTTGAAGAAAATCCGTGGATTCGTTCCTGAGATATCTCGCTGACAACGCTATCAGTGTGAAAATTCACAATATCTCGGTGTCACCTTGAGAATGGCGTGAAGGTCACCAAAATCGACTGGCGCCGGGGTTTCAGAGTAATTCATGTTGACATAAAATTTGAAGTAAATCTGTCGATTAGTTCTTGAGATATCTCGCTGACAAGGCTATCAGTGTGAAAATCCACAGTCTCTCGGTGTGACCTTGAGAATGGCATGAAGGTCACCGAAATCGACTGGCGCCGGGGTATCACACTAATACATGTTGACATAAGATTTAAAGTAAATCCGTCGATTCGTTCTTGAGATATGTCGCTGACAAGGCTATCAGTGTGAAAATCCACAATCTCTCGGTGTGACCTTGAGAATGGCGTGAAGGTCACCGAAATCGACTGGCGCTGGGGTATCAGACTAATACATGTTGACATCGAATTTGAAGTAAATCCGTTGATTCGTTCTTGAGATATCTCGCTGACAAGGATTCGGGACGTACGGACGGACGCGTTCCGCACGGCGGGGGACAACTAAGCCTTCCTGGTTTCCAAACACCCACCCTACAGATGGGCTCAAAAGATGGACCCAAACACAGACAAATTAACCCTATAAAATCTACGAACCCATATAACAGTACGTCAAATTGACAAACTTTGACTTCGCAGCCTACTTAAAAGGTACCCAATAAGTTCTACCTTTTTTGTATAATGTGCCAGGTTCCAATAAAAAGATATTGAAGTTAAGTTTTCATGTCGTCCTTGACCGCTAACGAGGATAAACTCCAAAGGAAAGTAATCACTCGACCGTTACAACCAGCCATTATGGCTGCTGGATCGCGGCTATTTCGACGAGCCTACTACTTAATAGGCATGAGCGATTTGCATGAAAAGTCACATCAGTCAACAGATTCGACTTCTAGTAAATAAATTACGTTTATGCATTAGAAATTCATTATGATAAATATGTCTCGTTACAAATATGGGAGGATTTTAAATACATTGACGATCTGCAAGTGCAGGGAAACAGGGAAATCAGGCATTTTGTACCAGGCATCAAAATTACTTGTGTATCCAGCAAAAGTTTGGCCGCATCTTTATCGGCGATACCTCCAAACCTGGCTTCAAAAGTTTGCCAGCGTTCACTTTGAAGGCCAGGATAAATTGAAAAGGCCAATCAATCTTCTTCCTGGCCTTTTCTTGCTCTTTTACAGGCCGAATCAGTTTAATATTTCTTTGGCCACGGCATGTTGCTGTTGGCAAACTTCACTTCTGCGGCCACCGCACACAACTGCTTTCGCGTGACATCATTTTTGCATACTCATGAGTACGAATGTGGTATTTCAAATGGCGCGGGGAGTTTTTCAAGGGGTTGCAAGCATTCAAGGAGAAAGCATGAATGGATTCCCATTTATTTTGGTCATATCTATTAAATTATATCCAAACGAATTGTCAGAACTTTAACAATGCTGTCCGCGGATGTGGACGGCGACAACGACGCAGAGGGTATGGCGACAGCACTCCAAAGACATTCGTCTCGGCAAGCTCAAAAGGGAACACATGGATTACCTTTAAGGGAAAGCAGAGTTTAAGGGCAAAACAATGCTCGCATCTCACCAGTGTCTGACTTGGCGAGATCGGCGACCTCTGGCGCTTCGACGCCAATGCTGCGGATATCATTGTTGGCGATAAAGGAGGGCCCGGCAGGTGCCTCCGTGCCGAAGAGCATCTCGAACAGGCTGCCCTGACCGCTGCGGTTCCCAAACGCCTCCACCACCTCCTTCACGAAGTAGTCGTTCTCCCGGCTGAGGTTCAGCAGCATGTGGCCTGACTGACTCAGCCGATCGCAGGCCAGGCTCTCCGTCGCCACCGGGGGGCCCCACTCCCCTTTCGAGGGCCGGTCTTTTGGTTTGGGTACCTGAGGGGCAAAGCAGGTGGTCAACACGAGTTATGATCAGTCCACCATCATTTCCCAAACTGGCGATTTGCACGCGAACACATTCTCCTCCCTTTTCAAACATATATTCTCACTAATGCTGAAGCAGATTAGACCGCAAGTACTCAGAAGAATGACAAAACTCGAGCATAACACAAGGAATATTCATACACAATAGATCCAACATGCAAATACTACAAATCATTTCAGTACATCACAATCGAAATGGACAGTCAGACGCCTGCTGATTGACATGTATCCTCTGAATGCAATCGCTCCGAAAAATCGATAGGGTTTGTGACTTTACCACACACAAGGCCCACGCAAAAAACAAAATGGAAATGGATGAAATTTGTGGCCTGTGCTCACAAGAAAATCGCAAGGGATGCAGCTTGACGATCGCTGATCCACAGTATTCCCCGGTCACTGTCCGCAGATACAATAATTCATCCATATTTACCTCCACCAAGGAGGTTATGTTTTTGCTTCCATTTGTTAACCTCCGCCAGGAGGTAAATGTTTTCGGTGCCGTTTGTTTGTTGGTTTGTTTGTTTGTGTACAACATAACTCAAAAATTTACGGCCGAATTTAGACGAAATTTTCAGGGTAGGTGGGTATTAACTCATGGAAGAGGTGATTAAATTTTGGCATATCTAGGCCAAAGTACTGCTGAGATATACGCCAAAGTTCAAGATTTCAAGTCTTTCCAATGGGCCGGAGTTCCAATCACCGAGCATTTGGCTTTGCTGCCCCCTGGCGGAGGTTCTGCGCTCTCTGAGTGCTTTTCTAGTTTGTTTATTTATTTGTTCGTCTGTTAGAAGGACATCTCAAACAGTTGCATAGATTTTTAAATAACTTTGCTGAATATTAAAATGGCACAAGAGGAACAAGTGATTAAATTTTGGCATTTCTAGGCCAAAGTACAGCTGAGATATCGGCCAAAGTTCAAATCCAGCTATGCTGGCGGAGTCAAGAGTCCTCGCGAGTCCAGCTCTAGTTGTTTACTGTACATTTAACAACATGCAGTAAACATTAAGGGCTTAATTTTACACAATTTCCAGCTGATGTCAATCCCCATGAGGCCTCGCCCTTTTGCACTCTGGGACAATACCCAGCGAGTCTCACCCGATAGGCCAAGAGGTAGCAGAGAGCAGCGAGGTCAGTCACTGCCCTCCACTGCTGCTCCTTCACATGGGCCATCTTTAGCAGCAATGTCCCTGCGTGCAGGTACAGGTGACCCTTCATCTCCGTGAAGGCCTCCGACAGCTCGTCCACAGTGCCGCGGACAAGCTTTGTGGTCTCCTGCATGGTGTTGTCAAAGCTGTGAAGAGAACAGACGAGGGTGAGAGCTGTCTGTCTGCAACACTGCTAAACACCACAAGCGCTTCTCTCGCTGTGTATGAAGGCCAACAGGCCTCTGATGACTGTAAAAGTAGAGAGGGGCGGCGGAGACAAATAAATACAATCACATCCAAATATGAAAAAAAAAACTGATATTCCAAACAAACTATATCATTCTTTAAATATTTGCCAGATCTTACCAGGTGAAAATGAAAAAATGAAAATGGGTTATCTGAACTCACCGCACAAAGGGAGTGAGCAGGATACTGTGCCGGCGGAGGTGTGTGCGTTACCTGTGTAGAGCCTCCACACACTGAGACACAGTCCTCTCAGCCAGGCTGAGCCTCAGCAGGTAACACTGAGCCAATAGCAGCTCTTTCTGCAGCTTCCGTCTCATCTTCTCATTGGACAGCACACTGGGGAGAGTCAGGAAGTCCTGCAACACACAGGAAGAGGAATAATTACATCTCCATTTCATAGAACATTTCCTGAAAAGGGACAGGAAGTCCGCAGCAATCGGGAAACGCACCAAATCACTGCATTTAAACTAGAAATGGTTTTTACACATACCCCCATTTCACATTTTAGAGTTGCGGTCCGGAAACGAGTCCCACCCTTGAATATGCCTAAGTCCAAATTGTTGCCGTGGAAACAGAAACAAGTAGATCAGAATGATCTAATAGCTGCGACCTCGCCTAGCATCCGTCACGAGGCCTAGTGTCCATGACTGGTGGTTTCTTGTACAAGTGTGATGTCGAAATTGACAAATGACCTTGAAAATCAATAGGGGACCCTTCCTCTGTACCAAGAAGCTTGTTCTAAGATGTAATAACCATCCATCAAGTTATAGTGGAGTTACGGTGCGGAAAACTGTGAAATCGGTGTGACCTTGGGATTCGACAGATGACTATGAAAATCAATAGGGAACCCCTCCTCTATACCAAGAAGTTTGTTCTAAGATTTCATAGCCATTCATTGAATTAAACTTGAGTTACGGTGCGAAAACCGTCAAATCGGGCAAAATTGACACTTTTTTTTACCTTTGTGACCTTGGGATTTGACAGATGACCTTGAAAAACAATAGGGAACACCTCCTGTATGCCTAGAAGCTATTTCCAAAATTTCATAGCGATCCATGAATTCTAACTGGAGTTACAGCGCGAAAACCTGCAAACAAGGCCGTGACCTCTGTGAACTTGACCTTTGACCTCGACCTTGTGCACGGACATCACTTTGGTGAAGGTCAATAACTCCTGAAAATTTCATGATGATACGACGACAGGAACATGGTGAAAAAGGTGTCAGACGGACGGCCAGATGGACGGACAGACAGAAGCGTTCATAGAGCTGCTGGGTCGCAGCTAAAAATATTAAAGCTGCAAGCAGCGTTGGACAGGTCCTCGCCCTCCCGCACATGTCGAAACGGGGGCGAGACGCGTTCAAGCGCAATCGAGCATTGTCATTCATTGGACAGCACGAGACTGAGGAAAGTGTTTTATGTTGAGTTGAGTGCAAACCCCTTTACTGAAAGAGATTTTTCTTTAGTATAATGGAGCTATGACCCATGCGACCTGGTCAAATTTTCTGAGGCAGATTTTATCACTGCTGTGTATTGTGTAATCTTCCCCATTCATGAACTTGGTGAAGGGAGATGAGCCATGTGATCTTACTGCCACCCGGTGGTCAGAATGTGTAGCAGCACAATGAAAAACACTGAAAATCAATGATAATCAAGAGATTAATAAATGCTTCTTCCAGGTAAATCCTAGAAAGCTGAAATTTCGGGAGCATGTTCACTTAAGAAAGACAAAAGTTTTATACACTGCAACTTATGGTGAATTCAGAGGTGCGTCTCACTATATTTTTCAAAATATGAATATTCATAACGTGTATATCTCAAGAAATATCGATTGAAATGGCACCACACTAGGCAGTTTGTTTGGCGACATGGAGATTATGAATTATACCAAAGGACATTTTGATTCGATGAACAGTTTGTCCACAGGAAGAATGTATATCTCACTGTACATTGTATTATGTACGTAAAAATTTTTTATTTCAAAAAGTCTCAAATGGATTTTCACAAAATTAGGTGACAGTACAGGGCATGGTACAGCAATGATGAGTGATTTTTTTCAGAATTTTATGACATTGCAACAGGCTGTGGTGAAAGCGAAAGTCCCATTTTGGCGTATTTAGGTGGCGCTAGAGAGCCATTTTGTCTCTTTGGTGGAGATTTTTCAGATTGTAAAAATATTTGAAGCCTTGTAGAAATTACTGCAAAATTTGGTTCTTTTCAAACATGTTTAAGGGGTCAAATGAAGGTTGGAAATTGCCTAGGCATCGAAAAAAGGCAGTGAAAGTGGCTGGTGACCCCATCTTTGATACCTCATAAAATCCAAACCGTTTGACTTTTGAAAAAGTTGTACAGTAGCTTTCATCGGCAGAGTGTGCTTTTTCATCTACTAGCATTTGGGGTCAATACGATGAACGCCCTTAAAGGAGTTCGCGTTTGTTCGAGGGTAAATTTTGGCCAAATTTAGGGGAAAAAGGAAATTTTGATATGCAAATTGCGGACTTCCTGTTCGATTTAGGTAATGGGTGTTGATTGTTAATTTTTAGGCCTTGATTAGATGGACAATATAGCGTTGGTTCCATCTCTCTATGACTTTCATACCGGTTGTGGTGGCAGTAGAAGTGCAAATGAAATGTTTCTTGGTGGCACTAGAGAGCCATTTAAATTCAAAAGCAGTTCAAACAGTTCAATACATGTGGGCACATCTACATGCTATGGAGAGACACTACATGAAATTTGGTGAGAATCGGTCAAACAGTTTCAGAGTTATGCTCCGGAAACAAATGGGAACGCCGACGCCGACGCCAACGGGAATTCAGGCAAAAACAATGTCTCCCCTGCCCCCCCCTCCAGTAAGGGGGAGACATAATGACCAGTAATATAATGCAGACAAGTGCAGGTACAAACTGTACAACAGAACCCTTCCAGTATGGCTCGACACAGAACCTATAATAATGGAAAACAGAAACTGTAAATATGCGTGTTCACAAACACGTTGCGGCTCAGTTTGGCTTTAAAACGAATTGGAGCCCTAATCTCACTTCATCCTTCAATGCTGCACACAGACTAATAATTGTCTCTAATCAGAATTCTCATAGGGCCGTGCCACACAGAAAATTGTTTCTTTGAAATCGATGCATCTGTCTTTTCAGTTCGAAAGAAAGGAGAGTCCACACAAATTGCAGTATAAGATGCAACAAAAAGGAAACAAATCGAACTGGGGCTGAACCGTTTAGTGGCCGGACCAGGATGTGGAGAGTAAAAATTTTCAACAGTCCCCCGATGCTCTCCTTTCAGAGCCAGTTCTCTCAGATACCAACATTAAAGCCATTCATTTAATCCATGGCTCCTTCTAAAAGCCTACATTACCACCATTTCATCAATAATGCAGCAAAAAAGCATTTATTGTATAATTCTCAAGAATTTTTACACCCAATTTTGAACATGTTGAAATTGCAAGGCAGAGCCATATCGTGGATAAATGAAGCAATCTTTATAGTATACTCGCCATTACTGACGCAGAGAAAAACTGAAAGGATTAAGTGCATAAGAAAGTGAACTTCAATTAATAATCTTTTGAATATTAAGTTAGATGAGAGCTTGAGTGCATGATCCAGCATTTGACAGTCGCTAAACAGATAATCCTGAGTGAAATCCCCAATCTCACCAGAGTTCCCCAGGTCCAAGTGAATCAATTTTCTCCCAACTTCAGTATTCTTGAGGCCCGTGTTCCACATCAAGAACATCATTAATTTCAACTCAATCTCTCCATTTCTTCAGATCTTACAAAATAAAATGTAAGCAATTCTTCAGGTTAGACCCCTTTTAGTAACCCAACAAAATCAATCACAAATAAATAAATAAATAAATGATCAACAACCTGCACTCAGGTTGTGCACAGATCCATAAAACCAGCAATCTTCTCAGAAAACAGAAAATTATTGAAATGAAAAATTCCAGTTGTGCTGGGCATTTTATCAGGAACAATAGTTACACTGGCTGTCCAGTTTATTAAGTATACCGTAACCCTGCATCTCCGAAGAGTAAATCATGAATTGCGTTGACGTTCTTATTTTCAGACAGAAAAGATTTTATCCTACCTTAACTCTTCTGAAGAAGACGGGAGTATCTCATCGAAACATGTCAAGTCAGGATAAAACCTCTTCTGTCTGAAAATAAGAACGTCAACGCTAATTAGTTAATACAGACAGTATGAACTTTTTTGGACTAATAAATCATGAAGTTGCAACTGAAAGCGTAAAGCATCTGGCCCCTGCCATCAAATGAAACTCATTTAAAGTCCACAGTAACTACTTATTTCGAACAATGGTTATCTGGTTGTCTAGACAATCTGAAATGGATCCGGACGACCAGAACTTCTCAGGCTGACAACCTAATATCCCAGCAGTTTCATTCATTTGAATCTGTCAATTTTATTTACAACCCTGTGCAATGGATACGACTACTTGAGTCACATGTAAGGTCTACTGCACTTAACTTTCATGCATCTTGTAAGGGCGAGAACATGAGTTTTTTTTTTTTAATAAAGTACCGCGGCAAACAATGACCAGGAGACGGACCGCGGTGCGCACTTCACTTCAGGCTTGGGCAATTTAGTCAAGGAAAACTCATGGCACGAACGAGCCGGATATGACCGTAAACAACCAAAGGGAATGTAGATTTGAAAATGTGACAATAAGCACCTTCCTTTGAGGTGAATCTTATGCGCTCATATACGAACGTTAACGTATTACATGTTCAGAGCTCAGTCAAAATTAAAGCTGCGAGTGTAGCGGTTTGCTCACTTCTAACATGAAACTTCACTCGGACACCAAGAAGTTATCTGAAATTTTACAGCCTTATTCAAATTTCATAAGTATTCATTTATAATTGGTAATCTAATGCCACTAGGAAGTGGGAATCTTTAGATTGCGTTTCGGAAACATTGTTTTCAAGTACTGTACTTGCAGCCTGTATACACACATCTCTCACTTGTCCGACCAAAGCCATGTCAAATAGGTCGGCTCTGTTCTTGCTAGCCATATAGCGAGCTAGTACTGAGGGCGATCAGAAAGGGAAATGCAGTGTCATAAAGACTTGTCTTTGCCTGAGACTGTGATGGAAGAGGGGGCTCAGAAATATTAATAAAAATAGCTTGGTTCATTTTTGCCCTGTTGAGTTGCAGGAGAGTGGTTTTGCTTTGCAGTTTTTTTTTTAGCTTGGCATGAGCATTTAAAAGATTGCATTGCATGGTCCTAAATACCACCTGTGCAATATATTGAAGCATTATTTAACTTAGTTTTTCCTCTGGAATTGCCTGCTGTCGTCCCATAGGTCAGTGTGTTTTTTTTTTTTTTGGCACAGTGATCATGGCTAAATAAATTGTTAGTTTTCCATAATAATAAAGGTTAGTTTTCCAATTATTCTGATTGTGATCGTATATTGCCATTCCCCCTGGATGAGATGCTATTCCATTCCATTCCAGGTTACCCCCCAGCTTAGTCAATTTTCCCCAACCATTTCACCCAGTAGGACCCCTGGATGGACAGGGGCACTGTGTGAGTGAACTGTTCTTGCCAAGAACACACCGCAAGGGCTGTGGCAAGGACTCAAACTCAATCCCAAACCTTTCAATCCCAAACCAGCACCACCCTGCCCCTCATGTGTGTTTGTGTGAGTGCGTGCATGTAAATTTTTTTTTTTAATGCTGATGACAGTACACGGGACAACTGTAAATTCTTGCTGACAACCTGATTTGTCTCCTTTTTTCTAACACTGGTTAATTATGGCTGCACAGCAGGTGGATCCCATACTGATACAGCAGACAGCACAATGCCATCTCAAAGCTGGCTGGACAAACACGACAGCAAGTTCACTGAAGTCATAGTCTGCAGATCCCCCAGGTCTCATATCAAACTGTGCATCGGAGGCCCACAGAATGTGTCGCCGCAAAATCAGCAGGACCTGCTTGAAGCAAGAGACGCAGCAAGGACAATAATATCAGAAGTATTTTCTGAAAGGGATCCCCCCACAATGCAAAACGCATGCAAAGAATTCCAGTAAGTCTGCTTTTACACCGGACGCGAAACTAATTTTTTCGCACGATAGATTACATTCTAAGTCAATGCAAAGACTCGAATACATGCGTTTCGCGTTTATTCGCGACTTTCAATGTAATCTGTCGTGAAAAAGATTCTGTTCGCGTCCGATGTAACAGAGGCTTAACTCTGGAGCTATAGGGCAACTCAACACAGGAAAAAAACCACGTAAAGCAACCAGTAAGTGCATCAAAGTGTCGACTAAAAGAATCTTTCTTGCAGTGGCATGACCGTGCCTTGACAGGTTGCCCGCAATTCTTCATGGAAACGCCCACTTCAAAAACACTCCCTCGAGTTTCGCATTTCCGGGAAACGATGAATGAAACCAGAGAGCCGCGATGTCATGTCACCTTAGTCAAAGCGAGGAGAGAGAAAAAAAACAAACAAGCTCCACCTGTTATATAGCAAATTGATGACACCCAAAACAAACAAAGCTGACTGTCTGTGACTGGTGGATATTTTTAGGCCACTTCCCAGCAGTCCCTGCCCAGCAACAGCTGAATTTGCATGCGGCTCGCTGGCGTGCGGCTGGAAATCAGGGAAGGCAACTGACCTGGAGGGTGCGCGTGACGGTGGAATACCAGTCCAGGCTGCAGCGCAGAGTGCCTTTCTTCTCCACAGCCAGGCAGTGGTTGACGGCCTCCTCCAGCCTCCCATCGGAGCGGTACAGACACACCAGCCTGATGTTGATGTGTGGGTTATCTGGGCGCAGCTGCAGCTCTGACTGCAGCAGATCGAACAGCTGGTTCCAGCCCTGCTCCCCCTGTGAGTTCAGCAGCTTCTCCTGGAAGACACAGACACAGCAGACGCTGCAGCCTCCCATCACTGGACTCCACATACTCAAACTATTCTGGCGTGCCATAGTGTGCCGACTGATATTACTATCCCCTGAGAATCCTCAGAGCACCTATTAGGATGATGGCCTGAAGTCGAGGATTAATTCTGCATCATCTGTAAATTTGTAACTCCGTTACAGACCAGTTTTTTGCCTTTTTCACCCAAAATAAATCAAATGAACAAAATTATTTATTTTGTTGTCTGAAGCACTAGGGAAGACCAACAAAAAGCTATTTAAATTGTAACTCTCTTACTTAGTTTCGGGGCTATGACACAAAATACACCAATTTTGTAACTCCGTTACCGCGTGACCTGGCGCATTCGTCATTTTTAACCAGCATGAAATATTCATTTCCCTGCCAAGGCATGGCTAATATCTGGCCTCAAAACAAAAGGCAGGGGAGGGACGATCAGACCGACAGCAGTCCAGCTCAACACATGGAAAGGCACAAATACACAATAAGATGTAGCCATATTTGAAATTTTGTGGGAAAATATCAAACAGTTTAGTAGTTCTGGCCCGTAAAAAGCGCGATGAGCAGACTGACAGACATGCAGCAGGACAACCCTCATTCCTGTACCCCCATCCACTTAGAAGTAAGGGATTATAAAACCCAGAGAATGATGGGGCGCTGCAGTTTTCCCTTTGGCTTTGGAGAAAAGGCGACTCAGGCATTGCATGCTGGGAGTCTTCAAATCTTTCCTTACTGAGCTTCCCGAAAGATTAAAGGAATCTTTTCGGTCTCTGCTCTGGAGAAACGCCATAATAAATGCTGAATGGAGTACAGGGTAGAAGGACGCTGTCAGGAAGATGCCTGGATGAACTGCAGAGATAAATTACATCACCTGAAGGTTATGGGGGAAAGCATTAAATATTCAGAAAACACAATATAACCTGAACAGAACAAAATGACAGCAGTCCATCCAAGGACAATTCAGCTTGGGCTGACCAATGGACACAAAGCCACAGGTCCGCACACTTTTTAAATAGCTCCCCAGGGGAGTTTATTAATACACAACGTTTTGGCCACACGTTGTGGATTAATAAACTCACCTGGGAACCCATTTAAACAGTGTGCAGACTTTTATTCTTTTTTCTGCATTGTCCTTTTGGGTCGAGCACCTATGAATTTCTAGTTTGGACGGGCAAGAATTTTTCGGCTACGGGTTCATAAAGCCAAGGGACCAGTTCAGCACTTGTTCAGGTTTCATCCCGGAGCCAAAGGATTAGCTAGCAGTGTTCTGCAACCACGAACGCGGCGGTTCCGAATGTTACGGCGTGAAACGGGACACACAAGGAGGAAGCTTTTCCTTACCCAGAGACCATCAAACCTCTCGCATTTTCATCAGAGGTTGGCTACCTCTCGGCTGCGACCGGTGACAGTAACGATGAAAGACTTCAGTAACATTGTGCGTTCGCTTGGACACAACCACAGAAGGGATCAATGACTCCCGAAGACAGGAGTGAGAACACATGGAGAACTGGGTGCAGGGGTCTGCGATAAGTCTAAGCTGAAATAGCAGAAAACCTCAACCAGAACCACTCCCTCTACCAACGGCCAACTGACTCAGCAAATTTGAATTTACCAGATCAACAGTTCCCTCGAAATCAATGAAAACCAAACTCAGGACTGTTGCCTTGAGTTAAAGTGAAAATCAAAGCGTGTCCATTTTCAAAATGTATCCACTGTCAACACATTTTACAGCTCCCCTCCTCTGCCCACCACCAATGCACATGGCAGGACGACAAAAGGGCGAAGGTGAACTCAAATTATCTGACAGACTATAACAAGGCTGCTATGAGAGCATGACATCTCCCGCAGGAGTCGTGCCTGCAATGTGCCCATCAGTCCACCAGCAACATGCGTGCAAAGTTTCAGGGATGTCCAATAAAAACAAGAGCCATCAGGAGATGACATACCCCCCCGACCCCCAGCAAAATCGTAGAACAGTAATTTGTCAAGAATATGTCTCAGAAAACATGATATTTTATGAACTATGAATATCAAGTCCAGACATGATCACTATATGCATCATCTTTCCATGGAAAACCTCAGAAAAAGAGCATAAACAAGAGTCATCTGGAGATTACATATCCCGACCCCCACAAATCGTAATTCAGCTTTTATGATGAAGATATTAGAATGAGGAGTTTGCATGTGTGAGAAGAGATGTCATGATCACTAGTGGTCACGTAAATGGATTCTGTGTTCATGAAAACATCTTGACATAGTGGATAATGTGTCAGTGAATTAAGTTTAATGAACCTAGATCATATGGTTTGGGAGATATGCCCCAAGCAAGACGGCCACCCTCAAAGCCAATCCAAGTTCCCCGTCTCCATAGAGACTTCGAAAGAGAAATGAATAAATAAACTCCAAAATAGGAAAAGGCAGATCTACTCGTAGTGGGTAATATACACTGAACAAAAATTAAAACGCACAACTTGAAATTTTGACACCATTTCAAGTATGTCGTTATGAAATACCAAATATATTTGTTTTCATTTGCAAAAGGAATGTATCCATTGATTGATGTCTAAAATTTGAGTTCAGCTCAGACATTGAGTATTTTTTTCACCGGTGTAATGATTGGTATGAGTAAACGAGTGCGGTGTACCCAGACACTGCTCAGACAGAATGAGCAGTACTCAGACAAACCTTGGGCCGGGGACTATAAAATGCCACTCCAAAATGTTGGATTTTGTCAGACGCAGCCATGCCTCAGATGTCTCAAATTATGCGGGAGCGTGCCATTGGCATGCTGAATGCTGGAATGTCCATCAGAGGGGACGCTGCACAGCTGAATGTTCACTACAGTACCATAGTTCGTCTACGACAGCGTTTCCGACAGACTGGAAGCACTGCGAACAGGCCTCATCAGCGTCGTCCACGTGTGACCACCCCTGCTCTGGATCGTCACATCCGGCTGGTGCACTTGTGTGAACGTTTCAGACCAGCGACACGCACGGCCGATGAGACTGTCGGTCTGAACAATAGATGAATCTCTGCTCAAACAGTTCGCAACCGCCTCCGAGAAAGAGAATTGCATGCTCGACGCCCTCACCATGGGCTGGACCTCACAGATGTACGCCGCCGGAATCATCTCAATGGGCTAACGCACACTTCCGGTGGCCCTTGGCACGATGGAGAAATGTGCTGTTCACAGGTGAATCAAGATTCAACTTGTATCACACTGCTGAGAGACGTCGTGTGTGATGCCGTGTCGGTGAACGGTTTGCTGACACAAATGTCGCCTGGAGAGTCGCCCATGGCGGAGGCGGTGTCACACAGATAGAGAACTCCATTGCATTTCATCGATGGCAACTTGAACGCCCAAAGGTACCGTGATGAGATCCTCGCACCAACTGTAGTACCGTTTGTCCAACAGCATAATGTCACGTTCCAGCATGATAACGCCCGTCCTCATGTCGCTAGGGTCTGCACCCAGTTCCTCACAGCTCAGAACGTTCAGGTGCTGGACTGGCCCGCATATTCGCCCGACATGTCGCCCATAGAACACGTTTGGGATGCTCTGGATCGGCGTATCCGGGACTGGGTTCCAGTCCCAGGTAATGTCCGGCAACTCCGGATAGCGCTCCAGGAGGAGTGGAACAACATTCCACAAGCCACCATAGACACTCTGGTAAACTCCATGTGTAGGAGATGTGTCGCGTTGAGAGATGCGCGTGGCGGACATACACGATACTAAACTGTGAAATTCATGGAATCCACCCCTGCCCTGTTGAAACTGTTGCCAAACTTTTGATTGTGCGTGTATCAAGGTGTAACGGACATCACTATGATCAGTATAGATGTCTTTATCATGTCGTAAAATTTGCCGAGGTTCACATTATCCCATATGTAATAAAATTCACAAAACATCTGGTGGTGTGTTTATATTTTTGTTCAGTGTATCTGTGAAGTTAGGTGAACCTAGGACACACAGTTTAGGAGATATGCTCCTGACAAGGTAGCCACCCTCAAAGTCAATCTAAGTTCACTGTTTCCATGGAAACCTCAAATATTAAATAATCTAGAAGATTCGAAATAGCAAAAGGCACATCGACTTATAGTGGTTAATATATCTGTGACGTTTGGTGAACCTAGGCAATACGGTTCATGAGATATGCTCCGGACAAGGTGGACACCTTCAAAGTCAATCTAAGTTCCATGTTTCCATGGAAACCGCAAAAATTAAGAAATCAAGAAACCTCAAAATAGTATAAGGCACATCTACTCATACTGGTTAATATATCTGTGAAGTTTGGTGAACCCAGATGCATAGATATGAAGATATGTTCCGGACAAGAAAATGATTACAGACGGACGGACAAACGGACATACTGATGACTATATCCCCCATCATTATATGTCGGGGGGATAATAAAAATGCAGGAGTTGATTTCACCAGCCAAGTACATTCTGCTACAGACAGACAGACGAATGGACCGACGGATGGTATGACATCATCCCTCCTTTTAAGCTTGTGCCTGGCAGGATATAACCAAGATGTGTTTGTGAAACACTGATGCCCCCGTGGCCCATGTTGAAGTTTTTGTCACCAGACGTCATGCTTCAAGGTGAAGGTCACAAGGTCAAAAGTCATGACCCCAATGCATATGCCAAGTATCAAAGTCCTATCATGAGCCGATCATAAGTTATAGCCATTTACTTCCATTTTTTCAGTGCCTGGTCTGCTCTTCTTTCTCCCCTTTTCCTCAGTGCTTCTCTCCTCGATTGGACTTTTGATTTTCGGGATAGCATCTGGCTTGATTTTTCTCTTTTTCATTGCGAACTCAGACCAAAACTCTTTATCCTCAAAGTCGGAATCGTTGAAGTGGTTGCTACAAATCACACTATTGTCGCTTGGTCCTTGCCATTTTGCCCGAGTCAGTTTCACCCGTGACGCCCAAATTTTGCTTATTTTTTCATCTTTTGGAAATCGATGAAAGCTGACTCCTTTGGATACATTACTATATCCTGCTAAAGTGCATCTGGTAGGCATTTGCTCCGCCGTTTCCCGAAATTTCGCGAGAAAATAACGTTTTTAGAAATCTACTCCCGTTCATATCCCATAGGCAGTATTAAAAAATGAGCTCCACTGAGCTCGCCTCGTTCTTTGTATGACGTCGTGTCAATCCCACGGAAGTTGGGCCTAATAGTGGGCGGGGCAGAAACTGGCTGAAAATCAAGGTCTGCCATCAGAAAACAAGCCTAAAATTATTACTGTGTGTATTTTCATGGGAATTTTTGGCTCAGACATAGCTTACAAGTACAGAACTATGGAATTAGTGTCAATGTACCCGGTAATAGAGAGTTGCTTTAAGCCCAATGCCACGAAGCGTCGCCTCAAACTCCGAATGTTGCCTTGACGCTTTTAAAAGCCCACTGAAAACGTCAGCCGCATCAACATTAACAGCTGTCAACTCGACCGAAAAGTCATGGGTGTCACTCTTAAAATATTTAACAAGACATTTAATTTTGAAAAAAACCTACCGATAAATCTTATTTTAAGTGATGGCATTGTGCAATGGTCAGGTTGCTATGCACTATACGTTATATATAGGCATAATTTTCCTCCTAAATTTAGCAGTCTAGTAAATTAAGATTACGATTCACTTTACCCAGCAACGAATTAACTAGCTAACCTAGCAGTGTAAAGTTCTTATCGGTGTACTTTGAGTTAGGTTCGGTCCAACTGTAGATCGCTTGATAACTTAAATGCCTGCAAAATAACAGACACCCTTTCAAAACTGCGACTTCGTTGAAAAAGCAGGTCGTCAACTGCATTTGAGGTTGCCAAATGTGTGCCACTAACCATAACAAGGCAAACGGGTTGAATAATCTAAAGACATATGCGTTTTTCTGTTGACGCTTCAGGAATTGCACAGCGGCGAAACGTAAAAAAGCTGACGTGCGTCACGCGCTGCCAGTGGGCGCTGCTCCATTGACAGTAATGTAACCAATTGTTTGACGCACATCTCACGCCTCCAGTGGGCGTTGGGCTTTAGCGATCACAGGTGCTCAATACAAACAGACCTTCAGGTTATAGACTGCAGGGCTTCCTGGGAGAAGCTTTGCAGCCTTCTCCAGCCAGAACTCCGCCCTGCTGTCCCGTTCAGGTTTGCTGCACAGCAGCTCCGCCACCTTCAGAACCAGGTCTTTCTGGGCAGGGTTCAAGAACACAGACCGCTGGGGAGGCCCAAGACAGAACAAATAAATGTTTAGAGGGACAATAAAACATACAGTGAACTTCATATAAAACACAAAAGGAAACCACACTTGTTCATAAGAGTAATACTGCTCTGTGCACACACCTTGTAGCATCCCACCGCCTTATCGATGTTACCCTCTCGCTCATAAAGCTGGCCGAGAAATTTGTGCGCTTTAGAGTCCCTTTCTTGGACCGTCAGGTAGGCCGATACATATCTAAAATATGGAACATTTCAAAACCACAAATGAATTATTAAAAACTCGATTGAGACTGAAGCTTAATAAAAATAAAAATTCACAGCACATGCCCACCTTTTAGCAAGTTCATATTCTTTTGCTTCAAAGTACAATTTGGCAAATAAGAATCCTTTAACCGGCTTCTGTAAAACAAAAAAGGTGAAAGACAACAGGGGTTAGTCTAATGATTAACTTTGACCTTTTCACTGCAGTTTTCCTGCAAGTGGACTCAACGTTAAAAACGTATTGTTTTCAAATTGCAGGACAATGTCACTCACACATTCTGCACCTGCTGTTGCCGGGCTTCAAAGAGGCTACACTACACTCATATTTACACCCAGGAAGCCATGTTATGGCCACTGTATTACTTCAAATGAAGAACATCAATATCTTGTAGATCATTTTATACACATTCCCCTGTAATTCAGCAGCGAATACTTGGGATTGTTGGATACCTTAGGACAGGGGTGTCAAACTGACCAGTAAAGGGACCAAGAGGCTGCAGGTTTTCAATCCTACCAAGCAGAAGCACACTTGAAACCTCTGATTTAATCAACTGATCTAGTCCTGAACAACTGATTAGTTGTATCAGGTGTGCTTCTGCATTGTGGAGTGAAAACCTGCAGCCTCTCAGCCCTTTTATGGGTCAGTTTGACACCCCTGCCTGAGGATCACCTCTAGAATTTGGTTTGAATGAATCAGCCACATTTGACAGACCCCAATACGGGTCTCTAGGATTTATGGGGTTAAAACCCGCAGTAATTTTTCATTAGCTACAACCAGGGGCCACAAATAAGTGCCAGCCACCAGCCAAATGCCGGTAAAATATGCTGAGGCTGGTAGATTTGCTTGTCACCAGCCAAAAAAAATAATGGTAACCTTTCATAATGTGGATGGTAAAATTTGAACATTCACAAGCCATTTGACTAATGGACAAAAGTTAATTTTTCAGCCTGGCTACGAATCGTTCACTGAAGTAAACAAGTTACACAGGAGATGGGTAGCCAGCTGGGTGACCAATTCAGCACTCACCAGCTCAATATGTATAAGACTGACATTCATTTATGTTCATCATATATACCCAACTGCACTGAGCTGACTTGTCAACCCGGCGCCAGTTCAACAGCGGACACGCGTACCGCAGGGGAGGGCTGATCTGCTGAAAAACTAAAACCATCCATAAATTTTCACCAGTTATTCTTGAGATGTATACAACTAGCATTATCTAGCTGAGCTGATGGAAAAAAAAAATTAGTAAGCGAATTTTCTAGGGCTGGGAATCGGTTCGAATTTCAAGAATCGATTCAATTCCGATACTCAAGATTGAGAATCGATTATCACGA
Source organism: Gymnothorax reevesii (assembly GCA_029721435.1). Classification (NCBI taxonomy): domain Eukaryota; kingdom Metazoa; phylum Chordata; class Actinopteri; order Anguilliformes; family Muraenidae; genus Gymnothorax; species Gymnothorax reevesii. Next base: position 61,480,287 of record CM056587.1, on the reverse strand, counting down.
TTGAACTCGATACGATACGATTCGATATCGATTCAATTTGTGTTATTTTGAGCTGCAATCTGAATTAAATGACTGCTTAGTAATGCAACACATCCATACAGGTATTGTATTCATACTTGACATACCTCTCTCTGAAGGGGTCTGGTACAAACTATGCTTTTGGGAAACATACCCCTGCTTGGGTTTACCTTTTTTATCTTCCTCCTAACAGCCAACTATTTGCCTCACTGAGTATCTGATGTCTGTAATGAAGACCTTGCGGAGACTACAGACCATGTTGACCACACTGAAACTCTGCAGGCATATAGACCACTGAAACTATGCAGACCATTATGTAGACCGCATTGGCACACCACAAGCAACTGTGGAGACCTCACTGAGACTGAAGTATGGTTGGGTATTGCCACCGATTTCCTGAATCGATTCACAAGGTTTCAATTCGATTGCCGATTCAATTCGATCCGATATTGATTCATTGAAGGATATTTCACCTTTAGTGCCTGTTTAGCTTGAATATGAAAGTGAGTCTTGGAGAACTACTGGCAGGAATTATTCTTGCAGTTGAATTATTTATAAGAAACCTTCTAAAAAGGCACAATATTTCAAATATTAAAGTTCACACTAAAAAGTGACCCCAAACTTGTTTCCTGAAAATACTTTTTATTGACCAATACATTTGATCAATCAACATAATAAAGTGCAACATGTATTTAACAGTTAGTAGACTATTATTCTCTGAAACTGGGCCAATATTACATGATTCACTTTGCAAGTTCATTTTCCAGTAAATGTTATTGAATTTAAACCAATATGCTTGCCCAAAATACCCCACATGGACATGTTCAAATGTATAGTGATAAATATTACCATATATTCAACAAAGAAATAATATTGGATTTTTTATTTCGAAAACTGGTTGAAATGGAGGTCGAAAATTGGCACGTTTTATTACTAAACTTCCACCCTACGCTGTTATTGAAAATATATCTCCAACACATGTAGTTGAGCTTAAAATAAAGATCTGATACCGAAATGTATATACAACGTTGACTTTGTTCTCTCTTGTAGCTTGAAAATCCGGCCTCAATTTACCGTTCCGTGCGTGACTAGTCGTGTCCACTGCAGTTACGAACGGATAACAGTACATTTTTACCATCAACAGGTAGTTTCGCAGTTGCAGCATGCTTTCTATCAATGAAACACTACACGATGAACATTTATATGACACGTACTCAAAATACCTCTATCTGCAATTAAATTATTCATTATTATCCGTTACGTTGGGAAATTTATTTTTAAGTATTTTTTTGAGGATTTGTACCTGAGTTTTCTTTTTTTTTTTTTTTACTGGGACTTTAACTCTATTACATTTAAAAGATAAAAAGTATACTTTTGCTTCGTTACTTTGACACTGGCCACTTCGCTACTCCATACAAATTAAAATATGAATGTAATTTATCATTTAAGGATTATCTGGATTTGGCGCGTTTCAAGAACAACGGTGCTCGGCAGGGTATCTTACGCTCCTTGTGCAGACGTGTCCGCCAGCAGACATGGAGCTGCAAATTTATGCATGCAGAACAATATTGTATCACTAGATGGCACTCCCGGGTCAGTTACTGAATATTCACAACCAAGATGGAAATGCATTAATAAAAGATCGATCTTTGAATAAAATGAATCGATTTCGAAAAATTAAATAAAAAAATCGATCAGAATCGGGAAAATCAATTTTTTGAACCCAGCCCAAGAATTTTCAGAAGAATGTTTGCAGCAGATCGGCCCTAGCGTTACCCCTGCTCGCTAACGCTAGCTCTTAATAGGGTGTCTTGCTAGTTAGCAAGCTAACGCAAACGGCCACACGAATGAGATGAGTGTACTTAGCCGATGTTTGCTAATTATATTCCCACAAGGTAACAAGAAAAAAAGTTTAAAATGACCTAGCTTTTTTAGGAAATCAAACTTAGTAAGCGGTTAGAATAAAATATTCACACCGTTAGCAAGCTCGCGAAGTACAGCTAGCCTAATAACGGCATTTTCAAAAAAGGCCTCTGCCGCCTTTTCGGCGCCAAAGGGAATCGAACCTATGAGCTTGTCTGACCCCCGACTGCCCGGGGCTAAAACAACTTGCAAAATTACTATTTAAAAAAAAAAAAAAAACAGTCGATTAAATTTTATCCGAGGCCAGACGAGCTACATGCGATTTCAGCCGCGCTGCTAACACCGTTTTCACACAGGACGCGAAACGAATTTTGCCGCCACGATAAGATTACATAGAGTCAATGAGAAGACCCGAATACGCGCGTTACATTCGCGTCTTCGCATCGACTTCGAATGTAATCTTATCGAGCGGAAAACCTCATTTCGCGTTAGGTCTGAAAGCGGGGGCTTCGGGAACGCTACGTTTTAGCGGTGAAATGAAACTGCGCACCCTAAGCCGGTTTCGGGTTTACCTCTCTCAGCGGAGGAGAGGCGCTCTGGATCGAAGAAACATATCGATCCACTTCATCCTTGCTTCGCCGCATGGCGGTCGGGGTTGGATCTCGGATATACAATGCAGAGAACAACCTTAGTTATCTGCAAAGTGTAGAAAAAATGGATCTGAATCCCCGGTTCGTTTCGTAGTGGTGGACCGTACTTGTACGACCGCATTCCTCTCGGCCTTCAAATAATCACGTGGTACCCGGTACACCGTATGCAAAGACTGGGGAGGAGCTGCGCCGTTCGAAACTTACGCGTGTCTGCACTTCAGAAATGCGTCGGCCTATGGCAAGCCGTTTTAACATTGTTATGTATGATAATTTTTTGTACTGCATTATATTTCATTTGTAAATGAAGATTTGTTACATGCTGTTTTGCTGCATTGCAGGTCAGCTATATTTATTTTGTTCATTGGCACCCTCTGGTGGCATGTCTGTAAAGTCATTAAGAAAAGACTGGTGATTTCTAGAAGCTTCTGGCACTTTCCTGCTTGGAGGGGGCGGGATTTCCCTAGAATCCTGTGGATCTTTCTGGAAGGTTCCTAGTCTATATAAATTAGTCCCCCCAGGAATACGCGATCGCGGAATTTACCGCAGATTTCAAGGCCCTCCGCGGAAATCAAAGCAGTCCGCGGAATATAGGGCGAGGTGCAGAATTTTATATTTTACATGTATTTTTCATCCCGGATCTAAGACTCACAGCTGGTGCTGCCGGTGACGGAAACTGATTTTTTTCTGCTGTATGCAGCATAAACTATATAAAAAGATGGACGCAGCACCCTGATTTGAAAAAAGAAGCCCATGTGGAAGTAACGTAGAATGGCATTCTATTTAATGGCCAGCAGATGGCGACGTCAGTGGTTGCAGAGTTCAATGCAATAGAAGTCTATGAGAAAATGATCCTACTTTCCGACCTGATTTTTAATTGAAATAATTTTTCACATCATTTTATGTTAGCTATAGCAAGTTTCAGGCCTCCTTCGATATATCATGTCATTCATTTTTGTGAATTATGGTCCCATATATACTAGAATAAAGTATAAAGCCAGAATATACTTCTGGGGCATCGCTATCCTCTGGTCCTCGTTCGATACGGTCAGATCCAGAGCCACGTTCCTCCCCAGATCTTCGATTCACTTCTTCATCTTCGAACTAGTGGGTGACATCACGGTAGCTTCATCCATGTTTTTATACAGTCTATGGTATGCAGTAACGTTTACAATATCCTGAGGATACAGTGAATAGTGTACACTTTGTTTAAATCTTACTTTAATCTTTGGCACTTGTTCAGTTACTCAGCCTCGTTCACCCATAGTTTGGTGAAATGTTTTGCACTTGATAAGTTATGCAAATAAATCTGCTCAAGAGGGACAAAAAGAATATTGATGCTGCTTATTTTATAACCACATGTTTCGCAGTGTTTTGGTACTGCAAATAATTTCATAAGAGAATTTTTGCTTCATCATTACATAAATTTGCTTTATAACTGGTCATTTTAGGTCTTTTTTTAATGCCCGCGGAAAATCAACTTTCAAGCCGCGGAATCAAGAATTGCTCTCTGCAGAATCAGGAATGTTCTCCGCGGAATCAACACTTTTTCTCCGCAGATTCCTGGGGGGACTAATAAATGCTGTGATTTTGAGCAGCAGAGAGCAGACAGCAGACCAGAGCTTTGTTTTGGCAACAGTCAAAAAGTGGCAGAGTGTTATTAGAGAGTTAAATACTAGATATATTTTTTTGTACAACTTTTTTTTATTAAAAAATAAATTTGTTTTAGTTGTATTTTTTTTGGTTTTCTTAGTAGTGATTTTTTTAAGTCATAACAAATTGGAGGTTCCATCGAGATTGGATTCACCAAAGATTATCATTTTAAATCTTGTGACTCGTTTAAAAAAACCAGCAATCATGACTTTTGATGTGGAAAGTTTTTTGAAAACTCCAACCCAGGAATTGTGCTGGCAAAGAAGAAGGACTTGCTGCAAATACCCTCAACCCTTTGATTATCAAATGTGAAGTCATCAATGAAGAAACTAGATATATTCAACCTTTTGGTGCAACATTTCATCGATGAAGATATCTTTGGGGAAGAAGCAGCAGAATTAATTAAAGGTGTGGAAGTGCCTGCAACGGAGCTGCAAAGGCTTGAATTCCAGCTACGCCTGAAAGAGCTGGAAGAGAGAAGGTTGGAGAAGGAAAGAGAACTGGAGGAAAGAAGGATGGAGAAGGAAGAAAGAAGGTTGGAGAGGGAGAAGGAGAGAGAACTGGAGGAAAGAAGGATGGAGAAAGAGAGAGAACTAGAAGAAAAAAGGATGCAGTTCGAATTGGAAATGAAGAAAATAGAAGCAGGTACTGTTCCAAAATCTTTTGGACTTTCTGATCATTTTGATGTGGTTAAACATATCAGACTTGCTCCTCCTTTCTTTGAAAATGATGTTGACCAATACTCTACCCATTGTGAAAAAATTGCTGAAAATTTGAAATGGCCAAAAGAGGATTGGACAATGATGTTACAAAGTGTTCTTACTGGTAAAGCTAGAAAAATCTATAACCAGTTATCTGTCCAACAGTGTGCTGATTATGATTTTGTCAAATCTGACATTCTGAAGGGTTATGAATTGGTCCCCGAGGCTTACAGGCAAAAATTTAGGAATTCTTGCAAGGAAGCCAGTCAAACTCATGTTGAATTTGGCAGGTTAAAGGAACAGTTGTTTGATCAGTGGTGTAATTCCATGAAAGTTGAGAAAGATTTTGAGAGAATGAGGCAACTTATTTTAGTTGAGGAATTCAAAAGGTTTGTCCAGCCTAATATTAGGATTTTCCTTGAAGAAAAACAAGCCAATACTTTGCAAGATGTTTCTACCCTAGCTGATAGTTATGCATTGACTCACAAGTCTTCTTTTGTGCAAAAATCCACTTTTTTCGAAATTTCAAAGCAAGTTTCAGTCCAAGACTTCTTCTAATAACACTTCTAATGATTCTAAGACCACTTCTGAGAGGAAACCTTCCAGTGAGAAGCAATCCTCTGATTCTTTACCCTCTGTGTCTTGCCAATACTGCAAAAAGCAAGGTCACCTTATTTCTGAGTGTTATGCTCTCAAGAAAAAACAACAACGAGAGTAAACCAAGCCAACTGCTTTGACAAAGAGAGAATCTCTTGTATCAATGGTCAGTTCACCTGATCTTCTACCTTCTGTGTCTGATTCTGTTATGGAGGGTTTTGAGCCATTCATCACCGATGGTTCTGTCTCACTTTAACATGATTTTTCCTCATCTGCTCCAGTTCGAATTCTAAGGGATACTGGGTCTTCCCAATCTCTTATTCTTGCAGATATTCTGCCTTTCTCGGACAAATCGTCTACTCAGGCTAATGTCCTTATTCAAGGAGTAGAATGTGGTTTTACAAGTGCACCTCTCCATAATGTTCATCTCAAATCAGACTTGGTCTCTGGGCCTGTTACTGTTGGTGTTAGGTCTTCTCTTCCTTTCAAAGGCATTCATTTGCTTCTTGGTAATGATCTTGCTGGGGATAAGGTTGTGCCCTACCCTATTGTAACTGACACTCCCTTGATTGACCAAGAGTCTGACTCTATAGAGGAGGAAAATCCAGACCCCTATCCTTCATGTGCAGTTACTCGTTCTATGGCCAAAGAGGCTATTCAAGATGATGCTGACCTGGACTTTAACCTGGCTGACACCTTCATTGGGCAGTCTTTTCATCAGGAACATTCCAGTCCTGAGATGTCTGGGAAATCTTTAGACTTGTCCTTGTCAGGTCATTCTAATGATATTTTGTCTCGTAAACAACTTATTCATGAGCAACAACAAGCTCGTGATCTAGCGCATCTTCTACCACAGGCTGCAAGTGAACAAGAGGCTACTCAAGTTCCTGTCTGTTTTTACTACAAAAATGGTGTGCTTATGAGAAAGTGGCGTCCACCTGATGTTCCTGCAGATGAAGAGTGGACGATCACCCATCAAATTGTTCTTCCAAAGTCTTATCGTCAAGAAACTCTTAGTCTAGCCCATGACAATCCTATGTCAGGTCATTTGGGTATCAAGAAGACCCTTCAACGTGTCAGAAACCACTTCTTCTGGCCTTCCATGAGGTCTGATGAACAGGAGTACTGCAAATCCTGTCATACTTGTCAAATGGTTGGGAAGCCGAACCAGTATATTCCAAAGGCTTGACTTAAGCCCATTCCCACTTATGAAGAACCTTTCAGTCAGATCATCATCGACTGTGTTGGACCAGTGCCGAAGACTAGATCTGGTTGTGAGTACTTACTGACTATCATGTGTGCTTCCACCCGGTTTCCTGAGGCAATTCCACTTCATAATATCAAGGCAAAGACTATCATCAATCTCTTACCAAGTTTTTCTGCTTAGTTGGTCTTCCTAAGTCTATTTAGTCTGATCAAGGATCAAATTTCATGTCTGGCATATTTCAACAAGTTATGCAGGAGCGTGGTATTAAACAATACAGGTCATCAGCTTACCATCCTGAGAGTCAAGGTGCTTTGGAGAGGTTCCATCAAACCCTGAAGAACATGATAAGGACCTACTGCCTTGACACAGGGAAAGATTGGGATGAAGGTGTCCATCTTCTTCTGTTTGCTGCCCGTGAAGCTGTTCAGGAGTCTCTTGGGTTCAGTCCTTTTGAGCTCGTTTTTGGGCATACAGTCCGTGGACCTTTGAAGCTTCTGATAGAAAAGTTTCTGGCCGAAGATGATGTCCCAATGAACTTGCTTCAGTATGTCTCTGACTTCTGCAATCGTCTCTCTAAAGTTTGTGACTTTGCTAAGTCTAATCTCAAAGAAGCTCAGGGCAAAATGAAAGCCAGATATGACCTTCATTCAAAAGATAGAAGTTTTAAAACTGGTGACAAAGTTCTTGCACTTTTGCCAGTTCCTGTAAACCCTCTAAGAGCCCGATATTTCGGCCCTTACACTGTCCTCAAAAAGGTCACTGATCTAAATTACATAATTTCAACTCCTGGAATGAGGAAACAAAAACAAATGTGTCACATCAACATGCTGAAAGAACACATTGATAGAGACACTCAGCAAAAGCCAGTCAATGTGGTAAATACAGTTGAACTGGAAAATTCCAAGGAAGATTGTGACTGCCCCTAAGAAAATGAACCTGGTCCAGTCAAACTTGAAAATTCAGACATTCTTCAAAATATTGACAGCAAGTTGTCCCACCTGGACCCTTTTCAACAACAACAGCTAAAGCAGCTCATATTTGAATATAGTCACATTTTCCCTGACGTTCCATCAAGGACTGATATGGTTTACCATAATGTCATCCTACAAGATGATGCCAAGTCTGTAAAACAGCATACCTACAGAATGAATCCAGAGAAGCAGAAATACCTTAAACAGGAAGTCAAATATCTGCTTGAAAATGACTTTGTTGAACCAAGTTACAGTGACTGGAGTTCTCCATGCATCCTAGTTCCCAAACCCAATGGAACATATAGAATGGTAACAGACTACAGGAAAGCGAACGCTCTATCAAAAACGGACGCATATCCTATTCCCAGGATTGATGACTGCATTGACAAAGTTGGGCAGTCAAAGTATGTCACAAAATTTGATCTCCTCAAGAGCTTCTGGCAGATCCTTCTAACAGATAGAGCAAAAGAGATCTCTGCCTTCGTCACACCAGATGGGTGATACCAATACAAGTTCATGCCATTTGGAATGAAAAATTCTCCGGCCACCTTCCAACGTCTGGTAAACAGAGTGATTGCTGGACTGCCAGGATGTGAGGCCTATATCGATGACATTATCACCACCAGTGACAGCTTCCAAGAGCACCACACCAACATCAAAAACTTCTTTCAGAGAGTGAGTGATGCCAAGCTGACTATCAACCTTGTTAAGAGTGACTTTTGTAAAGCTACAGTTGTTTACTTAGGTCATGTTGTAGGACAGGGTCAAGTCAAACCAGTTGATGCAAAAGTCAAAGTTATCACTGAATTTCCTGAACCAACAACTAAAAGACAGCTCATGAGATTTCTAGGGATGGCTGGCTACAACAGAAAATTCTGTAAAAATCTCTCTATCATCTCTGAACCTTTGACAAATTTACTGGAGAAAAATGCAAAATTTGTTTGGGATGAAAAATGTCAAAATTCAATTGACCAGCTGAAAGCTATTCTCAAAAATGCACCAGTTCTCTTATCTCCTAATTTCAAAAAGGAGTTCAAGTTGGCAGTTGATGCCAGTGACATTGGTGCAGGTGCAGTTTTACTGCAAGAAGGCACTGATGGAGTAGATCATCCTGTTTGTTACTTTTCCAAAAAGTTTGATAAACATCAGAAAAACTACTCAACAATTGAAAAAGAATGTTTGGCACTTGTTTTGGCTTTACAACATTTTGAAGTCTATTTGACTTGTTCAGCTACTTCCATCAAGGTCTTCCGTGATCAAAATCCCCTCACATTCTTGCATAAGATCAAAAACAAGAATCAAAGATTACTGAGATAGAGTTTACGTTTGCAAGAGTATGATTTGGATATTTCTCACATCAGGGGAAAAGATAATGTAATCCCAGATACACTTTCACGCATGTAAATTTATTTCTTTATTTTATTGTAAAAAATGTAATTTTGTTTTTCTATTTGATTGTGAAAATTGCACTGTTTGTTATGTATATGATTGTTATAATGATCAATGATACGTTTGTGTCAAGTTCAAGATAGTTTTATAATCAGAACAGTGTTAATTTCAACAATAGAAAGCTTTCAGCAAACCTTTCTTTTCTTAATTAAAGAGGGGAAGTGTTATGTATGATAATTTTTTGTACTGCATTATATTTCATTTGTAAATGAAGATTTGTCATATGATGTTTTGCTGCCTTGCTGGTCAGCTATATTTATTTTGTTCATTGGCACCCTCTGGTGGCGTGTCTGTAAAATCATTAAGAAAAGACTGGTGATTTCTAGAAGCTTCTGGCACTTTCCTGCTTGGAGGGGGCGGGATTTCCCTATAATCCTGTGGATCTTTCTGGAAGGTTGCTAGTCTATATAAATGCTATGATTTTGAGCAGCAGAGAGCAGACAGCAGAAGAGAGCAGACCACAGTTTTGTTTTGGCAACAGTCAAATAGTGGCATCAGAGTGTTATTAGAGAATTGAATAGTGGATATTTTTTTTGAAGAACTTTTTTTTATTAAAGAATAAATTTGTTTTAGTTGAACTTTCTGGTTTTCTTTGTTATGATTTTTTAAAGTCATAACAACATTTACAAGCGAAGTTTCACTATCCGGGATTAACAAAGCAGATATCAAACACATCATTCTTTCTCGTCATAATTGCATCGTGACTAGTCAGAATTTTCATTCAAGATATCATTTTGACTAGTCAAAACTACAAAACCCAAAACCAGTGAAGTTGGCACGTTGTGTAAATCGTAAATAAAAACAGAATACAATGATTTGCAAATCCTTTTCAACCTAAATGGAGGTGAATACACTGCAAAGATAAGTTACTTAATGTTCGAACAGGTAAACTTTGTAATTTTTTGCAAATATTAGCTCATTTGGAATTTGATGCCCGCAACATGTTTCAAAAAAGCTGGCACAAGTGGCAAAAAAGACTGAGAGAGTTGAGAAATGCTCATCAAACACTTATTTGGAACATCCCACAGGTGGACGGGCTAATTGGGAACAGGTGGGTGCCATGATTGGGTATAAAAGCAGCTTCCCTGAAATGCTCAGTCATTCACAAACAAGAATGGGGCGAGGGTCACCACTTAGTGAACAAATGCGTGAGCTGATTGTCGAACAGTTTAAAAACAACATTCCTCAACGAGCTATTGCAAGAAATTTAGGGATTTCATCATCTACGGTCCGTAATATCGTCAAAAGGTTCAGAGAATCTGGAGAAATCACTGCACGTAAGCGACAAGGCCGAAAACCAACATTGAATGCCCGTGACCTTCGATCCCTCAGGCGGTACTGCATCAAAAACCGATATCAGTGTGTAAAGGACATCACCACATGGGCTCAGGAACACTTCAGAAACCCACAGTCAGTAACTAAAGTTCTTCGCAACATCTGCAAGTGCAAGTTAAAACTCTACAATGCAAAGCGAAAGCCATTTATCAACAGCACCCAGAAACGCCACCAGCTTCGCTGGGCCCAAGCTCATCTAAGATGGACTGATGCAAAGTGGAAAAGTGTTCTGTGGTCTGATGAGTCCACATTTCAAATTGTTTTTGGAAACTGTGGACGTCGTGTCCTCTGGACCAAAGAGGAAAAGAACCATCCGGACTGTTATAGGCGCGAAGTTCAAAAGCCAGCATCTGTGATGGTATGGGGGTGTATTAGTGCCCAAGGCATGGGCAACTTACACATATGTGAAGGCACCATTCAGGCTGAAAGGTACATACAGCAATTGGAGCAGCATATGTTGCCATCCAAGCAACGTCTTTTTCATGGACGCCCCTGCTTATTTCAGCAAGACAATGCCAAGCCACATTCTGCACGTGTTACAACAGCATGGCTCCGTAGTAAAAGAGTGCAGGTACTAGACTGGCCTGCCTGTAGTCCAGACCAGTCTCCCATTGAAAATGTGTGGCGCATTATGAGGTGTAAAATACGACAACGGAGAGCCCGGACTGTTGAACAACTTAAGCTGTACATCAAGCAAGAATGGGAAAGAGTTCCACCTGAAAAGCTTCAAAAATTGGTCTCCTCAGTTCCCAAACGTTTACTGAGTGTCGTTAAAAGGAAAGGCGATGTAACACAGTGGTAAAAAGGCCCCTGTGCCAACTTTTTTGCAATGTGTTGCTGCCTTTAAATTCTAAGTAAATGATTATTTGCATAAAAAAATGAAGTTTCTCATTTTGAACATTAAACACTGAAGTAAACAAGTTACACAGGAGATGGGTAGCCAGCTGGGTGACCAATTCAGCACTCACCAGCTCAATATGTATAGGACTGACATTCATTTATGTTTATCATATATAACCAACTGCACTGAGCTGACTTGTCAACCTGGCGCCGGTTCAACAGCGGACACGCGTACCACAGGGAAGGGCTGATCTGCTGAAAAACTACAACCATCTATAAATTTTCACCAGTTATTCTTGAGATGTATACAACTAGCATAATCTAGCTGAGCCGATGGAAAAAAAAATTAGTAAGCGAATTTTCTAGGGCTGGGAATCGGTTCAAATTTCAAGAATCGATTCAATTCCGATACTCAAGATTGAGAATCGATTATCGCGATTCAACTCGATACGATTCGATATCGATTCAATTTGTGTTATTTTGAGCTGCAATCTGAATTAAATGACTGCTTAGTTATGCAACACATCCATACAGGTATTGTATTCATACTTGACATACCTCTCTCTGAAGGGGTCTGGTACAAACTATGCTTTTGGGAAACATACCCCTGCTTGGGTTTACCTTTTTTACCTTCCTCCTAACAGCCAACTGTTCGCCTCACTGAGTATCTGATGTCTGTAATGAAGACCTTACGGAGACTACAGACCATGTTGACCACACTGAAACTCTGCAGGCATATAGACCACTGAAACTATGCAGACCATTATGTAGACCTCATTGGCACACCACAAGCAACTGTGGAGACCTCACTGAGACTGAAGTATGGTTGGGTATTGCCAGATTTCCTGAATCGATTCACAAGGTTTCGATTCGATTTCCAATTCAATTCGATCCGATATTGATTCATTGAAGGATATTTCACCTTTAGTGCCTGTTTTGCTTGAATATGAAAGTGAGTCTTGGAGAACTACTGGCAGGAATTATTCTTTCAGTTGAATTATTAATAAGAAACCTTCTAACAAGGCACAATATTTCAAATATTAAAGTTCACACTAATAAGTGACCCCAAACTTGTTTCCTGAAAATACTTTTTATTGACTAATACATTTGATCAATCAACATAATAAAGTGCAACATGTATTTAACAGTTAGTAGACTATTATTCTCTGAAACTGGGCCAATATTACATGCTTCACTTTGCAAGTTCATTTTCCAGTAAATGTTATTGAATTTAAACCAATATGCTTGCCCAAAATACCCCACATGGACATGTTCAAATGTACAGTAATAAATATGACTATATTCAACAAAGAAAATAATATTGGACTTTTTATTTCGAAAACTGGTTGAAATGGTGGTCGAAAATTGGCACGTTGTACTACTAAACTTCCACCCTTCGCTGTTATTGAAAATATATCTCCAACACATGTAGTTGAGCTTAAAATAAAGATCTGATACCGAAATGCATATCCAACGTTGACTTTGTTCTCTCATCATTACTTGTAGCTTGAAAATCCAGCCTAAATTTACCGTTCCGTACGTGACTAGTCGTGTCCACTGCAGTTACGTACCGACACTAGTATATTTTTACCATCAACAGGTAGTTTCGCAGTTGCAGCATGCTTTCTATCAATGGAACACTGCTCGATGTACATTTATATGACACGTAGTCAAAATACCTCTACCTGCAATTAAATTATTCATTATTATCCGTTACGTCGGGAAATTTATTACTTAAGTATTTTTTTGAGGATTTGTACCTGAGTTTTTTTTTTTTTTACTGGGACTTTAACTCTATTACATTTAAAGGATAAAAAGTATACTTTTGCTTCGTTACTTTGACACTGGCCACTTCGCTACTCGTTACAAATTAAAATATGAATGTAATTCATCATTTAAGGATTATCTGGATTTGGCGCGTTTCAAGGAGAACAACGGTGCTCGGCAGGGTATCTGGCGCGCCTTGTGGGGACGTGTCCGCCAGCAGACATGGAGCTGCAAATTTAAGTATGCAGAACAATATTGTATCACTAGATGGCACTCCCGGGTCAGTTACTGAATATTCACAAGCAAGATGGAAATGCATTAATAAAAGATCGATCTTTGAATAAAATGAATCGATATCGAAAAATTAAATTAAAAATCGATCAGAATCGGGAAAATCGATTTTTTTGAACCCAGCCCGAGAATTTTCAGAAGAATGTTCGCAGCAGATTGGCCCTAACGTTACCTCTGCTAGCTAACGCTAGTTCTTCATAGGGTGTCTTGCTAGTTAGCAACCTAACGCAAATGGCCACGCGAATGAGATGAGCGTACTTAGCCGATGTTTGCAAATTATATTCCTACAAGGTTACAAGGAAAAAAAAAGTTTAAAATGACCTTGCTTTTTTAGGAAATCAAACTTAGAAAGCGGTTAGAATATAATATTCAGACCGTTAGCAAGCTCGCTAAGTACAGCTAGCCTAATAACGGCATTTTCAAAAAAGGCCTCCGCCGCCTTTTCGGCGCGAAAGGTAAACGAACCTATGAGCTTGTCTGACTACCGACTGCCCGGGGCTAAAACAACTTGCAAAATTACTATTTTAAAAAAACAGTCGATTTAAGTTAATCCGAGGCCGGACGAGCTACATGCGATTTCAGCCGCGCTGCAAACGCTGTTTTCACACAGGACACGAAACGAATTTTTCCGCCACGATAAGATTACATACAAAGTCAATGAGAAGACGCGAATACACGCGTTACATTCGCGTCTTCGCATCGACTTCGAATGTAATCTTGTCGCGAGGGAAACCTCGTTTTCGCGTGCGGTGTGAAAGCGGCGGCTTCGGTAACGCTATAGCGGTGAAATGAAACTGCGCACCCTAAGCCGGTTTCGGGTTTACCTCTCTCAGCGAAGGAGAGGCGCTCTGGATCGAAGAAACATATCGATCCACTTCATCCTTGCTTCGCCGCATGGCGGTCGGGGTTGGATCTCGGATATAAAACGCAGAGAACAACCTCAGTGATCTGCAAAGTGTAGAAAAAATGGATCTGAAGTCCCGGTTGTTTCGCAGTGGTGGACCGTATAATCACGTGGTACCCGGTACACCGTATGCAAAGACTGGGGAGGAGCTGCGCCGTTCGAAACTTGTGCGTGTCTGCACTTCAGAAATGCGTCCGCCTATGGCAAGCCGGTTTAACATTTACAAGCGAAGTTTCACTATCCGGGATTAACAAAGCAGATATCAAAAACATCATTCTTTCTCGTCATAATTGCATCGTGACTAGTCAGAATTTTCATTCAAGATATCATTTTGACTAGTCAAAACTACAAAACCCAAAACCAGTGAAGTTGGCACGTTGTGTAAATCGTAAATAAAAACAGTATACAATGATTTGCAAATCCTTTTCAACCTATATGCAGGTGAATACACTGCAAAGATAAGTTACTTATTGTTCGAACAGGTAAACTTTGTCATTTTTTGCAAATATTAGCTGATTTGGAATTTGATGCCCGCAACATGTTTCAAAAAAGCTGGCACAAGTGGCAAAAAAGACTGAGAGAGTTGAGAAATGCTCATCAAACACTTATTTGGAACATCCCACAGGTGAACAGGCTAATTGGGAACAGGTGGGTGCCATGATTGGGTATAAAAGCAGCTCCCCTGAAATGCTCAGTCATTCACAAACAAGAATGGGGCGAGGGTCACCACTTAGTGAACAAATGCGTGAGCTGATTGTCGAACAGTTTAACAACAACATTCCTCAACGAGCTATTGCAAGAAATTTAGGGATTTCATCATCTACGGTCCGTAATATCGTCAAAAGGTTCAGAGAATCTGGAGAAATCACTGCACGAAAACCAACATTGAATGCCCGTGACCTTCAATCCCTCAGGCGGTACTGCATCAAAAACCGTCATTAGTGTGTAAAGGACATCACCACATGGGCTCAGGAACACTTCAGAAACCCACTGTCAGTAACTACAGTTTGTCGCTACATCTGCAAGTGCAAGTTAAAAGTCTACAATGCAAAGCGAAAGCCATTTATCAACAGTACCCAGAAACGCCACCGGCTTCGCTGGGCCCAAGCTCATCTAAGATGGACTGATGCAAAGTGGAAAAGTGTTCTGTGGTCTGACGAGTCCACATTTCAAATTGTTTTTGGAAACTGTGGACGTCGTGTTCTCCGGACCAAAGAGGAAAAGAACCATCCGGACTGTTATAGGCGCAAAGTTCAAAAGCCAGCATCTGTGATGGTATGGGGGTGTATTAGTGCCCAAGGCATGGGCAACTTACACATATGTGAAGGCACCATTCAGGCTGAAAGGTACATACAAGTTTTGGAGCAACATATGTTGCCATCCAAGCAACGTCTTTTTCATGGACGTCCCTGCTTATTTCAGCAAGACAATGCCAAGCCACATTCTGCACGTGTTACAACAGCATGGCTCCGTAGTAAAAGAGTGCAGGTACTAGACTGGCCTGCCTGTAGTCCAGACCTGTCTCCCATTGAAAATGTGTGGCGCATTATGAAGTGTAAAATACGACAACGGAGACCCCAGACTGTTGAACAACTTAAGCTGTACATCAAGCAAGAATGGGAAAGACTTCCACCTGAAAAGCTTCCAAAATTTGATCTCCTCAGTTCCCAAAAGTTTACTGAGTGTCGTTAAAAGGAAAGGCGATGTAACACAGTGGTAAAAAGGCCCCTGTGCCAACTTTTTTGCAATGTGATGCTGCCTTTAAATTCTAAGTTAATGATTATTTGCAAAAAAAAATGAAGCTTCTCATTTTGAACATTAAACATTTTGTCTTGGCAGTGTATTCAATTGAATATAAGTTGAAAAGGATTTGCAAATCATTGTATTCTGTTTTTATCTACGATTTACATAACGTGGCAACTTCACTGGTTTTGGGTTTTGTAATTTATGCATAATTAAAGAGTTTTTGGAAATGTTTTGGTACGTTCTCTGTTCTAGTGTGGCATAGTGTGGGACCCCCGGGTAAAGTGGAGAGCGTGGTGAGGCGGGGAGGGCATGCTGGGGGTGGTGGGAGCCGGGCGGGGCAGGGGTCCCGGAAGGGCAGCTGAGGCAGGGGGGCAGGGGCAGAGTCCTGGGGGCAGGGGCAGAGGCCTGGAGTCAGGGGCAGGCCCCAGGGGGACAAGGCGGGCGCTGGGAAGGGTGGGTGGGATGGCAGGGACCCCCTGGAGGAGATAGGCAGCCCGGAGAAGCGGGGAGCCCAGCCAAAGGGCGGAGGACAGGGAACCGGGCCTAAAGGTCACGGCCTCCTTCCAGGCTCAGCTGGGAGGCCAGGAGGGCTCGGGCGGGGGTGGGTCGGGCACTATGCTTTTATTTATTTATTTATTTTGAACATTCATACGAATTTATGGATAAAGAAATTAAGATTCTAGCAAACAAAAGTGATAAAAAAAATCACTTCCGGTTCGAGCCTCGTTTCCATGCTCCACAAAAAGGGGTTTTTGACAAAAAGCTAAATTTCGGCAGGTTGCCATGCTGGGATTTTATGGGACTTTTAGTATGTTCATGTATACATTAATTCTAAAAGGTTTTTGAAGAAAAAGCTTCTGTACCAATTAGTTCCAGGTTCTGCCACCGATTGCCTGGACTATAATACAGTCCAGGTTTCACAAGTTCAGTTACAGTACTTTTTTATGCAGACTTCATTTTTATGTGGTCATGACTGGGAAAAATAAGTCAAATGGGTGCCTTTTTTGCATTCACAAATAAACAAAATATACACATATATTTTTATATTTAACATATATACATAAACCAGAGAATAATTTTAAACCATCCATATACACTCCCACTGTTGATATGGTCCAGGTTTTACAAGTCCAGTTAGATTTTGATGAAGCCTTTTATCGTTCTGCTTACATTAGTCGAGCAGCTCCAATATTCATTAGAAAGCGCTGCGGTATGGTACAGAAGTTAAAAGCGTTTTTCACAAAGTTGTACAAAAGAAACGTAAGAAATGAGGTCAGAACATAGTTTCACAATATATTAAATATCGATTAAGGTCAATTTCATTCTGCAGCTGGATGTTTTTCAGGGCTTTCAAGAAGGTTATATCGTGAATGCCCGGTGAATATCGAATACCAAACCAATTTTACCTCGGTGACTAACCGTTGGCTCACCCTATCCATCAAAGCCTGGGCCCCGGATCGGAGCTCTTCCTCGTCGCGACTCTTCGCCAACTTGTCCTGCAGCCGCGACAGCTCCGACAGCATCTCTCGCCGCCAGTCAATCAGCAAATCAGCAAGTCAGCCTCCATCTAGATTACGGTGTGAAGACCTCATGCCATGTTGAGAATATCGTCTTATAATGAACCACGCCTGTGAGAACACGCCTCCCCCCAGTGCCGAATTGTGATTTTACAAAATGTAACTAAACATACCGCATAATACGACAGTTTATAACAATAAGATATATTTTACTAGAACGTTCCTCTCCGATTTATAGACCAGTGTGTAATTGTGCATGTTTTTTATAGGCAGTTGCAACAGGTACGGCAGTTTTTTTATTGCATTTCAATGTGGAGAGGTACGTCAGTCCCCATTTCAAGCCCTGCCCTAACCTAACCCGAACCCTAACCCTAACCCCAACCTCAACCCCAACCCCAAACCATAATAGGCCTGATCAAATCACCATTGTTAAGGAACCACAGAATTTGTACTCAAACAACAGATTTTAAGTCGGCTACTCAGAACCTCTTCAAAGCATTAAAACCCAGGGGATACACCCAATCCTTCCTCAGACAGATCCAGAAAAACATCTTTACCACAAGATCCAAAAAAAAAAAATAATCCAATCATAACCACCTACTCAGCATTTAGCCAAGCAGCAAATATTAAAATGAAACAAAATCTAAACAGATCCCTATGGAACATTGACAAACTCCAGGACTACAGAGTCATCTCAGTGTATAAGAGAGGCAAAAACCTCAAGGACCATCTGGTAAACAGCAAATTGCCAGAAATTAACACGGTACATCCACAAAACCCAGAATTTTACAAACAAGCCACAACAATCAGAAACAACACATCAAACACAACATACTTAATCAAACAAACACTCACACTCCACCCAAAAAAACTGAATATAGGCCTATGTCATTAAGTGTTCATACTGTCTGCTATGAAATACAAGTTAAGAGAAATTTATGAATTACTGCTTTCTTTTTTTATTTTCATTTCCTCACTGTCGCAACTTTTTCTGATTTGGGGTTGTACATTGTTTATGGATGGATAGAAGGACATGTGGATGACAAGAAGGCCAGACAACAGTCATATCTTACATCATATATTGTTTATCTTTTTGTGCACGGTAGCGCTCCTTCTGTTGGATGGCCCTGTCTCTTCCTTGATGACAATCATATGTTTTTGTCCCTAAAAGTTGAAATGGTACTTCATCATAATGGACCCCTTTCAGCCCAGTAGGTGTTTCCTCAGGAGAAGGTTGCACATCTGTATCAAAACATCATTACTTCTCTTGTGGATATAAAACATAATACTGCAGTAAAAAACAATTACAAAAAATTATTTATTTTCCAGAATCCAACTGCAACATGGATGTTGGATGGAAATACATTTTCAAGAAAATGGACCTCAAACCAGTTCAGCTTCATGAAAAGCTGACCTGTCACTGGTCACGACAAGAGGAACAGACCCACGTTCTGTATAGTATATGCAGGTTCAGTGCACTGTGGAAACTCTCCTGGTCCTTTTGCACAAGTATAGTGAACTGTGGACGAGGGCTTAACATTCCATCGTAAGGACTGAAACCCGCCCCAGTACAGTGCAGTCCGAGTGAACGACATCAGCTTGGATTTGACCATGCACCCCACCAAAGGCTGGCCGCCTTTGTGTTTCCTTGTTAAAAACTGACACCATCAACAATAATATTTCTGCATTGATTATGCAAATGATGTCTTCATTTATAAGATTTATACCTAATAGACAGATCCCATAGCCTGTCCTACCTCGGTCAAAACGTAGAAATGCAAAACAAATACGTAGAAATGCAAAAATCAGACCAAGGTGAAACCACTCTCTTATTGGTGAACTGCTAGTTTTGATGGACAGCCGGGATCGGTCTACAGTGTTCATCCCTGCCATGTCAAAAGTATTGAATTCCTATCATTTATAATTACCAGAATGGTATTATGACATGTTCTCATTGATTATACAAAGTAGGCCCAGATCTGCATAATTTATACCTATCAATGTTTCTACCCAAGTTACTTTTGTCACAAGTATGACAGTACCATATTTTGCCACAATCAGTATTTCATTTTTGTTATTGATGATGAAAATTAGGACCCGAATGCTGTTGCCACCTTAGTTAGATGTATTATCCGTATGAAAGTCCCATCATTTGACAAGAATAATGAATTGTCCTTAATTTTACTAGTAATTCCTGATCTAATCTGTTCTTAATGATGTTTATCTTAACCTCAGTTACCTACAAACCAAACATCATGAAAATGAACTCTCTGCTCTTGAATCATGCAGTTTGAAAGACACCAAAATAGACCTGAAATTCCAAAATATATTTAGCAGCTTGGGGGTAATCAAAGCAGATTTTCTGAAAGTAAATTGTGACGTTTTCTGACAGGTTTGTTTTTTTCTGACAAGCAGCCCAACCCTGTGTGGAAATTAGCTAGGGGACCCAAATTTATATCACTTTTTTCTTCATCCATAAAATATTCATCACTCCAAAATCATCAGCATAGCATGTTCAGAAGAAAAGATAAAAAAACTGCAGTTTCCAAAAAAAGCCTGTCGTGTGCTGAAAATCTACCGGTAATGGCTTCTGTGAGAGGTTATGATGTACCCACATACCAACTGTCATTGAAATCTATGCACTCACTCACAAACACACACACAAATACAAATAAAATTATAAAAAACATAACCTCCTTGATGTAGGTAATTACTGAATACCACATGTGCTCAGATATGCATTTCTGTTGTTCTCTACATGTCATCTTGGGTTACATTAAACCTCACAGTATCAGCTTTACACAACGAATTAGAGTAAGTCAGTCTTTGGCTGTATGAGCAACGTCTTGTTCTTGTGGATGGCATACAGTCCTGGTAGTCTACACTCACAGAAGAGTGAACTGCCTCGCAATAAATAACAGGATACCATACATTGTCTTGAGGAAGTTGTGAAAAAAACGGAGTCACTGCTTATTACACATAATTGCTGTATAAATTACAAAGCTCTTGTGTGAAGGTATGTGGATCACCGCACCAGAGACAAGCAGAACATTTCAAACAGGGACTGGTATTATAGGTACATACACTAAATTCAAAAGTCAATGGAACTTTCCATACACCCATGTAGAGAAAGCTTGTCCCCATTGCGAGTCCTGTACATCTAAGTCAACAAACAGAGTCAAGGGTCATAACTCCGTAAAAATAAATTTCTCAGAATCAATTGTCGAACTCATTCAGTAGGGGCATTAGTACTGGCCACACACAAAATTTCACCCACGTAGGTGTGATAGTTGCTGAGTAGCCGACTTGTCCCCCGTTGCAACGCCCATACACATAAGTCCATGAACAGAGTCAAGGGCCATAACTCTGTAAAAAAGTCAGTCAGTCCGTCTATTTGACCGTCCGTTCGTCTCCCCCCCCACCCTCCCCGAAAGGGCTGTATACCCCTCTGCAGTGGCTTTCCAAGCAAAGAAAACATATCCATCAGAACTGCGGATTGAGGAAAAAAATATATGGATGACTGAGTTAGGCCTATAAGGGTAACCTAACAGGCCTTAGGGCTGGACTGTAGGGCATAAGGGGTGGCCTGTAAGGCCTTAGGGGTGGAATGTAGGGCATTAGGGGGTGGGACTGTAGGGTCTAAGGGGTGGACTGTAGGGACTTAAGGGCGGACGAAACGGCTTTACTGACAGCCTATAGCCCAGGTATTAAGGATTTTTACTGGAACTCCAATGGGTGGCGACTTAATCCCTAGTGTTACTACAAGATCAATGCAGCCGTTAAGCCCTACAACCAGTGTTGCTCACAGGGGGTCCGGCCTGTTTACTCGAGTCAACTGGAAGTTGCTTTGGACAAAAGAATCAGCTTTCAGCAAAATTATCAACGGTCATGATGAGTCCTTGGTCAACATTTCCAAGTCTGCCACTGTCGTTCCATCAGTCCCTTGGATGTTCTCCAGTTGGACTGCTACAGTAATAACGCTAATGTTGCAGCCTGAAGGACATGAAATTGGACGCCTTCATTTGTGAACAAATTCATTTAAGCAAACTGAGGTTCAGACAATGTTTAATTCAACACTTTTACCAGGAACTCATTTATTGCGGATATGCATCATGTGCTGAACAGGACAAATAACCCACTCTGGAGAACCACTGCAGTTCCTCCTCCATTTGCACAAACAATATCTGCAAGTACTTAAAAAACACGAAACACTGTAAAGACTAATGAAGGACGAGCAGAGGGAAATGGGTTCGCCTGCGCGGCATCTCACTCCATCAACGATCCTAATCAGCCGCAATCTGGAGGAAAAGCCATGACATGTCTTTTCCCGCACATTCAATCAGAGTTAAACAGCGCATTTAAACATCCACTAACACCCTCAAAAAGTGCCTCAGTTGCGCATGCGCACAGAGGGCTGAAGAGACCAATGCCCTGGGGGAACAGTCATCCAGATGCCTCGCCACACAGACTGGCTGGCACAGGATGGCAGTGACTGGCACAGGGTGGCACAGCAGAGTCACACAGGAGATCCACAGCACAGCCTCCAGTGAAAACACAGTCTTCTCACAGACACTCACACACACGCTCTGCAGAGAGAGGGCGGAGATAAAGCAGGAAAGAGAGAAGAGGCATGTGTTCGGGCTGTTTCCGAATTCTCGAAAACAGGCGGCCATTATCCGTTCCTCTCCACTTTTCCTCGACCTTGCTTGAAAACATTACAAAGGTGAAAAAAAGAGTTGTAGGGAGATTTAAGTACCTTGCACATGTCTGAGAGAAATCGGATGTTCTTCTCCTCAATACGTCATGCACTCGTCAACAAAGGTAGCCTTCACAAATATTGAAAAACTTCAGTACCAAATGAGGTTTCCAAATGCTGCAGCCGCAAAGGATTGTGGTCCTTATTCAGTCTTTCTTTTGGTACATGGCTGGTCCTGTGTTCCTATGCTGAAACGAAGAAACAATGGAACCACCCGCCTCCTTTCCTTCACGAAATGGATGATTCAGACGTGCCTTACTGAGGCTACCAGCCAAAATATTTCTGGTTCGTGTCCATTTGCGAGGAGGGTTTTTTACTCTCTACAGAATTCAGTTGCAGTCCAGTATTTCCTCACACTGCAATAGAAGGATCCGGAGGGTGGTGTACGCCTGCCTAACCCCCCTCAAACACATGTGCTGGGTTTGAGGGGGGGAGCCCCAATGCCCTGCGCATGAAACGGGACGGCGGCTGGACGGAGGCTGGCGACCCACAGGTGTCAAACCCTCGCAGGCGCTCTCTCCCAGACAGCCCTCTTTAACTCCTCATTGGGCAGTTTAATAGGCTAACAGCAGTCAGGATGCTAATCATCGTGGCGCCATTAGCATTTACAGCAGTCTGACACGCCTCGTCCCCCAGTCTGCATCTCTGCACAGCGTTGAAGTGCGCACTGCAAAGACAAAATCTTTCCAAAGCATTTTAATATTGTATTTAGACTTAAACACTTATTTCTATTACAGAACCCAAAACCAGTGAAGTTGGCACGTTATGTAAATCGTAGATAAAAACAGAATACAATGATTTGCAAATCCTTTTCAACTTATATTCAGTTGAATACACTGCAAAGACAAGATGTTTAATGTTCAAACTGAGAAACTTTTTTTTTCTTTTTTGCAAATAATCATTAACTTAGAATTTAAAGGCAGCAACACATTGCAAAAAGTTGGCACAGGGGCCTTTTTACCACTGTGTTACATCGCCTTTCCTTTTAACGACACTCAGTAAACGTTTGGGAACTGAGGAGACCATTTTTGAAGCTTTTCAGGTGGAACTCTTTCCCATTCTTGCTTGATGTACAGCTTAAGTTCTTCAACAGTCCGGGGTCTCCGTTGTCGTATTTTATGCTTCATAATGCGCCACACATTTTCAATGGGAGACAGGTCTGGACTACAGGCAGGCCAGTCTAGTACCCGCACTCTTTTACTACGGAGCCATGCTGTTGTAACACTTGCAGAATGTGGCTTGGCATTGTCTTGCTGAAATAAGCAGGGGCGTCCATGAAAAAGACGTTGCTTGGATGGCAACATATGTTGCTCCAAAAAAACTTGTATGGAGAACGAAAATTAACGAAAATTCGCTTAAGATTTGCGATACAAGTTGGATGGAAACAGCTACACTATTCAACACAATAACAGCGCATACCTCTGGTCGAAGGGCGACGGTTGGTCACTCTCGGGCGACGTTACGTCATTATCACGCAAGCGTTGATGCAGACGACAACTAGGGGAATAAAACCTCATTTATCTCGTCTTTGAAAACCAAAATTCCGCATTTTTGTATTTTAAAATATTTTTTTTTTACCAATTATGTTTGCATGAAACAAAATTATGATTTAGCTCTGAGTTCCCCTTTAAGCTAAATATGGACTGTGCTTTTTGTAGTGTAGATGGAGAAACCATATTCCATTTGTTTTTTCATTGTCACCACTCAAAGTTGTTTTGGACTGCTATGCAAAAGTTTATATCAGATATAATGGATATTAATGTATTTGATGTGATGCTATATTTTGTATTTTTTAGAATTGAAAGGAATATTGTTTATGTAATTCAACTCCTGATCATTCTTGGCAAATTTCATATCCACAAATCTAATTGGTCTGGATGCAAACCCTGCTTTGGCCAATTTGGGATTGAATTTAAACAGTTTGGCACCATAATTGACTATACAAAGAACAAGATACCTTCAAAAACTTTCAGTAATTAAAAAAAATGTACATCTTATCTAAACTTTGAATGGACTTAACCAATAGACCCTGAATTCCCCTGGCCTGTTCAATGTATGTTCTATGCAACAGTAGTATAATTTGTATTTCAGCAAATACGTCTTTGTTGTAAATAAAATGTTTTTTAAAAAAATCAAAGTCAGACCGTATTTCCGAGAAGTAGAGCGATCGTCGCAGCACTGAAGGAAATACGATGGATAACATTTCCTTTCTTTTCGAATTGTTACGGTAGTGCACATATAATTCTGGATGCTTCTACTCAACAAGTAGGGTAAAATGACAGCCATGCACCACCATTTCTTCCGGGTAATCTGGGTTGCACGAAATTCGAAATCGTGATGATACTCTGCAGTACATGGCCAGGTAGCCAAGTAACTCTGCAAGATGATCAGCGAAACTTCCGACACATGCATAGACTTAACTGTGGAGAGGCTCAAGAGGAAATACCTGCACAGGAGAAAACGGGTAACGTTATTTACACTGTCATTGTTGCGGAAGTAAACATTGAACGTTAGCTGGCCAACTCGGGCTATCTGGCGAACTTAACGATTTAAATTAACTCTACGGATAAATGTAACTTTCAGCAGTGGCAGAGACGCTTTGAGACCACTGGTATTATTTCATGATATTGTCTCTTTCGCGAGAAAATATACAACCTCTGTTGTTAGTTACCCGCTCCCTGTCTATTTCCATTGTTTACTTTTAGTTGATGACCGTTGAATAGCTTGGCTACAGCTGCTTGGCTAGGAGGGGTAGCTGTGTTTGCCAGCTGGGTTGCCAATAATCATTATATTTTCCCATTTCTTGGCTCCTCCGGAGCAAGCCTGGCTGTTCTTAGCCTTGAAGGTTAATTGTACCTCCAGCTGTTGCTCTCGTTCACCGAGTTAATTTTTGTCTTGGATGTTTATGAACCACATGGTGATGCTAATTTGATGAGTCGATTCAAAGTTGTTTCATTGCTGTGAGGCAGACTTTGCCAATAATATTAGGTGATCGTGCAATCAATAACGTCAGTTCCTAACGTCAAACCCTTAAACTTTAGCCTTCACTCAAGTTTTCAATTAAGTATGCTCAAAGTCAGAAAAAGCATTGTTTTTCATATTGTATGACAATGTCTCATACATTGCCTGGATCTGTTGTTTTCAATGCTTCGCTGAAGCTGCATCACTATATTGAGAGAAATACCATGTTTCATGGCCATGGTGTGACGGCAAATGGAAAATATTTTGATCTTGAACATCATTTATGCACAGCATAAATTTATTCAGCAGGACATGTAATGGGGATCTGCAGTATATAGGCTTGAAGTTCCGCGGGTTTGAATACAGCAGCTGCATTTGATGGACCCATGTTTGGGTCCTGGGTTTTATTGGGTTTAGATTGCCGCAATCGCTATGTAAGGACACCAAATGGCTTATCGATTTTGCAGGTGCCCCAAGAGAATGTAAATCGACTAGGAGAACGCGATCTACCTCATAATATAGAGGATTACGGTAAGTAATGAAAGGGATTTGAAGGATGACTATGGCACTGAGCAAGTGCTGCTCCTTAAGTTCAAGTGTTATTTCATTGGCTCTCCTAAATCAAGTTGCTAATAATTAATCGGTGGAATGTTAAGCAAAATGCTGTTTGTACAGCGTATTCTAGTCATGTTGGCGCCTGTATGTCTGTCTGTCCTGCATTTTGTGCTGGCCAGTTCTCAGTAGCTATTTATATTGGAACACCTCATATTTATTGGATGTAAGGAGCTTGGACTGTAGTTGAGCACCAACCAACTTTTATCGGTATTTGACCTTTGACCTAGGTTCAGTGACTTTGACTTTGGAAAATTTATGCAGGCTGTTTGTCAACAATAATGATAACTGCAATGTGAAACTGGCCACATGTAAAGGACATTGGATTGACTTGTGCATTGTATGCTTGCATTCCACATTTGACCATGGATCGAAGATCAAAACTTAAGTTGTGCATGCACCTTGGGTAATGATGATTCCAATCCGTTTCAGATAACGACAAGGCTGAGGGGTCTTAGTTGTCTTGCATGTTACGTTTATTCATTTGATATTATTCTGTGAAGATAGACCACTGGCATGATTACAGCTAAATGATCTAATATTTGACAGGATTATAGAATGGCTGTTTCTAAACATAGGAATATTTGCAATGTATGGACTATGCACAGGCAAAGCTATTTTCTTCCTGTTGACTTTCCTTTAGAGACTGCGGTTCCAAGGATGGGGAGGTCTGTAGACCATCAGAGGAAATGCTACGACAAAGCCTTACAGGAGCTGTTTCAAGCTGTCAGTAATGTTCCTGGGAGGTAGGTTTTCTTTATGCGCGCTAGTGGGTGTGAAGACATGTTAATATCTTGATTTAACGTGCCCTTGTATTACCACCATTCGAGGCAATGACTTCAGCCCCTCAGTGGTGATCAGTGCCAGAATGATGCGCGAGTCGTCGGTGTTATGTATGAGTATTTTTTGTACTGCATTATATTTCATTTGTAAATGAAGATTTGTTGCATGCTGTTTTGCTGCCTTGCTGGTCAGCTATATTTATTTTGTTAATTTGGCACTCTCTGGTGGCGTGTCTGTAAAATCATTAAGGAAAGACTTGTGATTTCTAGAATCTTCTGGCACTTTCCTGCTTGGAGGGGGTGGGATTTCCCTAGAATCCTGTGGATCTCTCTAGAAGGTCGCTAGTCTATATAAATGCTGTGATTTTACGCACAGAAGAGCAGACAGCAGCAGTGAGCAGACAACAGAAGAGAGCAGAGCAGAGTTTTGTTTTGGCAACAGTTAAATAGTGGCATCAGAGTGTTATAAGAGAATTAAATAGTGGATATACTTTTTTGTGCAACTTTTTTTTTTGTGAAGAATAAATTTGTTTTAGTTGTACTTTCTGGTTTTCTTTGTTGTGATTTTTTTCAAGTCATAACAGGCGGCTTGGTTGCTTTTGAGTTGTTTAGCTGTGCAAACTTGGACTTAAGTTGTTAGGGTGATGTTGCACAATTTGCAGGTTAAAATGTTTGGAGGTTATCATACTTGCGATTGCATTAATATTTTATACTTGCTTAGCACCTTTGTCAGAGTTAAAATGTTGCACGTTCATGTTTTTTTTCTTCTTGCTTTCGCCCCCCAGGCTGGGCTGTGCTGACGATTGGGAGCCGAACTCGTCTCTCTCTGATGATGAAGATGGATGCAGCACAGAGGAATCTGGCACCACATCCGATGCTCAGGACAACATAAACACTGAGACAGGTCTGGGTGGCCTGTGACCTTTGACTCTTTAGCTGGAATAAAACATGTCTTGGTGTTATCGCTGTGATTATTCAGTATTTTATTATAATTGTCATGATCTTTGTGTCCTTGCAGATGTGACCCTGCCTTCCTGCTTTGCAAAGGGCTCTGGCTCTTTGGCGACAGACGGCACAGCTCAAACCGAGAGGCTGAAACGGCCGTCTCCTCCAGCCGACTCCAGGTCTACTACTCACGTCAGCCGGGTGTACCAGGAGATGGCTCAGATCTGTGAAAAACTGCATGTATGTGTCTTGACTGGTGGTGATCGCCTTGCGGGCCGACTTGTAGCTGCTTAGTGACATGTCTGTCTGAGGTTTCTTGATTCTGCCTGTATTAAAGGTCCCCTATTATGCCACCAGGTGTACAGCTAATTAGCCATTATGGGCCACTACAACGTCTCCCCTCCCTGACATCAAAAGGGGGAGTGACCACCCAGAATAATGAAATTAGTTCTTCTTGCCTCTAATTGGCTACTTCCCCATGTGATGTCAAGAGAGAAAAGATTTTTAAATGGCTCGTAATAACTAATTACAGTGAAGTGACAGTGAATTTTTCCAGTCCCAGGCTATATAATTTATTTCTCTTTATTCTCAGTGCTGGAATGGTCGGGGAATCGGAATGTTTGTGCAGTTGTGCTATCTCCACCCACGAACTCTGTAAACTCATTTCAGGATTAGTTCAGCATCCCGAGAGAAGAGCTGTGCTGTAAAAATAGTGTCGCAATTAGAGCAGGCCTTGATTTTTCTAAACCTGTTTGCGGCTCTGATTATCGTTATTATTATTATTATTATTATTGTAGTGAGCGAATGAAGAGTAATCCCGCAGGCTCTGTGGAAGTCTTGTTCTGCTCGTAATTGAAGTGGTGTGCGGATATCAATGGCCTGGTCTGGCCGTAGCAGGGTGACCTTTGCTATCTGTGTGTGTGCCACGCAGATGGAGCGAAGCCGCCTGCAGCAGAGGGCGGCGCAGCTGGAGGAGTGGGAGGAGCTTCTGCGGGAAAGGGAGGCGGAGCTTAAGGAGAGGGAGGCGGAGCTGCTCCACCCTTGTCAGGCCCTGCTGAAGATCCGCGCTACAGAGGGGGCGGAGGAAGGTGCGATACATGTCCATGTGCGGGCGCTGCAGGAGGTAAGGGGTTATAGCAGTACTCGGTGCTCAAACTCGGAGCGTGAAGAAAAAAAAATGTTCTTCTGTCACTCCTGGAGTTTCTACATGGAGAGAGTTTGGACATGAGGGTTCCAGGAAAATCTGGTCATGGAGCCATTTTGTTTCCATTGCCTTATCAGGCACCGTCTCAAAGTGAACGAGTTTTTTCAGTTTAATTTTTTTCTCATGTCCGAATATTTTTGTCTTTTGCACTTCTCGAAATCGTTGCTTAATGGTTCATTGTTTTCCCCCCCAAATTCATCAGTTCCCCTTTTCGAGAAAAGTAAAAGAAAATTAAACGAATCCCACTGCGCGAAACGGCTTGATTTTGGGCGATGGAAACAAACTGGCTCCTATTTTTCAGTTTTCAGAATGCTCTCTATTTAGGGACTTTTTTTATTTATTCATTTTTATTTGCTCCAGTTAATTAGTATTTATTTGAGCCCAGAATGTGGCAAAATCATTCTCTGGGTTTGTGAAAACTGTGTGATGCGCTTAACAAAAATGCTGACAAAGCACGAACTGATCCAACCAGCTTTGACTGTTTGCATTGAAGATACTGCCATCGTAACTCTTGTTAGTGATTGCACTGTGGAAATGGAATGTGTGCATTTTTCTGGGCAAACCTGATTGACATTTACTTTTGCAGCAATATCAGCTCGAGGTGCAACAGCTCAGAGAAGCCCTGAGAGAGAAGGGCAGAGAGAACCGCAGGATGAAAGCGAACTTCGACAGCATCAAAGAGCTCAACGACACCATGAGGAATCAGGCAAGTGCTCTGCTGTGGTATTTCGACCAAGTAAACATTTTCATATTGAATGTTCTTGCCAAAGCATCTTGTCTTTACACACTCAGTGGCAACTTAATCACGTACGCTTGTCCACCTGCTCATTTCTACAGATATCTAATGAACCAATCATGTGGCAGCATTTCTAAGCACGAAAGCTTGCAGACATGGTCAAGAAATTTAGTTGTTCAGACCAAACATCAGAGTTTGGATGGAACGTGTTCTGTGACTGACTGTTGGAGGGATTGTGTGAGTTTCTCAGGAACTACTAATAACTCTGATATTTGCACAACGATCGACAGAGTTTCTAGAGCGTGGTTAGAAAAAACAAACCGCAGAGATTGAGCATCATGTATGTGGGTGAAAACATCGCCTTTATTGGCAAGGGAGGAGGAACGGCCAGACCGGTTTAAGCTGACTAGAAGGCCTCTGTCACTCTGAATAACAATGCGCTGCAACGCTGCTACACAGAGGAGCATCTTCGAACACACGAAATGTCAAATCTTGTTGCTGATTGGTTACAGTAGAAGACTGGCCCCGGTTACAGTCGTTGGCCAAGAACAGGATTCTGAGGCTACAGTGAGTAAAGGCTCATTAAAACTGTACTGAGTTAGAATCAGGGAAATATTCCCTGGTCTGACGCATCTTGAGTTCTGCTCGAACATGCTGATACAAGGGTATGAATTTTGCATAAACGGTGTCCACGGATCTTCCCTATCTTGTGGAAATGGACTTAGACTGATTTTGGTGGTCAAATAGTGTGGGAAATATTTTTTTGGCTCAAATTCAGCCCCTTTATACCAGGTTTTATTTTCTTACATTTTTTTAACCTGTGTTTAACCAGGGATGTCCCGTTCAGAGTTGAGCATCATTTAAATGCCACAGCGGACCTGATTATTGTTTGCTGACCATTTGCATCCCTTTATGGCCTCAGTCAACCCACCTCTTCATGGCTACTTCCAGCGGGATAACGCAACGATTGACAATTTTAAGCGCATATCATCTCAAGCTGTTTCATGAGAAATCTGCTTCAACTGCGGATTCCATCATGTCAATATGGTCCAGAATCGCTGAGGAATGTTTCCAGCACCTTGCTGAATCCAAGCCCTGCAGAATTCCGGCTATTCTGGCTGCAAATAGGGCCTGTATTCAATATCAGATGGGCGTACCTAATAAAGTGACCACTGAGTATGATTGAAGTAACTGGAGTGTGAGAAAGAGATTGACCAACCACTTACTGAGGGAGTGGTCCCACTCCTCGCCAGTTGATATTCACATACGCCACTCGAGCATAACTGACAGTGGTGGGCACTGGGTCCCACAGGTGGGGCGTCGGCTGCTGCAAAGTGACGCTCAATCCTCACCCTTCAGTGCTGAATGACGTAAACCTGTCGCAGTTTACTTTTCTTGATGGAAAGTTTCTCTAATCGGTAAAACAACAATCAATTTTATTTTTGATATTGTTGTTATACATTGCTTCACAAATTTGAGGCGTTTCTTTCGCACAGAATATAAAATATCAGCACGTCTTCATAAATTCTGTGGTCGAGTGGCTCGCGAAAGGCGCAGAACAGTCCGCGAGGCTCTCTAAGCAACAAGCTACGAAACGTGCCAGACACTTCCTTCCACATTCAGCAATTAAGAATGTCGATAAGAATAGATTCTCGTGACTTACAGCTACATGAGCCTCGCAGACCAATCCACATGCGTCCCATGAGCCACTGAGCGCAGAATTTTCCAACCCACGAGTAAAGAGAAGTGCAAGAAATCCGAATCCGTGAGAGTCGACAGATATGTGTCATTAATGGAAACTGGCCACACTTGATAATGTTGAGAGTTTTTGGAGTTTCTGCAATGATAATTTAAATCAATTGAAAACGGGGCAATAATTATCAGTGCTCATTCTAACATAACAAGTAGAACTGGTGACACATGATAATCCTTAGGATTCTTTGAGCTTCCCCTATTGCCAGTTCACCAGTAGCCACTGGTGGGTACACATGCTAACCTCGAGTTCACCACAGTGCAGTTCGTAAACACTGAAACCAGCAAGTTACTGGGATTGTTATCATCATTATAGTTCAAATTTGCATAGTTGTGATTGCGTCGAGTAGTGGCTGAAAATTATCCAGAGTTTCCAATGTTTGTAACCACCTGAAAGCCATGATAACAAAATACCGGCGCAAGTTAGTGCGGCTCAAGGGAGATGTTCCCTGTACTCAACCTTCACTCAGAAAGAGACACCATTTTCAGTGTGAGTGAGCTCTCTGAAAGTAAATGAGTGTTAGGGCAACCTCTGACTCATTTAGTATAACCTGACACTAACTGAGTTTTAATACTCACTCACACTCACACAACACACAATTTGTGCGAGTGTTGTTTCTGAATCCGGGCCTTAGTATTGACTGTGTGCTTTACTACCAAGTGAGTCATTCAATAGATAAGCATCGACCCAATGCAATAAAATCTCTCGCTGTGCAATTTCTCCTTGGTATTGAATCAAGTGCCATATTAATTAATAGTGTCATATTATTTTCTTACACAATCTTGCAGTCTCTCTCTCTCGCACAGTAAACCAATAATGTTTTGTGTGCAGCTCATTGATGCCACCGAACAGAACAGGAAGCTCGAAAGCCAATCAAAGAAGGTTCAGGCGCGACTGCAGAACCTGCAGGTGAGCACATTACCTGCGAACACCTCTCATCTCGCTGTGGGAAGAGCTGCTGCAAACCTCATTTTGCCCTACACGAATAACATGGTGCTAACAGAACATTTGAAAATAATAATAATTTTCTCAGTGGGCTTGTGCCAGCTGCAGTGGTCTTGCGTTTACATGCTTACTAACTGGAACTCTTATCATTTCATTGGCAGTTTTTATTTTATTAGAACATTGTCATATTGACCAACTGCATGAGGATTGATGGCCTCGCAAATTGTGCCCTCATGCGGCCTTGTCGATGACATGTTATTTCACCGTCTGGTGGAGCGGACGTAAAAAAATGCACGTGGCATGAACACCTAATTTTGCACTCCATGAGTATTGTGTGGAGTGTTGATGTGAAATTGAAACGTCGCATGTCCATTTCAGCGGAAGTATGAGTACACGATGGCCCGCAGGGGACGTGAGAGCGTGGTCTCCGAGGCTCAGATGGCCCCGCCCCCTAAACAGGACAAGCCTTCACTGTCCTCTAAATCCACTAAGGTACTCAAACAGGGATGCTGTGATGAGCTTCTCAGCCCGGTGTGAAGAGTGAGAGAGTGGAGCTTGTGTCGATGTTAAGAGTGAGAGGGTGGAGCTTGTGTCAGCCCGGCTGTTTGTAAGATTCTTACGAGAGTCATTCATCGTTATTTGAATTTCTGCGGTGTTGTCCTTTTCTGCTATCATCTCCGCTAAGGAAAATGTTTTTTACCTTTGGTTTGTGAGACGGTTTGTGGCTGTGTTTGTTAGTTTGTTTTTTGTTAGTGACATTACGGAAAAACTTATGGACAGATTTTTATTTTATGAAATAAAAAGGTACGTCTTGGTCAATCCTGGCGGTGGTTTAATTTTGTGGGCGATCCAGATCAGATTCCAGATCTGGGAATTTTTTAAAGGATTCTGCAACATTGTGGGATTTGAACATTCAAATAATAAATGCAATCATCTTAAAATCCACTAGATGGTACAGAAGTACCTAATCCCTTGCCGGAGGGATGTGCTCCCTGAGCGCTCTTGTTTACGTTATTGTTTGGAATAAAGCCAAAAGTTTCTTCTCAAAAATAACTTGAAGCTGGGGCTCAGTGCAGTAAAAACAGGCCACATGTCTCTGGTTTCTGGTGGTGCGTAAATGAAGATGTGCGTCTCCACAGTTATTTTGTATTAGTGCTGTAATACTCTCACTTGACTTCACCCTCTCAGGCCCCCACAAGTCCCAGTGGGGCGAAGCTGATGGTTTTGTTGCTGGACTGGGTCACAGACTGCCACCTCAACTCAGGTTTGGGGGTCGGGTGGAGCCAGGGCGTCTCGCTGGAGCCCTCTCCATATACCGGCTCTGTACAGGAGAGGTGCTCAAAGGTGAGGTCGGGGGGGGTTTTGTACGCCAACACTGGGCTGTATTTCGTATTACGCTGTTTTGCATATGTTTGCTGACGTCCAAGTTTTTGGGAAGATGGTCCCCTGGCCCCTGTTGTGAAACTGCTGGCTGAGTTTTTGTGTACTTAGCTGAAGTTCAGGCCTGTGGTTCAAACCCTTTGACAACAGCACTTGTGTAGGATCTTTCTGTGTATTGTTCTTAAAACCTGAACTGTCAAATTCAGTGCATTATTTTATGCCACGGCCATATATGGCTGGGAGCATGTAGGGTTACGCTCGCCCGTCCGTACTGGGATGATCATGTTGTTTGATGGCATAGTTCATCCACTCCTCCTCAAAACTGAGTCTACAGAATTCATTGAACTTAAGCGTGTGATTCGTAGGGACACTAAAGGGATGCGTCTCATGCCTTGTTTCTGAATTAAACTTTTTTTTTTTTAATCTGGTGTTTGAACTGAGGGAAACTCGACAGAAATGTACCTCTCCCTCGCTGTAATGGGGGGTGCAGTCTATCCACTTCTTCAAAAAGTGCTCAGCAGAATTCCTTGAGCTTATACACGCACTTTGTAGGGACCCAAAAGGTGTGCATCTCGTGCTTTCTTTCTGAATTTTTCAAAATATGGACATTTTTCTGATATGTGAACTATGGTAAAATTAGATTTTCCCAGATGCTGGGCATCTGTGCCATATGGACACAAATTTTCTAGTTTCCGGATGCTTTGCAGTTCAAGTTATGGTGGGTTTTCATTGAATTCGGCCCTGAAGCAAAGACATTTTAAATCCTTTTTTTGAATCCGTTTGCTTATCCCTACTGTCACTGTTGTCTCCATGGTAACCCGTGTCGGCGGGTGTCGCGTTTTGTTTCAGGTGTTACCCATGTTGGCCGAGCAGCTGCAGCTCGTCTCTAAAATGCAGAAGGGGCTCCTGATACCTCTGCTTAAATTCATCTACCTGTCCCTCAGGCTGCTGGACACCAGCCCCCAGGTGTGTGCATCTGTGTGATATAGACTTACAGCCCTAGTTTGGGACAGCATTATTTATTAAAATTAAAACTAAAAGTTTTGATTTGTAATTTGTTTGACTGCAATTGTATTGAAAACAATACAACACATTATTTTTATTTTAATTCATTTTATGAATTGAACACTCCTTTCAAATTTGATTCTTTCAATTCTTTCAATGCATTTCAAAAACATTTGAGACTGTGAGGTATATCCTGGTTCTTTACTTTCCCATTCCTCTTCACAACACTGAACATTTTAAAGAGTAAAGGCACCTAGTGATTATGTATTTAGGTGTAATTTTGTCCTGCCCTCGAACAACTGTTAAGGTGTGGAACAGTACGGGGTCTTCCTTATTGCATTTTGCGTTTCAAAATGCAGCACTTGCTCTCTATGCTCTTTGTACATTGGGACTGCAGGCAGGCCAGTCCAGCACCCGCACCCCCTTATCACACAGCCATGCTTTTGTAATGCTTGCAGAATATCATTTTGTGTTGTCTGGAAAAGATGTCTTGAAGGCAGCATATGTTGCTGTGAAATCTGTGTACTTTACAGCATTGTTGGTGCCTTCATAGAGGTCTCCTGTGATCTGGAAAAACTTAGTACGTATGTCAATTTTTTTTTGTAGACACTGAGTTTGATCCTCATTTGCAATGATTTAAGAGTGGTGAAAATCTTATAACACTTAGTTTTATTTGACCCACCAAGGTTCAGTTTTTTCACCCCTCGGCCAAACTTTGGCCAGACCTCACCTGTGCGTCTGTCTGTCTGTTGTCTGTCCATGACTTTGTCGGGGTCAGTTCTCAGCAATTAATGATCGTAGCTTCACCAAATTTGGTATGGTAACTCACAATGACCCATAGATGTGCAATGCCAGGGTTTTTGCTGGATTTGACCTTTGACCTTAGCGCTGCGACCTTCACCATGGCAATCTTGTCCAGCCCAGTACTCATTGATGGCAGTCAATTTTGGTATGGTTACTCTCTGTGACCCATAGATGTGCACAGGCAGAGGGGTATTCAGCAATGTGTTGTTTGTTTTTTTGTTTTTTTTTTTTTTTTCTCTCTCTCTCCCCCCCAACCCCTGGTTAGAGAAAGTCCAGAATACAAAAGTTTTTGTTCAATTGCGAGACAGTTATCACTGAAAACTCACTAGGTTTCTCCAGATTACCGAAGAGGTGCATGTTACCCTTTCCAGGGCCATTGACACAGCCTCATACCATGGCAGAGAAATGCCATTGGACTTATACACATTATTATGTAGTATTACTACTGTCATGATGTAACATCTAAATTTGGTGGTTTGAGAATGCTATTTGGTTGTACTCACCCTCTGAAGGGTGCTGTTGGAGAACCTCCTGGATCGTGAAGGTTCGTAAGGAGCGCTCATCTTCAAATGCACACTTCTGGAAAATAGTCTGTTGATGTCTGTTGTGAATGATGCATCAGTCTTGGATCCTTTAAATTTGCAAAGCAGTGATTATATCTCAGGGGAATACTTTGATGATAAAATCGCAAAAATGGATTATTGTTACCATTTACAATTTTTATGCTATAATATACTTCTTGCAAAATGAAAAATCTTACAAAAACATTTCATTTGCAAAATTCTATTTCAAATAATGTGCAATTATACACGAATTTGTATTGAGAAAGAGTGCTTGAGATATTTAAAATTTAAGTGACTTCAAACTTTTAAGCGGTGTTGTATGTTCCTCATCCTCATGCGTTTTTGTATCTGATCCACTTCAGGATCTGAATTGGCTTTTGTTTTGTGTACATCAGCAGCACACCCTCACCTCAACCATGCGCAGGCTTGGGGAGGAGATGTACCGAGATTCTGGCCCACAGGGGGGCGCTCTCGATGTTCCTGCTGCATCTAGGGTCAAGACATCTGTGCTCTTCAGAAGCCCCTGTTTGCACACTCGGTTCCTGTCTACACTGATCATCCTCCGCACCATTAGCCAAGGTACCACTGCCACCTGCACAGCGTACCTGCTGATCACTGCACACTATGTTACCACTGCTGCTGAATCGTAGACAGTGCTTTGAAAAAGTATTTTCGCCCTTCCTGATGTCTTCTATTTTTGCTCGTTTGTCATACTGAAATGTTCCAGATCATCAGTCATTTTATTATTTGACAGAGAGACCCTGTGTAAACACAAAATACAGTTTCTGGATGAGGATTTCACCCAGACCTCCATTTAAAGAACTTCAGGCCTCACTTGCCTCATTTAGGTTCAGTGTTCATGATTCTAAAATAAGAATGAAACTGGGCAAAAATGGCACCCATGGGCGAGGTGCAAGGCAAAAGCCACTGCCGACTGAAAAGAACAAAAAAGCTCATCTTACATTTGCCGAAAAGTATAGATGACCCCCGAGACTCTGGGATAATATTCAATGGACCAATGAGTCAAAAGAGAAACTTTTGCAGCTTTCTACAAAACAAACATCGTACCGACAGTCAAACGCAGTTGCGGTCATGTGATGGTCTGGGGCTGCTTTGTTGTTTCTCTACCTGGGCGACTTTTCATAATTGAGGGGAACCATGAATTCTGCTCCCACCAGAAAATCTGGTGGGGCCCTCCGTTTGTGACCTAAAGGTGAAGTGCAGTTGGGTTATGCTGCAGGACAATGAAACACACAAGCAAGTTCACCTCAGCACTGTGCCACAGACATCCTTTCTGACTAACGGCTCACTGGCTATGTGTGCCTTCATGACAACAGAAGGAATGATTTTATTGCATATGTTTGTAAGGTTTTGTGCTCATTTGCTATTTGAACAGTTTCCTGTTCAATGGAGTAGCACATTGAATGGTAAAGAGGATTGTGACAGAACGGCATGAGGACAGCAGAGGGCAGTGTTGCAGTTTTAAACTGGGTTTATCTGATACAGCCCTGGTGTAAAGCCCGTATTCCTGCTGCTTTATCCCTCTACTAAGCTGTTTTTCCTGGTTGTAGAGAATATATGAAGACCACAATGGAAAAATAATCAGTCACATTTTCACGTTGTGGAGAAATGATTAATCAAAAATTCAAAATGATCTTGAAAACACAGCACTGAAAAAAATATGTAGAAAATATAATACATAATATTCTAAATATTAAAATAATTTATAAAATATACAAAAATGCTAAATTTGGACTCTGATCGCTTTTCCTTTGTGGTCGTCATATGTAAAAGGTAAACACCATAAGCCTTCCAACTGGGTTTTGATGCAACAGCTCCCGTATTAAATTTCGAGCGCTCTCAGCACTTCGGCCATGCAACTTCACTTGACTTCTGGATGATTCCTCCTACATGACGACAGAATATAACATTCTAGGTGATGGATGAATGGACAGGCTTTCTGCTTTCAAAATTACACTGAATGGCTCCCATTTTTACGCTGAAATTGCATGATTCTGAAAGACCATTGTCACTGCCGTTTAAGTGTTTATGGAAAGTGTGGTGTTTATGGTTTGGAGGGGTTGACTCTTCTAACTTGGCTACAAAACTTTTGGGAACATAACAAACCCCTGCTGGGCTCCACAGCTGTGTAAATCAGCTGCCGCACCTCCTCAGGGGTGTCCAATCATCAACACAGCCTGAGTATGACCGAGGGCCTGCCAGTCCTGGCACATAGACTTCCCCAGTTTTGAGGAAAACAAAAACAATTTGCTTAAAATAGTTTCCCATATGAGCGACGGATTTTGTGACCAGTATTGTTCATTCAAAAATATGTTTGCCCACACATTTGCTCCAAGGATTGGTTTTGATCCGATGGTGAAAGAAGCTTTTCCCTTGATTTATAAATCAGTGCAGTTACCAGATGTCAACATGTGTTAGAAATACTGTGATTGGATACTTGTTCTTGAATGGGGTTGGTAATTGGGGTGACTGTTTTTGACTCAGTTTTTGACTCCGCCCTCTCCGCACTACAGCGGACATCCTGGCGCAGGCGCTGGACTGTCTCCATGAGGACCTGCGGGGCGAGGAGGGGCGGGAGCTCTTCCTGAGGTACAGGGCATTACCTGTGGTCCTGGCGCTCCTGCGGGGCGGCGGCGGGGTTCTGCTCGGGGTCTCCATCGACATTCTGCTGCAGATGGCCACAGAATCACGTGAGTTCAGTTCTATCACATGACCAGCCTTACGGATTAGTCTGCTGGTCTGAATATTCTGCGAACGCTCAGTCATGCACAATTGGGCCAAGGCTACATTTAAGGTGATTATCGCATTACGTGTGTGACATTTGGAAGGTATTCTCGACATTTTTCAATGCACTATAATTTAATTGGGTTGCAGTTGGGGATCAATATAGGGCAACCACAAGATACCTGGGCTTAGCTATCAATCTGGTACATCAACTTTGTATTTGCCTAAAACATTGGAAGTACAGGACCAGATAGAGGCTGTGTTTCGTGTGTGACACAGAAAATGGGTCAATCGCTACATTTAATTTACTTTCCAAAAGTTCTGTGATTTGAACAAAGATTATGGCACTTTGGCTTCATCAACTTTAGCAGTAGTTATTCCTGTTGGCATTAATTAAAAACTTAAATCAAAATACCTTGCTCATTTGCATACTACAAACTCATTTGCGTGCGTTACGTGTGTGACACCTTTGTTACGTGTGTGACCGCGTGCAAATCCTGCAATGCTTAAGTCCTTTTGATTTAAATAAAATCATATCTGTGGCTATTGTTGGTCCTTGTAAGTAAGCATGGAGGTGTTTAACATACATCCTTTGTACTGGCCAATGTTCATGATCAGAGTATTGGGTTCGGCGGTATGGTGGACCGAGGTGAACACAAACATTTCAGAGGTTAGTTTTAGTCCCCTTCAAATTGGAATTTTAAACCGCAAGCTTTCCCTCTGAGTAAACGTTCTGACTGTAAAATAAGCAGCTCCTTTAATGAGTAAGTGCGCTTGCTGATGCGACTTTGCAGAAATATGGACAAAACTCTGAACTGTATCATGGAGAAAAGGCATGCTTTTGGTTTGGAGAGGTTACTGGTGACCACTGATGTCCAGCTGCGCTTATGTTGATAAACTCTTGTTAAATTAAACCAGATAATCATTAATTCGTATTGAATTTCATGCATCAGAAGTTGATTTGAGTTAAAAATATGATTGTTTTATGATTTGACAGTGCACCATTTTGAGGGCTGTGAGAGTTCAAGGAGCCTCCTGGAGAGCTGACTCATTAGGCTTCCTCTTCTGAAACCAAATAAGATTTTATGCTCTGATGAAGAATACTTGTGTCTCAGAGTTAAAGATCCCAAAAATGTATTGTTTCGACCCCCAGCCATTTTTCAATCCTCTGTATTTTTTTAATCATTTCAATGCAGAATTTTCATGAAGGTTTTTTATGTTTGCAGCCCCGTTTCTCAGTGTTTCCCAAACCTCACCTGGCGTAACCCCTGTCCTGCCTGCTTTAGATCTCTCTCTGCTCCAGCACAGATGATTCAAATGATCAGGTCATAATTAACCTCAGAAGCTGCATGATAATAAGTGAATCATTTGAATCACCTTTGCTGGAGCAGGGAGAGATCTAAAGCATGCAGCACAAGGGGTACGCCAGGTGAGGTTTGGGAGACACCGCTCTACCAAAATCATGAAAATAAACTCAAATACACTGGAATACTGAATGCTGCAAGTGTGTCATCTTAGTTGAGCCATATTCCCCCTCTCTTTGAAGTTTAAATCTGGAATTCTAAAGCATTAAATACGGCAACGCATAATTAAATAGCCCTATTTCGCTTTACATATTC
The DNA here is from genome assembly GCA_029721435.1 of Gymnothorax reevesii. Classification (NCBI taxonomy): domain Eukaryota; kingdom Metazoa; phylum Chordata; class Actinopteri; order Anguilliformes; family Muraenidae; genus Gymnothorax; species Gymnothorax reevesii. Next base: position 61,439,971 of record CM056587.1, on the reverse strand, counting down.
CACGATATCCCATCTAAATTCTTTCCTGCTTTGAACATGGGTTTACACATCATAGTTGCAAAAATCTGGCAAAATATTTAGGTCAAATGATGGGTTGGCTGACCTTCATGCTGAAGGCTTTTGTTGTCGTGACAGACGTGTGAACTAAACCTTTATTAGTCTAAAGTTGAAGGAAACGGGTCATTAATGTCCTGTCATAGCATAGGCTTTGTACTTTGGTCATACATGTAACGTCAAATGTCACACACGTAACGCCGCGTTACGTGTGTGACAGGTACATTTTTGGCTATAAAACAGACATAATTTGTGGGGCTGAGGAGGTTATGGCCTCCAAGCATGGATGGTATGGTATTAATTTATAATCTCAGGTTTTTCAAATTTTATATATATATATATAACATCTATTTTCAGAGGGTTTGGCTTTCACTGCTCATACAGGATGACTCGAGTATCCAGTGAGATCTTATTTATCAAGTACTTAACCTTGCATATGAGATTGTCAGTGTAAGCAAACCACTTTTGGGCCTCCGATTCAAATTTACAACCTCATGCATTCGGGTGAACAGTTACCTACTAATCAGGTGTATATGCACGCATTAAATACGTTATTTTGGTTTGAATCATACGACCAGTATAGGGGATGTTGGACTTGAATCTTTATCAGTGCTGGTACACGGAGATTTGGGCCTCCCGTGAGATGTGTATCTGTGATTGGCACTGCTCGCGTGTGACAGAGAGGTTGGGCTGCAGTGTTTTGGCTGTCGGGGCACATGCAGAAGCATCTGGTGGGGATCACTGGCCCTTGCTGTAGCTGAAAGCAGATGCATGTTCTCTTCTTCTGTGGTGTTGGTGTCCCTGAGGAGGGCTTTGCTCTTCTTCTGTGATGAATTAGCTACATTGTTACATGACTCATCTGTGTAGATGCATCTTCCTCATGTTCCTCACACATTGACTGAACAGTGACCCCAAGTCAACATGTCTCGCACGCACGCAATTAACTCTGATGACCATAAACATATAAGCATACAATCAGGCTAAAAACTTATCATTACTGAATAGGGATTTTAAGTTTGGATTAAAGGTCCCCTGTTACGTCACGAAGTACACCGCCAGTTAGCAATTCCAAGCCATTTGAAAATCTGTCCTTCGTGACATCACAATAGGGGCAGTCCATCCTGAGTAATTAAGGAGCTGATTAACTGGTTTGCTGAAGTTCATTAGTCCTCCTGGCTTCTGCGGAATGTCTCCTCACCCCTGTTGGTACACTCGGGTTCCGGCTACACTGGTCATCCTCAGCACTATTAGCCAAGGTACCGCTGCCACCTGCACGGGGTACCCAGAACATGGAAGAATTGATTTTTGTTAGAAAAAAGGTAATAGAAATGAGTGCTTAAGTCTAAATACAACATTAAAATGCTTTGGAAAGATTTTGTCTTTGCAGTGCGCACTTAAATGCTGTGCAGAGATGCCTTATCCCCAAATCTGCGTGTCAGACCGCTGGAACCGCTAATGGCGCCAAGATGATTAGCATCCTGACTGCTGTTAGCCCATTAAACTGCCCAATGAGGAGTTAACGAGGGCTGTCTGGGAGAGCGCGCCTGCGAGGGTTTCACACCTGTGGGTCGCCAGCCTCCGTCCAGCCGCCGTCCCGTTTCCTGCGCGGGGCGATGGGGCTCCCCCCTCATACCCCGCACACGTGTTTGAGGGGGGTTAGGCAGGCGTACACCACCCTCCGGATCCTTCTATTGCAGTGTGAGGAAATACTGGACTGCATACAAATACTGTACAGAGTAAAAAACCCTCCTCGCAAATGGACACAAACCAGAAATGATTTGGCTGGTAGCCTCAACAAGGCACGTCTGAATCGTCCATTTCGTGCAGGAAAGGAGGCGGGTGGTTCCATTGTTTCTTCGTTTCAGCAGGGAAACGCAGGACCAGCCATGTAAGAAAGGAAAGACTGAATAAGGACCACAATCCTTTGCGGCTGTAGCATTTGGAAACCTCATTTGGTACTGAAGTTTTTCAATATTTGCGAAGGCTACCTTTGCTGACGAGCGCATGACGTATTGAGGGGAAGAACATCCGATTTCTCTTTGACATGCTCAAGGTACTTAAATCTCCTTATAACTGTGTATTTTTTTTTTTTTTTTTTTTTTTTTTAAACCTTTGTAATGTTTTCTAGCTAGGTCAAGGAAGAGTGGAGAGGACCGGATAATGTCTGCCTGTTTTAGAGAAGTGGCCACATGATAGGTTTTCAACAGCTCAGGATAACTACATTTTTAATTCCTTGAAAATGTATTCAGCGCTCAAAGGGTTAAATAATGCGCAGCTGAGGTGCATTTGGAGGGCATTAGTGGATGTTTAAATGTGCTGTTTAACTCTGATTGAATGTGCGGGAAAAGACATGTCATGACTTCTACTCCTGATTGCGGCTGATTAGGATCATGGCGAACCCATTTCCCTCTGCTCGTCCTTCATTAGTCTTTACAGTCTTTCGTGTTTTTTAAGTACTTGCGGATATTGTTTGTGCAAATGAAGGAGGAACTGCAGTGGTTCTCCAGAGTGGGTTATTTGTCCTGTACAGCACATGATGCACATCCTCAATAAATGTGTTCCTGGTAGAAGTGCTGAATTAAACATTGTCTGAACCTCAGTTTGCTTAAATTAATTTTTTCACAGATGAAGGTGTCCAATTTCATGTTCTTCAGGCTGCAACATTAGCGGAATTACTGTAGCGGTCCAATTGGAGAACATCCAAGAGACTGATGGAACGACAGTGGCAGACTTGGAAATGTTGACTAACGACTCATCATGACCGTTGATAATTTTGCTGAAAGCTGATTCTTTTGTCCAAAGCGACCTCCAGTTGACTTGAGTAAACAGGCCGGACCCCCTGTGAGCAACACTGGTTGTAGGGCTTAACGGCTGCATTGATCTTGTAGTAACACTAGTGATTAAGTCGCCACCCATTGGAGTTCCAGTAAAACTCCTTAATACCTGGGCTATAGGCTGTCAGTAAAGCCGTTTCGTCTGCCCTTAAGTCCCTACAGTCCACCCCTTGGACCCTACAGTCCCCCCCAATGCCCTACATTCCACCCCTAAGGCCTTACAGGCCACCCCTTATGCCCTACAGTCCAGCCCTAAGGCCTGTTAGTCACCCTTTTAGGCCTAACTCAATCAGCCATATTTTTTTTCCCCTTAATCCGCAGTTTTGATGGATGTCGGTTTTCTTTGCTCAGAAAGTTACTGCAGAGGGTATACAGCCCTTTCGGGTCCAATTGGAAACAGGGTTTTGGTATTGGCTGCACCGGGTGAGGATTTTACAGGACAGGCGTCTGTTCTGCAGTTAATGAACAGTAACGCGACTTTGGATTTCAAGAAAAGTTGAAGGGAAACTTAGATCTCGAGACATTTCGCCCTGGCAGGGATTCTTATAAATGTCAGTGTGGGGCTGAGATTGATTAAGCGCTACAGGCAACTATTGTTGACCAATGATGTAAGATATCAAAATCAGATACTGTTGAAAACCTATCATGTGGCAGCTTGTTTAAAAGAGCTTCCGCAGAGGAGCCACATGAGAGATTTTCAACAGCTCAAGAAAATTACATTTTTCATTCCTTGAAAATTTATTCAGCGCTCTAAGGGTTAAAACCGTTTTGCCAGCCCTTGAGAAGCAAGACTTTTGTGACAGTTTCGAGTTTGATAAAGTTGGAAAACAGCCACCGACCCAATGATAATAGACGCAGGAAACATTTGATTGTGCTTGGGGCTGCAGAAACGGGCCCATACCGAGCCATAGTAAGATCCTACACCGACGGCCAAGTGCCTCGTTTAAAAAAGTCAGACAATATGCGTTCAAAATTGATTAGCTCTATTTTAATTTTGGAGTTCCTTCTGAAAAATATATGCTCTTTGCAGGGCTTTTGAGCTCCTTCCTGGAGGCGTGCAGCACTGAGGACTTCTTCCGGTGCTTGGCTGCTCTTCTGCGGAACCCCCGTCAGGACATCACTCTGGTGGAGAAGATCGGCATCCTTCTGCAGAAGCTCTCCAAGATCCGGTAAGACTGAATCATGTGACCACCAGCTCCAGTGCTGTGCGAGCCACCCTCATTGGGGTTATGGGCGGGGCCACTGTGTCTGGCTGCTGCACAAAACGGCGTGTCTTTAGTTCCGTTTCATCAGGAAATGGACGTAGTGAAACCCTTTGTTTATTCATTAAGCAAAAAACTTTGGGTTAATATTTGCAAAGAAAGTTCTCAGAGTCCAAGGCATCGTTTTTGTTACATTTACTTGTCCCTCCTCCATTGATTACAGAAATAAAATAAGACAAAAAAACATTAAGACTAAAGCAATGTTTGCCAGTGAACAACGCTTCCTTAAATTGGTGTTTTGCTACAGTTTGGTAGCTGCAAAAAAGGTTATAGCAGTTTCTGTATTGATGACGCATCCAGAACGTTCTTTATTGTACGTACGTAATCCTCCTGATTTGTTTATCCTGGTTGCAGAGGTTGGTCTTGTGCTACTCCTCTGGATAGCGGTTGGCTGGTTTGTACATCAGTGAATGCAAATTGTGTTTCCAGCTGTTTCCAGCTCTTGGCAGCAGACCCATAGATTTAAGAGCTGGTAAAGAGCAGCAGGTGTTTGGTGGAGAAAGACCTAAAACCTCTGTTCTCTGTATGACCTCAGGAAGAACAAGAGGCTGTTTGAGCTCTGCTCCATCCACCTGACTCTGCAGGAGATGCACAGAACAGTGGACCCCACCCACGCCTTCCTGGCCATCAACCTCAACTCCATCCTCTTCAACCTGGGGATGATTAAAAGGACCCCCTCGTCCTCCAGCTCGGCCGAGAGCCCGTAGACCCACAGTGGGGGCAGCGCACACCGCTACAGCTTTGTATGCACCAGTTAATTTTGTTATCTCGTGTATTTATTTAGACTGAATAAATAAGTTGAGCGCTGAATACATTTTCAAGGAATTAAAAATGCAATTACCCTGAGCTGTTGAAAATCTATCATATGGCAACTTGTATAAAAGAGTCCCCACGGGAGCTCTTTTAAACAAGTTGCCACATGATGGGTTTCAACAGCACCTGATTTTGATAGCTTATATCATTGGGACCTACAGTTGCGATCTAGCGCTCTAAGGGTTGATGCTTTTGTATTCTGTAGTTGGTTTTTATATAGTTTAGAATTTTGTATAATATTTTATATATATTTATAAATGACTATTTTTTTGAGAGTAGGGAATGTAGGTAATTTTTCCTCATTTTGTGTGTGCAAAACTGAAATTCAATCCTCTGATTTTTATCTCAGAATACAGGCAGGTAAAATTAAATTTAAGCGTTCATGTGCTGGTTTTATTGGTTAGGTCATTGTTGGTGACACTTTTAGTTGAAAATTTCATGAAAAAATTTTAAAGTACTTGAATTCAGCATGTAAACAGCTTCTCTTTAATTGTCATCTTATGAAATACATGACCTCATGGATAAGTTCATAATTATATGTAACTTGCCAAGTGTAAGAAATCATTAGTTTACAATTAACATATGGATCAGGTGTTTTTTTTTTTTTTTTTTTCCTGTATTAATTTGCATTCTCAAATGTTTGTTAATGCACAATGATTTACAGACCAACTTTTCCATAGTCGGAAGTAAGCAATTGCAAAGATTCATGACGCATCGTGAGAAGCTCATTGTAAACTGCCACCGTGTTTATATTTGCTCTTTGGGGGCTTGAGAGAGGAGAGGTGAAGTTCTTTGTAGTGCTTTTGGACTTCATGTTTTTTTATAATGACTTTCCAGAACCAAACGCCACATTCCCTCATTTGTTTTATAAGCGTCTTTATCTGTCCTTCTTGTATTTATGTGATTCCTGATGTTTTGTAAAAATAAAACGTAATATTTCCTTCAAACCAACAAATTGTCAATCCACTTTCTTGCCTAAAATAATGTTGATTGATATAAGTTAATGACAACAGTCTGCTATCAATGCTAATGTTATTGAAATTATTATTTTTCTTCTCTCATAAGTTGGGCTGCAGGATTACTTTGTCAGAGCTGTTCATCATGATCTTTCTGACCCTGAAGTGTTTTGTCACACGTTCTCCCATTGAACTGCGTAATATTTGCGTCATCCTCACGCACAATTACTACAATATTATTAAAAAATTTTAACTAATTTACCTCCGCCGAGGAGGTATATGTTTTCGGTGCCGTTTGTTACCTTCGCCAGCGACTTCGCTGACGAAGGTAATGTTTTGATCCCCGTGTATTTATTACCTTCGCCAGCGACTTCGCTGACGAAGGTAATGTTTTGATCCCCGTGTATTTATTTGTTTGTGTGTCTGTCTGTATGTGTATCGAATAACTCAAAAAGTACCTAACGGAATTTCATAAAATTTGGTGGGTTGATTTGGCATGACCTGAGGATCAATCGATTAGATTTTGGGAGTGATCGGGTCAAAGGTCAAGGTCAAGGCCACGAAAAGGTCAAAACCGACTTTCGGCCATATCTCGGTCAATTTTTATCCGATCGGCATGAAACCAACGCCAAAATGTGCAGAATTATATACCCGATCCTGTGATGTGAAACACGGTACAATGGGGTCAATACCCTTCTTTGCGGTTGGGGGTCAAAGGTCAGGGGGGTCATTACCTTTCGAACTTAAAGGCGTATTGATGTAAAAAAAAATATATCGTACTCTTGTCATTCATCGATCATTTAAAAAAAAAAAAAATTGGTCCTCAGAGTTATGTGGCGAGGGATTCAGTGGCGTCGGCGAAGGTATGCGCTCTACCGAGTGCCCGTTCTAGTTTATTGGTTTGTTTGTTTGTTGGTTTGTTTGTGTACAACATAACTCAAAAATTTATGGCCGGATTTTGATGAAATTTTCAGGGTACGTGGGTATTAAGTCAAGGAAGAGGTGATTAAATTTTGGCATGTCTAGGCCAAAGTACTGCTGAGATATACGCCAAAGTTCAAGATTTCACATCTTTCCAATGGGCAGGAGTTCCAATCGCCGTGCTTTAGGGTTTGCTGCCCCCTGGCGGAGGTTCTGCGCTCTCTGAGTGCTTTTCTGGTTTTATCTGGAAAACAATCAAACATTCTGTGCTGTCAGACCTTCACACATTTTGTGTGTGTGCATGTGTGCGCGCGCATGTATGAGTGAAATAAGTAACCGACGTGGCTTTGGTTTTAATTTTAATACCATTAGAAGCATTTCCTTAAGGACTGCTGTCAATCTGCTCCATAGGTGAGCTACTATGGTACTCTTGAAACTTGTCAGGAGTCTGTTATCTGTGTTGTGTTTTTTGTTATGTTTGATTTTAGTTTCTCATTTGTAATCGTTACAGTGTTTGTTTCTGCTTTCATTTTTGTTTCCCATGTCCACATGCTTCTATAAACCTTTCCTTTTTGTGTGTCATGTCTGCAGTCTCTTAATTAGTGTCCCCACATTCTGACTTTCTTTGTCCGTTTTGATTTCGTTTCATTGATTTCAATTGTTCTGTTATGGTTATGGTCTATGCTCCCGAGGTTCATCCCTGATGCCTTCCCTGCACCCGTTTCCCATTGTTACTCGCTTTCTCTGTGCTTTGAAGTTTCTTTCTTGCAGTTTGTTAAAGACCTCCCATTTATGACTAACAGTAGAACTATTGGCACGATCGAGTATCGACAGTCTCTCTACTTTATAAAAATTTGCAGTTTACTCATCAGACGGGCGCCCTTGAGGCTATATTTAGTCAGCATTCTGTCCCTCCACTTTTACTGTATTTGTGAAACTGGCACTGTAACAGTTCTCTTGTTAATAATTTTGTGAAATTTAAGCACAGGTTGTGATCAGTGAATTGGTAAAGTGCTTGTTATTGCCTCTCTTGCGCTGAGGTTTTTCAGGTTAATTAGCCTTGCTGTGAGTGACAAGGCACTGGAGGCGCAGTCAGATGGGGATCTCAGTGTCTCATCCCATGGCTGGGAGTCAAGCGGCTGCACCTCAGTTGCGGGGAACGGCTCCTCTGATCCCGGGCCTCATCTGTCTGAGTAAAGCAGGGCTTGTGTACCGGCTACTCCCTCACACTCCCAAACTTTGTTTATCACCTGCGGCAGGGCAGGGAGGAGGCTGTCTACATGTATCTGCAGCAGGTACGAGCTGTGAACTGCACTGGGGTTTGGTCTAATCTGTTTTATGATTATGTGCTTTATCTGCCTTTATCTAACTTGTCAGGGTGGGGTTGGAGTACCAATCAGTGTTATAAGGACAAAAGCCAGGAATTCACCATGGATAATGAGCTGGTCCCTCTCAAGACTCTCAGTTCACTCTCCAAAGGGTAACTTATAGTCAAATTGATTTATGTATTTGTAATTTGAGTGGTCCGTAAAGCACAGTTTCCTGAAATAATAACTCCGCATAACCCAGTGCACTCGACGGACCCTCTACCAGGCCCAGAGCACTGCAGTGTAGCGATCGTTTGTTAAAAATGTTGAGCGTTATTCTCAGTGGCAGACAAGTGTCCAGGGTGCGTTATTGTCTCTGACATACTGTATCATGATATAGAATCCACATAATCGGGACCTAATTGTTTCCAATTGGTTGGAACTGGCAGGTCTGGTGATGTTCCTTGCCCAGTTATAAGAAACTGCTGCTGTGGACGTGTAGACTGTGGTTTTAGGGTTTACTCTGTCTACACAGAGATTATGTTCTCCGAACACTACAACTACAGAATGCTGTTTGCAGAATCCGCATTCTGTCACCCCAGACTGGGGACTCAAACACTGCTTCCCTGCTGTCGCTGCGTTTGTGAGTTCATGTTTTCAATTTAATATTGGAAAATGGCCAATGCAGAATGAATTAGAATCACCGTGAGCTGAATTAACTTTGTTCAACAGCTTTAAATCATTTAATCATGCTGCATAATAAAACTGACACCAGCAGACCATATAATTTGTGCAAGCATGTGTAAACCTGGAGTCTCTGGTCCTCTGTAAATTTTGGGCATGCGATTATATTGGGTAGAGGGCTGAGTGAAAAGTTGTTGGCCATAAAATGGTAAAATCACCACACCATTCACACCTTTTTTTTTTAACGAAACTTTTTATTGGTATTTACAGTAATAATTTATATATTTATATACAGTGCACCTGCATTGTCTGTCCATTCCATTAGCATTTGCCTCTGTCTTTAGCACTATTCTGTCACAATGTATGAAAATGAGGTAAATGCAACCTTTTGTACACATGGATTGCAGTCAGACAGTTTACTCTTCAGCATTATGTACAAGACAATAGAAACTTAAGTACTGTCCTGTTTGTCCCGTTTGAGCTTAAGATGGGGCAATACTTGCGAGGTTCGACAAAATACATGCAGATAGGTTAATTTACAAGATCTGAGTCTTGCTCCAGTTCATGTGCTGTCCCGGTGTCTTTGGAATTGTAGCAATATCAAAGTTAAAATTCAGTCGTGCTAAATGTGTAACAAGGCGATGCCTTTGAAATGCTAAATACATAGATTTCCTCTCATTTTCCAGAGCACAAAATGGTGACTACAAGTATATAAGGAGGAGGACACCTTTTACAAGCAAAATGATAAAACTGGGTTGAAAACATTGCAGTTGACAACTCTAACTGCCTGACTGCTATAGCTTGAAATGGAAATGATTTCTCAACTAAGTAATTCCGAAGAGCATGTTTAGTAGTTTTTGACGTACCAATTATGGGCACGTAATCCTTAAGCGGACCCGAGACACAGACAAAATGATTGTGTCATTCGGTGACTCGTTTGTTAAATAAAACGATGCATCGGTCATTCCAGTCAAAACAAAGTGGCTTTCTGCAGACATTCAGCTTGCGGCAAAGCAGTCAGGCTGCCATGTTTACCTATATATTTGCCGTGTTTATGGCTTTTCTATTTTAGTTTTATTTGTTAATTGCTTGCTGGAAATCGGCTGTTTTCCACCGCCTCTGTAAACTGCTGCATTTCAGCTAATTAAAATGGGCAGTAACGGCAGACCGTGGAGAGGTTTGTGCACAGTTTGAGCTCTCTCGTGCGGCCATCATATTCAAATCCGTCTGAGCGATCGTTTCACGCCTTCGGCCTTAAGGAATCCATGAATACAGCTCGAGTGACTCCAAAACAAGTATGGCACAGTGGTCCAATCGTCCACGAATTTCAAAAACACGGGTAATTCTGCATGTCAGAACATTATCTCTGGGGGAGAGGGGTTTCTGCAGTGGACCACTGGATTTCTGAGGATTTTTTGCATGCTTATTTTTGGTAATGCTAGCAGTAGTTTTGTACATGGTACCACAGAGAAAGAAAAGGGACCGGTATTGGAACTTTGATTGAGTCCCCCATTTGGAACTGTGTATGGCAGTCCTACTTCGGTCACCCAGGCATTGATTTTTTAATACTATTTCATGATGGGCGTTGAAATGTATTCCCAGAAGGCTGCCAAAAGAACAAGCCATGTAAAGGTCTTCTTGAAGCGTCCTGCGCTTAATTGGCTGCTGCCTCCCATTACAAAACCAAGATAAAGGGAAGAAGCAACAACCTGCTGTGCATATAGAGAACTGCCCCCCCCCCCCCCCCCATTGTAGGACAGAAGAAGTAGGCAGACATCACGCAGAGGAGAAGAACAGACGAAGAGACTGCGTTGGAATAGTCATAAAGTACGCCCTATTGTCTAATTCCTAACCACTTTTCTTTTAACCTCAACGGGAAACGTCACGAGGTAAAGGAAATGTGTGAAGGAGTGTTCATGATGGCTGAGGAAGACAGTTGCCCAGTTAAAGAGACTCCAAATGCACTTACACTAGGCATCGTGATGATGCTTCTCTCGCCCGTTGTGTTCGTTTGTTTTCGTGATTGGCCGGATGGATGGTTGTCGCTTTAAATATTGCTGCCACATGGACTGGTAGGATGGCATTATCTCCTTTTTTTTCTGTGAAGGATGGTTCAGTGTTCTCGGTGCAGAAGGAGGTAAATCAGGAAGCACTGAAGGACCTTTCCCAAACATCGAGAAAATTCCAACACATTTATCATGGCTGCCTTGTAAATACCTCTGAGTCCTTCTCAAGGAGTTAGAAATTTAAGGCAAAAAAAAACTATTTGCAGGCAGCTAGAGACTGGGAGGACAGGAGGGAGAGAAAAATGAAATGGAACAGAATGAGAGAAGCGGGTAGGGCTCTGTGTGCCGCGCTGTCCCTGCTTACACCATGGAGACAGCCAGGGGGCGACAGAGCGTATTCTTCATGTGAAGCGGAGCAGTGCTGATTACATGCAGCTCATATGCTGACGCAGCGGGAGGATACGGTAGGGCTAGCGGGCGAGGCTCCTTCGGCCACACCCAGGATGTCTGTGCACAGGGACTCGACCGCGTCCAGACGCTCGATCTGCACCAGCTTGGTGAGAAGGTCAGGGATGCTGTAGCCGGCCGTGCTGATGCGGTCGAAGAGTTGCATTCCGTCCGTCATCCCGCCGATCTCGTCCCGCTTCAAACCGAAACCCTCCGCCAGGTGCCGCCACGTCTTCACCACCGCCTTATCCGCGCTGTAGGTGGCGCTCAGCATGCGGCTGGTCTTCTCCAGGCAGTCGAACGGCAGCTCGGTGGGGCTCAGGCCTGGGGAGGTCAAAGGTCACAGGTGGGTTACATATTACAGTTTATCTTCAGACGAGCTGCCACCAAGATGAATGTTTAATAGCAGCGTTCCTGGAGAGCCGCTGGCCCAGCTGGTTTTCATTTTCTCCTCAAACTCAGTAATGCAAGACGGACCCAATTTAGACTCAAGAATCCACTTGGGGCAGATAAACTGTGTAATCGACCTCTTTAATTGATCAATAAAGACTTGAGCAATCACAAAATCCAGCAGACCATCTGGATCTCCAGGGAGAGGGGTTTAGGACCAGAGCTTTAAAACGGGGTACTTCCCGTAATAGTCCGCCGCCTATCGCAACTTGTATAATGCCTACTTTACGCACCAATGGCTACATGAGTCACCCAACGTACAGACATCTGCAAATAATGAATGTAGAAAAAAGAAAAAGTGGAATTCAGTTGACACTGGAAAAACGAGGAACACGACTGACGTATTCAACCAGCATCAGAGGTCATTGGTGTCTCTGATTAGAGGCCTTTGAGAGAGCAGAGAAAAATTAAAGCTTGAAATGTTTGTGGCATTTAAAGCCCATCTCAAAGTTTTTATGTCTCTCCTGCAAATTAACTCGAACAGTTGATGCTCGAACTTGGGCATCTGCCACTGCTGTATGGAATACGAGTCGTGTCTCATAGCTGAGGAAACTCAATCTGGATCGACTTAGTGGCAATATTGGCGGTAACTGGACTGTATACCGAGGAAGGCTGACAGGCCTGGTGTGGTTTGGGTAGCATCTCCACTTTGGGTCCAAACACAATTGTAAGGTTAGCCTTGCTTACCGCAGGGAAAGCATCATTCTTATGGCTGGATCATGTTATAATTCTGCTGGAGTTGATGGTCGCATGCTGATTGTCATATCCAGTTTGCCTCAGGAGGACAAATACAATCGTGACATTTATTTGGTTGCTGTAACTGGAAATTTTGCAATTTCTTTTATTTTGAATAAGATCAGTGACACGATCACTGCAGATGGCTTTAATTTCTTTGTCATAACAAGAAGTAGGAGGTGGATCATCTGTAAAGCACTCGAGTATTCTTCCAAAACGCTTGCCTCCCTTGGTTAGCGTATCGAGGAGTGATACACAACATGACACGTGTACAGATGCCTTTATAAAGAACAGGGTCCTTCATTTCCAGGCCGTCTGGAATGAGGTCATCATATGACAAGGGAAAGACATTTCCAAGTTGTTCAGCATGAGCCTCTTTTCAGTTACACAAATGTCTGGCTCGACCCCAAATGTGGCTGTTTCAGTAACTTGTCCTTAACCTTCACAGTCAAAGGCAATTAGTGAGGCTGTAATCATCCTGGGTCCCTGACCAAGAAAGTAGGTAGGAAGGCAAGCTGCTCATCTCCAAAAGGGTGAAACCACAAAAGTGACCTTTGAACCATGGGTCCATGCTTCTCTTATGGGATGCTTCTGCCCTCCCAGGCTGTTCACTCACTCAGCCAGAGGCTCATTGGCTGGGGAGGTTATGCTCATTGAATTGGTTATGGTGGTTGGTTGGTAATTGGACCTCGTTTATGGTATTATTTTCCAGCTCATGCTGGGATCTTCCAATCTTCTTCTATTGAAATGTCCTTTCCCTTTTAACTCTGGCCCACTGGACCGCTCTGGTGGCAGTTATGGTGAAGCGGCATGTGGAGTGGGCTCTTGGTCGGCTCTCCAAATTGTTTGGGATGAAGCCTGTGTTTACGTGATTGTCAATGGGTTACCCAATCCCCCGTCCCCCCGCCCGTGAGAGCAGACTGTGCTTTGTGTTGGAAGAGACACAGTTGGACCACAGAGTTGTGCGTCCTGTATGTGGGGGAGACTCCATATTCAATACAACTCACCTTCTGCCACACTGCAGGCTCTTGTGTAGAGATCCAGGATCTTTTTCCTTCGACTCTGAACCTGAAATGTACAAGAGCCGGTGTGAAGGTTGGCGTGTGACAGTCATACAGTTGTTGCATAAAAACCATTACACAATTATTATTGGCCGCCTTAAAGCTGCTTTCACACTGGACGTGAAACGAATTTTTCGCACGACAGATTACATTCAAAGTCAATGCAAAGACGCGTGTATTCGCATCTTTGCATCGACTTTGAGTGTGATCAGTCGTGCGAAAAATTTGTTTCACGTCCAGTGTGAAAGCAACTTCATTCTCACTTTTAAGAGCCCTGAAAATTGTCTCTTTTTTCAGATAATGTCTCAAGGACAGATATCAGTGTTTTTCAGGATGCCCCTTATTTGATCATTTCAGAGTAAAAAGTTACTATATGTGTGCAAGGTTTACGGTGATTCCGCTGCTATGGCTATTCACTGCAGCACGTTCGCTACTATGTCCAAGTTTCGTTTGCTTCTACAGATAAATGCAACGAAAGAACATAAATATTACTTAAGAATCAGTATTAAAACTCTATCAAAACCATTCGCATTACAGCTGAGAATATTTTTTTCGGGTATTGACTCCATAGGGACAGTCAAACAAAGATCGAATCGACAACCAACACTGATTGTGGTAGCAAACAGACTTGGACATAGCAGTATAAGTACTGTGTGTAGTAGCGAAAAGCCCAAGTAGCGAAATAACTGATTATTAAGAGCAAAAGCCATCACTTTGGACACATCTACATATGCACAGGCTTATATTTTAAGATGATATAAAAGTGGGCGGACTACTGAGGCATCAGCATTTTTTGAGGTTTATTTTGAAGGAAGAACAAGATACGCGAGGGACAAATCACTGGAAATGAAACATAGTTAATATTGGAAGATATTGTCGCACACCAGGATGTTCTGATGGCCACAGACATGCCTAGCGTCAGTGAATGCAGTGGCGAATGTGTAACTGCTGAGTCAGTGAACGCGTGACCAGCGGAAGTGATTGTGGGCTCACCCCAGCGCATTTACTGCTGTTGTTGTTGTTGTTATTGGTTGGAGAGCAGGTTTTGTCTCGGGTCAGGTGGACCAACGAGAGTAGGCACAGGTCTGTGGCCCCCTGCTTCTCCTGGGACGCCTCCTCGTCGCTGTCGATGCTGCGACTCAACAGCTGCTCGTTTTCCGACGAGGCATCATTCTCACTGCGGACAAAGGGGGCGCCACAAGGTCAGTCTAGTGGTATTCTCTTGTCTCTCAATTGCTTGGCTGCCTCCCATCTTTTACTCTATCAACCACTCTCTTTCTCTCTCCTATCTCCTTTCTCTGTCTGTTACTTCATCTCTCTCTTGTGGTGCAGTTTGTCGGGCAGCCAACACGGTGTTTGATTCTCCTCTACATTTCCTATTCTGTGGTCCCATCTCTATCTCTAACCTTCTTTGCTTTTTCCCCTGTTTGATTTCAACATAAAAATGTACTGAAGGTGGGTGGAGGGAACTGGTATGCGACCATGATTGATCTGCATGAAACCCCTCAGGAAGGCTTTGATTGGCTGGAGTGAGACAGTTCAGGGGAAGACTGTGATTGGCTGTGAATGCACTAAGTTTGCCCTCTCCAGCATTTCCCAGCAAACGTGTCTTGTTGACAGAAAAATGCTCACAGAATGTCATTGTTTCACCGTCACCTGATACCTGCAGTGGCTTGGCAGCCAGCTCAATGAATTAGCACATCATCTAGCAAGCAGGGCCCAGAGTCTGTTTACTTATGCTGCTGAGGAATGGGCTTGTTCTGATGGCAGTGCAGCTCCGTTGTCTTACTCACTAAGCTTTGCTGTGAAGCTTATCTTCCTGCGCATTCTGCAACAGTGCATTTGTGCTCTCAAAAATGAATGATCCGTGCATGGGAATGCGTTGGTGCATTTAAAGGTGTGCAGATTTTATCTGTGTTGCCTGCGCAGCTTTAATGAAAGTGTGTGGGTGGGTGTACAAAAGAGACAGAAACAACAGACCCTCTTTGTTTGCCTGGGGTCAGGCAGAGGAACTGCTGGAGCCAATGACTTTCCGCAAACGTGTAAAAAAGGGTTTGGGGGGAGAAGCTGTCATCTTCAGAACTGTCTTTTTTTGTGTTTTTTTTTTCTTTTTTCCCCCACCTGGTGGTTTGGCTGGGGCTGCGAGTAATTATCGCGCACTCCATTATGGCTGTGCAAATGAACATCTCCCGTGAAACCCAGCCTTCGGGGCACATTTGAGTGCCGCTACCTCATCTTTCTGGAGCCTCATTCTGTTTTCAGGGAAGAAAAAAAGAAAAAAGAAATCCTTGAGTGAACTTGTCTTTTCCACAGTGCTCCCGTCTCGAAGGGGCGCACAAAAAAAGCCCTTTTCGAAACTCTTCGCTTCATCAGAGGGGCCAGCAGGGAGAAGATCAACTGCTGGAACTTGTTCTGTGGGGAGACTTAATTACCGGCTGATCCCGAGCAGAAAATCCGATAAAAATCACCCCTTTGAGGTGCTACGTTTCAAGCTGCAACAAGGCATTACCTGTTCTTCCCCACTTGACGCGTGAATAACCTTTACGGGTCTCTGTATATCCAATGCAAGAGTAAAATTTTGAATCACTCTTACCTTTTGGCTAGATTTCTCAAATATTATTTAAAAATGGCCTGTTGTTCGGTGTGTGCATGTTTGTTTAACAACAAAATCTCTTCTTCTCCAGTGAGGGCTGTACCATTCTGACGACTTACCTTTTCGCAGGCTTCGGGGCAGTGGGTTTGAGTTTGTCGAATTCGTCCTTTTCTGTGAAGATGACCACATTCTCTACAAAAGTGGGGGAAAAAAAATAACGTTTCCAGCACTTTAGACAGTAATTTTGAAATTACAATTTCTTTGGGTAAAAATCAATTTAGGATCCCTCATTCAAGAAGCGCAATGTTAACGTCCAAGCCGGACAGCGCATTGAGAGAATAACTTGGCACTGACGTAGGAGCTCGGTCACTTTTGGGCTGAGGTCGGCTGTCGCTGTGTCACAGTGCGGTGGTACTTTTCCAATGATGAAGATTTGGCACCAACATTTTTTTTTTTTTTTACTGCTCAGCTGAAGAGGCAGACACAGAACCAGTCAAAAGTTTGGACACACTTTGCTGAAGTCACAGCGTTCTGTTTATAGAGAAATTCAAATGGCTTAACTTCTCTGTATAATCTAAAATGGAATCTGGTAAAAGGTAAACAGTCAGAAGTTAAAAGAGAATAATTTACTTGTTTGAATAGTCCAAAATTTTAGAATTCTCACAGAAGCCATATTTTGCAAAGTAAGCAGACAAACAAGCTCTTTCCATTTTCCAACAGCCAAATTAAAGACAAGCTGTTTTGGAGCTTATTGGGTAAAAAAGTCGATGAAAAGCAAACCACAAGTGCAGCACATCTTTGGGATCTTAGACGGCTGCTCAGCAGCAAACTCATTATAGCCATATAACTGCTTTTGTAAAAAAAAAAAAAAAAAACTGTATGCTCTGTAAATATGACAGAAAAGTAAACGGTAGCTATTTCTTTATTTCATGTCTTGAAAGAAAAATGTGTGTATGTCCAAACCTTTGACTGGTTCTCTATGTATTAAAAATGTCCAGCAAAATACAAAATCAAACATGAGCTGAAACTGGTAGTTCGTACAGGCAAAGTAAAACATAGCTCTGTATCATTTTTCTATTTTATTCCTCCTGAAATAATTTTCCAAACAGCAAAATGCTCCGCAGGATAATTTTGACATTCAACTCAAAATTAGTACAATGTACAAGTTTATTATTTTGACACAAATGTGCTTCTGGCCTGAGTGATGCCATCGTTAAATGTAAGTAAAGGGCGAAATGGCTCCACATTATTGTGCAACTATCTAACATAGATGGAAAGACTACATCAGCCTTCTGTATCTGGGCTGTTTGTAAAGAGCTGAAAAGCTTGTAAATTGTCAACTGCTTTTACTGCAGAGAGCAGTCGGAGGAGCTGTGTCACGATAACTGCGCATGCGCATAACTTCCAAGGAAGTGAACCCGCTCGACTGCGAGAAGGTATTCTTCCTCTTCTACAATGTTTGTTGAAGGTTGGAAAACCAGCTTGCATTCTGCATATCCTCCGGCTAAAGCACTAAAGTAGCACTTTGAAACCCATCCTCAATAGTCCTTGGAATATTCGTTAATCATTAAAAACCAAAATGCCTGAATTACTAAACTGAATAAATACAATGCAGAACAAAGATGGATTGGCAAGGGTGGAATAAGATTTTTACTTGTGGTCAAGCAGATCCACTTCGTTAGGATAACAATTCTCGAAGATCTCAACATGCGCAGTAATCCTGACGCAGCTCCTTTAAATCGATGCGGATATTACCTATGTGACTGATAGAAGTTTGTTCCAGTGCATTTTGCGAAACAAATACGTAGGCAACACATCGTGGCCGTGACCACTCTCGAAAAGCATGATGGGAACAAGTGTTTGGAGGATGTAAATACATGTGGCTCCAGCCTGTCTTTGAATAGGCTGTGTCGGCAATGCTATTTGACTGAGTTCAGACAGAAAATTACTGATTAATGTGCTCGGAGCAATACTGAAGCTGTCGATCACGGTTAATCTCAATACTGGCTCTGTCAGGCAGGCAGACAGAGGGCATTTACATAATGTACTGATGAGATGGGGCAAGGAAAGGAAATGTGCCTGCCTTTCATCTCTCTACATCTTTAATCTACTTGGCAGTGACTCGGGGAAAAAATACAAATAAACAAAGAGCCCCACTTTACACTTTTGATCCATGAGCCGCCGTTTCCTGGGGTGAGCCGCGGCACAAACAAATTATTCTTTGATTCATAACCACACCGGCACTTCGGTATTTACATAAGCCACAAGAACCGTACCGCATTCCGCTTTAGACAGCTTCCCTTTGCATTAGAACAACTGTACACTAGCAGTAAACCCCAAGCAAAAGGCTTGCTGTGCAGGTTATCTTTTGGGTCCTGTTCCTGACTTCCCAGGACACGGTTCCTTCTCTGCTTTTTTGTGTTTCTGTTAAGAGGTCTTCAGGGTAAAAATTTCAATTTTTTTTTTTGATTTTCACATAAAATACATAAAGGAATGCAGTGAGATGCCAGTAAACACCAAGAATGTATGTTTTTCCTCTGCCTCAACTGATACTTGTGACTTTAAATGCAAATTACCGAAAATCACAATTTTGACTGATTTTCAACCTTGTGGCATTCATAAATTCATTAATATTCATCTGATTGACTTTAAATTTGGACTGAAGTTGTATCTGTTGAAGATGTATGAAATGACATAGGATTCTCTAGATAGGTGCAACCCTAGGGGGTTAATTTTGAAAATGAAGCAAGTTTATGATAGCAATTTTTGTTATGGTTACAAAACAGAGCTCATTAAATATTCATAAATGTTCCAAACAAAAAACGCTAAGTCATTTCATAGAACTATCTTGAACCTTTTATAAGAGACTAATTTGAGTAAAATCTGACCGTGGGTTATTGAAATATCAGTGCCAAAAAATATTTTAAGATTTTGCCGTTAAAGTGCCGTAAGTACGGCAACCATGTCAATTTTTATCAAAATAATTCATTTTATGAGGTTAAAATCATGTTGAGTATGTTTATTTCTTAGTTTTTACACTATTACGGTTATTTCTACACTTTACCTTGAAGACCCCTTAAAACCCCACTATGGACTGTCCCGAACTGTATATATAATCAGCCGTTGGCGCACTCTCTCCTAATGATTTATGAGATGCTCATATCCTCTCCACGTGAAGTCACATCCCCTTAGAGCCCTAACCTTTTGAGCGCCTTGCATCTTGCATACGTGTAGTTTTAATTTCTGAGGACTTGCACGACAATAGGCCATCCTGCGCGTGTGAACACGTACTTAACAGCAAGTACATCTCGGCCTTATGAACAGTATTTTTTGTCCTGTCATTCTCGCCCAGCTTACAACATCAAGTTAACAACAAGTTAACCTTTTCCATTTTTCACTTGGGGCAAAATTAAGTACTTTTTCCTCATTGATTTAGAATTACCATTACAAAATGTCCCAAATGTCTCAAAGGATTTGAAATTCTTGGATATGCATCATATCTCAGAAGCTTCTTCAGCTGCAGTTCACTTTCTGGTTTGCAGTGATTGGCAGCTTTGGTGCTGGGCTTATTTTCTGAAATAGAATCTCTCTCTCAATGCCCTCAAGCAGGGAATAGTAATATAAGAGGTTATCATTCAAAGTCTGTCCATTTTGTATCTGACTCCAACAGCAACTGAGGCAATTTGAAGTTATTGGACCTCTTCAGTCTTTTTAAGTCAACATGAAAAGCCTCATTTAAAGCTATCCTCCTAAGAGACCGCTGATCAGTAGCTTTAGCTAGCGGCAATCCCAGCGGCCTGAGTTAATCATGTCAGCGGTCCTAGCTCACCGCACCAGAGCCGTGCGGAGCTGTCAGAAAAGCCACAGAGACCAGCCTCAAACTCGGAGAGAAAAGGACCACACTGAAGCAGACTTATCCAGGCTCTGTATCAGAGCGGCTGCTAACCTCCTGAGTTCATGGCTCATTGCTGGCTGAGCCCTGATCAGTGTTGCATGCACCCCTGTGTGTTCCCAAAGTCTGACCTGCAGTGATCTGGCCCACAACAGTAGAATCATCCCAGAGCATTTGCACAAGTCTCAATTTTTTGTCTCTGAGTGGGAGGGGAGAATGCGTGCATGTTTGCATGGGGGGAAGCAACCATTTACAGTGAGACTGAGAAGGAAAGTGAGTGAGTTGGTAGTTGGGTGAGTGAGTGAGGTGAGTGAGTAGGTAGTTGGATGAGTGAGTGAGTGAGAGAGTGAGTGAGTAGGTAGTTGGGTGAGTGAGTGAGTGAGTGAGTGAGTAGGCAGTCGCGTGAGTGAGTGAGTGAGCATGTGAGAATGTGAGTGAGTGAGTGAGTAAGTAGTTGGGTGAGTGAGTGAGAGAGTGAGTGAGTGAGTGAGTAGGTAGTCGGGTGAGTGAGTGAGTGAGTGAGTGGGTGGGCGGGTGAGTGAGCATGTGAGAGAGTGAGTGAGTGAGTGAGTGGGTGAGTGGGTAGGTGGGTGAGTGAGTGAGCATGTGAGAGAGTGAGTAGGTAGTTGGGTGAATGAGTTGAGCGAGTGAGTGAGTTGGTAGTCAGGTGAGTGAGTGACTGAGCATGTGAGTGAGTGAGTGAGTGAGCATGTGAGTGAGTGAGTAGGTAGTCGGGTGAGTTAGAGAGTGAGTGAGTGAGTGAGCATGTGAGTGAGTGAGTGAGTGAGCATGTGAGTGAGTGAGTAGGTAGTCGGGTGAGTGAGTGAGTGAGTGAGTAGGTAGTCGAGTGAGTGAGTGAGTGAGTGAGCATGTGTGTGAGTGAGTGAGTAAGTGAATAGGTAGTCGAGTAGGTGAGTGAGTGAGCATGTGAGTGAGTGAGTGAGTGAGCAAGTGAGTGAGTGAGTAGGTAGTCGAGTGAGTGAATGAGTGAGTGAGTGAGTGAGTGAGTGAGTGGGTGGGCGGGTGAGTGAGTGAGCATGTGAGAGAGTGAGTGAATAGGTAGTCGGGTGAGTGAGTGAGTGAGCATGTGAGTGAGTGAGTGAGTGAGCAAGTGAGTGAGTGAGTAGGTAGTCGAGTGAGTGAATGAGTGAGTGAGTGAGTGAGTGAGCATGTGAGTGAGTGAGTGAATAGGTAGTCGGGTGAGTGAGTGAGTGAGAGAGTGAGTATGTAGTCGGGTGAGTGAGTGAGTGAGAGAGTGAGTATGTAGTCGGGTGAGTGAGTGAGTGAGTGAGTGGGTGGGCGGGCGGGTGAGTGAGTGAGTATGTAGTCGGGTGAGTGAGTGAGCGAGTGAGTGCTCGTCTCTTACCTTGCACGTCTCTCTTGACCTCCTGCTTGCTCGTCTCGGCTTCTTCTGCCTTCACCAGCTGACCAGTGCAGCAGGCTGTGGAGACGACACAAGCATCATCAGCCCTACAGTCCCAACAGCTCTCAGGGTGATTCATCCCTGTCCTGTGTGAGCTTGCTATCACACAAGGGGAAAAAATGCAAATGCTTTCAATGACCGCTGGTTTCCAAATGTTATGAAAGTACCTGCCGATCATGTGCTTACTTGTGAATGAGTTTGCATGCACAGAGTGGAGTGTGTGTTTGTGTGTGTTATTGTGTGTTTGTGTGCACTTGTATTTGTGTGGAAACCTACCTTGCCCATTTGGCCTGGCTTTTAGAATGTAGAACATGATGATCAACACGATGGCGATCGCCATGATGAAAATGGTCGACATAGCAATGATGAGTGCTGTTGCCAAATGGCCCTGCCCGGATGGATCTTAAACAACAACAACAACAAAAAAAAAACACACCATCATTAAAATACTGATTGATCACTGTGTAAGTAATCTATTAATAAAGCTTTGTTCCTTGTGAATATGGTGGCTGCAACATATTTTGTTGGAATGTTCCAGGTATTACCTCAGTCACTGTGGTGACATAGCAGCTCGCAAGAGGCCATTGCAAGCTCTGATGCTTCCTACATTGCTGGAACAAAACCTAACCTAGCATTTTAATCTTGTATGTAGACTTAAAACACTCAGTTTGGTTATCGGTCTTCTCAGGAAAAAAAAAAATCTGCCACTAATTATGAGATCACTTTAATTAATTTCTAGACTTGTCCATGAGTGAAATTTTCTTTCCCTATGGACAAATTTGGAAACAAGTCAAAATGATCTCACCTTCATCGACAGAACTTATCTATTTATTTATTTTATTTTTGGAGGAAAGGGTAACAGAAATGAATATTTTTAGTCCACTTTGAGGATTAAAATGCCAGGAAAGATTTTATTCTGGCAGTGTAAGCGCCAAGTACTTTGGGGCTACTCTGTGACCTAGATACAGTCTGTGCATAAATTGATATAAAAACTAATTTAAGAGTTCACCGATGTTCACCATTACTGTCAATTCTGACATTCCAGCCATATGAGTGAAATCGGTCTCCCTCTAATTGGCAACTCGGGGCTGTAAGAAGAAACCGACTTCCCACCTTGTAATTCTGATATGGACAGACAGTTGTAATTACGAGTAATTATGTAGTTATTTCTGAGAAAGTGGAAAAAACAGCACTGTGGCTCATGAGGGGCTCAGCGAGTGAGCAAATCCGCCACGAGTCTTTGCTGGGAGTATCGCTGAGACAAGACAGCTTTAAATTTATGAAGAACTGATATGACCTCCAGATGTGTGATGAAATGGGCTAATCTTATCATGGTTGCGCAGCCTTACTGCAGAGGATGCTTTCTTTATTGTATATGTAGCCAGTGAATGCAGTGTGTGATATGTCGGGAAATGAGGAGCGATTTCAGTATTTTTTGGCTGACCTCACCTTTGTCTGGCCGTGGGAAGATGGTGGTCGTGGAAGTGATGCTGGTGGCGCGTCCCGATGATGCAGCTGTGGTGCGCTTGCCTGTAAATGAAACGGTCACGTTGCAGTCTTATAAATATCAAGGTATCAGTACCAAAACAAGAAATCAGTTCTAAAAAAAAAGTATTCTACAGTCAATTACCAACAAAATAAGAGTTCCGGCATCTGCTGAGCATTCCATTCAAGTGGATGTCATTAGAAATGAATAAGCAAATGAGAATTAAAAACCGATCTTGGAACTGTAATCAATGCAGTTTTTACTGGAAAATCAAAAACGTCAGTCTGAACAAGTACACTGATCTTTCATAATTAGATGCATAAGTATTTTGTTTGTTGTGTTCAGGAGTAGCTGCTTGAGAAAGATTTCCTGGGCTCTGCGAGGCACACATCTCGCACGTCAACTTCCTGTGCCTTCCCTAAACAAAGTTTCGGTTGTTTGTTCTTCCTGCTTCAAGTGAAAGTTTGTCAATGGGCAGATTCAAAAGCTGGCAAAGGCATGATGAATGACTCTAATAAACGATGAATATTAGCCTGTCCAATCGTGTTCTTTGAAGCAGACTCTTCAGCAGTTTTCTGTACTGTATCTCATATTGACAAACTTTAAAAAAAAATGTGCCTGCAGGCAATCTCAAACGTACAGTGCACTAACAGTTGCGCTTTCCAGGAGAGCTCATCTTTGGGCTCCCCTTATAAAGGGCAAAGTCTGTCCAAGTGGCTCACAAGGCCAGTGCTTAACACTGGTTTCTGTAGCATAAAGCAACTAGGAGTATTGCTACTCCCCCTGGATAGGATCCAAGTCCATCACAGGTTACCCCTCAGCTCTTGGTCAGGTTTCCCTGACAATTTGCTGGTACACCTGGGTAGAGTGAGGCACTGTGGTAGTAAAGAACACACTGCAAAAGCCATGGCAAGGAACTCAGTATCTTTCGAGCCCAAGTCAAGCACACATGACCACTGTGCCAACGCGTCCCCCTCTCCGTCCTACAGCGGTTAAACTCTACAGTACTTTCCGCATCCAGTCTACTAGCTAGGATTGCGCAATAGTGAATTTATGTTATTACGCCAATTCTGTGATCAGTGATGTTCGCTTACCAACTTTATTGCTCATTTCGCGGAAACAAGCCACCCTCAGCTGTTGTTAGTGATTATGGGTTCGGTCGTGGTAATTGCCAGAACTCCACTGCCATAACCCAATTACCAATGGCACCAGGCATTTAAACAATTCACAAATTTGCTTTGGCTGTCAGTCTGGCTGACTAACTCTCTGGAAAATTGAACAACTTCATGTATGACTGGTGCTCTTACATTAACCAGCAGAAATCTGCCAGTCACTCTCTACATGCCTGACACGAGCACTGAGGCTGCGGTCAGTGTTTCATAAAACGATGAAGAGAGGAATATGGTGACTGTTGTCATTCTGAATGATTTTTGTAAACGGGTACAGGACAATGAATCAAACTCTTTTTTTATTGTTTTATTCAGGATGATAAACTTTATGGAATCTACAAATGACTCTGCAAGTACTGTTTTTCCTATGGGTAAAACGAGGACTTTCAAGTTTTAAATTATCTGCTCAAGATATTTTCAGTCTTTTAGGCCAGTTAGCATTTAATTGAAGTGCACATAAAATTGTCTGTTTGGATTTTTTCAGTCTTTCAAAGGAATCCATTTATTAGGCACAGACGTGTAGGAATACAGACTCTCAACAGCTACTATTAAAATGTTTCGACATACAAAATTCAATGGATTCTTCACACTCTCTCCAAATTCAAACTACACAAACAAGTGTGCACAAACATGCGCAGCCGATTGCTTAAACAAAGAAAAAAATTTTCATTGAAAATCTACCTCTTAAGATTCCGTATCATTCTTGCAAAGTTGCCGTTTTGGGGCATTGACAAGCGACTCAAAGATGATCTGCTAGTTGTTAAGTTCATCTGATCTTTTACACATCCAGCCTGTGAAAAGCAGATGTCACTGTGACATCATCCAGATGGGAATTGGCAGCACCACAGTCCCTCAGTGCCCAACCTCTCACCCCTCCCCCCTCTCCCCCCTACCACACACTGAGCACTGGCATCATCCTTCAGCTCGAGACTTTGGAACTCTTAACTCCTCCACACACAATAAAATGAGTTTTTAAATCCAGGACAATACATAGTGATGAATTATGCATGACAGAGCTGGAGACTGTCGCTTCTCCATCTGGAGGTCAATTTTTTATCCATAACATACTTTTTTTTTCAACTATAAATCGCAAACCTGCAACAAGAATGCATGTTTTGACTTCTTAAATTTACCCTCAAGCTGTATGCGATCAGACTGCTAATCCTGATGTTATGATAGTCGGTTATAATGTTCTCTGAATGCTATTGCCTGTGGGAATTCTGCGAAATTGATATACACTAGATAAATAAATGCTGAATGAATGTTTTCATTCTTCTCAAGTATGACCCTGGAGGAAAATCATTGCAGAAAAAAGAGTTTTAATCTCAATGTAATCGTAATGGCAATCTGGTTACAGCATCAAAGAATAATTACATTTTTGCAGTTATCGACTATTCTTTGTTGTCTACTGATAAGTCTGTTCATACTGAGAAGTTAAAATACTCCTCCTGAATAGCAGATCATGCCCTGACCTACAGTTTCTTTAAGCTGAAACTTTATCAAAAGCTAATTCTGGCAAAATCATGACTGTCCCCCTCTGAAATTTTTGTAAATGATTAAAAATCCACATTTTTGGAGAGCTGCTCAGATGAACCCACTTAATCTATATTGTTTTTAATACCGTGCAGCAGAATTGTGTACTTGCATGTCATTCTACCCCTATCAAAGGCATCACCTGGGTGCGCAGAATTGCCACAGGTTACTGCCACAGTCTGGGTATTCCATTTTTATTTAAACTTACGAAAACCAAACCGACGTTCTGTCATGTAAACTGTCGCTATTTTCTCCTGCCCAAGCAGTCATTAACACGGAGGCAGAATTTCTGAATCATCCTTTCATGCTTGGGATAGTTTTCACAGTTCAGAAGATTTAATGAGCGATGGGTGCCTTCCTGCTTGGGCCACAGGGTCCATGGGCTGCTCAACTGATGCCTGATACACTTAATTAATGAGGCAGCCATGTTATGGGTAACCTGCCAAGTTCAGAGTCACAGCTGATCAAGGAAAATAAATATCAACCATGAGCTCAGCACTCAATAGATTCCAGAAGATATTCTGATTTTTACCCCTCGGCCCGATTTTCAGCCAGAGGGCTATTGTCGTCATCTGCGTGTCTGTCTGTCTGTCTATCTGTCTGTCGTCTGTCCATGACTTTGTCTGGGTCAGTACTCAGCAACTAATGATCACGGCTTCACTAAATTTGGTATGATAACTCACTATGACCCATAGATGTCAAAACATCAGGTTTTTTTGCTGGAGTGGACCTTTGACCTTGGCTGAGGGGTATTCAGCAACGCCTTATGTTGTAATTATGTATTATACACTATTGTCATCAAGACCTTTCCCTCTTAACTTCCATTACAATAGTTTCTGCAATTGCTAATAGTTTTTTTTTTTGGCTCTTATTTGACTCAGGTTCACACAGAGTTGGACGTAAATGCTCCTGACACCATTGCCTAATTCCAGTAACCAGTTATTTTGCTACTTTGGCTTTTTGCAACTGCATTTTCGCCACTGCATCCAAGTCTGTTTACTACGATAATCAAGCTGTTTGTTGCCAATTAGATCTTTTATTGTCTGTATTGAGTCAGAACCCAAAAAAATATTCTCAGCTGTCATGCAAATGGTTTTTCTAAAGTTTTACTACTGATTATTCTGTAATATCTATGTTCCTAACTTGCATTTATCTTTACTACTGAACGGACTTGGACATGGTAGCTAAAGTGCAGTGTGCAGTAGCGAAAAGCCAAAATAGCAAAACCACCATAAACCTTGACTCTAAACTAGACCACTTATATAATACCCTCACAGCATTCACTCAAAAAAGTTTCCTGCCCCTTTAAGGAGTAAAACATTCGTCCCAAAAATAAATATGGACAAAAATTAAATGAGTTTCAAACACTGAGTGTAAAATACTGTGGTAGACAAAATATCAGATGTGGGAGAGTTGCTTTTACTTTGCCATCACTAAATCATAATTAGAAAAGCAACCACTCAGGTTATTCCTATTCATTTGAATACTAATTAGAAGCATGTGTCTGCCTTAAAGAAGCCAAACCAACAGAACTTCACTGAGAAGCAAAAGATTCCTGATCTTAGCCACATCTTGCAATGTTGGGATCAGTTGAAAAGCCAATTTTAAGTCTGGTCTACCCACCAAACATCATTGCCAGCTGCACTTTCTAGCACAAATTTAAGCAAAATCTCAGCAGTGATGTTCAAGTATTGTGTAGATACCATTCCAGAAGATTACAGGCTGTTATACAAGCAGAGGAGAAGACTAACACCTGATTGATTCCCATGATTTTGGAATGAAGTGTTGGATAAACTGTTATTCTATAGGCTCCTGGCCATGTAGCTCATTTGAAGTTAGCCTGACAAACATGTGTACTGAAGTATATTGGGGTTCTTACACTCTTTGGTATTCCGGGGAGCATTCTGGCAGGAGTGACACACCATCCCATAGATGTTCCGTGGCCGGCTCTCCAGGATATAGTATCTGTTTGGAATATACATGAGCGGACTGGAGTGAATATTTACGCCTCGAAGGACAGGGCATGCACATTGGAGCAAACACATGCACAAACTTGTGCCCGAAATTCAAAAAAAAGCTGCTATTGAGAAGCATGAACATTTCTGTCTGGTGTCAGTAAAGCTCTCTTTGATGTGCTCAACTTTTAGAGTTAGAGTCAGGGTAAAGAAAAAAGTCTTTAGAAGCATGGCTGCTAAGAATAGGCCCGCAGTCATAGCCGAAGGTCAAGCACCGTTCTGCTAAAATGATACACTGTGGATCATTCTAGAAAAACACTCAAGACAGATATTAATGGCTTACATTTGTTAAAGATATCAGGGTTAATTTTTACTGCTCTAACAGAGGAAAAGGCACCACTCATGACCTCTGGTAACAATATCACAGTTCAGTTGATACGTAATTGTTAAAAAATCAATGTTTCTGAGATATTGTCTGGCTTTTATTATATTTTTACTATTCTTCAGTCCAGTGGTGTAGCCAGAACTTAAAAATGTGAACGCACAGGAAATCCCTTTGCAACAATTCTTAGTCCTGACTTGTTCTCAAACATTTTTCTTAATTAACGATACATTCACAATGAAAGCGCTCCACACTATCAGGTGTTGGTAATTCTAGTCATTGGGCAAGACGACAATCGTTCATTTCACGCGCAGTTGGCGCATTTCAATCACCCTTATTTAACGTTGTGTGAAGGGGTTTCAAATCTTTGCGTTTTTAGTTTAATCAATTTGATCAACCACAAAACACAGGTTAGATCACTTGATGTGCCAAAAAGTTCCAGATGTGCGCAGAAGTTCTAGAGCAGTTTACCTTTATTAAAGCAAATACCTACTTATGAGTTAATTTTTTTTCTAAACCAAATTTAGCTGATTATTGAGTTGCCCTTCGATCGCATCATGGAAGAAGCTGTGTCTTTAATTGAAAATGTGTTTAATGAAGGACAATGATTTAGAGTAAGTCAGGGCTAATAATTGCTGTAAAGGGATGTTCCCTTCGTACACATTTTGAGGTTCTGGCTACGCCACTGCTCAAGTCCTTACAGTCCAGAAAAAGTGCTCTAAAGTGGTAGTGCTGCAGGTTTCCTGATGTTTTGGGGACCTCATAAAACCACAGGTGCAGATTTCTGGTGCAGGTTTATATGGTGACAAATGCCAAAGCCACAACTACAGCTCAAGTTCATGCGGTTGTGGTTTTATGAGCCTGTGCTCTGTTTTGAAAGCTTTGTCTTAATTAACCCCATACAAACCGCCCTCTCCACTCCAAATTGCCTGCAGGACTGTAGAAAGTCTTGCACATTTAAACAGCACGAATGAGAATGTTTATTCTTTTAAACTAAAACTGAAGCTTGGCTGTACACTTGAAGTCTTCAACACTGACATGGTGGAGTGGATGGGAAAAAAAAAATCATCATTTTTTTTCTTTCTGTCTTGCAGGCACTGAAGCTCAGGAGACTAATGATGCACAAGGAACTTTGGTTCTTTTTCCAAACACAGACGCACGCATAGATCTCATCTCCCAATGGCGGTAAAAAGACGGAGCTGATGACATGACGATGGGTGTCTGAAAGCACAGGCAGATGGATGATTCAACCATGAGCTCCAAGCCTCATGACTGACACTAGCAGTGCAGGAGGCAAAGAGAGAGAGAGGTGAATTGTGATTGGAGGAGACGGTAAATTGTGATTGGAGGAGCAAAAGAGAGTTTCTTCATGCTGGGTGCTAGGATTTGGGAGTAGATTCTGGCGTGAGCACGGCTCTTGGTCAAAATTTAAACCAGGCCATTGGATTTTGGGGCTGATTGCAGCAGCTCCAAAGCTGGTCACAGTCTCTCCACTGTCAAATACACATTCCTATCGAGAGACGCTGATCTATGATATCTGAAAACTTCAAATGTTGGGTTGTTACTCGGCTTGAAAGGAGTAATGACCTGTTTTTGTGTGAACTTTAGCAGAGCCAGGGCTTAGTGAAGTACCAGTATTTGGGGCGTGTTAGGGTTGGGGTAGTAATGTGCTGAGAAAATTAACCCAAGTTTGCCTTCTGAGTGTGTCATGTCCTTTTCTTCTCTGATTACTGTGATTAAGAGGGGATTGTGTGCAAGGGAGGGGGGGGATTGGCAGGGGGGTACAGGTGTTGGGGCAACTTGAGCCCAACCACAATAATTAAGAGCAGACTAAAGGCGCATAAAGTGCTAATATGACAGAGCTACTCTCTCTGGACTATGGTAACAAGAACATCCACACACTTAGTGAGCTCGTGCTGTTCTGTTCTGCTTTGTCACCTGTTTTTAGCTATTTTTGTGAAAAGTTGGACTGCAAATATGGTCTTTAAAACTGAACAGCACACCCTTCAGTGGGGAGAATGTGCAGAGTGAAAATATTGCACAACAGTCACATGCATGTGTAAATACTGTGCATTTTGGGGGCAAACCCTGACATTTGTCACATAAAATTAAAATAAATATACCTGACAAAGAAGCCATAACCTATTTCCAACTGGTTTTGTCATTGTCCATATGATTCACTGGAAATAAACAAGGGATACAATGAAATATTCTGCTTAAATTTTGAGCATGTTAGTCTCAAATGTACTAAATTTATGACCTTTTAAGCTTAATTTAAAAAATCTGGCCCCTCATTTATCCGATGTGATTTATCTTCTAGAATTACCTACATTTATTTGGTTTCGAAAACGAAAAAAAGTGATTCATATAAATGCTGCAGTTAAAGGCCACAGCACATTTTCTTCGACTGTTGGCTTTTTATTCCAAATTGTTGCAAAGTCTTCCGAGAGAAATGTACAGCACAGAGAGCTGCAGATGACTATCTCTTCAGCAGATCAGTCGGGTTGTTGAAAGCTTCTGTAATCAACAGATTAGTGTTGTTTTCAGAAAGGCAACTTTAAGGATCAAGAGAGTGTAAACCAGACATTCCACATAAATTTGGCCCAATAGCATAGAAAAACAGTTATGATTGAAACTCCTCACATTCCACATGTTTTTCGCAATGAGTTAAACAACGGCCCATTGTTTTTACAATGAATTTCCAGATCGAGCCATTCCTCGGAAACAAATAATGAGCATCACTCTCTATGCTATTTGTACCAAGACAAAGTAGCCACTCTAAAAGGAATTGATCTGAGCTTGGCAGTTGGTTTTCGTGGTTCTCATTGTCCTTTTCTTACACAACGACTTCACTGGGGACCCCTGTTTCCAATCTTAATTTGGACCGTCTTGGTCCCCATCCCACTTTTTTTTTGGATCGGGTGTGTCACAGATTGCCATCACAGATTATGTGGTGGGGAGGTGGGGTGAATGAAAGAAAGGGGTAGAGATTCTATCTTCAGGGACCCCCTACTGTACCCCCTTTTTCAAAGGCCGGACCCTCTCTGATCAATAGGTTCATGTCATGTTGTAGCTGCGGTTCTTCAGCAGAGATGAGATAACAGGCCTTTAAAGGGCGGTGCACAGCTGAGCTGCATTAGCGGTGAGTTCTGCTCTGTGACTGATTGATAGAGAGACTCCTGTACTCTGTTGAGTCAGGAGCCACACCTGCAATGACTTAAGTAGACCCTCTTTGAGGAGGCGGGTGGCCGTGTAACGTTAGATGGTGATGCTAATGTTTGTTGGCAGGTTTGTAGCGCTGCTGAGGGAGCCGGGCGAGGGGGGGAGGGGGATTCGCGTTGCCACTGCCTGGATGGTGGTCGGTCAGTGCCGTAGGGCATTGATATTTGTGGCAAAACTAGCATGCCTCACTCATGACAACACTTTACTCTTTATTAATCTATTTCTCTGGACCTCTCATTCATCACTATGCTGTCTGAATTGTCACTCTATCTCTCTTCCTTTTATAAACCTATCACTTTTAGGACTTTTACTTTTCTCACTCCTTTGTCTAATTTTTTTTCAATTTCCCTCTATCAGTTTCTTCCAATGTTTTTCCTCCGTCGCTCTCTCTGTCCGTCCCCTGCATTTGTTTCTGCCGCGCATCACTTACCGGTTCAGTGATGCCAGCTCGGCGTGATTCAAATTACATGATGGTGATCCATTTTGGCGCAGCTGCCACTAAAAGCGTGCACATTACTTTATTCTCGTGCAGCTCAGCGTTGGATGCATCAGTAATTCTCCTCGGTGGATGTGTGGGGCAGTGTTTCAAAAAGCTGTGTTAAAACGAACTGTGTAAACCTTATAAGTCTAGCCAAAGATGCTCGGCAAACATGCTGAAATGCAAGAGCCAATGTAATGCTGCGGAATACTATTTCAGTCAGCCGAAGGACAATATGCACGTAGTAGATTGAAGTATCAACAATGATAGTTTCAAGGCTCTGGCCCTTACGCACTCGAAGGTGTAATGAGGTTGAGGAGAAGAGAGCAGGGGGTTGAAAGATACGCAATCCCCATGCCACCCCCTCAAAAAAAAAAAAATAAATAAAAATACGGCTTGCAGGTGAACTCTGGGGTGAAGGTGGCATGTTAACTAGCAGCAGCAGAGAGAGAGATGCTGCAGCAGCAGGCGGAGGAAGTTTTACAGCAGAGATGGAGTTGTAGCTTAAATAGCCCAGCTTACAGAGGGGTGGAGCAGATGCAGATGCGTGTCGATGATAATGAGGGCACATCTCAAGAGTTTTTTTCCTGGGGTGCATTTCCCAAAAACATAGTTGCTAACTAAGTTAGCAACTTACATAGTTTGTCCATTCGCGGTCAATGGGCCCAGGTATGTAAGTTAGCATCTGTGATTTCGGAAAACGCAACCCTGAATGCTTTTTCCACGATTACACTGTCATTATTGGGGGTTTTGATGAGATCCTTCATAAATATGGTTCATTACATCCACATTATTGGGTGTGGAGTTGAACTGTAGAAAGACATGTCACTTCATCTGTGATATTTGAGATTGGAGGGTTTGCCTACCCAGGAAGGCAGGGGCCACATTCTGCGTCGCTGTCCACTGTTCCTGGTGTCAGAACGGTGGCTCGGTACAGGGCATCACAGTCTTTATGTCGCCGACAAATCTCATACTTCCCCTTTGAGAACTTTCCAGCGGGACAAGGTGCGCAGCCATAGTCTTCATCTTTGGTTCCATAGCCGCAGTGCTGGAATAAGACAGCGAGGTCAGGTACAACAAATCCTATAGAATCACTACTACTACTATCACTACCACTCCTGCTGCTACTAATACTACTGATGAGGGTTGTGTGGAGGATGAGTTTCATTTTTTGTGTGAATGCCGATCTTATAATATACTGCGCCGGGGGTTTATTTGAATGTTTAGCCATGTCTTATGCTGATTTTCACAATATGTCACTTCGGGAGAAATTCATATTTATGCTGAAACATGAAAATAGGAAGGTTGCAATGTATCCGTTTCATGCATATGAAATGAGAAGAAAACTGCTGTACGAGAATTCTTGATATTGATTTAAGGTCCCTGAGTAATGTTATTGTGTTTTAATGAATATTGGACAGAGGTCTCTATGCGCAGGAACTGCTTTTGTTACCCTGACCCACCCGAAGGGTGAGGGAGAGGGTATTGTTTTCAGTTCGGTTTGTTTCTGTGTTTGTACGTTTGTTTCTGTGCCTGTTTGTTTGTTTGGCGAAAGTATGTGCGAGGGGCGGGGTTTGTTGTACCTGGCACCACTTGTTTTTAATGTAATCGTTTTGACGTGACATATAAGTCCACCTGGGCTGGGTCCCAATGTTTCTATGATAATTTGGTCTGTTTTAAAATTTCTGCAATAGAACATGTCACTGATAATAAATAAAATATACATACAATATACATACTACTGCTACTACTACAACAACAGCTACTATAGATCAGTGACCACTACTACTAATAATAATGATGATATAATAATAAGAATAATGATAATAATAATAGATTGTGTCCTATATTGTGGACTGAATTACTGCCTCCTTTCTGTAAATTCAGATATTTCCAGAGTGAACTGAATCCAGTTAAGATTCTGATTTCTCATTGACAGAACAGCTTTCAAAATGTGTCATGTCTTTGATAATTGTGCAGCCAACAAGAAAGTCAAAAAAGAAAAAAGAAAAAAATGGAATCACATAATTTCACTCACAATGGCCATTCTTGAGACGACAAGTCTCAGAAGGGTTTTACCAACT
The DNA here is from genome assembly GCA_029721435.1 of Gymnothorax reevesii. Classification (NCBI taxonomy): domain Eukaryota; kingdom Metazoa; phylum Chordata; class Actinopteri; order Anguilliformes; family Muraenidae; genus Gymnothorax; species Gymnothorax reevesii. The sequence goes on along the minus strand of CM056587.1, from coordinate 61,406,224 downwards.
TTGGCTGTTCAAACTCATTTTTAACCAGACCAGAGCAATGAGAGAACAGAAAGAGAAATCACAATTTCATCCAGGCAGAGGTTTTTTTCCTGTCCATGAATGGTTAAGTGAGCACTTAACTTTGTTGTAAACATTTACAGAGTCTCCGCTGAACGTTACGATGTGCTTGCTCCATTGTGGATTTGCCCTTAGCAGTAGTTAATTTAATGAGTTCCTCTATTTCTGGTATTTCAGTGCTGAAATGTGCCAAAACTCTTATGCATTCTTTGCCTTGAAGTATTGAAGGAGGGCATAATCAATCTGATGCAATCCTTTAAATGCATGAGACAAAAGATGAAACGCGATTGGTCACAGCAGTCATCTGAAATGTTACTGTTTTTAGTGGGGGTCCATTAATTCCCATATGGCTCCGTTTAAAGATAACCTTCTCTTCATTTTGTCTCAGGACTCTTTCAACTTCAGCTCACAGAATAATTTCACAAAGTTTTAGGGAACCCAATAATTCGTGTACCTCCCGCGGTGCACATACGGCAGGCAGTTCTGTCGACAAAGCCACAAAAAAAAAAAAATAATAACTGGCTCCATTTTATCTGTCAGTATCACGAGGTTCATTTCAGCCGTCAGATGTCCAACTTTTTAACTGAATGAAACGGGGAAAATAATTCTCTGCAGATTCCATCTGTTTTCTCTTCCATGTTTTTGTACAGAGATTTTGCGATAAAAAGTAGCAGAAATATAATTTTGCGGGATGTGACAACTCTTTGCGGTCCTTTGAACCAAGATGAACGCTACGCTCACGCGAGTTAATTCCGGCGTCTTTAGCATATTAGGAAATGGACACGAAAAAAGTAAACTCCGAAAACGGACTTACTTGTCTCAATAGAAAATTTTCCGTAAGTCGTGAATCTTTAAAAACAGAATTGTGTGATATGAAAAGTCACTACCTAGATAGCAAGCTCCTCCGCTGCGGATCTGTCCCGGCTCCAGCTGATCCGGAGCGGAGGAGCTTGCTGTCTGGGTATGGAGGGATCCCCATGTGCACGGTTCTCTGTGTATGCGAGAGGAGCATCGTATTAGTCACAGTCTGTCAGGAGCATCTCCAGCTCCCAGCTTTACGCTGAGATGAGAGAGCTTGCTGCTCTTTCATTTTGATTTTCATTACCTGTGACAGAAGCATTTCATCTTCATGCTGCTTTGATATGAGCTAAAAATGTTTGCAGGACGAAAAGTAAAGAGTGATCATTTTAGTCCAGTTTGGATCCTAAAGTTTGTGTACCATAAGGATAATTGTGGCTGTAGCACAAATATGAAGGATTTTCAGGAACTAGACTCTTTTTTTTTCGCACTATACAGAAATAGAAGTTAAAGCCAAAACTTAGTTTGTGGGGAAAATTTGTTGAAACACTTCTGTGTTGCAGTATGTAAAAAGTTTTTTTTATTTCAGTTGTGTCATTGAACAATTCGTATTTTTGGGACATCGTGTTCTGGGCTTCGAAATTATGTTGAACATACAATTTGCATTTGGGCTGGCATGAAAACAAGCTGAAAACTCACACAAGCAGAAGCTTCATTTTATCTATATTGAATTTGAGTTGAATTTTTGAGTTCCAAGAAGTCGTCCCTGAGTGAATGCAGCTCCACTATCCAAAACCATACGTCCTGAGTAAAAACAAATAAGAAGGCTGACCCCCTAATGAAAATTCAATGGCACAGAAAAACGATTTCTTAACCTGCTCCCTCTAGTGGTAGAAATTGTCACACGCAGGACAATTAGCAGCAGACAGTAAATTCAGGCTCTTTTAAGAGCACCCAGGCAGCGTATGGTGCAGGATTTGGAGGAGAGGGGGGAAGACGCAGATAAGCCGTGGGAGGTAAGCAGGGTCTTGGTGAGGTGCACCTCTGAGACTGTTCCGATTAGCTACACTACAGCCAGTTCAGTTGCATTAACTTCCACAGCCATGGTGAAAAGGCTTGCAAACAAAAATTGCTCTTAAAATTTGTTTGGACCGGCACAATCCAGCCCTACATCCACTGAGTGAGAGAGTGAGTGAGTGAGCGATGAAGTTACACCAATGGTCGTCTCGTCGCGTATACTATCCCCATTGGCTGTTGCTCTTTAAAACTGATTCGATGCAAACATTTTCTATAAGGTAATAAGGGGGGCGTTGACAGCGGCTCTGTATGAATACACTGTATAACAATACTTTTACAAAGACCAATACAGAAAATTGAATGAACATTTTAAATCGAGGAATTACCAATATTGATAATACTATTCACTATTCACGTGGCAAATTACCCACAATCTCAGACATTGATCTTATATAGTCCAGCCGTATGCTAAGTTTTGAGTAAGTCTTGTCTCTTTAATTGCTTTTTTTAAAATTGGTCATCGTGTTTATCGTTGAACTGCATGGTCATCTGCACAAAGACATGCAGTAAAAGCTTGTTTTCTCTTCTGTTTACGAGAGGGTGGCTCATACTTGCGAGAGTTACAGTGTGCATCGTAGACATGGAAAAGACGTCACATGCATGCGAACACATGGGTGATAGGTTTGCGGAAGACTGCACATACAGTGGAAATGCGTGCATGATATTTCGGCGGAGGATGGCACGTAGGAAGTGTTCTTGGTGTACATATGCAGGCCCTTATGAAAATATCCTATAGTTATTTCTTTGAAATACTATAGTATTTATGGCATAACCATAATATTACTACAGTTTGCATAGTATAACCAGAGTAGTACTACAGCCATCGCATTATAACTACAATATTACCACAGTCAACAGTACCATGATTCACAGTTCACACAACTGTACTGCTGCAGTTTGAATAACTATAGTGTCACTATAGTAATACTACACTAATGGCAAGAATAATATCCATTTACTAAAGGATAACTGTAGCTTTGAACTCCAGTAATTTTTCATAAGGGGGCACGTGTATAAATGTAAGTCTGGTAGACGTGTTAAAGGCTGGTACCATATAGGGCTCCTGGCCTGGTTGGCACTGAGGGCAGGCCTGACAGCTCCCGCTGGTGTCGTTATAAAAGTCATTCTCTCCACAGCTGGAATATCCCGCACCCAGCAACCACAGGCTGGACATCTGGAGCACAGGATGGAGGGAGAGAAGGAGGGATGGCAAGAGCGAAGGAGAAAGTGCGTGGGAGGGAAGAGAATGTAAAATGTGGGAAAGGGAGAATATGAATGAGGGAAAGTAGGATGAAGGAGAGATAATCATGAACATGAGGAGAGAGAGAATTGAGGGAGGTAACGAACAGAGTGAATCATCTTTAATGGTTTAACAGATAATGTAAGAACAGCGAGAGGGACAGATGTTAACTCAATGAGCTCGCTTACAGTTTTATTGGCTGCCGTGACCTTTGAGTAAAAAAATGTAAGATGTTAGGAATAAAGAAAGCGCAGAAACGCACAGAGGCTATATTTCACGTGAGGTGGGCTGATGGGAATGGCGAGTCGTCAGTTGGTTTAAGTTAATAATGGATTTAGGGAGCAGATGCTGTTTTTACGATTGGTTACATCAGCATGACTCTAACCAGGACCAGCTGAATTCAGCAGATAACTTAAATGAAGCATCGCTGATGTTTACGCTCTCAGCACTAGCCAGCGAAAGAGGAGGGGTGAACCACCTTTGGTCTGGATCAGAGAGAACCCAAACTAACAGAATGTAAGCCTCGCCCTGCTCCCAAAAGCCAGCAATTAAAGTATGTGACATCTTTTTTTTTCCATAATATCTGGCACTGTCATCATTTCAAAGCCATTATTTACCAAGGTGCCTGATTGTCATTTATGTAACTGACCTTCACATAAGACAGCAAATTCCCAAACTCTCAGTTTTCCTTCAAGCTTCCTATAGTCCCCGACCCAAAAGAATTGACCCTTTGAGGAGCTTGACCACAACTGTGTGGTTCAGATGATCCACTGATTTAACAATCAGCACCAGTTACTCAAATCAACTGAGGTAAAGAACACTGAACGCTGATACACATTTAAAAAAATTTACCCCTCAAATGGGTACAGTGCTAGAACTGTGAAAAATACTACTATTCAAGGTCTTAAACTAGTATGGTTATGATTGTGGGGAACTGAACTGATGTGCGTGCGTACGTATGTGCGTGTGTGTGTGTGTGTGTGTGTGTGTGTGTGCGCGTGTGCGTGCACGCGCATGTGTGTGTGTGTGTGTGTGGAGAACTCAGCTGATGTGTGTGCTTGTGTTTGTGGGGAACTGAGCTGATGTATCTGTGTGTGTGTGTGTCTCTGTGTGTGCATGTGTGTGTGTGTGTGTGTGTGTGTGTGTGTCTGTGTATGTGTGTGTGTGTGTCTGTGTATGCTTGTGTGTGTTTGCGTGCGCTCTTGAGTGGCTCAAAGTTGGTGCTTGTGAAATCCAATAGAACTAAAACTGGTATTTGTTCATTTGATGGGTACTGTTGTAGTGTGTGTGTGTGTTACTGTGGAACTAAACTGGTGTGTGTGTGTGTGTGTGTGTGTGTTTGTGTTAAATAGCTGAGTAGGCCATAGCAACAACACCCTTAGATCTGTTCTGCTGTCAGGTGGGTCTGTCCTGCTATAAACACTTTAATGCCTGCGCTAAAAGATGAAATATACAAAACTCTGGAAGAACAAAGCAAATAAATTAAAGTCAAATTAAAAGAAGTAGAACAATAACAATCGATCAACTGAGCAAAAAATTTTAAGTGTATTACAGCATGTGGTTGGAAAGGAGGGTGCATATTTCCAACAAAGAATTCAGCTGCATGATTTCTGTGCTTTATTTTTTAAAGATGCTGCTAATTGTCACTGCCGGTGCTTCACAGAGAAATACATGCATTTTACTGCTGCTTTCTCATGAAAAAGAAAAGGTTGCAGACCCTCGCAGTTTTATTAGATCAACTTCACAACCGCACAAAATAATTGAAAAAATTGCAAACCTCACAAAACGTTCAACTCCAAAAGAAATTCCCTCAGTTACTGGTTGAATAAAGAGCAGGTCCCTTGCAGATATAATGCGATGGTACTGGGCCCCACAATGTGAATAACCTCACCTGTCCTCAGGCTGATATGCACCAGTCTCTCTCTAATCCGAACCCTAAAGGGTGCGCAGCTGAAAGTGTCAACTCTACACTGCGTTAAACTGGCAGTAATTACCCCAGGCCAATGCCAGCAAATCTTAAAAAAAAGAATATCTATACTGTAAAAAATTTCAAGCTGGTTATACGTACGTACAAGGGAAAATTCACCAGCTGGCTTAAACATCAGTTCACTCAACTAAATGTGAGTTAGCTCCCCTTGTAGATAAGTTGCTTCAACTCACAATTAGTGAAGACGAGAGAACTCTGAGTTTAACTTTCGAACACGTGTAAAGTTGTGTTCAATTTCTAAGACTTTGTCATGACAAGTGGAGTTAAAGAGAAGAAGTATAACTTCATGGAGCTGACATGCTTTCCATTGAACAAGGACGGCAGGTGGATAGAGACTTTAGCATTATTGATTTGTGTCCTGTAGAGTCCAGAGGTTTAGCTCCGCCCCTCACCTGTGTTTGGGTCGTGTGGATAATGGGGAGGGGCTGAGGCGGAGACTCACCAGCAGGAAGGAGAAGAGGCAGCAGTGTCCATGCGGCTCTCTCTGGATCATGACTCGCTCTTCCCCCTGCGAGAGAGAAGGGAGCTGGTGAATTTGGGCCGATTGGGACGAGTGCAGCAAACATGTTGGGGCACGAGCCCCCGGCGCATCAGGAGCTTCAGTGACAACAGTGCTGAGGAGCAGCTCTGTACACACTGGCCAATCAGGAGTGCGCTTGGGGACTCCTAACATGCTGCATAAGTGATGCTCTCACTCCTGCACTGCGTATGTGCGTGTGTGTGTGTGTGTGTGTGAGTTACTGTGAATGTGTGTATACATGAGTAAGTGTGTGTGCCTACATGTTTGTGTGCATGTCCGCGTATGTTTGTACAAGTGTGAGTGTGTGTGTGTGTGTGCATGTGTGTGTGTGTGCGTGTGTGTATGTGGGTGCGGGTGTATGTGTGTGTGTGTGTGTGTGTATATGTGTATGTGGGTGTAAGTGTGTCTGCATGTGTGTGCGTGTGTATGTGTGTGTGTGTGTGTGTGTGTGTGCACACATGAATGTATATCAGTGTGAGGCCATGAACTGCAGAGAATTCAGTGTTGACTCATTAAAATAACAGGGAGTCTTAGTGAACTGAACAGATGACCTTTACAACAGGTCTCCTCTCAGCACCTGAGGCAGTATAATCTGGTTTACAGTCACACTGATAAAACATGCGGCCAGTACTACACCGTGAATTTGACACCCTGGCAGTTATGATACTGTCACATAATTCATAATCATGCGTACAACTTTTCATTTACATCACAATAGGAAACTTGCTTTATATCTGCTATTTGCCCCGGGGAGGAATTTTTTAATGGGCTTCCACAGCTGAACTTGACTTGGAGGCAAATGAAGCCATTAAAGGTTTTCATCCATCAAGCTCATGTCAAAAGATCGTCAGGGGCGACGGGGAACTGCTCTGCTCCCAACACTCATGTTACATTTATGCAGTCACCAGTCACATTCCTCCCAATTACACTCATTTAGAAATGTGAGCAGAGCTCGTCTCTGTGCTTCAGACAGATGAGGGAAAGAGTGTAAGTGGACGACTTGTGGTGGAGGAGGAATATGCACAGTGAGGAGGAATTAATCTGACCAATGATTCGCAACGGCTGTGTTCTCCATCATTGTCACTATAGTGCATGCTTATGAAAACTACATGTCCCAAAAGACCATGGGTATTATCAATATTCAAACAAGAGGGCAGTGTCATCACTATACCCCGCCATGACCAGGGGCCATAACTCAGTGAAACAAAAAATGCTTAGACATCCATTTTCGACCTCAACGTAGATCATGAGTAGCTTATTAAGCATACAAAATTTCACACATCTGGGTATAATCGTTAGAGAAATTTAGTCTCCACTGCGGCCCGGACAGACAGACAGATGGACCTCAATCCAATATCTCTCGTCGAACTTCGCGGCGAGGGATAATAATGTCTCACGCAGACGTTTATCTTTAGCATGACCACAGGCAACAGAGGAACGTGTATTTTATAAGGCCTCGTCTCAGTCCACTCAATTGAAATGTATTTATTCACCATACATCTGTAAGCTTGTATTGGTTTCTGTTTGTCTTAGCAACTGTGTCATTTCATCAGATCGGTTTTCATCTACGTTGGCGAGAACGTACAGGACGGTAATATAAACAATTAAAAACACACATGAGAATACGGCAGGTGAAAGGCAAACTCCTTCCTCATTCCAAGACCTCACACATGAATAGAAAAGAGCATATGATTGCAATTTGTGCATTTTTTTTAGCAGAAAAACATTGAGGTTTTATGTTTATAGCAACATATGCTGAAGATATATCAGGGAGCTCTGTTCCCCTTACAGCCCCACCCCTCCAATGCTGCCCTCTTTACGCACAGGAGACTGGATATTATTGGATGAACCCAGAGAATTAAAATTACAAAGCACTAAAACAGTCTTAGGCGGATAAATAATGCTTCCTGGTGTGTTTGTGTCTGTGTGTCTGTCTGTGTCTGTGAGGACGACAGCCCTTGTACACTGTAGAATGGATATTACCAGACAGCTGAAGAGTTGTAATACTGTGAATAATGAATTTTATTCGTACAGCTCCTCTGAAGCAATAAATCTTTTTTTCTCTCTCATTTTATTTAAGTAAGTAAGTAATTTCTCTCTCAATTCCTAACTCTCTCTCTCTTGCTCATTCAGTCCATCTCTCCATCTTTTCCCTTCTCCCTTCTTTATCTCACCATCTCATCTTGTTTTTTCTTTTGTATGTCCAGAGTCCCCTCATCTCTGCATGAGTCCACAACTTCGCATCCAAAGTAAGTTTGCCTTACAGCCTCCCTGACCTGCCATGTGACTGAGATCACATGGCCTGGTGATTATGCGTATCTGCACTGGATGACATTTATACACCGCTCTGGGTAAGCGCATCTGCTAAATGACAATAATGTAACGTGATGTTTAACAATGTGAGCATTTTAACAGTAAAAATAAACACTGAAAGCCACCATATTGCACATCGGAAAGTTCCCTCAAAGGCAATGTGGTCAAGAAATCCTGTTGTGAGTAAATAGGAACAACCATAGCCACTCCACCCAGAAAGGACTGCGTGTGTGTGAGTTATCCAAGTGTATAAATATACAGAGAAGAAAGAAATTTTTGCGTAAAATCATAATTTGGCAGAGGAAGGCACATGATAGGCACTCAGAAATATTGTAAGACTCCAGGTGACATTTAAACTGTGAGAGTGAATGACTATCGTCTTCAGGGCAGCTCGCTGAGTAATGGAGTCGGGAGGCAGATGGGAAAGACTAGTTTCAGATGCCTTTTTCAGCAAACCAGTCTTCAGCTGTCAATCAAACAGTCAGGCAAGACAGGAGCCACTGAGGCTAACTGCTGTGGCGTGGTTGTTTTTCCACACAATACCACTGTGTATGATTGAGATTATAATCTGATAATCAGCATTCTGAACATGGATTTTTTCCCCCCATTACTGAGTAGGAGTGGAGCGGCATTTATATCTTAGTCGGCACGAGTACAGCAGATACACTGTAGATTGAGGACAGTTCCGCACTGCTTCTGTTTATCTATGCTTGGAAGCAGTATAGGGGTGTAAGTGATGTTGATGGAGGTGCAGCTGTCCTTCACTAAATTGCTGGGACATCAGTGGCCTCATAGAGGTCCCGTAGAGGGATTAAAAACTTTTGCTTTTTTTCATACCGATAAACATCTTCTAATGGGCCCTGGCACAGCTAAGGAATCAACTCCACCTGCATCTCTGAATGGTGGAGATCCTCAGTGCTAATGCACACTTCCACTATGAGGGAAAACAGATAAGCGGCAGCTGAATGACTGGTTGGAACAAAACACACACACACACACACGGACATATACACACACCTATACAGTACACACGCACACACACACAGACAAAGGCATGCAGGGACACACACACAAAAACGCATGCCATGTGTACAAACACACACATGCAAGATTTTTTGTCACATAGTTTTTTTCTTGCATCGGCTTCAGTTTCCAGTCAATGAGACTCCCAGAGTTCAAAGGGTGGTTGAAGGGAGCTGGTACCTCATGCCAATGTGCTACAGTACGTCCTCTTCAGAGAAATATGCTGAGTCTCAGCTGAACTGACTGTATTATATTACCATATTATTCATATTTATGTCAATGAAAAGCCACTCTTCTGAGCTAAAATGCATGTCTTTCTCAACTGGGCATAATTTCTCTGTTTGCGGTCATCTGTCCTTCAACACTGAGTGCACCTCAGTAACGGTGCATGTGTGTGAGACAGAGAGAGAGTGAAAGTGAGGTGCGTTCCACTGCATCAAAAAGTCAAGCAGTCACTTTGATCAAAATGATCAACATATTGTTGTGATTCAAAACAGGCGGGCTGGCACTCTGACGACGATACCAAATGGCTGTCTGGGTACGATGAATTCTCAGGGATGACCACACATTGCAAGCCCTGTGGCAAACTGCTAGATCTCCTATACAGACTTTCAACTACAATGGTAGCTTAACTGAAGAAGTGAACTTTCTCTCATTTCTAATTTTTCTTTTTTGAAGCGAGTGCTCCCAGCCATCTTCAAAGTTGGCCTCTTTGCTAAGCCCTCTGTGATCCGTTACTTTTAAAGTAATTTTCTCTGAGCGTAAATTATAAAGTGCATTTACCTTTTTACCTTGCGTCTAGATTAAGAAGCCTGCCTGGCACTTAGGCTGTCAGGACAGAATGAGTTATGGCAGCCAGTCTGTGTTTAGTCGTTATTGTTAATATCAGGCTGTAGAGCATTTTATTCACCTGGGGCCTCATTTATAAATGGTGCGTAAGCACACAAAAGACATGCGCGTCACTTTGCAGATTTCTGATTTATAAAAACAAACTTGACTTAAATATTAAGATGATGCAAAATGTCAATAAATACCAAGTCCATCCTGATTAAATAAATGAAAATTCCATGCAGTTTATTTTACCCATAGGTTAATAAATCAGTTTTTTTTTCCACAAAATGTCATTTTTATTTATCTGTTTATTTTTTTGTGTGTACGTATTATTTAGGTATGGAATCCACACAATTTTTTTTATAAATAAGGCCCCTGATCATTCAGGATCATTTGTGTCACCCTCCTTATGTAATTTTCAGAAAAAAAAACCTCACCTTCTCAATCCATATGTCATTAAGTACGGACCACAAAGGAGCGGGCTTTATATATTTATTTATTTATTTGTGACCCTGCCAATGAAAACCCGGCTAAACTCGCCTGATCTAATTTTGAGATAAAGACCGTCAAGTAGTCCCCGTGTAAAAATATGAGATGTGAGTTTATTGGTATAAATGATAGCTTACATATTGCGGTTCAGAAATGCAGTGTTCAAAAATTAATTTCTAACATCATACAAATTAAAATGAATGAATTTATTGACACTACGTTTACATCTTTTTAATGGAGAAACACCGGAAGTTGGTTCCCACAAGACTCGTTTCAACTATGGTTTCAATCGGCTTTTATCTTACCTTCAGCGGGTAAACGCCCAATAGTTTGGGTGTCATTCCGATCAGGAACTTCTTTTCTACCATTGCAAATGAATGTATACCATAATGCGCACTGTCATAAAGAAGTTCATTTCATTGTACTGCAGAAGAGTTGCGACTTAAACCAGGTGCAGATTTCTCCATGGATTACGTCGCATCACCTGGGAGATGTCGAAAATTTAGTGTTTGAATTTATAGATTATCATCTAAGGAAGCTAATTAGCCTAGTTCTGAGAGATGCCTAACCACAGCCTCGTGCCAAACCAGCATGACCTCGACCTAAACACTGCCTGATGACTTCAGAACCTCTTTGTACCGGTCCAAACCAAAGCACTGCCCAGGGATATATGACTAAACCCACGCGCAGGATATCCATGAGACAAACGTAGCCTGACCACTATTACCATGCTGACCATAAACCTCACATGACTGGAAATATGCACTGAGACTTGCATTGAGACTGCTTAACTCTTTATCTCAACGTTGCAGGCTCTGATTTACGATATGCACGACAGTTAGACTCCACACACTCATAAAGAGACCGTAATTCTGGAAATGCAGGATTGTTATGATGTGAATCAGACCCACCAATTTCAGTGTTGTTCCACAGTTTTACTTTTATCTAAAACTGATAATACGAGCTGTAGCATCATGTGATATCAAGACAAACACCTTAGCGCCACTCTATCATGTCTTAGAGACGTTTCATTTTTTTTTATTGGTCATAATTGCATAGCGTTGAAGGCCCTCAAGGTAAATATTTAGCACAAACGCACAAATGGGGTGGCACACAAGACTCCTAAATGCAGGCGAACACCACGTCTCCCAGCGTTTGAAATTGCTCTCATTATGGTGGAGCCTGGCTTCTGCATGTAAAAAAGCCCACACGTCCTCACAAATTCCCCTGCGAAGGAGCAACATTCAGTCTGAGGGAGAACAAGCACTTACGGCACACATTGCGGCACTGAATTGCTCACTTTGTTTTACTTTTTCTTTTATTACAGAAAATTGAGAGGTTACTATATTAGTGTTCTCTTTCATTCTGATACTAAATGAGCACACACCCTACAATTTCATCATATTTCAACCCAACCCCGCCACTTTACGGGCCAAACCCCACGCACCAGAGCTGGAATGCTCCATGGTCCGTTTGAAGAGCAGATTTATTTCTGACACCTCCGCCCGCGAGGCCTCTGTCGAGGCTTGCTTCTTTTCAAAGGCGACCGCCGCCTGCTATCCCTCGGGTATTAATCTTGTTGCGACTGCGTAATCTAAGATAAACACACACAGTATCATTACCCTTATCATTAACAAGCCAGAAATATCTGGTCCCCAGGGAAGGATTAAGGAGGAGATACTACGGCTTTTTGCTCCAATCAGCTACTCCCTGCTCGGCTCCTCAACTGATCCTGCTCTGCGCGGAAACCCATAGCTCTGTTTTTATTTCTTCTTCTTCTTCTCATTTGAAAACGTAGTCCTTTGATTGAGAGCAGAACCAGTGTTTTCTCAAGATCGAGGTAACTCCAGTGCTCAGGCGTATCAGGTTATGCTAAGGAGGTTCAAACGCCACAATGTGGCTAATGTTAATATTCATGGTTATTCAGCTCTGGGAGCGAGAGAGAGGACACCCTTTTAAATTTGTAAAGAACAAACTAGACTGTTGTCATTGTACAGGGCAAAGCAAATCCCAAAGAGCTTGAATGCCAGACAACAAACAGGAACAGGAAGTCAAAAAAACAGACACTGCTGGCACCATCTGTCCAAGCAGACGCCTTCCATCAGAGCACAGATACTACATTACAAAGTTAAGCCCAATCTGAAGGTGTTTGGAAAGTCCCTCTCGAGGGGTCTGCGCGGGGTGTTCATTCACTCGCTCGGGTAATTTATGATAAAACATGAAATGAATGAAAGGAGGGAGAAAAACAACACTCCTGATTTCATGCGGCGATAGAGCCAGCGGTCACATCCCTGTCGTCTCCTGAGCCAAAAAGAATAAAAGTTTCCTCTGTATCCTCTGAGAAACGGCATGAGTGCACTTCCTGGTCTGGCTTCCTGTCTGTCCCGACCTCTGTGGTGCAGTAACCTTCCAGCACCATTCAGGACTACAGTGACACATCAAAACCTTTAGCTGAAGGCACCCTGGTGCCTGAACAAAATGATCCAAACAAAAAGACCGCTTTTACTTTTGTCTAACTTGTAAATTGCTTTTTTGAAACAAATTTGCTAAGACTATAATATGTGCTTTCTCAGCCCTCTTATGCTGGCTTCACACTGCAATTTCAGTAATCTTATACGTTTAATTCAAGTCACACTGCAACATGGATCTAGTAAACTTGGGTTCGACATCCAAGTTGGATGTACGAAGGCTGAACAATGATCACACCTACTTAATCGTAGGCAAAGACGCACATCAATATACCAGGAAAAGGTCAACACCTTAGACCTTGCGTCATCCTTGCTGCATTTCTATTGGTTGGTTAGTGGACGTAGGTCGTAGGCGCTGTCACATTGTGAGATGGTTATCCCAGATTTCTGACTCTCACAGTGGGACGTGGGACCAGCGTTTTGGACCTAAGACCAAAGACATTACAACAATTCTTTCACGGTGGTCATCTTTGGTCTTGGGCAGCCCAAAATCGCACAGTCTACTGGCATTAGTGATGTTGAGCATTAAATTTTCTTGAGCGTACCAGTGAAGATCTCCAAATTTTCCATCATCAGTGGTTACAGATAACATCCTTTAAGAGCTGACAGTAATGCAATGATAGCTTTTGGGCAAGAGAGACTCTTTTTATTTCCTAAAAATTCTTGGCTGTTCATGGATCCATCCGAAGGTCTTACTAAATTTTTTGACATTTATAGTATTTGTCTTTGATGAGATCACTCCAATTAGACAGATGACAAACAAAATCAATTCATTCGCATGAGAACGAAAGCAAGAGCAACAAAGTAGCTAATAGGATTTGACATATTTCATGTGACAATGACAACTGGACCAGCAACATACAATATGAACCAGGCCGACCAAACACTTGAATCTTGAGGCAAGGACTGTTTTCTATTAACTGTTCCCCTCCAAGGAGGTAGGGGGCGGGTGAATTATTTTGACAGTCATTTGGTCGTGCATAGGAAGTATAGCTGGTACACATTTTTAACTGGCTATCTGGGTGTAACTACATTTCACATTGTGTGCAGACTAATCTGCAGTCCATCAAAATGTCTCAAATCCATTCATCATGAATACAGTTTATGAAGCTGCAAACCAAAAATTCGGTATGAAAGGAATATGGTTCTTAAAATACATTTTTCAAATGGTCTCATGTTTGTCTGATGTTTCTCTTGCCCTGTCCTTAAGAACTAAAACATTGTGTTGCTAAGTGCATTTTAATTTTTTTGGGCATGCATGAATGTAGTTTTTAGTTCAGAAAAGGCTATTTTTTTTACCTTTTCTTGTTTGTGAAATCAAACCTGCAGTGGAACATTTTAAACATGCTGCTCAAAACTCCAAACTTCTTCCACTTCCAAAATTCAATGTAAACATGAATAGTATATACAAATGAATTAAGTTAGCCTGCATCCCAAAATTCTGACCTCACTCACAGCTCAATGAAAGAGTATATAAAACAGGGCTTCTGCTTGTGAGGTCATGTGTTTGATGTGGCATTTGCATTTGTTCAGTTCTTCCCAATATTATTTTAATGGGCTTTTCCCAGCTGCAGTGATCTTCTGTGGTTGAAATTCACAATTGTTTACATGTGAAAAGTTATGACCAAATAAACAAGGGCAAAGCAAAAGCATTTGTTCATTGCTTTAGTGGGGATGGACTGCTCAGTTGACTGTAATTTTCCTGGCAAGACAATAAAATAAACTATGACATCCCCGAAACGAAGTGTTCGGGATGCCATGGATTCGCCCTAGCTGCCATCACTGTCGCTGCCGCAGATTGTTCATGTTAGCAAGATAACTCAAACTATTTTCATGGGAATCACGCAAAAAGGAAAAAAAAAATTTGTTTTCATTCCTGGTGCACAGATGGTGGACCCTATGACCATATGACCTTGTAGCGCCACCATCAGGTCAAATTTCCAAATGCGATAACTCAAATTATTCTGATGGGAATCACGTTGCTCGTCACGTGATTGTTTCAGGTGCAGAGAGAAAGCGTGTTGTAGATGTTGATCACCCTATGAACGTAGCTTTAGTGCCACCGCCAGGCCAAACTATTAATTTTTAAAAACTGCTATACCTTGGCAGTTTTTATGGGAGTCACATCTAGCACTCATTCCTTGCGCACAGAAGACAAAGTTATTGATTGTGGCGGCTCTGAATGTTTTCTGTAATGCCATCATTTGGTGAAATGTAACATTTCCAAATGAAATAACCCAAACAGTTTTGATCAGAATCGTGTCGCACATCTTGCACTTGTTTCTGGTGCATTGAGGGGGTATGTTTTGAATATTGGGCACCAATATGAACTTTACCCTAGCGCCACCACCACGCCAAAGTTTTTAGCCTTGCAAATTCCTACAACTTGAACAGCTTCAATGAGAAGCATGTCAAGTCTTCTGCGACTGTACCTGGTGTACAGAGATTATTCCGGAGACTCTCACCGTTGCATCACTACCAGGAAAAGCCCTGAATTGAAAAAAGCTGCAATAACTTGAGCAGTTAAATTGGGAATCAATCTCTGTATTGGCTGATTCTTTTCATCTGTGGCTGTAACATCCGTACCGTCTCAACAATTTGCATTGTGAATATAGTCTTTTTTTACGCAAATTTATGCAACTAAAAATTTCCAGGAAAAACAACTAGAAAAGTGGTTGCACTGGAAAAAGCTACAAAGTAAGAGAATAAGAGAGTGTCATTTTCAACAACCAAAACAGCGCAAATGATTGAAATGAAAATGTCCACATAAATATACAGTATTTACCCTAATTTAAGGTAGGGCATTACAGAGCTAGAAAAACTGATTTTGTGAGGTCTTAAATATAATCTCCCCAAAGTCTTTAAATATATGTCAAATTGCAGAAAATTGTGTCACTGCATTCTCTTTTTTTGGGGGAAGGATCCTCAATGCCCCTCCCAGTATTTTGGATGGATGATACCCCTGCTGTCACTGGAGGGGTGTTATGGGAAATCTCGCCAGGCCCTCCAGTCTGCAATAAAAGTGTCCAGCTTTTAAGCTGATGTTTAAACCGATGGCTCTAATGGACGTCCTTTCTGCACCTTCTTCAAAGCCAAAAACTGATGCATTAATGTCATATTTCCTGGAGATGCTGGGGTTTTTTTTTTTTTGACCACAGTGCACACTCACGACCACAAAAGTGTGAACTCTGTGGTGGATGGAAGGAGGATGCATCAGGATCCATACAGGAAATGAAAAGCAGTGAGAGCATCCGTCCTGATCACAGTCCCGGCTCCCTCAGCCCTACAAATCATCCTGACTTCATTGCACTAAGGAGCACATCTGTAAGGATGGATACCCAGTGGGGTTCTTTACATCTTACTGTGATACAAAGGGAAGGGCACTCGTGGAAGCAACCCTACACAGCAAAGTGGCAGCCATGTCAAAACTGAGAGGGTAGACTGAAATTTCTTTTAGAATTTCTAGAATTTTCTGTCAGAAATGAAACTTTTTCTTTGGAATAAATGAACAACTTCACCACATTCTTGACATTAAGGACGGTACGCAGATACAAATAGGCCCATGGGACATGTGAACAAATGTAAACAAAAGTGTCACATTTGATTTTTGAGAACAGCTTTCGGGAAAAAAAATACACACCAAAAAATGTGACACATACACAAGCCTCACATGACTGTTTGTAGTATGGAGATGAACAGGGCTTATAATTCGCTGATCTGATGCCGGCTTTTTACGCATTTCATTGAACAGTTCTATAGAAGTTTTCATTCGCGACCGAGCCATCTATCATGGGTACAGTTGGTAACATCAGAGTACCGCCGTGGCCTGTTTGTGTTGGCGTAAAATCCGCAGTTCCCCCGGGCTTACCGAGAGCCCCCGATCTCCTTAGCGTTTTAATCACGTTAATTACAGGGACTCGCAGCACTTTCTTCTCAAAGCAAAGACGGAAAACACAGACACGCAGACGAAACAGGGACGCGGCACCTCTCCTTCTTTGCGGCCCGAGTCAGCGCTGCGCAGCGCAGGCTGCACCAACGTAAGCTCGTCTTTCATCAGCGGCTCGCGGCTGATCCCACTCCGCTAACCGCGGTTTCTCATGCTTTGTTTCACAGTACAGGCCAGTTTGCTACTTTTCTTTGTGTTTAAAGAAGATGAAGGGGTGACAGGTCCAAATTCAGAACTCCTGTATGAATCTTATGTCACTTTCCGTCACTCGAAAATTCAGTTAGCTATGTTTTTCTCCTGTTATTTTAAAGCCCGATTCATACTTTGTCGGACAAACAGCAAATATTGGCACCAGAGGCAAAAGTGGTGCGCTAAGTTTTACGCATCTGGTGAATTAAAGGCGACGGTTTTTAACAATATAATGTGATTTTTCCCCTTACAATAAAAAATGTATGACTACGGTAAGCTTGTTGTGACACGATGATAGTAATAGTTGTATTTTTCCTTCATTTCTCTCACTGTTTTTCTTTGCTGCTTTGAAATATTCAACATTGCCCTCCTTTAATTCCCATAACATTGTAATACAGATGCTATGCAAATGAAATATCATTATTTTTAAATGGAACTTGGTATAATTTGGAGCATCCTGCCAGTAAAATTCCGATGTTGAATAAATATTTTATTGAAAATATCATTACATTTATTATTGATAATAATGTTTTTGCACACTGTAATTCTAATATCTCAGAATGAAGAAAATTTAGTTACTCAAGAGAATCAGACAATTTAAATTATTCTGGTGAATTTACTCAAGAGGTGGAACTGACAGGAATTAAATTAAAGTGTACTTTCAATAATTAATCCTGAACTTAAAGAAATTTAAGGGCGAAATTTAAGGGCTTAAAGAAATTTAATAGCGAAACTCGTGTGTTATTGAGCTGGATCAGAACCCTGATTTGCTCTCTCTCTCTCTCTCTCTCTCTCTCTGATGCACACAGAGAATTTTCCTTTTGAAGTGTCAAAATCATTTCATTTCAATTTGAAAACCATCGGAAAATCGGGCCCTCAAGGTATCACGAGGCCTGCCAGGTTAAACATTCCACTTAATGAAGTCTAATCCATAGCAAGTATTGATCATCACCTGACATATTTCTCCCCGACAGGAGAATACCAGAGTCTGCATTTTTTTCCTCTTCTGAGAGACAGAATAATAGCCACTGCAGGGCTGCCGTGTTGCTTTGAAGTTTATATTTCAGACACACATCTGCCGCTTTACAGAGAAATCACTGAATCAGACGAAAAAGCTCTCATTTTAAAATGTAAGTTTTACACTTATACGCATTATCAGAATGATAAGCATGAATTACATCTTTCAGCTTAATATCAGCCATTTAATATATGTTACATCTCTGGTCTATGCCTCCCTTTTATGTTTTAGTTATGTCATTGTATATTCATTCACAAATATTCGATCAAGACCAATGGGGAGTCGTGAAGAGCGTGATTATGCGGGTTCCTGCAGATAGGCATGTAAAGATCATAGTAAATGGGCTCCTGTTCGCGTTTTTTAAAACCCTATCTGGCATCCTTTGAATGGACTATAAACATAATTCAGTGGCCTGTGAAAATGTTCACAACAGTATGCATGAAACTTTCAAAGACCTCAACAACACCTCCCCATACGGAGACAAGCCTGCTTACTCTGGCATAATTGCTGGCAAGGAATCATTTAAACCTTTGTAAGTGTCATAGCAACAGATAGGCAATAGTCGGTTCATTTTCTTTTACTTCAGGGGTTCCATAAAGTATGTTTTAATCTGGCACAGTGGCACAGCAAGAAGATTGTGGGTTCAAATCCGGCCTAGGGCCTTTCTGTGTGGAGTTTGCATGTTCTCCCCTTGTTGTCGTGCCTCCAGGTACTCCGGTTTCCCCCTTTAACAAAAACATACATTAAAGGACCACTCCTACTAGTACCCCTGACCAAGGTACCGGCCTTAGAACTGGAGTTGGTCCCCGGGCGCTGCTCTGTGGCTGCCCACTGCTCCTAACTATAGGATGGGTCAAATGCAGAGGACGAATTTCCCCCCGGGGTTCGATAAAGTATAGCCTATCTTTAGAAAATATGATTGCGCTTTTAGAATTACATAAAAACAAAATGCAATGAACAGGCTTAAGAATGAAACATCAGAAGATGTGTTTCCGTCAGAAAAAATAGTAGCCTAATTGCCTTACAAATTGAAGAGATTTCTAATTATAGTCTATCACTAATTTTAGGCGAAAATGGTTTTATGCTGACGTCATGACAACATTCAGAAAAAGTTTGCGACTCAAGTAAGGTGGAACAAGAGATTGAATTTTAACGTCAAGGCTAATAGTTCAAAGCCAGAGAAACGTCAGAGGCGTAGCAAGAACGTGCATGTTCCGGCTCCTCTGTCTCCAATCCGGGCTTTCCCCCAAAACTTTGCGCGGTGGAACAGACGTCTCCCTAAGAGCAATTATACTCGTAAGACTGATATGAAACACACCGGGCCTTTCCCTAGCGACAGTTTACACTCCAGTTTATATGGGCTAGTCCACAGGAGCCACATTGTCGGATACAGAAATAGTGTCCTCAGCCGTACAACGACAAATGCCAGCAAATTGACAACTTACAAAACATTGAGCATCGCTATTATAAGCGAATTTATCAATATACACTTTGCATGAGTCAGCAGTTGGCAATCAAAGTAACACTGATGTATTCTGCAGAATCCAACACTTGTATTACTCTGTTTACGCGCACCCAATGGACAGGCATTCAACACTTCTTTTAAATGAGCCTTATAACCCAGCCAGCATTTTACAATCGATCTCGCAGAAATGATGAATGCGTGCATCGACAATGTGGCATTACAATACACGTACAATGAATTCACAGCTCTGCAAACCCTTTAATCTCTTTAAATATTTTAACAGCCATTCTATTTTGAACGCAGGAACTCCTTACCTGCAAATGTAGCAGGATGCGTTTGGAGAGTGCAAAAGCAACCGGCAGCAGCGGCAAAGACGTTCTCCGACTGTCCACACTGATGAAAATCTTTATTTTAAGTTTGGGAAATCATCTTCAGGGCAGGAAGCGTATACTTTTATGGCGTCCTGACAAATTAACTCCAGGGATCTTGGAAGCTTACGGTATAGTCTTCATGTTTTCTGAGATTGTTGTAGCTCCTCCTAAGAGAGAGAAGAAAAAATAAATCCTCTCCGCCCAAAGTGATAAAAAAAATTAACCTGAACAAGTTAGATATAACCGGCGATGAATTGCCAAATTCTTACTCGAGTGCGCCATCTTGAGGATAAATAGGCTAATAAACTGTCACGCTCAAGGTGTTGTAATGCCGCACTCACTCAAAGACAAATTCGAGGAAAATTCAGCCAGTGATGGGAATGAGACCACCCATATTCGTGGAAACAGTGCGTGAAGGAAAATTACACATTTTAAACTGTCAGAACTGCTTTCTCATTCGTTAAACTATTACTTTTTTTGTCTGCGCGACCGATTATGATCATTTATTTCTGACGTACTGTTTTTTTTAGTTCTCAACGGATAAGTCATTTTGAAATGCTGCTTTGAGAAGCTCATTTACTCACTGGATATTGAGGTTAAGGAGCTTTTTCTGAACTTCCTTTCCTACACAAGATCCTTTCATCATTAATTACCACTGTTCTTCCTGTGGATAAAAAAGAGGAAGTGGAATCAAAGACTGTGATATTTGTTTGATGTGATAACTCGTCAAGGATGCGAGAACTAAATCTTAAACACACACATTAACATCGACTCTACTTGGTGGCCACCGATTGTTTTATGTTTATGCTTTGAAATGATGCTTCAGTTGTGTCAAAGGTTCATGAGGAGATAATATCAGGCTGTTGGGTCCCTTTTACGGTTGAGAGAGAGGTTAGTTCTTCTGTATGTAGATCATCAAGGAGACCATCAGTGCTGTGATCTTGACGGAATGGATTATGCATATCAGACAACACAGCTTTTATGTAACAAATGTGATTCAGTCGCCAATTGTATGTCACCCTCTGGAGTTGACAGCTACCCACAGCAAGATTGGGTCACTTGGACCCTGTAATCCTTGACCCATACAAGTTGGACCCTGTCCAGTTGGACCCCTGTCCCTTATCGTTTGGACACCATACCATTTGGGCCCCAAGCAAATTGGACCCTAGACCAGTTAGACCCCAGATCAGTTGGGTTAGGGTCTGGTCTCCAAACAGCATGGGGTCCAACTGGGTAGGGTCGGGGGTCCAAACTGTAAAGGGTCCAACTGATTTGGGTCCAAATGGTCTGGGGTCCAACCGGTACTGGGTCCATTCAGTTAGGGTCCAACTGGTATGGGGTCCAATCAACCTATAGCCTTTACTATTTTGTTTGTTTGTTTTATTGCAAGTAAATTCGCTCCAGTGAAGCCAAACTTCATTTCCTTTGTATGTATTTTCTTTGAATGGGAAAATGTAAAAGGGACTGGCTGAAATAAAAAAAAGATACTTTAAAAAAATGGTTGTATTGACATGGAATGTATGCCAGTTGTGACATATAAGTGGTACTAAATTAGTTTACAGTTTGGTACCTGAGAAATCTAAAATGGCACGCAGCGCCCAAAGATATGCCCCAGTTGCCAATTTAGAGATGCCACATAGGCATTCCTGATTTAAAACCTCTCTAATTTTTCTGTGATTTGCTTGATTAGAATAAACTTTGGCACAGATTTTTGAAGTTCTGGACTTCAACCAAATAATTTCAAAAAGGATAAAAGTAAAAATTTTGTTAGGCTCTTTGTTGAGCTCTTTTGTTTATGCTTCGTTCCATCGTCATTTACTCTGACCCAGTGACATATCTACTGATTTTTACATCATGACAAAATCTCCTAGGTCTTACCTTTATTATGATACCAAGATTATTCAAATGGGTTTTGTAGTTGCAGATATATACTCATTGCCCTCTGGGCTAGTCATTTTCAAGCCAGAGGCTCAGGGCTTACTGTATATCTTTGCAATCATCTCACAGAATCTGAACGTATTCCCTTCGCATGTGGACTCGGATGCAATGTCATTTCCAGTGTTTCCACTAGTGGGCATCACATACTAGTTTATCAACTAATGTTTGAATTTCTTAATCCACGACCTGCATTAACCCCCCTAAATCATCTCAGCGTACTCCTGGGGTAACAGTGATGTACGGTAATATGGCAGCTACCGAGATAAACACTTCAAATTGGACCACTGACCATCTATGTATCGGACAAAGCCGCAAACTGAGTATTACACTGGACTGGATCATGAATAGACGTAATACTCCACCTTTCTTTCATTTCCCCCACTGATCTAAAGTTGGTCGGGATATTTTTGCTTTGTCTGAAGGTACGTCGAGACATATCCCCACCATCCCTACCTAAATCTACGCCTGTGAGGGGTCTTTGTCCCTTCCTCTCTACTTTTCCTTGCCTTGGCAAGAAAGCATCACATCGGTCAAGGGAAAGTTGCTTGGAGATTTTTAAGGTGCCTTGAGTCATGTTTTAGAAAAATTGAATGTCCTTTCTTTTAAGGCATCACAAGCTCAATGGCAAAGATTGCCTTTGCAATAGCTATACTGAAAAAATTTGCGACACAAATGACAACTCCAATTCCAACAGCTAAAAAGGATTGTGGTCCAATTGACCTTTCCTTGCTTCCTAGGTTGGTCCTGTGTTTTCTTGCTGTAAGGAGGGAACGAAGGAGCTAATTGTTTCATTTCCTTCATAAAACTGACAATTCAGACTTTCCCTGTCCTGACTACCTGCTGAACAATTTTCAGTCCATATCCAATGACTTTCGAGAAAATTGATGCACCCCTGGACTTCCCCTGGGGAGAGGAATGAGTAATTCGGACACTTTCTGAATGGTGAATGGACCAAAGCTCAGACAGCGGTAAAAATGGCAGAGAAGGTTTATTTGGCCAAAAATCAGGGTCATCAGTTCAAGTCAGTAACCAGAGATAGAATTGAAGAACAAAAACCCCAGACAGAGGCAAGGTAAAAAAAAAATTTAAAAAAAATAACAGGCAGAAGATCGAAATAAAACCCCAGAAGGCAAAAAGACACTGAGGGCAATCCAGCCTCGAAAACCATGAGACAAAGGAAATCAAAACATAGGGAGACAGAAATCAGAAAGAAAAGCTTGTGAAACAGCAAAAATCTTGCACTAGGCAGCACTAAACTGAGGGCTTAAATGCTCTGGGAAAGATTCAGGGCAGGTGAGGAGGCAGGCAGGGAACAGGAAGGGGAGGGGCAACAAACAAGGAAATGATGCAATGAGGGAAACAGAACGGAGAGAGGAAGAGGAGGAATAAGGAAAATGGACACAGTCACGTAGAAACAAATAAAATGAAAAAGGTTACAAACAGGCCCAGAAAAGAAAAGTAAAACAAATACAAAGTAAGAAAATAATTATAAAACTGCGTAATACTGACAGACTGAGTTCAAATCGCCTACTCTGGGAACTTTCCACTCCTGCTATCTTAACACAACTCGTTCACATCTCATGTAAAGATCTGACAAAACCAGCCATTTTGAATTTTCAGTAACCTGTAATTACGCTTCCTGTCAGCTCTACAAAACAATCAGATCTGATTGTTTTTGATTGTTTTTGATCAGATTGTTGGTAGTAAAGTGTCTTCCTGTATGTTCCCTGAAAAACGCAGCCTATGCCTTCACAACATGAGTGTTGCATATCAAACATTTTTAATCTCTTTCTCATGAGAGGCTGGGTTGTTACATTTAGTAATGACTCCTAGTCATCTAATTTTATTTACAAGAATTTAGCTTATATACAAATTATGGTTTCAGATTTGTAGTGGGTACTTCTTGTGTTCATCTACTCCTCATTAAAAAAAGTCAACGAGCAAACATGTGTATATATAATCCTGAATCAAACTGGGATTGTCGGCGATGTGAGATTCCTTTGCCAATTGTTATTAAATGGAAATATTAAGCAAGATATTCCTCACAAATCTGACATTCCCAGTTTTGACTATTGCTTGGAATGCTGTGCTCTCAGTTCCAGAGGTATGTGGGATTTCATTTATGTTTTTGGTGAATCATCGAGGGATCTGGGAGATCTAATTAAAATTTTTGCCATTAAGTCTTAATGAGTCTCTGTTTACCCCAGCATACGATTGGCCCATAAAAGAGATGTGTTGTGTGTGAGACCCAATATATTGCCTTTTCCTCTGGAAGTATGATTGAGATGCGTCTTCTGGATCAGATCTGTGCAATGGAGGAGAGCCGCGAGCTGCCTGCGCTCTCCCAAGATGGCATCATGTGTCTTGCATGAGGATGTGTGACTGGACATTTCTGTGGAATTGCTGATAACAAATTTTTAAAAAATGTCTATGGTGTAAAAATGTCATTTGTGTGACAGAGTGTCCTTATTGGCCAGAGACCTGAGATATGAGGTGTAACATTTGTAGCAGGAGAGGCAGTTCTGCTCAGTGTGGGATGGTTCTTCACTATATTTCAGCACTCCTTGTCAAAAGGGAGAGGTGGTGGGGGAGGATGAGTGGTTGTCATGGAAACTATGTAGTCAGAAAATCAACTTATTTGGAATGAAGGACATTAGATGAGGCAGGAGCATTTTCTTTTTTTTAACAAAACTTTTCTTTCTTTTTAATTTGTTTCTGGTCTGTTCCACTTTGCCTGCAGATCAGAACAGCTGGTAAACTAATTGAGTCACTTATAGACAGCCGTACTGACAGTATGTGTTTGAACCACGTGGGTAATGTTTACACTTGTCCACCACTCATGTTCTATTCCTTGAGTGGATCCACTTAATTTGCCATATTAGAGCTGAAGGGAAAAGGTCATTTCTGCTGTATGGAAGGGTCTGGGTCGTTACATGTACTAAATGTAGGTGTTGAGCATTAGGAGCGCTTAATCTCTGAAAAAGAAACGCTCAGCGGAGCTCTTTGTTCATGAACCTAACTTAGCATTCAGTCTGTTCAACATATTAAAGGGATTCACCTCACTTGATTTTCAAGGCTTATAATGACAGCAAGAGTCTCAGCTAATGTGACGTGCAGTCTTGTGGGATTTTGTGTAATTGGATATATTGCGACAAGGGATGTTTAGGTGTGCAGTTAGTGGCCTCTTTTGATAAAGAGCAAATTCACAGTCTGCCTGTGCAAGCTGCATTTTAAGCACAAAGAAACCTTTTGCATGTGCAAAATCATTCAGCACTGGCCAAACCTGTAACATGGCCAATTTACAAGGCATGAATTATTGTTTGGTTTATTATTGTCGGTTTTATGTGGGCTTCAAGCTTTTGCTCTTGCGATAGGTCTCAATTGGCACCTGTTTCCCATTCCATATTGGGGCTAAACTGGCAAACTACACCAAAATTAAAAAAAAAAGCAGCATCTGTTTTTCAAAAAAGAGCAGGGGGATTCCACTCTCAGTTTATCAACTTATGATTCTTATGGTAAAGAAGAAAAAGATATGGGGTCAGAATTGTTAAAAAAATATTTCAGATTTTTGTTGCGGCAGATGTGCAATAAGTGAGCTGAAGGAGGTCACTGAGGCCATAATGCATGCACTAATTAACCCTTAGAACGCTGAAATAAAATAAAAAAGAAATATATCAATTTAATCATCTTGTGCTGTTGAAAGCCTATCATTAGGCAAGTTGTTTAAAAGAGCTCCTCTGCGGGAGCTCTTTTAAACATGCCACCACAAGATAGATAACAAAATCAAAGCTGTTGAAAACCTATCATCATTGAGCAACAATAGCTGCATTTAGCGCTCCAAGGGTTGAGCAACTTGCAATGTAAATGCAAACTATTTTTTTATAGTGAGGGCCGGCAATTCATCTTTTTGTAGATAATCCTTGTGGCGTAGCATCCTGACATGCAGTGAAGAACTTTCAGGGCTGCACATCGCCGGTGTTTTGTTCTCATTTCAGTGGGCCTCTCAAATTGGGTGAAAATTTGTGCTGAATAAAATACACCATCAGAATGTAAAATGGAGCCCAGGTCAGATGGTGATGCATTTCTCTGCTGTCTAATGGTATGAGAGCAAAGAAATAACTTTAATTATCCACTTGATTTATTATTCGCACAGCATGCACTCAGTTTGAATCTGAGCACCAGTCTGAATAATGAGTTGAGATTTGAAAAACAATTTGACCTCAGCTAACACAGAGGAAGATTTGCTCTTATTAGCGTGTGGATGAAAAACCAAATTCAGCAGTGGCTCTGGTGACATCAGGGGGATTGAATGCTGCTAAATTCCAGTTGTGGCGAATTTGTCTTGACCTGGGGAACCGTACAATTCTTCTGATGGGGCAGGGGCTAAGGTTAAAGAGTGCGCTTATTTAAAACCTCATTTCCAAAAAAGCTTTTTTTTTTAGCGTCATGCAACTTTCCCAGTCTTTTATTTTCCCGTCTCAACTTTTTAAAAAACATGTTGCTGTCATCAAATTCAAAATGAACTGATATATTGTCTTTGTACCATCTTAAAATAAATATAAAGTTCATTGCATTCTGGTTTTATTGACATTTTACACAGCATCCCAACTTTATGGAAATGAGGTTGTAGTTGGATGATCTGAAACAGGAAAATATGACATATAGGCAAAAATAGAAGAAATAAGGAAGGGGGTTAATACTTTTTCAGGGCATGGTAAATGGTGAAGAATGCACTAAAATTCCACAATAAAAAAAAAAAACTGACGTCTAGTTGGGTTTAAGTCACGGCATCAACTGATTATTTGAGGTCTTGGGATTTTACATGCGTCAACCAAATTTCATACAATGGGGGTGAAATGCACCTAACCCTCCACCATTGAAATTTTGTGGGGGGTGCAATCGAGCCCCCTTACCACACCCTCAGCCCAAGGCCCATGTCAGACAGAAAAAAAATTAAAAAAGCTCCACTTTAGATAGGTGTGTCAAGTTTCAGGAGTTTTCAAACATCCCAGGCACCTCAAAAACAGCTTCACATTGCATGAAAAAAGTCACCTGTCGCCATGGCAACAACTTTTGATGAACTCGCAACCATCACAGGAAAGCACCATTAAGGTCTTTGGGTTTTTTTTGACCTTGATGTGGATCTGTGCAAGCAGATGGGAACAGTAATCTAAGTACAAAATGTCATTTTTATAATAATAATAACTCCTAAAGTTTCAATACGGCCTTATTTCCACTCAAAATATTTTTCTTATTTTTATTATCTTATTATTAGGTAGGGTGGGGTAAGATGCCCCTGATGGTAAGATGCCCTTTGGTTATAATTCAATTTCAGCTGTGCCCAGTACTTGGCTCTTGACTTAGACAATTGTACTGCGGCCTGGAGGGAAATCCTGAGCAACAGATGAGTCAACAGAACGAGTGACATGTGAGAACTCAAAGTCTTTGTTTTTACTGTCTTTCTTATAAAAAATGACCAAATGAATCATTTTGCCTCAAGTAGTTGAATACTTCAGGAGTCTGCAGCACATTTCAGTGTAACTCTCTAATGCCTTTTATATGTATGAAAGGGGGTCCTGTGTGGTGATAATGGGAGAAACTGGGGTTAATGAGCCAAAACCAATATGGTGGTGCTGGGGGCAAGATACCTTTTTTGGTTTTGAGTGAGATGCTCTTAGGGAAGGAAGGCATCTGCATTTTGAGCTGGATTCATTCTGTTTTAGGAGTTTTTTTTTTTTAAATTATGTTCTATTTATAGAAAATATATATTAGACATGATGATTTTTATAAAGAACTTGGGAATAGAAAGTTAAGTGTATCCATACATGTTAAAAGTAGGGCCATATGGAGTTACACAATCATGAATCATATATGTATCAATGAGGACCTAAAAAGAAATATATTTGGTGAAATGCATTATGATCACTCTTAATTTTAGAGGCTTTTCATGGATACTCATTTACGGTCCATACCGCGACATGTTTATCTAATGTGGTGCCTCCTATTTTTTAGTTGTCCACAAAATATGACCTTCTATTCCTTGATGTTTTTAATACCAACAGTACCTTGCAAGCCCTTGTATCTAAGTGTTTAGTCAATTAATAAAAGTTAAGTTTAGGAGAATGTACCTCTTTCTTTCCCCATTTATTAGCAAGGAAATTTCTAAAAAGTTGTTGATCTTTTGTATGATCTGTACCACCCAATTAGACAGCTATAATATGATAATTACTCATGTGAAATGCAGCAAAACCAGTATGTATTAAGCTTTACAAGTTATTCAAGAGAACATAAAACAGATGCCCATGGGGGGCATTTTACCCCATCCAGAAGGCCATCTCACCCCAGGGGTGGGGTAAGATGAGCTTAAAAAAAAAGTAATTAAACATTAAAAAATATTTATTTCGTGACTATGTCATAAGTGTTTCGAGATGTGGTAGCCGCCTTTACATACTATCCATTCAAGCAATTAAATTATTAATTCATGTTGTTTACCTTCAGTTACGAAAATTCCTGCTTAAGGGGGGCATCTTATGTCGCTCTACCTTACCCCTGCCAAGAGGTATTGTGATCACTTACGGGTGTGTGTGTGTGTGTGTGTGTGTGTGTGCGCGCGCGTATGTATGAGTTTGTCGGAAGGATTATTCAAAAATTGCTCAACGGGTTCCCACAAATTTTTATGAGAAGCTGTACTGTATAAATAGGATATACAGATCCTAATTCTGCACCTGATTATCATTGCTAGTGGATCAAAACCTGCTGGCAGAGGTATGCACTTTTTGAGTGCCCTTCAGTTTCTCCTTATGTGGACTAGACTACTTCAGCTTAATGTCTTACTAAGCGCGTCGGTAACAAACGGAGGATATCACTTTTGCGATCAAGACGTCGGCCTCGCAAGATCCAGTCAGTTGCTTTTCTACCTGGGTGGCCAACAGCAAACCTGCCAATTTATTAAGGAAGGATGTCAGATCCCCGTCGCAGAAATGTCTTTGTGGGTACAATACCTGGCTTAATTAGCAGTTGCAAGCAGGCTGCAATTTTAGAGTCAGTGAAGCATAGGAATTTTGCGAGTTAAAACAGGCTAATATCCGGAAATAAAATCCCGCGCCACCATAGAACATATACGAACCCTTCATTGTTTAGTGAAATTATAGTGGGCTCCAGAATTACTGGCACCCCTGGCTGTTAATCCACAAACAATACTTTAAAAAATTCTAAAAAATGTATTTATGGAGAAACTCTAATTAACAACGTGAGAAATACTGTACGATGTTAATGTTACAATGGAACCAACCAAAATCATTTACTGATTTAGTTAAAAATAAGTTTTGCCCAAAACAAGGTTTTACAATTAATGGCACCCATAGAGATTATTGTAAATGACACCCACCAAAATTATAACTGGTATTAAATTCCACTTATTTAAGTTGTATCTAAGTCTTAAGAAACTTTATTGAGTCATTACATCACTTCATATTTCACTAGGAAATAAAGATGTGGGAACACACATGCAATATCCCTTTGTCATCCGACACCATGAGAAAAACAAAACAACTGTCAGTTCGAAAGAGGCAGATTGTCATAGACCTTCATAAATCTGGTAATGGCTACAAGAAGATTCACGAACAATTGAATATGCCACTGAACACTATCAGTGCAATTATTGAAAAATTCTAAAGATATGGAACTGTTGAAAACCTCAAGGATAGAGGATGGAAGTGCTCTTAACCCCTCAGGATCACCACTGGTTTAACGACATTTCCAGCAATTTCTCAGCTCTCTCATGTCAACATAGAATTCAATCATACCAATGGGCAATTTTGTGGATGCAATGACAGGAACCGATTGCTTTAAATAGATTGTGAAAAAAAAATGTTTTCAAGATGCACACAAGGTGGCAGCATAGTACGAAGTGAAACTGGAGAACACACTGTACCCTGTACAGATCATTCCCCACCTCATTAATTGAGCTGCGTGCGTGGAGGGTTGCTGTTCTAAAATACGGGAAATAATAGGTGAATGGACATTGTGGGAGACAGAGAGAGAGAGATTACCCGTTACCCAAGAGCAGGGCTGCCCAACCCTGTTCCTGGAGAGCTACCATCCTGAAGGTTATCAGTCCAACCAAAGCAAACCTCACCTGCTTTCCCAGTTACAGATCTTGACGAGCTGCTAATGAGCTGAATCAGGAGTGTTGAATCAGGTTTGGAGGAGAAATCTACAGGACGGTACACAGCAAAAGTCCCAGTGTTAATTCAACTCCTGTAGAGTTTATATGAGACAAACCATCCATCTTGGACTCAAATTAACTTTATTGGAGTTGAACTAACACTGGGATTTTTACTGTGTAGCTCTCCAGGAACAGGGTTGGGCAGCCCTGCTATAGAGAAACTTGCGTCTTAACCTTTTGTAATAAATTGGTATAATTCCGCCGAAATACCATTGTAATAAGTTGATCCATCAGGACTTAAGGGCTTCAGCATTGCGCATCATTTTTTCATTTGCTAACAGTCTTTGCCTTTTCTTCCTTGGCCTCATGGTACTTCTGGAGCTCTATAAATTCCCTTGAGTCACATAGTCGCCATAATCATTATCTGTTGCCAAGACATGTTTTATTTTGGTCCAAGACTGTTAATTAAATCAAATACCTTGATAGGATGTAATAATAATTGTTCTGCAATGAATCTCCAGTGACCTAGCCACATTAACATAATGCGACTGTATTCACAAAGACCTGTACCATTTGAGGTTTTTGCTTATCGGGCGCATCTACTATAAACTTACATATATTGTATTTGGCATGTAAAAAAAACTGCTAAATATATCATTATTTCTTGACAAATCGTATTGAGAGGCAACATATATCAACGACAGACTGGCGAACAACAACAACAGTCGTAGCAGTAGCAATAATAATAATAATTTTAATAATAATAATAATAATAATGGTGGGTATAATTATTTTCCCCCAAGTATTAACCTTCGTTTTTCCTTCCACCCGCCTAAGACATCCCAGTTAGTGAAGAAGCTCTCGTTTTGAGCGTCAACACCGACAAACGCGTGGAGCAGGAGAAGCAGAATTGTACGACACATTTCAATACACGAAGTGAGGACTTATTTTCGGATTAAGACATCGGAAAACTGTTCACACCGTATTATTGATTTTGCTGTTAGTACATCGCCTGGCCTATTACAGTGTTTCTACTGTAAGCTGTTCCTTTAAATTGTCACGGTCAACGGGGCCCTAAACAATGCTTTGACGAAAAAGCTATTTGAAATGGGAATCCGATCGGCTTCCGCTTTCCATTTACTATTTGTTGATCGTGCATTACACACAAAAAAGTATTTGTCGGCTTGCATGCCGCTCCTCTAATATTTCAGGGCAGGTCGCTTCTCAGCCAGCCGGCGAGTCGCGTTTGCTCATGTTGAATTGCCTGTGACCTCACTTTCTCTTCAGCACAGCTGCGGGAGAGGAGCCTGCGTCCGGGCTCCAGTGCCGGAGAGTCTCTCGCCGCTGACTGTCGCCAGTATGCACTGCACTGTCCATGGTACAAGCGAACCTGTTTACGGTTTATTGTGTTGACTAAAATGGACGAGTCGTCGCTTTTGGATTTACTCGAATGCTCGGTATGTCTGGAGCGGCTGGACACGACCGCCAAAGTGCTGCCGTGCCAGCACACTTTCTGCCGCCGCTGCCTGGAGAACATTGTCTGCTCCCGCAATGAGTTGCGGTGCCCGGAGTGTCGGATACTGGTGGACTGCGGTGTGGATGATTTACCAGCGAACATTCTTCTGGTGCGGTTGCTGGACGGGATTAAACAACGTCCTAGAAACGGAGGAAGACCGTCGCTGACCGGGGCATCCCTCGGATGTGCAGCTGGAGTTTCGGGTTCTCCTCCAGGGACTGCTATCCGAGACCTGCCCGCTGCTACACGGAGCTCCCCAGTCAAGGTCTGTTAGCGACTGCCGCTGCTTGTTTTGCACGATTCATTGATACCGATCTCTGGCTCCGTCGTTGACTTGTTCTGTTTTGTTGACGCTCGTTTCTGTGTTGGGTCAGCGCATAATATTGCATACGCTTGCTGAATAAGTTTGAAAACTGGTCAGAATCATTTAACTGCGAGCTTCCCACGCTTCTTTTGCTGGCTTGCAGAAACGAACGAGATCACTTGTTTGTTTCTATTGAGTGTTTACGATGTTGTCGTGGCTGGCAAGTGTGTCCAGGTTTGACATCAGTTGCTTTTTTGATGAAGTGATTTCAGCATTTAAATATGATTTCCACGCCTGCCTAAGCACAGATATGCACGCAGCACTGGCGAGATGACGACACTATGTAGCCTTACGAGCAGTATTGCATTGGAACTGTATTGTTAGTTAACGAGCGGCGTTATGTTGAGGGCGATATATGCTCCAGAAATGGTTTAAACTGAAGCATTAGGCTGACAGCGTGTGTGCACACTGCTATGAACGTGAGGAACAAACCCCCTCAAGCCTATCCATTGGGCTATAGTTAGGCTACTACTGGGGTTACTCGTGCTGTGGTGCACATGGACGTTCTCCCTTGTGTTGATTGCACTAATTGATGTACAGACATTTCCAAAGAAAAGCCTGCAACCTGACGCATGGACTCGAATATCAGCCGTGTTCAGTCCCTCTCCAATGGACCATTTTGACGCTCAGAATGTAACACCGTTGAAAGCTGGGGAGACGTGCACGGTGTTTCATTTTCCCCTGAAATTGATAGGAAGATCATTGTTGACCAACAACCAATACACTTCAGTTTGTGACGTGTTTCACACTAGTATTAGTGATTTAATGTCTCGTCTTGGTATTTTAAATGTGCAAATGTGAAGATATGGAAGCTACTCATTTTCACACTTCAAAAAGAAAAAAAAAGAAACAGGCTTTTTTTTTATTTTCCTTGAATAAGGGAATTTTTTTTTTTATTTAGCGACCCCTTGAGTAACGCAATGTCTTAACGATGTCCTAATTACTATTGAGACGTTCTTGTTTGCAGAGACATTGATTCCAAATTTTTTTCTAATGTAATGCTGTTTCCCAGAGATTGAACTGAGGAAAATTCATGGGCCCCCAATAGGTGAAGTTACTCCGCATTACGATTACCATCATTGTAAAGAAAAACATCCCTTTAAAAAAGTGTAGTTCCTTGTAATTGCGTATTAAGAGTAATCTCCTTAATTGTTGTCAGATGGTAGAGCCCAAGAGTGCTCTAAAGCAACATTGATTCTGCGTTTGCATTTTGCCTAATGGTCGTTTTTGGCTGTACAATAAACCTTTGCCTTTATCTTGCTACAATAATTCTAACTGTTCTGTCAATAGCCAGAGCTGCGCTAAAATATAGTGTCTTATGTTTGCCAATGTGGTTTGGACTGGTCCAAATTTAGCTGCTTGACGCTGGTCTGGTGTGTTTTATTGTCTGTTAGATCTTTCTGAGCCTAAACTTCGCGAATCGCCATATGGACAAAATTAAATATCTTAATATGTTTGATCAAATAGCTTGATACTGATATTATGGCGATATCGTAGGGCAGGGGTCTTCAACGGTGTTCCTGGGGACCCACTGTATGCTGGTTTTTGTTCCAATCAGAATTGTAATTGCAGTATTTTAACAAGTTGTTAATTTGTCTTGCGTGCATTTAATGTTTAGAGCAGTTATTTGCCCTCTAACTTACAAGTTAACAGAAATATCTATGCTTGCCATTAAGAATAAAAAAATACCATATCCACATTGCGATGTATTGGAAATAACAGAGTAAATCAAGAGAAAACAATGTAACCAATCAAATTAAAGATGTAGTTGGCTCCTAACTGATGAAAACTAATTGGCACATCATGACAAATTTATTCGACAAGCAAATAGTAAAGAGTCAAACCAGTTTTGCGTTATGTTAATCTAATTAACTTCACCTGAAGTTTTTTGAAAGAACTTGAAACAGTTGTGTCCAGCAACCCAATTTGGGGTTTACTGATTTCCTCAGTGTCTAATTTGATCTGTTTTCAATGTGATATTACTTGAAATTTCTTGCCGTATAGAAGTAGGTATTTTCTTCTTCATCGCACGCATGGATGTTTCTATGTAACATTTGGCTAAAGAGAGTAATTAACAACTTTAAACATGAAGAACACCCAATTAAGACATTAACAGCTAGTTAAAATCCTGTGATTACAATTGTAGTTGGAACAAAAACCAGCATACACAGTGGGTTCCCGGGAACGACGTTGTTAACCACTGTTGTTGGGATAACTATTAGTGCTTTCATGACGTAATTATGCAATGTAATTTTTAAAGAGTCATTTGTAATCTGGGTATGATGATCATTCAGCTATTGGCCACAGCTGGCACGGTCTATTGCAGCCTTTAAAACAAAAAAAAGAAGAGAAAAACAACACACATGTTCTATTACGACATCCAAAATCCTAGATGATGCCTCATATCGTCACGTCAATGTAAAATTTATATATTTCTTTGCCCTCCATAGTCCTGCCACACCTCATTCATTTTCTGTAAAAGTGAGTGTTGACGTTCAATAGAATTTTCTCAGAGTGAGACGGTCCTTTTACACACTGTCCAAAAACACAAAAAAAGTTAGCCTTCTTACTTTTCTTTCAGCTGTCATCACTGTCTATCCCTGACTGTAAGAGCTCTGTGTCCTTCCAGACAGTGGAGATTTTTTTTCGCTTAATGTAATGACAGCGAGGTCATCTTGCCGGTGCTTTGTACATTGTTTAGAGGAACTTAAGTTCCTGTAACCGTGGGAACAGTGGCGCACTTACACCTACCCTGAGGGCTGGGAGATGTGGGCAAAATAAAGTATCACAATGTTTTTTACTGCAGCGATACTTTACAGATGACTATAAGTGCGATTGCGAGATTTTTACCCTTGTGAGTTTTTATGAACGGTCATAGGTAATGCTGTTATGTTGACCGAGTAAGTACAGGCTAGAACAGTGGCGGCCGCCAAGCCAATGTTGACATGGAGATTTAAAAAAAAATTATGAAGTGTGTATTATGATTGGTCATTATAAGTGGAAAACTCATTGTAATATATTGCAAAACTGTAAAAATGTAAATAATTATGTATATATGTATAATATATTGAAATAAATACATTGAAATTAATTAATACTATTGTTGTCATTCCGTGACAATTTGCCTCTTGTAATTCCGTGACATTGACTTTTTGAATTTTCTTGGCCATAAAGCAGGGTTTAAGTCAATATTTGTTTCTATAACTTACAGTATTAACAAAAAACACCTTAAATATTAACATATTGAAGTTTCATAACTTAACTATGATAGGAACATCACTCTCTGGATAGTTAAACACAAAAAAACCTCGTCAATTTTGTGTAATTCCGTGACAGTGTAGTTTTTGTTTGTTTCTTCTATGAAAATTTCTCAAAAAATATATTTTCACTTAATGATATTAAAGAACAAGTTAATACCTTCAATATGACATATCATACTTGATTTTATCTTATTTAGTTGTAGAGTTACAACACAAAATGTCCTGGGACTGTAATTCCGTGACAGCTTGGCGGCCCCCCAGTGTCATAGAAGCAGCAAAATGGATTCTTCACTGTAGTACTGCCTTTGAAACCAGAGAAGACAACACTTATCTTATCATGAAATCACTATGCAGACTTCGAGACAATATCTGATGTCATGATATTGATATAATATTGATATATTGCAGATCCTCCCTACCCTCTACTGTTGTCCACGGTGTTCCGCTGCATTGGATAGTTTTGTCAGTTGATGGTCTAGTCCAGGTTTGATATTTGTATACAAGCTGAAGGACTGCGCCTGTATTGTTGGGTGACGCGTTTATTGACTTGAGTCATTTGACTGTCTTTCAGTGATTTAAGGTGTTTGATTTGCCCGAAGCTATTGAGCTATTAGTACAGAGATGTTGAGATGAACTCTGTCATAAAGGCTCAATCAATGGCTTAGCAGTTCCTCTCTGGGAGGCCCTGCGCTCTGGGCTCTTTGTAGCACTGGTTTATGGGTGCTGCAGGACCTGGCTTGGGATGGGTGTTAGTCTCGGTCAGATCACAGTTTGTTTAGCTTTTAGTGGGCTTTGCCTTCTGTGAACTCTGAAAGTGCAGAAGCCTGCTTCCCCCTGCAAACTCACCCTTTCCCCCTGACCCCCGTCTCCTCCTCGGGCGAACCAGGAGCTGGTGATGACTGAGTAAACTAATCTCACGGCGGTCAGGCTGAGGGCGAGGGAGTGGGAGGGGGGTTCTGTGCTGACACAGCTGAACTGTGTCTCGATCTTCAAATTATGGCCCCTTTGTTTCAGTGTGCAGGTTTACAGTGGAGTTATGCGCTCCTCTGGTCGGGTGGGGGTACCATTGTGCTCAAGCGCTCACCGTTGGTCCGAGTTTATTATCGCCAGTCACAAAGAGGATGGGGATACAGGAATGGGTGTCGCCTGTCTGTGTCCATTAGTCCGTCTGTCCATCAGTCAGGCTGTTAGAGTTCTTTTCCAGGTCAGAACTCTTGAACCGTTCAATATTTCTCGACAAGCTTGAATGGATTCTACTTATTGTGTAGATGTGCCTTTTCACACTTCCATCTATCCTCTGTCCATTTATCCGTCCCTCCGCCGCATATTTTTTCCCGGCCAGATATCAGCCATCTAGGCATTTCCAGCCCAGGACTCATAATTTGCTCAAAGTTTCCTATGAAATTTTTACATGGTATTATTGTGTAGATGTGCCTTTACACACCATCGTCCGTCCTTCGGTCCATCTGTCCGTCCCTTTGCATTGGTTTGTTTCCAGGCCTGATATCAGCCATCCCACAGTAGTGGATATGAGTATTTCCTACTGGCTCTAAGCAGGGTTCCTGGATTTTATTTGCCTTCATTGCTGCCGTGGGATTGAGTGAACCCCAAATCAAGAGTTAGTTTGAGTTGAACTGTGTGCTGCCTCTCTGCATCAGTGTAAAATAGTGACCACTCGCAGTGCTGCCTCGCTTGTCCCAGTACAAAAGTAAATGCAGACATTGACGTGGAGCTCTTAAATGATAATGAATGCAGATTTAGCCAGAGGCTGCTGTTAACAGTTTTGGCCAAATTAGTACTTTATTGTTGTAGAAACAATTGTTTTTCTTGAAATTGAATGCAGTGACTCTTCGTTTATGGATTTAACTCTGTTGTTGCTCATTCCACGGCTCCCAACAAATTGAAAAAGAGCGCTGCTAACATTGGGAAAAATCTCTGCGCATTTAAGTTCTTTACACTTCCCAGAAAAGCCTTGATGTTACAGTAGGTGGCCTCCTTGATGGGTATTTGTTGGGTTACCAAGAGTTCAGCAAACTCAGATACTTAGTCGTTTGGTGAGACAGAATTTCTGTGGTTTCTGTTGCATGCAGATCATCTCAAAACCCTGTCAGCCTTGCTGTTTGAAATCTTTTTGCCGATGAATTCTAGCAGATGTCATATATTGCATGCCAAATCTGCTTCCCAGAGTTCTCCCTACTCTACACCTGGATTCGGCCTGTTTCAGAGACTGCAGTATTTACAGTTTGAATTGAAAGCGAGCCAAATTTAATTTGAGAACATACAGACAGACATGCTAACTCTGAACTTTCATACACCTGCCAAGTGCATAATCTTGCTGCTTCCTACTCTTAGTGTTTCAACAGAGCGCTCAATGTCCCAAATGTGTCAGAATCTACTGTATATCAGCTGAATGAACATATGCCCTGAGTGGGGTTGTTGGCAGAAATTAGCTTGACAGTAAGTTACCTGGTGAACGTAAGAGTTTAAATTGAGGAAAGTGTTGAAATTAGAGGAAAACAAGGGTGTATATTCCTGAGAATGAATTGGCTTCATATATATTTTAATGAGGATCTCCCAAGTTACTCATTGACCAGATTTAATTCAGGAGGCGAAATGATAGCTTCCACTTCTAGCAGTAACCAATGCCAGGCTTTTGATAATGAGTCCTAAAATGCTGCTGTTGTTTCCTTGCAACATAATTTGAAGCGCTCAATGGCTAGCTGAAGCTTCCCACCTGTTGCTAACCATCAAGGAGCTGATTCTGCTTGGCCTCATGGTGTAACAGGCTGCTTTATTGACCAGACGGCAACGCACCGGGCACTCGGGGAAGTGCAGTGTAACTCATTCACGCCCCCTGTTTTCTACACTACGGCTCCGCGGGTTGCGTTGCTGCTGCAGTTGCTGGATCTTTCATTAATTCCATATTTCTCAAGCTTTGAAGCACTTTTGCTGGCATGGGTCATATGGAAGTTATGGAAAAGTGCTGTGCTAATTCCAGACACGAAGATTACTCCCGACACAAGAAACCTCTGTCTTTTTCTGGTGTAGGTGCTATCACATGGGTCACAAGAAAGCATGGCTGCTTTCAAATAGTCTTTTTTTGCTTAGGAAAATTTCTAACTCCTGGTAAATGACCTGGAAGTATTTACATGACGGCCATGATAAGCGCTGTGCAAATTCTCTGAATGCAAAGGAATGGTGCTTCAATGCCTCTTTATTAATCTCCTTTAGCCTTTAGCATTGGAAACATTGGATCATCCTTTATGAAAACAAAGGAGATAACGCTGTCCCACAATTATTTATGGCAGCTATATTTAAAGTGACAAACATCCATCCAGCCATTCACAAAAACTGAGAACATGATGGACCAGGGACGCATGATGATGTCACCTAGTGTAAGTCTAGTTGAACTTCGTTTGTACTGCAGCTGTCTTTTCCTAAGTCCTTGTGAATTCTCCTTTACACTTTTTTTAACCTCTTGACGTTTTCTGTCGAGGTTAAGGAAAAGTGGTTTGGAATCGTGCGACCGGACGTACTGTTTAAAGTATTTGTAAACAACCCATAAGTGCTCATCTTGCTATCCATCGCAACACAAATCAGTAATGCAATTAATCATTTGAATTTGTGGAAGCATCTCAAAAATAAAATTCCATTGGTCAATCTACTGGTGATATGTGTTTTTCTTCATTCAGCAAAGGAGATTGTTTTCCTTCAGTTTTTTGGTAAGTATGTTTTTTTTTTTTTGTTTTTTTTTTTTGTCCGCTACGTCATGGACAGATTTTTATAAATTTTCACCAGAAGTGTGTCTTGGGCCATCTTGGAAGTGATTTGATCTTAGGAGTGATCCGGATCAAATTCTGGATCCGGGA
This sequence comes from Gymnothorax reevesii, assembly GCA_029721435.1. Lineage (NCBI taxonomy): Eukaryota > Metazoa > Chordata > Actinopteri > Anguilliformes > Muraenidae > Gymnothorax > Gymnothorax reevesii. Next base: position 61,367,318 of record CM056587.1, on the reverse strand, counting down.
ATGTTTTTGTTTACTTGTGTGGCGGTACATAATAACACTATTCCTATGTGTCCCAGACATGTGGGGGACATGTTGGGCCTTGGCAGAGCACTCTCTGAGTTAACTCTTTTATGTTTTGCACTCTTTTCCCACAAAAAGCTTGTATTAACCATGTGAGCAGAGGCAAGACCGTATGATTCATGAAGCAACAAGTCCACACATTTTTGACACCGTTATTAAGAGAACTGAAGCAGCTGGTGAGGTGTACTTACAGGGAATTGGTGGCGCAGCACCAAAGTTATTAATTCTGAGCTCTGCTTGGCGGAATGTACTGGATTACAGCCTTAACTTGCCTGGCTTCATTTGCTGTAATTGGAGGAGAGAGGAGCAGAGCTGTAAGCTGAGGGCAGGCCCTGTATCTGCATGTGATTAGCAGCACATGGTTGCTCTCTTGCTCATGCCTCGCACAGCTGAATGTGTTTGAGCGAAGAGTCCCACCCTGGGAGGTCAAGAGCAGGTAACATCCCCTGTGGGGTTGTGATGATGTAGTGCTTCTCAGTATCCCACAATTCTCTGCAGGGTCCTCCAAATGTGCGCACACGAAAGGGTGTTCCGCCTTTTTGGTTCATTTGTCTCACTCTCACACACATGCACACACGTCCACACGCAAGGTTGTATTGCAATACGTATGATGACACTGTACCGACTTGCATTCATTCTGTACAGCCTTTCCCGAATCATAACCATAACAGACATATGCCTAACCATAGCCTTAATCTAACCCCATTTCTAACTGTCACTCTCACTGCAACCAGTTAGCCATCTCCCGCCATAATCCTTTGAGGTCTACCCAAAATGTCCTCACAACCCTAAATGTCCTCAAAACACTGTGGTTCCTCAAAAGTTGGTTCTCACAAGCATAGGCATGCAAGCCCACGTGTACACACAGGCACATGCCTTCTCAAAATGTATCCTCTGTTTTGCTGGAGGGGATGAAGCCCTGAATACAACAGGAGGTCTATTTGGCCCGGCTGCAGGTAGGAGTGCAGATTTGATATGCTCCAGTTTGTGCCTTTTCTCCCTGCGGAGGGTTTAGGGGGATTTCAAAGGTTTAGCACGACCGCCATTAAATGAAAGCTGTCTTTCTCTTACCAGAGTTGCAGAGATACACTGGGGCAGTAACTTCACTGCAGGGAGCTGGGTGGTAAGCATTTTAAAAATGATGGCAGTCAGCAGAGAGCCTTTAGATATCAGTCAAGTTATAAAGGGAAACCCCTGCCCTCCCCTTACACCACTGTCATGCTCCTGGAGGAACGGTCCTATTATTGTTTGTGAAATTGAGCTACCGAGAAGCCGGCCCATCTTTTTTGGATTTATAATTGGCACATCAAGCCACTGCTGCACCCCTGCTCCCCTCGCTGCGGAATATGGCTAATGCAGAGCTACCTTAAAGAAGCTTTACTGACTTCGGCTCATCCCTACTCCAGGCAGGACAAAGGAAATTGCAGGAAAGCACTTCCTGTTTCTTTGTGTATTACCTGTGGGTTGCTGTTTGCCGTAATTCCCCCCTTGAAAGGTGTAAAGCTGGTGCGACGGTGAATATGGGTTTGGGGCACACGAGGCAGAATGTTGGGAAAAGCCGACGGTCTTAAACATCAGTTCTGAGCCTTTACATCAAGGCTGGGGTAGATCATTTTGATTTAACTTTCATACAGGGCTGTATTCCTCACAGCAGGATAAGCGGAGATGTGGGTGGAGCACAAGCATTACTGTGGTTGTTACATCGCTGTTAATGTCCCACCAAGAATGGCTGCTGATCACCCTGACCGGCTAACTATTCTGTCTGTCCATTTAGTTGGTAGAGCGATTAATGTTGACCGTATGTCAACCTTGTATGAAGGCAGAGGAATATATGTGGGCGTTGGTCCTATATTTTATTAAGGTAGTGGGATTGATGTGGACACACTGCCTGTCTTTTATGAGCTTAGAGGGACAGGCGTAGACGGATTGAATTTATTCTCTTCATTAAAGCTCTGGTCTGTGAAGCACACAAGTTTTCGCATGTATTGCCCAAAGAAATATGGGAAGTAAGAGATTGCATTCTTGTATTCCTTAGGAACCACCAATAGTTTTTTTTTTTTTTCCCCTCCCCTCATAGAAATCACTATGAGAATACGGATGAATGGAATGACTGCGCTGGAAAGCCTTTGGAGATTAAATGCATAGCAAATTGGGGTTGTATAGAAATCCATTTGCCTACTGTGGGTGGCTGAAACCTTTCATGTCGTAGGCAAATGGTTTGCGTGTGCCCAAAGCTGTGTTGCGCAGATACCTTTTTGTAGTTGTCTGAAGTTCCTGGCAGTCGTTCGTAATTTGCTGTCCTTTTGTGAACAATGAAGTCGTAAAGGCTATACTCAGTCTAATCCTTGGTGACTGTGAAAAAATTACCGCCCCAAAAAAGCAATACTTCCGACCTAAATTGTAGCAAGCCCCTTGGTTTGAAACTTCAAAAATGCACCTGCATGACCTCGGTCAATGTGGATGGTCAGAAGCATTGTTTTCAGTCATTATATGCCAGAGTAATTCAATAAAAAGTAATCAGTGAAAATTGTTTAGATCTACTTCCTTTGCACTTGAAGAGAGGAATTGTGGGCCAGTAATTAATACTGTGGTCCTCATGATCTGAGTGGATGTGTCCGTTACTTGGAGCCGGGGGAATGAATCGTTAGCTGTAATTAGAATGGATTTGACTTTCATTAGTTATTAACCACTGCCATGGTATTTGTAGTGAACTTTGCTGAGATTATCAGGGAATTTCTCATGGTGTAATTTAATCAGGCGTATCATTGGGTTGTGGAGCCGATTGGCTACAGGACAGTCTAGCGCCAAACTGGCTTTCTGAATTTGGCCCAGACAGGATCCGTTTACTAATCTTGCTGTGAAGGAAGTAGCATTCTTTTCCCCTAAGCAAGGTCCTTGTTTGCTTTTGTTTAGTCAAGTAGCCAACATACCGTTGCTTTGTTAATTATTTGCCAAAAACTGTTTTAGTCATTGGCAAGGTTTTGAATCGGCACTGTTTCCAAAAACAGCCCTTGTTACTGCCTCACTGCTGTGCCGATAAGGAGGAAATGTCTTAAGTTTTTGTGAAACCCTGGTGAGACTCCTTGAAAGGATCCTGTGAGGGATTCTCACAGGATCCTTGCAAAGATCCTCAAGGACCCTGAAAGATCCTGTAGTAGGATCGTTTGAGATCATAAAGGGATCCAGGAGGATCTGGTGACAGGATCCTTGACAACCCTAGCAAAATCCTTGAGGATCATCGAGGATCCTGCGAGGATTCCCACGTGGGAAGATTAAATTATGACATCAATTTTTTTGTTTGTTATCCCCTGCCGCGCGTTTAGCGCGAAGTGGGGGATATAGTATTCAGCTCCGTCCGTACGTCCCGAACATTGTCAGTGCGATATCTCAAGGAGTCAATCTATTTCAATTCTTTTTGGTACCAACCTTCCTACTGGGAATGCGCAGACACCAGTCGGTTTTGGTGACCTAACAGTGGGGGATATAGTCACTTTAGTGACAAACTCTTGTTTACTCTTAATGTCTACATGACAGTGAAACTTATTGGGGTATTATTTGGCATCTTTTTCACTATGGGGGGAAAGACTTCATTGGTTTTTACTATTTTCCTTCCCTGATCTTGCCTTTCTTTTGATCGATGATGATATTTCCAGTACTGATGCCTATTTTCTGCCAGCGACATCTGTGGAGAATGGTTGGCTGAATATATTTAGCCTAATAAATAAAAAATTGTGGTATAAATGTGCATCAGCTGACCATGCAGAATTTTGATAGAACAGTTTAAAGCAGTTTGATACCAAGTCAATGAGCTTCTGGCTGGCTGTGTTTATTTTATGCGCTTTAATGCAAATGTGGACTATTTCCCGGTTTGGGGTTACCCCCTACAGAACTTCAGAGTGCTGCGTTTTTCGGATTCCCGGGATCTGGCAAGCCAGCTTCATGATTTATTTAGAGTGCCGGAACCTCATTTAAACATGTTTACCCCGTTGCTTGCCCTAATTTGAGGCACTATACGAAGGGCACATCCGGTTCAAAGCAGATCCTTTTGTCTCCTGCGACAAGAAGCCCGATTCAGGCTACCCTCGGAAAGGGGGCTTCTGGTATCGAGCGCTTGGGCGAGGGAGGGTTGTGCAGTATTTATAAACGGAATATGTAATCTCTCTCTAATGAATCCGCAGGTTGTTTGCACGGAGTGATGAATAATCAAGCGCTCTAATGAAAATGCTCTCGAGTGCCAGTCTCATCGCACGGCGATGATGTGAACACATTTCAGCGGGCTAATTTATATTCATGGTGGCAAAGGGATTGACAGGAGCATAGAGAGATGTCTGAAAGAGGTTTCGGCGTCCTTTCCCCGCTAGCTAAATGCCTGTTTGTTTTAAACAGGGACGACATTTTAATGGATGCCAAGAAGAGCCGCGCTTGTTGGTCCCCAGGCCATGGGTATCGAGTTAAAGCCACCTGGCGTTTTTTTTCTCTTCTTTTAATTGAGCAAAAAAGCAATTTTGTTTTATGTTTATGTATTGGTATTCTATTTATACAGCATTTGTTTGAAGCTAGGTTTTAGCGCATTTATAATGTAGTGGAAAAAAGTTTTTGCCTCTTTTTTTTTTTTTTAAGAGGCCTTCTTATTTTACTCATTAATCCATTTTTTATTAATAGTCATTATATCATAGAGCCCTGTGTAGCCTACTGTTTGTTCTTCGATGGCTGTTTCAGCGGCTTTGAAACTATTTTTTAAACATTTGACTGTCAGCATGTAAGCTATGTCCTGGAGAAGTCCTGTTTGGTTGTACTGACATTTGATAGAAATTACTCTAAATTGGCGAAATTAGGCATTTTAAACTGAGGTGGCATGGATGCGGATAAATTGGGGAGATGGCGTGCTTTGAACCTGTGTGTTTAAATGAAAGCCCTCTTATTAGAGAAGAAGCGGAATAATCCAGATGCCCTCTGCTCACCATCGGACATGGAGCGAGGGCCTCGTTAATTCCTCCGCTAAGCTTCTTCTGCCGCAATCCCTCCTGCCGGGGCCGTCTTCATTAGAGCAAATAATGTCAAAAAGCCGCGAACTTCAGCGTGCCGAGCCAGTGTTTATCTGAAGAAATTAAACGGCTTTTAACGTGTTTTTTTTTTCTTTCCCTGCTTTAAAAATCCGGCAGGATTGATTGAGCTGATTTTATTATAGGCTAAATCCCATAGCAAAACAAAAACAGTGTGACTCACCACCCACTGACTTAAGATGCTTTCACACCGGACGCGAAACGAATACGAATACACGCGTCTTTGCATTGACTTTGAATGTAATGTTTCGTGCAAGAAATCGTTTCGCGTCCAGTGGGAAATCGGCTTTACAATGCGACGGTGGGTCCTCCCGCTACTCTGGCATTGCAAGTGAAGGCGGTGTAGTCACGGTCTCTGCCCGTGGTTTGGTTTTTTGGGCATTTGTGGGTGGGGTATTGGTAGGGTTTTTTAAAGAGCACAGGGGGTCGCGTTTGAGCTTGGCTGTTATTCCCGGGGGTGTAGGGGTCAGGAGGTCACCCACTCCTCCCCCTGCACCATTTTAGGCTTCTAAAAGAAGTAGTCTCTTAATGGACCAAAGTGAGCTTGAGTCAGAGGCTGAATCGCATTTATCAGGCTTGAAAAGGACTGCCGGATGACTAATGCTTTAATTATTCAATTTTTGTCCTGATCAAAGTGACCAAAGGCTGCATTCAGCTGTGTTAGAAATGACGCATTAGTTGCTGGAATAACCATGTTTATGTGAAAGAGGTTTTTGTTAATTGTTTCAACTGAAATTCGAATAAAAGTAGCCTAAATTTTGGTAAAATTAGAAATGTGACCCTGTTTATCTGAAAGCTTGTAAATAATTGTCGAACGTTCTTCAAGTTGGTTATATTTTTATTGTTTTTTTTTTTTAATCAAAATCAAAATAACAAGGATTTTCCGCAGTCCACACCCCTGTGGCGCATGTTTCAAAACTGAGCTCCCGGCTTGTTTCAGTCTGCTTGACTCGCCTTGTGGATCTCAGCAAAAGAAATGGCGATTAAGTGATGGAGATGTTCATTCAATACAGTTTAAACACTGATTCACTCTCTCTTCTTTTTTTTTTTTTTTTGAGAAATTGAGAAACCTTTTTTTACATTTGTTTTCCGTCCCGAAAGTCTTAAAGACACGGGGCTAATGAGGATTTAGTAGCACTTTGGAGCCCAGGGATTAGCAGCAGAAAATCTGTTTGCCTGCGAGTCCCTAGGTAATCCTCTGCATTCTCCGAGGTGTTGTCCCCATAATGGCGACCAGCTAGTGCACCTCGTCAGGTCAGCAGTTTAACCCAGCAACACCTGTATTAACCCTGGGTCAATTAGCGGCTGGAGGCTGAAGTGCAGGTCGCGACGGTCCTTTCTGAGGTTTTCATAATTACACTGGTTTCCTGATGTGCCAGGATGAAGATTGAATTGGTTTGAGAATCTGATATCAGTCAGACGTCAACTGCTGCAGCCCGCCGATTTGTGTCATGGGGTCAGTAATGGCCGTGTTAGTCAGCAGCCCTGATTAAGTCTGCTGTATCGTAAAGATGCTGCCTCCCACTGAGCAGTATCCCAGTTCCCTGTTCGGTGCTCGTCTTGCATGGACTGTCCCTGCTTTATCTGCCATCTGTGGTGTTGTGGAGGGTATATGTCGGTATAAGGAAGTACACCCAGCTCGTTTTCTGTCAATTTACAATATACCCACCTATCAGCCAAAAAGCCATTGAAATACATAAGAGAGTATGCCCTGTTTCTTAACTGGGAACTACCATGAGTGGGGGAGAAAATCCACACTGCGTGAAATCGCGGTATTTTGTGTGGCTAAATTGTACTGATTCAGAGACCCCAAGGTTTGTGCTTTCATTACATAAATTCTTAACGAATGTGGCAAATACAGACTCAGATTTTGGGTATCAAAATAATAAAAATCTAATCATTTTTCCATCCAGATGAGCGCTAAGATGGTGCTAAGTGCTTACGGGTCTGGTCAAGATGTGACTCTCACGTGAGCGAGCCGAAAGTTGGCCAGAACAGAGGATGGAGATGTGCAATCGGAGAGACATATTGCAATATCGAAACATCGCATTTATATCGTATCATGACTCACTTGTCGCGATAGTATTATATTGTGGGGCCTCTGGCGATTCCCTCCCTTATAATCTGCACATCTAACTAATAAAGACGCCCATTTCTCCAGCGACCACTGTACTACTGCCTGTCAGTACGCCAGGGAATTGACATCTGAATTGGGAAAGTGGATTCTGGCACCAAGATGACATCAAATGGGCACAAAAACTGATAAAACAGAACCAGCGTCAGTTGTTCCAGCTGTTTTTAATGTGTCGATAGCGGCACTTTTCAGGGTACTGTGAGATCGTTTTCTCGAAAGAGACGTCGAAAATTTTATTCAGCTGTTGAGATGTAACCTATTTTCAACTGTTCGTTTTCCATGCTGTGATGTCCAATGTTTCCACCAGGAAAGGCTAAGACCGTATAGAGACAGTATTCCATCCCTGCCTCAGAGCGATATTGATTCTTACCGCTGCCTCTGTTCTGTTTTAGATCTCGCCGTCATAATTGTTATCTGCAGACATGAAGTGGAGCTCTAATAAGCAACACTAATTGCACGCCGATGCCTCTTAGATAAATATTTTGTGAGCCCGTTTTGTCTTGAGCTTGTTTGTGCAAGTATTGGTTTTCCATCAGCAGCTTTGTAAAACATCTCAAAAGTCACTGATCTGTTAAGTTTTTTCTACATCCGTGGATTCTACAGAGTGAGGTTAGTATGGTTTCAATCACGCATTCAATTTGACTTCATAATATCTTAGTTTAAAAAATACTACCCGCAAGTAGTGAGGTGCGTCGGAGAAAAATATTTGTTTAACCAGCCGTGTACCATGCATTGCAGAGTGAATGGATCGGTCTAGACAGACACGCATATTACCGGTTAGGATTTTATGTTTCTGTCCAGAGAGAGAAGGAAGTGAAACCTTATGAAAATAATTTGCATTGCGAGGAAAATATTTCAGCCGCAGTTAGTCAGAAACACACACACACACACACACTGTTTGGTTGGACACCGTCTCTCTCTGAAACAAGAGTGGAATATTTGGGGAAAGCCGTCTTCCTGTTGGCAATTATCTACAGGGAGAGAGACTGTGAATCATTTCCTTGGGATGAATGGTATCTGTTCCGCCAGGCCCTGTTTAGTCTGCAGAACTCAACGAGAGGAAAAGGGAGCAGATTTCGATGCAGGAGATCAGGTGAGGCGAAGGTACCGCCCAGAGCATCATACCATGAGAAATATGGCTGCACACTGAAATAAATTTTAAGCTGGTTAAACTTAGAAAAGTTCAATGGCTATCTTAAAAATGTGAGTTAACTCAACTTGGAGATGAGCTTGGTTTCATCTCACAATTAGTGAGCACAACGGTAACTTTAAGTTCAACTTTTGAATTCATAAACACTCGATATCAATATCTAAAACTTGTCATAATGAGAAAAAATAAGAGGACATAACATAAGAGTGGGGCTATCATTTTTTTTTTTTTACAGTGGAGCAAACAATTATTCTCATTTTCAATTAATCTGTCGATTGGGTCACGATTAATTTTTTTTTTTTCCTTTTCCAAGTTAAATTTCTCAAAATTGTGAAAGCGGCTCATCACAATTTCCCAGAGCCCAAAGTTGAATCTCATAATTGCCTCTTTAGTCCAACAGCCATCCAAAACCCAAATACTCTTTCATTTACTATTATCCTTACATCAGAAAATCCTTACATTTAAGAAGCTAGGACCAGCTAATGTTTGAAATATTACTTGAAAACGAAACAATTAGTTGATTATCATCATAGTCGGCAAACAAATTTTTATTTGATCGATTAATAGATTTTTTTTTTTTTAATCTTTAATGAGAAGACTGTGATGTCTTTGCTTGATACAGTACTCCTGGTTGGACGCAGCTCCTGGGTGGGGCTAGGCCCTTGAGTCTAAAAATCTGGACCTGCCTGCACCAAATTTGGCCGAGATTGACTTAATCATCACCTAGGGAGGGAGTTTTATATACTCACTGAGACAGACGCCCATGTTTCATTGGGCTTCATAAACCTTTTTGTCAATGAGGTGCACATAGTCTATTCGCCGATGCAGGAAGTGCCCGTAGATTGCAGAAAATTCTGGGTAAGACCTCATGTTAGTCTGAGCTTCCACGTATTGACAAAAGGAGGTTGCAACGAAGAGACCATTCCAGACTCGAATTCACACTGTATGAATTTAAATAAGCAAAAACAAAATTGGTGTATAAGTTGACAGAATGTCTCACTGACATTTAGCGAATATCGCCGTCGCTGAGGGTTTCTGAAGTTGTAAGCTGTGGCGCAATGTCTTGGAATATTAATTTTAGCGGTCGGCTGCTGTCATCATTTCTGACGAGGCCGTCGGCGACAATCTGCCTTGTTTATGACGTGCTTCTGCTGGGGCAGATGGTTCTGCCAGACTGCTGGCCCTCGGATTGTTGTGGGGGAAACACTTAATGAACTTCTGAAATTTCTGTCCTTTTATTCGCCTATAAATTTAGTTGGGAAGTCCAGGGTTTGATGCAGAGTCGGTGTGGATGCGTTTGAAGAATTTTTTTTTTTGTTGGGGGGGGGGTTGACCTTGACGGTGTCAAAAGACTCATCCACCTTCCCCATGTGCTCTTGGCCCCTGCATTGTGCGGTTCGTCTCCCTCGCTTCCTGACTCGCACTGCTCTGCGGAGTCTTCCTCTGTCTGCCTGTCGCAGTGGCTGGAGGTTGGCTGTGCCTGATTCACACGCCCCAGCTGGTCTACATTAGTGAGTCATTCATGTTTTGTCGTTTGGACCAGCTTGAAAACGCAGCAGGCACTCAGTGTGCTGGTCAAAACATTTCTATTTATGTTCAATGAGTTGCGAAACTCTCGCAAAAATTCTCACCCAGATGTTTTGCTGATGTGGGCCATAAGAATTCTGGGAGATGTATTAGGATGGCATAATGTCATGTTCCAAAAGTGAGCACGGTAAGGAGTTGTTACTGAACTTGGAATTTTTCACTTTTTGGTTGCTTTTTAGGCTATTAAACATGGGTGGAGAGAGAAATTACTTGCAGTGATTCTTAGTGTAATCCTGGTGCTTGTAGGCCACTTGCCTGGTCTGACTATGGCTCATGAAGCTGTGGATACTGCCGGGCCCAGGAATTACAATAACGCCATAACGTAGCCCCATATGGAAGCCTTTATTTAACTGTAAACAAGGAACAATGTTTGCTAGGTTGCTTCTTGCATTGAAGTGTTAGAGGCGCATTTTGAGTATGACCAGTCATTTCCCCTGCCAGATATTATTTACGAATGGAGCTGTAATTAATATATATTTATATTTTTTTAAATTAATGAGAAGGTTTTAATGCTTAATTATCTCCGCCAAGGAGGCTATGTTTTTGCTGGTGTTGGTTTGTCTGTCTGTCCGTGTACAAGATGACTAAAAAAGTGATGAAAGGTATCTCTGAAATGTTGTGGATGGGTTGCTATTACATCAGAGATGGACTCTTGATTTTGACTAATTAGTCAAATAATATGGCCGCCACAGCTTCCGTCTTGAAATCCTATGTTGCAGATGCCTTAAATTTCTCATGAGCCTCCTTCACTCGGCAAGATTTCGACTGCTGCCTTGGCAGAGGTTTTCACTCTGAGTGCCTCTGGTTTTATGCTGCAGTGTATTATAAACAGTGTAAGATATTAATACCCCTGAGAGATAACCTTTATGTTAAAAGATGATTGCACATCATCTGTGATTTTTTGATACCCATTTCAGGTGTCATTAGCTAGGTTTACATGCACAAAATTTCTCCAATTCTGATCCTAACCTCGGTTGATTGGAAATTCCAAATCCATATTCGCATGGACACAAAATGAAGTGATCCAATCATGACTTGCGTATACATCACCATGTGTTTAATCAGAATAAATCATGTGGGCATGCGCGGAGTTGTCTAATTTTCCGGAAATATTTAATATAATATTAAAAAGCTGTACTTCTGCATCTGTTGTAAACAAACGCCACGTTATCTGCACGTCCTCGTTCGCTCTTTGTAGCACACATGCGCAGTGAAGACAATTTTACCTCAAATCATTTGGGCGATTTCACATGGTATGACCCCGGCGCAGATTGTGGAATCTTGAAAAGTTGCAATAATCCAATGAAGCCATTTCATAAAGATGCAGTTAGCATTGTGGAAATATTCATTGGTGTAATGGCCAGTAGAATCTGGAGGCCAAGGCCCAGCGGAAAGAGGAAAACAGAGCAGTACAGACTAAAGACAAACACAGAGAGTAAATAAGACCACACGACAGGAAATATACTCGTGCTTCCAAAGGACGTCCAAACGGTGGACTACACAGAAGCAAAGCGAGAGAGATAGAAAGAAGTAGAATCTCGGGAACCGAGAAAAACGAAGCACCTCAAATATAGAAGCACCTCAAATAGTGCGATACACAGATAAGAGAGGAGAAGAAGAAAAGAGAAATAGAAACTCTGAAAATAACAAGAAGATATAAAGTCAAATAAATCCTGACTACAGATATCTTCGGCTATCGTGCTTAACTACAAACAGACACTCTAGCAAAGGAGGCGTGGCGGACTTCCGGCCTATGTAGAGTCCGGGGATGCACCGCCCCAGTTCAATCAGCCAGCTGGGTAAAGAATCCGATTGAAAAGGAATTCGATATCATCCCGGGACGAGAGCCACAAAGAAAAGTCCAAAACGCACGCACACAAACATCCAGAACCATGACAATTGGCGTCTGAAATGCACTCTGACCGTAAAATATTGGCAGGACTATCGCCTTTCGTCAGGTGATTTGGCTTAGTGAAACTAGCGAGAGGGAAGAGACTGAAAATACTACCAGCCGTGTTGCTCTTGCTGTTCTATCCACACTCTGGCTGTTAAAATTAGCCGCGTCATGACATAAAATACAAAAATGGGCCATTAGAACTTTCAGTGGACCAATTTCTCTGCTTTTGTAGTTTTATAAAGTCCAGTCCAGCATTTGACCTACCCATTAAAGCCTGTAGTCCACTCTGCTTTTCCCTTTAGGAAATAAGTGTGTTTTCCAGAACAATAAGGCAAAAACTGAGAGTGCACTTTCCCCCTGGCAAGACAGCCAGGGGGAAAGTGCACTCTCAGTTTTTGCCTTAGTCTTTTAGATCGGCTGGTAAGGTGGGTTTTAAAATTACATTTCTATTTGTAATGATTTTTGCATGAATTGATTTGACTGTTCAAATCAAGGAGAGTCAGTAGTTTCCATATCACAGCCTTGATATTGCCGCTCATGCTTGTTTAGGCTATAATTTCTGCCGTTGTAAAAATGTTTTCCATGTTTACAGGAAGGTTGAGGGAGTAGTAATGCAATTGGCTTTTCGCAGTTGCTCTGCTGTGACAGTTGAACGCCCCAGTGGGATGTATTTGTAAGCTCGTTCACCCAGGTTCAGATTGACAGTTTTTTTCATCGTGCGGCGCTTCATTATGGAGATGAAACCGAATGTATGAACATAGGCACTATGCCCACAGGAAATCTGCCTTCCGCCTCGCAGAATCTGGGCTGAATCACAGTATGTGTGTTTTTTATTTATTTATTTATTTATTTTTGGCTCTTCTGAGGTGTATCGTGTGGTCAAAGAAGGTGCTTTTTTGTCTCTCCCCTCAGGTAATAGTCATTTGCATTCAGAACTTTTTTTCAGTAACAAAAATTGGGTGCCTGTCACAAATTTATCCCAGCCTAGTCGACAAAACTGAGACTTGAAATTTGCTTGGTTGGTCATGGTTGCGGCCAATCCCTCTAATGTTTTAGATGTGTTGACATGAAGACCTTGTACCATATAGCTAACAGAGACTGTCCAATCCCTGCAATGAGAGCTAAACGAAATGTTGAAATGTTTAGAAATTTGAAAGGTAACACATTGCAATAAGGGCACATTCATTCACATTAGTCACTACAGTAATAAGCATTAACTAACAGTTAATTAACAGTGAACTAATGTGTTTCTTCTATCTAAGGTATACATTTATACATTGCTGACCAGTTTGCTATTTTAAAGTATTCCTTAAGGTATACTGAGCAATGTTTTCAACTTCACAATTAGGGTGACAAAGTGCTGTAATAAATTGATAATTACGGTTACATAATGCTTCTTTTGCACTCTGGTGCATTAGTTTACTGTTAATTAACGGGCAGTTAATGTTTATTACTGCTTTTACTAATGTTAAATAATGCACCCTTATTATAAAGCGAAAATGATTACTTTCATCATGAGTGTGAAAGAACACGATTGTTCATTAAAAGGGGGAATTTGTCTTCGACAAGGTCTGCTTAACTTCTAAAATGGGTTGGTTTGTTGAAGACTCAGTTTCTGCTTTTTTCGTTATTCGCCCGTCTGGCTTGGAAGATTCTCTTTTGTTATCATGAAGGTCTTGATGTTTACCTCTATACTTTTACTCTCACCTTTCAAAAGTATATTCCTGGTCTGTATTTTTCTTTTCCCTGACTGTATATGACTGAGTCTTGCTCTTCACTGAGGCTTCTACTCAGTGTCCTCAGCATTGCTGATACTGGTCTCGCTTCATATTTGAGATTCTGTTTGAAAATCAGGAATTCCGCTGGGAGTCTCAACTTCAATAGGAACATCAGTGCTTGAGCCGTACACAGAAAAATGGGCTGCAACGCTGCAAGGGAGGGAATCGGATGTTTGACTACACCCCCGCCCCTACGCACGTACACACACACGCACGCGCGCACACACACACATACAGAGTCCGCATGTTCGATCCCCCCAAAAAAACTGCAGAGATGTTACTAGGTATATTGTTTTCTTAAAAAAAAAAAAAAAAATGACTAGGCCTGCCTGCCATGGGTTTAACTTTGCACTTACTTTTTTCCGATAGAATTAACTCAATTTCCCAAACTATCGCACAGTTGCGAAAAGATGCAGTTACGGCAGTGACGGAACCGGCGCGAAAATTAGTTTGTTTGGAAAGGGACCTGTATTCTTGTATTTCATGCTATGTTATACTTTGCCTCAACAAATTTAATAATAAATAAATGACAAAGAAATAGAAAAAGTAATTTTATATCTTTGTGTATTTATGTATGAATGAATTTATTTATATGCATCTTAAAAATGCCATAGTAATGGGTGAAGGAATGCACTGCAGCTGAGGTATTGTTTGCTGTGCTTGACTGCATGAGCATGTAGGCAACGAATCCCCATAGAGAGTAAAGGCAGCTTGCTGTCGTGCACAAACTTGGATTTGAACTTAATCTCGGAAAATTGATGGTGCTGCCAGTTCTCCAGCCTGTCTTCTGATGCAGACATCTATTCTGGTGGGCCAAACATCTCCTGCCCTGGTGTTCTGTGTCAAATTAGCCAGAGAAAATGCTGTGTGACAGGTGTGCTTCTGTGAAACAGGCTTTAGGAATGCGTGCAACAAAAGAAAAAGTTGACGACAGACATTCATATGTGCGCAAACTCGCTCTCTCACTTACAAAATGATTCAGGTTGTAAGTTTTTGCAGAAATTATGGTCTTCCTCCCCCGTCGTTACTTGTTTTTTTTTTTTTTTAATCGTTATTCAGTGTATTTCCTAACTTGTCTTCACTGTGTTCCCATGGGTTAGTCCAAGCCTGGTTTGCATGAACCGGCTAAGCATTGCGTTCCAGTCTCTTCTTCGATGATTGTAAGGTAAAATTGATGTAGATACAACATGTGCTGACCAGAATCTCTAGTCCACACTGCACAGTGCTGCAGTACAGAAACTTACAGAATTGTACAAACACAAAAAGGAAAAAAGATATATGTAATCCTTAGTCTGTTTTGCATTTCCCCTGTATGTGGCAAATGCTAGTGTGACTAATGAATGTTGACACAATGTACAGAGTGGGATTTAGATCTATTTCCAGCGTATGTTTTTTTGTGATTCAGTTTTGACACTTCTGCTACAATGCTAATTATGGCATCTATACAAGAAGAAGAGGAAAACTGATTCTTTCTGAATAATTTTGCTCTGTCCCTTGAAACTGCACTGAAATCTGTGAATCTCACTGGTTACCCCCTCGGTGCTTCTAGCCGATGAGGTGTTGTCATCCCATCCGTCGTCTGTTTGTCTGTCCTCCAATTGCTTGTTACCACTCTAGCTATTGAATCGTTGCCGGGACAACCCACAAATTTACCCTTAGTGTGGTGGAATAAATTTATAAAAAACTTTAAATTTAATTATCTTGTTCTGTTGAAAGCCAAAGTCATGGGATAGGTTTTCAGCAGCTTTGATTTTGCTATCTTACATCATTGAACGACAACAGCTGCATTTAGCACTCTAAGGGTTAAAAGGGTTACCCGTATTGGGCGTCTCCAGAAGCCTATTTTGTGTGAAGGTCATAGGTTAAATTTTGACCTCAATTTTTGTTGGTCAAAAGTCGGGCATGCCCTCCTGTAAAGCACGCTGAGGGGTTTATAGCGCTAAAAGCAATCTGGTTTTTGCTGTGCCATGCTTCCCAATGAAGAATTGCTGGCAGCTTCATAAGTGCACTAAGGGTGGTGGAGTTTAGGGGAGTTTTCTGCTCTGGTCAGGTATGTTGGATCAGGGGAAACGGCCTTGCTTCTGAAGTTACGGCAAAATACGGATATTCGTCATTTCTGAGGTCGTGGTTGAGGTCAGGGATCAGGTGCGAATTGAAGTTAGCGGTAGGCATGCTTTGTTTAAGTTTTAGGGTTAGAGTTATGGTTAGGGTTAGGCTGTCCATTATGAATAGAAAACAATGCAATGTCCTAATAAGGATAGCTGTGCAAACGTGTATGTGTGTGTGTGTGTCCGCGCACGTGTGTGCATAGGTGTATTAGAAGCTGCAGTCCTGGGGTTCGGTTAGCCACGGTGTTTGCTGTCCTCCTGTTTCCATTAGCACAGTCATCACAGCGCAGGGCCGTTAGCGCGAGCGTCATGCTATCCTCATCTGTCATTACTGTGGAGCTAAAATACTGCACATTCAATGCAGTCTGTGATGCCTTTTTACGGGAAAGGATCATTTTTATGGGAACAGCAGGAGGGCTATGAAAACTGCTCTTCATCTTGAGCGGACAATTTAATCCCCGCACCGCGCCTGCGTTAATTTCTTTGGGCCGTTTTTGGCTATCCTCTCCGCGTTTAATTCAGCATTTTTGGTTGCATTTTTACGGCTGTCAAGGCCGTCCGCATTGTCTGTCGCTGAATCCGCATTGACTTCTGTTCTTCGGTGCGTAGGAAATGCCAACATCGTTTCCCGAAGCAGAGGAGGCCCATGTCCTCTGAAGCACGAGTCACGTGGAGTGAGTGGGCGACTTTCAGTGCTTCTGAGAATGAGCCTTTTTGTTCTGTCGATTGCACTCGCGAAAATATCAATCTGCCCTTTAGACAACTTCGAGCCCTCTCATGCGAGTATTGAATATCTACGATGCAGGTCAGATGATGTAGGTCTGGGGTATTTTTTTTTCTTCTTTTTATGACAGCGAGGCATTCCTTTAGAACCACATCTTTCCCTCTGAGGTGGTATGTATGCTTTTTTGGGGACCAGACACTGAGAGTATGACACGTTGATTGTATCTCATTCTGTCCTCTGATCAGAAAAATATAAGGTCTGTCGGTCACCGGAAATTCAGTGGTCTCGCACAGACTGCAATTTTCTTCTGAGACTGTGAACGCGGTCTTCTCGCGGAAAAAGAAATTTGAAGCATCTGTCGACTTCCCACGAAGCTCCTTCTATCCATTTCTCCGTCCATCTGCAGTTTTTGGAGACGGGCTGGATGATTGCAGTCACCTCTCATAACACTGTTCCCAGTCAGGGCTCCGTCTCTTTGCCACACGCGGCTGCCCAGTGCTGACTGTGTGGCAGACGCAGCCTCTGCCGCATCGGCCGACCGTCTCTGAGCTCGCCAGCTGCCGCAAGGCCGGAGACAGGTGGCCTGGCCTGGGAGCGCCGACTGCAATTAATTCTCTCTCACCCGGAGCGGTTCTGCGGCTGTGCGCTGCTGCTCGAGTTTCACAGCTCAGCAGTACTGCTCTCGCCGTCAGCTCCAGGTGGACGGGAGCCTTTACCGCCTTGCTCGCACCAGACTGTAACACCTGCACTAGTCATGCGGTGCTGGCGGGCAGCTTCATCAATTTAGCCTTCATACAGTCCGTAAGCAAATCTGCTTAACCCTTAGAGCGCTAAGTACAAGTAGTGTTGCTCAGTGATGTAAGATATCAAATGAGCTCCCGCAGGGGAGTTCTTTTAAACAAGTCGCCACGTGATAGGTTTTTTTTTTTTACAGCGCAAGCTAATTTAGTTTATAATTTTTTGAAAATTTATTTTAGCACTTAAGGGTTGATATAGGTGTAGTTGGTGCTCCTTCGATTTCATGTTCAGCCTTCCTGATCCTGTATAAAGTGACTGCAGCATGCATTTGGCTGGATATGCTTTGCTTTAGTGTGCATGAGGGTTACTGTAAAGTGCGGTTGTCTCGTCTCTGCTTGGGTCTATGTTGCTAGACCAAAATATCTTTGCTCAGTAATCTGAGAAGACCAAAGGCTCTTCCTACATGGGTGATTGCCTGAATATCATGTTTCACCGCCCTCTAAGAGACGTTTTCATCTTTGTCATGTTTATATTTTTTTTTCTATTATACTTGGAGACCTTAGTAACATTTATCACACTTGGCTGACTTTAAATATAATTTTTGGCATACCATTCTGTGTGACTCAGGTTACCTAACAATCTCGACCAACTTCCATCATTTACTTAATCTTTTTCTTTAACATAAAACAAACTGAAGACCGAGATCGGCTAAGTTTTGTATAGCTTGGATGGGGTTCCAAGCGAGAAGGGACCGTCCTGCTCAGATCTCGTATTCGGATGCCCTTGCATCCTTTTGCTATAAATAGGTTGTTAAGTCTGGGCGGCTTGTTTGGAGGTCTGAGTCGGCTGCCGGTTGTGGACGATTACAGACGTGTTCAGATGAAAGACTCCAGCCCGCACATTCCTTCCACTGGTGATTCACAGAACAGCGATCGCGGACTGACCTTCACAGACATACTGGAATTGCGGCTTTTCCGCTCCATCCGCTAGGCATCGCTGGCAATAACAAAGCTTGTTTGCGTTACGGAATCCGTGAACCCGACCATCAGAATTTTGCGTCCTGTGTGGAGGACGGAAGCATTTCTCGCCTCCCCCCCCCACCCCCTCCTACCTGTGCCCGTCCTCCCCCACAACCCCCTTTCAATTTGATCATCTGGATTTCCCTCCAAAACCCCCAGTAGGTCATTCATCGGTTTCCACCTTCCTTCATGCGTCTGTGTCAAATCAATATGAACCTTACTGTAGATTATGGCCTACTTTGTTCTGGTATCAATTCATGAGTGCCCATTCTAGGGGTCTCTTTTGTGGTACCACGGGGGCCACAGATTCAGCAGTCGGTTTTTGTTAGCAACCGTAATCGTTGTTCAATCCTTTCCTCAGAATTAGACCAACAAGTTCAAAAAAGGACTATTGGCTTCTTCATTTGGTTCTACAACGCCTGCATACCGCACCCCGAGTAGGTAGGGACTGCGTTGCATTGCTGGCAGACAGGGTAATGCCCTGGCTGTGTCCCAGGACAGCTGCTCGTAGGTGGACCTCATGGCCAGGCTCTCCTGGGGGTCCTGGGAGTTTGTGCTCTAGAACCGTCTCGTATTAATCAGCATCTTGAGACGTCCGGTCTGAGCTTCTGAAGCTGCATTCACCATGGGAAAGAAAAGAGCAGCGACTGTTGTTTGGTGTGACGACTACAGATGCCATTTCCTCTTGGACGAATGAATGAACCCGGGAGGGTTTCAGCGCGTGGGCGATGAGAAATTCTGTTAAACGTAACTCTGGTTTTCTTTTCCTTCTGTGGTATGTTTCTTTTGGGCCGAGCCCACCCAATCTGAAACAAAACTCCAGCTTTCTCCACACACGTTATTTTCATTTGGAAATGAAAAGTGTCTAAACACTGAGCGGAGGCCGGGAACTGAGCTGAGGACGACGAGGCTTCTTCATACTTGTCAGGATCTTGCATGGCAGGAGTCCTCAGCAGAGTGCTGTATGTGTTTTCACCCCTCAGCCCCTACTAAGGGGCAGTGGGGTACTGTCATGTGCGATGTCCGTCAGTCTGTCCTGTAAACGTTGATGTTCTTCAAGATATCTAGAAAACGCCTTCGTCAGTCAGTGCCGTTTTTGCTGTGTTGCTTGGTCTTGTGTACCTACGGAACCCTATGGATTTTGATGGCACTTGGATGTTCAATATGGCAGCCACGGCCGCCATCTTAAATTTTGTATTCCGCACGATAACTTGAAAATGCCTTTGTCAATTTAAATTCATTCCAAACAATCCAGGGGCAGAGGGGTAATACCTTCTTTGCGGGGCTTTTTTTTTTTGAGTGGTGGGAGACGAGGAGCTGGGGCTGTCGAGTCGGGGCGGCAGGCTTGACAGTCTGTCGACTCTTCCCTCAGCGGCACCGTGGTGATGATGATGTCACAGGTCAGGTGGAGGTCTCTCGCCAGAAGAGCCTGATGTGATTACATCATCACCACACGGTCGCCAGCTTGTAAGTGCTGACATGCTTCCCTGTGTTGTATCCATGGCAACACTAGAAAGGGGAGAGCAGACCCAGAGTTGTGTAATGAGCAGGTGAATGCAGGCACGCACACACACACACACACACACACGCACACATATGCAAAAATCATATCTTCACAGAGTGTGCTTCCCTCTCTTGGAATGACATCATGCTTTAAACCCAGCCGGCTCGAACCAGGAGACGGCAGGAATCTGGTTTCCCAAACGTAGCAGGATAGCCGCTAATTCCCACACAGAAGGAGCGGCTGCTCATTCAAATGGCAGCCCTTGAGGTTACAAAGGGCACAAGAACCGTTAATTTCTTAGAACTGGGGGGGCTCTACACAGTACACACCGTGGTGTGGCACCTCCCATTGTAGCAGCTGGTGCTTTTACACTTCAGTTCAGAAAATTCTGGGAGGTTTTATGCAGACCCAGGATTGAGAAGGGCTCCTCGCTTCGGTGTACTGTACGGCTGCTGCTTGTTCCACAGATTCTGGCTAAAATAAGAGCAGTGTCTTGCCAGCAAAGTAAACAGCGGTATTGTTAGGCCTCTTTAGCCCCTGTGGGCTGGTATTATATTCATGTTGTTCAGCAATGGCTTCATTCACAGTAAGCGGGACCCATGGCCGCCGGACCGGAGGAATTGAATTTCGAGTGGCTTAAAGTCTGAGCTCAGACCGAAGCCTTTTGCTTCGATGCTTGTTGTCCCCGCGGTCGTACTTATTGAATTGAAGTGACCTAGAGCAGGTTATGGAAGCGTAGCCTGTTTAGCAGCTAAGTGGGTCCTCACGCAAACAGAAAGCTGGGGCTCGTACCCTAACGCAGCTCATTGAGCGGAGAATTGATGTGCACCATGGTGTCATAGACGAAAAGGGTACTGGACCAACATGGGAAAATATGCTACATATGAAGTTAAGTTCCATAAGCCTAATTCACAGAAGTTTTGCGCTGGTTTTTATACCTTTCAAAGTGCTTGAGGAGGAAGGTATACATGCTAATTTATAAGATTAAATCTGTCCTGGCTCAGTCTTGGGAAAGAAGGTTGTTTTGTCAGAGATTCACATGGAAAGCTCTGTTACCTTGATTCTGTATTTTCTTAATTTGTGTTTAATTGAGTTGTACAGAACAGGAGTTCTGGCAAGGCTGCTTCTGTTCTCCATAATGTTCTCCCTCAAGTAATTCAAAGTCCTTTTTTTCTAACCGATTTTTCATATCATGCCTGATGTAATCGCATTATTCCTGCGTCCTTTTCCCCTTTCGCCAGCCTCAGATTTCTGATTCGGTGTACAAATGAAGAACAGCTGCATACAGTGCGGGCGAAGGAGAATTTTTGAGAAAGCCATGAAAAGCAACAAATTCCTGACTTGTTGTAAGGCTTGGCAAGATCACTTCAGGTCCCCCCCCCTCCATTCAGTGCTGGGTAATGTGTTCCCCAGCAAAGATGGATTGTTTGAGAAAGGGTGACAAAACCTTAAGTGTAGCCTGAAGCTCATTGGATGAATGGCTCCAATATAAGAAGTGAGTTTGTTCCTTTTCAGCTCTGCACAAGATTGAGTGGATACTACAATGAACTTTGTCGTTTTAGCAAACAATGTTCTGTCCAGACTAACACAAACAGGAAAATTTGGATGGTTGTAATAACCAGCTCTCTTGTAAAGGCGAATGTCAATGAGTGCATGAACCCACGTCCGCTCCATAGCACAAAGGACGTGGACTTTGGTTTGAGTCCGACCTGGGGCATCTCTGTGTGGACTTTGCATCTTCTCCCTGTGTTCGAGTGGGTTTCCTCCAGGAACTCTGGATTGCTCCCACAGTCCAAAGAAATGCATGCTTGGCTAATTGGCTACTCTAAATTGTCTACTTGCATAAATGAATAGTCTGTGCTTGGATTTCTACATGTGCTGACATGAGATTGCTGAAAAATTGTTGAAAGTCTTGTTAAACAATAAAAAAGCTAACTACAGTTAATGGCGCTCCAAAATAGTCTTGAAAAGAGCAATGAGGGCAGGAAATGAATGACGAGCAAACTGCAGAATCGGAATTGAACATTTTCCCCCGGAATTGCAAACATTCGGATGGCCCTGAATGAACTAGCTTCATTAGCTGTCTGTCAGGCAGACAATTCGCGGTTTGCGTGTTTTGTTGAGTGAAGTATTCTGGCAGGGAAACGCATAATTGTGGTTTCTTTTAGCTTGAGAGGAAAGTTATGACTTCCCTAAACCCTGAGCTGATGATGTGCGTCCCACATACCGTGACCAATCACAACAGAAGGTTTGGAAAGTCAACTCAACTGTTTACTTAGGCATTCAGATCGTCGCTGTGTGCTGGAATCCACAACCTCGCCATCTCCAAATTATCCGCGGCTATACCTGCATTCCTCAGATGACAATACTCATGCCTCAAGCTTCCTATAAATTCATAACATGAATAAAATTGATGTGCACGTTTACTTGTTTACATATGAACACATTTTTAAAATATTGTATATCGGCGTGTAAATTATGAAATATTTGTTCATAAATGAGGATACTTTGTGTTCACAGTTTTCTGGTAGGTAGCATGTTCACTCGAAAATGACAGAAATGACAGTATTAAATTTGTACCTTTTGCGTGAAATTTGAATTTTTTTGGGAATTTGTTTTGCGGACTTTTCCCTTGTTTACTATAGTCGGTTCATTTGGGATCGCGTCTCCCCTCTGCAAACAAGGCATGAAATCACAAGCCTGCTAAGATCACAGTGTCTCAGTCTGTGCTGCTGACAGGGTGCTTTGCTCTTTGTGGAATACTAATACTAAAACATGGGTCATGCAAACCCATGAGGAGAGTTTAACTGGCATCCTAATTTTATTTTCTCTGATTCATTATACTTTTTTAATTTTAATGACGAGCCAAACTTGAAACCTCAGTCGCAGCTATTGTGCTGCCTCATGGCTCTTATGTGCTCCGATCATCAGCCGTTTCTGTCCAGGGTTGGGTCACAAAGTCCTTCCATAGACACCCCTATTAAGTCTCTTTACTGTAAATTGATTTTATTTTTTAATTTTTCAGTTGTTTTTTCCCCCCAGTATGCAGGCTATGCATTGTGGCATTCGCCGAAGGGCTTGTTTTTAGCATACTCTACTTGTTAGGAAAATAAAACTTCTATTTTGTTCCAAAAAAATGTGGTTGTTATGAGAAGCTGGGCTCTGAGAACGTTGTGCGGGAGTGAGAAATCCGGCCTGGGGTGGATTGTAGATTTTTCCTGACGCTCTCTGACACGGAGTGAAAGTGCTGTCTCACCTCCTTTCCCACGATGCCTCGAGGCAGAAGCGCTGCCTGCTGCTCTATCAAAGAGTCATTACTCCGGGAAAATTTAGATTAATGCTGCAGTTAAAGCGCCCTTAAAATACATAATGCCTCCAATTGCCTGGCTTTTCCACTGACCTCGGCGCGGCTGCAGTTCGCGATCTACGCATCTGCGTCTGGCCGATTGATCTTAGATGAAAGTAATTAGATAGATGATCAGCGTTATTATGTAGACAGTCGGTTGGGGCCATTAAAGACCAGGCGCGTAATGCTCACCGACTCCTTCTCCGAGCTCGGTGGGGATTATGCGATGGACTGTTCGCTGAAACGGCAAACGTAATAACGATGATTTATTCAAATAGTGCCCTTCCCAATCCCTCCTGTCGTTATATTATAATGGAGGAGGGTGCGGTTTGGTATTGGATGTGTCTGCATGTGACTGGCTTATGTTTTTAACCCTTAGAGCGCTAAATGCAACTACTGTTGCTCAATGATGCGAGATATCAAAATCAAAGCTGTTGAAAACCAAATATGTGGCGACTTTCAAACAAGTCGCCACATGACAGGTTTTCAACAGCACAAGATAATTCATATCTTTTTTAAATAATTCCATTGCTCTAAGGGTTAATCATCCTTGTGTCTCTCTAAACCCCTTCATTAATTTTTTTTTTCAAAAAAATTTGGCACCTCCAATCCCACCCGAATCTGGAATGCCCAATTGGTGAACTATGTACAAAGCTTGCTCGTATGCGACCCCTTGCTGCTAACACAGGATAGTGAAAACAGTTCACGGCTCTCCTCCGAAGCACGTGCCCGTCAGCCACTGCTTCTTATACACTTATTGGTTGAATCTTCCCAAGTTCAGAACGAGGGCGGAGGATACCCGGACATGAACAGACTTAGAATCTTCCTAACGAGCGCCCGTCTTGCCAACAGGAGGCGCTTGAGCAACGAACAAAGCTGTTTTTATTTATTTTCCCTTACCCGGCAGCCCCTTCCCAATTTGAAACCCTGCAGCGCGATGGTCAATTGTGCGCTACGCTGAAGAAGCTGCCGACCACTGCCGGCTGGTACGACCGGGTCCCTCAATCAATTTTAAATATTTTTCTCTGTTTGTTGCTATCTCCATCCAGTCAGTTTTTTTTTCCCTCCAGTCTGGCTGTTTTAATGATCTCAGTGAATGAAGTCTCCTCTGCTCTTGACCCTGCCCGCTCACCTCTGCCCAGATCTTTTATATTCATTTAGATTTTGTTTCTTTCAGTGAATTGTCTTGATCTGCTGTTTTTGTGTTTTTCTCCTCTACAATTGCTGGGAATGACTTGCCACTCTCATTCTGCAGGAAACACGGTCCCGTCCCGCACGTGTCCATGCCCACTCATCTCCGCACAGTTTCAGCAAATATGACCGCAATTGGCACTGCGTTATAGACACTAAGGAGGATGATCAGTGCTATTTAATTGGTGCAAACCGCCCTCAATAGCCCTATCACTAGTCTATGAAAGAAAATTTGCCCTGTACATGCGCAGATCTGAATTTGCCTTTGCATCCCAAGCAAATACCTCCATGGAGGGAGTCATACCAGCATTTATGTTGCATAATAGTAATTCTGTGAATGATGTCTGAAAGCCGGGTGAACCAGGATTTTATCAGTTTCAGTTTAAGCCTTTGTGCCTGTGTCCTCTGGCCACATGTGCCTCTGTTTCAGTCTTTGGAAGTCATGGAGCTTTTCTTTGTTCGTTAGCCAGTGTTCCTCGGAGACCAGCTTCTACAGCCAATAAAAACAAGTGGCATTCACATGTAGTGCTGTAGTGTCACACTGTGTGGTTCCCTATGTGATGCACCTGTCATATCGGTGGCAAAGTGAACTCTTATAACACTCACAGTCTCACACAGAAATGCAAGTCAGTGACACGCATTCTCTTGAACCTGTACGCACACGCACACTGAGCAATTCCGTGAGTATCTATTTGCTTTTCTTCAAGACTCTAGGACAGAAATGCTGTGAAAACACTTCAGCAGTCTAGAGCGAGTCAGGAGAAATGTTTGCTTTTCTACCTCCTTGGCGATTGTAGCTGATGAGGCATTGTCATCCCCTCCACTGTCCATTCATCTGTCTGTCTGTCTGTCTGTCTGTCTGTCTGTTTTTGCATCGCTTGTTACCTCTCTACCTGATGAACCATTGTTGGGACAGCCCTGAAATTTGAGCAGGTTATGCATATCTGGCATCTCCAGAAGCTTATTTCATGATAAGGTCATAGGTTAAATTTTGACCTCATTCTTTGCTGGTCAAGTACCGGCCATGTTGACCTGTATGGCACGCCGAGGGGCCATATAGCACCGAGCACAATGTAGTGTCCACTTGGACAACCAAACATGCGATCGCTTGAGGACGGTGATTTCTGGGTGTTATTTTGTCCCAGTTCATTTGAGGATTCTTTGATCGATTTTGTTTTTGAAACTAGATCATGAAATGCGCTTAGTTTCACACCTGCCCTGACTTACCTGGCATGTCCACACCCAGCCTACTCTGACATCATCGCTTTTCTTAACATGTCAGTTTGACTTGCACCCAGCTGCCCTCTGAGTACTGCTCTATTTCACCACCGCAAACTGGTGGAGGAGCTGCTTCAGTTTGTGTTTATGATAAATATGGAAGCAATAAGGCTGCTATTGGCAGTAGGAGGGGGAATGCGGAAGGAATTTGGGCTGGAAACAGCCGCGATACTATTTCACTCCGTCTGCCAGCGCGTTGCCTCTATGTTTTCGGAGAACCGGCCACAGCCAATGTTTTATCCTGTCGCATGCAGTTTATTTCAGGGCCTGCGTGTGTTTCGTGTATTTGTTGTTCACAGAAGCCTACGAAAATAAAATTAAGGAAGAAGAAAAAATTAAAAGACTAATGTAAATGATTATAAATAGTTATTTATTTGGTTTTGATTTAAATCCGCAAACTTGCATAGTTGTTGCTCTCCGTCATTACTCCCTCCCCCCGCTGCGCAGTGTCCATGCACAGATTACCGTCAGTTAGATCAACATTACAATTATTTATTGTAAATGGGGCCCTGTAGCCTCTTGCCATGTTGCAGTTTGCATATTTGAGCACTATGGAAGGACTAAGTATGCCACACGCGTCCAGTTCGCCAAAAATGCAGGCTGTATATTTACAAGATCGCTAGGATGGGGGAAGGAATTGGTGGTGGCGGCTTTTGTTGTCTGGGCCTCTGGCTTTTAACCTCGATTATCCAACAGGAATTAGTTTTGTTGGTTATTTATTGCCAGAGATTGAACTTTTTAAAGCCTTTCGGTGCTGATGAGCGAGGCTCAGTATCGATTGTGTGCTGCGGGGTGGAAAGCGGTTTGCTGATTGTGGCGTCTGTGGTATGTCTCTAGTCTCATGGTGGAACGCTGTCTGGCTCATATTTACTACGCCCCCTGGCAGGGGCTGGCGAGAGTCTCGTTCGCCCAAGATTGCATTAGCGCATTAGCCATGCACAAACCACTCCTGTCCCGCTAAAAGCAAATAATTACCCGGTCGGGCAGAATCTGTGGAATGCCAAAGTCGTCAGAGGTTTGTTTTTTTGTCTCCACGGTGACTGTTTTGTTAGGTGAGTGCATTCTGCTCTTGAATAGGGCATTATCGGGGTACATGAGAGAGTTTTACCTGGCTGGGATGTTTAGGGCTGGAGTGTCCTATTAGGGTCTTTTCTGTGCAGGTGGGGTGCATTTCATCATTGCTGATTTTTGATGGTCGGGCTTAAATGCAAACTTATCAGACTCCGTTGTAAATGACCAGAGCTGCTGAACCCTGTCCTCAACAGTCCTCAGCAGACGTGCCTTGCTCTGGTGCGAGAGGCCTGTTCTGCTTGCCGAATTTTCAGGTTTTCTATAAGCCGGCTGTTTATCTGTAAGAAAACGAAGGTGCCATGATGGTCAACAAGTTTGTTGTACAAGCAGTTGAACTCAGTTTTCCGCATCTCAGCATATCAATCTCTGTAGTCCCATTTGAAACATGTTGGTGGGGTCTGTCAACCTGTAAAATGCACAAGCCTAGGAGTTCCACCGGTTCTGAAATCATAAATTTGACAGTTTTTCCATGTTGGAACTGTGTTTTCTACGCCTCAGCGTAACTTTCTTGGTAGCTAGTTGCCACGAGACAGCTCACGATGGGGTCTGTTAAAGTGTTTAATTTCATGCTGTGTTTTATCGGGTTTTTTTTTTTTTGTATGCTGTTTTGTGTTGAAGCGAATAATCCCACACTCTGCGTGCTTCATGGTTTATCGCTCCAAATTCTCTAATCCTGAGAGCACCTTAGAGGACAACAAAAAGAGCTTTTTACCAATCATTTAAGTGGGGATGTTGGCACAGAGAAGAGAGACCTGACAGAGAAAGAATCGGGATGATATTCTCCTTAGAATTCATGGACAAAAAAGGCCTTAATCCTCACAGTGAGAGAATCGCTGTATCTGCAGGTCTTCGCTCTCTCAGCCGGAGAACTTCCCGGCTATTGTGCTCACAAAAGCAGCCTCTAACCCGTCTTCATCAACTGCCACATTTTCCCTTTATAGATTTGCCTCTCAAAATGTATTTGTTTCTGAGGAGAAGTGTATCATTGACTGGCAGGTGCACGTATGCGTCCATGCTCGAGCAAACTAAATTGCGTACTCGGTGTGCATGTTAGAAAATGGCGCCATTACATTGCCGTTGATGCCAAGCAGATGAAATCCATCCCTTGTGACTTAGTCCTGCAGCTAGGGTTCTGCTAGCTTGCCTCTTAACTGCTGGAAAAACACTTTGCGCAAAACAACTTTTGGTTTTATTTTACAAAGGTGTTATTCCCCCACTCTCCTAATGCACTGCCTCGCCACGCACAGCTTTGATCTCCGCCCACTCTGTCATTTACGGCGTTTTTTCAGACGCTGGCCGCAGTCAGCCGACGGGCTCCTGCAAGTCAGGCCCGACATTTGATCCCTCTGCTCGCCTGACTCAGACGAGCCGCACGGTCACTGCGGAAACCGTTGCCTGGATGCAGTGGTTTGGGAGTTCCGAGCAGCTATAGCCGCGGTGTCGGCCTCCGGTGGTGCTGTCTTCACCCCCGCAGTGGGGAACCGCCGGAGGTCAAGAGGACGCTTCTAACGAGAAGCCCAAAGAATTACTGAAGGACAACACAACGTTTATCATTGTTACAGTCATAGCAGGAGCACACAGCTACTCCTATACATACACCCCGGAGTGTGACGCTACTGTGGAGGTGTTTGAGCCTGTAGAGAGAAAGGGGTCAGACTCTGGCCAGTCTGGGTCCTTGTGCAAGGCATGTGATTGGACGGGTGATCTCTACGGTTGCACTTGTGCACCACACAGGTGTTGGGTGTACGCCCGGCCCGTGTAGCATTGGCCTGATGGGCAGGCCATACACCCAGCCCTGGTTCAGCTTCACAACCGCTCCGGAGTTTGAAATCACTTGTGATTTTCACACGGATTAAATGGTAGAAGCTGGGTGTTCCCGCAAGACAACATCCCATAATATTAACCCTATTGGGAAATTCCGAAAAGGAAAGTAAGATGAAGTGGGCAGCTCAGTTGCCCCATAGTTGTTTCGGGAACGCCGGGGTGGTGAAGGTTGAGAAGTGTGCTCATCTTCAAGGACTTACCTGCAGGGAAATATCGACGTCTACATGGAAATGCCTTGCGACTCGTATCTTGGTAAAATTGATCATTCGAAGGCTTGAAATTTGCAAAGCAGTGATTAAATATCACTGGAATATTTCAAGGAGAAATATCTAAAATTGAACTCTGGTACTTGGCATTTAAAAACTTTTTTTTGCCCACAAATACTTGAAAAGCTCCCAGTGTGTATGTCACTGCAGTCAAAACTACTGTGGAATGACACCGCCCCCCCCTCCCAAATGATCTGTTTTTCTGCATATCCCTAGAGGGGCGAAGGAAATGGGTTATTTAGCATTTTTACCTTATTCTATTTCCCTCCCTGTCCTGTCGCTGAGAGCAGCACGCATGGCTGCGAATATTACACAGGATGAGTCACTCCTCCCACAGCTCTTAACTGCTAAAGTGCGCTGAACAAATTAGCAGATGGTTTTGCTTAAGCCGGAGACTGGTGCGTAAACGAGGGGGGGCGCGTAAACATGGGGGTCTCGTACGGAGGCGAACTCCGACTGCAGGCCTGTTCTGTAGTGCGATAACAACGCTTGGCACAGATACCGATGTTCAGTGACCTCTTCCGTACAAACGCACTTTTCTCACATTCTGCGCTGAGACGCAGCAGTATTCTTGGGGTGACAAAGTGTTGTCACCTTGCAGAGAGAGTTTTATAGCAGCTTTTTAAAGTGAAAAAACCAGAGTTTCTCCTTACAAGGGAGGTACGAAGCGTTTTTCGTAGTTGGTGTGCGGGGATGGAAGAGGGTTTGGTGTTGTCTGATAAGTTTTACAACGCATCTCAGCTACGCTTTTCTGTCCATTTGAGGCGACAGGTCTTGCGACTGCTCGTAATTGACCAACTCTCCTACACAACACGTGTCTGTGCGCTAGCTGCAGCAAATGGCGAAAATCAGATTAGCGTCTCCCCTGTGACTGGCCCAAATGGCGGCCCCGCTGTATTTTTGAAGTCACCTGTGACAGGTAGAGGAGAGTCCAGCATGATACTGAAGGCCGCCTTTCACCATTGAGTCAGTGCGGCAGGGGGGTAATTAGCTCTACACGAGCGGCGCTGTTTATGTTCAGAACCTCCTCTGCACAAATGACCCAGCCTGCTGAATGTCTTCACTGTTTCATTTCACCTTTCAGCTGGGTAAGCTTAGGCCAACACCATCCACTGCTGTAAAATCGCTATAGCCCAGCATTGGGAGCATTAGCACCCAAAACAACGGTCATCACCCGTCCGCCAAAAAGACATAAAGTTTATATCAGCTCCCTGATGATATCTCACTGACCTGATGTTCAGCAACACGTAGACCTTCACTAGTGAGCCTCGCCCTTCCTTCTTTTCGTCATTCAGACTTCTCCTGCCAGGAAGTTCTCTTGCTCTTTCAAGCTGTCCCCCCGCAAGCGGCCTTCTCTCTTTCATTCTGGCGCGGCGTATACTGGCTCTGCTTCCTGTACTGTTGGAGGAAAGGCTGTGGGGTTTGCTAACGGGCGGCAGAGTCCTGTGACCTGTTAGACACACCAGTGTTCTATGCGTCTGCGGAGAGAGCCGTGTATCCAGTGCCTGAGCTAGCCTAGCACTCTGCCTGATATTAGATTCCACAGTGAAAGGGTACCACATGATTGACCTTGGCCGAACGGACATCTCTCTCTTTCACACACCCTCTCTGTCTCTTCTCCTTTGCTCTGTTGCTTTCTCTCTCTCCCACACACCCTCTCTGTCTCTCTCTCTATCAATCTCTATTCTTGTCTTATTTTCCTCTGTTTCCTCTGAGGCTTATGCTGTACGATGCTCTGTAACGGAGTTCTGTTTTTGAGCAATGGGCCAGGTCACGCGGTAACGGAGCTCCATTTTGTAACTCTCTTACTGACCAGTTTTTTGCCGTTTTCACCCAAAATAAATCAAATGAACTAAATTGGCTATTTTTTATTTTTTTTGAAGCACTAGGGAAGACCTACACTAAGCCATTTAAATTGTAACTCTGTCTTAGTCAGTTTTGGAGCTCTGATACTAAATACACCAATTTTGTAACTCCGTTACCGCGTTATCTGGCCCAAATATCCCTATAAAGTGGGATTTAAAATCTCCATCTATCTCTCTCTCTCTCTCTCTCTCTCTCTCTCTCTCAGTTCAATTCAAGAGACTTTATTAGCATGACTGCATACAATACAATGTTGCCAAGCATATTATAATAAACTATACTATTGAAATGAACACGAATACACCAAATCATCAATAACAATGCAAAACCCAAGAAGGGCTATGGAAGGTAGGTAATATGCGATTAAAACATACTACCAATAAGTTATTAATAAATAAACTCTCTCTCACTCAAGTGTACTAGCATTGCTTTTTGGATGTGTGTTTGTCCTTCAGTTGGTGTGTGTACGTATGCAGCCTTGTTGTCCTATACGTCCTCATGGAGAGTCTCCCCACAGCAGTGACGCTGTAAATGCCAGCGGGGCAGATACGGGGGGAGGGGGGGCAGCTGGCCTTTCACAGGGGGTTACAGAGGGGCCACCAGCAGCCACCGACCGTGGTCTCCACAGGTCTGGGGCGGCGCTCTGCATCGCCCCAGGCTAGTTTAGCATGGCTAGCGGTCTGGGTCTCTGGCTGAAGTCCGGAACTGGAGGGCGGCTCTGTGCCCGGGTCAGTGCCTCAGCTGCAGGCCAGTCTGACTGAAGCACAGCTGCTCCTCTGAACCTGAGTCTCCGCTGATGCCCGTACCTCCCGGCCTGCTCTCTCATCTCTGGTGGGGTCACTGCAGTCACGCGTGTTTGTGTGAAGTCAGGCGCGAGGGTCCGTGTGCGTGTGTGTGCGAGTCTGCATTTGTGTGAGTGCGTGTGTGTGTGTGTGTGCGCGCGTGTGCTTACGTTTGCGTGTATGCGCGCGCACATACATGTTTAGGTGGGGTGTAAGTATGTGCACACAGGATTAAATTCAGAGAAACTTGCAGCTCAGGGCCTGGACACTTTAAAGGCAGTTTGCTGGGGGATGAGATGAATAAAACATTTGCAGTAAATGTCTGCATTGCAAAGGGCAGCTTTGGGTTTCAGGCTCCGAGCTGCACTGCACTGTACTGAGGGAGCGGGAGCCCAGGGGGGTGCCGGCTGTGTCGCTGCAGTAAATTTATTACTCTGGATCAGGCCGAGGCCTGTGTGCTGTTCCCGGGCCTGTTCCTGCCGGAGCCATCACTCCCCGCGTGAGCACACACTCGGCTCCCTTACCCAGCCCTCAGCACTAGAGCAGGCCAGGAAAACACTTCACAAGGAGGGGGTTAAATTACGCACCATGTTCTCCCAGAAGCGTTCCTCCACAGGTATTGGACTTGTCCCAGTCTCTGCTTTGGAAGTGCTCAGTCACCAGATATTTCAGGAGAGGGACAGTGTGTGTTGTGTTTAGAGTAGATTCTACATACAGTCTGTGTGACTTCAGGGGCTCTGCTTTGTGTGTGGGAACCCAGGCCCTGCTGCTACAGCATTACAGCACTGTCCCAGTGGCACTGCAGGCGGTAAAACTGCGCTTACCGGCCAAGTTAGCGTAGCATAATGTGGCTCCGAGTGTAATGAGCCAGCCTGTTTGCAGCTTGACCATGGAACAGGGGGCGTAATTAGCCAGCATGTTTCCAAGTCCGCTGTGGAAAAGTTGACTTCCACTCTGTCACTCTTGATTCTTATTTGACCTGTGAAACGCAAAATAAACAGAAACGGGGGTATTGCGGTCGGGGTAATGAAGGAATACAGCCAGACCGCTTGGGGAAATGCATTATGTATCTCTGGAGATAGAGAGGTTGGTTGAAAGGGAGTTTAGTGTCTGTGTGTGTCAGTTGTCTCGTTCTCTCCCTCGTACACTGAAGAGGTTGCTTTAAGGAGGTTTCGGAGACGGACTGTCGAATCACGCTGAGTCAATTTTGGAGAGGCAGAGAGGATGCCAC
Source organism: Gymnothorax reevesii (assembly GCA_029721435.1). Classification (NCBI taxonomy): domain Eukaryota; kingdom Metazoa; phylum Chordata; class Actinopteri; order Anguilliformes; family Muraenidae; genus Gymnothorax; species Gymnothorax reevesii. Next base: position 61,334,704 of record CM056587.1, on the reverse strand, counting down.
TGTGCTGATAATGAGTCCGTGCTCCTGATAAATACTGCACAAAATAAATCCAGAATCCCCCTCTCGGTGCTGCCCGACTGAGGTTAATTGAGTTTGGCTGTACAGTATTCTGTGAGAAACATGGCTTTACTGTGAAGGAGTATCTCCGCACACGTCTTCTCTCTCACTGTCTCTCTTTGTTTGTCTGATGCCTGCGTACAGACAAGGAACAGTCACATGCGTAAGCAAGGACACAGACATTTATTCACTCACACACACATAAACATCGACACACACAGACACACTCACTCACACTGTCATAGACATGCATGCGCAGATACAACCACATACACACAATACATACACACACACACACATACACACCCTCTCTCTTACACTCATACACAGATGCACACACTTGCAGACAGATTCGCGCACGCACACCTGCACATACACATACTCACACACTCTCACACACACAAGCAGACACGTGCAAATGCAAACATACAACACACACACACACACACACACACACACACACGGCCATATCTGCACTGCGGTATGCGGGTGACAGTGATCTCTCTGTCCTGTGGCTCTATAGTCACAGTTGGCTGCCCTTGGTCATGTGACCGGCCCCAGAAACACTCAGCCCATGGTTGTCCCGATGCTGTTCCGGAACACATTTTCTCACAGTGCTTTGGAGGCAAAGAAAGGCTCCTTTAAGAAGTCTGGGCTTGTTTAAGAGGAGTGTAGCAGGGCGTAGCATAGTCTACCGCACTTCCCAGCGCTAAAGCGTCCCCCCCCCCCCACCCCGACGCCCCTTCATCATCTCCCCCCCCCCCCCCCACCTCACCTGTTACAGCTGAAGACATGGGGCCCAAGAACTGGCAGCGAAACACAATCATGCGTGTAATAAAGCAATTACAGGGAAAAATAATGGTTTTCAGTGAAGGTTACTGAGTAGCACACACGGGGACAGCTGCAAGAGTGCGCGCCGGAAAATAAATCGGCCTGCTACAAGCAGAAAAAAAACTTCTGCTTTAACCCTTTGAGCGCTGAAATAAATTTTTGAAAAATTATAAATTGAATTATCTGGTGCTGTTGAAAACCTAACATGCGGCCATGTGATAGGCTTTCAACAGCTTTGAATTTCGTATCTGACTTTATTGAGCAGCACTATTTGTATTCAGCGCTCTAAGGGTTAATACCTAATGATTTTATCACGTCCCCTTAAGGTGGCTGAATCTCTCTTCCTTTTCGCTGTGTGATGCACATCCACTCCTCATACGCTGTTCTCCTCACTAATGGAGTTAGAAGGACACGGAAACTTTGCCGAATCCAATTTTTAATGTCTGGAGGCGCCGTTAGTCCAATCCTTCGCTGAGAGAGTTGTTTTTAATGGTGTTGCCTCGCTCAGGTTGGAAATTGCACACTATCATTTTATCTTATTTTCTCAAAAAAAAAAAAAAAAAAGCCTACCACTGATGTGAGATAAATTTGACTCATTTCTTGATTTGTCCATGGGACTCGGGAAATTTTTTTTTTTAATCTTGTGGACAAATCTAAATTAAGTTTATCAAAATTATCTCACTTCGGTGGCAGATTTTTCTTGGTGGAAAATGGTAAAAGAGATTTAAGCTTTTAAACTGCAAGTACAAGAATAGCATGAGTGGTCTGATTTATTTATTTATTTTTTTAATTACCCCGCCCCACCCGAAGGGTGAGGGAAGGGGTATTGTTTTTGGTTTGGTTTGTTTGTGTGTTTGTGCGTTTGTTGGTTTTTTAGCACTTTAGCAGCAAAACTAATGGCCAGATTCCCCCCAAATCGGCTTTAGGGATTTGCCACTGGCACAGAATAGATACCTGTTGAATTTCGGAAAAGGAAGTGAAAGTATGTGCGAGGGGCGGAGTTTGTTGTGCCTGCCACCACTTGTTCTTTTTTTTTATTTTTTTTTTTTTACTGTGTAGGACTTAAGCTTTTGGCCCTAAGTGAAGTCCCTTACCCAGTTACACTGTGAGGGCCTGGATTGGCCTTTTGCGTGTGATTTTATTAAGGCCTTTAACTAGGAGTGATTGCGGCTGACGACAACCTACAATGACTTCAGCAAAATATCTCTGTGTCTTCTGATTTGGGCGTGTATGGTTGTCAGCTAATGTATCGGGATCCAGGATATTGCTACATGACTTCTCAAACCATCAGTGTAATGTGATATGAATGGAGATGAGGCTAGTTGAATTAAATTTCCTCCTTTATTTGAATCATACTCTTGAACTGTTTCGCAATATGATTGACAGTTAATGGGCGCGTTTTAGCTGATGCTTAAGACAGATGGGATCGGATCCAGCGCTGTGGACTGTGAAAATCATTTTCTGTCCATCATTACACAACATCTGTTTATGTGCCTGTTCCCTCATCTGCCAGTCAATCAATCGATCGCTGATAAACAGATAAACAGGGGCACTGCATCTGTGTAATCTGATTGTCAGTTCTGCGCCCATCTGGAGAATTCTTCTTCGTACAAAATCTGGCCCTGAATTTGTAACGAAGCAAGCAATGTGGCTTGTGACATTTATATGGCAATTAATTTATGAGGATAGTGGAGAGTCGAAGAGAACAAAAGATGGAGTACTTCACTTTATCTCATGAGGACTAGTCCACAGCTGTGGTTTTCGGTGCATTATGATTGTGGAGCATCTTGTGTGTGTTTTATTTTTTCTGAAACTGAACAGCATTAGGCCTAGCTTACACTGTGCGATTTTTACAGTATCTACAACCGATTTTGACTTCGCTGACAAATTGTCAAAATTGCATCTAAATCGGGCACTCGGATGTTATTAGTCTCACACTGTATGCGGATGAAAGATTCCTGCGACAAGCTTTCGATGAGCAGTAGAACTTTCTAATTCATAGTCAGAAAATTTCAGCTTCTATCTTATAGTGTGAGCTGTGCCACGACCCATTTTCTATAGAAATGTGTAACTTTGACCCCAAACGTTGTCGGAGTAGACTATATCATCCAAAGCTATGCCAAATTAGTTTGAAATGTACCACACAAATCGATCATCCAACGTTCTACCCATTGTGGCACACTATAAGCACCACTGTTGCAAAGCGCTTGTTCGCACTATTTGTTTGCGTACTTTGGCACACAAATCGTGCGGTGAATCAGTTGCACAGTGTGCGAGGTCCTGTCGGGTTAAAAATCCATTCGCCATACAGTGTAATCTCCTCCTCGGAGAATATGTCTAATTGTGCTGTTTGCGTGGAAAGATGGAGGGTGATTTTCTTGCGCTAATCCCATTTTAACGTGCCGGTATCTCGCAGGTGCTGTTTTTTGACTGTCTTATTCTTACATTGATGCCATTCTCCCTGACGCTCAGGAACCGAGAGACTGTCTGATCGGAAGGTAACGGCACAAATTAAAAATGACAGCACCATTTTCTTCTGGGCTGAACCAATTAACAATCTGGAGCATGACATGAACACAGTACAATTAAGAATGCACGAGAAAGAGAGAAATAATGGTGTACTGTGGAGGGGGAGGGGTCGATGTGTTCGCAGCAGGCTTGTGCAGTCCAATGCTCCACTGCAAAAATCCTCTCTCCAGTCTGATGTGTGTTTGTGTGTGTGTGTGTGTGTGTGTGTGTGTATATTTTACCTAGCCTTCAGTTCTGAGACCTGAAAAAGAGGTAAAAGTTTGAGAAGCGTGGATAGAATCATTTGAAAATTATTGAAAAGAAGCTTGTCTCTCTCAGGGCTATGCAATATCAATATTGTATCGACACTGGGAAATGATTTTGGATGTTGTCCAAGATTTTTTGTATAATAAGATTGTGATATGACAAAACTGTTGTCTTTTCTGGTTTTAAAAGTTCATTTACATGAAGGAAATGCTTTTTTTGTCTGCATTTATTTGACTATTCTAGCTGTTGGCTGTACCTACTTGGTCATCATATATCCACATTACTAATGACTGTTTATCAAAAATCTTATTGCGTATTTTGCAGTGGAACCTACATTTATCCCTGCAATATCGCCTAAATATCGATATCAAGGTATTTGGCCAAAAATACCTTGATATTTGATGTCGTCCTCATTGCCCAGCCCTAGTCTGGATGTGTGTTGTCTTTCTTCATGATCCGCATCTCCCTCTTGACGAACGGTTTGATGTCATCGCCTCTCATTCACCCACAGGAGTGTCACTGTCCGCGGCTCTGACGCCGAAAATATTCCAGCGAATTCTGAGCTCTTATTTTAGCCGTGGAATGTAGATGCTGTCAGTGTTTCTGAGCATTAATGCATAGTGCCTGTTCACTTCTGCCACAGCTGGACTCACAGCTGCGACAGGGCTGTAAATGAAGGACTGTAGTCACCCGCTCTTGGTCTTTGGCTAAAACTTAAGAGTTTTGCTTCCACTTCGCACGCAGTCATGTTCCACACCGTAAAAACCCTGCTGGACGATGCAAATTCATTTATTCTAACTGTATAAAGACTTGGCACATTGTAGTTTAAAGTGCTTAAATGTGTTCTGGATCTTTAGCCAATCAGAAATGCCTTCTCATCACATTACTGCGTCTTTGATATATGCCAGGTCAGCTGTAGAAACGGAATTGCTGGCAAGTGCTCGAATTAATACCTCTCTAACTGTTGAACTGCTGGAGTTATTACCGCACATTTATTGGTAATTAAGACAAATTGGGAAGGACCTACGCTGGAAGATTATTAAACTGCCTCGCTTCTGGCTTTATTGCTGTAAAATATGATTAATCTCGCTCGCGTTTATATTGCGCTTAGGCACTGTCGTCGCCCTTCATTTTTTATTTTATTTATTTATTTATTTATTGCTGTGTCCAGTTTCTTGCGAGTCGAGGTTTTCTCGTAAAAATGATGCAGAACTCTTACCGGAATGTTTACGTTAATCCACAGCCTGAAAGTTGCTGTCGTTACTCCAGTTCCCGCTCCCCGCATGCATGTAAAATACAGCGCCGTAATCTCTTAAGAGCTTCTCGCTTTTACTGGGGATTACATTTCAATGGCGGCTGTGGAGTGGCAGTCATGGTGCGCGATTCAAAAGTGTCAGCTCTAATGGAATTAAATGGTCACTAACATGTAGAACCCTAAATCGGATTGCGGGATCCAGGAAGCTGGGATGAGATGTTTGAAGTACGAGCTGCTGTTTAGTATGATTACTTTACATTTATATCACAGTTTATTTGACAGCCCAATTTTTTAATTGCTCAAAGCAGTAAACACCATGTGTTCAGTCTACATGGGAAATGTACTAAAAACTAGGCCCACATAATTGCTGAATGTGCATATTTTGTGTATTATGACCTATACCCATGCCGGGTTCTTGTCTCCAGTTCCTGGTGAGAGCCTTTTGAATGCTGATTCAAATGGCCTGGATTCGCCTTTATATGGACTATGAATGTGTTGACCTTTGTTTACTTGCTGAATGACCTGTCCCGCTTGTTTAATTTAGTGCTTGATGTCATTCGGTCCATATTGTGAAAGGTTCAGGTTTTTACCCTTTTTTGCATGACTCCTTTTCTTTTTGCATTTTAAGGTTGGTGGGTGGGTTTGCTTACTATAGTAACCTCTGCGCAACAAAGGGTTAATCTTTTTTATGTTATTCACACTTGCTAATGTTCGTTCTCTGGTGCAGTTTGGAGCGCTTGATTTCTGAATCCCAGTACCTGCCGCACAAGCTCTGAGTGAAAACGGAATCAACAAAAATCTTGACAGTGTAGTTCTTCGCCGTTTCTTGAAATTCGCTGACATTGTACTGCTTGGATTAAAATTTGTCGGCAGATGTGGGCGTATATGACCGATGGCTTCAGTGCTGCTGATTGGGGCTACTGTCCCTGCTAGTCCTCCCCAAAAAAATCACCTCTAATTTAGACTCAAGGAAAGCACATGAAGTCAGGGTTAACCAGGGTTGGCAGGTTTCCTCTGAGGTGGTCTTTTCCGGTAGAAAAAAACCTGGAAAAAACCAGGTCCCGGAAAAAATTGTTTTTTTTCTAGTTTTTTTTCCACTAAAAGCCATTTTTTCCAAATTCTGTCCAAAATATATGCTTTAAATTAGAAAAAGGGGTAAAAAAGGCTTCACAATGCACATCAAGTTATTGTAAATCTAAAAGAATGAGGCAAATCTTTGTGATTGTCTTTCATCTCAAGTTTGAAAAACTTGCACAACTATCTCTTACCCTCTTCCAGCAAATTCACTGATTGCTTTCATGTGGCAATTATATGCTGGCAGAGAGTCAGACAAATCATTCCAGAGACATTGAGGCAGCTCTCCCAGTCCCACTCCACTGGACTGGCCAGGTGCTGTGAAACTTGGATTGACCTGCTGAACAACCCTGTCCTGGAGCCTCACAAAGCAGCTGTGAGGAAGCCCTTTGAGGAAGCAGTACTTCTGCATCACTCTGCGACCTCCCTTCTTCATCCTGTCTACCGTGGTGCAAAGTTGACAGAGGCTCAGAAAACCACAACCATGGAATGGATTACCAGCTTCAATGTGGAGTTCCTGGGTGCAACCACTGCCTTCCAGACACAATCCCCTCCCTACACCAGCCACATGTTCAAGGCAACCAATCTTCATCCTGCAACCTGGTGATTAGGAATGAAAACGTTCACCCTGCCTGGGGGCTTTGCCCTTGCCCTGCAGACTGCCACATGTTCACCTGCATCCATTGAGCGCGTTTTCAGCTCATTCAGTCTGGTGCAGTCTAAGTTGAGAAACCGACTGGGACCACAGAAGGCAGCCAAACTTGTGTTCTGCGACAGGATGTTAAGAGAACAAGCCGAGTTGGATTATTGAGGTGTTTGCAGTTGACATGACTTCATGATAAATTCAGTAAAATTGTTGTTGAAGGAGGGTGGTCTGGACCTGTGTGTTATGTATGAACTTGAGATCATTCTTGAGTCATTATGACAAAGTCTGTACGAAAGGGTCTGTTTCTTGAATGACTTGTGGATACATATACTTTAATATGTGTTTAAATAGTGAATAATGTTGTTATAGATTGCTGTTGATTGAATAATATACACACATACCATTTATTGCATAGTACATAGTATATGTTTTATGCAGGGTCACATGTAACCATGACCCCACCTGGAATTAATGATAAAATTATATTTACAATGGAACATGTTGTTTTTATTACATATTGTGCTATACACTATAAAATAAGTTTAATACCCAATTTATGAACCACTGTCAAATATTAATATCAGTAATATGGTGAAAACCTTGCTAACTTCCTCATTTTATCCTTTATTTTATTTATGTAATTTCGGACAGTTTTGGGTTTTTTCTGCTTTTGGAAAAAAACTGGAAAAAACCAAAAACTAGTTTTTTTCCGGGACGGGTGGTTTTTTCCTGAAGAAACCCAACCCTGGGGTAACAGTGCTATCACTTTCTGTCAGGAATCAGTGGGCCTGAGTAACGCAGAAGACTGGCCAGTGTCATGCTCCTTTGAGAACGGGGTTACGACACAGCGGTTTGTCAGAAGACTCGTGGAGATGGACCTTAAAACCACAGCCCAGACAGCGGCCATTTTTCAGCTTTGATCACGTGCGGTGAAATGGCTTCAGGATGAGCCGAGACGCCGGGGCTCGAGCTGACGGGAAAAGAGCGAGACGGCTCTCACTTCATGAAGATCGCATTAGCTCAACACAGCTGGGGGAGCAGCCCCCCCACAATCCCCCAACTCCCTTCCGCACCGCCCTCTCCGTTTTAACGGCTGATCTGTGATTAGGCATAAGTAGACTGTGATGGGCTCACTCCACTTAAGCCTCTTGCATTAATGGGTTTTCAATGACGAAAGAGAAATGAATCCTATCAGGAAGACGGCAGTTGATCTTGGCTGGTTCAGACCGAGGTGTGACTGTCTCCTAGATGCAGTCCAGTGTCCTGTGTGTTTCACAGACCTCCTCTCCTCAGCGTTTTTGCATGCAGAGCAGCACAGCAAGTCACTGGCGTGTCATGTTTTATCGTGTCAAAGAACAAGAACAGCTCTGCAATCTCTCAGTCATTTGCATCTTCTCCCCTTTATCTTTTAAAATTAGTGTTTTCTTTTTCCGTAGAAGTTAAATATAAAATGATTGACTTCAGTTGGGGTGTATCCAATGGTTTATTCACCTTGGACCAGCGATATTCACCGAGGCGCAGGTGGATAAACCGAGCTGGATAAATCATTGGATTCACCGATAACTGAAGTCGGTAACTGTTTTACTGTATGACCCTACTTGAAAGTATTAAATAAGAGAAGGGTGATGACTCTAACGTAAAGCTCCTCCCAGAGACGAAGCGACATGAAATACAGACACTGTCAGGAGCTCCTGCGGGGAAGCCTAATCTATTTTTAACTGGAGGTCGTCAGATTGTTTGCGTGGTGAATATTACTGTTTACCTTGACCGTCGGAGCTCGCCTCGACCAGTCAGGAGAGAAATCAGGAGAGAATCCGTAATTATATAGGAAAAGGACTTCATGCTCTCTAGTGCTATTTGTCTCCTGTTTATAAATGATGTCAGATTTTGGGGAGCTTAAAATATCACATGGTGTATTAGACATGGAGTATGAAGAATTGTGGTATTCGGCCATGCAGAATTAACATTTGAGAACTTCACTCTTTCCATCATTTGTCGTCTTTAAGCTGGACAAGGTCCTGGTGGTAAACACGGTCCTACCTCCGCCATACTTGTGGCACATTTGTTACCTGAAGGGTTTGTTTTTGAGAAGAACAGATGTTTGGAGTTTGTCAGTTTACACGGAGAGAAAGCTAGAAAAACATCCACAGCTGGTAACACTTTACTTTTAATGGAGTGCTCGAGAAACACTTTCCTTCCCGCCGTAGAACATCAGCGGGGTGAATGGAGCCCGCTAAGTAATCCTTAAGCTGTTTGGAAGTAATTGCACAATTTACGCATTTAGTCAGTTCAGATGTGGACGCTTCTGTCTTACCACATACAGTACCTGATGTACAGGCTTCAGGCTGATGCCTGTTGGTGTTGTGTGGCTTGTACGATTGCTCCCTGTTTATACGCGTCATTTATTTTTTTTGTCCATCTAACGTTACCAGACTGTTCTGTCATGCAGTACATGGACAAATTGTTGTGCGATGCGTATTTTCGCCCTTTTTCCCGTGAAGCTTTGCGACTATCTTCACTCGCTGATATTGGTCAACATCATGGCCGCATTTTTGTCTCAAAAAGTGCTCATCCACAGGGATTACACATACAAGACCATGGCCTGCACCTTTGATTATAACTGAACATGGATTTGCTGATTTTACAACCTTCAGTTTAGGGAGGTGGTGGACTCCTGGCTTTACATGAAAGTAGCTATAAGTAATTGTTCGGTCTATAGAATAATTTTATGTATTCCCTGCTTGCTTACTGTCGTGACCTTAGCCTTATCATAGACGTGCCAGACACGTAAAGTTCATAAAGTTTCAGCTTTCTAATGTTCACTTTACTGTGGTCTGTGCAGGAAATGTGTGCAGCGTTATGCGCGGCAGTTTCTTGATTGTAGATCTGGAATTAATAGAAACCAGACTGAACGAGTCGAGTGCCATCCTGCCAGTGGGAGACAAGCTTGGGTTTGCGAACTGGGTTCTGCATCCCAGCATGCATCTGGAAACACGCTTCCTATCCAAAAACATCTCCCTTTCTTCTTTCTGTGTGTGTTCGCCATGAAGTGCCGGCGAGGTGCCAGACCAATCTTGTAATGTTTCAGCCAAGGAATGAGCAGATGTTTGAAGACCAAACCTTTTTCTTTTTTTTTGCTCTCTCCCGTTTTTGTTCAGTGCAGTTAAATCCGAGCTGCCAAAACCAAATCGTTCCCCCACTAAACAGTTTGATTTCAGTAGGCAGAATCTGAGAAAACAAAATTAGCATTTGCTGCATTTCGCACCCTAATTTTTTTTTTACGATTCCAGTTCTTGCTTTTACAATGCAAGATAAATATGAAGGAGTTTTTTAAGCGGAGAATGCCAATGCTCAGGAATGTGTAGTCTTTCACATAAATGAAAAGCGGAAAGGCGGTGGTGTCTGGAGCCATGTTTGCATTGTGCGCTTTATTGTGGGCGGAATGTCTTTGTTGCCAGAGGCTGTGGCCAAAATCGCGGCCATTATTCCTCGGCTCTGGCTCGCGGGCGAGGGCTTGACGGCGCACTGGAGGATTGATCTGCGCTGAGCAGGCCAAGCTCATTAGAGGCCAGCGCTTCGGAATGGCATTTACCCAGAGCCGCTGCGCGCTGTGGTGGAGCCAGGGAAACCGAAGGGGGGGTGGCTGGGGGTTTGGGGGATAACGGCTCTTTTTCCCCAACGCCAGTGTTTGTGCAGGTGCGGGAGGTTTCCGTGCGAAGCCACCGTCCAGAATGACTGCTGTTCTCAAAAGTGAGGCACTGAGAGGCGCATCTGCGGGTGCGATTGCGTGCGTGTGTTTGTGTCTGAGTGAACGAGTTTGAATATATATTACACACGTTGGTGGAAACGCATATTTGAGTGTGTGTGATGCATGTGTGTGAGGGAGTGCCCGTAAGCCGGACCCATGGGCAGTGTGGTTTATCCTGTTTCCTGTTTATCTCTGATCTTCATCCATTCCAGGCTGAATAAGGATTTTGCGGCAGATGCTGTTGGTGACTCATGGTGTAACAAAGGGTGAAGTTCTCTGAACATCAGTGTAAGCTTTTGTTTCCATTCGATTAGGGCTGCAGGCTATAATTACACTCCAGTGGTTTTTTACCCCTCAGCCCGACAAGGGCACCAGGGGTGTTGTCGTCCCTTCGGCGGGCGGGCGGGTGTCCAGGCGGCTGCCAATTTTTGTCCGGGCTATATCTCTGTAACCACTTGCGTTAGGAAGTTCATATTGCATATGTGGCCTCCCCATGGGGGGTAGGTGTGCCTTTTTGAGGTTTCGTCCCAGTTTGACCTTCGACCTTACAGCAGTGACCTTCGGGGCTGAGGGGTATTGCCCGCTTCAGCGCGGCCCATTTTTTACTGTGTGCATCTACCACAGGGCCTGCGATCTTTATGCTTGCATACCTGTTCAGGGGTCATTTATATTTGTGAAAAGCGCTCAGTCCTTTGAGATGATCATTCAAACGGATGAGTGTCTCTGCGCTGCTCATTTTTTAACTTCTTTGTCTGAGGGAATGGAGCACTTTTCCCCCCTCCTCACAGCTTCTTATTCCTTTGTGGACTCTTTGTATTCAATAGTGTCTTGGAGCAGCTTCCTGCAAGATTCACATGACGTAGCCATATCGTGTCCAAGTAGGTGTCGGCTGATTGTTCATGTTGTTTCGATCAGAGCTCTCAGAAGCAGTTAGTGTTTCGCTGGAGCGTATTGCTGGGGATTTCGTTTCGCCAAGCGTGGCCTTATGGGAAATGGTGCGGTCGCTGCACTGAGTTTGACCGTAGGATTCAAGAACGTCATGTAGTAACACTGCGCCGGTGATGTGGTGAGGGGTGGATGCAGGTTTACTGAGTAAACCCACCTCCTTTTCTGTCAATTTATAGCATGCCCACCTATTGGCAAAAGCCATTGAAGTACATAGGAGAGTATACCTGCTTTCCTCCAGGCGATCTACCCATCTACCTAACGGAGTATTCCCACTTCTCCAGGCACCAATACACCACTGCACTGCACTATTGGTTGTGCGAACAAGACCCACGTTGTGGGAATATATCGAAAACTTTGATCAATGTAGAATGATAAATATCATGAACTGGGAATGAACGAGGCTGATTACAAACTGGGCCTAAAAAGGGACTGAGAGTTCCCATAAACTGGGAATCAATGAGCTGACTTCAAATCAGGACTTAACACGAGCCAAGACTGCAAGCTATTGGGACCAACAGAAAATGGCAACTGTATACGGCGGCGCAACTGGCCTGGCTCAAACAGATGTGTGTTGACATCCATGCCCCGGGGTCAGACCGCTGTGTAATTTCTCTTATTCCAGTGTGTGACGCGCTAGTGACTGCACTGATGCCGGGGAGAAGGATCCTGTCCAGATGTACGCTGCGGTGTGAGGCAATCTGGAAACTTCCTCCAGCCGATTAATCCCGCCAAGTCCGCTCCAGCTAATGAAGAGAAGAGGAGCGTGTTTCTGCGGCGCGCATCGTGACTGAGCCAGCCGCCTTCTATACATCATCTCTTCGCCCCAGGAAGCTTGACAAGCAGTTAATGAAAAAAAATCCTTGTTTAAAGCCAAGTTTTTTTTAGTTATGGGTTTTCAATGTTCTATTAAAGATGGTATTTATTTCAATCAAGGGAGTCTTTATTCGTTCTGCTGTATATCAGCTCTTTTCCTTGGCGATGTGCTGACTTGTTTGTGTTCATTTGGCCCTGCTCTGTTATGTTAAACTAAAAACTTGTCTTAGTCCGCACATCTTCCATTAAATCACGCAAGTGATTCAATCATTGTGTTGCACCTTTGAATAATTCACATCTTTGATTCACTCGTGTTAGTAAATCATACTCTTTCACTCACTCCTGTCAGTGAATCACACAGTTGACGTACAGTTTCGGCTTTTACTCATGCCTGTCGGTAAATTAGATTTTTGTCGTTCAAACCTTTGTCTATAACAGTAAGTCGCACCTTTAATTCCACCATGTTCCGTCACTTACACCTTTTCACACTCGATAAATCACTCAGTTGACTCACACTGTCTCACCTTTTGAGCCATACCCATTAGCAAGACCTTTGACTCACGCCTGTGAGCGAATCATGTTTTTCGCTAAACACTGTCTATAAATCTCATCTTTTGAGCCACACCCATCTTTAAATTACTTCTTCGGTCCACATTGTCCGTGTACAGAATGGTTTCAACTCTTTCAGTCGTTGTTGTTTATCCGTCTCTCGTCCGTAAGCAATACAACTTGTAAGCTCTGGTGGTCAGGAATATTGAGCGAATTTGATAACACTTAGACATAGATTACGTGCAGATTGCATTTCAGCCCCACCTCCACAAAGTTGGGCGTGGCTGGGTGGTCATATTGAAAGACTGAAATTGTCATTTTAGCTCCATTCTAACGAGATCAAGGGTTGAAACTTGATATGTAAGTTGCATACACGTCTCATCATATAAGTGACGGGTTTTCATCATTTCTGAAAAAATTCAGACCTTCGATATTCCTTCACCCACAAACGCCTACTGTATCTGAGCGACCTGTAACTTCTAGAGGTCACTAATATTGATTGTGCTGAGACTTGGCCCTGCAATATCTTTAGGACATCAACTATTTTAGTGTTTCATCTTGGCTTCGTACCGCACTACCAGGTGTGTGCGGTCAGGTGTCAGACCTGGTGAGTTTCAGGTTCACCTGAACCTCTAGTTATCCGTATTGGCAAATTGCAATACTGACGCACGCGGTCAGTGAAACGCACCTTCGATTTACTCTGTCTGCATATCACATCTTGGCTCACACTGACAGTACAACATAAATTTGGCCCACATTTGTCCAGAAATCAGAAATTCAGTTTCCTGATCGCCTTGCAAATTAGCATGCCGGCACACGCACAAACTGCGGCCAGACCACAGGACTGCGGAAAATCCCGTTTTCTCACCAAGACTCTCCATTTTTCCCAGATTTCAGGCTGTGACTGTCTGTGTTGATGTTCTGAGGAATTGCTGCCCGTGTTCAGAACGCTGGCAGAATTTTACGATGTGCCTTTTTGCTCTAAATTCTGCATTTATCATCGGGGAAGGTGACGATTCCATGGCTGCAGTGCCAGCAGTGGATACAGGCAGTTAATCTTTAATTAGTGATGTTCATTTGATTTCTCTGAAAATGGGCGTTCTGTTCCTCCAAAGATCAAATATTACAGTGATCAAACCCCACTTCCTCCTGCTCTTCCTGCCCTGGTACTCTGAAAAGCTGGCTCTGTGTAAATAATTACCCAGCAGAGAGATCCTCTCTCTCTCTCGCTCTCTCTTTCTGGTGGGAATATTAATAATAGTAATGAATCGCCTGCTATATGCCGAGCGGCTCAGCTGCGCTTCATGGATGTTTACGAGAAAAGGAATAAAACTGGGTTAGAGGCTTCTCCGGTTTTATTTTTGGAGACATTCTGTGCATTTCTCACCAGTGTATTAGCCATCATCTTGCTGAATGAATTTTTAAGCCATGTGAAATGATTCACTGATTTATCATTCCAAATTGTTATAATTATGACATTATTTTTACAGTAGTTGTAATTAATTTTTCTATGTACCTATAATTATTATTTTCGAATGTTTGTGCTACCATGCATGTTTGAATGCACATGCCTGCGTTTATACATGCGTGTGCCTTTGCACGTGATGTTCTTGCACTTGTGTGCACTTTGTGAAACGGTAGTACTGTAGTTCATCATGATTAGGCTGGAGAGCCTGATAATCTGCAGTAATGAAGCGGGCGACGCCAGTTAGCTGAGGAGGTGTGTGAGATGCGATTCTGTGAGTGGAAAAGAGAGAATGGCTGAAACGCCCAACGCACACCGCAACGCATGCACACCTGCCCTCGCAATACCGGGAAATAAATGATATTCACATCAGTGTATACAAGTACACGTGTACCTGCCCACATCTCCAGGGATGCGCTCATGCGTGCACACGCGCGCCAACACACACAGCCTTGTACTTCTGTCTTTGTGAGGACATTACATTGACATTCATTCATTCTTTCTGTGTCTCTGCAGCCTTTCCCTAATCTTAGCAAAAAGCAACACATGCCCAACTCAAACCCTTACCCTATTCCTAATTCTAACCTTACCCCTATCCTTAAATAGTAAGTCATGATTTGCCTTTGTAGTTGTGTCTACATTTGAAAATGTCCTCAATTCACAATTATGTCTCCAGTCTGTAAGAAAACAAAAGTTTTCTCTTTGTGGCATGTACAAGAACACGAACACACACGCACACACACGCGCACACACACATGCACACAGGGATAGATGAAATCTATCAGGAAAAATAAAATCTAGTAATTTAAGTTACGCTATCAAGGGCGTAAGGGCGTGTTCTGTCTCATAAGTTCCAGTTTCGGTCTTGTCTTGCGTATCCTGGCCCTGTAGGCTGACTGTGCTCGCAGTGCATTTGGAATGTGACGTGTAATTTTTCGACACTGATTATGTCTTAATCAGCACTCGCCGCCTGTTCTTTTTGGTTCCGTTCCGAAAGCGACTGTCTGCTTCGCTAACATCTCTGAAAGGATTCTCTGAAACGGCGTTCCCCTGGCAACAGTCCAGGCCGGGCTGTTTCGTCTGCACTCTGCTCGAGCGTAATAATGTACATCTCTCCGCTGGGAGTCCGGCAGCGCGATATGGGGGCTGTTAAACCAGAGTATGTTTGAGTAGAGGCCTGTTGAGAACATCTGGGCCGACAGGGCCTCAGCTCTCTCCGCTATCCTGCAGATTTCACACTCGTCTCGTCTTATCTCGACGCTCGAGTCCCTCTCGAGTGACCCCCCCCCCCCCCGACATGCAGGAACGAGCCGCCAGAGGACCAGGGTGGCGATGGACGCATGACTGCGACCGGTTACACCCTACGTCCTTCGTAATGCGCTGACTTTCGGGCAGGGAGCTGCTGACCCTGGGGAGGAGTGAGTTTCACTTGAGTCCCTCCCGCACATGAATCACCGAATCCCGGCATCCGCTCTGCAGAGATTTGAGAATTACAGGGCCAGTGTAGGTGCAGAGGATATTTGATGGGGCTATCTGCAGCAGTGTGCAGAGTGGGAGGAGCCCAAAAGGTATACAGCGTATGATAGGCAGTGAAGCTACGCCTGAGATTTCGTTTACTCTTTACTAACTGCATTACCAAATGCCAATCAGGTGCAGTCAGACTTTAGCGATTGTATTTCCTCTGCACACCAAATTACTTTGTGTTAAAAAACCTGAGAATCTGCTCTTCCTGTTGATATCCCGTACGGAAATGTTTGGCTACCGTTGGAATAGCAGGCTGCTCGAAGCACGAGACGCCATCTTATAGGTCTTCTGCACACTTGGAAGTATATTTTGTCCAATTTTGATTACTTTCAGTGTAATATTTGCTGTGTACATTTATCCAGAAGATGAACTTCTGCTTGTTTTCATCCATTTTTCATGAACATTCATGATGGCTAATTTGCACAATGTGTTATATAATTTGGCAGTTTTTTCCATAATTGCACTTATAAAGAAAGCTCAAGTTCCAAATTCCAAGGCTTCTTATGAGGTATCATGAACACACACTGGATATAAACAAAACATTTCAATGATTTTTGTTTCTCCTTAGCCATTTAGTCCTCATGTAAGCCAGTTGGGAAAGAGTTAAAGCGGAGTAGGAGAAATATGACGAGATTCAATCAGACCAGAAGAGCAGAGGGTCAGCAGGAGCGCTGCAGAGGTCTACTGCTATGATTAACGTGGAAACAAGGCTCTGATTTTTTTTGAAGCCATACGAACCGCAGGATAAGAAGCAGACTGTGTGTGGCAGATGTGTGGTGTCGTGTGTATGCTGTGGGTTTAGTTCTCAGTCGGTGAGTTTGGGTACCAAAAGAGGCCAAATTGGTTATTCAGAAATAAATGGAGAGGAAGCAATTGTTAAAAACGTAGCGAGTCAAGGAGTGCTCTGGGCTGCAAAGTTTGTGAGCTGTCGTGGCGCTATTTTCTGTTTCTATTTTCAGTGAAATGGGGAAGGAGGTCTGTTTCTCTGCTCACGTGTGATGAGCATCTTCGCAAGTCATAACGGAGTGTTTAATTAATGCACCGCTATACATACTGTGTCTCGATTCCGCCCGAGGCCTGTCGGGCGTGCTTGGGTTGTATTTCGAGGCACAATAATTAGCAGGTGATTTTTATTTTTTTTTTGTTCTTTTTTTAAGTCTCTGCAAATAATTGTTTTAATTAACAGCTCTCTTTACACATTGTGGAACATTTCTGGATGTGTGATACACATAGGCCTTACCAGGAGAATTTTCCATTTTTTTTTACCTGCTTTACTAACCAGTTTTAAAAATGGAAAGGTTCACCATGTGCTGTGACTTTCTGGATTTTAAACAAGCAACACTTTGTGCTGTCTCAGTGTCAAGCCTGTTTACCTCTTTAGTAAGGAGGGTGTGTTTAAAAAAAAATGAAGTTTGAACTCTGTGCCATTAGCATAATGATAATAGATTATGCAATTAGAGGCCAGTATTTCGTTCCCATGGAGTAGAGATGAAATGGACCGGCCTCGTGGGAGCTGTGGGGTGGTATATGTGGATTAATGATGACGCGGGTTTGGGTCATTATGCTCTGCAGGGGCAGGCCAAAGTGAGGGAGGAATGCAGGAAACTGCTAGCTTTGTTGCTCGAAATGAAGAATCAAAATGTCTGGGCGCTAAGTGCATCCCTGATTAAATTAGCCAAACTGATGTAGCTGGGATGAGTGCTGGAGTTAAGTGGGGCTTCTACTGTTAACAGGCACGGTAAGCTGTACCCGAAAATTGGGATAGTCTCACTTAAAATGGAGAGGGCTCCAGGCTGGCTTGGTCTGTTGAAGCCAACACTCCCCTGTAGAATGGCAAATGTCGACACTCGGTGCACTTGACTATGGATTGTCGTATAAGCGCAGAGTTACCAGGAGAATAACGAGGTAGAGAGTGACCAAGTGTGTCCTGCCACTAGCCGGAGAGATGTTTGGCAGCCTTGGATTGCAGGTTACTGGTGTTTCAAGGGCTTTAGTTTGGCCAAATGCCGGTCACCCCTCTTGGGGGGTTTATGTATGGGAACCATTTAGCATTTAGCGGTTTAAATTGAGCCATAACCCCTCTTACAAGCTGCAGGCCTGAGAATTAGATCAGCGAATCACTGTTATTGCAGCTGGTCATCATCTGATGGGAATAAACATCTGTTTGAGTCAATAAAAATACATGGGAGGCAAAGTTATTATCTTCGCTCCTGTGTACAGCATTCGCTGCTGGGTCCGCGCCAAGGACACGGAGGAACATTGTTCTGAAGCGAGGTTGTGTAATGCTCTCAGCCTTTGTGGCCCACTCGAGTGTCTGGTCTTAGCGAGGGGGAAGGGGGCGTGTGAGGGCCGGGGCCAGTGAAGCAGTCCATTGGTTTCCCCTCCCTTTGCACTGTTTGCAATGAGTGAAAACCGTGCAGTTTTCCTGTTGTCTGTAGCGATTTTGACGGCCCCATCCTGGGTTGCAAAATTAAGAGCCATGCGATGGGGTTTGGAAGGTGGGGGGGGTGGGGGGTGGTGTAGTCATGGACTGGGGAGCTCTATTTGGGGGGTCAGGAGTTACCTCTTAATCTTTGAGTTCCAGGCAGTTTAACTCTTATTCAAACCCATATGCCCCACTGTTTGCAGGGTTTTTAATTAAAAAGTAATTTACTGCACACTCATATGCACTCGCAGTGAACAGGATTCAAAGACCTCCTTCTGTCAGAATGCTAAGCCATATAAAATGGTCTCCTGGAATGTCAATTTGATTTTTTTGTAACAATTTCTATTATTGATATTGATATATTAACCTTTGTTTCTCTTTTTGACCTCTTAATTTGCTGATAACCTTGTCTGCCCTCTCGATGCCGTGCCTTGTTTCTCGGTGGTCCGCGCAGATTCGTTCCCTGAGCTATGGCAGAAGGTTGAATGGCCAATCAGAGCTCTGCACGCCAGCCGAGTGCTTCAAATGAGCAGCCGGCGCCCATTTTAGCGACCAAGAAAATTTAGAAAACCACAACTCCGTGACAGTGCTCTAATTCCGCTGCTCTTACGTCCTTGAAATTGGCCGAGTGATGGGTGTGTGTGTGTGTGTGTGTATGTGTCTATGTGTATATATATGGGTGTGTGTGTGTGTGTGTGTGTGTGTGGGGGGGGTCACAATTTCTTAGTGTGATAGCTCAGAAATGGTAGAATGTTACCTTGAACATACCTTATTGCTGTAAGACAAACCTCTGCGGTCTACATAATGATCAAACCAGGGCTAACCCAAGCCACGTTTGCCCTTGAACTGTTGAACAGGGAAGTTTTTGGCTGTGTGGGGTCATGTAGAGAAGGCTTGGAAGCAGACCTGATTAACCAAACCAAGCCCCCCTAAGACATGTTTTGTGTGTTAACCATTGAAGTTTTATAACTACAGCCTCAATATATTGATTCAGCAACTCAATTTCAGTAGCTTGTGATTTCTACTTCAATAGTGAATTGCGAAAAAGTGCGTCTCTTGTGTTGTGTTCACTGATGCTGTGTACAAGCTGATTGGGCAATTAGTGATTAATTTTTCTTAATTGCACTGTGGCTGGATTTGTTCAGATTTACAGTTTTCAGTCTCTCTCAGTATTCTGGAATGCCGCCAGGAATTATCCTTGTTATCTGTGCTCCGTTTTGTTTCGCATATTGACTTTGGAGAAAGTTTTGGACAAAGGCATTTGTCAAAAAATAAATGTGAGATTGTCATGAACAAAAAGACTGCTGTACGGTGAAGAATTGGGAGGTTGAGGCAGTTAATTTTCGGAAAGGACCTCTTTGCCCTCGAGCTCCGAGTAGGAGCTCTGAGGAATTCAATATTCCGTGGCTCGTTGAAGGGCCGGCTGAATCATTGCCGGGCTCGGATCGTCTGGGACTCGGGTGGAAATGGATCTGTCCGCAGGACTGTAATTCCAGTTACCAGCAGGGAGTTGAGTCCTGCAGGCTGACGGTCAGCAGTGGGCCTTAAAGAACTGTAGAGAACCTGAGAGCGCTGTCTCCCGTTTCACGCCACATCCAGCAGGCGAGAGCCGTTGCGAATCGTACCCGTGGTCATGGGCCTCTGGACGAGGTCTGTTCTCCTGTTACCACGAATTAACAGAGTTTTTGATGTTCCATGTTTTTCTAGATGCAAAATGCTAATACTCCGGTGTTACAAAATCCCCATTACTGCCGTCGTTTGATTGTGTTTTCTGTTGTCATGGTTTCCCAAAGGTAGAAACAGTCAAGTTATCGTTTTCCTTTCTTTCCTCCACATATGTGCTGTTATTTGAATGTAGTCTAGTGTATAAAGTTAAAGCAAATATTGCAACATGACACTAGGTCCAGGCGCAAATTGATATTGTATTGATATTGTGACATAAAATAAGATATTGTCTTGGATTGTAGATATTGTGGTCTAATTTTGTGGATTTGAAGTTTGTCTTTTCCTGTTTTTTCCCCACTTATTGGGCTGTTTTAGCTCATGCCTGTACCTGCTTGGTTGTCGTATCCACATTAATAACAGAGGGTACGCTGTAGAGGCATACCTCTGCCACGCCATATATCTGTGCTTTTGGTGACAGAATATGTGCCAGATCACTACCAAAATAACAGCAACTCCTCCTTGGACTACCACCTATCATCTTACCAAATTTCATGCCAAACCTTTCATAACGTTTTGAGTTATCCTGTTAACAGACAAACTGACAAATGAAAGGTCATTCATAGAATGACGACTTGCCGAAATCGTGCACATATCTCTGATACAGAATGGAGTTGGTTCCAAGTCTCTACCTGTAATAGGAGCAACGTTATGAACCAAAATGTGGATTTAATGTTTTAGGTGACCTTGCCCTTGACCTTTGACCTAAGGACTAAATTAAAAGTATAGGCCTCTGGCTCTGGCGACAAACCACCTCTATCATGTGGTGAAGTTTCATGTACATTTACGACATGGAAAGGGTAAAAAAGCGCGTTACTAACAAACAGACAGACAAACAAACAAACATATAAACAGACCACTAATGTAACCGACTAACATACTTGCTAAAATCGCAGACTTCGGCAAGTAACAAACAGGGGTGAAAACATAACCTCCTTGGCAGAGAAAATTACTTAATCAAAAAATCGCATAGTGTAACATTTTGTGAAAGCCCTAATACTGATCCCCGCAAATTTACCAAAATATCGGTATTGAGGTATTTGATAAAAAATATTGCGATTTTGTTCCCATTGCCCCGCCCTACACAACACAGAACTCGGTATCCAAAAAGGACCTCCTGTGAAGCATTCCCCTGCTTGTCAGTCAATACAGGGAGTTTGTTTCGACACAGAGATGGCAGGAACAGCCAAAGTAATTGCAGCGAGGTCATATTTTCTCATTGCCCCGCTGTGTATTCAGTCATTGTATGGCCTTGCTGCAGTTGTGGGATGGGGTGAACTTCTGTGATTGGTGGGCTGTGTTCATCCCCCACTCTGGCATTGGGACCAGCCTAACTGCATCCCCACACCCAAAGCCCCGCTCCACGGGGTCGTCTTGTGCTCCCCTCTCTCCCCGCCCCGGGACAGCACGAGAGCTTTTTGGGAGCGGAAATTAGCAACCGAGGAACGCTTAAGCTAAGGGTTCTCATGGCGCTGGACGACGGCGTATGAAAGATGGGACCATTAGCGTGCGAGCGTTGTCTTGGGGTTAGCTCCTGCTGCTCCGGCTCCGCACTGAGATCTCATATTCCCCTCTCTGCCATTAAATGTCACTATGCACGGACGTCCGTGTTACTCTTCCAGAAATTTACATCCCCCCCTCCTGTCATTCTTTTTTTTCTTGGTGCTCTTTTCCTGTTGGAAAATATTGTGGGGTGACATGGCCCTGTAGGACACCATGCAGCTGTGCAGTGATTTGCAGCTGCCTGCCCCTGGTTACCATAGTCTGTGTGGAGTATCTAATCTAATGGCTGCTGCAGCTTCTGGCAGTATCATAATCATCAGTCATCTTGTGTCTCTCTCCTCAGGTTGTGGGAAATCTAGACAGTATTTGCTCAGCAGAATGGACCTCGGAAGGAGAAGCATGCAGCCAATTAGCTGTGAGTGTTGCATGTGACCCCAGCACAAAGGCCTTCGTGTTTGGAGAGGGCAGTGTGCTCTGGCCGATGGTATCTGCTCTGTGGTTGGTCTTGGGCCCCTGTGCACAGTTCCTCTTGGGGGCCAATAATCCCACCAAGCTCCCGTTTGAGCCTGGAACAGCCTGTCTTGAAGTCTGAGTTACTGTCAGAAGAGCATGTTCAATAGCTGGCAAGGAAAATTGGGGTCTAGTACAGATATTCAGTGTTGCCGTGTCTAAACTTTGGAGAAAATATTTCAAAATTGGGGAAAAAAAGGAAGCCGTATCAAGATGGTGCTCCTGGGAACGAGATTGGGAGCGGAGAGAAAATGTAAAGCAAGAGCTTGTTTGAAAGCGGCAGTCTTGTTACAACAGAAGATGTTTCATTTTCTCCCGGAGTTGTGGCGTACGGAGATAAGCGCGCTGCAGCACTCTGAGGACTGCTTGATATTTGCATGTAGGCCGCAGAGCACACGCCATTTCCCAGCGTTCCATGTCTCCCAGACTGATCATAACTGAGGCTTCCAGCATTCTGAGTGTGCCTTGGGTGTCTGATTAGCTAATTCGGCTCCACCGACTGCACAGTTTTAGACTAATGCGAGGTACGGAGTTTAAACGGCTCTGGAGAACGGCTCCGTGCCCATTTGCTGGAGATCTTGTTCACAGCGTTAATGGCGGTGATTTAATCATGGATGTTACAGCTCTCGGAGCCCAACTGCCACTCTGGTGGGTTGCTAACACACCCTGACCCTGACGGGGAGAGGGTCTGACTTGGAGGACGTGTTAGAGATTGATTCGACTGGCTAACGGGTGTGGGCGAGCACCCTTGGGAAATAATCCACCCATCTTTACTCCAGCGGGGGGAAAGCAGCCTAGCCTGAGGGCCCCTGGGGATATGTGCTAGGCTTGTGGGCTATTCGGAGAGCTCTTGGTCTGAGCTTACTTGTCTGTGGCAGATCAACGTGGGCTTTTTGAAGATGCATAAACACAAGGCTGTCAAATGAATTTATCTCATTATTAAATACTTTTGTGACATCCGCTATGGTTACATATTTTTTCTCCTTGGCTGTTGATGTTTTTTTTTTTCTGGAGAAAGTCTTACCAGTGTGCCAGGACTCGCTACTGATTCATATGGCACTACAAATAAAGCTGCTGTGTACTGCATGCAAGTTCAATTTCCAAATCAAAGGAGCAGTTTCAATGCTGCCTTCCTAAATGTACAGTGTGTTTGCTAACACCTGCAGGATTATGAAGATTTTGTGACGTTTGGTGCATGTTGCTTTTTAAAATATTTTTTTAAAGGCGAGATGTCAACCACCTTGGTCGGGGTCTGTTTGGTTTATGCGTGTCACAGGCCGTAGTTTGCCCTTGCAGAAGACATGCTGTGCAGATTTGACCAAAGAAGGACCTTGGTGCTGAGGTATAAGAATTACAAGGCTGATGTATACAGCAGCAATTTGAACACGGTTAGTAGAATGTATTCGTTTGCAAAGTAATGTCGTGCGATGATGAAACCCAGCGGTGCAAATCTGAGAAATCCACTTTTTTTATTTAAACATTAGACTGTATGAGGCAGTTGTTAATTTGTTTTGTTGAGCTCTTGTCTATTACTGGCACAGAGAGAGAGACGCACTTAAATAGCCTGTTGAAAACAAGATAGAGCACTAAATGGAGAAACTAGGCTAATTAAAATGAAACACGAATTGCAATTTTTACACCAGTCCTTTCTACAGTCACAGTGCATTCAGAACGCTTCTCTACCCCTCTACGCATTCGAGTGTTTTTTATACACGGCCTCCATCTTCTCACCTTCCGTCATTTCGAGAGACGACACAGCCCAAGACCGGCCTCTAATCGGCCCTGTTGTCATGTAATCTATTGCGCTTGCGTTAAATCTCTGTCGCAGTGGAAGAAAAACTGAAAATATGTCAGAGGCGATATCTCAAGGGAGTTATAAACCAACTATTTCTATAACTGCATTATTCATCCCCGCCAATGAAATATTTACCGGTCTCATCGCACTGATGTAATGAATGAATTGTGAGATTATATGCGGGAAATTGCTTTCGATCGCACCTGAGGAATTCGCACCGAAGCATCCATCCCTCAGTAGATTGCTGCGGGTTGTCAGTGACAAATTCTCAACTGGGTGCGTGTACCTGCTGACATTAGGCAAACAAAGGATTTTTATTTGTTTATTTATTTATTTTTGTGATGAAAACAAAACAAACTACCGGTACCTGTACTTCTTTGCTGAATCGATTTTTTTTGTAGAACTTGAAAAGCAGCTATTTCAAGCGTGAATACCCTATTTAAGCGTAGGAGATGAAATACCGTCCTGAATTTACAATGTTTGGTCATTTTAATTTTAAGGTGTTTGTTCTTGATTTTCTGGTTCTATCGAGGGTATGTTATCATTTAAACATTGGTGTTCGGTCATTTAATTTACCTGCTATTCAGCGAACTTCGGGTCAAAGCGACGGTTTTATTTCGCTGCAAAGCAAATAATGGCTGCTGACGTGGGGGTCGACAGTCAGGGTCGGTGTATAGGGGTTTACGCCGTCCTCTGCTGTGGTCGACCAACTGTCAGGAGTCCGGTGTGTTTGGGTGTTACTTATTCTTCGGTTTACAGATTAGCCCACATGTGGTCGTGATGATTATCATATGTGGGCGCAGCGGTGTCTTAACCGTGGATTAGTTTCTGTTACTGAACGGTGGATCAGCGGGAATCGCACCCCAGCAGCTACATTAAACTCCATCTGCTCGAAAAGGAGCTTTAAACATATCTAAGCAGAAACACAGGATTTGATGACGGCCCGGAATGCGGCGCCTGCAGGCTTTGGCAGCCCCGCGCCTCCGCTAATCTCTCTCACCTCCCGCCCTCTCCGCCCTGTTTGTACTGCGCGCGGGCGTCATCGCCGCGGAGCGAGCAGTTCGCGCGCCCGGGGCTGCTTCCGCGCTGACGGACTCTAATTAGCCGTTTGGATGTGGCGTGTAATCGGCTGCTCCCGGAGCGAGCATGCCCGAGTGCCGCCGCTGCTGCAACGGGAGGGTGTTTTTCGGCGGTACAAGCTGTACCTGCTGGATTTGGTTTGGCAGAACAGAGGCTGTGGCTCGCAGAGGTCTGAGAACATCTTTTTTTTTTCTTCTTCGCCTTCTTCCGCAGTCGACTTTCGTTTGCAAGACACTGGGGTACCGAGCCACGTGCCCCTTTAGTGTTTTGTGCCCAACCACGTGACCGATTGATGCTTTTACTTTTGTACATTTACTGAGTGAACAGCTCGAATAAGCATGGACCAAGTCCTTGGCATGGACTGACAGTTTGAGTCAGGAAGTGAATTATCATTTAATAATTGCATGTTTCGCACGTACAGCGCGCGCGCGCACACACACACACACACACACACACACACACACACACACACACACACACACGCACAAACCCTGTTATTGGAACAAAAGGAAAATGTCACCAGCACTGAAAAGTTAACTATGATAATTGAGCCAATGGTATTTTAAGGTGTGCCAAGAAATGTCACTGTTGATCATAATGGCTCTGTCCTAACGCCAACCTTTTCAACTCTGGAAAAATTGCGGTCACACATTTAGAACAAGCGAACAGGTCTGTGAGGTAGATGGCCAGTAGGATGACAGGATTGGCACATGCTTCCCCTAGGGCAGGCCTCTGTGCACCTGCGTCTGGAGGACTGATGATAACCAGCCAGCCCCTCTCCTCCATCAGGCAAGACCTTCCGCTCTCGTGGACCACAGGAAAGGTTAAAAGTGGCCTGTTGGCTGCAGACCAAATCGCTCGGCCTGACTATTCAAAAATCTGCTGCAAGATTGATTGATTAGCATGAGGGTCAAGCTGTCTCCTCGCTAACAGCAATGTGCGCAACCCTACGTAGACGAATCGAATGGACGTCTGCTGGAGGAATTGCCCAGTTTGGAGAAGGTTTTGCTCTCCTCCGAGGATGTGCTGTGTTTTGTTTTTGATTGCTCACCTATTTCGGTTTCCCTCCCTCGAGCTTCAAGAAATTACAAGCCGCCTCCTTGCGCATGCTGTTTTTTTCTTTCTTTTTTTTTTTTTTCAGAGCTTGTATTAATTATCTCCGTCTCTCTCTTCTCCTCATGTGCTGCCGCCGTCGATGTCTCTGTGCCACGGCTGACTTTGATCCTGCTCTCAGGTAAGAGAGCTGCATTCACTCTCAAATGAGATTTCTTTTTTTCTCTTTTTTATCCCAGAAGGCCACTCTCGCCTGCTGCCTTGTGATGAGCCATCATCCCAACACAACTTGAGCAAATTAAGGAGTAAATTAAACTTAATGAATATGTATTTTCTCGCAGTGTTCTCTTAGTTTTTATGTGGTGCACAGTTACCAGCGAGCACTTATTACATTTAGACGGCGCACAGGGAGGGTGGAATTGTAAACTGAATTATAAAATATCTGTTTTGGCTGCACTGCATTATCTGAATGGCTTTGTTAACTTTTTTAATCTCTTAAACTCTTACCTTTTTGCTTAAGTTTCCTCTTAAGTTGGTTCAAAGTCAGAAAAGGCATTTATTTTATTTTGTGAGACATCACATTTATATTCTGAATTTGCTGGTTGCAGCAATTCACTGAAGTTATATCACACTTCAACTGACAGAAATATTCAAACCCAGGGTGCCACGTTTTATGGCCCCTACATTACATCAAATGGAAAATATGTAGATCTCGTACATCATTTTATGAACGTTTCCCTGAAATTCCGCAGGACATATTTGGGATAGTTGGAAACTCTGGGATCCTCTTCTATAATTAGAAATGGGCCTGAAGTGTCATGGGTTTGAATACAGCAGCTGCATTGGACGGACTGCAGTAGGTTTTATGGGGTTAAAATAATTTTGACTGTTCTGAAATTTTGTGCCTTCTCCCCAAGCTTTGTCATGGCTTTCAAAAAGACTTCGTTTGTTGGGTAGAATTTTTTTTTTTTTTGCTGAAATAGTAGTTTCCCTTTGGGTTAAGGACAGGTCAGGGAAACTGACTGAAACTGGATGAACTCCCACGCCTGGATCATTGTGTGATGGCAGACAGCCAGGCTTAACTCTTGGCCTTTGACCTGGCCTTTCCCCAGTCATTGCCTTTTGGAACATTCCTGTTCTTAGAAAGGGTATATGACCATTCAACCAAAAGAATCGATTTCCAAATCCCTCTGGCTGTGGTGCACTGCAGGAGTGGGCAGAACTGGGGTTGTCAACCATTCTTGACTATGAGTTCAAGTTTATCTGAGACAACAATCATGTGATCCGCAAGTATTCGAGCCCAATATCAAGACAGTATTCGCGCATCATTGCAAATTGCAGTGTTGGAATAACTCGTTTCCTGTCACTCCGACAGTTTATCCGCGTGCTACTGTAGCGGAACACTGTGATGAAAACACACAAACAAAATGGCGCCAGCGCTGTAGCAGCCAAATGAAAAAGCAGAGATGCTCTCAAAGTCGCATTAATTCC
The DNA here is from genome assembly GCA_029721435.1 of Gymnothorax reevesii. Lineage (NCBI taxonomy): Eukaryota > Metazoa > Chordata > Actinopteri > Anguilliformes > Muraenidae > Gymnothorax > Gymnothorax reevesii. The sequence goes on along the minus strand of CM056587.1, from coordinate 61,307,440 downwards.
ACCCCCATTGAGTCTGAAATGAGAAGTGTGACAGCGTCCTCACGCTTATTAACTCCCAGGGTTGCCGCAATCAGCCCTTTGTAATGGCTGTCAGAGCTGCGAAGCACTCGAGCGCCTTGAACAAAACCGCCAGGGCTGTCACTGTAAATCAGCGGAATGGATACCCTTCTGCGCTCTGATATTTCTCTGCGACCGGGCCGGGGTGAGGGATGGAACAGTGGGGCGGAAATGAATATTCTGATTGATCATTTTCCGCTGATGAAACGGGCGGCACCGACGCGGTCAGCTCGCGTGGAGCCCCGGCTTGGGCGTCGGAGAGCGGCGCGGCGCGATGCGGGCGCTAATTATTGCTTCCCGAATTTGTCGCGGGCAGACGCTTTGATCTGCAGTGGGCATTTATCTGAGGGCAGCATTAGCGATGGTGGGGGCGATGCACAATGCCTAGAGAAGAATGAGAAACTAGAAGAAAAGCCCCGGTACACAGGACCATTGGGGGAGGGGGGTGTGGGCATGCTGGCACCAGAGAGAGATGTTAGCCACTCACATTGGGGAGAGAGTGAATCACTGATACTAAGACAGCTGCCTACTCTCACACATCGAAATAGCTGGTCTGATTATCATGTTTTCACTCACTGAGAGAGCAAAGCTTGTACACTGAGACTACTCTCACCCTCGGAGGCATGATCGGTAGTTCAGACCCGAAAGTAGAACTTTGGTCTACGGTGATTTGAGTTTCCCTCGAAAAAGAAGGTGAAATAAACTCAATTCTCCTACATCTCATTTAAATCCAACCTGCTCACTGAAAGCTGTATAAATAGCGAATGTATATACCTAACGTTTGATTTGTAAATAGTCCTGGTCGAAGGCATCTTTTGTGCAAATACTTTCTATTACTGAAGCCAGATTTAACACTTTGTCTCACATTGATCTGTGCCCCAGTTTCAAGACTTTTTTTTTTAATTTAAATCATTGACTCTGAAGAACCCATCGTACTACATATTTTTAGTGCAATGCCTGCCTAATTATATCCCCGAACACCAAATGGCGTTCCGGGGATATTATGTTTTTGGTCTGACCGCCACCGCCGCGCCGCCCTAAGTGTTAACGCGATAACTTCAGTAATATTTCAATTAGAAATTTCAAGTTTTGCATATAAGTAAGTATCATAAAGAGGAAGAACTAATTCGATTTTGGACAATTTACAATTTCTAGATTGGCCACCAGGGGCCAAAAACTGTTTTATCATATCTCTGGAAATATTTGTCCGATTGACCTCAAATCAAGTGCAAATGAAAGGTCATGACCCGAGGATGTGTCCCACTATGACATTATACCTGTTTCGTTCAAAATTTTGACACACGGTGGATCTTTGTCACATAAAATTCACCTTTTTTGCCATATCTTTGGAACTATTTGTCCTATTGACATGAAACTATGTGCAACTGCAAGGTCATGACCTCACAACGTGTCACATGATGACATCATACCTGTATGGTTCAATATTTTGCAACCAGGTGGCGCTTTGTGATGGAAAATTACCATTTTGGCCATATCTTCAGAACCATTTGTCCAATTGACCTGAAACTCAGTTCAAATGAAAGGTCATGATCTGAGGGGCTTTATATTGTATTGGGTCTATTCAAGGATTGGGGAATTGGAGGATTGGGGGCGTTCGATGATATACCCCTAGCCATTGCCTCCGACGGCATAAGCCTAGTTTAAAAGCGTATTTGATTGGATTGTTTTGCTTAACACTCCATGAGGCGAAAGATTTATTCAGGCAAGGCTCTGAAGGATTATTTTATTAAATAAGGGTACAGGTGGAGCTTGTCGAATTCTCATCCAAAGGAGATTTGCAACAATGCATGTACACTGTAGCTGTGGATTAATAAATGTGTACATTTATTTATTTGTTTGTTTGTTTGTTTGTAGTCAGTTAATTAGCTTAGCCTACTGTCCTTATACTTTATTTTGCTTTTTCCACGAAATAGCCTAGATCTCAGTTTTCAAACTTAATTCCTGGGAGCCCACTGTCTGCTGATCTCTGGTCTGTTCTGGCATTCGAGCGCTTTATATAAGTCACTAACTGGCTTAAGAGTCTCTCCACCTTATTTTCCAGGCCTAAATTATCTGCTGATTGAATGAAAATTCCAAAAACCAGCGGAACTGCGGCCCTCCAGGTCTGGAGTCAGAGACCCTGGGCCTAAATGCTGATACGGCATTAATTCTCAACTAACTTCTGCGTCTTGGGATTTGATACCTTGTCATGAAAAAATTTATTGCCGCGGTGTTTCGCTGACGTAACCTTTTCTCTGCGACTGCCCAATCTGGCGAGCCTGTCCCATAGCTACATTCCTCCATCAGCAGTCTCGCCACTGAGGGCTCCCCTGAACGTTTTCCTTCACGCTGCGCTTCACCAGCACGGCCGGGCAGCTAATGCTTGGGAGTATCATGTGTCTTACGCAGCTTAGGCTCAGAAATACGGTCCTCCGCTCCCACTGGCTCTATATCCTTCCCTGGAGGTCAAGTAGAGAGCATTTCCTCATCCTTTGACTGTCAATCTTTTATCCATCTTCACCATTAAATCAATTATGCGTTATCAGGCTTCATTTCCTTTTTTGCTATGAATAGTTGGGAAAAAAAATTTACACCGACTTCTAAGTTGTTGAAAGTTAATTTGAATAAATGATTTTCTCAATCAGGCCAAAAGGAAATTCAAGTTCCTCGGAGTTTTAAAGCCTTGTGTTTTGCTGAACTTTCGGGTACAAGATTTAATTTGGTGATTAAAGATTAAAGTTTTATACTTAATGAAGCAGTGTGTCGTTTGACAGTTCTTTGCAATTTTGTTTTAATTTTGCTAGATAATTATAGGCATTAGTGAAAAAACATTCATCATTTCTCATGTAAAATAGAGGTTTGTAACTAAATGGAGACTGTTATCTTACAGTATCAAACAGCTCTGGTTCTTAGTCAACATCTTATTATTAATTGAAGGGGCAGTTTCTTTTGTAAAGGATAGAATTTTGGAGGCTGTTTTTGCTCGTAGCTGTTGCTGTACATGAAAGTATCAGCTTTGGAATCATAAGAAAATAAAAAAATTACTGTAAATATGAGGAGAAATTATGGCTAACATAATTACTGCTAAAATTTACAGGATTGTTTACTGTAATATTTTTGTAAGGAGTTTATTGTAGATGTCTGTAAGCCATGCTTTAGATAAAAATATGATATAATTTATTGAACCCCACAGAGAAATTCAACCTTTGCATTTGACCCATCCTAATTACATTGGAGCAGTTAGTTGAGAAAGCCATATTGTAAATAACTAGACCTTACTGAAGAGAAGACGTCATTGTTGAGGAAAGCAAAGCTTGCAGTAGTTATGTAAAAGTAAACGGTCTGTGAAGCACAGAGCATGCACTGCATTCTCAATGGCTTCTGGCAATTTCCATGTAAACAGCCCAGGGACGGCCTTGTAATGAAAGTTGAATTTAGCTCAGTGACGTGAGACCCATTTATGTGAAAATAAATGAAAGCATTTTATCACCGTGGCCCTAGGCTAACGTGCTAACCGCTGCTATAAAGGATTAAAAAAAAAAGGTTAGATAAAGGAAAATTTAACCGACCTTCAAGGAACCACTAAATAAACAACAACTGTGGATGGTGAGATCTTGCATGCTAATGTGCCTCAGGTTTTGCTGTTGTCGCCGCTATTTTATCCACGACGGCCATGCTGGTTTTGACAGGCATGTCAACCGGATTGCATTGAGATTCATTGAAGGCAGAATTACTGTGTCCAGAGACCCTGGTCCAGGTGAGTTCTCACACCCCGGACCATGAGAGGATTCTCTGTATGGAGTCCCAGAGAGGAGCCTCTCTTAGTCCGCAGAAAGAAAAGTGCTGTGAATCTCTGAGCCCCCTTTGTGCTGTCCTGTGGAGCTTCACACAGAGTCTGGTTGCTGCACAGTGTAGCTCTCTGTGTGGGAGTGAATGAGAGTGTCTGCCCCAGACTGAGAGAGGAAGTCGGTGAATGAGGCACAGTCAGGGAAATACAGACTGTTTACTTCTTCTGTTCTTGTGGGATGCAGTGATTCGGTTCAGATAAATCCTTGCGAAGAGGTAGCTAGCCGAACTATGGTTTAAAAAGTGCTCTGGGCAATTTTCAGACAGAAAGTTTGATTTGTTGTTGTATTTTTTTTGTGTTTTCATTTTTATCATATGTGACATGTTAAACAAATGTATATGTCACAGTCAGATTGTGAGGCCAGTCATCTCATGAAATGACTAATAATTTCACTAACTTCATGAAATGGCTACTGCTAAGCTGCAGTCCTTTCAAATCACTGTTTTCACAATCTGACTAACTTTTGCATATAAATATCATTTATATCTTCATAGAGAGGTCTTTTTGCATGTATGTAAGCAAGTATGTATGTCAGTCTGTGTCGGTCTGTTTGTCCGTGTGCATGGATATATTATGTTTGTATGTATGCAGCACTTCAGTTTTCTTGACAACCATTCTTCTGATCGAATTCTGTCTTGGCACTTGTGTTGCTGAGGATCTGCGGAAGTGAAGTGCTTTGAGTGTGAAGTTGTTTGGCGGAGTGGTTCTGGAGAAAACTGCAAGCAGCTGCACCAGAGGCCAAGCAATCCGCCCATTCCAAACAGGCATGCTTTGAGTGGGCTCACCTGCTCTCGTATGTATTCATTCTGAGAAATGAAAAATAAGTATATATTTGTATTAGAAGTTTAAAGAACATCCCTATTTGGACTGGAAATTAATAAGATCTTTGATACAGATTTGATTTGATTTATCCATGAAGTCCATGTTCTTGCCGCTCGACAATTTGCTCTAAATGCCTGCGAGGTGCAGCCAGCTCACTCAGATTTGATAGATGATTTCTGTAGATGGAGGACAAGAATGGTGCACTCGAATCGCTTGCATGAATTTACTGAGCTGCTATGATGCGCAGTGCGTAGAAACGTTAGTCGAGTAAATTCTCAGTAAATTCCTGCAAGAGATTGGAGCACTCCAGTCTCATCTTTCGTCTGTGTGTACTGCGTTCTCTGAGAGCACCGACCTCCGTTAATCGAAGGGCTGAATTGTTAGGGGTTCCTTCTTTTAGCTTATTTCTTTTCTCCTCACAAAAAAACCACAGTAGGAATACCATAAAAATTACAACCAATAACTATCAGTAATACTACAGCAATTGTATGTTTTTTTGGAAGGCACTATAGAGAGTTTAGTATTACTCTTCAAATATTGTTGGGCTCCCATAGCCAAATGAAATAACACTACAGAAAATCTGTGGTAATGCGTGAGCTGGTGAAATGTAGGCCTACTATGGAACACAACAACCACGCTATAGAACATTGTCCTATTCTTATAGTATACACTAGTAACCCTTTAGTTCATTGTCGTATGGAACGTGTTTCAGCCCAAGGAATTTGCTGGTGATCCGAGGGAGAGGTTGTTCTTTTTAACATCTCGACCGTATTGGCACGGCCTGTGCTCCTCCGGTGCTATTCTCGTTGCATCCGCCCGTTTTTATCATTTCAGTCCCGACTCTTCATGCTCTCGTGCGTGTACGATTTCAGTGAAATTTAGCATTGCGAAAGTAAATAAATAAATAAATGCTTCAGATTGGCCGTGCATTAGCCTGTCAGCCAGATCCGCTAGTTGAAAGTATTTTAAGTTGTAAATGGCCGTGAATAGCAATTGTGGTTGTTTGTGAATTGAGAGGCATGGCGCGCGGCCAGAGCTGTATTGTAAAGTGGGCCACGGAGCGCACTGCGCAGTGATGATACCGGCGTGGCCCAGGAGCGCTTCGGCTTGAGTTAAATTAAGTTTTTGTTGGTAGGGGGGGGGCAACTAATCTTTTATTACACACTATGAAGAGAGAGGATAGAATCGAGCATGCCCTGTGCGTTCCTCACATCTCCCATCTCTGTCTGTGGTTTAGCGAAGCACACATTGTCTTCCATATTTATGGGAATAGATGTGATGATAAAGGCGGAAAATGTTTTTTTTTTTTTTTTTGGCTGCAGCATCAAGCACTGTTACGGGGGAATACACAGGAATCGACAGCCTGTCATCCAAAGATATAATCGCAGTCTAGCGATGCGTCCAGACTATTTGCCAATAGTGAGAATTTATGGCGGGTGTTTCGGGCGACAGAGGCTCAATCTTGGTGAACGTGCCCTGGCGAAGTCGCATCAGATTTCTCCGCACCTCTGTAGAGACTGTGTACTGAGGAGGGCAGCCGACTCCATCTGCTGTTTTGGATTAACAGTGGTCTTGAAAGGAATAGGATTTAAATTTTTTATTTGCTGCTCTCTGTTGCGGGGCTGTAGTCTTGCTCTTAACGCCCTTTCAAAGGCCTGGAAACTCAGATCTCTGACGTCTGAATCTTCTGCATAGATTTCAGGCGTCTTATGGTATGTAATAGTTGTCTTATTTTTGGTACACTGACTCTGCTTTGTGTACAATCCTACAAAGCCACTTCAGACAGTAGCATACTGTAACTAGACAGCACACGGTAGCTCAGTTCCTCACATTGAAATTGCCCTTCCCCAAAATGGAAAATCTCGTAAAATCTGGATGGTGATCTTACAAAATCTCATTGATTGTTGCTTGGCCTGTGCTGTATTCCTGCAAAATAATCATCAAAATCCATCCATCACTGTCCCAGTGAAGTTGCTGACAGGCAGACAAACACAGGAAAAAACTTTGCCTCTGTGGCTCTGGTAATAATATTATTCTGCTTTGTAGGTTGTGTGAATCATATCTGCTTTTCTTGCGCTGTCTACCTTCACATGGAATATTTTCACGCCTCGACCAAAGTATTCCTTATTGGTTAGCGGTTATGTTCTTTGCAATGTGCAAATTTTGTATAGTCTTAGAGCTGTGAGCAGCTGGCTTCAGTGTGTGGTCAAAAATGTTACCCCTCCACTTAAAGAAAAATGAAATGATCTGAAACTGATGGAAGCAACTGGCATCCACAGTTCTTTATTTCACATGTAACTGGACTGACACTTAACTTTGGATTTTCAATGTAGCATAATATTTTAGATTATAAGACAAATGAAAACGGAGTACACAAAATTATTAGGACTTAGTTACTTTTATATTTTGTAGCACGTCCTTTTGAGGCAATTACTACAATCAAGTGCTTTTCGTAGTTCAGAATGACCGTTTTACACTCCCAGAGTGGTAGTTTGGCCCACTCTTCTTGAGCAAACTGCTTTAGGTCTCACAGGTTGATGGATTACTTATCCCAGCTCTTGAGTTTTTGCTGTTTGGTTAGATGTTTTATTTGATGTAGATCAGGACTCAGACGGCCACTGCAGAATAGTTTAATATTTCCTTCTCGTTAATTCTTGAGTGCTTTCAGATGTATATTTTGGGTCATTATACTGTTGGAATATCCATGACCTGCAACAAAGACTGAGCTCTATAACATAAGGCTGTATGATTGCCTCTGTAATGCCTAGATGAATCTCCTGCAGTCTTACATGCAAAATTAAACTTTTTTATGCTCTCCTGTAAAGTTTATCATTTTGCGGATACAAGGTTTTATCAGCAGGCCGAAAATAAGGTGTGAGGGACACTGTTCTTTAAGGTTTCGGTCTATCTTTTCAGGACTTTTCCTTTGTTCTACTACCTCCATTCTAACTATCCTTCTTTTCAGTCTGAGGTCAGTGGTTCACTTGCTGCTACATCCAGGGAGATTTGCTACAGTCCAATAGACCTTAAGTTCCGGATAATATCAGCCACCCTGATCCAGAAACATCAGGCTTTTCGGTGATGGTCTTGTAGTCTTTGCCTTGACTGCACTTGGCAGTAATTTTTTGCCTTTTCTCTTCAGAAAACACAGTTTTTCTTCATCTTGTTCACAATCCGGTGTCTGCGCACAATACTGCCCAACAGCACAGTGAATACTGCTCTTGGCTTGAATAGGGTGATGACTGTTTACAGGACCGAAAGACAGCAATGAGACTACTTAAAGGAAATAGTTTGTTTGAAATACCCCAACAGTTCACCTCTCTAATTATTTTTAGGGGTATCAACATTTTTTTCCTGGCCATTTTTGAGTAGAATAAGCATCAGTTGAGCTCTTTTTTTTTTTTTAAAGGCTTCATTGTTTTATTCTGCGGCTAAGCCAAAGCATGCAGGTATGCAAGACAACAGAGCTTATAATTTCAACACTTCTCAGAAAGAATGGAGCATTGTCTCATTGTAGTGTTTGGGGTACCTACACTTTCGAACATGTCTGTACATGTCGGAAACTTGTTGGGTTACCTGGCGACTTCCTGTCCAGATGGGAAAACTGTGAGTCTTCCAGTCGACCTCAAACCTTTCGTATGTGTGACACAATGGCGGAGACATTTTCACTCTGTCTGACGGCTGTTCATGCAAATTCTTACCCAGCTCTGTGTAGTGTAATGAAGGAATCATTTTTACCTGAAATATGTAGATAAGCCCTGTGAGGCATTGTAGCTTTGGAAAAAAAAAACCCAAAAAACGGGTAATTCGGATAATGGCATTAATTGCTTTGTCTCTTCTATTTAATGAAAGGACAAAGTGAAGCAGTTTTTTAAATAAAGGACTTAAACTGTTGATAATGACAGGGCTTGTTCGCCCCGGGGGTTCAGAGGATAACTCCTCATAAGCTTTAGAAATGAAAGGGCACCTGGTCACCACGCTCTGTTTTTGTACAATTAAGCGTCGTTTCAGGTCATGTTTGTAATCTAAGAAATACGGTCATCAAATACGGCATCTCCCGTTGATAGGTTGCCAAGGAACACGGCGATCGACGCCTACCTTTTCTGGTGTGCAGTTGGCAGATTAAACTGAGAATATCTTCTTAAATAGACACTTGGGCAGCATACGCTCCAAATACAGCAACTCAGGGGGTGCGTTTCCCGAAATCACAGATGCTAACGTGCATAGTGGGAACCATCCACTGCGAATAGACAAAATATGTAATTTGCTAACTTAGTTAGCGACTACACTTTTGGGAAACGCACCCCAGGACAGCAAACGGAGCAGTGTGTCGGAGGGCACTGTCACCAGAAGGTTAGGATTAGTGTGTTGCCTTTGTGGAGAGAGAGTTGCAGGATTTTTGCTGTCTCTACCAGTTTTCTGCACCCAAGTGCCTCTCCCCCCACCTTCTGCCAGTTTGTGTTTTTTGCACAAGTTATGACTTTATTGAGAATCCTGCACAGTGCCAAATATGCAGCATAGAAACACAGGGTGTGTTCAAAGCAATGAAGGACTTGGAGGAGTGTTAACATTACAGCACCTTTACCTTAGGTAATGCCGTTTCACAATCCCAGTATTTTATTCTTAAAAAAAAACTGAAAATACGCACTGTAGGACTGAATTTTTCAGCTTTAGCTCCGAAAAGGAGCCTTCTGTGTGCGCTTCTGAAAACAGAATGGGTGTCGAGTTGGTATATATGCTTACTAAAATTTGCAACCTCCAGGGCCTTGTGTTGAAGCAGCGAGTGGGTTTGTGTGCGGTGATGGAGGATCGCACTGCATTGTTACAGGCTGCGATGCGTATCTCCTCGGCGACATTAGTTTACATTATATCGTTTAAATGGCGTTCGCATCATTCTGCTGTGAAAGATGAGCAGAGATGAAACGGGAAAAGACGATGTCAAAAGAATGACGCGAAGATAGTGTCAGGGGAAAAAAAAAGTAATTCGATCAGTTTTCCTGCCTGCGCTCTCTGTGGTAAACCGGCTCGGGGCGGGGGTGGGGGAGATGGGTGCAGAATCGAGACAGATGAGGTGGCGACGGCGGAAAGATTCCTGGAAGCAGAGGTGACGAGGCCGCTAACGGTGTCCGATGAGGCGATGGGGGTTTGGCGGTCCTAGAGTGCTGTCACTGCTGTGGCCGCTGTCTTTTAGACATTGAAGGCACGTATCCCAGTTGAAACGTTCGTGCGTTTCGACCATGACACCAAGCTAGAGGTGACAGGATGACCCATTATCAAGGGGAGAAGCTGCGGCCGGATCCTCTCCATCTTCCCTGGCGGCCGCTAGCTTTGCGGAGGTCCTTCGGATGTGCGCACTGCTTACAGGACGGCCCTCCAGCTTTGATTTATCAGGGAAATGACACAGTTTCAATGTCCAAGTGATCTCCTGATCTTAAAGCCAGAGCGATGCGACCGTTTTAACTGAGTTTATTTCACTCTGGCGAAATGTGTGGGCCAGCATTAATAATTCATGAGGGGCGGATCGATGAAACAGGAGTCGATAAGCAGGCGCGGTGACGGAGAGAAAGCCTCTCGTCTGACAGCTCGGCATTTTATCAGCGCATCGGTGAGGCGGGCTTTGATCCAGGAGTTGTGTTTGCTTTGGTTTGGATCATCTCTCTCTCTCTGACACATGGGAACATTTAGGATTACGCAGCGCACAGAGTTCAAAATTGGCACAACGTGTCCCGTGTCAACAAAAGTCCGAGCAAGAGAAACCCTGCTTCCACTCCAGCTGTCTCCCGCCTCCACAGGATTACTTCCTTAAAAGGCACCTATCAGATGGTCCCAGGAACTGCCGGGAGAGCTCTGCACGAATGTAATTACTTCAGTTAACGATAAGTGGTAGTTGTAAAGTTAATTCAGGAACCCATCCCTGTCCCGTTGAAGGAAGTGCTGGGCTGGCTGCTTTTTTTTTTTTTTGTAACGCTGATGGTTTATTACTGAAACCCCATCACTTGTAAAACAGCATCTGTTCATCGGTGTAGTGTTGACCTTGGTTTGAGGCTGTTTTGGCCGAGTCATAATTTTTCTCGCGTATCACGAGTCTGTGGCTTAAAACTCTCACCAGCTACAGTTCGCCCAAAGCAGCATCTTCACCAGCATGAAGAACAAAACTGTTTTTTTTTCTTCATTTTGTTGACCAGCCTGCTTTCATGATTGTGAGGGTTCTTTAACACTGATTGCGTAAAATCCATCCGCACAGTTGGTCCTTCGCTGTTTGTCGTCTTGCTTGTTTACAAAGCTTTTTCATTATATCACTGGTGACTCTCTCCCATACATCCTCACAGAGGCACTTACTTGAGGAGGATGGGGTTTTGCTCTCGGCAGTAAAACTCTCGATTGCGGAGGGAGAGGTGACATTTTCAGCACCAAGCTCAAGCACATAAAACCATAATGGCTTGAGGGGTTTTAGCAGGTTTTATGGAGCCCCATCTGCCCTTTGCTTAACCGAGATGGAGAGAACAACAGAGAGCAAAGTGATGACCGCTTGCAGTGTTCTGTTGTGAGGTTAAAACCCCAGACTGATTTTTTTTTTACCCCCCAACCATGAAGTGGAGGGGGGGATATCGCAATGGAGCTTGTGCATCCGTCCATCCAGAGAAGGAGGCACTAGAACCTACTTTACTTAATCGTGACCCGGATTGGGTTTGAAAGAGGGACTCTGTGATGGCAGGGGGTTTTGATGACAGCATCCTCTTGTTTGGGGTTGGTTGGGGGGAGGGAGGGGGGTGGGGGGTCTCATTCATGGTTTTACAGTTTGCCACATCCCTCTTGAACCTGCAGCATGTGACCCTCCTGGTCGAGTTCTTCGTTGTCACTGCCCCGTTTCCTGCACCACAGAAGAGCGAGTCCCTCAGAGATGACGCCTGTTGCTTTTTCTGTTTTTGCTTTGGGTTTTACCTGAATGGTTCAGTTTCCTCCCTCTCCGCAACATATCAGGGCTGTTTTGTGCCAGACTCTGATGTATGAGTCAACCCTTCTCTCTCTATCGCTCACTCTCTCCATCTCTCCCTCTCTCACTCCCTCTGTCATGCTTTTTTGTCTATGCCTTGCTATCTCTCCACTGCGCTCTCTTTCTTAATTTCTCTCCCTCACTCCCCCCTTCTCTTTCTCTCTCTCTCTCTCCCCTTCCACACAGCCTGAATGCCGGTGACCGTATCTCCCACTTACTGAACCGTCGCTTGGTTTTTGGACAAATTCAGGCCGCGCCGCCCCAATAGGGCTGTAAGCTGCTCGCCCATCTACCGTCCCCTCCGGGATACCAGCTGTTTTTTACCCATAAATACCCCCCCCGCCAACAAAAGCATTCGTGGCGAGCAGCACCCACTCAAGCTTCTCTACGGATTGAGAGCATTCATCCGGGCGCTGTAAGGCGAGCACCCATGAATGGCTGCAGCGCGGGTGTGATTATTTTCATCAAAGGACGAAGCGTAATACCCATCGCAGTGCAGTCGCCGGCTAAAAGGATTGAGGCGATAATGCAGGGGGGGTTTAGCGGGCTTGGGAATGTCTAGTCCCTCGCCCTCCCTCCATCCACAGTGCCCGTTTCCTCTTCTGAAAGAAACCATTTAGAAAAAGCTAAACGTTTGTGTTCCTCAAACACACTGAGCGATTCACGGAGAGCTCGTGCTTTGGGTGAGAGCGCGGGCGGTAGATCCGAGAATTATGCAGCTTTCTCAAAATACGGGACACAAATAGTGTTTGTGTACGCTAAGGATATAGTCTGTGTCAGGTTTGCGCTTTTTCATTCGCAGTTACCTTCTGTCTTTTTTTTTTTACTCGTGGGAAAACAGTAATTATGGAATTTAACTGCAACCACATGAACCCAAACAGAGAGGCCAGAAAGCACTGTGGAAGTGGTCTAATTAAAAGCCTTACCAAGCTCTGTTACCAGTCATCTCAGCCGCAGAGTAGAATCAATAATCATCCTCACCTCCAACGAGATTTAACCGTGTGTGCTCAAAGAACAATACATGAATAATTCTGCAGCCTGTACCACTGTGCCTTCGAAGAAGATGCAGTTGAAATGGTCGATGCATTAATAATGTGTGTATTTTCAGTTCCTGGATGTACCAAAGCAAAAATAAATACTTTTTCAGTATACAGGTTCAGCAGAAACTATTTTTATGTGGGTGTTCGGCTGAAGCTCTTACTCTAAAGGAAAATGCTGTGATGATGGTGGTTTCTTATGAATCGCAGCAGGCTCCTGGCTGAAGGTCGGTTGTGTAATGCAAGCCGGTGGGCGTCAGTGGCCCTGTGCTGTGTTGTACTGGTTCAGCTCACATTCGTAGAGCACCTGCCTGCTGGAGTGAGTGGGAGGGCATGAGAGTGCAGCTCTGCTATGGAACCAAATCTGAGCCAGTACAGTCCCCTTCTGTAATATTGCCCCCTTTGGTAAATATCACCTAGACAAGCAATGAAAAACATAGTTGCTGTCAATCCTGCCAATCTGTTATAAAACTTGGAATTTCAATGATTGAAGGAAGAAAAACTCCTATTCGAGAAGAAATGTTTTTTTCCTGCTATTATTTGCAACCCAGGACTATCTTGTAAGGAAAAACTAGTTCCCATTCATATTTTACTTAATTAAGTTCATCATGATAAGGAAAACTTTAATGGTCACCCATGACTTCATGTTTCCCTGGGGAATGAATATGAGGTGACACACGGTCATCCTTCACCATAGTTAAGACTAAAGAATACAGCGTGATATGGGGTAGAAAGTTGTGCAGCTTCACAAATTTGTAAATGACCTCAGGAAAATGGCTATCAAATGTTGAAAATGGTCATTTTGAATGTGCAGCGCTTTATAAGTTTAAGGCTTATGGCAGGGTTAAAAATATTCCTGAAAGAGGAAGTGCTCCTTTTCTGAATGCACTCACTGTGATGAAGCTGGTTCAAGTGGTAAATTAAACTCCAGGGATCACAGTTAGAAAATAGCTGACTTTAATTGCGCTTTGGGCTCGGAACGTTTCCAAAACTACGAGCTGATGCCTTCTACACAGCTGTACTCAAGGGCAGAACTTAGGCACTGATCAATTCTGAAAGCAGGGTCCACTTCGTCAAAGGTAAATTAATTATATCGACAAACATTGCCCATTTCTTGGAAATATGGCTTGGACATGCCTTTCCTGGCATTCAAAATCAGTTTGAAAAAAATAATTTGATATTCTCATTTTTTAGCTTTGTAAGAGAGGGTGTGTTTTCAAAACCTTTTATGCTGTTAAAACTTTGGGCCTGCTGTCCTTTAACCCTCTATTAACCTCCGTGGCATATCTGCTACATAAAGTGAAAGGGTCAACAGCCTGGACACCCCACTGGTTTTGTTTCTTATTGCCAAATAAACCTTTCAGAATAACTTGAATGGTCCGTCACTTTAATTATTCCATTCACATTATTACTCAACGTAGCAGATCTGCTACATTTTGGAAAGGTGGGCCAAAGGGTTGAAATTTTTTTTTTTAATCTATTTTTCCAAATATTGGCCCATAATCGACATATTTGCCTAGGGAATTTTTTTTTACACAGTTGGAAAGGTACTTTGTTAACAGAGGGTTAAAGATGGCCTGGAGACCTGTGTTTGCCAAAAAAAAAAACTGTCCCCTGATGTCCAACTTTAATTTGAAGAAACGGAATGAAGTTCAGTAAACTGCCATCCAACTGCTTATATATAGCATGTGCCAGTGAGCATGGTTTGGTTTGTGATGGAGTTTTTTGAATCTGAATCTCTTGTGGAATGCATGCTAAAACCTTGTATGCAAATGTATGCAGGACTGCAAAATTTTGCCTAACTTTTGCCCATGTGTGTATTAGATATTTGGATCTGTCACCAAAAAAAGCCTCTTGAAGAAACAAACTCCTGCAAACTCCGGCATCAGTTTGCCAAACCGTATTGGAACAGAGTTCTGTGGTTAACTGAGACCAGAGTAGAGCTCTGGGCATTAAACATCAGAGGTGGGCGATGTGGAAAGTAAAGATGGCCATTTATTCCATCTCCAAATGTGAAGTTTGATGGGTATTTGTTGTAGGGCTGTTTTTCTACCAAGGGGAAATAACTAAAGCCTGGCCAAAGGAAGGTGTCATGGCCATAATGGTCCGTTCATCCCATCCATTCATCCCATCATCTATCCATTCATCCATCCATCCTTTAATCCATCCATCCATTGTTTCACCTCTTTGTTACTATGCAAGGTCATGGTGGTCTTGCACCTCTCTTGGTGTGATGTGAGCAAGCAATCGTTTTTAATCCCCAGCCATGAAACAAACTCGAGCATGGATTATTGCATTGGACCTTACCAGTCCGACCGTCTAGTGGGGACTAGTTTTCTCAGAAACCAGCATGATAAACAAAATATGTGTGTATGCTACCAGTGATGAACTTGATTGCATCTGAAAACGGGATTTCATGGAGGCAGAGAATATTGACCACAACGTTGTCTTGTTATTATTGAGCCCTTGATATGTCTGCCGTCTGTGGCCAGGGCACCAGTGTGTGTGGAGCCCTCCCTCCCCCTCTCTCCCTCTCTCTCTCTCTCTCTCTCTCTGTGCCGATGATGTCGACATCTGCGGCCGGAGCCTCATTAGTATGCGCGGGTCACGGCTTTGATGTTAGTTTCAGGGGATCCCCACATGTCGGCGCGGTAGATTGAGATGTGAGATTATGGCGGAACATCGGGGTGATACCTGGGATTAATTTCTGCACGTCATCTCCTCATTCATCCGGATCTCATTTCTGCTTATTAAGACGCTATCTGTGATGTTGGAGCACAGCCCTGGGCGGGGAGGATGGCTCCGCACGCTGCCTGCCCTCCAGTGTGTGTGTGTGTGTGTGTGTGTGTGTGTTAGGGGGTATTCACCCGCGGCGACGCTGCTCTGGGGGTGTGGAGAGGGTGAGGTAGGGCAGGGAGAAATGAGATCCGTTTTATAGAGGCTTCCGGAAGCTCTGGACCTGTTGGGAGGAGGGAAATGCAGCATTGTGCTCTCAAAGTGAAGCGTCTGACCTGTCTTTGGGGAGCGGTGCGGGCGTGCATGTGTGTTTGCTTGTGTGTGTGTTTGCAGTTGTTTGTGTGCTGGTGGGTGTGTGAGAAAGGGTGTTATCGTGTTAGTGTGTGTCAGCATGCTGATGGAGGGAGCAGCAGATTACCTCACAGGTTAATTAGTGCGGTCGGTCGGCTGTGGAGAGGAATGTGGTCGCTGTTGAAATGAGTGCAGTGAAGAGCGGGCTGAGAGAGGGAATTGGGGTTAACCGCAGGGGGAGGAGGGCAGTAGAGGAGGGCTTTGTCTAAAATTCTCAGATGTGGCAAGAAGTGCTGTCATTTGATTGGGCACAAGCATCCCTCATGGGTTTAGACCTGTGTGAGGTATCGTTGGGGATGTTTGGGTGGCGGGTCCAGCGGGTCTGGTTCTTTGGAGAATTGGTGTGAAGCCCTGTGTTTCTCACAAACAATTAATCATCACTGCACTCCATTATCTTTCATCGTAAAACAAACAGCCCGGGCGAGACCCAGGGTTTCAGCAGTGGGGTGAAGAGGCTTGTGGGAAATGTGCGCTGGTTTGGTGCCTCACACCTGCATTCTTAAACTCCTCACCGGAGGATGGTGGAGCCGGGGCTCTCAGTCAGATTCACGCCGGGGGAATGGTGCTGTGGGGGTGAGGGGGAGGAGCAGGGCTGTGGGGTCACGGAGAGGTCACACACAGAAGTGCTCATGCACGCACTCACACACACCTAAGCTTGCACACACTTTTGTGCACTATTGTCAAGCACGCGTGCGCGCACACACACACACACACACACACACACATACACGTGCGCGCTGACATGCGCATGCACATACACGCGAACTCACACTCACATGTGTGCACAATCACACTCTCTCTTACACACACACACATTTACACACACGCGCGCGCACTGACATGCACATACATGTGAAAACTCACTCACCTGCGCACACACGCGCACACACACACACACACACATACAGACACACACGCGCGCGCTGTCATTGGCAAGCACATACACGCGAACACACACGCACACACATGTGCACACACACGCGCACACACATACAGACACACACACGCGCGCGCACACTCACACACGTATCTGTCCTTGGCTCTGCGCTGCGGCGTGTATGTCAGGATGGGTCAGTAGGCTCTGACAGTGTCCTGAATGCCCCCGACCCTCCGCGGCTCAGGAGCTGCATTTAATTCTCCTCTCGCATATTTCACAGTGACAGCGGACGGGCCTCGGCCCGGTGGGACCTAAATTAGGTCTGTCATGCCCTTTGTTGTCACTGACAGTCCTTATAAATTATCCTTTTTCCCTGGCAGGAAGTCCATACTTTCACACATACAGACACACACTGACACACCAGCGCACTCACGTTTATTTTCTCCCCATCTTTGTGCCTTGTTCTCTCTCTCTCTCTCTCTCTCTCTCTCACTCCCTCCCTCCCTTTCTCACCTTCACGCCCTCCCTCCCAGCCTTCCTCTCTCTCTCTCTTCCCTTTTCTCCATCCTTCTCCCCCTCCCTATCTCTCCTTCCCGTCCCTCTCTCTCCTCCTCTCTCTCTCTCCCTCTCACTCCATCTCTCTCTCTCGTTCGGAGACTCTGAGGCGCAGCAGGTGTTCTCCGCAGTCGCCTTCATTACTGAACCTTTTCTTCATCTCTCTCCTCCAGCTCTTTCTTGGCTCCGCTGATTTATGCGATTCTGGGGCGGAGGTGTGTGCTGTACCCTTGTGCTCAAAATCAAGCGCACATCTCCCCTTCAAACCTGCAGTCTCTCAGATCAACTTGAAAACAACCAAAGTTAACAATAGAGTTGATCGATTCAGAACAGGGGATCTCAATTTCTTTGCATCTAGGACCCCTAAAACTAAGTCTGATTAAACCAGAGACGACCCCCCCGGATAAGATTCTGTCCCCAGGTCCCCTTTCTGATAGAATTTTTGCTTTAAGATGTTTCATTACTGAAGGTTAGTGAAACCTATGACCAAATTATTCAGATATTCTGTGATTGTGGTACTTCAATGGAATTATAGTGAAAATAAAGGGCTCCTCTTTTTCCTGGGGACCCCTGGAATCCCCTCAAGGACCCCTACGGGTCCCCGATCCCCACTTTGAGAACCACTGCTTTAGAAAGCACGCCAAACCTCCGTCTGTGCCTGTGTAGTTATGTCTCGACTTGCTGCACCGTGGCGCCTGTAAGTACTTGTACAGTGACAGAGTATTTGTAGGGCTGGAGTTTCCACAGAGCTCATACGGCATGGATGTATGGAGATACCCACTTGCGGTCCAGTTGCTGGAATAGTGCATCGCATTAAACACTGATGCCGCCTGGAATTGCCTGACGGTTTTATCTCCTTTCTTTCTATAAAGAATGGTCCATTGTGCCCTTAGCTATGCAAGATAAGTGAGGAAAAATTGAAGCAACTTTCCTTAGCATCTGGAGGATTCAAACAATAATTATCGTGGCTGCCACAAAAATACCTGGTTCATTTGCGAGGAGTTAGGAACTTTCCTAAGCACATAAAGAGTATTTTGGTGCGGCGAAGGAGAATATATCAATGTGTTACCTCGTATTTATACCCCAGGGAAACGGGAAGTCATGGGGGGGCGATACAAGTTTGCCTAGTCATTATGGTGACCTTAAAGAAGTAACAACATGTATGAGAATAAACCTTGATCTGATTTTTTTGGGGTGCCAATGATTGCAGTACACATTTTTGAATAAGTGTTTACTATAAGAAAGAAATCCATTTTTTCCTCCAGTTATACTCTGTAAATTCAAGGATAGCTTTTTCATTAAAATATTAAGTATTAAAGATTGTAAAGATGAACTGCAACCATATTTTTTGTAGCCAATTTAATAGCTTATATTTCCCATGGGTGCCAGTATAAGTTATGGGCTGTCTGTCTATTAAATAGATTCAATTTCAGTCTTAACTTTGAGAAAGAAAAAAAAAAGGAAGGGCAACAAAGCAGTTTATGTCTGATGGTAAATGCAGTGCTGGATAATTGTTCTTTTGGATTAATTGTGCTGGTACTCAGACTGTGCAGACTTTAATCCTGTTTGGTTGCGCTACCAGGGGGAAGAGTGTAAGAAAGAGATGGGCCTTTGAGAGTCTGAATTAATTACGAGCCTGGCTGTATTGTCTTCTGTGCATCTTTAGTCTCCTGGTTGTCTATCCTTGCTGTTCGGACCCTTAATTTGACTGTAATTGCCTTTCCTTTAACCACCAGTGTGTTTGGCTGCGAATTAACAGGCCTGACTGAGCTGGAGTCTCAGGAAATAGTGTTTTTAGGGTCTGCATTACAGGGCAGGACAGATCTCTCAGCTCAGCCTATCGGCGCCACAGAATGGAATACGCTTATGCCTGTTAAACGGTTTATGGGAGAAATTTAAAAAGTAAAAAAGATTGACCAGCTTCACCATTCAAAAAGAGGCTAATTCAATAAAAACGAACAATTAGCTGAGCTGCGCTATGTTATTAAACTGACAAGATATTTTGCAAGAAGATGACATGTCTAATAATATGCTGCAATATTGGTGTAAATGCTACATCTTTGAGGCGAAATTTTGAACTCTGGGCTTGCTATTGTTTGGTGATGCGTTTTCATTGGTAAGAGTGTTGCTATGGTTTGAAGTGGGCCTTTGATGTTGGAGTTGGCCAATCACATTGCCTGGCCCACTATATGTTTATGTTCTGCGTTGACCAGTGGAGTCGGGCTACATTCTCCACGTCAAACAACTGGTGCCTGAGTTAAAATCTGTTCACAATTAGTTCAGCTGTGTTTTATAATTCTGTGCTTTGGCACGGAGTCATTTTTGGGAAAGTGCATAGAACATATGCCATTCCTTTTTTTTAAACGAATCACATCTCCTTAGCAACTGGAGCCTCAGCTGTTAAAGTCAACCTGCTTGAATGTCTCTGTTCCCTTCTTAGACTGGTGTGATTGGAGCCATTAACCGTTAGAGCACTGAATTAAAAAAAAAAAAAAAAAAAAAAAAAAAAAAATATATATATATATATATATATATATAAATTGAATTATCTTGTGCTGTTGAAAACCTATCAACTGGTGACTTGTTTAACAGAACTCCCCTGCGGGAGCTCTTTTAAACTAGTTGTCACGTGATAGGTTTTCATCCGCTTTGATTTTGATATCTTACATCATTGAGCGACAGTAGCTGCATTTAGCGCTCTAAGGGTTAACATTCTGAAGCTCAATGTTTACTTTGCACAGGATGTTAGCCAGGTAACTGAAATAAAGTACAGTCTGAATGATATTTCTTTTGTAATCGTTTTCCTTTGTGTTGTCCTTGATTTCGCCCTCATTTAGTCTCCTCTGTACGTATCCTCCGTTATATTCCTTCATCATGGCCGCCGACGGTGATTGTGGTTTGTGCGCTCTGCCTCTGTCTCGTAGCTCAGGAGGCGATGGAGAGGGGGTCTAGGGTGCGACACACAGACAGCGGGTCATTAATGAGGTGTTTATGAACTCCAGTGTCGAGGTGTCTCCAACCTCCTCTAATCCAACCCCTCTCAAATGTCCGCTCCTCTCTTGCTCGACCATAAACCTCAGCCTTGGACCAGGAGAGGGAGGTGTGAATAGTTTCCCATAATGGCCTGTAATTAGAGGAGGCTGCTGGTGATGCAAGGCTCCATCAGAGCGCGTTAAGCATTTCTTGACCTCACTGCGCTAAGATACATACACACACACACACACACACACACACACCCTTGTTTGGATTCCGTGTGCTGAGTGAGTTAACCTCAAGCAGTGAGCTGATTATTATATAAGAGTGATGTGTTGAGATGTGAAATCCCCGCACGAGGAGGTGGCCATGTTATCTCCAATGCGAAGTGGGGCACAGGGCTCAAACTCATTACAAAAATTTGGGCGCACTTTCATAGAGCAAGAGCGGCAAGAGTGAAGTCTCCCTCTCGTCACAATATCTTACATCCTGTGTTGTCGATATAGTGTTTATTACACATTGTATGTGCTAAAATTTCCAAGGATGATACAAAGATGTGCACAAATGCGAGTGCGATCTTTAAGTGCAATGCAGGGGGCTGTAATTTCTCTCACAGTCATCAGCGTGAGCTTTAGGCTTTGTCCTTGCTCAGCTCTGTCCTCCAGTTTAGCGAGGTTTACACCTCTGTGGCACAATATGGATCCGGTCGGTCCAGAAACCGACAGGGTGTGGAAGGGCGCAGTGCCAGGGTGATAGAGCATGGGGCATTTGTGGCTGTCCTGCGGCGGGGGTGGGGGGTGGGGGTTACTCTGTGGTACTGGTACTATGAAATGTGAGCCACGGCCACAGATGTTCCAGGGGGAGACGCCTCCCGGCCTGAGCCGATGGGCGAGTCCTCTAACGCATGCTGGAGCTTCGTTAGGGAAGTCAGATTGCTGGCTTTACCCTGAGATAGGTCACTCTGCTGCCACCCCACCCCCTGAAAACCCTAACTGTCTGTATCCACACACTGCACGCTGACTCTCACCCTGTACCCTGTGCCAGCCAATCAGCATTGCTTTCTCTCTGGCTGTGACTCCACCCCCCTCCTGAATCTTGGCAGCAGCCAATCGTTGCACTGAAGTCAAGGCTGTGAAGATTTCAAAGATTTGTTTGCTATATGCGCGAATGCAATAATGAGCTAATAACGCAGCTGATTCTTGTGTTCACTCATTCATTCAACCTTTATTTACAATTCTCGGGGTACCGTTGAGGGCAGTCCTCTTTTTCAATGTAGCCGAGATACAGTTCATAAGAGATAAAAAAATAAATAAAAAATAAAATTACATAGTGCAAACATAGACAAATCAAGTAAAACAGTAACAGACTGGTGAAGGCAGGTTTGCAATTAATGTCTCCTCTGTTTCTTTTGTGTGGCATCTCTCCCTGTAACGCTGAGGTTACGCTCTGTGGAGCTGCACTGGGGGTTTGGCTGTACAGAGACTCGAAATGGCAGTGATGTGATGTGATCAGGGTTTGAACTCTGCTAGGATTGGTCTGGATGCCTGATGTCGGCCTGACATCACGCAAAAGCGACAGCTGGCAGTGACGGGCATTGTGCTAATCATCTGTGTTTATTACCGCAGTGCTGAGCTGTGTTTTGTTCCATCTCTTACTGCACAGGAGCTGCATCAATTCTGAAAGCATTCGCTGCGTCAGTAGAGGTTGATTTTATTGTCAGTACGCTAACCCTGTTGGGTCAGTGCGGTTTTGGTCTTCACAGCTAGTTAATTCACTATGTATTGTGTGTGTGTGTGCGTGTGTGTGTGTACATCCTGTAAAATGTAAGGCCCTGGGCCTTCTTTTAAGACATTAGTAGGTAGCTGTTTTATATTGTAATATTTTTAATGCCTTCTGGAGGTTGTAGTGATTTCTTATTGTGTCTGTGCCCTTGTTACTACGATGGGCTTTTGACTCATATCCTGTTGTAGTGTTGTGAAAATAATATTCTAATATTCCTCATTCCAATAATGCAACGCATGTTGAGCAAAATTTAGCAAATTATTCCTCGTCAGGACGATGAAAAACCGGTCGATTTTAAACTCCCACTTAATCTGCCTGAATCATTGGGGCGGCTGGTGCGTGAAAGGCGTATAAATTAAGCGTTGCAGCTAATGGAATTTCAAAGTATTGATGTGCAATATTTGGCTCATTCAGCAAAACATTTTGTTCCAATTTCGTACTTTGTTCATAGCGCAATATAGAGTAAACATAGTGTCTCAGTTACAAACAGCAAAGCAGGTCAAGTTGCCTTCATTTTTTCCTGCTCAAATAAGGGCACGCTCTTAATGTACGCCCAGAATACTTGACTTAAAGTTGTTTCTTCGGCAGGGTAGTCGGTCTCGATTATAAATTTATATCTGCATGTTAATGATGTCGACAGATAATCTGATTGGCCTTTTAATGGAGGGCAATATGTAGATGCTTATTGAATGTATTCATGTATGATTGGGGCAAGTTTTCAACCAGAATTGCCTTGCGATGCTGAATTCTCTATGAATATAATTTGTTTAGTACGGGAAGAGCCCAGGTTTCACACTCTGGCCTGTAAATGAGATGTGTTCTGTACTGCCCCTCAGGATCCGGAGAATGTGGTGAACTTCTTCTTCTCACTCAGGGCGCACTGTATATACTCATTTATTTCAATATCTCTCTACTTTTTTGCACTTTTCTTGTTCCTATTTTACCTGAGCTCAACCCCAGATTATTCAGTGCACTTTCCGGCATTTTCTGTGACGGAGCGATTCTCATCAGTACCGTCCCGAATCTCTTCATGCTTATCGTGTTTAGCTGCCTACAGGTACAAACTGTATTCTCTTTCCTTTGTGGTGGGGATTTGACTTATTTCAATTTGAAACAGAGATTACAGCACTGGGAGTGTGAGGGAGGGAGGGGCCTGGTTTAAATGTGAAAGGATTGGAGTTGGTGTTTAGTCTCTGAAGCCCGAGATGGAATAATCAGTTTAATATTCACAGCGCACACCATGTTCTGTAATGAATGTCAGTGCAGCGATGAGTTTGGCGTGTGCTGTTGAAGGGTTTCATTAGTGAAGTTATTGAGTACTTCCTGGTGCAGCTGTCTTGCATCTGCTACTTCTGAAGCCACATATAGTGCAGAGTTTAGCGTTAACGTTAGCTTCACACCAACACCTGCGTTTAGCTTCCTGTGGAGCAACCATCCATTTCTCTGTTGAGATGATCTGGTGTTCTAGAAAGGCCACTTTGAGTTATTGTTACCAGTGAAGAACCCCTTTCGCATAAAAGCACGACCTCGGACAGGCCCAGATTGACCTGCAGTGTGAAAGACATACGCAAACAAAGAAAAAAAATCAATGGGAACCCTAACTCTTTTCCAGCTGTGAGGCGTATGGAGCGCTGGTCGTGCTTATCCAGCAAGGTCCTAGAACTTTCTCTGAAACATCATGTCGTGTGGATGGGTTAAACGGAGGTCAATCCTGTATTCAATATCTCGAGGGGATCCCAGGATTCCTTCCACAAAGGGGTATGAGTGTCGTTACGCCACATTAAAGTTTTGTCAGCAAGCCTTTGTCAGTACATTACTGACCTGTTAATTCCATACTCCGCCCCCCACTTACCTCGGGCATCCACTCAGCATTTATTGTCAGTCCCTCATTTCCGTTTGAAAACAAGGTGGTCGTGCGTTATCGGTTGTTGCCCCCAGTCTGTAGAATAATCTCCAATTTCACAGTAGAACCTGCTCTCCAATTGATCGTTTTAAATCAGAACTATTTTACTCTTGCTTTTAGCTCGGTGTGGTGCTGCGCCATGGTTTTCAGTCAAGTTCACTTGTACTTATGAATGTCTGCTGTTTTATTAGTAATCTATTAAAATCTATTTATTATCCTCCCGGCATATAACGCGAGGGGATATAGTCATGAGTGCGGCTGTCTGTCCATCCGTCCATCCATCTGTGAACATATCGTTTCTGGAGCAGAACTTGAAAACCGCTCAATATTTTTCCACAAAACTTGGTGCGCGCATTAATCATGACTTGATGTGGTGCCTTTTGCTGATCCGATGTTGATGTCCTGGGGCTGGGGGGGATACGGTATCTCCTGATGGCTCTTGTTTTTAATACTGCCCTGTTTTATTATTCCATTTTTATTCATTTTATTTATCTATTTTTGCACGTAATAAGGTGTTATGTTTTTAGCCTTACTATTGTTTTGTTTTCGTTTTTATATCTTGCCTGTTGTATTTATTCTGTGTCTGCCTCTTCTGTAAAGTACTCTGGGTCAACTTCTGTCCTTTTTAAATGTGCTATAAATCAACATGACTTGACTTTTTCGCAAAATGGCCGCCGTGCCTGTAATGCCTCTTGAACATAGTTGCGAGTTACTGTATGTGAAAGAGTCTTAAGTTCTGGTCAGTGGTAGGTCATGGTTTGAGAAAGATGTGCTGAGCAGTGTTGAGCATTAATTTGGCACTCAGGCTAACTCCGAGCTGAGTGTGGTGACAAGAGTCTTCTTTTTACTTACAAAAGGAAAAATAGCAGCCTTTTCCCTTGGCTACCATCAACACTTTTTTTTTTCTAATTAAGTGCGAATGAAATGCTGGCTTTAGATCAGACAGCTGGTTGAAGGTGTGAGCTGCGTGATTAGCCGGATGAGAGACCAGCCTTGCACATTCTCTCCTGCGAGACGCTAGAACGTGTCCTCAGCACCCAGGAGCGCTACAAAAGGAGCATTTATTCATTCACTCTCCCTTTGAAGCATCAAACTACGACGATTAAACATTTGACGTTGAGATAAACTTGTTAAGGGCTGTGATTGGTTGTGCAGACGTGTATATTTTTTTCTCTGTTACTTGGGATGTAATTGCACTGAATATAAACATTCACCAGGGAGAATTCGCCAGCGATTACTTCGGGTGCGTCATGTACGCCATTTTTTTTTTTAATTAAATTTGATATTATTGTTGTGTTTTGGATCATGATGTCGTATTCCGTTATTGTCTGTCTCATAGCATAACTGTGAAGATGTTAACCATATGTATGCGTGTGTACGTGTGTGTGTGTGTGTGTGTGTGTTAGCGTGCGCGTGTGCATACAGGTACAGGTGTATGCGCTTCTGTTAATATTGTGTTTATGGGCTTGTCTGCATGTGGTGGCTCATGAAGTCTCCCTCTCGGCAGATGAACGCAGTCGATGTCCTCTTCTCTCTGGGCTGCGTGTCGTTCATCTCATGAGGCAATTTGCTTTCTGAACCCGTCAGCGCAACTAGCCCTCTGCGAACCGGAGGAGAAGCTCGGCCGTGCGAATCACATGTTCAGTTCACTATCAATTAATCACACAGTCATTGCATGTAGGGCAATTAACCCTGCTTAATTTGGAAAACCTCGGAGACTGCAGTCGCAGTCCTTTATCCGCATACCCAGCACTAAGGCGCGTACGCTTTCTGACACCTGTACTGGCACACACCCACGTGCACAAACACATTACACACACCGCAGTGGAGTTGATCATCCCCGCATGAATGTGTGTACAGACACGCACACTTCTGTAAATACTGCGCGCACATAAATGCATTCTCGCCTCACACGCACTACCTCTTCCCTTCTGCATCGTCTTAGCTGTAGGTACAGTCGCATCTATAGGGTGGAAAATAAGCTCTAAGTGCACTGGGGCTGAGTATAAGATGACGGTAATGGCTTTTGGTGCGAAAATCCCATTACTGTGCGACCATTTTGATAATTACATTTAAGGATGGTATTTGTGTAGAGGGAGGCTGTCACTCTGCACCTGAGCTGTGCTTACACCTCTGCAAGCTTCCTCAAGTGTTCCTTAGCACCGTCACTCGGGACAGGTCTTTTATCTTGCAGGATAATGACTAGCATCTCCCTCCATTATAAGCGAGGCTGGAGACTGTGGTGTAATTACGCTCTGCCTACAGTGATGCAGGAATGGGTGGAAATGGCTTCCTACTGACTGAGAATGAGCAGAATGAATGTCGCTTTGTGTTTAAGTGACACTATTGGGGTAGCAGGCAGATGTGAGTCTTATTCTGTTGGGTGTGGGTGTATGTTACTCAGAGAGATTTGTTTCAACCCTCGTTGAAGCTTCATTTTAGTGTTTGAATCATGATTATTTTAGCAGATTTTTGTCCTTCTTGGCGGTAACACGTTTTCCGGTTGGTTACCGCCTCCAAACTGTACAGACTTTAGATTGTTTCTGAGTATCAGGGCCAATCACATGTCACTAACTCTGTAACTATGGTGATAAGATTACTGTAAACGGCTACATTTTTTCTGCTTTCCAAGGACGGTGGTGAGTGCTAGAGGAAGTGTCCTTTGGCTCTTGGGAGCTGGTGATGAATTGAGAGGAACATGAGAGAGAGAGAGAGAGAGAGAGAGAGAGGTGAAGTGCGGATATACTGCCTCCTGAGCAGGGTGTGCTGTGTGGCTGGAGAGCTGCGTCCTTCACTGTAATACTGCACTGACCTTCTCTCTCGAGCCCTTTCTATACTGACCATACAGAGCTGGAACACTCTGGATGCACATGTATTCATACACACACTCACACACACACACACACACACACACACAGTCTCATGCACACACACGCTCGCGCCCACACACACACACACACACACACACACAGTCTCATGCACACACATACACAAGGCGCGTGCAAGCAAACACAAACATACACAGTCTCATACACACTCTCACACACACACACACTCACACACACACACTCTACACCCACTCAAAGATACACACGCACACACATGCATGTGTACGCACACCAATTCCCCACCTGCTCAGAAATACATGCACTTACATGCGTGCACACACGCGCGCACACACACTCACATGTGCACATACACGCTTATGCGCATACACACACACACACACACACACACACACACACACAGATTCTACATCTACTCAGAGATACACACACAAGCACTCACACACATGCATTCTTTATCTCTCTCGCTCTCTCTCTTTGAAACGAGCAGATTGTACTGCCATGCATCTCTCTGTTGGTTGATGGTGGGTGTTTGTAAACCGTATTATGAAAGATTTTCTGAACATCCAGTTTCATCACGCAGCCGCGTGTGAGTCAGCCAAGGGTTTGAGTGTGCACTGAGATGGCCCTTCTCTGAAGTCCTCGGGATGTACAGGGCTCATGTTCTTGTACTTATGCAATTGGAGCCTATGGTTTGGGTCTGTATGACGCTTGTATCATAATTGAATGTTTGTCTGATAAAACTTCATAAAACAGAATGTATTACCAAAGCGCTGTGAAAACGCGGTGTGTATATAAGCTCCGAAGAAATGAGGACAGTGAAAATCCGTTGTCGGTATACATCAGAGCCCTTTAAAGGGGGATGTTGCAGATAATCTCTGCAAACAGAACAAGTGACAGTGTTGATCAATATCAGTGTTGATCAATAACAGCTGTCTTTAAAATTTTGTACCAGATACAAGGTCGCCAATTTCCGTCTATCACACTGTCAAATTTCCCTTTCATCGGCTGGTGATATGACAGACAGATATTCCCAAAAAAAGTGGCTGATATGATGACTTGATCCTCGGAGAAGCGTTTTACCGCTGATAGGCTTGTAAGACACCATGTTGGATCGAAATCATGTGTCAATGCCCTAAGAAAAGCACAATCGGGTAAGGAAACTGATTTTGGCTCGTTAGAGGTGTGCTTATTTTTCCTAACATAGTTGTGTTACTTCCACTCTGAGCAACACTTTAGCCAATCGGATTGTACCTGACTGGAATTCTAAGACAATCAGATTGAACGTAACTGGAATTTTTACCTGACTTGGCTATGAAAAATAATAAGGCTGATAGGACTCGGCGATGGGTACATTTGGTCTCAGTCAGTGAGCTGTTTTCTTTACCGACCGGCACGTTTTTGATGGCAAGTCTGCACTGAGCCCCTCCCCCCAGCCCCCCGTCCCTGGCAGGAAGGCTGCGCGCGCTCAGTTTCCTGTGAAGCAGTGCTAATAGAATCCCAAACAAATACGCTACACATTAGCGCATCGTGATGCTGGGGCAATGAGCCGCTGGACTGGTGTGTGTTAGCTTCCTCCGCATATAATCTGTCATCTGGGCTGCTACTCCCCCTCTCTCTCACTCTCTCTCTCCCTCCCTCATCATGTTTCCCTCCCACACTACTCTCCCCCTCTCTCCTCTACTGCTCTTTCCCTCTCAACCTCTTCTGTCCCCCCTCCCTACATCCTACTCCTAAACATTTCCCCTCCTCCGTCTCGTTGTACATGCGCCCGAAACTATACCCTCTATACACTCTCCATCTCTCTCTTTCTCCCTTTCTCTCCGTCTCCATCACTCTCTCCTAACCTGCTTTTCTGTCTCCTTCTTTATTTCTCCCCCCTTATCTTCCCTTCCTAAACAATTTCCGTCCTCCCTCTCGTAGTACATTCGCCTCAGCCTAAATACTAAAAACTCTAGCTACATCTCTCTATCTTCTCTCTCGCTCTCTATCCCTCCCTCCTCTCTCTCTATCGCACTGTATCTCTGTCTTGCACTCTCTCTCTCCCCCTTTCTCGCTTGCTCTTGGTATCTGTCTTGGTCTCTGTCTCCATGTCTTAAATATTTAACGAGGAGTGACACGCTCGCAGTCTTTTCTGTTTTTAAGTAAACGGCCGCCTTTCATTTTTTATGAGCGACAAGCCGCCTGTGGCTACAGTGAGAAGCTGGTGCGGGACTGAGGAGGTTATCTGGCGGGGAAGGTCGCCATGTCGACCAAGCAAAGGCGTGGCTTTCCCCTCACTGCCAGCTGTGTATTAACCCCATAAAACTGGCAGACTCATGTATAGGTGCGTAAAATGCAGCTGCTGTTTTCAAACCTGTGCAAGTTCAAGCCTGGTTCAAATTCTATTGGAGAGCCCATGGTTTCCAATGATCCCAAATATTTCCTGCTGAATTACAGGGAAATGTGCATAAAATAATATGCGTCATTTAGATATTTCCCATTTGATGTGATGCTGTGGCCATAAAAGAATGGCGTCCTGGGTGAGTATATCTCTCAATGTAAGTGTAAGATTCAGTTAACCAGCAGATACAGAATATGCACCGGACATGTCATTGATCTTCAATTTGGAAAAATTCATTTTCTTACGGCAAATCTTCTTAAGGGAAAACTTAAGTGAAAAATTTGAGTTTAAGGGGTTAATCCTCAGGCCACACCCTGTTAGCCCCGCCTAGGTGCCATGTTTTATTGCTCATCTGTTCCGGGCTCCTCTCTCTGGTCTTTCCATGTGATAACCCTGGAGGCGCGTGCTCACGCTAGCTAGCATGCATGCTCCAGTGCTCACGCTTTACCAGAAGGCTCCCTCATTAGCCTTCTTGGACAAAGCTGACATGCACCCGCGGTGCGCTGCTATCATTGAAGAGCGCCGTTTGTCAACACGCTGCGCCATGTTTTCCTTCTTAACTCCGGCGCTGTAGCTCTTGTGAATGTTATTTTAGTGCAGTCAATCAGAACACTGTGTAAGCATAAAGTACATGACACTGCGACACGGAGAAGAGCATCAGCCGATGATCAGTCACACTGAGGGAAATGAGAGGGCTCTGTCATCGCCGGCCTGCTTCCCTTTATGATTTCAGTGTTGTTTTTGTGTGGCTGTTGACTGAATGTAGGGCTCATGTGCTCTCCTGCCTAGTGGCCCCCCCCTCCCCTCTTCCCCCACCCCCCCTCTCTTTCTCTGTGTCAACTTGGGATTGGTTGAAGAGCTCTTGAAGTCCAATAGAACTTTTAACCATTTGTTGAGTTTATATTTGCATTCACATGTGTTGGCTGGCCTTTACCCAGTTCAGCTCAGCGTCCCCGCGCGGCCTTGACTTGCGTTTCAATTGCAACAGGGATACCTGCGTGAATTTTGTCTTTAAGTGATGATCGCTCTTCTGGAGTCAATGAGGCTTAACATCGGCAGCCTCGCCATCGCTATCAACTGTTGCGCTGTGCAGCGATTGATGACGAGGCCCTCTGACGTCGCCATATCTCGCTTGCGGGGCGAGTCTGGCTCGCTTTGGTCATACTCTGGCGTTTATCCATCTCTGGTACGGCTGGGCACAACATCTGTAATGGAAATGCAAATCAGCATGGCACGGTTCGACTTGGCGTGTCCAAAAGTGCCGGTGGAAGAACCTTGTGCTTTTCCGACGGTTGGCCTATTTGAGCGTGTAGCGGAACTGAATGCCTTTTGGGCTGTCGATAGTGAACTGAAATGCTGGAAAGACACCCTGCTGTCAGTTATGAAAAACGGGCAGAATTACACGCCTAGAATAGAAGAATCGTTTATTGTCCAGTGACAGTGCTGTCTGGCTGTACAGTGTTGCAGAGCGGTGCAGTTAGATACTGTTGCTGGGAGGGATGGAGGTGAGTTTTGGTTGGGTCAGGCATATTCTCTGTCTGTTTTGTATCTCGCTGCAGTCGTGGGAATCATCATCTCTGTTGTGCAACAAACTGAAAACACACCTGTTTAAGTAGCATCTCAGCTCACCTGAAGTTCACGCAATGTTAATGTTTTTTGTGGCTATGCTAGCCGCACCTATGCTGTGCGTGAAACAGCTCCCTCAAATTAATTTTCTACTTGGAGTGCTACATTCTCTTTTTTTTTACCCATCATGCTGCTTAACTTTATGCTCCTGCTATTATCAGTTCTGTTCCTGACTGTTATTGTGTAGCACCTCACTGATTGCGGAAACCTTTCTGTGAGCATTAGCATGCAGCCTGGAAATGCTTTTTATAAATACTGAAGTATAGTTTCTTGAATAGAGCTGTATCCCGTAATTAAATGCATTGTATGCTCTGCTGTAGTCCTTGGTTACAAACATGTTGCTTGGATACAGCGGTGATGTCATAGTTTTGCAGCAAAATTAACATTCCAAGAACAGGATACAATTTGCTTGCATAAATTCACCTCAGCTCACACTACCAGTGCCGATGTGAATGATAGGATTTGGCTAACCTATAATTATGGCCCTGAAGGGGCTGTATATGACATTGTTTCTTGTTTCCGTCTTTCCAGAATATTCCCCAACTGCCCTGTGGGAAGGCTCTCTACAGCTATGAGGGGAAGGAACCGGGCGACCTCAAGTTCAGTAAGGGTGACATCATCATCCTGCGACGCAAGGTGGACGAGAACTGGTACCACGGGGAGCTGAACGGCAGTCACGGCTTCCTACCGGCCAGCTACATCCAGTGCATCAGGCCGCTGTCCCAAACCCCACCCCAGGGCAAGGCCCTGTACGACTTCGAGATGAAGGACAAAGATCAAGACAAGGACTGCCTGGCCTTCACCAAGGTAATCAGTCATGTCCGTTTGCTGACTCTGGACTCTGTCACAGTCTGGACCCTTGGCATTCAAGCCAGGTGTGGTTTTTTTTTTTTTTTTAACTGAATCAATAATATGGATGTTGACATACTCAATTCAAACGCTCCTACTCTCTCATTCTTAGAAGAATGCAGTCTCCCACTGAACATCTCTCTGCCCATCGTCATCTCTCTCCTTCACACCCCTTTCTCTTTTGTTTCTCTTTATTTCTTGCTCTGTGGTTATCTCTTCTCCCAGTCAAAAATTGCTAACGCGTACAAAAATGCAAAGAAAAAATGGCTACAAGTATACAGTGAGACCATTGCTTATAGGCTAAATAAGCTAGCTGCCAGCTACCTGCATCTCCCTGGCCTCTTCTCTCAAAATCATAATCATATACACACTTTCTCCTCTTCTCTGCTACAGCCCTTTCCTCTCACTTTGAGTCCCCCCTCTCTCTCACTTTCTCTCCTCACGTAGACTCCCCCATCCTCATCATGGACCCAGTTCTCATTATGACTTCATGAGGATAGCAGTCAGCTGAATTTACGCACAGTACCTCTCACATCAAAGCACTCCTCGAGCTGATAATCTCATCCACCAGGATCCAACAGTCGGTTTATGGGCTTTTTATTTTCAATGCGAGGCGCGGAGTTTCAGTAATTCGCTTCCTTGCAAAACAATGGCAGTTCTGAGCTCTGTCTTGAATTGAACTCTCAATTGTTAATGTTATTATTCTGGCAAAACAAAGTTAACATTCAGCGGAGGATTATCTTCCAGAGGCGGTGACAGATGGCATTGTGTTTACACCTTAGGCCCAGCCAGCAGTCAGTAATTATGATTTTTGTTTGTTTTGCAAACACGTGATATTTAAATAGATTAATATTTTGATGATGTCAGTCATCATAGGGAAATCGTGGGTTAAACTGCCTGAATGAAAGCGTGCTCCTCTCGCCTGTTCTACCCTGCTCCATTTCTGAAAAAGTTGGCGTCACTGTATGGAAAATGCAAATAAAATCATGAAGACCTGATTTGAAAAATCTAGTCACCCTCTGCTGTACTGAGGACCCAAGAAGAAATGATGTCTTGCCTTAAATAGTGAATTCAATGGTCTATTTAAGAATATGTGCTTATTTACAATCTGATGATGGCAACTGACTCAAAAAAAAAATTGTAGGCAGTGCAGTTTAGGACTACTAATGTTGTGAAAAGGTGCAGTAATCAGGTGATGTGAAACAAGCAACGAGTGAGCTAATCATATATTGTAAAAAGAGACTCCAAGAATGGCCTCATCCTTCAAGAGCAAAGATGGCGTTGAGGCTCAAAAATTTCCTTACAGGTCCGCAAGCTTATAATTTATGACCAAAAGCATTCCCCGTTTTTCGGAATTCCACCCTTCATAGTGGCCAATATAGTCGAAAGATCAATGGAATCCAGTCAAATCTTGTTGCGTCAAATGGCATGGCCGAAAACCAGATCTGTGATCTCCATCGCCCCAGAAGTCCGTGTCTGAAGAACTGTCATGTGACTGTAATGGATATTACCACATGGGCTCAGATGTACTTTGGTAAATCTATGTCAGTCACTTCCATTTGCCTGTTCATCCACAGATGCAAGTTAAAACTTGAAAAGCCAAAAGCCATGCATCAGTACTGACCAGAAGTGATGCCGACTGTTCTGGGTTCAGTGTCAACCGAGATCAACTGTAGCACAAGGGTAGCATGTTTTGTGGTTTGGCGAGTCAACATTCAAAGTGATTTTGGGAAGAAAAAAAAAATGATTATTTTTCTGAATCAAAGGTGATATTTCAATGCAAGCTGTTATCACTGACAGGCCCAAAAGCCAGCATTTGTTGTGGAATGGGGGTATGTCAGTGCACATGGTATGGGTGACTTGTAAGTTTGCGAGGATACAGTTAATTCAGGAAGATATGAAGAAACTTTGCAGCTACTTGCATTGCTGTCTCGACATCGTCTGTTCAGAAATATTCCTGTATTTTTCAGCAATACAATGCCAAACCTTATTCTTCACAGATTACAAGTTGGCTGTGTTTGCAGGGAATGTGGGTGGTGGACTGGCCTGTATTGCGCATACTGACATAAATAACGCAGCACCAATTGCCTGATACCATTGCATGGCTTACCGGAGTCTTCAACGCTTAAATGCTTAATGAGTGTCATTAAAAGAAACGGTGATGCTGGGGAGTTGTAAACAGTTGACTCTGCCAACTTTTTTGGACTCTGTTTCAGTTATCTTATGGTATATATTCAAAATGCAATGGAATTCATTTTTTCAGACAAAATAATTTGGTGTACTGTTTTCATTGTAGTAGTGGGTAAATGGAGTTTTCAGATCTGCCCTTTTTAGTTGTCTTTGCATTTTCCATGATGTACCAACTTTTTTCCAAATTGGGGTTAGAAAGCGTACAGTATATTATTCCAGCTTTTGGTGTTTGCAAACAAATTTTGGACAGAGCACCGAATTTAACTTAACAAATTTAATTTAACTTTATTCAAATGGTTCTATAAAAGTCATTGAACACCTTTGTGGAGCCATGTTAAAAATTGCCAGTATTACTGTAGTTTGTGGTTTTCAAGACCTCTTGAAATATTCACTGGAAATTCGCAACATTACTAATTATCCTCTCCAAACAGTTTGTCGGCTATTAGTTCCTACATTTGTTCTAGGTACTAATTGAGTGTTCTGGGATTCCCAAGAGCAAACCCAAAGCCCACTTTTCTTTCCTGCAGTGAGGCTCAGTTCTGCGTAAGTAATGAGTTCCCTCAGTGAGATAAGCTTTCGTTCCCACTTGTCAGCGCTATAATTTTATTATCTCGTTATTTTATACTGTGTTCTTTGCCTTTCCTTTTTAAATATTGATGGCTCGGAATCAACCTGCACACGATCCTTCTTTTCATTAACAAGTGTGTCAGTACTAATCTTAGGAATGAATTATTGAAGAGTGGCCTCCTAGTGAAATATTCTCACTGTTTTTAAGTATCATTTTTCAATGGGTAATATGTAGATTATTAAATAACCTTTATTCTGTTTCAGTCCTCACCTGCTCAGTGAGAATCATTCATGCTTCAGTCTAGTGCTTTTCAACTCACTTTCAACTTAAAGTTGATGTTCTAACAAGGTGGGACTTTGTCAATGATTTCAAAGTGATATAAAATAACCGACCTCAAAGGAATGCTGTCCGAGCATTGCTGAAATACATTTGAGTAAAAATTTTGAGGATGGCGATATTCCTGTGTTTTCAGCAGTGAGATGCAAAGATTCTTGTTGTATTTCAGTCGTTAAATACAAAGATTTTGCAATGAGGTGAAATAAATAATGACTTTAATATTGTGTTAATACTGTATAGATAATTGTATCTCCCCGATGACGATAGTCGGGAGATGCTATGGTTTAGTTCCCGGCCCGCCGCAGAGATTTTCTGTTCGCGCCTCTGGAGGCTTTAAAGTTTATAGGATTTTCTCTAAATTTGCATAGTCAAAGATGTTTATTTGGCAACGCTCGAGATCAATTCTTGCAATTTCCAAAATCCAATATGGCCGCCGGTGACCATTTTGTTGTAAAATGTTTTTTTTTTTGTTGCAGATTTTCTGCTCATTTTCAGCCACATTTACACACACACACACATATATATATATATATTTATACGCGCACATGTCCAGGGATGCATATTAATGTCATAGCAAGAGTGAAAACAGTAACATTGCGGCTGTAAAAATTTGCAAGTGATCTCTCATGGGGATCAGGGAGATACACGACTCAGTCCCTGTGGCGAATGAGTTATCGAGTTGAATTTGGTTTCCAGACATGTCTCGAAATTCAGGCAAAATTGGCCATAGTGTGTACGCTGATCTCTCAATGCATAAGGTATTCATTCTGCTGTAGAATAAGGAAAACTTTGTCCGTCCGTCTTGTCTCAATGTATTTTCTACCTCAGTCATTAGCCAGTCAATCAGAAACTGGGCGTGGCCATTGAGCATTGGCTTAGGCAGGGTTTGACGATACTGATTTTTGTTTTTTTTAATTTCCCAAATTTAAGCTGTGAACTAACATTTTTTTGCAAATCTGCGAGGGGTTG
Organism: Gymnothorax reevesii; assembly: GCA_029721435.1. Lineage (NCBI taxonomy): Eukaryota > Metazoa > Chordata > Actinopteri > Anguilliformes > Muraenidae > Gymnothorax > Gymnothorax reevesii. The sequence continues at coordinate 61,271,739 of CM056587.1, read as the reverse complement.
TGACATGCGCATCCCCAGAAGTCTATGCGACCTTGTTCTTGCGCCCTTGCGTCCTTGCACACATCGTAGGGTGTTATTGAGAACTCGTTTTCTCATTTCAAATCCAATGGGCTGGAGTAGAGAGATCAAACATCAAAAATTTTATCCCTGTCCTCAAACTTTTCGACAGATAGTGTCTCATATTGGCTTCTTCACACTGAGCTCAAATTCACCCTCTTTTTTTAGGTTCTTTGTTCTTTGTCTCTTTAGAGCTTTGTTCTGTTAAACTTAAATTTTATCAGCTCGCTTTTTCCCTGTTCCCTTTTGAAGCAGCATAACCTCAGATTTTTGAACACTCTTTTGAAAAATAGTCGGCGTTTATCTTCGTTGTGTTGATATTTGTCGGGACGGCACACTCCATTTTAATTTCGGGAATTTTTTTTCCGCAAATAAGTAAAGATCACAGCGCTGAGATGAGAAGATAATTGCGCTCTTTGCAGTCTTTGCAGATGAAGCCAAAGCCGTTTTCATCTTCTTTCAAATCGCTCCAAGTTTGACAGCGATACCCAGAGTGCATTACGCATCTCGGCGAGGCTGTTCCCAGGTAGCTGGGGCAGCTGTATATTGTGTGTAATTATGTGGAGACAGAGCGGGCTGCAGACTGATCCAGCGTGCCGGCGTGGATGATGTTGACTCGTGGCCCTCCCGTACTTGTACCTCACGGGCGGGGCGGGGGGGGAGGAGGCCTGCGACACCTCGCTGAATCCAAAACCGTGTTTATTTCTGCCACTGTACTCTCCTTGACCTGGAAGAAAGTTTTTTTTCTGTCCCTGCTCAGTGTGTTTCTATCTGAATTCACGGTTGCCCGTGACGCCGAAAACTACGAGTGCTAGTCATTGCGTGGAGCGATTTCTAATATCCAAAGCTTCCTGTTACTCTCATACGGTCATCTCAGGAAATTGAAGCACTGAGCTCACAAGAACACAGGAGATTGGAGAGCGTTTCAGAGCTCAGGGAACCTGATAGCAGTGTGCGGTGGGAGTGCGTCCTGACTCAGATTAAGCATGATGACGTGTCCTTGATCTCGTCAGGTCACACAAAAAAAGCGTAAAACTTGCTTAAAGCGTTATCGGAAAATGGCTTACTTTTGCGTTGAATGTCACATTACTTGCTGCAGGACAAGGCCTGTAAGCTGCAACACCTGTTGTATTCTATCCAGCTGTGGCTGCTCAACCACTGACTCCAGCTATAAAAACATTCGCTGGCGGGAGGGACGCGCGTTCTCTTACTTATGATTAATACCTAGCTCTTCGGTTACATCATTGTATTTATGGCGCCCAGTCCTCTGAACCACATTGGCTGCGCGGGGAATTGAGCTGACACTTTGACCCCGCCTCTCAGTGGAGAAATCTGACCCTGTCAATCGTGGCCAATTGGCCCCCATCATGCCAGTCCCCTGTCTGAGAGTGGGGGGGGTCTCTATTTGAGAGAGGGGCCGTGCTCATGCCCTGTACTCGCCCCTCGGGAATGGGCCGGGCGATTATGGTTCGAAACAACCTTCATGGTTGTTTCGGTGCAGTGCGAGCACCAGGCGCCGCGGTGCGAGCCGGGAGGTTTGAGTTTATGAAAATGCGCTGTAATTGCGCCAAATAAGCAGGATGTCTTCCTATCCCAGACCCCCCCCACACTCATGTGTCAGAGCCCCACTGAAAAGCTGTTGCGTTTTCCTGTTATTTTACTGGGGGGGCCAATCATGCAGGAGAAGGGCCAACCTCCCCGCCCCCATTGGGCCTGTGTAATTTAGAATTTAGCAGGAAGACAGCCCTTTGCCAATCCCCCAATCGCACTCCGAGGGAGAGGTGGGGGTTGGGGTTGTGGGGGGGGGTCTCTCGCAGCAGATGGGTCAATTACTGAGATCCCAGGGTTCCCCTGGCGTATCATTAGTGGAAAGCTGTCCCGTTCTGCCTGTCGGGGGGAGGGGTGCGGGTGGTCGCTGGGCTCTGGGACTGATTCTGAAGTCTGGACCCTTTACTCACTCTTAACGGTTTATGTTATTATTACTGCTGCGCAATACCTGGGATACTTTAATCATTCCTTCTACCGATGGTTTATATGTAAATGATAAATAAAGAAGATGGGAAATAAAACCTCCAGTTACAGATCAGTCATTTTTACAGGACATGAAAACCAGTTTCCTTAGTACTTTCTCCTTATTGAATAATCATTTTTAGTCTTTGAACCACATTACTTTGGTCTCTCTGTGCCGTGTCTACTATACTCTGGTCAATTTACATGGCCAGTGCATTGATTGGACCAGTAATCATACGTGACTTGGATGTTGCCGACTGGCGCATTGTTTGATGTAGTGTCTGGGCACTTCCTCTTGCTCTGAGGTCAGTTAATAATTTCAGGGTCGGGCAAAACAGCGTTCTGTCTGAACAGCAAGCATTAGATCATCTCTGACTGGTACTCGATTATGAATTCTGTAAGTGCGCAGCTCTGTAAGACTCACGATCGATAGTGTAGAGGTAAAGAAACTGTGATTCAAATTTATGCATCGTGTGGAGGTTAAGGGCCTGTGTGTGTGTGTGTGTGTGTGTGTGTCAGTGCGCATGAGTGTCTTTTGTGTGTGTGTGTGTGTGTGTGTGTGTTTGTTTGCGTTTGACGATCATTTTTTTGAGTGAAAGTGCTGAGAAATATTGCCTGCACTGCTCTGGTGTGTCACTGAACGACCTTTAAGGTCATCATCATCCAGCAGTTCCTGAATCTGAAATCTGAAAGCGTATTAAAGGATGTTCATTGGAGGGGAAGGGATGGTTTGTTAGCCTATTTCATTGCACTTGTTGGTGCCCCATGATGTCATATAAAGAGTCATATCATTTTCTCAGAAAGTGGAAGGGACGGACTTTGGAGCGTTTTATGGTTTTATTATTTTTATTGATTGTATCATTTTATATCTTTTTGCATGAATTTTCACTTAATTCAGAATTGACAAAACGGAGGAAAAAAGTGAATTTTTATTTCAGCGGTCATTCAGTTAAAGTACATTTGCCTGTCCTCAGTACACAGCGACTGCTCTCACTTCCTGTCTCATCTTCACGAAACTGCTCTTCCTGTGATCTAATAGATTCGTCGGGGTACTTCTCTCCCAAACACAGAAGGGATGGGGTTCATGGTCACTCTGAAATGCCTGTGATAGCTTTGCAGTCCCTCCAGCTTTTAAGGGACTTGCCTTCGACAGTAAATAATGAGGGGTATATCATTGTTTTATGGCAGTCTGTAAAAGAATGAGTCAGTTCATTTCACGGCTCTTGTGAACACAGTCAAGTGGAACCTGGCGCTTTTTTTTCATGTAATAAATCAGTGGGACTATGCTGGCGTATAACTCACCATCCTAGAGTACAAAAGTGAAATTTCAGGTTTAATGATATCACTTAAACCGGCGCTAACATGCTTTGAATTTTAATTTAGATGCTAAATGTATATTGACATTGATTGGCTTGATGAAAAGGGCTCTCTACATCCCACATTACTTTAATGGCCTAAAAACGTCTGCAGGTAATTGAGTGATTTATATATTTATTTCTCTCTGCGCAGGATGAAATTCTGACCGTGATTCGGAGAGTGGACGACAACTGGGCAGAGGGCATGCTGGGAGATAAAATAGGAATTTTCCCAATATTATATGTGGAGGTAAGTGCACGTGTGCGTGTGTTCGTGTGTCTGCGTACGTGTGCTTTTGTGTGTGTGTGTTGTGTTTCTGTGTGCGTGTGCTTTTGGGTGTGTGTGTGCGTGTGTATGTGCATGTGTGCATCCCTGCGCGTGCATGTGTGTGTATGTGGGGGGGTGGGGGGGGTTGTTTAGTGATCTGTCTTTCAGAACACTCGGGGGTCCCTGAAAACAGATGGTGCGGGAGAAACAGTTTACTGGAGAATGGGGTCCCGCTTACACAACTGGCCTTTGCTTTTATGAAGCGCGTAAAGCGGTGCTTTGACTTGTCGAGCTGTGGTTTGTGACATCATCGCCGGGGAGACGGATGCTGCAGAAGGAAGCAGTCGAGAGCCGAGGGGAGGGAGGTGGTGTTGACAGAGCCTGAGGAGAGCGTTGGGGGAGAAAAAGGGGGGAGCAGAGAGGAGAGGAGGAGGAGGAGGTGTGGGGTACAGGGGGAAGAGAGTGGAGGTCGGGACTGTGTGCTGGAGGCAGGTGGGGTGATGGATGGAGGGGTTAAAGGAGGCCAGGGGGAATGTTGAGGGAGGGGGCGGGGGGTCCACAGGGGTCCGTTTATTAGGGCAACACTAATGCGATTGGGCTGATGTAAGTCCTGTTGGGACTCGAAGGCAAATGAGAGGCTGAGGTCAGTGATGTGTGCTGATTATCCATTATGCATCTGTGTAAATACTAGGAAAAGTCAATGGCGTAACTCGTATACATAATAAAATAGCATTGATCGTTAGTAATCCTGGATCAGCTCATTTTGAAAATGCTTTGTCATCAGTTTTCTGCTTGGACAGATCGCCGTTTGTGTTAGCCTTGTTTAATTAACCCTGCAGCTGTTTCTGCACTACAGTTAAGTGTCCGTTAGGGTCAAAGGTGAAAAAGGTTAAAGGTCATTGAGCTATGTCCTGAGGGGCTGTGCTGTTCTAATCATGTAAACTGCCTGCATTCATGCTGCTCTGAATGATGTGTAGCATTGAACGAGATCTTTTTTCGGATGAAATTCCTGACATGATGTGGTAAGTTGCATCATGGATTTTCACCCTGTAAAACTGGCTATAATGTTGCCAAATTGCATGGCAATGAGGGGCTTTCCACTGGGCAGTCAGCTACCTCAGACAGTTCTGAGCGTTAGGGACAACTTTTTAATGGCTTTGGTGCCCAGACGTGTCAATCCTTTGAACCACAAAGGCAGGCACACAAGTCAGGTCACGCATTACGTGCAATGTTGGTCATCTATGTGCTCGTACAAATTGTGGAAATCTCTAGAATGGAGTCATGGAGTCAAGTCTCTGTATACATCTTTTGTAAGAGTTCGATCATGTGAGATTGTTTGTGTTGATTATCTATACGACAAACTAATATGAATATTGGAACAAAGAGCTTTAGTTGGATGAACATTGTTGAACACTGAATGTCCTCTTTTCGGAGAAGGGTGGCGGCATTGTAACGCTAAAATACCTGTAAAATTCGGAACACCCGTCTTTAGCGCATTCACGTCTGCAAGCTACAAATTTTTTGCTTGTCTGGTTATGGTCTCAGTAGCCGGTTTATTGCCCTTTTGCAACTCAATTGTATTTTAATTGAAATTCACTTAAGCCTCGTTTGTTTGTCAGCTGGATGGCTGTAATCACATCAAATAGATTAATTTACTTTGCAGAAATGCCAGCTCCATACATATTAATTTGTGGTTATAAATGGAATTGTGTCCAGATGTACTGTGCATTTCTCTCACATGGTAATAGTGCTGTGGAGAGCATTTTTTATCCTTCCTTTGGGTATTGAAAATGGACAATATCCATAATTATTCATTTATATCCACATATTATTTGTACGTTCTAGTATTTGAGTGAAATGATCCCAATCCATCCCCTTATCATTCGCACCACACTGAGATCTCTCCCTGTTCTGTCAATGTTTTGATAACATGATGCACTGTTGAGTATTAAATCCCTAAAGTCCATACAGATCCACATTAAGCTATGTTGTTTCCTAAACTGTTGGATTATTTAATTATGCAGCTTTTTTGAAAAGTGCTGAGCCTCAACTGCTCATTGCTTTGCGACAGCAGCACTCTCTACCTTTTGTGTATGTTCCTGTAATATCCAAGCATGGCTGGGACATCCCAATTGGGATCTGGTGGACTAGGCAGGTACTGCTGGTGCCTCAGCGTTAATGGTCATAATAAGTGCGGTAAATCTGTAGATTTTATTCCCGGACAGAAAAGAATAACCATCATAGTTTTCAGTGAGAACAATTTATCCAGTGTACAGAAGTTAATTTGAGAAGTTTGGCGTCTTCAGTTCATTGTGCACAGTCCAGTTAAATATTCTAATGTGGGAGTCTGCTTAAAGCTACTTTCACCGCGGACGCGAAACAAATTTTTCGCGCGACAGATTACATTCAAAATCAATGCAAAGACGCGACTTTGAATGTAATCTGTGGCGCGAAAAATTTGTTTCGCGTCCGCCGTGAAAGCGGTTTAATAAGGGATGTTTTGTTGTTCTTTTGGATTCCGTACACCGCACTGTCAAAGCTGATCCATGTCTGAGTCATATAATCTTAACGTTCTTGTGAGTAAAATAAAAAAAAAAGAAACAAAAAACATCTGCGGTTATGACAGCTGACTTGGCCCATATAAATGAACTATCATTTATGAAACCAATAAAAATTTTTGCGAGAAAATACTGTATTTAGAGAATACATCTTTCATCAGTGTACACCATTTGATCCAGTTTCAGCTGCACCTGAATTGTTGGGTGTCAGGTTTGGGTGATTTTGATGCCATATTACGGCACTCCCTTTATATTTCGCCGGCCCGAGCATGGCACGGAGGCGGTGCGGCTCCTGTGACAGTACCTTGTGATTTCAGTACGGTGTTGGTTTTGGGAACTGGGTGGAGCCGGGGGGGGGTTGGTCATTCTCCATCAGTACTACATGCTTACCAGTCTCCGGAGCGCATCAAGGAAGCTTGAAATCGACCCAACGACTCGGGCAACTCGGCTGCAGTTTGCCGGAAAAATTAGCCCGCTTATGAAATGCGGAGAGGAGAAATTAATGTGCTCGCGCGTAATTAATATGCATTGTGTCAGGAAAATTATAATGGATCATTATGGCCGCAATGCACAGGGGTCGAAGCTAATGCTGTTTAGCTTTAATTGCGTGTCGTGCTCCGGGGTAAAGAGTCAGTCTAATTGGGAAGTGGGAGAGACGTTCCTTTGTCAGCAGTGTGCGGAAGGGTGAGGGGGTGGGGTGGGGGGAGGGTAAGGTGCCATTAGCAGAGGGAGCTCTGTGATTAAGGCTCCCCTTCCAATCATGCGCCACGGAATGGTGTCGTTTTTACTGTTATTGGCTGGGGTTTGACTCGGGTTAGGCAGGCTGGGGGTCCTGGGGATCAGAGGTGGCCTCACAGAGGAGGGCTAATGGCTGGGTGGAGCCAGTTCTGGGAGGAGGGGCAGGGTTTGCTCCAGATGGCGAGGGGCGGAGGGACAGGGTGGGGGCTCAGATTGGATCCCACAGCTCCGCCCCTCTGATGTTATTCTAATGAATCAAAGCTAATTAGAGACCTCTGCTCTGTCAATCTTTTCGGGACGTGTAATTATTCCGCTGGTCTTTTGAAAGGCGGGTTAATGGCTTTTAGGAGGATTGATACTCCTCCTCGCTTCTGCTGTATCCGCATATCGTTTTGTTTATTGTAGGAACACAAGAAAATGCGATGAGAACTTCTAGAAATTCTGCCTATCTGGGCTCTCCATGCATCACGGTTTCTGACATTTTTGCATTCTCCTTTATTTGTTTGAGAAAAAGCAATTTGTTCCATCTTTCGCAGTACGCAGCACTGTCACCTTCACCCTGAAACGTCTCTCGCAAAAGTGCCGCTGTAAACTTGTTTGCTGATAAAGCCAGCTCAGCCATTGGGAGTGAATTTATGAAACTTTCCTTTTGTTATTAGGCTTTGTGAGACCGTCTTATCCCCCTGAAAGGTATTACCATAAAAACAATTGAAGAGACACAGCACAGCCTCTGTCCTGCATAAAAGAAGACTTTTTACTGCCCTATTGAACCTCTCCCTGTCTTCCTTGCGATGAGCCGTTTTATCAGAATTTGGCAGGGGTTTAAATGGTGCACCTTTGAGCTGGGGTGGTGCAAGGTGAATGACCTGCCTCTCTCTCTTTCTCTCTCTCTCTCTATCTCCCTCCCCCGGCACATGACCCGGGTCTCATTTACATTCCAACGGTTCAGTTCTGTTCCGTGTCTTAAGCTTTTCGATCTCGTTTAATCCCGTCGGTGCTGGAAGGTGCTGGAAGTCCTCGGGCAGACGAGGCCATGCTCTCGCCGCGTTCCTATTCTGGTCCTGCAGGTGGAGATGGCAGAACTGCGCCCCCCCCCGACGCCCCTGCACTTCAGTACCTCACACCACCGTGTCCCGGCAGGTCAGCAGGTGTGGGAATCTCACCTGGAGCCAACTCAGAGTCCACCGTTCCAGAGTCGAGTTTCGCCGAAACACTGTCAGTCTCACAGTGAGGCAACCCTTGCTTCGGAGTGATAAAACTGAATATTCGGGATTTGATGATTCTGTCTGCAACAATGAAAGTGGCTGACATTCGTGTAATGCTCAGTATAACAAAGTTATTAATGAAAAATACTGTGCTCTGTGTTTGCTATTGATTTTGCTCTGAAAACTGAGTAAACGGCCTGTATCTACACTTCGGCAAAAGCATTATCACCTCACTATAGGAGAGGTCTTTGTAATCTTCTAGTCCAGTCAATGGACTTGAGAGTAAGGCCTAATTTGTATACTTGCTGCTGGATAAAATCCATAGCTGTTCGATGCTTTTATATAGTGAAAAATACCTCTATTGCAAGAGTTCTTGTGGGGGTCACTGAACGAGAAAGCACAACTCCATGTGCTGAATGCTGCAGCAGACTGGATGCTGTGCTCACACTTTGGCCGTTGGCTCATCTGTATGGGGCAGGGCTGCTGTTGGATCAGATTACAATCATGTTTCATGCAAGCAGATAATGTATGAAACAACTGAGCAACTGTCTTCTGTAGCGTACAGCCCAGAGGTTCGTTCAGCAGCGCTTGCGCATCTCAAGACAGATGCTTGTTATGTGCTTGCGCCTGGAACAGATTTATGCGTTCCCTTACATTGCACAAGGATAAGTTATAGCTTGTGACAGGCCCTCATATTTTTTGTATAGTTTCTCAGTGTTAGTGGTACTTTTGTGGTAGTCCTCTAGGATTTGACAATGTTATTTACTTATTTATTTATTTATTTATTTATTTAATTTTTGCATTGTGGGTTAATGCCATCATCCAACTCAATCTAGCACAATTGCCATTTCGATTGGGTATTCATTTTTCTGAATGATTCGAACTTTTAGACACTCCTGTACCCATATAACCAGAACAGTAGGGCAGGACTGTCTCTCCTCCAAAAAATATTTACCGAGCTTTGGTTCATCAATGGAATTTTGTACTTGTACACGAGTGCTTCAGTTGTTCTGTTCCCTCCAATCATCAACTAACTGTTACGCCACTGCATTAAATTCAAGGCTACCTTGAATAGAAGCTCTGAAGAGATGTGTCTAAAGCTCTCAGGAGACCTTTTTCCCACCCCAAACAAACCAGAATTTTTTACTGTAAAGCCTTCCCGTTGTGCAGACTTATTTGTATTTCACAGGCAATCGCTAGGAAAATGTGCAGATTAAACAGATTTTTTCCCTCGCTGTGATTGACATAACCCGCTGCATTGCTCGGTCCCCTGTGTACACATTTAAATCTAGATGAGGGAGAGGCAGATGGGAAAAGGGCTTTATCGGGATTGGCTGGCAGATGTCATGTCAGAGCTCGCTAAGACTCTGATGCATATGGTGCTCGGATCCGAACACTTTCCTCTCCCGTGGTTGCCAAGTTACGCTGCAGGCTTGGCTGATACTTGCTGAGCAGTCGACCGATAAGCCCAACAGGTAGCTGAATACATATTTTAGGTGTTTAACTACAACTGCGAATCGTGTATCAGGCAAGCTCAAGTGCAGTGTTCTGTAGATAATTGGATAGAGTGTCCTCTCAGCAAGTTTGCTGAGGAGAGCATAGAACAGCGAGTTCTGGCGCTACTGTTGCGTTTGCAAGTCGGAAAACTCTCTCGAATAAAGTTGAAGACCCCTGCAAATCTGGGTTGGAGACGTTGCATCTGCTGTACGTTTGAAGTGGCGAGTACTTCACAGACTCACGCCGGTGAGCCTGTCCTCATTCAGTCAATCCCTTACAGTGCATTTGCTAAGGGGCCATCAGCAAACATTTCATAGATAACAGCTGGGAAGAAATGCATTGAAAATGAAAACAGGTTTACCATGCAGTAAATTAGAGAACGGATGGACTGTGGAGCAACGGCAGAGAAATTTAACCTTGGACCTAATGACAGTGTTATGCCTGCATTAAACTGAATGGCAGTGTACTTTTCTATTGCATTGTGGTGTCTGGAATGACTAATTAAATTATGCTTGTTCCCTTTGGAGAAAGACAGCAGTTTTAGCTGATTTAACCATCATTGGCTGAAGGACAAGACTGAGCTATCACATTGAGCTGATAAGTTAAGGGCCTTTGTCTCAGCGTTTCTAAAAAGGTGTATTCCATATTTCTACACACAGTGGAAGCATGAAACAGCTCTCAAAGCAGTCATTCTTGGCATACTTTGTCCAGAGTTAAGGCAGAACTCAATTTTTATTAGGCAATAAATATGTGGAGTATCCTGAGTATCAATCACAATCACATTTCACATTCAATCACATTTTTGTGCTAAATAAGGACCGTGATAGAAGGTAGGATCTTAACTTCTTGTTACCCTTGAGAATTTTCTGTTATTCATCAATTCATCATGTGGTTGTGTGGTGTTTTTAAATAGCCAAATTAATAAAAAAAAACGAATAAATATATTCCCATGTTTGCAGTTTCACTTGACCGAAGTTCGTAACAAGCCCTGTCCCATTTATTGTTTTTCCACAACTCTTAATGATTTTCAGTTTATTTTTTAAGTAATATTTAATACTTTTCTGCATTAGTAAATCATGTTGCATATCCTCGGATTTAGTTTTGTGTTGCAGTTGGGAAATACCTGCATAATGGGTGTGGATATTTTTAAAAAATGACATGGAAAAATCTTCTTAGATGATTAACTCCTTAAACCCTTAACTTTTTACTGAAATTTCCCCTTTAGTAGGCTCAAAGTATGAAAAAACATTTTTTTTCTCATATTGTAGGACAATTTTACAAACACATCCTCTATCTGCTCGCTGTAGCTTCTCTCTGAGGGTACATCACGCTTATATCGAGAGAAATATTCATGCCTCGGATGCCATGATTTTTATGGCTACAGCATAACATCAAATGAAAAATAACTAGATCTCGTACATTATTTTACGCACATTTAGCTGTAATTCAGCAGGAAATATTTTGGATTGTTGGAAGCCATGGGATCCACTAGAATTTAAATTAGGCCTGAAGTTCCACAAGTTTGAATACAGCCGCTGCGTTTTACAGACCCATATATGGGTCCATTGGTTTCACAGGGTGATAAACTATTGATATGTATTTTCATAGCATCCACTAGAACGAATGGGGAGAATAATGTTGACAATATTGTGAATTTATATAAAAAACTGAGCTGTGTTATGGCTGTGATCCCAAAAGACAAGCTTATTGACCCGCAGATTCACGCTCTATGAATTTTAGTCAAATGCAGAAATTTGAATGTTTATGAAATGGGTGGCTTAGCTCAAAATAAAAATCACAAATAAATGTTTGTGTTTTCATTTGAATTTTCATGAGATAAAGCAGTGTTTTGCATGTGACATCATTGCGTTATGGATGGGGAGAGTTTCAAACGCACGCTGTTTGTTTATCTAATTTATACTCACATTTTGTTGTAATATTTGTCATGTGAAATTGACTGAAATCTTAGTTTTGATATTAAAAAACCATCTTTATGCCTTAAGGATGTTTGACATTAAACACATGAACAAAATTTGTGCCAGTATAGCTTATGTTAATTGCAGGACCACATGGTGCTCACTTGACCGGTGAATCCATTTTGCAATCACAGAAATAAAGTCCAGTAGTTTAATGACTGACTTGTACTCTCTGTAAAACTGCTTGACTCTCTCAGTTGCTTGCGCTGAATTATGTGGGGATTGAATTTGGCTCAAATTTTTCGGTCAACATATTGAGGCACAGTATCGGCCAATTTTAAAACCAATCAGTCGATGACTTGCTGCTCACTTTTCATTTCAAGCTTTTGCAAACTGGCCAGTGGTTGCGCAGTGGCTGATTGGCTGGTGTGTTAGCACCTTTTAAATGTTGCTTGTGTCAAGCAGCACAGCATCGACAGCACCGTATACATCAGTCTTACAGTGTCTGTCTTGGTGGCAAGCGCTTGCACAAACTCTTCCCAAGCCTTGTAATGATTGAGCATTGTTGTACTGTTTTTATATAAAGTCAGCACATTACCTTTAATTCAAGCAGAATGTCTGGCTAACATAGTTTTATTTTGCACTGTTGTTGTTCACCTTTGATGTAGCGATTATATTTTAGACTGTCAGATATTCACACCGAGTTTCAATTTTCCTGTGAAGTCAATGACCCATTTGTAGAATTGCTAAACTGAGTGTGTGGATTACCAGTAATGGGCAAGAAAACAGTGCTTCAAATGCTTAATGAGTTTGGAGCCCCTTTGAATTAGTGGAGATCTTCATTTTAAATAATAAGTGGTATTCCTGCAATCAGCATGTACACTGCCCGGCCAAAAAAAAGTCACCGTTTGGAAATTAATGAACAAATTCTATGATTGGATCATTATTGCGGTTATTAATATGTTTCAGCTGGCAATTATCATTTTAACCCTGACTGATGAAGCGCGTCTCTACTCATTTTTTTAAAAATCATGTTGGAAGACACATCCTCTGATGGTGGAAAAGATGTTACAGTATTATAGAACGGGCAAGTTATTAGCCTGTATTTAGCAAAGAAAACCATGAATGACAAAAACAAGTGTGAGGAATCAATTTCACAAACAAATTTGCCACCACAAAGTCCTGACCTTAAACACATTAAAAGTTATTGGGATGTGCTCAAGAAAGACCACCGATTGTTTCAACCGTTATGTCGAGAAGACAAGATCTCGGCCAAAAATTATGACATTTCTGATCTAAAAATAAATGTTCCAGCATTGCATATAGTTGTCAAAACAATGACAAGACGAATATGCCCTGTAATCAAAGCTACAGGGGTTCCAACTAAATATTTGAGTGTGCGACTTTTTTTTGGCCGGGCAGTGTAATTAATAGTGTTCTGCACACATGATGGCATTGAAATGTGTGTTTGTGTGTGTTTGTGCATGCGGGTGTGTATGCGTGCGTGCGGGTATATCTGCATGAGTGTGTATGTGTGTGTGTGTGCGCGTGTGTATGCGTTTGTTTGATTGTGTGCGTGTGCTTGTGTGTGTGCATTGGTACGTGTGTGTGTGTCTGTTGGTGCGCGCATTCGTGTACTCTCGTGTTTTTACCCCATTTTGATTACCGTCATCAGTTGGGAAGTGCACTTGGCATTTATGTCTGACACACTTAGCGCGAAATTGCAGCAGAATGCTGGAATTGCTGGAAATGTCAGCCTTGGCTCTGGGGCTTCCCAGCTGATTCATTTTCATATCTGAAATTTTCATGCATTCTTATATACAGTATTCAGGTTCACTAATATATATTTGTATATTGACGAGGTTACTGTTATTTTAACTGTTGACTGTCGATCATTGTTGTTGAAAGTAACTAATAATGACATTCTGCAAACTTCCAGCTTCAATTTGAGGGTATACTCACTGAAATTTGGTGGACCTTTTAAAGTGGACTCTTCTCCCCCCCCTTTTTGTCAGAGCCTAATTAAACAATTGGCTGTTTAGCTTTTCTGTGGCCAGGTCTGTTTTATTACGTAATAAATGCATTTTAAAAGTGTCTGCAGTCTATAGTTGATTTCAGGTGTTGCATTTGTATTTGGATTCTGTTGCTGTCAACTCTTAGAGAGCTTTTACTGCTGGTGAAGCAAGCAATTAACCATTATCAGGCTGAATAATCAGAACCAACCCACCACAAAAAAGCAAAACCATTTGGTTTGGCCAGCTGAATTATGTGTTATATTCTTCAAAAAGAAACAAAGTTCTGCTGAGCTCCGGAATCCAAAAGCCCAGGAAGATCACCGATAGAAGCTGTTGTGGATTACCAAAGACTTCTTTCTTTGGTTCAGAAAAACCTTTTCAGAACAGTTGGGCAGACCAAGAACACTCTCCTGTAGGTAGGTGTATCATTACCAAAGTCATTCAACCATTCAAGAAAAGACTTCACCAAAGCCACTATAAAGGTTTTATCATAAAATGTAAACCATCTGTAAGGCACAAAAGCTGAAAATGTGCTAATAAATATATCTTAAAAAGCTTGTGTAGTTCTGGATCTGCATTCCAAGGACAGATGAGACAAAGACCAAGAGAAGAATATGGAGAAGGGAAGGAACTGCTCATCCGAAGTATACCTCCTCTTCTGTGAAGAGTGGTCATGTGTTTTGGCTGCCAACTGAGCCTGTTATCCTGTATTTACTGGTGGAGCGACTGTTGACAGGAGATGGAGGATGGATTCCGAATTGTAAATGGTCATATTATATGCTAAGATTCAGCCAAATGCTTCAGAACTTTTAGGACAAATCATCACAGTGTACATTAACAATGACTTAGAAGCACAGCGCTAAAGCAACCCAAGTTGCAACCTGAAGTGAAATGTTCTCTAAGTTAGTCATGTGACCTGAATCCAACTGAGCATGTATTTCACTTCCCAAAGGAAAAACTGAGGGCAAAGTTCTGCCAAAATAAGCAGGGTCAGAAGTCGGCAGCAGTGAAGACCTGACAGAATCATGGGGGAAGAAATCCGGCATCTGGTGATGTGTGCAGGTTCCCAATTTCAGGGAGTCTGTGACTGCAAATGATTTGGTGCCAAGCAATAACAAAGAAAATGTAATCTATGATTGTTAGTTTGTCCTTATACTTTTGAGCCCCTAAACTGGGAGGACTACGTATTAAAATGGTTACAATTCCTGCACAGCACATACAGTACTTTTGGATGAACCCTGACCTTCATCCTGAATTTTGACCCTTCAAGCGCATCTTGATTTATTCTTTTCAAATCCATTGTGGGGGCATTCAGAGCCAAAATGATGTAATTGTCCAAATACCTATAGACCTGGCTGTTTTTGCATACTCTTATCGCATTCCTTAGAGCATTTTGTTGTGTTATTATTGTAGTTAAAAAGCAGAAATCATTCTAATGATCTTTTTTTCTGACTATTGTAACACGCTCTTATACACATGCCAGGTGAAAGACACATTATTCTGCTGACTTTCTGGTCTTTTGCAGCTCAGGTTAATCCTAAGGGGTGCTCATTTACGGACGATAGACTTCAGATACCTTAAAAAAAGGAGACGAAAAGGGCTTTTTTCTGGCATGCCTGCTTATTTGGCTGCGGGTCCTGGTGAAACCTTTTGTACTTAACGCTCGACTGGGAAAACACAAGGAGCCCAGGTTGTTTGTCTCTCATGAGAGGCCAGCCCTCTGCACGCTCTTGCTGTGTTTGAAGATACTGGCTTTTAAGTCTCAAGTTCCCCTTTTATCCTCACTTTGCTATGGCTGCAGCTTCTGCGAAACTGTGAGCAGCTGCAAAACTGCTTATTCACAGCAGAACCGCTGAACTCTGACCCATTATTGTATCAGCTGTCTAAGTGTTTCTGTTCTCGCGGTGTGTCCTGTTATTAATTAGGGTAGTTCAATTTTCTGCACAGACGAAAGTGCTGTTTAGCGTGTCTGTTGTCCAATTAATTATTTTTTCACTTCGGTTTTGTCTTTGTACCATTTTTGTTAGTATGATTCCGTATAAATTATTAAGTTATTAGGAAGAAGGGGCTCAGTGTATTTTTGGCTCGACTGTAGCTAAATGCACTGGTGAGTGATGAAGTTACACCACTGGTCGGTTGAGTGTCGGAGTTTCCCCATTGGCTGTTGCTCTTCCAAAATAAAAAGTGGCGAATAGTCATCAGTTACATCATCTGGAGGATTTTACGGCAAAGGTGCAGTCTAAGGCTATCACTGTTTTTGAGAAAGTCAAGCTTGAACGAATTCAAACTAGTAAGCATTTTTTTATTAATTCAAAAATAACCAACGGCTGTATACACATGAAATTTTCGGTATTGACCTAGTCTTATCATTTTTGTGGGTGCTGCCCGTTGTGGTTTCTGGTAAAATTCTGCAGATAGCCCACTTGTCTGGCTTGTGACAGCATGGCTTTGTATTTAACTCAGGGCATGAATTATGTTTTTGTAACATAATTTTAAGCCCTCTGGGTTCAAGGTTATGATTCTATCAGCCAACCTCACGACTGTTACATTTCTAATGAGGTTGGGTGGCTCGCTGTAACTGGAGTCGTTACTTAATGACTGGCCAGTGGAGACCTGATAAATGCCTCTTGGCAGGAGTAGCTGGGAGGTTTGCATATGCCTCAGAGGCTAATATTGTGAATGTAAACACACTATCAGTGGAAATGCCGTACCGCCGGGTATTAAAATGAAATTTAAATGGCTATAATTCAGAACTAGGCTTGTACTTAAGGAGGTTTCTCAGACCAGTATTGTGGTTAAATCTAACTGGATGACTCTTCTTGGCTCATAACCAACAGTTTGTACCATAAAGGGCCATGAGCCAGTGACGGCCGGTGAACTGAAAATAAAGGGGGCGTAGAACATCCCTTTCGACGAATGATTACTCTTCACCTGTTTTCAGTCATTTCTTAACATTACATCATTCAATTCTGGATAGTTGCTGCTAATCTGTGTTTTCTTTGCTGGTTAACCCTTTGACACCTAGCTTGCTGAAAACCAAATGTGACTGCTCGGCCCAAGTTAATTAAGACCACTCATATCCAATCCGGATATGCTCAAAGTTTTTGTTAAATTCTGAGTTAACCAGAGCATTTCATGGTGTGAAATTGGAAAGTGAATGTTGCTAAATACATTTCAGTGCATGTTGCATGCATTTAGTCAAAGCAAATTGTAGCAGATTTTACATATCGAGAGCAAATATTCAGAGACACGTGATCAGTTTAAAGTAGAAGCGATTAGCGATTAGCCTGAAAGGGTTAAACAATCATGAAGTGCCGTTTGGGTAGTTTAAATTGCAATCAAGAATGATTAAATAATAGTTCATCTTTTGAAGAAGAAAGTAAAACATGTTTCTGGATTGACTTCAGTATTTAATTGCCGCAACATTACATGAAGAAGGAAGCTTTGTGTTAAACGGTCAATGGATTTTTATAATCATCAGAAAACTTGTTGATCAAGGAAAATGATTGCAAACAGGAGACTACTTTTGAGTTAAAAGGGATGTTTTTGTGCCTTATCTAATTTCAGCCAACCAGCTGCCACTGCTATGACTGAATTTGTATTTAACAAATTTATAAAATGAGAATTATATGCATTCGTGGAGAGTCTACATATGCCTATTTGTGTGACATCACAGACTTGGCATATGACCTACCCAGGCACCATGTGACTTTTCATGTGACTCGTGTTGTGAACCTCACTCTCCACTACCTCCCTTTGTCTTTTTCCTGCTCCATTGCTTCCTCATTGTCTCACAGCTGAATGAGGCAGCAAAGCAGCTGATGGATGTGAGCAAACCCGTCCCCAACCCAGGCCCCAGCACCGAACCCGGCTCCCCTGCCGGACCCTGCTCCGGACCGGGCCCTGCTGTGAATGGCAACGGGCCAAACGGCGCCATCCATCGCCGTCTGGATGGCAAAAAGAACGCCAAGAAGCGTCATTCCTTCACTGCACTCAGTATGACCCAGCGCACCGCACAGGCTCTCAACAACCGACACTCCATGGAGATCAGTGCACCGGTGCTCATCAGCTCCTCCGACCCACGAGCCGCGGCCCGCATTACAGACTGTCCTCACCTGTCCACCAGCGCTCCCTCACAGGTAAATCTGCCCCCACCTGTCCAGCAGCACTTCCTCACAGGTAAAACTGTCCCCACCTGTCCACCAGCCTTCCTTCACAGGTAAAACTCTCCCCACCTGTCCACCAGCACTCCCTCACAGGTAAATCCGCCCCCACCTGTCCACCAGCACTCCCTCACAGGTAAAACTGTCCCCACCTGTCCACCAGCGTTCCTTCACAGGTAAAACTCTCCCCACCTGTCCACCAGCACTCCCTCACAGGTAAATTGTCCCCACCTGTCCACCAGCACTCCCTCACAGGTAAACCTGTCCCTACCTGTCCACCAGCACTTCCTCACAGGTAAATCCGCCCCCACCTGTCCACCAGTACTCCCTCACAGGTAAAACTGTCCCCACCTGTCCACCAGCGTTCCTTCACAGGTAAAACTCTCCCCACCTGTCCACCAGCACTCCCTCACAGGTGAAATTGTCCCCACCTGTCTACCAGCACTCCCTCACAGGTAAAACTGTCCTCACATGTCCAGCAGTGCTCCTTCACAGTTAAAGTTCTACACATCTGATCCCCGAGGTGTCCTTCACTGATAAATCTCTCCTCATTGGTCCGCCCGCACACACTTCCACACAGCAGAATGGGGGAGCAGTTTCACAGCTGAGCCAACCATTTGCATTCTATCTGCCTCAGCTGACACCTTGTGGGCGAGAAGGCAGCACCTTTCTTATGTTTTCATTGAGAGCAGACCTCTCTGATGTCAGAACCCCCCTCCCGGTTATTTTTCCCCCCCTTCCCTCCATGAGCATGTGAGGGCCCAGGGAGGGAAGGCGAAATCACAGAACTGATGATGTCATCATCTGCTGCAACTGCCAGTTAGCCCTATCAATCCTTATTACAGGATCACTGTGGGAGAAGCCTTCCCAGTTCATGTCAATTCTTAAACACATATGGTCTTCTCGATGACATTAGTGTGCCTCAGCCCTCCCTGCTAGCTCCTGAAAGCTTGCTTTGTTGTCTGGCCCTGCTCCCTGTGTTCAATAACCCCTGTCCTGCGCTGACTGACCTCCCGCTCTCTCCCACAGGACTCCTCCTCTGTCGCCGGGACCTCGGGCTCGGCGGTGGTCGTCCCGCCGCGGGTCACCTCCATTGCTGGGGAATTGCTGGCCGCTGCTAAAGTGCAACTGCCGTTGAACATGTGAGTTCCCCAGCGAACCGCGCTAGCGCAACACTGCAGAAATCCACCTTACCGAGCATTTCGGTCTTGTATTAAGATTTGAAACAATTGAAGAGTTTGTTTCCAAAATTCAATATATCCATTTAACTCATTAATTCAATGAGCATTTTCTATGTTGGTGAGTATTGCATTTTATAGAAAAACACAAGTTTTGGCCATGAAAAAAAAACCACCTTATCGTATGAATTTATAAAAAGGGATTTTTGCACCATGTGTAAGAAGCACAGGGCTATCGCTCTATGGTGTTATTAGCCTTTCTGTCAGTAAGACAAAAACCTGCCCGTGCGGTGTGTACATTTTGACTCATCTCTAGAATTGGTAATGGAATAAGAAAATTTCACTTCTCAAGCACATGCTAACTTAAAATAAGCCAATATTTTGTACTTATAGGAATTTATTTATAATTAAAATTAGGAATTTAAGTTTCTTGATAAGACTAAAAGACTTGTCAGGACTGACACTTTTTGCAGTGAATGCCTGGAAAAAAGCCTGTAACATGGATGCCAGGCACACATTACGCGCTCTGGCTGCGATGTGCGACATAAAATCCTGGCGCGGTTTCGCATTTCACTTGCGTGTTGGGGAGTGCGTGAGTATTTTGAAGCTTAGTGTACGTTATTGTTTTAAGGGTTTGATCATTAGTGAGCAGACGACCTCTCGACCTTGAGAAACAATTCAGTCGGTGGGTGGGCTCTACCTGAGAGACGCTGTAACAGGATACTGCTCTCTCCGAAAGACGAGACGCCCGGCATATATTCCGCACACGCACTCCTGCTTTCTCTCTCCGCAGTTGGGTGAATATCTTGTCTCCACATCTTTTTTTGTGGCTGCGCGTTGCACTGACGTGCCCGGGTTTGAAAACTGATGCTGTTACTGCGCCGAGGCGATGGAATTCCTTTTTTATTGTCTTTTTTTTTTTTATTGATGTGAACGAGAAGGGGTGAGGCGCGGAGCTTTGTGTAATAAAGTAGCGCTGTCTTGTTTGATCACATCGTCCTCTGGTACGTACGGGCGTTCCTGCCTACAGGCATGAGATGCACCCTCACCCCACCCTCTCCCCACCTCACCCGCGTTACTCTGCACCCTGTCATCCTCATGATCCGCAAACAGCGCCACCAGAGCTAAATCTTCCTACATGGGTCGGTTACAGGCCACCCACGGTCTAACTTGAACCCAACAGCCGTCTTTAGTGACGAAAGGCCTCACCTGTTGCTATGGGTACCTTGGAACCTTCATACCCACAGTCAATTGTGTCCCACACTCCTGAGATATAGTAACTTGTTTTTTTTTTTTTTTACCTGCTGCGATAGCGATGCTGGTATTGTTTACAGTTGGTTTGTGTGTGTGTTTGTGTCATCACTGCAAACTTCAGCAACACTACTCTGAAACCACTTAAGAACTGTTATGAAAGATTTGTCTGTCTGTTTCTCTGTGTTTCTGTTTGTGGAAACGGTTGCGATGCTATTGTGTTAGACGCCGTCAGGAAAACATTGCAGGTGAACAGTTGACATAAAAAGGAAGGCTGAGCTCGAAAGGTGGTGTGGCCTGAGTACGCACTCACTGAATGCATTATAATAAGAACTGCTACGCTGGAAAACAGCACCAGAATCTCTGTCACGGCTGGTACGATCCCCAGTGGTCCCTAGTTTAAATGTTTTGATGACTGATCTGGCACTTTTCGAAGAAAAAGAAATCTGATGCACGTTATTTATAGTATTTTTTTTTTGTTTTGGTTTGATTTCTTTTATTTCTTTATCTGCTGTTGTTGTGCTGTTTCCCTTCTGTGTTTGGCCTGTCAAGCTTGATTAGAATCAGCACTTTGCACGCTTGCCAGGAAACAGAACAGCACCCTGAGGGCCGATAGCGCGCTGCCAGAGCGTTTCGCGAGCGAAGAGCATCCAAGCGCTTGCTCCGCTGTCCCCCCCGGGGCACTCTGGGAAGCCTTTGTGCAACAGTGTTTATGGCCCCAGGACAGTTTCTCAGTCCTTCCCATGATCTTCTGACCTCTGGGTCGCACGGGACGCATCTGACCGCAGCGTTCAGCCAATATGATATGTAAACTAGCTGCGGTGGCGAAGGCACGGACCGTAATGACGCTGTTCCAAAGCCGCACTGCGTTTTTGCCTCAAACTCTAACTCCAGCCGTGACAACTCCTCTCTCCTGTTTTCCCGCCTCTTCGCTGGCTGTTATCTTTAGCTGTAGCGCTATTTTCTTACTGCGGTAAATTCACTTTTGCTTACTGCTGAGTCTATAAGTGTGTAAAATACATTTGAAACGATGTTTGGCATTTTTATACAAGTTGCTGCTTGGTCAAGCTGTTGGGCTGTACCGCGTGTAACCTGCTGGCTGTGGGCGTGTGCTGTGTGCGGTCGCGGATTCTCTATTCTATCCTCTCGATACCTTTTCTCCTTCATCCTCTGACTGGTAAATGGACATTACTAGGGCAGTATTGCAGTTTAAGTCGTCGGGAGTGCTCAGCGCTTGCTAAAGCTGCAATAAAAAGTTTCCCGCCGTCACTTGACGTGTGATGTTTTAATAGGTCCTGCCTCACATTTAGCTGCAAATTGATTTCATATTTTTTTAAAAATAAAGGCCTGTCCATCTGGTTGTTCCATAGAATGTGTGTCCTCTGCCCCCAGATACCTGGCAATGTACGCCTACAAGCCCCAGAAGGCCGATGAGCTGGAGCTGCGGAAGGGGGAGATGTACCGCGTGACGGAAAAGTGCCAAGATGGCTGGTTCAAGGGCACCTCCCTGCGCAGTGGCGCCTCCGGAGTCTTCCCTGGGAACTACGTCACTCCTGTGTCTAGGTAGTAAATACCTTTATCACGTAAACCTGACCTGTGTACAGGTACATATACTATATACCTTTATCACTAAACCACTCCTATGTCCAGGTGCATACTGTATACTACATCTTTATCACATATATAGTACATATACTATATACCTTTTTCACTTTTTCAGTCCTGTGTACTGATGTATATTCTATAAACCTTCATCATTATACCAGTCCTACGTCCAGGTACAGATACAATATACCTTTATCGCTATACCTGTCCCGTGTCCAGATACATATACCAAATAACTTTATCACTATACGAGTCCTGTGTCGAGGCACATACTATACGCCTTAATTACCATTTCGTCCTGTATCCAGGTACATATACGTTATACCTTTATCACAGTATCAGTCCAATGTCCAGGCACATACTGTGCCTCTATCACTTATACCAGTCTTCTGACCAGGTACATAGTCCATGTACAGTCAGCATTATAATATCCACTTTCTGTTCAGGTACATGGACTGCATAACTTCGTCATTATACCAGTCCTGTGTTCAGGTGCATATACTATATACTGTACACTTATCACAATACAAATTTTATGTGTTTGTACATAAACTATACACCTGTGCCTGTCCTGTGTCGAGGCAAATATAACACCCTTCTCACTGTAATAGTCCTGTTGAACGATTGGTCCAGGTCACATTTCTCAGTATTACTTCAGTGGATACACTGATGTTCCCCAGCACTGGTATAATGTAATGTTATGTGTTGATTACATCACTCCTGTCTGAGTGCAGTATGTCGGCTATAAAGTGCTGCAGGTCCTGATGGGTAAATATGTGCGCCCCTCCTGAGCCCCGGAGTGTCGGGCAGTCCTGAGGAGACCAGTGGGGGAGGGGGCGACTGGGCCAAAGATGGGACTCCCTCTGGAATCGCCCTGAAGCTGCTGGAGGCTGGGGGGTGCGGGGGAGGGTTATGCTGTTTTAGGAAAGAGCAGCCGCACCAAGGGCAGGCCCTGGAACCTGATCCAGCAGACAGGAGTCTGGCTCTGCCTCCTGCACAAGAGTAAACAAAGAGGCGCTCAGCTTTGGTACTGGAGCGCAGAGCTTCAAAGCACAGTCCACTGTGGCCTGGTTTTTGCATTCACTCTCACAAAATCATCCAGCCCTGTATTCATACATGCGCACATAAATACTGTGTATACACACACTGGCTCTTGACAGAGGTGTCGGCATATATTTTCAAGCGCCTCATGCCTGTCATACTTGTTATATAGGCATACTGCGCTTCAGTATACATACACGCGTGCGTGCGCGCACACACACACACGCACACACACTCGGTATCCAGCTGTGCGCACATTCCGTAGGCAGGTGTGAGATGGAAAGCGTGTGTAAATATATTCCAGTCTCTCTCTCGCGGGAGCTGGAGTCCCCAGTGAGCATTGCGCAGCGGCCAGGGTACGCGCTGTGCAGTTGGACGCAGGCCTGGAAAAGGCGTGTATTTTTGGAAGTGGATAATTGGGCTGGAGTCGTGCATCTTCATCATCGCCGCAGCGATCGCTGGGCATCGGCCCACAAAACTGCAGCCTCTGTTCAGACGCTTCCGGAACGCTTAGTTTTTCAGGCCTCTGTCGCCTGAGCACGACGTACCGTTTGCGCGATGGGTTTTTAATCGTTTCACGCCCGGAGAAATCGCTCACGAGCGCTTCTCCGCTCACCTGACCTCCCGCTCTGCAGGCAGCGTCCGTCGGATACAGACGCTCTCTCACCTGTCACTGAAAGAAGCTGACGGGGACATCCGCGCTGCTCAATATGCGTCTCTTCCAGGGCAGGGCGAACCGTCACGTCCAGTAACCACGGAAACCCTGTGGTAAGCCGCCCCTGCTTTCCCCCGTCGCGCTCCTCGTAATTAAAGTCTCTCAGACTCTTAATCTGCTCGTGCGTTGAGCTCCGGTCTTTTCATAAACTCACTCGGATTAATTATTCATTTATTCATTCGCCGTCTTGTTCGGGTTCAGTAAGCCGATTGAATTCTTTTTACGAGCGCCGTTGGCAGCCTGCGGACAGCCAGGACCTAAAAGTTAATTCCGTGACTGTCGTTCGTGTTCCAGCGTCCATAACGCCCGCTATAAGTCTTCATTCTGTCGACAGGAAGTCGATGCGCCGCTACGGGGATGTGAGGATTATAGAGATGGCATCAATACTATTGGCTTTGGGGAATGATATCAGTGGGAATACTTTGTTGTACATTAGCAATAATCACTGCTGTAACAGGTATAACGTAGGCTACTGCTGTGGTGAGATGGGCATTATTGTGATTGTGTTTATAATGGTAGTTAGGTGACTGGTATGGGAAAGTTTCGCTGAATCGTTCGCCCATCTGGTCGTTGTTAATCCTATAAAACCTTCGGGCCCATATACGGTTCCATCAAATGCTGCTGATGTATTTAAACTGATGGATGTCTAAGCCCATTTTATATTCTGGTGGAGATACCGAGGTTTACAACATTCCCAAATATGCACTGCTGAATTACAGGGAAATGTATATCAAATCAACGTAAAAGATCTAGATAATATTCATTTGATGTAAATGCTGTGGCTGTAAAAACCTGGCTCCGGGATGGAATATTTATCTCAGTGCAAGTATGATGTAGCTTCAGTAAAGTGCTGCAGACTGCAGATACAGGATATGTGTGTGACATTGTCCTGCAAGATGAAAAAAGCTTTTTTAATGTTGAATGTACTTCAGGGGTCTAACAGTCAGGGTTTAAGGGATTAATTCTGGGGTCCTCCTCGCTCTCTCTCCCCCTGCAGGGCCCCGTTTGCAGTGGGCCAGCCCCGCGCCTGCCTGACTGGTTCGGCCCAGGCGGTGAAGGTTGTGTCAGGTTCGGTGGCGTCCGCTGGCCCTTCCAGCCCCGTGCTGCTGGCGTCAGGCTCCCGGGCCGCCGCCCCCCCTCTCTCCAGCCCCTCCCCCTCCTCCCCTCAGCTCCAGTCGGCCGGGGTGCACCTGAAGAACTGCCTGCGTCTGTCTGCCCAGGCCATGCCCGGCCAGGCACGAGCCGCCCTGCAGATGGGTGAGTACTGCTGTCCGGTGTGTGTGTGTGTGTGTGTGTGTGTGTTTGTGTGTGCTTGTGCATGTGTATGTGTGCGCTTGTGCATGTGTGTGTGCGCACACACGTGTGTATACATATGTATGTGTGTGCGCGTGTGCGCGTGCGTGTGTGTACGTGTGCGCACGCACGTGTGTAGATGTGTGTGTGCCTGTGTTTGCGCGTGCGTGCGCGTGTGTTTGTGTCTGTGTGTGTGTTTGGGTGTATTTGTGTGTCTGTTTGTGTATGTACGCATGTTTGCATGTTTTGGCGCATTTGCGCACGCTCGTGTGTGTGTGCATGTGGCTCGGTGCATGTGCGTGTCCTTGCATGTGTGGGCGTGTCTGTGTGTGGGCGCGTTTGAGTGCATGTGTTTGGGTGCAGATACACATTTGCATGTGTGGGTGTGGGCAAAGTTGTGAGTATTTATATACATGCGAGCCAGCTGCGCTTACTGCTCAGTCTTGTGGTCTACGCCAGGAGCCACTGTGATTTTTGAGGCACTGGAGGTATTAGCAGGAAAGAAACTCAGGGATAGTGTTCAGTTGTCCGCGCTGCACCAAGTTCATTTAAACAGGTTCAATGGGGGCCGTTTTCCCAGGATCCCTTTAGAATATTCAACACTGGTAGCTCATCTTTTCAAATTGGCTTCTTCCAGCACCGAACTCGGCCTCCATTTAGGCACATTAAACATGTTAAAATATTAATTGCGGTGAAGGAAAATTGCTGCTAATTCTTGAGCTGTTCACAGGAGAAATCCCTGGGGCTTCGAGTGTGGATGGCCTGCTGGATAGTACTGGAAAATCTGTGTGAGAAGCGAGCTGTTTGGCTCACCACATGGTCTTTGAGTTTGAATGTTATTTATGTGTCCCGTCATCTTGTAACGCATTTCTCAAAGTCGTACTGATGCACTCGAGAAGCCACGCCCAGAGCTGTGACTCCGTCCTCTTTTTTGCGCTTATAGGGCTACCCTTGTGATCTGTCCCTTATTGAATCCCTGTTGGCCTTACACCAAGGTTGCAGGGCCTGGAGTTCCTAAATAGAGAGCTGCAATATGAGGGTTCCAGAGGAACTGGTCGTGGAGCCAGTTTGTTTCCATTACGTTATCAGGCGCCATCTCAAAGTCGATGAGTTATTTTATTTATTCTTTTTTTTTCAGTTCTCTCTTTTCTCATGTCCAACCGTTTTTCCGCTCTTATGCTTTTCAAAACCATTGCTTGCTCTTTTGTTGTCTTTTGCCCAAAATGAATACGTTTGCCTTCCAAGGAAAAAACCAAAAATCCAACGAAACGGTTTGCTTTTGCGCAATGGAAACAAAATGGCTCCTATTCTCGAGTTTTCCTGACTGCCTTGACTCTAAGGTCACTAGCAGGAACAGTTCCACCCTCTCCCAACTCGTCACTAACATCGTGCCAACGTTGGCCGGCTGTTCCCACTTCGGCGAGGCGATTACGGAGCTGTAGAGTTCTGTAGGTGCACTCAGGGGGGCCCCTAAGAGTCCTTCCAGCTGGAACAAGGACCCCCGTGGCACAGCCAAAAAGCTACGTTTTAGTTTTTTCGTCTTTGGAGAACATTCTAGAACAGGAAATGGGACGTGAAGGTAGGCGATCGGGCAGGGAGTGAGGAGAGTGTGGGGGAGGGGTAAGAGGGGAGTGACTGAATGACACGAGGAGAGAGATGAGAAGGGAGGGGAGTAGAGATGAAGACGGGAATGGAGAGGGGGATAAAGGTCGAATCACTGCGCCACCTCATGTCAGATTACCATCACTGTTACCATGGCCACAGGGGCTCGTATGTCACCTGACATTTCCGCGGTGGGTGAGGCACATTCGAATGTTTGTAAAGAGATTGTTCCTCCTCCCAAAGCGCTGGCATTTTGTGTCTGTCGTGGAAACGGAATTGCCCAAGCTCTCAAATAACATCGCTGAATGCTAAATTAGGACATTCTGCAGTCTCCCTGCATCCACGAGGCGCAGCATTTGGTTAATGGTGCCTGTAGTTGACCCTAACAGTGACACATCTTGCTTGCAGAAATGACTGTGGAATGCATCTCATACATGTTCAGTTAGCCTGCAAAGTGGATGCATTAATGCAGCTGAATCGATATAAAATGGATGAGCTCGGTGATATGCAGCACAGTTGATTCACTAACTCGGCCGCGATCTGTTCCCTTGCGAATCGGCAGCGAGCGTCGCGACGTGTTCCCAGCAGATGGACTTTGAGGAATGTGAGGGCTGGGTAAAGAATTTTTGCCACCCTGGCGTACTGTCGACAGTAATGAAACGTCTGGACGCGCACACTGGCAGTAATTACTGGTTACGTTCTTCGCCGCTGACCGTGAGCCCACGCTCTTGCCTGGGTTTCAGTCATGCGTGCTTATCGGAGAGGAGAGCCAGGTGTTTTCGGCAGTGGCTCGCTGTTGTGTTCTGCAGGTGGCCGCGGGGCAGCCTCAGGATATAGCCGAAGCTTTGTTCTCACTCAGAGAAGCGCACGGAAGGTTTTTTGTGATGGTTCCAATGTGAAGTTAGCCGTCAGCTAAACAAGTCGCCAGACTGCTGATGATGTCGTAGATGCGTGCTGTAAATTAATGTTGGGGATTAATTCGGTAATGAGCTGACAACTGAGGGGTGGGGGGGGGATCATTAAGAGCATTTTCTGTAATTAGTTATTGAGACAAAAGTGGTTGTGAGCCGTCGTGTGTATTATACAACATGAGAAACTGGTATTACGCAGAAAACCACTTTCAGAATAACTGTTGCTCAGGAGATTTGCCCTATCAGGTAAACGTACAGCCCCTTTCACATCAGTTGTTTGGAGAAACTCTAATAATCAGTTCTCAATGACAGCAGGGCTGTGGTCGAATGGTCAAATAGTTACGTACCACTCTCTCAATTCCTTACCTTTTCTCCTTAACCTTAATGGAAAACGTTGTGAGGTTAAGGAAATCTATAAAGGATAATTGGTAAGCACTGAGAAAAGACCATTGCTGTACTAAGACAATCTGACAGCACTAACACTAGGCATCGTCATCAAGCATCCCTTGCCCGTTACGTACGTTCGATTACGTGAATGGCTGGATGGATGTCGCGTCGTTTTAAATATTTTTGCCGCAGTCATTGTGAGACTGCATCATCCCCTTTTGTTTCGTTGGGGATACTTCAGTGTACCCTATGCTAAGTGAAGCATTGACATGTCTTTCTTTAGCATTCAATGAATTTGAGCAGTCATGGCTGCCACATACGAATATACTTCCATTTCTAAGTTAGGAGTTTTCCTAAGCGGCAAAAAAAGTCTATTCGAACGCAGCCCAGGTCCATGTTGTAATTCCAGTGATAAATCTCCATAGAGAGCAGGTCTGCGCTGTAACTCCAATCAGTCTTCACAGAGATCAGTGAACCCACAGTCTGACTTGAGATCTCTCTTGGAAATTTATTACATCATCTGCAATTCTGCATGTCTTGGCCTTGTGCAGCTTTTCTGCTTTCGCCATAGCGACGTAACCCACGAACCCGTCCGCAGCCGAGGGCCCATACGGCCGGCGTGCACTCGCTGTGGAGTCCTGTGTCGACTCTGTTTGTTCAGGTGATAATTATTTACTCAGCAAAGCTGCGAATGCGGCTGTAATCAGAAGAGCGATGCGTCCCAGGGGGCGACTCTCGCTCCGCTGAAATGCCAGTGGTTTCCTCGAGCGAGGCTGCGCCACGTGCTACAATAACAGCCGCCCCCCCCCCCCAACCTCCCTCCGCTGACCTCTCGGCGAACGTGTCAATCCTCGAGAGAAGCGCTGATGTTATTGCAGCCTTTCTTTGGATGTTGATTTTGTTGCCGGGGTTTGAAAGATGAGACGTTACTTCAGCGCTTTTGAGGGAGGAAATAGATTCACTCTCATTTTCTCTCTCTCTGCTCGTTTGTCTAGTATTCTTCCTCCTTAGGGATGTTCTGGGTCAACAGGAAGTGTGTCATCGCTGCTGATTGAGTGTGTGCTTGATTGGATGTATTGTTAGGGTTATGTAACAGGGCATTCGTAATGGGAGGCTCTGTTCGGCTCACTGTCCTCAGTATATTTACTTGAAGTAATTAGTAACTTATCCTCGTTATGCCTCCACCCACATTTTCCATTGGTGTGTCTGTTATTCGAATAGTTACACCGTCTGTCACAAATATCTCCATACTTATACCATCCATCGCCAATATCTCCATAGTTACATCGTCCGTCACAAATATCTTATCTGCGCTGTGTCTTCTGCTGAAGTGGAGGGATTTTGCACCTAATCAGATATGAGGGGTTTTCATTGAGTTATTATATCACCGAAATACGAGTTTTGGGAATATCATGGTTTCGGGTTACCCACCGCCGCCGAGTCCGCAGATTTTAGCTGTTAGCGCAAAAACTCACAAAATGCTTTACATGGGCTTCTCATTTTTCACATATGGGTAGATATAGTAGAGAGGATGAACTGATTAGATTTTGGGCAAGTATGCAGTCCTAGGTTTGCCACCAGGTGGCTCTATATATTGAAAACGTCAGTCTTTTGACCATATCTCTTGAACAATTACTTACACAGACCTCAAATTTGCCTCATATTGTAGGTCTAGTAAAGGGGAATCTAATAAAGGGGGCCTCAAGAATTGGGGAATTTTGGGGATATACCCCTTGCTGTCAGCCGCCGACAGTGTAGGCCTAATTTTATTTCAGGGAGAATCCTGCAGATTTCATAAGAAGACACATTTAGAATGGACAGGGCTGCTGGAAAAGAGAAATGGTCTCATGCCTCACTGTGAGCTGAAACGCTTCGTGTTTAACGAGGAGCTTGTTTTCTCTTATATTTCCATAACGCTTGGCTGTCCCCTTGCGGATAGAGCAGGTACACCTGTGAAGTACGGCTGTGTGAGCTGTTGTCTGTCACAGCGGCCTGATGGCCTGTGGTATGAGGAAATGACGGCTGCACTGAGAGTAATGATGTGTTGTGTGTCTCTATCTGTTGCTCCTCTCTCTCTCACACAGTACACAGTCCTCCCGCTTGCAGCCCCGAGCGTCCCACGGCGGCCGTGTCCCCACTCCGGCCCCACGGCTCGCCCACCCGGTCCCCGGGTCCCTCGACGCGGCCCCTGTCAATGGTGTCCCCGCAGCACTCCAACCACTCGCCCTGCCTGAGCCCCGCAGCCCGCTCGCCCATCTCCCTCACCTCCGCCGCCGTGGCCATCACCCCACCCAACGTCAGCGCCGCCCACCTGAACGGAGAGGTCTCCGCCTACCCCCTGCAGCCCCCCTCCCCCGCCCACCCCCAGGGCGCCACCGCCTGCCTGCCCAAACTAGAGGAAAAGAAAGCGGAGAAGGTTAGTCCCGGCTGTCCCTCTCTTTCTCTCCAAACTCACTACCTCTTCACTATCCGCTGTGATTTCAGTTCAATTTCATTTGTATAGCACTTTTCACAGATGGACTATCACAGAGACACTTTCCAGAGCAAAAAAAAGGCAGTGCCAAGCCTAATCCCCAAATAGCAAACTAGATCCACCAAAATGGCAAATGAGTCTGTCCTCTGTGTTGTCTGTTCCAGCCAATCCGCTTTTTTCCGCATCCTCATTTCCTGTTTCTGCTCTGCATTTCTTGTCTCAAATTTTTTATATTTACCAGCCTCTGTCTGGCTTCCTTCCTAGAGCACTTCCTGTCTCCATTCCTCACTTCCTGTTCTTTCTTCCGCTTTTCACATCTCCATTGCCTCTTTTTGGGCAGCTTTTGCTGTCTGTCTGGCTTCCTTCCACATGCACTTCCTGTCTCCGTTTTCTCACTTCCTGTCTCACGCTGCATCTCCTCCCCTGGCGTCCTTCCTCTTGTCTCTGTCAGCAGTTGTGCAGTACGGCGCATTAATCTCCAGCTGTTGACTCAATCATCATATTCTCGCATTCCTCGCCGGGCTGTCAGGAGGACTGGCTCGAATACACTTAATGGCTTCTCATTACTAGAATGAGCCTCTGACAGATCGACTCGTTATGAGAATAAATTAATTTTCTGTGTCGATAAAGGCACCACTGCTTTGTACCTCACGGTCTCGGTTCGCGCACCCCCCCACACTGGCGGCGATGAGAGGCTAGGCTTCGCTGTAGCGTGTTATCGACTCCCCTGCTCACAGTGAGCACATTATTGCCGAGCTCCATCGAAATGCTGCTCTCCTTACGTTTGGATTCTGTGTGCGCCAGCTATAAACCCCCATTAGCTCGTGTCCCAGCTCAGGAAGTGCGAGGAAGTTTAAAGGGCTGGGTCTAAGTTTTATCTTGCGGCAGATCGCGGCGCCCTTATCTCTCTGCCCTGTTTGTAAAACTGCCAATTGGTTTGCCGTTACTGTTGTGTCTTTGGCTTTGCGGGGCTTTTGTGTCAGCTGTCGAAGCATGTTAGCTCACCCTGTGCTGCCCTTATTTTTAAAAGTGCAAAATGTCTTTCGGTTGTAAGATGCCTCCTATCCCCACCTTACGTCTGGAGTTGCGACGTCGTCTTCTGTTCTCGAAAAGGGGGTTGGCTCTCGTGCTGATGCGCTGCGGGTGGTTAGCGCCAAAGATTAGGATTGGCTGCAGTTCTGAGGTTTTACAGTTACTGTACTCAGTTTGCTCTCCTGGGAAACCGTATAATTACTGGAGCAAATAATTTTGTATTTTTACTCGTCTAAGCAAACAAATTGCTCATCCATATGGATGCTTTAACTCACCGACTTGCTTAGCTTTTACACTGTAGATTATAAAGATCAACCAATAACCTCATATTTCAAGATTTTGTATTGAATGTGTGAATATGTGCCGCACTACTTATCAGGTACACTTGGAAGGAAATGCTGGCAGGTGTATGAAGTTAGACTCCATGAAACTGGTTTAGAAACCACAGAGATGTCTCTGATCCCTTTTTTAGAAGCGAGGAGTGACCTAGATTCTTTTAGCAGCACTTGAAGTGTGAATTAAGTTTGGCTTCATAAGTTACCTTCCTGACTGCATCTTACTTTTTGAAAATTCTTGTCTGGGAAGCAAGTTTTTTTCAAGGCTTCGTCCAACTTTGCTTAGTGCGAACTCCCAGGATCCAGGTACGTGCCAGGAGACCTTAGCCGAAAAAGTTGATAAAGAATCCGTCACTACGTGAGTGATGGTGAGCTCAAGTGCTCAAATATTTGAGGTCTGGGCCTTGCGTTCCCCTCACCTGCAATGATATTGGTCCCATGAGTGCTGTGTCCTCCATCCAACTGTATTACAGTAATTCTCTCAGGGTCCACTGCTAATAAAAACACTACAAACTGCTCTCATCGGAGAAAAGGATCTTCTGATCGTCTGTCCTTTTCTTAGCACATACAGTACGGCCTCTTGAGACAATTCAGTAACTGCTGTTCATCCCTCTAGATGATTGGATGTACAGCACGGTTCAGTGCTGACTTTGAGGTGGAGATTGGGTGCTTTAAATGCTTAGAGAATGTTGGGAACTGAACAGTTTGTGAGTGAGAGATGAGATTGTAAAATGAGTTTATTCTGTGGGTATGAGTAGAGTGGTCCGTTTAGAGAAACGCTGACAGCCACTGTGGGTTTGAGAGCGTGCTCGCGTGTACATGGTGTCAGCCTGCTTCCTCCGTTGTCGCCCGGCCGTCGACAGGCGTCTCCGCGCTGATTATTCACAGATAATTGGCTCTGACTCGCTCCCGGCCTCCACTCTGTGGTGGGTGGGCGTGTGTGTGTGTGTGTGTGTATACATACATATGTGTGTATAGTTAGGATTCTTTCGACACTGATGTAGCCCGTAGGTTTCTCCATGTTTTTTTGTTAATAGAGATGTTCAGAGTAATTGCTATATTGATGTTTTGGAGGTGATCATATATGGTCTGGTGATTTGGAGATGATGCTGCACGTGCAGTTGATTTGGAGGTGAAGTGGTTCGCCCGCTGATTTAGAGGTAATTTTATATGCACAGGTGAATTGAAGGTTATACGTTATTTCTTGGTGGCTCTAAAAGCTGACTTGATGTGCAGGTGGTTTAGATGCCATTCAAATAGGCCGAGAGGAGACAAGAAGGGTGGGGTGTAGTGACAGGGTTCAATATATCTGCCTGACAGTTGGGCACACTGTGCCAAAGTTATCTGTGCACCCTGGGGAATGAGTGAGAGAGGAAAGATTGAGAGGGATGGAGAGAGAGCGAGGGAGAGAGAGAGGGAAAGCTCGGGGGAGGGGAGCAGTATCCCCGACAGGCCGAAGACGCAGGATGTCGGTTTGTGAGCTACACTCCTCTATGTAAATCATATGGACCATGGCGTCTGTCTGCTCGGCGTGTGCATCTCAGATAATGTTTGCAGCGATATAAAACTCAGTGCCTGTTATTCATCGCTGTCTCCTCGACTGGGTTATGCTCAAAGCCAAGCTCGCTTTTTATTACTCATCGCCATCGTCCAGGCCGTTCCTTATCTTTATTTCTGTTGCATTTTTATTTATCTCATTTTTATTGTTGGCATAAACTAATGGGATTCCAGATGAAAGACGACTCGCTTTGGGCATCGTTCTGTGTGACAGCACTCTCTGATAAGTCTAATTCTGTGTTTCTAATTTCCGTTTAAATTTTTGGCTTTGCTGTTTCTTCTCAGTTCTGTTTCACAAATTGCCTCTGAAAAGTTAGTTCAGCAGTAGCATGTCAATCGAGGCTCTTTGTCAAACTTTGGTCACCAGGGTTGTGAAGTCACTATCATGTACGCCCCCAAGTAGAAGAGCTAATTGGTCATTTACCAAGTTGCAATGCTCATTCTTAGATGGCAGGCATATCGAGAAGCTGTTGGTCATGTAGAGGACAAGCTAAGTGCATTTGAGGGACAGCTCTTTAAACGAGCAGTTAAAATCCTGGCACTGCGAAACGCCTCACAGAAATGGAAAATTAAAACAAAGATCCTGTTGTCAGGTGATGGCCGAGCCCATCGCATCGAATCAGAATCTGCGACGATTTATCGCTTTATGCGGCTGCTGTTTGGCCTGACGGATGCCACGATCCACACTGACGGCTTACAGTTTTCCAGTCGATCTGCTCACATGGCAGTGCAGTTTCAGCACCTCGCTTAAGAGTATAACAGAAGTACGTCTACTGGGATTTCAGTTCCTACTTACTAACCTGTGCTCCTTAACCATTATGCCACCCTGCTGCCCTTTGTAGAGCACTCAGCAGCGCTCACTGTGGTCTTTAAGTGGGTCAGACTGCACACACTCCCGAGGCCGCTTTTCATGTCTGAGCTTCCAGCTTTGCGATGTGTTCATTGGCCTGTCACGGCCAATGAATTCTCCAGTCTTTGGCCACCGGGTCTCGCCAAGTAAATACTGCATTTGACCTGACCCTTCCCGTCTGTGATAGGAGAAGAAAAAGCACAAGGATTCAGGGGTTACCATTGTTTTCCTGGAAGGGTAATGATTATGCCATTCGTGCTTTTGTTAATGGACACTCATGCACAGAGAGAAGCTGTCGAAAACAAGCGAGCACGCACACACGGCCTCACGAGCACGCACACACACACACACGCGCGCACACACACACACACACACACAATTAGATGATGGATACAATGTAATGATGCATGCATTATGAAGAATGGCCATTTCTTCATGTCACTCATCTTACCAGTAGATAGAATTGGACAGATTTGCCATATACCTGGCTCCCCCTGGTGTTGGGTGTGTGAAGTGCACGGAGGGGTTAGCAGTTGGGCCGGGTCCTGAATTAATTTACCGATCAACCAGTAAATCGAGAGCTTTGCTTTTATGCTCAGCCCCTTCTTCACCACAACAGACCGGTACAACACCCGCTTCACTACTGACACTGCAGTGATCGGTCTGTCAATCTCACACTCCATCCTACCTTCACTCGTGAACAAGACCCCAAGATACTTAACCCCTTGAGCGCCAAATACATTTTCAAGGAATTAAAAATGTAGTTATCCTGAGCTGTTGAAAACCTATCATGTGACAGCTCCCCTG
The DNA here is from genome assembly GCA_029721435.1 of Gymnothorax reevesii. Classification (NCBI taxonomy): domain Eukaryota; kingdom Metazoa; phylum Chordata; class Actinopteri; order Anguilliformes; family Muraenidae; genus Gymnothorax; species Gymnothorax reevesii. The sequence continues at coordinate 61,236,920 of CM056587.1, read as the reverse complement.
CGGGAGCTCTTTTAAACAAGTTGCCACATGATAGGTTTTCAACAGCATCTGACTTTGATGTCTTACATCATTGGGCAAGGCGCTGAAAGGGTTCAACTCCTCCACTTGGGGTAAAAACTCACCCCCACTCAGAGAGTACAATCAACTTTATTGCACTAGAAGAGTCTGGTTTAGCCAGCTGTGCTAAATAATACTCTATGTCAGTGGTTCCCAACCCAGTCCTAAAGGACCCCCTGCCCTGCATGTTTTTACTCTCTTTCAACTCTCTCACACCTGATCTATTTAAGGGCTTGATGCTGATTGGTTGAAAAGTATCCACCTGAACAGGGTGTGCATGAAGCTGCACTGGGCCTTAAATGGATAAGGAGTGTAAAATTAAAGCTGCAACAAAAACCTGCAGGGCGGGGGTCCTTGAGGACTGGGTTGGGAGCCACTGCTCTATGTGACTCTTCTTTTACAAGAATGCCTTCGGAAGAAGAGCTGCACCCTGGGACAAATTAGTTCTAGAAATGCTGAAATTATGTACTGCGGCGTAGACCTATGCTGTATATGAATGTACAGGAATATTTGGATATTTATGGTGCATTTTGTGAAATTAACTGAGCTATAAAATGTGTTTTGCCTGAATTGACCTCTCCATACTGGAGAATGAAAACGATTTCTGCACAGTTCATCGCTGCGATGCTGACGCGTAATGATTTTGTTGTAATATCTCTGGCTTGTTGGCAGTTATGGAAACATACCACACCTACAGCGCATTGACTGTTGTAACGGAGCACCAGTGCCTGACTGCGGTTTGGTACCGTCAGCGTGTGACGGGGAAAAGTTTATTGAGGGTGATAATGTTTGGCTCCCTGACCAGGCTCCTCTTCTTCAGTGATCGCATCAGTGATGTGGTGCTATTCACTCTCGAGTGGGTTTAATGTTCTTCAGTGTGTGTGCATCAGCATGTCAGCTTCTGTACAGCATTCTTCAGGGTTTGTTAATCTCTCCTACCCTTTCTCTTTTCCTCTCTCTCTCCCTCTCTCTCTCTCTCTCTCTCTCACCTCTCCCTCTTCTCTCCCTCTACCTCGCTCACCCTGTTGCTCTCTCCCCATCTCTCTCCCACTTCATCTCTCCCTCCATCTCTCTCTCCCTCTCTCTCTCCACTTCTCTCCCTCTCTCTCTCTGTTTCTCTCCCCCCTTCCCTCTCTCTCTATCTCTCTCCCCCATTCACTCTCATTCTTGCTTTCTTTCCCTTTATCCCTCTCTCTGCAGAAGGAGAAGAAGAGTGGTGGAGGACTGCTGAAGCTGCTCTCTGGTGCAGCAGCGAAGCGGAAGTCTCGCTCTCCCCCGTCGGTCTCCCCGACACACGAGCCCCCCGCGCAGGCGTCGGGCGAGGTTGGGGCGCAGGGCGCGGGGGGCAGTCACGGCCGGGCGGGGTCCTGTCCCATCGAGAGCGAGATGCAGGGGGCCATGGGTATGGAGCCCCTGCACAGGAAGTCGGGCTCTTTGGACCTGAACTTCTCCGTGTCGCCCCCGGCCCGACAGCCCTGCTCTTCACTGTTGGCCCTCAGGCCCGAACCCAAACCCCTGTCCCGCGAGAGGTGGGTCTCTGCCTCGCTCACACAGACCCATACACACGCTCTCACATACACACAAACCCACATACAAACTCTCTCACATACACACTCTCTCGCATACACACAAACCCACATACACACTCTCTCGCATACACACAAACCCACATACACACTCTCTCACATACACACAAACCCACATACACACTCTCTCACATACACACAAACCCACATACACACGCTCTCTCACATACACACAAACCCACATACACACGCTCTCTCACATACACACAAACCCACATACATGCTCTCTCACACACACACAAACCCACATACACACTCTCTCTCATACACACAAACCCACATACACACTCTCTCACATACACTGAAACCCACATACACACTCTCTCACATACACACAAACCCACATACACACAAACCCACATACACACTCTCACACATACACACAAACCCACATATACACTCTCACATACACTCAAACCCACAGACACACGCTCTCACATACACACAAACCCACATACAGACTCTCTCACATACAAACCCACATACACACTCTCTCACACACAAACCCACATACACTCTCTCTCACATACACACAAACCCACATACACACTCTCTCACATACACACAAACCCACATACACACTCTCTCACATACACACAAACCCACATACACACTCTCTCACATACACACAAACCCACATATCCACTCTCACATACACTCAAACCCACATACACTCTCACATACACTCAAACCCACATACACACGCTCTCACATACACACAAACCCACATACAGACTCTCTCACATACAAACCCACATACACACTCTCTCACACACAAACCCACATACACTCTCTCTCACATACACGCAAACCCACATACACACTCTCTCACATACACACAAACCCACATACACACTCTCTCACATACACACAAACCCACATACACACTCTCTCACATACACACAAACCCACATATACACTCTCACATACACTCAAACCCACATACACACGCTCTCACATACACACAAACCCACATACAGACTCTCTCACATACAAACCCACATACACACTCTCTCACACACAAACCCACATACACACTCTCTCACATACACACAAACCCACATACACACTCTCTCACATACACACAAACCCACATACACACTCTCTCACATACACACAAACCCACATACACACTCTCTTACATACACACAAACCCACATATACACTCTCACATACACTCAAACCCACATACACACGCTCTCACATACACACAAACCCACATAGACTCTCTCTCACACACAAACCCACATACACTCTCTCTCACATACACACAAACCCACATACACACTCTCTCTCACACACAAACCCACATACACTCTCTCTCACATACACACAAACCCACATACACACTCTCTCACATACACACAAACCCACATATACACTCTCACATACACTCAAACCCACATACACACGCTCTCACATACACACAAACCCACATACAGACTCTCTCACATACAAACCCACATACACACTCTCTCACACACAAACCCACATACACACTCTCTCACATACACACAAACCCACATACACACTCACATACACACAAACCCACATACACACTCTCTCACATACACACAAACCCACATACACGCTCTCTCACATACACACTAACCCACATACACACTCTCTTACATACACACAAACCCACATATACACTCTCACATACACTCAAACCCACATACACACGCTCTCACATACACACAAACCCACATAGACTCTCTCACATACAAACCCACATACACACTCTCTCACACACAAACCCACATACACACTCTCTCACATACACACAAACCCACATACACACTCTCTCACATACAAACCCACATACACACACTCTCACATACACTCATACCCACATGCACGCACTCTCACTTACACACAAATCCACATACACACTCATGCACTTATACACTCCCTCACATACACGCACACATACACACACACACCCACATACACACACTTTCTGACATACACACAAACCCACATACTCATGCACACATATATACACGTAAGCTCACATACAGACTTACACACATGCATGCATATTCTCACACAGACACACTCGCACATGGGCATGCATATACGCACATGTACGCTCGCACTCACTCATGTATGCGCGTGTACACGTACACGCACACCCACACACAGCTTCTCGCACACGTACACATACACACAGGATCGAGTTTGAGATTTCAAAAGCGCATGAACACATGGAGAACACGTGTGCACACAATGTCATACACATACACCTGTATACTCTCACGTTCAGGCGAACACACAAGCACTCTCACCTGCACAATGATGACATCTGCACACTCACATTTACCCACGTCTGCAAACAAGGCACTCTCTTTCTCTCATGAGGTAAATGGTTCTTTCTTGCCATTAAAGTAGACGTCGATAGTGGTGTATAGGTTTGGAGTGAGTTTTATTACGGTGTATCGCTCCTTAGCCTTGCAGACTGATGGACACCAGGCAATCACCTTTGTCCCTCACCATTTCGCTGTGCTTAAATTCAGTAATAACTTCAGTGATTCGTTTTTCCCAGGAAAAAATTCTCTTTTAAGCCCCAGGTACACCGTGGCACACTTATGCAGTCATCCTGCAGGCAGCGCGCAGCAGAGATAATGTTCAGAGTGTCAGTGATAGTTAACAGAGCTTCATAATACAGGCACAAAGACATTGGTGCTTCTCATTTGCTGTACATAATGTGTCCTTCATTCATTGTGACACTTATGGATCCCCGGCCGATCTCTCACTCCCGGCCGAGCCCCCAAAATTTATACGTGCCATGAAAAAATGATCAATTGATTTTCTTTTCTCTGGAAAAGCAGCGGGTCGAATGTAGCTGGTCGGCCAGGCAATAATATCGCTGCAATTTTGCAAGAGCAGCAATAGACTTATTCCCTTGTAATTACGGGGACAAAATTCATGTCCCTTCAGGGGAAATCGATGGCGGGATCGCACGCGCGGCTCTCCACTCGTGCCGGCTGTTAACCCTTTGTGTGGAGCACAAAAGCCTCGTTCATTTCCAGGAGGAAGTAGGTCCGCTGTAATAAAAGTGAACGGTATTTATGCCCATTCCTTCAAGATTCTTTCAGCTTTATTATTTTCTGAAATATCAGCCTACTTTAAAAAAACGAATCCAACAGGCTAATATCCAGATTTTTATTTGCTATATGTAGGTATAGAAGTATTCAGTAATGCCTTACCCGCAGTTAAATATTTGTAGTAATTCTAGTACATTGTAGTACATTGTAGTACATTGTGCTGGATAGTTATGTAGAGTCGCCAGTTATCTATTTTGATGTATGTGAATTACTTCCAAGATTAGATTGCTCATTTCTTTAGGAATGGAACTTTCAGAGGAAATGTTATACATTTATGTGAGTGCCTGAGATCTGAAAAGCTCTGATGGATGTACAAGGCTGTGGGAAGTGTGTGTGTGCGTGCGTGCGTGCGTGCGTGCGTGTGCATGTGTTGTGTGTGTTAGAGCTGGATTGTGTTAAAGCAGGCGTGAGTATGATGATGCTCAGTTTGCTAGATGCTTTTTTTCGGATTTTTTTATCAATGCATTTACTTAACATATTTTCAGTCTACATCCTACAATTTCTTACGGTTCATATAGTACTAAAGCATTGCCCATGGTCATTTTTAAAAATGATAATAAGGGTTTAGATTTGTTAACCTCTTAAACTCAAAAGTTTCACTTCAGTTTTTCCACAAGTGGGGTCAAAGTCAGAAAAGATATTTATCCATATTGTTGGACAATGTCACATACATATTCTGAATTTGCTGGTTGCAGCGCTTCACTGAAGTTATATCACACTTCACCTGACTGAAATATTCAAACCCAGGATGCCACGTTTTTATGGCCCCTACATTACATCAGATGGAAAATATGTAGATCTTGTACATCATTTTATACACATTTCCCTACAATTCAGCAGGATATATTTGGGATTGTTGGAAACCTTGGGGTCTCCACTAAAATTTGAAATATGCCTGAAAATCCAAAGGTTTGAATACAGCAACTGCATCTGATGGACCCCAGGACTGTATGGGTCTGTTGGTTTTATGGGGTTAAATCTTGCCTTTGAAATGATACATTTTGCCGAGAACAGTATTATGTAATTCTTGTTTTATTTTAATTTTATCCTTTTCACTATTGACGTAAAGCTATACATGTTCTATGCAAAGGAGAAGTCTGGTTTTAAAAAAAAAATCTGCATGAAGTGTGGATACAGTGTCAGGACGGGTGAAAGATGATCTTTGAATGGTGTTGTAACAGAGTTAACTCATAAGTTATCGCACATTTAAAGGGGAAGCTTCTCTATTCGGTTTCACAGTTTGATGTAGGTGGATGTGAGACGGCTTTATACGTCTGTGTCTGTAGATCTGGAGGCCTGCGGTTTCCTTTATCTGTGCCCAAGCAGACCGTGATTTTTATCGAGATGTGGGAAATCGGGGGATCTTTTCTTTTCACGGGAATCGTTCTCATCTGTTATGACTTGACATTAGATGTTTTTATCTCTCTCTCTCTCTCTCTCTCTCTCTCCCTTCTCTCCGCCAGCTTCAGTCTCTGCACTGACAGCTCTTTGAAAAGATAGTGTAAAGTTTTAGCAGCTGTCACCGAGAAGTGTAATCTGGACCGAGAAGTTAACCCATCCTATAGTTACGGGGTACCTAGTTTTCTTTAAAAATTGTTATGAAATTCAAATTTTAAATTTATAGTATTTAACAGAAAACAATGATTTAAATTACCCTCAGGAAAAGTATTGAAGTATCCTGCACTGACCTTGAAGGGAGGGGGACATTTTTAACATTGACGTACTGCACTCATTTTTGACACTGAACAGTGTTAAAGTTTGGTCAGTTAGATTTTATCCAGTCTAGTCAAGATTTATAGTTATAAAGTTATAACTATACTGTAAGTTATACTGAATATTACATGCTATGAAGTATTATATTTTTAAATGTGTAGTATTTACTGTATGGGATGTAGGATCCTACAGGCACAGTGAAGTATTCAGAAAAGTTAGGTGAGTTGTTACTCTCACATTTACATGCTCAGCTGAAGAGCGCTGCACTGTACCAAGTTACTTGGTTCTACCCTCTTACATGAGATATGAACAGGCGGTTATTTAGAAGCTCTGTTATCAAGCAGTAAATCCTTATAAGGATGATATTCAGGTAACATTGGCGATTCTGACCCTGGACGGCCGGTATGTTCGCAGGATTGTTTCCACCAATTACCCACTACACTAAATGAGGTAAATGTCCGTATACACAGAAGTGGTTTACTCAGCGAGTAGCTCATCGTAAAGCATTTCATTTTGGGACATAAGAACTGTCTTTGGTGCTCAGTCATGCATTATAGAAACACTCCTGTTAATACCCCTGTCCAGGGGGCTGGCTTTAGAACTGGAGTTGGTCCCTGGGTGCTGCTCTGTGGCTGCCCACTGCTCCTAACTATAGGATGGGTTAAATCATAAATCACCTCTTGGGGTTCAATAAAGTGTATCAAATCTTATCCTATCTTGTCTTATCTTTCAAGAAATGCAGCTCAAATGTGAAAATTCATATATGGTTTGACAAATTAAGGAACTGAAGGCCAGATGTCACAGGCGTGGGCCTCATTCCTCATCTTTGATATAAGTGAATAAATTAATGAGGTGTCTGTTTTCTCAGGTACCGGGTGGTGGTTCCTTACCCCCCTCAGAGCGAGGCGGAGATCGAGCTGAAGGAGGGCGATGTCGTTTTCGTGCATAAGAAGCGCGAAGACGGCTGGTACAAAGGCACACTCCAGCGCACCGGCCGCACCGGCCTCTTCCCCGGCAGCTTTGTGGAGAGCTTCTGAGAGCAGGGTCCTTCGGGCAGATGGATGGGCAGCCCTGACCAGTGGGGGGGGGCCTTCTGCACTGGCCTGTGAAAGCAGCCAACAAACGAAAAGATGCCTTCGATAGAGGGCCTCTCTGGACGAGGGACCAAGCGACCAATCAGGAGGAAGCACAGCAAGGCGGGTGTAGAAGGCGGCCATTTTGACTCACTGCCATGGTTATTATTTGTGTTTTTTTCAGTGAAAACACAAAGAACATCATCATCAGCTTATTAGGGCACAGCCGGACTGGAGATGGGGGGAGGGGCTAAGACAGATGGGAGGAGAGAGTGAGAGGGGGGAACGGAGAGAGAAGTTATGACCCCATTCTGTTATCCCTCTGCACCAGCACAATGCCAGCGCTCAGACTCTCCAGCAGTGCCTTCAGTCTTGGAGCCACATTAACTTTGACCCAGCCCCTCCCCTTTTCAGCACCTGACTCCACCCTGCTCCTCCCCAGCACCACCCCTGACTCCACCCATCCCATCCATATCTCCACCCCTTACTCTGCCAAGCCCCTCCCCATGTCAACTCCTGACTCCGCCCTGCCCCTCATTTCAACCCCCTGACTCTGCCCTCCCCGTCCCCATCTCCACCCTGACTCCACCAGCCCCTCCCCTTTTCAGCACCTGACTCCACCCTGCTCCTCCCCAGCACCACCCCTGACTCCACCCATCCCATCCATATCTCCACCCCTTACTCTGCCAAGCCCCTCCCCATGTCAACTCCTGACTCCGCCCTGCCCCTCATTTCAACCCCCTGTCTCTGCCCTCCCCGTCCTCATCGCCACCCTGACTCCACCAGCCCTGACTCCACCCAGCCTCTCCCCAGCCTCTCCCCATCTCCACCCCTCACTATACCAAGCCCCCCCCCATTTCAACTCCTGACTCCCCCCCGCCCCTCCCCTTCTCCACGCCCCACTCCTCCTAACCCCTCCTCATCTCCACCCATGACTCTACCAAGCCCCTCCTCATCTCCATGCCTAACTCCACCTTGTCTCCACCCTCCCCTGCTGCAGCTGCAGAGCTCCATCTCCTTGCTCCAGCTCGTCCTCCTGCCCCAGATTCCTGCTTCTGTAAAGTTTTGCTTTCCTGCTCCGGTATTTCTACTGTAAGTTATTGTGAACCAGCTGCAGTGATCGGCCTGTCCTCGCCGCGGGTCTCTTGGGAAACGGTTGGCAGGACTGTAGCGTTCGCTCGGGGCTCAGTCTATTCCCTCCGCAGCACAGAATTAATGACCTGCTTTACAGGCTGCGCTCCAGCCTCAGCACAGTCACGTTATCCTCTCCTCCAAGATGCTGCCGCCATTTGGCTAGAGAGATTTTCTGTTTGTTATTTTTCCTGTCTGTATGTTGGCAGTTTTGTCTGCTTTTGATTTGGGTGAATCTGAAAAAGGACACTGACTCCGATGACCCAATTTTTTACTCGGCCCACACAATAAGCACTTTCTTACGCATCTGGGAAAATTACTCAAACGGGATGGCAGTGCTGCAATTTTTCACCGTAGTTTTACCTTGCTATCCGCTACCAATCCTGTCCGCAGCGACTCACGGCTTCATTTTCTCCTGCGTGAAGCACACACTGCTAAATGTGCCGCCACAGTACTACCGGGCAGCCCTATCGCAGTTTAACGCAGTGTTCATCAAACGGGTGGAGCAAACTGTTCCACCGGGAGGAACCGAACACCGCCTCTTGTAGGTGGTCCCGTGTTTGCTTTAATTTGGTCAATTATATGATTAGTTTCCCTCGAGCAAATATGAGCAGCTGCACTCGTGCGCTCATCGCGTGAAATGAAAAATAACACAGCGACATGGAGGTGTTTGTAATGCATCTGCGGTACAGAAGAGAGCTCAGGGTTTAAAGCACAGATGATGCGAATAGCCTGAGGGGACGGTGGTGATTAGATTGAGCGGAGTGTGTAAGCACATCTTCACTTTACAGGTCTGCTCAGCGGAGAGGACAGTTCTGCTCCCGGGAGCCACGTCCTGCTGACGCCTCCTGTCTTCGCCTGAATCGTCGCTGCATAACCCCGCAAAGCACAACGTACATCACACACACGATCATCAAACAGCTCCTTCTCATCTCCTCTCCTGTCTGCTCGGACCGGGCGGTGGTCTAAGACGTCGAAATTAGAATAAGTCCCTTGTGGTTCCCTTTTCAAAATGAATTTTTATTTGCGTTTGAAAGGCAGAGGCCCTTTGTAAGTACGCTTTGTTATCCTGTGTGGTTTTACATTGATGCAGATCTACAAGCACAAAGACCACACCTCTGGATACCAAGAGCTTCTGATTCCTCTTCAGGAAGGGAGACATAATCCGAAGAGCTCGCCTTAAAGTAAAAGTGTTAAAGGTTTGGAAAAAGCCAGAGTTTATGTTGCTGTTTGCGCAAGCGTTTTGCAAGCCTCAACTGAGTATCAGGGAAGGCTAGTTTTCTTTTAAAATTGATATGAAATTCATATTTTAAATTTATAGTATTTAACGGAAAACAATGATTTAAATTACCCTCAGGAAAAGTATTGAAGTATCCTGCACAGACCTTGAGGGGAGGGGGACATTTTTAACATTGACGTACTGCACTCATTCTTGGCACTGAACAGTGTTAAAGTTTGGTCAGTTAGATATTATCCAGTCTAGTCAAGCTTTATAGTTATAAAGTTATAACTATACTGTAAGTTATACTGAATATTACATGCTATGAAATATTATATTTTTAAATGTGTAGTATTTACTGTATGGGATGTAGGATCCTACAGGCACAGTGAAGTATTCAGAAAAGTTAGGTGAGGTGTTATTCTCACATTTACATGCTCAGCTGAAGAGCGCTGCACTGAAGCTCAGAGCGTCATGTGACGCTTGTGTGAGCGTCACGTGACGCTTGTGTGAGCCTGGGTATGGTGGTCCTTGCGATCCCAGCTCATAGACAAGGGCCTGACTTGGCATGAAACGCGGCCATCCTCTTGAGTTTCCACGCTAATGAAATGCACCTTGTGAATGATTTGGGCAAACGGGTACATCATCACAAGGAAACACCCAGGGGAGGTGAGTTAAACAACTGAGTCAGAAAGCGAGAGGCGATAAGCTAATGACAGACTAACCTCAAGCCCGTGACCTGCAATCCTTGGCTGTCAGCAGGCTAACCTGGGGCCAGAGACCAGCTAGCAATGCGCCAATGACAGGCTAAAGCCTGGCTGACCTGTAGCCAGCAATGGGTCCTCTCTGAGATGGAGCTCCACCTTCTGTCTCAGGAAGGCGGGCTCTCCCGGTCACATGGTTCACTACCTCGCCCCCTCTCCCCAGTTTTCACAATGATGGTAAGAAAGCACAAAGTTTGCCAAGGTTGGCTATTTAATGTCATCAGAACCCACATAAAAAAGCACATTATTGAAATGTAATTTCATCCTTTTTCATGAATGCAGAATGTAAATATAATGACAAAAATGAGTTAGAGACTTGATTACCAGCCCCAGTGGGCACAGGCTCGCAAAGACGCATTTGGAAGCCCCCAGGTTTACTCAGATCGCGCCTCGGGCCTTGATTGCTAATATTAGGCCTCAATATCTGCCCCTCTCTTGGCCCTGTATAGCAGCACTAGGCTCATGGGAAAATACCCGCTCACTTCCTCTCACTGGCAGAGAACTGTAACTCTTGCCACTGTCCCCGATAACCTTGACCAGGGGTTTGGATCCTGCGTATTCGAGCTGAGCTCATTTCCCAGTCCCCCAGATAAGCCCTCTTCATTAGCCTTATCGACACTGACATTGCCCAAGGATTCATGGGTAATGCGACCGTGTAGGCCGGCACGGGCACTGAAAGGCAAAGGCGGATTTACAGTGTTTTTACCAGAAAAGACAGCAGCCCCTCCCCCACTGTTGGCTGAAGCACTGATGGCGCAGTTTTCCCTCCAAAACAAATTGCTATCACTGCTAATTGACCGAAAGTGTTATTTTTGACCGAGTCTAGTTCAGGCTATCCACCATCTCCTCGACAAAGAGTGGTGTGAGGCGGAGGGTTAGTCTTTTAGTGGGGAAACGTAAAGCACAAGCTCACTTTCACCTGTAGGAGGTGCCGTTTCTACACACTGACCCAGGCGACGACAAGGGGCAGATCACTGCAGTCGGCCATCTTGGTATTTGTCGTTGTTCAGCGTTTGTTATTCAGTCTGATCTGGTCCAGGCAGCCTCAGAGAAAAACTTTTACTAAGGTGGTTTGTTCACCCCACTCATGCTTGATTATTCAGAAAGATTTTTACATTGTTGCAAAAAAAAATAAAAAAAAAAGGAAAATGTACATTGTGGTGACATTTTTGACAAGAGACTACGGGTGTCCAGAAATCCAGGCGTGGAGGATCTGTCCTTCAGTGCTCGTAGCATGGCATCCCACCTCGTGCCCTTTCACAGTCTTGTGTTAATAACTCAATGTTTGATTTAAGTCGAGAGCATTTTCAAAAATAAATGCCTTTGTTTTGAACTTTGGTGTTTGTGTGTTTCTCCCTACATTTTTGAATAATTCTGTAACAATTTCCTGTCTGTGTTTTCTATCCAGGTATTTGAACCAGGATTCCATTAACTTAGTAATGCAATGCACTGCTTAAAGGACCATCTTGGGCACTAAACCAGTATCCCCAGACACTACTGAGGTGTGTGATATCTCTGGCTGCGGGAGGCACTTCTGTGGCATGTTGCGTGTGGGTGTTGTAAAGAGGTTTCGGCGTCTGGCTGTAATCACAATATCAATGTCCTTAGTCTGCTCTTGCGGATATGGGTTTCTAATATCCATTCAGGTATCAGATTCATCCTTGGAATTATGTGCTCTTTTCCTGTCAGGCAAAACCTAACACCCGCAAAAATTTAAAAAAAAAAAAAAAAGGGTCAGTAATGATTTCTTTAAAGGTATAGTTCGGAAGGATTTTCCAAAAAAAAAACCTATCTCAATCATTGCTTATGACCCACTAGAATGAGTGTGTTGGTGTTTGTATTCACAGAGACCCCGCAGCGTGCTTTTATTTACTTCTTTTTCTTTTCATGGGAGGTTTCTGGGCTTCAGCAGTGGGTGTGTAGCCCTTAGCCAATCACAGTGCGCAGGATGTGAGGGCGGGACATAGCATGGCACTGCAGAGCAGAGCTTCAGGTGTTGTTGAGCCGAGGAGGAGGGGCCTACTTGGAATGACGTGTTTACAAACAGCAATTGAAAAATCCTACTTTGTATACCTCGAAGTTGGCCCACATTATCTGCATTAGGATTACGTGGGATGAAAAAGCCGACATCATACCACCAGGGGAAGCTAGTGAAAGATTTTTTCTTCCCATCTTATGAAAATTTCTTTCTCTCTCCCCCTCTCGCTCCCTCCATCCCAGGCCTCCCTCTGTCCTCCTCACTGCTGGGTCTCCTTGAGCAGAGCCCGAGCCCAGTGTTTCGAGTGGACAGGGTGTGTAATTGGAAATTTCAAATCTCCTGCCACTGACCTAAATGACAAACCAATTTCCCTGCCACGCATAGCTGGCGAAGAATGGCTGAGGAGGCCTGTCAGCTACGGACAATCTAAATGCAAATGCTGGTGATTATTTCTGAGACCCTGACAGCCAATGAGGTTCGAGCTTCAGAAGGCGCAGTGTGGAACTTAAGTTTTTTTCTTTTCTTTTTTTTTTTGGAGAAACTTGGTGGGAAAAAAACAACAGATCTTATTTTGTTTCTTTCGTTGCACCCCTTTCTCTGACCAGAAAACTTCACTATTTTGGCACCTCCTTTGCACAGTTTTCTAGAATTTCCCTGCTGTTCTGTTGTTTTATTTGTCTCAAGCCGTGGTCAGAGGGCTCTTAATTTGAGCCAGTGGGGGTATCAGTAGCTGTTGGGAGCAGTGAACGTCACCGTAGTTGTGATCTATTTGCCCTATTATGGAGAAATGTTTACCCTGGATAGAAAGAAGCTCACCTCCGGCTCCATATCTCTCTTTAAGTGAATAACAGACAGCAGTGGCAGGTATTGATTGAGTTCTGTGCATCGCTACGACACTGTTCCGGCCTCTTTGTTCTCTTTTATAAAGCAGTTGGATCAAGGGCATCGTATTTTCAGGTCGGGCTACTGTAGAGAGAGGAATTTGTTCCACCAGCTGTTAAGCTCAATAGGCAGTGGATAGTCAACAGCGCAGTGGGCTCTGAGGGGTCAGTGCGCTATCAGTGTTAACCTGTCTCTGCACAGGTGTGATTTACAGCCCCGTAAAGAGGGATTGTCTGCAGATCCACCGCTGCTGTGTAGCTTAAGCTATCCGAGCTTGAAGAAGCTATTACATTTTTCATATTTATGGCTTCTTGTCGAAGCTACACTTTCAAGGTGCGGAGCCCTCTGTTCGGTCTTTTGTCAGGAGCTAAACTCACGGGCTCACTTCTCAGGCCCTCATTTTTAATGCAGCATGGCCCACTAGCATCCTAAGTTTAGGTTATTGGCTGTCCTGTTACACTGACCCCCCCCCCCCACCATTGCTAATCTACACCTCTGCAGGAGAGAAAGGACATCCATGTCACTGTCATTTTTATATTCTTTTTAGATCTCTCATGTCTTGTTAGTGACGTATGTTCGTGCATCATTGAGGAACTTAGTATCCGGTAACTCCAGAGTGATGGAGGAATGTGGTTCTCCTTGAGTGCGTGTGTATTAATACAGTAACCCTCTATGAACCAAACCCATTTCCAATTGTGTTAAAATTATTTCCCTATGCAAAAATGTTTATTTTGGGCCATTATTTGAAAAAACAGTAGGCAAAAAAATTTCAACACATTTGGCCCACCTTTCCAAATTGTAGCAAATCTGCTATATTGGGTAATAATGCTAATGAAAAAATTAAAGTGACGGACCATTCAAGTTATTCTCAAATGTTTATTTGGCAATAAGAAACAAAACCAGCAGGGTGTCCAGGCTGTTAACCCTTTCACTTCATGTAGCAGAAATGCTACGCTGGTTAATTAATTAATGCATTTTTAAACGGGAAAAATCTATTTTGTACGAAAGCTCTTTAGAAGGCGAACAACAGTAATCACCCCTGTGGGAATTCGTCAACTGTGTCAACAATTTATTTAAATTAATATTTATATCAACGTTATTTGGTAGGCTATGTCCGTTTCAAAGGGGGAGAAAATCTATAAGTTTGTTGAGTAATTGTCCATCAGACAGAAGATAAAAAATTAATGTCTTTCCTGTCAGATTTCAGAATCATGGCAGGGCTGCATTGAATCAGCTCCAGAGAAAATGAATCCAATACCCAACATCTCAACTGCTTTCGATCATGTTGCCACAAATTTTCTGAGAAATGCTGTCACGCCATGGTGTAGTTGACTAGCGCAAGTTGCTGATACATGGGCAGCTGTACAGCTGTATTATTCATGAAGCTCAACCCCTGTCTAGAAAAAATTTTAAGTGTTTAATAAACTCATCTTGTGCGAACTGTTTCAAAGACAGCAGCACTAAATGCTTTAAAAGATTTTGGAGTACAGAAGTAATTTTTGAAATGTCTTAATTGAATATATTGTAATAATATGAACGGCAACAACATTCTCAAATTGATGTTGACTCACCATGCCTATCACAGCACGGCAGGGGCTCATCATTTTCACCTTGAACTATTCTCTTCTAAAGGTTAGCCTGCGTACTGCTTGCGCGCCATAATCCTGAAAAACCTTGGTGGAATTCAACAGCTCTTTCTCTCAGTTTGATTGAAGACTGACAGCTCTCAAGATTTATCTGAAGCTCCTTTGAATTATTCAGATGTAGCGTCTTCTGTGCCGAACCTTATTATTCGGGGCCCGTATCACTTATTCGTCTTGTTTGTATGCTAGCCCCACCTGGTTGATTTCCGCTTTGGTATGGAAGGCGCAAGTCTTGTTGAGTGGGGCAATAAATATAGTCGCAGTCCAGATCCCTTTGCCCAGTTCGTTCGCAGTAAAATAAAACTTTAAACACTCTGGTTGTTAAAAAGAAGATTGTAAAGTTTATTCTGAGTCGCATACAGAAAGCATCGGTGCATAAAGGGGCTGTGTGACTCACCGGTTCCAGAAAACCGGGACGGTGGCCAATAATCACGCAAAAGAACATGGTGAGTTTCTCTGTGATGCATTTCTCAGCTGCGGAACGCTTCTCGGGCATGAATGCCTTTCGCCAGGGAACACGCCATTAATAAGTCCTTTTCAAACGATCATTTATCGGGAGGTTAGATTTGAGTGGTCTGTACTCTCCTTGAAAAGTTATTAACTTGCTATGCAACTGCTACAATATGCAGCATAGCCAAGCTGTATTTGGTTTCAATTAAAACTGTTCGGATCAGGTCGGTCCGTCGCCTGCTTTTCTCAAATGTATCAGCCATTGAATGCATTCATTTCCATCAATGTTTATAGAACAGGTCACTCTCCAGCAACCTGTCCCTACTGCTCCGCATCATGGATGAAGCCTGAACAGAAATGAGGTGTAGGAACTAGAGCTGACATTAGTCAATACAAATGTTTTTGTTGGATAATTTTCTGATGTATGCGTAATACAAACCTGTACACTTAGCTCCCCCTAGTGGTGATTTCATGTTATTGATTAAATGGACAGTGAGCCAGAGATCTGCTCGTTTCTACTTTTTTCCGTAAAATCTGAGTGTAATGCGGATCCCGGATTATAGTTGATGTTTAATGTATCATCTCAGGGTTTACGACTATGAAAATTGGCATATCCTGATTAATTAAGGCCAAAATGACTTCTAAAACTGCCATAGTATGCACAGTCTACCAAATATACTGGCACTTAATACATACTGTTCACCTGAGTACAGGGCATTCATCAAAACAGCATGTTGAGTACAATTGAATGAAAAGGTTTTCTTTTTGAGAAGTAGCCCATATCGACTCGAAGAAGAGTCAAAGCCATCTTTGTGTCCAATCACAGTGGGGGAGATGATCAGAGGTCAGTGCTTTTAATTATGAGGGTGGAAGACCTTGCAGCACCCATCCAACCACTGGAGTATATAATTAAGGAAAAATTTTAAGCTCAACATATTAGGTATAAGTATACATGCAGTGAACAACTTGCTGTTCCAGTGTACTTCATTTCTGTGGGCGCTTTAGGACACGATCCAAGACTCGAGACGACCATTGCAGCAAGTGAGGCAGCGAGACCTTAGAGACAATAAAATACACTGAAGAGACGCCCAGCAGTTTCCTTCTCATCCATCGCTGAACAAGAGAAACACAGTTCTAATACGCCGGGTGGTTTAGCCTGCAATAGTACTGTTCTTAGGAATGAACGGGCCTCAACTGTTCGGAGTCCTGTCAAGAGTAATTACTTGCTTATCCTAGCTGTCAGCCTTACATAGGGTGCCATCTTAAAGCGTAGGCAGCATCCTTCAATGGTTGCATTTTTAGGGGTCGTCATTTGTTTCCATCTGCCAAATTGAGATTTTGGTTTAAATGCAAGGTTAAATTTAGGGTTAGGTTTAGGGCTAAGTTTAGAGTTAGGTGCAAGGGTTATGGTTAAGGTTAGGAAAACCACGGACGACTCGCTTAAACCAAACCTGTTCAACGGAGATGAAATGACATTACGTCAGTTTGGCAGATGGAATTAAGAGACGACCCCTAAAAATGCAGCCTTCGAAGGGTGCAGGCTATGCTTTGAGATGCACCCAAGTGTCGCCTCGTTTACAGGCTGGGGACTGGAGTACTTCAATTGGTCTGGCTTAACAGTACCCTTGATCACTAGCGACCTCTGCTGGAAATCTGGGCGCCCTTTAATCCACCAGGCAAACTGCCCCTTGTGTATTTTTACTGTACTGCGCGAACGTAACACTAGAGGTATGCAGCCCAGTATCAGAAAGGAAAAGTTCACCAGTTTTTTACTCCTGGATAAGTGAGGCTTTGGCGAGGAGACTCGAGCGTCACTCGCTAATCAATTAAACAAACAATTTTCTGTTAAAACGACCACAGGCGGTAAAATAAATACAATCTTAGCATGGACGACCGGTCCCTAATTCACAAACGGCTTATTCAGGAGTTAACGATAGTGTCACTTGAAACCAAAAAAAATCAAACTACCAGGATTTGGCAATTACAGGGACATGGAACCTTGGTCCTGGAGAGCCATAGCTCTGTATGTCATAGATGTCTGTTCTGGAAAACACCTGAATCCACATATGTCCTATCAAGACCTTGGCTAGCGCCAATAATTTGAACCAAGCATTAGAGAAGAGATATCTGCACCATGCAGGGCCAGAACAAGGTTTCCAAACTCTAGCTAAATACAAAATTCAGTCAGAGGGTTGAATTAATAAGTGATGTCAGCTGAATGAGTTTATGGGAGGAAGTAAAATGTGGCAGGAGTTTGACTTTCTGTCCCCAGGAGTTTCCACCACTGCAGGACACCTGACTAAACTGCAGTCCCTTTTTACAAAGGATGAGAGGGAAAAAGGTCATGTGGTTCACTTTATATTGGCTGACATTGGTGATCGCAGGCTCTTCTTATAATCCCCGTGTTCAATCCCTCAGGCAAACTCCTCCTGTTAGGGCGTCTCTTCCGCCCAACCGGTATCAACACAGTCCTCCCAGGCCAGTGTCTGCTGATTAGCTGAAAACTAGATACTCCTTGTTCTCGAGATTTTATCTCGCCGTTGGAAACCGCAAACAGCTGCTGTTACACTCGACCCTCAGAGCACGGGGAGACCTAAAATAGATGCTAATTTGATATCACAATTCATAGATTCATTAGTAATACTCCAAGGTCCTGAGAAATGTTGCTGGTGCCATGGAGTTGCAATGGATGACTGTTGCGACACATCGAAGTCTGGGGTTCAGTCACCGACTGGTTTCAATCTCCGATTGGCAAAAAGTTAGGACTCCAGCCCATACGCAGAGTTTATTTGTGGAGATGGTCGACTGTCTCCAGCGACTGAGTTCGTTCTCATTTCTTTTAACCGTGAACAGCACTTGAGTTTGAATAAATATGACAATTCACTTGCAGTGTGAACTGTAAACATGAAATTGAGGGTGCCATCCTCCATATCTGATGAGCCTTTTATAAATTCTACAAACCTTTCCTATAAACTAAAGTATTTATTTTTAATATTTATTCACATCTCTTTTGGATGCAAGCACTGCTTGAAGCCTGTGACTCATGGACATAACCAGGCTCTGGGCGTCTTCCCTTAAGATGCACTGTAAGGCCTGTACTGCAGCCATCTTCAGTCTCTGCGTCTTTCAGGGACTGTTTATCTTCAGTCTCCTCTTCAGGGTTCAAAATACATGTTCAGTTGGATTCGGCAAGCTGATAATTTCTCACAATTTGGCCATCTGACATCCCTTCATCGCTCAATCCTGTCCGTTTCCAGTTATTGTCTTGTTGCCGTCCAGTAAGTTTCAAGGTATTTGCTTCCATCTGAGCCAATAAAATATTTCCGTAGACTTCTAAATTCATTGTTCTCCGTCTCTGCAGCGACATTGTCAATAGACAGAAGTGAGCTCCTTCCAATGGAGGGTTAACCCTTTGAGCGCTGAATACATTTTCAAGGAATT
Organism: Gymnothorax reevesii; assembly: GCA_029721435.1. NCBI lineage: Eukaryota > Metazoa > Chordata > Actinopteri > Anguilliformes > Muraenidae > Gymnothorax > Gymnothorax reevesii. The sequence continues at coordinate 61,217,873 of CM056587.1, read as the reverse complement.
AAAAATGGAGTTATCCTGAGCTGTTGCAAACCTATCATGTAGCCATGTGATAGGTTTTCAAAAGCATCTGATTTAGATATCTTACATCATTGGGCAACTACAGTTCCGCATGGCGCTGAAAGGGTTAACAGGATATAGCCACAACATCCCCTCCACCATGTTCCACAGATGAGGTTTCCATGGAACCCATCACTCTGGTACATGCGAGTCTTGGCCTCATCTGTACACAAGAACCTGTTCCATAACTCCTGGGGCTCTGTCAGGTGCTTTTCAGCGAACTGTAGCCTGCGTTCGTTTCCTCCATCTCCGTGCTTTTCACGTCACCTGCATATTGCAATCAGCAGTACTGGCAGCTACACTGCCCGGCCAAAAAAAAAGTCACCGTTTGGAAGTTAATGAACAAATTCTAAAATTGGATCATTATTGCAGTTATTAATGTTTCAGATGGCAATAATCATTTTAACCTTGACTGATGAAGTGCGTCGCTACTCATTTCTTACAAAATCATGTCGGAAAACACATTCCCTGATGGTGGAAACAATGTTACAGTATTTCAGAACGGGCAAATTATTGGCCTGTATTTAGCACAGAAACCCATGAATGATAAAACCAAGCAGGAGGAATCATTTTCACAAACAAATTTTCCGCCACAAAGTCCTGACCTTTAACATAATAAAAGTTATTGGGATGTACTCAAGACCACCGAGTGGTTCAACCATTATGTCGAGAAGACAAGATCTTGGACAAAAATCAAGGCATTTCTGATCGAAAAGAAATGTTCTGGCATTGAATATAGTAGTCAAAACAATGACAAGACAAATATGCACTGTAATCAAAGCTACAGGGGTTCCAACTAAATATTTGAGTGTGCGACTTTTTTTTGGCCAGGCAGTGTATATTTTGTGTAAGAATAATTAATTTTGAAAACCACCATAAAGTACTGACTTTTTTCCCCCCTGGATCTGTGTCAATTGTGTCACACCCTCTGAAAAAATGACGCCGGCTAATTTTGCCCCACCCGTCGCCGCCACGTCCGCAGATTTTAGCCGTTAGCGCAATAACTCACAAAGTATTTTACACTGGCTTCCCATTTTTGGCATATGGGCAGACATGGTAGAGAGGATGAACTGATTAGATTTTGGGCAAGTATGCACTCCTAGGTTTGTCACCAGGTGGCGCTATATATTGAAAAAATCAGTTTTTTAACTATATCTTTGGAACAATTACTTACACAGACCTCTAATTTGCCTCATACTGTAGGTCTAGTAAAGGGGAATCTAATAAAGGGGGCTTCGAGGATTGGGGAATTTAAGGGATAAACCCCTTGCTGCCGGCCGCCTACTGCGTAAGCCTAGTTTGGAGAATGCGATTAGAATAGATTTTCAACAGAATTATGTGTTTAAGGATGGTCTAAAGCATGCAAATAACTTGTCCACCAAGCCATTCACAGACAGCAAAAGTCCACCGCGAAAGGACGCATGCATGGATGGACGACAGACGAGCACGGCCTAAATTAACCGTCTCCCAACCGGGTGACAAAAAACCAAGGGACAAAGAAGCACTTTTGAATGGCCACTGCAAGTAGTTTGCGGGATAAACTCCAGAAATGAAACCAAGGTCAAGGTCAGAAGACAAAGGTCACATAAAACATCCAATAGAAGTTGTACGTCGGCGATCATACTTGCATTGGTTTCCGTGACCTTAGTAGGTCTTGATGAGCTGCGTCAAAAGACTGGGCAATTTTTCATAAAGTTGAATATTGCAGAAAAAGGTCAAGGTCTTGGGGGAATAAGGTCGTAGGTCAACACAACATTCAAATGACACAAACAGAGGATATGGCCACCCTACACAAAAAAATTTCGAAAGGCCATAGTCGACAGTGACAGAGCTATGCTCTGGACACCAAAATATTAATGGAGGTCATCACTCAAAGGTCAGAGGTCACAAAAAAGCCAACAGATATGAAGCTTTGGTAAAGGCGATAAAGTCAGTGTACAATGGTAAAGCTGCAGAATATAGTTGCAGAGCAATAGATCCGGACGGACATGGCCTAAATTAATAGTCCCCCCAAACTACCCTTTGGGTGGCCAGGGACCAATAAAGGAGTCCAATTAAATGCCCATCTTGACTTAAAGTTCAAAACAGCAATCATTTCTTGATTTCAGATAACTCCTAACTCAGTTATATGAGCCCAGTTTCCGAGATAGGCTAGCAAATAACAAGAAAATCTATCAAACCCGATTTACATAGAGCATCATCTGTGTTATTGGACAGCCAATTAAAAATCAGGACAAATTGTCAATTGCCTTCTGAGAACTTCAAATATTTTATTTTCAGTTATAAAAACACCCTTAACCAACATTAACACTGCTTACATAAATACTTGGTCTTTCTCCAAAGGGTACAAAAAGAGTATAGTGTGGTAAATCTTTGGTGATTTAGTGGAGTTGGCATGAATACTATCCTTCACACAGATGTGAAGGAAACTGCAGCGATACAGATCCATCTACTTCTATTGCACACTGAAGATAAAGGCATCGCATCACGCTTAATACTGTCTCTCCCTTTAATCCAAGCTGCCTCTGATTGCTTCAGAATTCATTAAAGTTTAAGGAGGTGTTTCACAATGACAGCGCATGCTCAGAACTTACATACCAAGAAAGTGAATCTGCTTGACTGCAAGTCGTAATCTGATTGCATCCTTGCCAATCCATTTTTTTATGGTATTTATATATTTCAGCTACTGCGTCATTATGCTTTTTACATTAAGGAGCTTCATGTGGAAATTTAAGGATTCACTGCACTATTTCAAGCTTTAGTTAAGCGATACAAAGAATTTAAGCTGGTTGTTATCGCCGATAATCATAGAAGAAGAAAAATACCTTCTAGATTTTGACTTGCAGTTGAGCGGATTTACTTTGTTCAAAGTTGTGAGCACGCGCAGTAATCATGACACGGCTCCTTTAACCCTTTCACCGCCAGTGGTGCCATATGGCACTCATGCGTGATTGGCATTTTTTTCCCCAATAGTGCCGCATGGGGCTCTTTTTGTAATGTTCCTTTTAACAATCAGGAATAAGAACAGACAGCCAGAACTTTTAGTTATTATGTCACCAAAGGCCATGGGGAGAAATAGCAGTGAGAACTGGGCACTGGTGGGGGTGAAAGGGTTAAGGGACACAGCAGCCATCAAACGCACATGCAGAGGACACATCTGAGTTAAGGTTCCGCATCAGACTTGCATAGTGTTAAACGAAGTGCCTCAGTTTCTCTCTACACCACCAAAGGAAATGTGACGGACAAAAAAGTCTGTTTAACATAAAATAACTGAAACACAAAAGGAATTCAAGGCACTTTCTCTTGATTGCGTTGACAGCGTGCATGATTCTGACACCGCGCGCGTAACTCGCACTAAAGACTATAAACTACTTCATTATTTGGCTACATATCAAATGTGGAAAACAGTCTGTTCCTCGATAATTAGAAAAAAACCGTTCAAAATTCATTATTTAATAGCTGTGATTTTCCACTACTTGATGAAAACGTCCACAAATATACAAACCTGTACCTGTGACTGCTGTCTCTACTGAGTGGACAAACGGGCAGGTAAGAATCCCTGGTTTCAAGTCAGTGTCATAACTACATTTAGTGACACTTTCAATGCACCACAGTGCAGGATAACAGGGTAAAGCAAATGAGATATATGCCCGTATATTTGAATAATACTGACCACATATACTGTCATTCACTGTCGCTGATGCCTCAACTATATCAAAATCAGGACAGTTAGTCACCTCAACCCATTTGTAGATCTATGCGACACACACTAATGACATCATATTCCCACCGAGGGACTGGGACAGAGCCAAACACGACCCTGCTACAGGCGCCACCTACAGGCTGTCGGTGAATGAGCACAGCTTCATGCATAATTTGGTGCTGTCGTACAAATATATAAAAGATACAAAGAGGAAAAGGACCACAGCCTGGTAAAAGAAGTAAACACATACACAGAAATGAGTAAGAAGAATACATAGGACAAGCACAGAGGGCAAAGCAGCAGAATAGTTGAATGCTGGTGTGGTTTGGTGTTCGGTTGCCCGCGCTGCTTCACATGAACCCAGAGCTGCAAGAGAAGGGGACAAATAAGATTTACAACATCAGGCAGCCATCTTACAGCAGCTACAGTTTTGTGCATATGACTCTGGGTACTTCAAACTTACTTTCAGCCTCCTTATCACAGATTACTATCAGCAGAGTAGCCAACATGACCCCTGACTGGCGCACCTACATGAAGAACTTTCAGGAACATGGCAGGGTAACGTCCCCATTCCACAGCTGGATGGCCTGTAGCTTCCAGAGGCTCCCCATCAAAATGTCACAAATGTGCGGCCCAATATAAACAACGTTCGGTCGCCCATGACCGCAGGCGTATCTCCCAAACTGGGGAAAAACTATATCTGGGCCCCACAGCATGACTGTAAGTCGCTCCTCACAAAAACACCTTGTTGACAGGTGAAATCGTTCATTGTCAATGCTTTTGTAGCAATTTGTCGATCTCAACCAAAATGGATGGGTGGCATGATATCTCCGTCACAAAACATCCCATCAGATATAAAATCGCTCCACGCGTGAACTGCAGTGCAATCTAACTACACACCAAAAAAATCAGTGAGTTTACCTATAAAAAAAATAATTAATTATTCATGTTCATACTTGGCTGATCCTTACCAAAAATCGATGGTTAGCATGACCTTAACACCACTAATGACCCTACAAATTATAAGACCAGTCAAATTTAATTTATAACCCCTTGTAACAACGATTACGAGAATCATGAACGGTCGCAGTGGTTATGGCGGCAGAACGGAGAGTGATCCATCGTATCACCAGTACTTGCAAATATTTCCCCATGATTCAGCACCGAAATTCATAAGTGTACAAAACCTCACCAGCGCTCTCCAGTTCCCAGTTCCCAGTAAATGCGTGAAGTAATGCCTGCAGACATCGGCTCCTATTCTGAGTAGTTTTCCCAGCCACATTCTGAGTAGGGGGGTGGGTGGGCAGTTGTTCAGATAACTGCCTGTCGGTTATCACTGCCTCTTCATCTAAAACAGCCCTGCTAATGCAGAGTATGGTGGTGATCTCAGCCTAATGACTCGGGAGGAGATTTGCCCGAGCCTCTCCACTCCTGACGAAGAGATGTTGGCGCCAGCAGGCTGGGAACTGTGGGGGAAAACTCACTTTTTGCGGTCCTTGTCCTTCTTCAGGTTGGCGTTAGTGTTGAAAGACTGCGCCTGGAGCAGCTCGGTGGCGGCCTTCTTCTTGCTGAAGGAGTTGATCTCGTCTTCCAGAGCTTTCCGCTTGTCCTCCAGCTTGCTCTTCTCGTCGTGATGCTGTCGCTTCAGCTGCTCAAACTTCCCCTGCAGCTGAATGTTGGGTAAACAGCTCGTAAGTCAAATTGCCTCCAGGGGGGCGTCTGGTTCATAACGTCACAGGCCTATGTTCAAATTTGTATCAACTTTTTAAATATCATTAATCGTAAAATATCTACAGCGATTAGAAATAAAATGTCCGCCAGTTGTTTTAAGTCATCATTGTAAGCTGTAGCATGTACTGCATTCTATTTATTTCACTCCCAAGAGGGAGAAAAACAGATTTATATCAGGTTAGATTGATCCGAATTACAAAGTCACATAACACACGTCACTCATGACTTCTGCTTTGCTGCGTGGTGGCTGTTCCAGTTCCCAGGTTTCTTCGGTCTGTGTCCTGACGATAAAAACTAAGGCAGCAAGCACTGTAGGCCTAAAGGGATTGTTGTTTTAAATGTACACAACATTGTACCAACTTACTTTTCACGGGTCAATAGTGCTGCTGATTCTATACTGCACGAGTCATGCATGCTATGAGTAACACAGACCGACAGCTAACTGGTTCCCGACTTTATTAAAGATGATTTCCACTAATTTTCCCATGAACAAAAGTGCGGGAAAAAAGGGAGCGTGGCTTGATGATTTTTAAAGCCGCTTTCACACGGGAAGCGAAACGAATTTTTCGCACGACAGGTTATATTCAAAGTCAATGCACAGACGCGAATCTTTGCATTGACTTTGAATGTAATCTGTCGTGCGAAAAATTCGTTTCGCGTCCGGTGTGAAAGCAGCTTTACTCTCTCAAGCTCTTTAGCGACAGTCACTGCACTGCCCACTTTGGCCACAGGGGGGCAGCACGTCTACACTAAAGAGCCGGAAAAGCACGGAGCTCTGTGACTTGAGGAAGTTCTGGCCCCAGCTGTGATGCGCTGTACCTCTCTCTCCGCTTCCTTCAGTTCCAGCTCTTTCTCCTTCACTCTCTGCACAAACATCTGTCTCATCTCCTCCTCCCGCCTCTGCAGCTCGCCCAGGAACTCCTGCCGCTTCGCCTCGTACGTCTGCTGGAGACTGAACACGTGCACACACATACAAACACACACAAATGCACAATGTTGGGAGGGAAAAAAATCGAGGAGCCTTCTCCTACCGGACAACAGTCTCAGTTTTGCAGAGCTTTCTTTATTCAAAATTGACAGACTTCAGTGAAGCGAACTAAAGGAAGAGAATGAAGAATACGATCACTCCCAGCTACACGAGCCTCGACAGGCCGGCTTAGTTCATCCCAGATTCACTGCGCGGTTTTTGCAGTTTTGCAAAAACACTTTTGCCTTATTTTTTTTATTTATTGCAATGATTCTTACACTTGGTGTGTGATGGGATGCATTGCAGACAACATTTGGGTATTTTATTTTTGCAGCCAGTGGGCCAAAAAGACAAGAAGGCTTGTGCGTTTTCCTCTCCGGGTCTTGCAAGAACCATTTACCCCCCCGCCCCACCCGTCCGAACTGTTTGCCCTCCTCTGATTGGATTGTTAGTGGCTAACGTGATGATTGGCTTGTCAGTATGCAACATGCTGATTGGCTAGTCGGCCTTAGGAATCAGATTGGGGTCATCATTTGTGTTCATAATTCATGATTTGTGTGTGTGTAACTTCAGTGTTGTGCGTCCGTATCTCGGACTTCGTGAATATTCAGTGTTGAAAACATCGCGAGATGAATTTTAATTACTCGTACATAAAATATTTCTATGGCTAAAAAAATATTTTACATATGAGCAACTTATATCCCTAAGCATGAAACACACACACAAATATTACTACAGATATAAAACTTTACTGCAAGCACAAAAGTTTTTCACTCACACACAAAATATTAGTACAGATTCAAAACTTTGTGACGAGCGCAAAATATTAATGAACCTTATTTGATTCCATGCACGCCCGCCCATTTCTCTCACAACCAATGCATCTACCAAGAGATCCCACTGATTGTTGACCGTCCAAAATATCCCCGACCTTGGCAGGTGTGACCGTTATGAGATAATGCACATAATTTGCTTCATTTGTTAGCGGTCAGAATGTTTTGGCTCATCGCAATGACAGCAGGCGATGAGGAGTATAATGCATGCTAGCTCTGACATGACCCGTAAGCATGAAGCACTAAAGAACACATGCAGACATGCCTGCACACATGCAGGAACACATCCGCACGCCCCGCTAACACAGACACACCCCGTCTCCATCGGACTCCATCCCCCGGGTGCACGCTGAGCCAGCGGGTGATTCAGAAATAACTGGGAGGGGTGGAGCACGAACCCCGAGCTGACTCATCGGAGCCCTGGGACTGGCTCCTGACAGCAACATTAAACATGACTCTTCCAGACATCTCCACACATGCCTGACTTTGGGGAGTCGCCTCGCAGACTCATGATCGCTGCTTATTCAGCTAATCTGGCTTTGGAGCGAGGTCTGCCATGTGGAAATATTCACGGCATTCCACAGAGTAACAGGTCACATGACCAGCACCCCCACCCAGCGCGTATACGCTCCCGTACAACATGGTGACTGCTAACGCTAATGCGTTCTCTCTCATTTAAAGTGGCCTTCACCAGGCGTAATTCACATTGTGATGGCTTATGAGTTTCAGTCATTGAGAGTAGCCCTTACAACAGCCCAAGCTATGCTAATGCTGAGAGGGCTAATGCCTTTCTCGCCTTCGAAGCGGCCAAAACCACGCTCCGCTGGGAACTGAGCCGGCCAATGCCTCAGCAATATGCTAACAATGCCACTGCACTGTCCCAGAGCCAGGACAAGGTGATGAAATATATGTCGGAGTCGACACACAGATGGCCAATGCCAGACCGCGATAGCCAGTGACTGAGGGTGTGCAATGTTAAGTTAAGCGAAGTCGCTCTGCAGTGTGTTGTCAGCACGCCATTAAGCACATTTCTGTGCTCCAAACGACAGATACCACACTGTGTGGCCTTACTGCTTCATAAGCGCGTCAATATAGCAGCGTAGAAAGCAATCACAAGCACAATCCTGCTTCAAACAAGTCTCTGGAGATTAGCTATTAAAATACGTGCTAATCTGCAAAATGGTGCTGTATCTGAAAACATGAGGTATTATCAGAGGCACTTTAAAGATAGTATTGTAGCTTGCATCGCCTGGGTCTGAATGATACAGCATTATCTGTAATCTGATCAAGAAACCAGAGCCTGCATGCTGGGAATCTCACCTGGAGCCCAAGGCTACTTATTTAAAGAAATCCCACTCAATAACTGCGCACGGCCGGAGGGGTGGTGCTGCGAAGGCTTAATATTGTGAAGTAATCTCTCTGTGCAGCTTTTCATTGAAGGCTGAAAGGCTGGATTTTGAAGGGGCTCAGGCGCTGTGTAAGTATTATACGGCTCTTCAGTAAACCAAGCAAACATCTGAAGAATGCCTGGCCACTCGAGGGTTAAGTAAACATTTTAGACGGCTGGAGGTCTGGAGACTGGATTAAAGCGACCAGAACTAATGGCAAAGGTGAATTATGTAACCATTATTACGCTATAATGGCCGTCCTCTCTGTTGTCGGTGGGAGGGCAGCTTTAGCGAGCAAATACTTCAGCCTCACCACTCAGGCCGACTGCGACCACACCAGGTCTTACTGCTCAACGAAACTTAGAGAAGAGTCAAAATGAATGAGTTTAACTTGCTATATATTCATGCTATACATTACTAATAAGACTGTTTTAGATAAACCTTCGTCTGACAGAGCTCTCCGGATTGTTGGCGCACGCCAATTAAAAAACCCATTAGCTGATGTAATGCAGCTTGTTTTACTAAGTGGGCACATTTCCAGAAACTAGAGGATGACGTCTTTCAGTTGAGGCCTTATAAATGCATTTTGGCCATGCAGTTTGTCTGTTATAAGCTTTTCATCTGGGTACATCACAAAGACAAAATAAAAATAGGCGTGCAATGCACGGAATACCCCTCAGCCCGATGTCGAAGTTTTTGGAGACGCCCGCCCGCCCGCACGAAGGATAGCAATACCCCATCAGCCTTTAGGGCTGAGGGGTAAAAATTAGGTGGGTTTTAAAGGGTTAAAGAATGTAGGAATGTGCGTGCGTCTGTGGTCTTGAGCCAGCATCATATCCTAGCAATGATGCCCTAGAAACCACAAAAACTCAGGTTACACCCTTTTGTATTCAGCAGTTTTCAATATGAAGCAACCAGAATACCTAAACAATAACTGGATAGTTTACCTCCTGGAGAGCTGGTAGTTCGCAGTTGTATGAACCGGTTGTATGTTACGCTTTAAAGAGCCATTTCTGGAGCACTGCAATGTCAGTATGGATGCTACAGCAGTACCTGACAGGTTTGCCTTCGGGGTCGGTGTAGTACAGATGCTACAGCAGTACCTGACAGGTTTGCTCTCGGGGTCGGTGTAGTACAGATGCTACAGCAGTACCTGACAGGTTTGCTCTCGGCGTCGGTGTAGTACAGATGCTACAGCAGTACCTGACAGGTTTGCTCTCGGGGTCGGTGTAGTACAGATGCTACAGCAGTACCTGACAGGTTTGCTCTCGGCGTCGGTGTAGTACAGATGCTACAGCAGTACCTGACAGGTTTGCTCTCGGGGTCGGTGTAGTACAGATGCTACAGCAGTACCTGACAGGTTTGCTCTCGGGGTCGGTGTAGTACAGATGCTCCAGCAGTACCTGACAGGTTTGCTCTCGGGGTCGGTGTAGTACAGATGCTACAGCAGTACCTGACAGGTTTGCTCTCGGGGTCGGTGTAGTACGGATGCTACAGCAGTACCTGACAGGTTTGCTCTCGGGGTCGGTGTAGTACAGATGCTACAGCAGTACCTGACAGGTTTGCTCTGGGGGTCGGTGTAGTACAGATGCTACAGCAGTACCTGACAGCTTTGCTCTCGGGGTCGGTGTAGTACAGATGCTACAGCAGTACCTGACAGGTTTGCTCTCGGGGTCGGTGTAGTACAGATGCTACAGCAGTACCTGACAGGCTTGCTCTCAGGGTCGGTGTAGTACAGATGCTACAGCAGTACCTGACAGGTTTGCTCTTGGGGTCAGTGTAGTACAGATGCTACAGCAGTACCTGACAGGTTTGCTCTCGGGGTCGGTGTAGTACAGATGCTACAGCAGTACCTGACAGGTTTGCTCTCGGGGTCAGTGTAGTACGGATGCTACAGCAGTACCTGACAGGTTTGCTCTCGGGGTCGGTGTAGTACGGATGCTACAGCAGTACCTGACAGGTTTGCTCTCGGGGTCGGTGTAGTACAGATGCTACAGCAGTACCTGACAGGTTTGCTCTCGGGGTCGTTGTAGTACAGATGCTACAGCAGTACCTGACAGGTTTGCTCTCGGGGTCGGTGTAGTACAGATGCTACAGCAGTACCTGACAGGTTTGCTCTCGGGGTCGTTGTAGTACAGATGCTACAGCAGTACCTGACAGGTTTGCTCTCGGGGTCGGTGTAGTACAGATGCTACAGCAGTACCTGACAGGTTTGCTCTCGGGGTCGGTGTAGTACGGATGCTATAGCAGTACCTGACAGGTTTGCTCTGGGGGTCGGTGTAGTACGGATGCTACCGCAGTACCTGACGGGTTTGCTTTCGGGGTCGGTGTCCTTGAAGCCCATCTCCTCCAGCTTGCAGCGGCGATACAGCTCGTAGTGACGCGTGTGTGTTTGTTCCCGCAGGTCCTCCATGTTCACGCAGATCAGCATCTCTCTCAGCTTCACAAAGTCGCAGTGGTTCTCATTCTCCACTGCAAGTTAGACAGCAGTTCGCTCCTCTCAGTTTACGCATGTCTAAATAACGTTCAATTAACAAAGTCAGCCACCATCTGACATCCTCCACCTGCCACGATTGTGTGTTCGTGTCTTAGAACTGCTTCCGAACAGGAGACTAACTTTCAGTTTTCTATGGGAAATTGTAATCCAGGGTCAGTGTTCACCTCATAATGACAGTTCATTCACTCCCCTCCAATCTGGCTTCGTGCATGCATGTGTGCCGGGCGTTTACTTTTCCACGGCCAGTCAGGCAGTGTGAGTAATCAGGTCCCAGAGAACAAAAGTGGTCGAACTCCATATTCTCCCATAATCCCATTTGGGGAGGAAAAGTTTCAAACGCGATACTTCACATCAAAATAATAATGTGTCATAGCAGGTCTTAAAAAAAAAGCTGTATACAGACAGCTAATTTCTTTGCAACTTCTGTATTTTGAAAGGCTGTTTATAATTTGGACCACTCTTGTTCCAAGGGGCTCAATTAATAGATGCTGACGTGGATGATAAACTAAGGTAAGCCTTTGAACTGTGACCCCACCTTGCACCACGCCCCAGGGGTACTGCCGGGCCTTCACCATTTTATTCCCGATCTTCACTTCCTCTGTGCTCCCCACGACAGCGAAGGGGAGGTGACCCTGAGGAGAACAAACATCTCACCATCTGATCCAGCAGACACACGCCTTCCATCTTCTTTCTGATCGTCTCATAGTCACAGTTTAATAGAAGCACTTCAGCTGAAACACAAAGGATTTTGAAGGCTGCCAAAGGAGGAATGCCACACAGCTATGGCTATAACACCAGACTGTATTCGCTGAGGTTAAATGCTCTCTTTAAGATGAAAGAAACACATTAAAATACATTAAAATACTTTCATTTAAGCAGTATATCACTAATACAAGTATAAAGTATTTTAATACTGGTACAAGACGCACTCCAAATGTGCAAACCTCCACCAAGGCAGCACAGTCCCAATCTTGCTGAGTGAACATGGCTCTTTAAAAATTTAAGCTATCTGCAACATAGGATTGTAAGATTGCTCCCATGGTGACCATAGTGCTTGAGTGCCCATATAACTCTCCTTCAAAGGTTTTCAGCAAGGAAATAAAATGCAGATCTTGATTCTGAAGCCCAGTAAACCGGTGATTGGACGAGAGGAGCGAGCTGCACTCTGATTAGTCAGTGGGAATGACTGGTGCGTGTTGCAGACGCAGAAGCCCTCCCTCTCCCCGTCTGTTAGCAGTGACCGTCTGCACGTTTACGGGTACAAGACTCACGTTCATGGCGGTGTTGATCGTGGCGACCGTCTCGTCGTCCAGGGGGAACTGGTATATCTGTACTCCGTTGCTCACGAGCTCGCTCATTATCTTGATCTTAAATTTGTGCAGCTCGCTCTTTGAAATGGTGTCTGCCTTTGCGATCACAGGAATAATGTTGACCTGTAGGGGGGAAAAAAAAGTTTAAATGGCATTTTAGGTCAATGAACGGGCTTTGACATTGTGCTTAGACCAAAACCAGACAAACGCCTGGATTTGATCAGTTTGACCTGCATGCATCACTTCATCAAACACTTCAGGGTTCGGAAACACTCAATTACAAACGCTGATCACAACCAATCTCAACAATTTCATTCAAAGGCAGAATGAAAACAGTTTAAAACTCCAATGAGGCTACCTGCTATAGTGCATTCAAACCATTCATTGTTTATGAGGGGATTCTGACACTAAACTGATCTATAACTATCCATATCTGTTGTTATAAGCTGTGCTACCGTCATGATGGAACACAAGCAGTCTACCAATGAACCGCTGCTAATGCTCAGTTCTCAATATTTTATTTTTAATTTGACAAATGACCACCAGTGAAAGTGTATTGGATTACATTGTGACAAATCAACTACATATTTCAACACAGATGTAATTTTTACTGATCATTCTCCATTCAAAGAGACAATTTTTTGAAGTAAATGCAAACTTTAACAACTGCAAAGTTGCGACAATTGATATCAATGCTGGATGAGGCAGTTTTGTTCATCTGCATTCAGTTTTGTTCAAGTTTTCACCATCTGCATTCAGAAAGAGTCTCAGTAGTGAAGTCCCTCTGTAAAAACAGGATCCTGTGGTCTGTGAAACCACAGGAAATCCAAATGTTCCAGGTTTATTTTAGGGTCACACAGCCTATGGTTTCAGTCCGTAATGCAGACCAGTGTCCTGCTGCATTCAGTCCACACCCTACAGAGCCCAGCAGAGAGACTTCAGGAAAAAAATGTATCCTTTACCACAGGAAATCACCACAGATGTATCACTTTTAAGGCCTCAGTTTCTACCGTTTGTGATTAATGCGTATTCCATCATCTCAACAGGCAAAATATGGCACGTGGCCACCATTTCTGCTCCACAAAAACCTCCACAGCTGGAATACTGAGACAATGGTGACGAACTCTATATATCATCTTGTTTCACGCAAAGGAAAGCTGTGCTTTTTTTTTTTTTTTTCCTTCATCCAGAAATGTTCATAGTATGATGAAAGTTGTAAAAAATGTGTGCCCGACCACACTAACACAGAAACTTCCGGAAAGGAAGTTTTACCCCCAGTGTTTTTGCCTCTCGTTCACATAAAAAGGGCATTTTTGGTCACAGAAAATTAACCTTTTGCAAGGGGGAGGTTTTTGAAAAACTCTGTTTCTACCTACTTGTGTGGAAATGTAAAACTGGGTATTTGGGATACCCAGACGTCATAGATCTCCATTTGCGTATTACAAATGTTGCTTTGTTCATACTGAGCATGCATCAAACAGCAAGATTAATGGTGAACTACAGGTTCTTTTAGGTGTGGTTAGCGCCCAGAACTCCAATGAGAACAGTGCAATGAATTATTCTTCAAAGGTTTAATAACTCATTAACACGTCAACCTTCATCACTTCACCACTGTATAGAGGCATTTAAATCTGCTGCGTCACATGCCACTTGATCCATCTCGATGGCTCGGCAAACGAATGTCAGCATTTTCAACTGTTTTTGCATTCTCTTGCGGACAAAGTATTTTTCAAGACACAGGTCTTGTGGACCGAACCTTTTTGAGCACGCAAGGGATAAACTCTGCTTGCAGACACGTATGCGGTATATGTGCGGCGTCAGCTTAAGAGCAGTGAGAGGGTTGAAGGACACCAGTTAGCACCGCAAGCTAACGCGCTAACCTCACAGCCAGAAGGCTCTAGCCCCCTGCATGTCACCAAGCCCCACAACAGGCGTATTACTATTCACAGGATTAGAGCAACAGGATTACATGAAAATTTCACTGCGCTAAACTTCATGCACTGTTATTTACTCTTATGCGAAAATTCCCTGACCTGAAGTGAGGCATAAAATTATATAATAAGCCAAGGTACTTTCTATATTGACCTATTCATTCATTGCTATAGTGCTTATGTTTTCCGTGATATTTAAGGCGTTCCTCCACTGCAGTTTGCTGCAGTCACTGCTACCAACCAAAGGGCTGTGGGCTTGATGTACTTATTAGGACTGCACCCTGAAAAAAAAAAGCCAATAAACTAAAAGTGTAGAATTACTAACTCTCACAGATGACTGCAGAAGTAGCTGAAACATGAATGCACATGCTGTGCAATGTCCGCAAACTCATCTGCAAGACCAAACTGGAATTTTAAAGCGCTTCAGAGTCAAATAAAAAATTAATCTTTTGGAAACTAGTTTAGACTGGCAAATTTTGCTGCTTTATTATCGTGATTAAATTTTATATAAGAAACTACAAACATACAGTGGGCACTGGGCAGATATTCCGCAGAATCCGCGCACAAACTTTACAAGGGGAAGAGGAATTCCCGGAAAATTCTTGTCCAAAAGATGGCATGAATGGTGCAGAATTTTGAGCACTTGCTAAAATCAAAAAAGGCTTCATGAGGTTACAGACACCCCTCTCCATTACTCATGAAGGTCACTGTCCAACCATCGAATCACAAAAGCAGTTCTGGAAGATGTCGACCTCTAGCCATACCTGAGGAAAGAGCTGTGTACACAAAGGTTCTCAAAGATTAAAACGTGTATTTCCACAGGGCGAAACATTCCCTCCCCAGTGAACAGTGAAACACAAAATCAACGCTCACAACCAGCTACTCCAGCGCAAGTACTACACGGAATTTGAGGCCTGTCAGGTCCTGTCAGACTAGACTTAGATGAAGCTTACATCTCACTGACAAGTAGCCAATCAGGGAAACACCGTATGAAACCAGTAAATCCATGCAAATACAAAGCTCCAATTATTGAGTGCACCTTAGAATGGAACAACGTAAATCAAAAAGCCTCGTGACACCATCTTCTCACAATTCTACTTGCAGGAATGATGTGTATGATGTTTCCATATTCCACCTGAGCTGGGTACTGGGTGGTACCGCTGGCTGCACCATTTTTGGCCATCATTATCACTGCTGCCTGCTGCTCACCAAACTGAAGCTTAACTACAAACAGGATCACATTTCCCACAATTTACAGCACAAGGGTCTCCATGGTGACACATAGGGTCATGGGGTCAGGCACCAGACCCTGCTGCCCAGGCCTTGAGCTGAGCACAGGATAAATGTGGGCCAAAAACCAAAAAAAAATTACAAGAAGGAATGCAGTAGTCTGAGTCCAGTCTTGCCATTATACACATTTCTCCAAACAAAAAGGGAAATCCAATCCAGTTAGCATGCACCTCACACATGCCAGGAAGATAGAACAAGAGCCGCCATGAATCAGCATTAGCTGAACTGTGTTTCATTCAGTCCCCATTCGATTAAAGCGTTCCCGTAAGCTACAGTTAGTAGAGCGTGAATAGTGAGGGAATCTGTGGCGAAAAGTGAACGCTCTAAGCTCTTAACCTCGTTTCCATCCCTCATTTAGCAGACGCTTTCTGTCATGGGAGCTGGAAAGGGAACACTTCCCCTGCTAAATCCTGTCATCCAAGCCAGGGAGTGCAAAAATTGCATAATGCTCCCATTTCTAAGCAGGCTGAGCAGGTACTTGCTCACGTAACTGAACTCTGAAATATCGGAGACTGTTGGCAGGAGCAGCAGGTTGAATTTCGCATTTTGCTTTCACTAACAAGCCTGCACAAGTCGCCTCAATTCCCAAACGTCACGCCTTTTCACAGTTTACAGTACACTCGAGAATTACCGACACCCATCGCTGAAATTAGCTAGAATTTAGCTAGGGCCAGACACAACATGCCTGTTGTATAAAAAACAATTTAAACTACATTTAACGACATCAATAGGATCCAGAGTTCAATCAGATGATCCTCGGACGATTGCACGACCTCCGTGAAAACTGTGTGTAATTTGGTTAAAGTGTGTTGCACAGCACTGCTGACAGACTCACAGCCAGACAGTTGCCGTGAAAGCGATAGCCGCCCCCCCTTAGGGTGGGGTAAGAAACAACATGAACCTAATGAAACTTCAGAAGGTGAACTAATTTACATTTTCTAGAATTTTAAATAAAATCGATTTTGATTCATTCGATTTTTTCCCGCAAGCACTGGCATAAAATTCAAGCCCTCCCCCCCATCATTGATTAATCTAAAATAAAACTTAACATAAAGCTACCAAAGACAAAATTTCATTTTTTTTATTTAATCTTAGTTGCCAGATCTTTTTTCACTGCCTTGTACCGTTTTCTGTTTTACTGGGTATAAATATGACAGTGCAGTGCACATGTGTGGAATTCCTTTGCCATACATCACCATGGGGAAAAAAAGGAGCTGGCAACTCAAAGGGAGAATTAATTGCATAGACTGAAATAAATCAAGTAAAAGATATCAACAGTCAAAAATACTAATCGGCACAGAAGGAGCAATAAGATGCCCAGAGCAGTAGCCAATTTCCCAGGTTTACGCATGTGCATACTGGCTGGTGAAAATTCATGAGGTACAGCTGAAGATCCCCAGTTGTACAATCATCTTGGTGTTTTTTCATTGAATGCATCCTTATTCAAGAAGATGCAGCAAGTCAACTCACTTTCCAAGGAGCTCCCAGGGGGACCCAGATGGCATAATATTGTTCTTCCCTCTACACAATAAAATATGTGCCAATCATAAGAGATACCAAGTACTTTGACGAGGTTGTGCATTTTGTGAGCATAATTTACGTTTTTACCCATTATTTCAACATTAAAATTGACACTTCACTTGCTACCCTGACTAGCAAAGAGGAATTAGTGAGGTCTGGTCAAATGCATTACCATGCAAATGATTTCACACCAGATACGGGCAACTTGCGCATTTCCATTGTTGCAGTGGTTAGCGGATTCGC
The DNA here is from genome assembly GCA_029721435.1 of Gymnothorax reevesii. Taxonomy (NCBI): domain Eukaryota; kingdom Metazoa; phylum Chordata; class Actinopteri; order Anguilliformes; family Muraenidae; genus Gymnothorax; species Gymnothorax reevesii. The sequence goes on along the minus strand of CM056587.1, from coordinate 61,200,402 downwards.
TGTTCTCAGCTTGGCTGTAGATGAACCTCTCAAAGAGACAATAATCTCACACATGCAACTAAATCAACAGAAAACTGGCCTTGGGAAAACAAATCAATGTTCATCAATGGTCACCTCAGTCTCTGGACATAAAGCTAATTGATAACCTGAGGGCAAAGTTGAAAAGGGCAACCTACAATGCAAATAAAGGGATCTCAAAGATTTTGTAATATCCTGCATGGAGGGGAGGTCCAAGATACCTGCAACAAAGTTCAGCACTCTCGTATGACATGATAGGAAAAAACTAAGTGCAGCCCTCCTTCCAATGGTGATTCCAAAAAAAATATTATTCAAAGTGGTGCCAATACTTTTAAAGAAAGTTCTGGAAATAAAATGCATGACTAAATCTAACAATTTTGCTGCTTAGTTATCATGTTTAAATAGAAATATGTGACTTCTCCAAATGTTTGAGACAAAAATAATATTTGTTGTATACACTGCTTATTTTATGACATCGAGCACCTCATTTTCATGAAGTGGGCCAAAAATTCTTGATTTGACAGGATAATATCAGGGAGAAATTCAGAGTGAAGGTACGCTTCCAGAGTTATTAGGCACATTTGCGACGGTAACAATATTCTCACAGCCTGAAGTCAGTTTTTTGAAAAGATAAATTTATCGTTGGTAGGGTGTTTGACGACCATTGGCGACCATTCTTTACACGCGAGGCAAAGTGCTCTTTAAATTTGTTATACGGCGGTTACGGCAGATAGAGATATCCGAACTGAAAAATCCGCAAAATCACAGAAAAAAAATGGGCCGCGCTGAAGTGGGCAATACCCCTCAGCCCCAAAGGTCACTGCTGCAAGGTCAAAGGTCAAACTGGGACGAAACCTCCAAAAGGCACACCTACCCCCCATGGGGAGACCACATATGCAATATGAACTTCCCAACCCAAGTGGTTACAGGGAAATAGCCCGGACAAAATTGGCAGCCGCCCACCCGCCGAAGGGACGACAGTACCCCTCGTGCCCGTGTCGGGCTGAGGGTCAATAAAAACACGTAACACAGCCAGGTCCCATCCCATCACATCATTAATCTAGAGCTTTATCCTTGTCAACTGGTGAATGTTGCAATGTTTATACCTATACACAATTACACATGCTAATTTTGAGAGAGTTAACTACATCATGATAACTTACCAGAAACTGAGCAGGGAAATATCTGTATAAGGTCACACTCTGCTGTGAATACAGTATTAACACCATACCCTCGCCCAAGAGACCAATTCAATGATAATCATGTAAATTTGCTGTTTCATAAAGTCAAGGAGCCACTAGCAAACACCTGGGATTGTGTGCGGCGAAACGACATGCAGCCTGGCGAGAAATGCTCGTAAACCTGTTAAATTTGGATAAATAGACAAAAATAAAAACAATCATCTATGCCAAACCCTGCCTAGAAGGCAATGCTCAATGCCCATGTGCAGTTTAGGACTGACTGATCAACCCACTGAGGCCACAATGCATTCAGACAGAGGTACAAATGGACAAAGTTTCCCTCATTATATGGTGAAATAAAAAAGATCAGGTTAATTATATTGCTTGTTCAATGGACTGTAATTTAGGGCAACAAGAAAAGTAACCCGTAATGCTTGAAAATTAAAGCTTCAATCGGAGCAGCTCTTCAAACCATGAAATCTGAACCCAAAATATATTTCAGCACCATGTGCCTTCTGATACCGGACCAATTTTTGTTCTGGGATAATATATATAATCCAAAGAATGTTGTGCAAAATGAAGCCCAAAATCGGACAAAAATGCAAAAAAAAAAAAAAAAAAAAAAAAGGAAATGCATAACTTTAAATCACCACATTACGCCATCATTTTCAAACTCTAAAACCCTCGTGTCTGTACACTGGTACAGGGAAACTCTAACTCGGGGGTAGTTAACCTCGCCTCCACTGCAGACATCTTCTGTCGTTCGCTTCCCTCCCACGACAAAGTCTGTGCACCCCCGCCGAGTTTCGACTTCGGTGACATAATGGAATCGTGCAAATTAATCAAATCAAATTGCTTGTTAAATGATAGTCCGTTGGGGTGCCCCCTATTAAATACTAATAAATAAAAATGATAGTCACAGAAACTCCTAAAAAACTTGAGGAAAAAGACATTTGTTTTGTATGTAAAAAAGAGTTGGACTTAAGAAAGAGAAAATGCGACATGTTCTTTCCGAAAATACTGCTGTATATTCCTCAAGCGAACTGTATGTGTGCCGTCTGGGATGCTACCCTTTATTAAAAAAACTTCTTGAGAATTAAAAGCTGATTGGAAAAGGACATTAAGGAAATCAAGAGACTTTACCATGATAGCGAGAGGCCCCGCATCTAACTCACTGCCGAAGCGTTCGGGAAAACTTCAACTCTGAGGTAACCGGGAGAAAAACCACCTTTTGCACATTTTCAAAATTTTGATGCTGGTTAGCCTCCACTGCAGACGTCTTATGTGTTTTGCTCACCTCCCATTACAAAATGAGCCTATAGCCTCAGAAATTCCAGAACTTCTCTCTGATTGGTTGAACTTAAAACCCGTCTCAAGTGCGCAGACGTTGCGTGAGGAAAACGAACCGCATAGGACGTCTCCAATGCAAGCTACAGCTAACCCTGGGTCTGGAGAGCCGCAAGGTGTGCTCACTTTGGTTCTCTTCAACCAGTTTCAACCTAGGACACCAGGTGAGATAAGTTCAGTGCGTAAACAACTTGTTTATTGATCAATCAAGTGCTGAGGCAACACAAAAAAATCAGCAGACACTGCAGCTCTCCAGGATCAGGGTCAGTCACGCCTGCCCTAACCACTAGTGTCCGCACACTGGTATAGGGAACTTTAAGCCCTAGAGTCCATACACTGGCACAGGGAATCTCTAACCTTTAGTGTCTGTTCATTGGAGCAGAAATGCTAACCTTGCTGTCCAGCTTCTTCATTGTGACCAGGTCCAGGGACTTGAGCGAGTGGCCAGAGGGGGCGATGAAGTAGAGGCAGGCGTGGATTCGGGAATCGTGGTAATTGTGCAGAGAGCGCTTGATCTTCAACTCCTCCTGCAGGTACGACTCGAACTGAGTGTCGATGTAGTCCACGACGTGCTGGTAGCTGCACAGGGCCAGGAGAAAGAGCTGGTTAGATGGACGGGGAAGAAAAATCGGTGACGCATCACCCTTCGAACATTTCCTCTTTTTTATTCTCAACAATGGTCCCCAGTCATTATTCCACACCATCACCCTGTATTAAATCTGCGTCTCGCTTCAGGCTCAACTTCACCTGAGGAATCTCAAGATGTTGCAGGGGAACAAGTCGCTTCAAAGGACAATGGACTGTGTGTATGTGTGAATATAGTCATGTCCATAGATATTTGTACAATGGCATATATCTGATTATTTTAGCTGGCGTTTTCCACAGCATATTAGAGTTTAAATTAAATAATGATAATGAAGTTAAAAAGCAAACTTTCAGCATTAGTTTGAGCGTATTTACATCCTAATTGGGTAAGTGGCGCAGTAGGAGTTATAGCGCTTTTTCATATGTGGAAACTGCCCTTTTCAAGTGAACAAAAGTAATTGGATAATTAGCATACAGCTGTTCCAAGGCCTGTTCCCTGCTATTCTCTCATTTACAGGAAAGCAGGTGAAAGTCAAGGTAATTTCAAGTGTGGCATTTTCACTTGGGATCTGCAACTTTTAACTCTCAATATGAAGTCCCATTAGCTGTCACTGCTAGTGAAGAAAGCCATTTAAATCCATCAAGTTAAAAAATAGTAGATGTGGTCATTTCAACAACCAGGGAGACTGACAAAGAGACGAAACACACTGGTGACCTCAGGAAATCAAAAAGGCCTGGACGACCACAGATAAGAGAAGTATTGCTTCCTTGGTGAAGCCAAGAAAAATCCCTACAGAACAACTGGCTTGGCCAAGTACACCCCCAAGAAGGTTACCCTGTCTGAGTCAAAGTCGTTAACAAAGAAAAGACTTTGCAACAGTACATACAGAGGGTTTACCTGAGGATGTAATCTGCCGGTGAGCCTCAAAAGCAGGAAGACCAGTATTTGATGTGCTCACTTGCATCCGTATAACCCATAAGTTCATCTTGAAGTGTGCCGGCTCATGAAATTAATTCTAATGCAAGCAATTCCCAGAAAGTGTCTGAATCCCTTCATCCATTTCCACAGGGATTTTACTTCCAATACCAGAAGCTACGTAGCAATGACGTCGTTACCTCAGTACTTTATTCACAAACATACTGACCACAAACACATTGACCGTTTCAATTAAAATCCACTGTAAAGGCATAACAACTCAAAAATGACTGAATTTGAGTTACAGCCCAAATACCAATGAAACTGACCGCAAGAGTCCCAACACAAGATATTATGAAGATGTATAGCGAAATTTTTCTAATTATTACCCTTCTATTAACTGCAAATTTTATTTCCATTCCACAGAAAATGAAGAAATATCATATGCTACTTTTACCCTCGATATAATTTCTGTATGACCAAAAATGATCTCTGTGGATCATGGAAAGAAAAACTTCTCGCATCTCCAGAACACCTGACTCGCAAATATAACTCAGGGAGACAAAGAGGAGACTGCCCCATCAACCAAGGAAATGCTAAATCATAGAAACTGGATCCTCGTCTTCTGTGAAACCAGACAAACAAAAATGCAGACAAGGAATTGGATAAATGTGTGGGATGTTCAAACCTTTCCTGCTTGTTCATCTGGTCCCCGAAGCCCACGGTGTTGACGATGGTGAGTTTCAGCCGGACATTGCTCTCCTGGAGGTCGTAGGTCTGGGCGTGCAGTTTTACCTTGGGCTCAAAGTGGGACGACTCAAAGTTCTCGAAGTTGGTGTTGAACAGAGTGTCCATCAAAGTGGACTTACCAATGCCTGTTTCACCTAGAAACACAAGGAACAAATGTGGTACAGAAATCAAATGCTGGACCCTATTCTCAGCAAATTATGGATCTGTGATCAGAATTCAATTATAATTGGAATCCCCTTAACAAGAATATGAAAGGACATTATGTCATCACCATAAGGATATATGGCCGGTGAAAAGCCCTCGGCTGGATTTCTCATAGCCTTCAGTTTCGCACTTTCCACAACATGAAGCAGCACAAGTTAAAATAACTGAAATGCATGCCTTTCCAGGCATTTCTGAACTGAAGTGTCTGAATAAAGCAGTCCTAAATGGTTATACAACACACCACAGCAAGGGATATTTTTTCAGCCTAAAGAAAAGCTTGCACTTTTTTTCTACTACAGTTATGAATGCTGAGTGTTGCATTTGTCTGATTTTCAGAAGTTTTCAGTGTTCTTACCAATACAGAGAATGTTAAAACAGAAGCCTTGACATGTCGATTTGTTGACCAGTTGATCTGGCAAGCTATCAAAACCAACATGACCAGACAGGGAGAGCGGACGTGCATTCTTGTCCTGCTAGGAAGAAACATACAATTTGCCATTACTTAAGATTAGTTGGAAATCAACTGAAAAATGGTCTGAGTGAGTAAAGAAGTAAGTAAGTAAATAAATGAACAAATTAATAATCTCCATTTGTTTTAGTTGATGCTTTTTGTGGATACCCACGCTTTGAATAAGTGTTTTGTTGCAGTACTTTGCGTGTAAATAATTTCTGACATTGTACAGATGGTACCTCTAATCAGTATCTCTACCCAATAAATTAGCGTCCTGTCAGCACAGCAATAATAAATGAATAAATAAATAAACACTTAAGAAAAAAACCCAATCTTATGACCCATGGAAGGAAGCTGGTAGTTCACTTTATACAGCCAATGCCACCTGAATTGCCAATATGACGCTCAAATGTATTCAAACCGTCGGATGGGCAACTAACTTCGCTAAATTCAGTTTTCACTTTCAACAACATTCCTCAGCTCGGCGAGTAGATGAACGAGCGGATCTTTCCTCTGTTCACCTGGCATATGAGTGCTCCCTGAGTTTTACTCCAAGGGATTCATATGTGACCCTTGTTTGCTAGCGCAGCTATCTAGCTAACGTTAGTTCACAAATAAACTTTTCTTAACTAACGTTAACGTTAGCTATAGCAGGTAACACATGCCGTTAGTTTGCCAACACGTCTCACATTAATGCCACATAAAATATTTTTTACCAGCTGCCGAGCAACATCAGACGAAGCCATCTTTTAAAATAAAAAATCCTAATCAATATTTAGCTATAATTTTTTTTTTAACTTAAAGAAATTGTCCCAGATTTTCCAAATAGCCTCCAGAAGAATCCGGCTCGGACGCCCGCTACAGGAATGCGAGGTTGACCATTGCGTGGGGAATCGCTGGTCAGATCTGGCCAGCATAGCAACTCCGTACAAAGCAGATGTTCTCATTTAAAATGAGCATAGCACCGGGATTTATTTTTGTCATTATAAATCGCACATAACGTTGAAATTATAGCTTTGGCATGTTTCTTTTACTTCTGTAACAAATATTCATTGGTACTTTAATACCCGTAACCCCCACTGCCGGAATGGTATGTACCATTCCTGAAGCCGCTCTGGAAACGAGTCTGGCTTTCAAGGGTTGGAAAAGTGGAAATTGATGCCATTTCGGCTCTAGAGGGCTTTTTACTAGATTGAAATAGGAGTGCTTGTGGAGCCGAAATGGAATCTCTATCGTTGAACGTTCAAAAAGGGGTTGGTTGCTAAGAGGCGGGGATTGCTGTTTTGTTACTGCTCTCACTCCTGCTTTTGACACACTGGCACTCCACTTGGTGGCATAGAATATTGCTGCTCAGCCGCCCTGGACGTGATTAGGAGGCTGCGGTCATCAGTGGCAAGGAATATTATTTGCGATGGAAATTCGTCATGGTAATCTTTTTGCCTTCAGTTATCAACGGTGAAATTAAGACATAGTAGAGCTTAAGGAGAAAACTGATGATTGGCGCGCGACGATATAAAAATCCAATGGCGACTGAATGCACGCAAGAAGCGATACTTCAGTTTCTAACGGAGCGAGGAGGGAGGGTTAAGAACGTGGAATTGATTGATCATTTTAAATGCATTTTGCCAAGCGACCCCGAGAAAAAGGCACTGGCGAAGGAGACATTCAAACGATATGTGGACAACGTGGCCTTTGTTAAAGTGGAGAATGGAGTGAAGATGGTGTGCTTGAAAAAGAAATTCAGGGTTTCGGCGAAGCGAATTAGCGAGAGTGCAGATGGAGAATGCAATGGTAACGGAATCACTGCGGGTAAGCTTCCGATTCTGGGGCAGAGCGAAGGTGCCGTCATCGACAATGCACTCAATGATATAAATATTAGTTTTTGCGATTCTTTGCAATCGAATTTGTGTGAAGAAAATTCGAACATTTGCACATCGGGCGTAGCGATGTCAACATCCTATGATGGAGATGAATGCTCATTGAATTCGGAGAATGTTGCAAACGATGGTGCCAAACAAGAAATATTACCTGGGTCAGGTTACGGAACTGGCAATGGGAAAGGTGCGGAAGTACAAAGTTGCTGTCTTATTTTGGAAGGTGCAGCTCCTGATTCGACTGCTTATTCTGATTCAATTTGTGTATCTCCGGAGACTAGTCCAGCGGCAATGGGAAACATACTTAAGTGCGGATCGTCTAAGTTAAAAGGGGATGCGAAAGAAGCGGGGATCGAGAGAGAACGCGAAAAAACAAGTACTCCAAAAGTTAGTATTCCACAGATTGCTGTGATTGGGGTTTCGCCTTTACCAGTGGGAACAGACGATACGGTATTCTTCCCTTCCGAACGAAGAGGCTTTGATGGTCAGGAAGCGAAAGGCGTTACTTCTAAAAATGAACTTGGACATGATAAATCCACGGGCGCTGCAGGTGGCCGCGGACAACCACCGCAGAGTCGGGAAGCGAAGACGAAGGTGAGCGAGGAGGACACCGAGGCTGCTGTTAGCAAAGGTGTGTCACTGGCACAAGTCATAAATAGGCGGAGAGTGTCCCGAGGGTCACAGCGCAGCATGTTGTCAAGCAATCCATCAGAGGATGGGGCGGAGGATGGGCAAATCGATTTTCTCGGGCTACCGGGATACGACAGCAACACCCCCAAAAGCAGTCGCAAAAACTTCATCGAGTTGATGATGAACAGCTCTCCTCAGGTCCGGCGCAGCATGGTGCATCGGAACTCTACCTACCTGTTGTCCAGGCACCGAGACAGAGACTCAGTCAAGAGTGACAGCGACACTGCGTCCCTAATCTCATCAACCATGGATGAAGACGGGGGATCCGTGATGCTGGACCCCTTAGAGCACGAGTGGATGTTGTGTGCATCAGATGGACAGTGGGAGAGCTTGCAGCGATTACTCATTAGTGAACCGAACCTGGTCACTAAAAAGGACTTTGTCACTGGTTTCACCTGTTTGCACTGGGCGGCTAAGCAAGGCAAACAAGAGCTGCTCGCCCTCTTAGTTACCTTTGCCAAGCAGCATGATGTGCCATTAAACATCAATGTGCGCTCTAGCGCTGGGTATACTCCATTACATTTAGCCGCAATGCATAGTCATGTCGAGGTGGTCAAGCTTCTGGTGGGTGCTTATGACGCTGACGTTGAGGCGAGGGACTATAGCGGGAAGAAGGCGTCCCAGTATCTCACGAACACTGTTGCTAAAGATATCCGGGATATCATAGGTGCGGCGGCCGAGCCTTGCGCTGAAAGCGTGGAGAGCAAGATGGGGCGGTGGAAGCTGTCAAGGGAGGATACCTCCGATGGCGGGGGCTTTTCGAAATCAGTAGTCGTGCAGAGGATGCAGTCGATGAGCAAGATCAAGCCGAGGCTGCAAAAGATTCGATTCAGGACACAAATCATTCACAGCACTTCGTTTCGGGAAGCAGACGACATTGAGAGATCTATGAAGAGTCCTTCAAAATTACGGCCCATCTCTAACCTCTTTGGCTGAGCCCCCGTGGATTTTGTGTCCTCACGTAGGTTCAGTAAAAGCCCATGCTGCACTCAGTTGTTACGTTTTGATTTCTAAAACTGTGAAAAGGAGGAAAAAGCTTCGCTAAATCTAATACACTGCCATGTTATATCACGTTAGGCAACTTTAAAAGGGATTAACGTTAAAGCACAACTCCGGGTGAAGCTGATGGTGTAATATTGTTGTTGAAATCGGGCTGTGGATTGATTCAGTTCTCCAGTGATTTTTTTAGAGGTATATTTCTTTTGTCTTTAGCAACTCCATATCAAGTGTCTGACTGCCCCTGTCAGTGCTTTTGTGTTTTGCACATTTTGTCATAGTTTTGGACGCTGTTCCTCCAGGAACCCTGAGTCATTTTGGCGACCAATGCACCTGCAATCCAGGCACCACTCATTTGGCCCATTCTGAACTCCTCCTCCTTCTATGTGGATACTAACCTAGCAAAGTGCTGCTGGTCAGGCCCCTTTTAAAGAGATTCATGCTGTTAATTTACATTCACATTAATAGGAATGACCTATGTAGTTGCTGTTGTTATGGTGAAACCTCCATAAGCTCAAAGTTTGGGCCATTTTCAGGGGTGCTTCCTGTATTTTGTTTGTCTTAGGTTTTTTTTTTATTATTATTATTGATTGTACTCAGGCCCAGTCGATCTTGTCAGTGATGTAGTCCGAAAAGGGTTTTTTTTTTTTTTTCATTTGTTTTGAATAGGGGCCTGTCAAATCTACAGCTAAAGTAATTTCAATTTCCCGAATTGCAAAACGTGAAATTCTTTCATGCTTACGTTTAAACGAGGACCATAACGTTGGCTTTTTGTGGTTGGCCAGTTCACCACCAGTGCACGTGTATGTGTCCATTACCATTGACTTTTTGGTCATCGTAACTGGGGGGAACATCCGTTATGCAATGAAAAAGAACATGCTTTTTCAACATTTTGTTTCCTTTTCATTGGATGAACCACCCAGCTAAGTTGCAATCGCTAAATTAGCAGTTTAGCCTTGGAATATTGGGCACTTAATTCATGATAGATTTCTTTATTTGCCCTGTAACTCACAGCTTGGTGTGCTGGTGTGGCATTTAAAATAGGCTAATTAAATATCTCCCCTCATCTTTAAATTACTAACTCTCTTCTCTGATGAGTATTGTATTGCTGTGTAGAATGGGTCAGTGGTACGAGATTTGGTTTACTTTGAATGTGTTCCCCATTCTGTGGGTTTGCATTTTTGTTCTGTTTCCCTAACGTGTGTGTGTGTGTCTCAGTTTAATTGTCTGAGAATTGTCTCCTCCTGCTCTTTGATCAGACAATACTGATCTTTATTAATGGTTATTCTGCTGTTTTTGTTGTTGATGTTGTAAGGGATGCTTTCAAAATCTGATCTATCACATTAATGTTCTTTGTACAAATGATTCACAAAAATCCACTATATCGGTGAGATACGTGTACTGAAGTACCCGGCTTCTATTTTGTAAAGCTGAAATTAATCATGCCCTGTTTTAAGGTGCAAAACAGTAGCTGCTATATTAAAACTGAAAAGTTTGGTTGTACTTGCAAACAATGAAAACAATGTGACCCAGGCAAATGGAGGCAAAGGCTATCAGTTTACATTTTGTGAAGGTACTATGAATGTCCAAATTAACAATGGAAAACTGGTTAGTGATGCCAATCTCTAAAAAATAATTTCTACTCAAAATATTTTCTGTGTTAAATTATAACATATTGCTCACTTGTTAAATAATCACCAATTCCTATATGGAATTCAGTACTTGTTAACCCTTTGTTGCATTTTGTCCAATATTTTGGACATATTTTAAGTGTGGTTTATGCCATCTACGCTCATAGACACCCTGCCAACAAAATAAAGGCAGAATGACCACTGTCTTGTTGCCCTCCTGAAAACAATATTGCACCAAATACCATCAGATTTTCCCAAACGTACACTTGTTATCCAATTTTAACATACTGTAGGCATTTGTACATATGCAACAAAGGGTTAACAATGGGAAGTCGTTATGTCTTGCATTCACTCTTTATCCGGATATCTTTTTCCAGACTTCGACTGTTAACTGATATCACATATTTAGTAGCATGTCCGGTCTACAGCACTTTTTCATTTATCAAAGTTTTTGGATTTATTCTTTATGTGCCACTGTTGCTGGAAAGCAATGATTAGCTGATTATACTGGCCATTTAATGTACTGCCTGCTAACTGATTGTCCTCAGCCGTAATGCAAAAGGGAGTAAATGCTTATTTTCACATTTCCTGGTTGATTCAATAAAATGGGTGTTTTGCAAAATTTATAAACGACGCATTCTTGCAGTTCTTTGCTGAATTTCGTTTTACCAAAATCGACTTTCTGCAGTGCCTTCTATTAAACATCTTTACATAATTGAATCTGCTATCCTCTGAATTTAAAACCTGAGCTGTGACAGATTTTTAAGTTTGGGAAGAAAAACTTTACAGTTTTGGGAGAAAAATAATTATATTTGTTCCAATAAGAGTGCTCATTACTCTTTAACAGTCTGTTACAGCTTTATAGAGCCATGATTTCCATTTACAGGAAGCAAAGCAGAACCAAAGTCACTGCATTTTGTGTGGATGTGAAATGGTTACAGTTGTCAGTTTGTTTTTGTTTTAACCACTATGTTTTATGGGAATGTCTGTAAATATTCCCATATTACAATTTTGTTTGACACCTTATTAAAAGTGTTTATCATTCACATTATAAAGGCTGCTGCTCCAAGTTCATTTGATCTTCATCACATTAAGCTCACTGTGAGCTGGTATTTTTTTAATATTCTTGATTCTCACCATATTTTATTGATTCAAATGTAAAAGTACAGTTGTGTAAATAAATTTCACATTTTTTATGCACTGGGTACTTTCTAAACAATAATTGTGTTATTAGACATGAAAATATATGTTTTGTAATCCAGTTGTTTTAAATATAATCTTTAGTTTACTAATCCAAGTGCAATTTAAGGGGCTGGCACCCAACAATTGTGAAATGATTATTTTAACTGTAAAGAACTAAGTGAAAATTGTTTGATTTTTTTATTTTTTTTTTCCATTCCGCACACATGCATATATTTTTAATAGGACATTGTAGATGTAAAGCTAAATGTATTGAAATTGTTTTTAGAATGCTCAAAATTTGTAGCATCCAAGTTTACACCAATCTAGAAAATGAACCTCTTACAGAAAGTTAATTTGAGCAATGATCGGGTACTGAATTTGTTCACTTGAAAACTTGTGCGTTTTAATTATGTCATCAGTGATGTATTGAAGGCCATTGCATGTCAAGAAAAATGATACAACATTAACGGGGTAACCAATCAGAATGAGATTACATTTGATGCGTCATCCACAGACTGTTGGAAGCCTGCAATGCTGATGTTCTGTGTTTTGCTTCTGTGGCGTCAAATTACGCTTTAGGAAATGTTTTAAATGTAAATGTATGACTGAAATTATCATTGTATAATCAATGAAAATTAAAAAGATGGACATTCCAACACGTTACGTGGTACTGTTTTTTCTTCTGATCTGTATCTGCTATTTTGGGAAGATATTTCACTGTATGACAGTTGAAAACATTAAACATGCCAAACTGATTCAGATATTTGATATATAATGTTTATTTTAGACTCAATACTATATAAGTTGATAAAAAATGATAGTTAAGCAGTCGCTCGATTACGCAGCTTTTAATCACTCTTCATGCACAGGCTGTATGCTGTTTATTTCAGAATATTCCTGAATTATTAAAGCAGCATCATTGTGCGCTCCTTCAATTACAGCGCAGTTACTGCATGTGTTGTTAATTTATTATTCATATGGTGCTCGGCTTCCGATGCTGGAATCCACCTGTTCTGCGTGAGAAGCACAAGGGCTTTGCTCATGGGCAGAATGATGTGCAAATGGAACATTCATGGGAACATTTTTGTGGTGCTGAGATGGTGAAATGCTGTGTTGGTGCTCAGGTTGAACAGCCAGCTCAAAATGGTCGGGCTATATTGGTGTAGAACTTGACGCATATCTTTGCTATCTTAATTTATTTAGGTGAAAAATGCATATACTCAACTTAAATTTCAACCTCTCCAGATGCTAAGATTCTCTCATTTGTTTGCTGGGATATTACCCTTTTTTCCTGAGAAATATCTGTTGCTGTTCCTTTAAAATCACACGGATGAAGAAATGCTCACAGGAGAGTTGTATACTATACCTGTACCGTATTTGGAGTTTATGATGAATAATGTTACTATAACATCTGTTTAATGTACGACTCCATCTTGTTGTACAAAACACAGCACCAAAAAGGCAGGGGTTCGGAGGAATTGGGCGTAGACAAAAACACGATAACTGCATTAGCGTAGCCCTCGGAGAGTGCAGACCTCTGCCAAATATAACAGCCCACTCTTCTATGATACACAAATCTGCTCGGATAACCATCGTATTTTTACAATTCACCAAGTTTTGCCACGTAAAACTTCACCGTTATCTAGTGGATTTCTAGATGTATGGCAATCATGGCAGTATCTTGCAATGGTGAAGAATTCTTAAAAAAAATTCCTGGATTCGGATGGTGATCTGGATTACCATCAATAGCTAGTGGATTTTCCCTTGGGCTATTCTCTGCCCCTGCAAAGAAAAATTTCTTCAAAGTTAATTCAAAACATTCTGAGTACGGTTGCTGAAAGACAGACAGACGAACAAACAGATAAAATTACTCCTAGAGCAACACTTGCAAAAATGTTAAAACGAGGTGAGACTGATGTCATGGTGTTGGTCACATGTCATTATTATTTTTCTGAAGCGAGATATTGGCCAAAATATGGTTTTGACTTGGCGACCTTGTACTTCACCTTTGACCTTGACCTTCCAGCGTCAAGCACTCACTTCCATGGATATTTGGCTTCTTGTTTTGTATATTTCAAGTTGATACATCAAGAATTCTGGAAGCTAGAGTGTGTAATGACAGACAAACATGACAATCAACTTAATCGTGACGAGATTTTGTGAGTGAACAGAGGCAAAAACAGGACCCTCTTAGCTGATGCGATAAATTGTCAGGGTTTGCATAACACTAAAACAATAGGTGGCATTAAATATATGCAAAGATAAAGAAAAATCTAAAGCACGCTTAGGAAAAAAGTAAAAAAGAAAGATTTCGCTGAGAAGGATTTCTTTGGTAGACTGTTCCAGAATTTAGGAGCTTTAACTCAAAAGGCTCTAACTTTCTTGCTTTTCTGCTTTTTGTCCAACACATCTGGACGGATTTTGTATGACAAAATGGTAATTTAATGAAATGAGAAGTTAAGAAAAAAGATCAGTGTTGTAACTTACGGGATTTTCAGCGTAATTAATGACACGTGCAGATGAATTTTCAAGAGATCCTGATAGCCAGCGAAGCGAGGCAAATACTGGTGTAATGTGACACCTTTATTCACAATTGAGTATCTGGCTTATGACAAACACTCCTATAACTTAACGACATGCAACAACTTCCCTAGAAGTCAACATCATACACAATCCAGACAGTTTACTGAGCTCCCTATTGTTCACAAGCAGATGAAGTCTTTAAAAAGTTGGGGTAACCTGACAACAAATAAAACACACTCTTGCTGACTTGGCAAACTATGGCCGAGCACTCTCACAAAAGCAGATTTCTCCTGGGGAAAGATGTCTGCCTTGCTACCAAAGGCACAGCAAACACTGCAGTTCACATGAGCATAAATCTACTTCTTTCTGTTCAAACTTAAAGGGAGGGGGTGGGGGCACTGCTGCCAACACACACACACACACACACACACACACTCTTTTCAATAACCAATCAGATTTTCTGTCCTACAAAGCACATTTAGACTGGCCAACTGAACAATACCCCTTTCAGCTTCAGTCCGGAGGTTTGGGCACTGATGACGTGCCCTGACCCAGCAAAGTAGCATACCACAGAGTCTGGGCAGAAATTGCCTGCTCTCTTTCCCCGTTAAAATGTGCTTTGTTTGAATTTTCTGGCCAAATCACAACATGTTGCTGTATTTAAACTGCCTGTTCAGAGCTTCAAACAGATTTTTACCTCCACCACGGAGGTTATGTTTTTGCCAGCGTTGATTTTTCTGTCTGTCTGTTTGTGTACAAGATAACTCAAAAGGTAATGAAAGGATATCCCTGAAATTTTGTGGGTGCTCTGCTATTACATCAGGGATGGACCCTATTGATTTTAACCTCAATTGGTCAAACAATATGGCCACCAGAGCAACCATCTCAAAATCCTATATGAGCCATCCCATCCTATTATGAGCCTGGTTCACCTAGCAGGAGTTTGTTTGTCCTGTCTTGGCGGAGGTTTGCACTCTCTAGTCCCACTAGTTTTTATTTATTTATTTATTTTTCAATGCGAACCAGCAGTTAAGGTGAATTTATCACGGTTTTGGTACCGCCTACCCGAGAAACTCTTGGCACTGATGCATTAGTCTTCCATTTTTTTGGTAAATCACAGTTCCCTGACTAAAATGGAGGTAGACAGGGGAGGTAGATGGAGAACGAGAACAGGGGGTGACTGTACGCTCGCCCTGCTGAGCCTAGAACATTCCTGCATGGCACTGAGGGAGTGGGAGTGTGATTCAACTGTCCCACTTTGTAAGGATAAACCAGGCCAACCACTTGCTGTTTGCCTCTTCATTCTCCACAGGGCAAGTTATAATTGAAAAAATTAATCATCTCATGCAGGGCTCACTCAATCATTCAGGTTCATTCCAAAGCGTTATGTCTCTTATTTTTCATAACAAGGTCTATTCTCCTTCCGTTTCCGAATTAAACATGTGCATGAAAAACAGAAACCGTAATTGTTAGCGTTGATGTCTGGGGAGAGAAATGAGCAACTGAATGCATGACTGAAGCGAGCTAATTGCAATTAACGCCGCTGGTAACTCTAGGCTCCAAACTCATCTCACTCAGTTCCACGACCACCACACTTCAAACTTGTATAAGGCTGGAAGCACTCCAAGTATTCTCTCTTGCAATCAAGGTCTTTGAGACGGATGAAGAATGCACACAAAAGCTTTGGTTAGTGTTGTGTGTTTTTTTATAGAGATTATGCCTGAGCCTGACCTACATGCACAATGACCGGAATGATGTGCTTTATGCGAATGCGCCTGCGCATCTCCCAGGAACTCTGCGATCACGTCTGCTTCGGGCTGCTCAGCTGGCTGGAAAATGCATGTTTCAGCCCTGAACACTGTGACTCTTATACGGCTTCATTCAGTCCTCATTCCACTGCATTAACCCTTTAACTGTCCGCACATTTTGAGTCACCATATCTAATCAAAAGAACTGTTGAACTTAACTGATTCAATTTTTTTTTAGCATAACTTAGCGCAACCAAGAGTTCCGAATGGTCTTATCAGGTTAAGTTCAGCATGTTTCAATTAGATACAGTGAGTCAACTCAAAAATTTGTTCTGCAAAAAGGTCTACAGCGGCTCTTACGGTGTTAAGAAGGCCTAGTCATTACTCTCAGAGGCCCTTTGTGTTTGAAATTATCTGAGCCAGTCTACCTTTCCTTGTTTATGGGAGTTTTTGCACAATCTTGATGTTTGTCCTCTTAAACGTTTTGTGGTTGCATTTTTTAAAACATCAATTATCCTCATTCGTGCCGGGGAGGTTGTTTCTCATCTGACATCACTACTCAATGAAGCATAAACTGTATGTCCTGTTGTCGATGTTGGCTCCTTATCAACCCGTCTGCATGTCCAAGACCCTAAACAGGACAGTCTTCTTCAAACTGTGCTCAAGAAACAGGTGACAGCATTAAGCTGGATTTATGGTTCTGCGTTGAACCGACGCCTTCGCGACGCAGAGCCTCTGCATCGACGTGAACCCCCCCACCGCAGGGCCTCTGCGTGACCTGCCATGCACCTCGAAAAAATTTCTAGCTGCACGTCAAAGCGACGCAGACCGCAAGGGCACTGATTGATCCACTCTTTTTCATCACTCCCGGTTTGGCGGTGAATTGCTTTGCGGCACAGCGCGACGCAAATGACCTCAGCGCAGAACTTCGAAAGGTCCGCGCCGGCGTGCCCTTTGCGTGGAGGCGACGCCGAACCATAAATCCAGCTTTAGCCTGGTGCATGAGAAACAGTCTCACTTGTTCTTTGGTAACTGGACTGTGTCAAGACAGATCCCTCCAGCGAACGGTCTCTCCATATGGCCACCATACGTACTGATTGGTTGGCATTTTGATTGTTTGTTTGACTAGGAGCCTGCTTGGATTGCAAGAGCGAGTTTAACCACTACTTGAGTGTTCTTCTGCAGCGCTGTGTGTTGGATGAGTTGCTGGGGGACCACATTCCCCGAGCGCAGGATGCATGAAAAGAGGCACGATGAGATGTCAAAAGGGGCGGAGCAAGGATAAGGAGGTGGAACAAGATGTTGCTGAATGCTGTGATGTCATCTTTTGTTAGAGTCACACTGCCTGTGTCCCAGAAATCTTGTTGAGCCTTAGAAAGTCCATTTTACCAACAAAGTCAACCTAACTGTAGCATCACTGTGGTTCACATGAAAAACTCACTCCATCCTGGACTCATGATGTGACTTTAGCCCCAGCAAACACATTTATTTATTTATACAATTTTCTTAGAAATGATCCAAAAAACAAACAATGCTTATGAGGTGCGATAAGTGCAGAAATACTGAATATTGAATTTGGATATTGGTTTACATTAGCTTAGAAACTTATTTGAAGTTCATTAAGCAAAACATTATCTTCAACAATAATTCTCAATGTGCTTTTATTTAGCAGAGTCCATTAGTATACTCTATACCATGAATTTGGCCTTGAGTTGTGTTTGGTGCAGTTGCTGACAAAAACAGTCACACTTTAAAGCAGTCTGATACAGACCAGGTTGAAATGAGAATTTATAACAAGGACAATTAAATACTGATGAACAAGCTTTTCTCTATTTATACCTCAATTTCTTTCTTTGAAGATGATCTCTAAAGAACCATGATGCTGAATGGTTTCCACTTTCTAATAAGCCATGACCAGAATTGAATTTACTCATTTAAATAAAGCTTTGTACTATGGTCACAGATTTCAAGAAATATAGAAATGACGTTGGGTAAAATACATCCTTATGTTTAGATAAAGTATTCCAAGTTTATATAGTCTGATGCAAACTAGTGCAACCCTTTTGTCTGAAGAAGATTATTATCGACCAGGCTCAGCTGCGCTCGTGATTTAGCTGAATTGCGCAAAGCATGACATCACCCCTGGCCCCACTCGCGCTGCGCGATTGTATCTCCTGGAAACCATGGCAACCGTAACTGAATGATGAGGGCGGTTTCACTTTCTACAGCTGTTGTGTTCCCTGTAGACGAAGTCAGCTAAACACTTCAGCCTCAATATCACAAGGACTTTGGAAGATGATTTTTAGTCTGGCCTTCTTTTTGGAAAACACAGTGATATTTAGTCCATTTCTGTCGACGTGGCCAGTACTGTGCTTGTGGTTCACCGCACGATAATACACTTTAAGTTACTGAAACACGGTCAAATCAACAGTTTAATTTTCACGCATAAAAACCAGCAGGAGGGGTTATAAGCTTACGCAAAACTCATATAGCATGTTTTTCCAAATAAATGGACAGTGAACAATCGCTTTAAGAATTCAATCTTCTCGTGTGTGTAGGCTTTGGCGAATTCTGTAGTGGGACAAATGCTGGCTGTGCATGAGCTCAAGTAGGAAATTAGTTGTAAAACCGTGCTTAACACGCAGATGCCGGTGTCGATTCATTGACAGGCTGACGGATGAAGTTTGTGGGGTTGCATACCAACAGGCGTTAAATAACGGCTCCACTTGTGAACTTGAGTCCAGTTACGAACTGTACAGAACATTCAGTCTCGTCCGTTTTCTATTCTAATTTTCTGCGGTCACAGGCCAGTTAACTCACAGGATATGCACAGTTTTTATGTTCAGGCTCTCTGGGATAACTGCCATGAAAAAATACAGTTTAGAACTGTTCAGTGAAGAACAGGAAATTTATGCCAACATTTTACAATAAGCATGACCTTTGGCCCATTTGTTCAGGTGAAAAAAACACCCATCAGCCACAACATTAAAACCAGTGATGGGTGACAAGAATGTCATTGATTATTGTTATGATGGCACTTAATAAGGGATGCGATATATCAGACGCCAAGTGGAGTTAATGCATTCGAAGCAGGAAAAATGGGCAAGTGGTGTTTTGTGTGCGTTGTGTTTCTGGGGAAGAGATGGCACCAAGATGGACTATGGGAGGACAGCTAGCAGAGTTTCCCAGCATAAAACTGCGAATAGTAATGTTTGAAATCATTGTTTTGATAAATCCGTGGAATTGTTTTTTATTCCAACCTTTTAATTCAGTCGTAGGTTTTCACATCAACTCTAATTAGTCACACCTCATTCCACTCTTTAGCTGCTCAACAAGATTTCTGGCTGGTGAATGTTTGATTTGTTAGATTTTTATTGAAAACCTACAGGACAGTAGAGCTCCAGGAGCAGAGTAGGGACACGTAGCCCAAAACTGAAGTCCTGAACATAAAGAATTGATTACTTAACCATTGACTATTTTCTCACTGTTTGCTGTTTCATTTCAGTCACTATTTCACAAAAAAAGGTGCCATTTTTTGCCGCGACAAACAGAAATGCTCGAGGCAAACAGTGCCAGGATCGCGTCCCCCGTGAAGCAATTCAGGCTTCATTGGATTCAGCGCGTGTCAGCAAGGTGAAATGTTTGCTCAGAACTCCTGGGATTTCATTAAAGCACCAAGGGAATGGGAACAAACTCACTGGACCCAGCTCCAATGAGGTTGAATAAATATCTAAAAATTCACGGTGCTCATAAATATTTATAGATAAATAAACAAGTTCAACAGCATTTGTCGACAACTTGACAAAAATAACGACTGGTTTTTTTTATAAACATCTTGGGCAATGCAGCTCTCAATGTGCCACACTTCATGTTAGGCAGCCATGAAACACATTCATGAGACTGAAGTCACATCCAAAAACATGGTTTTCCAAGGGACAGGGGACCCAGAAGATAATGTTCGAATGTTTGTTCATTTTTCTCATTCTTTCTCCTGTGTTCAAAGTTGCTGTATGCAACATTCTGAACCACTAGATGTCGCACTAGTGCGCCAGCCTCTTATGCATAAGCAATTCTGCTATAGCTTAGGGATAGCATGAGCTCATAAAATAGAAAAACACACAACAGTTTCTTTTGTTCTCACTAAGCTATTCTAGTTGCTAGCTATGCATAGCTATATATATTTTTGAATGGCCTATTCAGATGTTCTGTGATAAAGGATTTTACTAATGCTGTGCTACTACTAAGGTTCACAAGGCTCGCAGAATCAATAATGATAAATAATGCATGTTCATTTAGGAACAGAGAGGTTTTGGTCAGAAAAAAACCCCGCCAAAACCAACGGTCCATTAAATGGCTGTGGAATACTATAGTAACCCAAGTATCAAATGTAACGTTTGCTGCAGTTAATCATATCATTAAAAGGTAGTGCTCAATCATGCCCACTCTAACCTGCCGCTAATAAAGACAGACATGTAACATCATGCATCCATCATGGTACTTTGGCATCGAAGAGGAAAAAAGCCAGCTCTGAGTCAGATTGGAGCGCTTCAGCAGCTGGTAGGGCTGCATATCTCGTAAAAGCCAGACCACAGTTACCTCTGGTCTTATCTCTCTCTTTGTCTTTCCTGCGAGAGAAATTCTTGAAGGCCTTTTGCCGCCAAATGCTCTGACTTTGCCATCTTGATTGAACAATGCTGCGAGGAAGCACTGGGACTGGGAGGTCGCTGTCTTTGTATCACCTTCAGATATTTCCAAGGTTCCCACTGAACGCATTATTTTTTTTGTCTGTTACACTTCTTTTACGGGCCAGAACTTCTAAACTGTTGAACATTTCTCAACTAAATTTGGTACATGGAAACATCTTTGAGTGCAGATGCGCTTTGTCATATTTCTGAACATGCTTCTGTCTGTCTGTTCGTCCTTCCACTGCGTCTTGTTTCCGGGCCAGATATCAGCCATCCCAAGGTGGGCAATGTGAGTATCTCTTGCGTTCATTATCTGGCTGTTTAATAATCTTTTTTTAATTTTTATGTTACTCGGACTTCATCACATCTTTCGACATTGATTTTAATCCAGCCATTTTGAATTTTGTTTTTCACTGACGGAAGTTTCCATTATAATCGTTAATATTTTATTTTGATATTTTTAATGATGGATTTGATATTTATTTCAAAAATATTATTGTATATTGGTTTTTAATAATCTTGCTATTTTTTATGTCTCATCCCTCAGTTTATTATTATTATTATTATTTTTAATTATTTTTATTTTTTTATTTTATTCTTGATGTAATATTTAATGTATATACGTTTTGCTACATCTTAAATGATTGAGCTTATGTTCAATTCCTATTTTATTTCTCCCAGTTTTATCACTTTTCACTTGTTATACAGTCTTATTTTCTTACTGTATTTTAATCAATTTTAAGCAAACCCCCCCTCCTCCCACAAAAAAAGCTTGTCTCCATTGAGAGCACACATACAGTATAATAGAGTTTCAAATTAGTGTTGCATGGCCATGATTGACAAATACAATAAATACAGCTGAACAAATCTGGCAGATGATGTGCTGACATGCTTTTCCGGTAGAATCCAAATCAATCATAACCTCGACCTCAAATGATAGTGCTCAGCCACAACCAACTCTGCAAGCATTTTGAGCTGTGGTGACGTAACTCCTGGTGCCACGTAGACAGCAGAGGGTGGCAACCAAGCCTGTTCTTCATAGAGTAACCACAAGGTCAACAGAGGCTTAATAGAGTCAGAGGTCATGAAAATGTTGAAAAAATATGAAGCATACAGTGCAGCGAAAAAGTATTCACCCACCCTCTGATTTCTTCTATTTTTGCTCATTTTCTAAAATACTATGTTTCAGATCATCCAACTGATTGGAATAATCAGTTAACACAAACTGCAGCTAATGATCATTTAATTTATTGAAGGTAAAGAGTCAAAAACTATCACCGCAACCTGAAAAAATAATTCTCCCCCCAAAATCTAGTTACTGGTTGTGCCGCCCCTGTTGGCAACAACAACAAAATGTTGGCAATATCTGCCAATAAGTCTTTTACATTGCTATAGGGGCATTTTGGCCTACTCTTCTTTGCAGAGTTGTTTTAACTGGGGGGGTTTTGGGCTTGAAACAGCTGTTTAAAATCATGCCACAGCATTACCATTGGATTCAAATCAGGACTCAGACTTGGCCACTCCACAACCTTCATCTTGTTTCATTTAAGCCATTCAGAGGTGGACATGCCTGTGCTTTTATAATCATTGTCTCGCTGCATAACCCAACTGGGCATAAACTTTAGGTCACAAACTGCTGGCTGTACATTTTCCTGCAAGATTTTCTGTTAGAGGGCAGATTTAGTCATGTATGGCAGGTTGCGGGTCCTGAAGCAGCACAGCATCAAAAGACCAGCACCCTACCATCACAGTATGATTTTTTTTATCGTGGAATGCTGTGATTGCTTTAGGCCAAATTTAACAGCACTCATGTCTTCCAAAAAGTTTCGGTTTTGATACATAAATTCCCCAGAATATTATTTCAAAAGTCATGAGGTTCATAAAGATGCTTTCTTTCTGGCAAATGTGGATTCTTTTTGGTCAGCAGTGGTTCTTGCCTTGCAGCTCTCCCATGGATTCCATTTTTACTCAGTCTCTTTCTTATTGTGAAATTGTGAACATTGACCTCAACTTCGGTAAGTGAGGCCTGCAGTTTAGATATTAATCTGGGTTAGATTTTATTCTGGATTCTTTTGTTAACTCCTGAATGAGCCATCAATGCTCTATAAGAGGAATTTTGCTGGCCGGCTACTCCTGGGTAGGTTGTAAGTTTTCTCTACTTGTAGTTAGTGACTCCGTCCATGTTTCACTGGATTCTCAGATCCTCGGAAATGGCTTTGCCACCTTTTCCAAATTGATTGATGTCCACAACTTTGTTTCTCATCTGTTCTTGAATTTCAGTTGATTGCGGCATCAAATGCTGCTTTTGCCTGACAGTTTCTATCTAAGAGATGTTTGGATTTAGCAGAGCTGGCAGTGATCATGTGTGTGTGTGTTTGTCGTGAAACTGAATGAAATTATTAATAAAATTTGTTTAATTGGTTGATTTAACGGCTAAAAGGGCAATTACTTTTTTACATAGGGCCAGGTATGTGAATAAATTTAATCATTGTTTCTAACTGCGTTTTATGTTAATTTGAGGAATCATTTTTCAATATTCAAATTAGCTTGATGATCTGAAATATTTAAGTGTCGCAAATATGCAAAAATAGAAGAAATTGGGAATGGGGCAAACACTTTTTCACAGCCCTGCATATGTTGTAAACACAATGTGCGCGAATAACTGCCATTTCTGGGCCAGATCAGCATTATTCAGTTAATTAATCAGCCTTACTAATTGACCTCAAAAGCACATGCTGTACAGAGACAAGGCCACAGTGCACCGGTTCTCTCGCACGTACGATGATTACATGATAAATTGATTTGATGATTACATCAAAAATGCATATAAAAACAATTCCATAAAGTACACCTTTATTAAATGGCATAGTATTAACTATTCAGATCTGCACTTAAAACGTTTCCAAGTGGAAAGCCTCTCCACCTAGATTTCGATTCACAAGCTAAAATTTATCGAATCTCATTGCAGCTGATTCTAACTTTCCTAATTACAGAGACTACAATGTAAATGTGGGTCAGCACAGGAGACTGCCTCTCACATTAAGTCAGTTCTTTTTGCAATAGAAGCTTAAAAACTCTGCTGGGGACTGATAAAGCCGCTTTCACACCGAAAGCGAAACTAATTTTTCGCACGAAAGACTCATTCAAAGTCAATGCAATTTGCATCTTTGTATTGACCTTGATTGTAATCTGTCGTGCGAAAAATTCATTTCGCGTCCGGTGTGACAGCACCGGACTTGGGCACCTTTTCTATTAGTCTGTTCCGCCAATCTGCAATGCATTTAGTTTATGGTAGGATTTGCTCATTTATTTTTCTCTGTTCTATGTTCTTTTATATTTATTTATATGTATGTTTGTATATTTATGTATGTATATGTTTATACTGTATGTATGCATGTATGTATGTATGTATGTGTGTATGTATATATATATATATATATATATATATATATATATATATATATGTGTGTGTGCGTATTTATGTATGTATATATATATGTGTTTTTGTGTGTATGTATATATATATATATTTTTTTTTTTTTGTTTTCATTATGTTTTAAACCAGTTTTAAACTTGTTATTCCTTTAATCTGAAATTGCTGTGCATTTTGTGTATTTTATGTGTGCTATTTGTCTTTAACCTTCCATTGTAATTGTTTTATTGTAATCAGGGCTCCCCTGCAAAAGATACCTCTGTCTCAGTGGGACTTCCCTGCAATAAAGGTTATTGATTGATTAATTGTTTGATTAATTGGTTGATTAATTGATTGATTGATTGATTGGTTGATTGGTTGATTGGTTGATTGCATGTGTACACCACATGGAGGACGGAGGAGGCAACACAGGATGCAGAATACGTTTTTTGCTGACCTTTCAGGAGAAATCTCTCAATCTCAATGGCAACGGCTGTTTTAATGAATATATACTGTAGATACTTGGAGACACACAGTTATTGAGTTAACTAAAGTGTTTGGTTATAATTTCAGCTGTAATGTGAAGGAAAAAACATTCCTAATGTCACTACAGAGCTTTTTTCCAGTTTTCTATGTTCTTGTCACGATTTTGACCCCTAAATCAATTTTGGCGGGAAACAGCTAATTAAATATGCATATTTTGATTTACTCTCATTCAGAGGTACATATTGCAAAAAGAGCACTTTACAGACATAGATCACAAAATGAAGAAAAATCCCAAATATGAAGTTAATTGGACGTACAGTTGCTGAGAAACCTATTTTCTTGTTGAAAATCATCTGTATTTTTATCAAGGTTTCTTGTAAAAGTAATTTCAGAGCAATTTTAAAGTTAAAGACCAATTAGTCAGAAAGTGACTACATGACCTGAATGTAGACGATTTGAAGGACCACTTCATGTTTTTACCTCAAAACTAAAATTTAATTAAAATATGGTATTTTTTGCTTAGCTGTAGGTCCCCTTAATCTCTTAATGATTCAACTTTTAAATTCATCCTGCCATGAAGTGCCTTGTGTTTGGGGGGGGATTCCTAAATTATGGAAATGGGAAGGGAACTTATGTTAAACATGTCTATGAATTACGTTCATGATAAGAATGGAAAACAATGAAACTGTTAGCATTTCTCCTAGCATTTTAGATCAACAATTTTAGATGTGCTTCCTGGGTCAATGTTCAAATGTATGAGCAGATTTGAACCAGCACATTTTAACTCAGCTCATGAAGATGTAAATTTTACAGTCATTGGTATCACATGAAGATTTTGTTGAAATAGGATTTCATGACCCTGTTCCTCAGATCACTGCCTGGAGGCCTGAGAACTGTTGGATTTCCTCACTCCCTTTTCTGGGAGTGCAGTGAGGAAGCAGTCTGGCCAATTGCGTCATTACAGTAGGAAAGAAATTTGGTCCATAAAATGTATAAAATTGTGATGGATTTAAAGATTCAGATGCCATTTACTCTAGTATAATTGCCTCTGCTTGCAATAAACACAATCACTACACTACAGCTCAATGAGCATTAATTTCAATCTCTGGACATGATTGCATCACCACAATTAAAAGCAACATGCCCAATACCTGTCATTTACACTAGCACCAACTGGGGGCAGCTGGTCTGAGAGCACTGATCAGGAAGCCAAGCTGGGCTTCCCTGAATGGGGCAAGGCTGCATTTGGAGAATCATGTACTCTGATCTTGTCTACAATGTACTATTCCTGTTGTGAAAGTTCAAATTGGAATGGTTCTCACCCAATTATCTTTGCAATGGCAGTTGCTGAGGAGTTCCTATCGCAAGTGTTCTGCATAACTTATAAACTGCTTGATTTAAGTCACTTCAATTTTTGCAACAAAGTTCTAACTGTGGCCAAATTTCATTAACCCAAAGCAAAGAGTGTGTAGTTACAGCCACCCTTACAATTCAAGCAATGGCACCATTAACCTCAATAGAAGTTGATCATTCCAGACTCAGAGACAATGCTTGTAGACCCCTTGTGACCTAAGGCAGATAGTAAGGGTAGGAGAAAGACTCAAGCAGTATAGACAAGGAAGTCATTGGTACCATTGTATTGGTAAAGTAAAATCCACAGGATGATTAAAACCTTTAAGTATCTTCAATCACCTATAAGGTGATGATTTGGATAAAGGCATCGAGACCTGCCCCTTCCAAACCAGTGGTTTTGTTTCCACAGGAGTCTCATTACCACCAGCGTTCTTGGGCGTGTCGGCGGCCGCTGAAGCGTTCTTGGGTGCACCAGCCATGTCAGTGCCATCCATAATGTTAAGATTCATCTTGCCCTCAAGTGAGGAACCTGAACAAACAAACAAATACATTTGAGAAACCAATCCAGATTGGAAGTTTGTGCCTCTGTATGCAAACCTCAGCCAAAGCTGCACGAGCAAAATCTTGCTGGGTGAACATGGCTCATAAATTTAAGGAATCTGCAACATAGGATTGAGATGGTTGCTATGGAGACCATGTTTGACTGAGCAGTCCGAGGGCTAGATAGGCCCACCTTGCTCCACCCCCACCAGTTGACAAAATTGCTTTTTTATGATAGCCTTATATGTATATTTTGATATTTTGGATGTTAGCAGTGAATAAACTGGGATGAACCATGGGTTGGCGGACCAAGTTTGGATGTACTCGGTTGAATTTTTGTTCTCCCGATTTTGGGGTGGGGAAACTAAAATCACCATAGCTCTGCTGTTTTTGAAGCTATGAAGACAAAATACACACCAAAATGTTTGTCTAAGGCTATACAAACATATATAGTTTATGCAAATTAGTCCAATATATAGGTCACTTGAGGTCAAAAAGTTCATGAAATTCGGCTGTCTCTTAAAATCTGACACATGCATACAAAATTATCTATTAAGGCATTGAAACAGTCAGAATTGTTTTTTCACCCACAGATATCCTTTAATAGACATGTTTACATATATTCAAGGGACCAATGTTCAATGATGTTCAATGAAAATTACGCTTCCGCAGTGCAGAAAAATTTCATTGACATTAAAATTGGCATAACTTGGCTGTGTTTTATGCTATGAACAGTAACAACACACCAAAATGTTTGTCCAAGTCTCCTCTATAAAAATATGTGTAGTTTATGCAAATTAAACCCATAATTAGGTCACCAGAGGTCAAAAGGTCATGAACTTCTGGTGTGTCTTAAAATCTTGACTCCTGCCTACAAAATTGCCCATAAGCACATGGAAACCACAGATATCCACCACGACCAACTTCCCTTAACTTGGTTCATGTTTTAAAGACACAGTTTGACTAGATTGTAGTGTCAGAGAGTTATAGTGGGGGCGCTGATACATTACTGTCTCGTCACTATCACTATCACTGTCTGATTCCCTGTCTGAATCGGAATCACTTTCGCTTTCTGATGATTCATCATGTTCATCCTCATTCTGTTCCATCTTCTCCAGAATATCGGCAAGATTGGATGGAAAAATCTTACCATTGCACCACTTTGTCTCAATGTTTTGTCCCATCATGACCCAGTCATTGTCATCTATAGGTGTCATATATATGCTGTCTGGGATCCTTCCGACAAAATAAAACTGGTTTGATTTGGGAGAGGGATCCGCGTGAATCCGATCCAGTTGGAACCTGTCTTATTCACGCGGAAGGGTCGGAGCAGGTCGGAAGCCATGATCTTGCACGTAACAGATATTTCCACTCGTAATCACCCGTAACTGGTCGGGACAATCGAAGGCCTTAAAATCGTAAGTGGATCACGGGCAGCAGTTGGCAACGCTCATTATGTTACTTAAGATGAGTAAACAGTGAATTGCATTGCTGAATGCTAGGTTCCCATTATCACAGTTTGCGGCAGGATTGAAATCGTGGTCTTAATCATGGAGTAGGGGAGACGGGTCCGATGAGCCATGGGGACCAATGAGCCATATCACTATTTTCTGATCAATCGATGACAGAGCTTCTTAAAATAGGCAAATATATTTGACCATTGCCTGATGAGTAATGGGGATAAATGAGCCATATCACTATTTTGCCTATTGTAAACACCTTTGGCGTCAATTGGTCCCCATGGCTCATAGGACCCCAGCCTCCTCCTAATCGTGGTGATCCTAGCAGATCTTATCAGATCTTGAGGTCAGTCCTGGCAATCGTGCTGATCGTAGAAAAGTTTTGGATGGTTCAAAAATTTCCTGTGATCAACACGATTAATTTTCAATCGTGATCATCGCATCACCTCATATCCAAACCTGAAATTTTAAGCCGCTTTCACACTGGATGCGAAAGAAATTTTTGGCATGACAAATTACATTCAAAGTCAATCCAAAGATTCCAAGTCTTAGCATTGACTTTGAATGTAATCTGTCAAGCGAAAAACTTGTTTCGCGTCTGGTGTGAAAGCAACTTTGGGGCCAATGTCAGGTCTTGTGCACAAGGTTATACTGCCCTTCGGTGCTGCAAATGTGCCTTATGATGCACAGATCAATAGCTGTGATGGAGAAAAAGTAAGGAAATCAGAAAAATTAGTGGGACTTCATAGATTAATATGTGACCTCATCTGTTCGAAAACCAAAACTGAAACTCCCTGTGCGTTAATGGTTCAATAATGAAGTATTAAATGCCAGTCAATCAGGAAAGTGGACAGGGCTTTGTTGATTCAGGTCTGATCCTTTACTGAGTCCAACAACCAATCTCCACTCTCCACTGCAAATAATCTTATAATAAATAAAAGATAAAAATTAAACCAATCAGTGGTGGGAGAGGGGTGTCTATATTGAACATGTGACTCTTTCCCAAGCTCTATAACCAAAGCCCCAACTCTCTATGACAAATGGTTCAATAGTTAAAAGTATCAAAAATTGGCCAATCAGGAAAAGGGGGCGGGGCCTCATCAATCAACATGACTGTTTTTCTTCGTCAAATAATTAGACCCTGGCTAGGGCTTCAACAATTAACATGTGACCCTTTTCCCATGTCCAGCAACTCAACTTTCAACTCTATAATGAACAGATAAACGGTTATGAAGGATCAAATGTCAACAAATCAGGAATGTGGGCAGAGCTTCACCATTTCACATGTTATGGACTTGAGGTCTCAGTTACCATGACCTTTGACTGATCAGTTCATCCTTGAGTCCACAAGGACATTTCTGTCAAATTTGAAGTAATTTCCCTAACGCAGTCTGGAGAAATCACGTTCACATGGGGCGGACGGAGGGGCGGATGAATATAGGGCTGGACAGATAACCTGAAAACATAATGCCCCAGCCACGATTGTTGCTGGTGCAGCCACGTGGAAAAAAGTCGGTGATATGGAGGCTGTGGGGGTGAGCAGAAGGATGTGTGACAAAGGAACGGGGAAAGGACTCTAAAAATACCAGAAAAAAGATCTGTTATCAAATGAACCTCTGGGATACTGTGAAAGCTGTGATCAGAGGTGTTCCGTATTCTATGACACCTGACTTTTTTGAAGCTCACAAGAGTCTGTGGGGCTGGGTGTTTGAAAAGCAATTGGGAGGAAAAGAAAAAGATAGCATGGGGATGATGCTGCAGTTTTGAAAAGGACCAGAGGTTTGCTTCATGGTGTGAGCCACAGGGTGAGGACCTTTGAAAAAGCTTCACTCCAATGCCAATGAAGTCAAGAATATCAACCTGTAGCAACAGTCAGTAAGGAAAAGGCATATAGATAGAGCAGAAGAGATGGGTGTTGTTGAAAGAGATTGTGAGCAGTTGAAAGAGCAGGTTGTTGTCACTGAGGGCTATCACACTTCCGGAGTAAAGCAATTTGAAGCACGGAAATAGGAAAGAGAGGTGCAACAAATATGGACACAAAATAAGACGTTGTATATGAAGGCTACTAATAAAGGTTGGAAAAGACAGCTGTGCAGAAAGAACAGTGTACCATCAAGTTGGTGATATAAAAAACAATTTAGACCTGGCAAAGAATGCAAAAATATTGACTAAAGGAGTTTTAGCATTCATAATGATGGTGAGTAGTTGTGCAAGTGAAATTGAAATGAAGACAGACAGGATAAGGATGGTAGTACATGCAGCTAGCAAATTTTAGGGATAACCACTGTGAAGAGATGTGAAATTTCGGGAATTCTGGAGAAAGGGTTGGTTGGTGGCGAAGCACCGAGTAGTTATTGCTGTCGGGGACAGTGCGTTTGAGGATGGGCGCATATCAAGGAAAAAGTTTTGTAAAAGTTATAAATCCAGTAGATGCCGAAAATTTACCAATAACTTGCTATCAACGCCAGAAAGAGGAAAATGAGCATCAAGACAGTGCCAGGTCTCTGCCTGCGTTCACAGCACGACGGCGCTAGACGACCAACAGGTTCGTTTTTTTTCGTGAATGTCACTGTCATCACGGTATGACCTTTTTAGCGGAAGCGGAAGTCTTTCTCTTCAGCTTGAAC
The DNA here is from genome assembly GCA_029721435.1 of Gymnothorax reevesii. Taxonomy (NCBI): domain Eukaryota; kingdom Metazoa; phylum Chordata; class Actinopteri; order Anguilliformes; family Muraenidae; genus Gymnothorax; species Gymnothorax reevesii. The sequence goes on along the minus strand of CM056587.1, from coordinate 61,169,743 downwards.
TTCCGCTGTCAATACAACGTTCAATACCCGCTAGCCAGCTTTCCAAACAAATAGCTAACCAACTTAAATCATCCTCGGCACCGAAATGGCTCGCTAAAATCCAAACATCTGGTACATCACAGTGCCGTGCTGTGCATAAAGGTTTGTTATATCAATCAAAGATACCGCAAAAGATTCTCTAGTTTTCTTTATTTCAAATGGCCAGCTACACAATCGAGTTAGCCTAGCGCAGATGGCTTTTACTAACGTAGCTAAGTTAGTTAGCTTTAGCTGTACTCGCTAGCTGTCAAGCTATGACTCAATAAATGACTTTTACTGCGGCATCGGGTCTGTGGGCTTTGTGTTATATATTCTCTGTTTTTTTCTCTAGACAATCGGTAACGTAGTTTATCGTAAAGTGATCGGCTCGCTTGCTAGTTTTAGCCTCTTACTCTTTCTACCTCTCGGCTAGGTTACGTTAGCCGAACTTGGGAACGGCTAGCCAGCGGAGTAACGAATTGATGGTGTACCTAACGGACATTGTTGCTATCGAGGGCTGTTATACTCAAACTCAGCCGTGGAATGGCTTACTGCCCCTGTGTCGCTTTATGTTTCAAACCGCAGTTGCAATCATTGAGGTTTGAAGTCCAGCGTCCACAATGTGCCTCACTTATTTCTCATTGCGGTTACATAAACTGTTTACATTTTGTCAATAAAGTTTAAAGGGTGATGTGGTTGCGCAGGACCCCAGTTAGACTGCTGCTTGTGTGCTGAAGTTGTACCTAAAGGTGGTATTGTAGCGCTGATTTGGCTTCTAACGATGCTTTAATTATGGGTGATCTACCTGTCATCGGTGTTAGCCGGTTATCGTAGTTACGTCTGCACACGATTACCCAGAGCCCCCCCCGTCTGTAATCACTGACGTTTATCGCTTCGTTTATGGTGCGAATGTAGATGAATGTGACGTCCAGTGGGCTCCAGAATCATTGTCACTCACGATAAGAAATTAATTAAACATATTCAATAGACTGTGTTATATAAATGCTTATATTAATGATATATTGTTGTTGAACCAACCAAAATTAGCTAGACATGTAATTAAAATCAATTCACTCCATATCAAGTTTTTGCTTTCAGTGACCCCTTCATGGTAAGTGTAATTAAAATCTGCCTAATTTTAACCGGGAATAAAATTCAACTTTTCTATCTTCAGGGAACTGCACTGCCTGGTTAAAAAAAAAGTTGCTGTGTGGATATACATAAATATTTTAGAGCCTACGATTGAATCATTATTGCAAGGAGTAATGTTTTCAGATCTGTTGGTGGCCACTGGTCTTTTCGGGTGAGAAAGGAACCCCTGAAGCAATGCGCCCATCATACTTTGTGCCTGCAGTGCAGGCCTTTGGCGGCAGTGATATGATGATCTCGGGTTGCTTCAATTGGTCAGATCTTCGCAGAAATGTTATGCACCAAGAATGTAATCTGCTGACCACCTGAAAAACTGACCAGGTTGCCCCATCAATTGATTATTAATCTCAAATGGCACGAATATATTGCAGGACGACTGTGCACAGATTCATCAGGCTCACACTGTGAAAGAGTGGTTAAGCAATCCTTTTCACATACTTTGATTGGAATTCACTGTTGTAACATCTCATAACATTGTTGTAACAATGCCACAACAAATCCATGACGTAATCAAATTAAATCATAATCAAGGATGGTTCAACATAATATTTGAGCATGCAACTTTATTTTGATTTGGCAGTGTCTATTTTGTCGTTAAATTGTTTCCCAGCTCATTATGGTATAAAAGTTCAGTAAAATGTTTGTAAAATTCCTTTGTACTCCAGTATCATGAAGAAAACAAAAGAACTGCATGCTCAGAAGAGACTGATGGTCATAGATCTATACAAATCTTGTAATTGCTACAAGAAGATCCACAAAAGATTGTGTGTGCTCGATTAGGGCAATTAGTCAAAATTGTTGTCAGGAAAAGTTGAAAAACAGAGGTGGAGATTGCAACTGTATTTACCCCCTGGGATTGGAAGGAGGATGATGAGGGAAGCAAAAAAAAAAAATCTCCAAGAATCACTTAAAGGCCTTGCATTGGTGGCAAACTGCCGTTATCAGGTTTCAAAAAGCAGTACCAAACGTCACCTCAATAATCAGAAGCATTTGGGAGGGGTGCAAGAACAAAGCCCTCTCTGACTCTGAGGCACAGAGGCCTTGCAATTTGCCAGAGGTCATTCAAATCATATCTTGACGAAGGTGCTGCGGTCAGATGAGACCAAAATTGAACATTTTAGTCAGATACAGCATGATCATGTTTGCTGTCAAAATAGAGACCCATACAAGAGCTATCAGCAATACTCATTTGAGAATGTATTTTTCCTGCCGGAAAAACATGGATTTAATGGAAACATCCTGTGTCGCGTTCTCTTGGTGCCGAGTCGTGGTCAATAGGTTACCTGTATCCCAGATTGGTTGTGTTGTCACTAACTGCATCTTTTGGTTATCTGTGTTCAGGTCACAGCTTCACGTCGTAGCCATGACAACCACAATAGTCCATGACACCACAGAGGCCGTGAAGCTGTGCCCAGCGTACGGCCTGTACCTGAAGCCCATCGCCAAGATGGTGGTGAGTGTGGCTCTACCGCAGCTGAAGCAGCCAGGCAAGTCCATATCCAACTGGGAGGTCATGGAACGGATAAAGTCTATGGTGCATCCAGACCTGTTCTCCACCCTTCGCATCTCCAAGAGCACCATGGAATTTATCCGCTTCGAGGGCGAAGTGGAGAACCGCGGTATGGTCAAAGTGTTTTTGTCAAAACTAGATGGGAAGAGCATCAAGCTTAGTGGCTTCACCGACATCCTGAAGGTGCGGGCAGCCGAGAATAAGACTGACTTCCCCACTCGCCACGACTGGGACTCCTTCTTTCGAGACGCCAAGGACATGAACGAGACCCTCCCTGGGGAGAGGCCGGATACCATCCACCTCGAGGGCCTGCCCTGCAAGTGGTTTGCCCTGAAGGACGCTTCGCCTGAGCGGCCCTCCGAGATCATCCTGAAGAAGGTGTTTGAGGGCTTTGGAGGGATTCGGAAGGTGGACATCCCCATGCTGGACCCCTACCGCGAGGACATGATGGACAAGAACTTCCACACCTTCACCTTTGGGGGCCACCTGAACTTCGAGGCCTACGTGCAGTTCCAGGAGTATGTGGGCTTTGTGAAGGCCATGGACACACTCAGGGGCATGAAGCTGATGTACAAAGCAGAGGACAGTAAGGCTGTGGCCTGCAACATTAAGGTCAGTGCCTGTGTCTGGTCTAACTGAGGTGTCAAATCCCAAATCTGGACGCCCGGAGTTACCCCAGATTTTTTATGATTCATGTGCGGGGAGTGTATTTTATGTCTTCTCTTTAGTTGCGCATGTAATTAACCTGTAAACCAGGACTACTCTACTTGTTCCAGAGAGGGCTGGCGTGGGTGCAGGCTTTTGTTCCAGCCAAGCACTTACACACCTGACACCACTAATCAACCCCAAGAGTCTTTGCTACTGAGCTTGATGAGTAGTGCTAGGTGTGTACATGTTTGGTTGGAATTAAAGCCTGCGCCCGCACTGGCCCCTGCAGGATAATGTTGAATAGCCCTGCTGTAGACCTTCTCATCATTGAAATTTAGGACATAAGTGCTGAAATTTAACAAAGTTCCTTTGATACTTTAACGGATCCTTCTAGCACTAGTTTCTGATTGATGCCCTTCTATTTGCCGATTCCTGGTTGTCAATGCAATAACTATAACTGAAATTCTTCACTAGCTCATTGACCCAAATAGCTGCAAGCAACGCCATAGCCAAACCCGGAAATAATGTTTAGTTCCATCATGGAATACTCTGTGCATCAAGACTTTCGTTTTGTTATTTTTGTGTCTCCTGATGTTTTCCAGCACAGCATGATTGCTGGTTTTCTGTTGTAAATGATGCCAAAGTAGGTCCAGCTGTTTTCTATCACTGTAAACTTGGAATCTGGTTGCATTCCCTCTCCCATGCTCGGCCGAAGTCAAATCTTTGTAATTTAAGGTCTCCGCCTTTGCTTTGCTGTGGAAAACCTAAAATTGTTGAAAAGTAAATCTTTTTTCTCTTTGCTACAACTAACCAAACAAAAACAAAATACCAGGACTTAGTGGCGGGAGGAGTGAGGTCACACCAGCTGAGGTATTTTAAAAGTAATCATGCCCCCAGAAGTGGTTTAATGAACTTTATCTTAGCATGGGTGATATCTTAGCATGAAAGGCTGACCTAATTGTTTAATTAAAAAAAGATGTCTAAATGTAAAATTGTTTTTCCAGGCTGTATACATACAGCAGTGTTTAGCACTGCTGCAGAAATTTCACAACATACAGAATAATCACGACCAAAGCAAGCCTTCTGGCCTTTTTTACTCTGCTGATTTGAGTAGAGATAGTATTGAGTGTGTGTAACTAACTTGAGCCCCCGCCGTACACATTTGCAAACTTGCATGCAAACACAATGCCAGTACAATTGCTTATTTTCTCTCGCGCTGTGGGAGAATTTCTCAAAATATGCTGAAGGTACTCCAGCTGCATTCCTCACTATCCAGCTCTTCTGATTTCTTGCCCTCCTCGCCCTGTTCTCCTGGAATTTCAGTTCTACTTTTTTTTCCCCAACAGTTGAAATTTGAATATCTCCTCACCTGCTGTATTTGTTAGAAATAGTATCTTCACTGTGTCTGAATTGGTAGCGGAATATATTGTAACATGCAGTCATTCTGGTTACCTAACCAGATGTTACTCTTCCATTCCCTTCCATCTCCACTGAAAACACACTGCTTTCTGTCTAGGGCTTCAGTAATTGAAAGCCGGCTTTGACTTAGCCGGATTACGAGAACCATGTAGACCCCACCATTAAATTAACTTAAAACGCATATTCGTCAGTTGATGTTTATAGCCTGGCAGTGGTGTAGTGAGTTAGTAATGTCATAAGACAGTTGTTATGTTTTGTTAAATATGTTTATCTGTTAAATATATTGATGTATATGAGGATGAGAGTGAATGGTGTGCATGCCCTGCGATGGATTGGTGAGCTGGGCTCCTCTCCTTCGCTCATGGTCAGTTGGGATCCATCCATCTCCAGCTCCCCCCTCGACCCAAGTGAAGAAGGACCGGATGCTGATAATGGAGGGATGGATGAACAGATATATATCCATTTCTATCTATGTTCAACTAGAAAAAAATGTCATCAATATCCCTCTACTCCAGGGGTCCTCAATCTTTCCCAGAAAGGGCCGGTATGGATGCAGGCTTTCATTGCAACCAAGCATTTACACACCTGATGCTACAATTCAACCCCTGGACTCCTTACGAATAAGCTTGATTAGTAGCATCAGGTGCACTGCTGGTTGGTTGCAATGAAAGCCTGCACCCACACCAGCCCTTTCTGGGAAAGAGTGGGGACCCCTGCTTTACTCCATGAAGTACTGTTTTTGAACTCAGTTAAAGGGCATCTCAAGTCAATTCTCAGACGGGGCGTTGAATGTTCATTGTTTACACTCAAATCACTTGCTGTTGTTGACATCTTGCATTGTCACTTGACCAATTTCATTCATATAAGCCAATGTTTCGTGTACACGTACAGATAATCCTTCTATTTCGGTTCGTTTGCGCAGGTGCGGCTCGCTGATTAGCCAATAAACAAAAACAAGGGGAATCGATTTTAGATGCTCTTTAGGGTCATGACAAATTATGCACACTAAATTTCATTCATCTGGTTAAAATGGTTTCGGAAACTTGTCCCATTTATCCGGGCGTACGGAAGGCCGAGCTCCATTGCAATGTTCCTCGCTCCATTGCGTGGCGAGGGCTGATAAAAATAATGTGCGGCCCTTTTCTGTGTTGAGGCATTTGAGTATTTGACATTTAATATTGCTGCAGCTGTCGAGGTCTCCAGGGGCTTTCTGCTTTCAAAAGCTCCCTGTAAATTAACATGCACATGACTGCATTGTGTAGCTACATTTCACACGATTCCATGGTAGTTTTAACCTGTTCCACCTGCGATGTTCGCAAATATTGGTTTCTGCATCACAGGCTTGTGAATGTATGCACAACAGCACCACTGCAGGAAGATTTCTCTGGAGAAACACTCTATAAAGTCACTAACTACTCCAGACAGGCCTGTTATGGATGGTGTAGCCTGCTGGGGAAATCGCAGATTGTGTGCTGTTCTCAGTATATTGGATTTCACAGAATAAATCACAGTCCTTATTTACCAAAGTGCCATTTTGGTATATGGCAGTGAATTGAAAGTGGGCCTGCTTTATGTGATGTAAAAATGTGATTTGTATTTTATTGAGGCCCGTAGTCAGACAGGCCTGAAAAACTGTGTCGTATTGATGAAGATGGAGACGCATGAAAAACTGCATCAGATTTTTGTCGGTTGGCTTTTCAGTCAGGCAGTAGAATGGGGATACCCCTGGAAACACACTTTATGAAGCTTGACAGGAGAAGTATTTTGCATTCAAACATTTTTCTTGGAAATACAAGGATGTAGTCACTAACATTTAGACACAAACGTGTCTTGCCAGTCCACGTGAGGTATTCTGGCTCAGATTGCTCTCCGGGGATAAAATCTCTCTCTGCTGATCTTCAAGTTTCCCTCCATTGTATTGGGAACAGTGGGTGTGCTGGTTGCTGTGTTGATAATTTCATTGTAAGCAAACAAACAAATGCTCAGCTCCACAGTGGTCGCTGAATTTCAACAAATGTTTATTGGCGTGACTCAATGAGTTTCATTGAGCGTTTGAATTGGCAGCCGATTTGAACATTTGAGAAACAGTAATTAGTTGCGGGTATATTTCTTTCTAAATGCTAAATATCCTATGCACTTCCTGTCCTCTGGGCATGCTCTGTGTTTAACCATTCGTGAGGTCACATTTTAGCAGCTTTGTGTGGATAGTTTACTCTGTTTAGACAATGGGGGCTCTTTTTTTTTTTGTCATGGACTCCTCCACCCAACCCTGCTCCCCATCCTGACTGTAGTTATCTGGAAGATCACATCTCCATTTGCCTTATTCTGAAATCACTCTCACTGCCTCTCAGCTGTGCAATTTTCCTAAAGAGAAGCAGTCACATTGTCCCCGCTAATGAGATGGAGCCTGTCAGGACGAATTGCGGCTTGCATAACATGGTCAACAAAAAGAGGCTTTTAATGAAATGAAATTCTCCGTTGCATTAAACTCGTGAGGATCATTGGGCCTGTTAGTAAATCCTTTTTCTAATCCAGTGCGGACAGAAGCCGTCTAAAAACGGAGAAGGGAGAGGTCCCCTGCCTCCGCGCTCTACACTGCAAATGGTCCTCGCTAATTATCTCACGCAGCAAACTGTGTACAACAAGCTTTTTGCAGTTTTCTCGCTCCCAGACAAGTTCTAGAATGTGCTGAAAATGTGTTTAATCACTGACTTTTTCCTCTGTGACTCTCAGCTTGCAGTTCTATTAAAAGTTGGGCCTGCAGCGGTTTTTCATTTGGGGCAACATGATTTTCTTTACTTTCTTTTTTTTTATTCGTTTTTATTTATGCTAGTTAGGTCACAGGCAAGCATGTTCTCATTGTGGCATTTGTACATGCATTTTATACTATCCCTACTTTTTTTAAGGTTAATTATTTATTGTTTAACTGAAAATTTGTATTTACCCACCCAAAAACCAGACTATCTTTTTTTTACCTCTGCTATGGAGGTTTTGTTTTCACCCCTGTTTGTTTGTCTGTTAACAGGATAACTCGGTTATGAATGGTTTGGCACAAAATTTGGCAGGTTGATAGGTGGTAGTCTAAGGAACAGTTGATATAATTTTGGAAGATGATCCGGAACATATTCTGTAACCAAAAGAACAGCTATGGCCTGGCGGAGTTATGGGCTCCACCCAGTGCCTTCTAGTTCAATGTTTTATGACTTTCAGTAGGCCTTGAATTGTAAAAAAATCCATCGGTGGTGAATGTTGGCACATTTGATGTCTAGTTAGCCTTCGCTGAATGGCGGCCTACTTGTGCGTTTCAGGTGGCCTTTGACACCACGAAGCACCTGAGCGACTGGGCTGTGAAGAGGAGGCAGATGGAGAGGCAGAAGCTTCTGGAACTGGAACAGCAGAGAGAGGAACAGAAGCGCCGGGAGAAAGAGGAAGAGGAGCGCCGTCGAGAGGAAGAGAGGTACCCATACTGTACATTCTTCTTCTACTGTTTTTTTTTTAGATCACAATTTTACTTTCTCGCTTTTGCACTCTTGCTTTAAACGGGATGTATTTTGAAAAATGTACTTTTTCAGTGCTTTTGTACATACATTTTGGTATCAGCAGTGCCTACCAGCCCACAAACTGCGTAATGAGACAGTCCATTCAGTTTTTTGTTGGCTGCCTTGGTCAGAAAACCACACAATGGGCGGGAGGTGAAATGTTTTCCAGTCAGCCGGTCACAAATACTGTGACATATCTACTGAAGGAGCCGACGCATAGTCACCTGATGACGCGTTCAGTCCCCATGGAGGTAGGGCTGTGCGATATGACCTAAATCTCATATCGCGTAATAGGTTACCCAATATCCCGTTAATGATATATATCACGATATAGCAAAATTTCTGTAATTTTCATGAATAAATGGTTTCAATAAAATCACCACATGGAAAGGGCTATTTCTTATTGCATCTAGAATTATGTACTTAACAAACAAAAGGTACTTAATCATATTTTATTATTTTTCTCCTTTCATTTCTAACCTTTGTGCAAATTTTCAATTTAACGGTGAACAAAATCTACAATATGACTGTAAAAGAGAAGTGTAATGATGGAAGGAGTCTATGCGCAGTCTGTACATGCTTCCTGATGCTGGCACATTTCTTCCCAGACAGCAATGGTGCCCTTACTTTTCTGTCAAAACCTGGCCACAGCTCTCCTGCAGAGGCTCTCTGCACCTCTCCAAAATCAGAGCAGCATGTACGGAGATGCAAGGCCGTTTAGGTCCACATGACTTTGTCCGTTCGAGACATCTAATGCTGAGTAATTGATATACAAATTATAGTTTTTGGGTGGACTATCACTTTAAACTGTGTTATTATGTATGTCAGGCAGTCAGTTAATGTGGCCGATGCCCATAAACTCCCATAATAAATGACCAGAAACAACTTGATTTGTAACACAACGATATAAATGATAGAGCCATTTTTCTATCGTGGCACGATATATATCGTCATATCGCACAGCCCTACATGGAGGGTAGCTGAACTGATTCGGTTTTGGAGGTCATCACGTCAATGGTCAAGGCCACATAAGATCAGCTGTATACAGGGGCTGAAGATCAACTTTTAGGATGTGTGAAGCTATGGCAGGTCCAACCAGCGTTTTGCGTCGACTTCTGCCTTGTTCTGTTCTCTTTTGGTTGTTGCCTCATCAAAAACAAACACGACTGAATGTGTAAAAGTTTGCGTGTGGAAGGTCCACCGAATAGCAACAGTACAGACAATTTAGATTGTGATGCCTCCAGAATGTTGGTTCCGCAAACGTCCCATCTTTATATCGACAGCTGACCTTTATCCACGTTACAGGGAGTAGGGGCAGGTGGAGCTTTTGAGACCCAGACCAACCCTACATTGGTACTGATATTATTAGGGCTCAATCAGTTATGGCTTGTATCAAATCTGGACTGTGCATTTATGGGTGTGTTCAGTCAGGAGGGGAATGGGTCATTTGAACCCTGTACCTGTTGGACCCCTGACCCTAACCGTTAGGAGCCCATACCATTTGGACCCCAGGCATGTTGGATCCTAGACCAGTTGGACCCCTGACCTGTTGTGTTAGGTTAGGTCAGGATTAGGGTTGGGGTCTGGGGTCCAAAGAGTATGGGGTCCAGCTGGGTCGTGTCTGGGGTCCAACTGGTAAGGGGTCCAAACGCCCTATACCCAATCAGCAGAAGTGTTCATTTCATGGCTGTAGAGCTTCGATCAGGCTGTGGTGGAACTGAATGCAGAAGCAGCCTATGAAAGGTCCTCCTCTGACTGCACGCAGCTCAGGTCTGTAGCCGTATTCTGAACACGGCCTGTGTGGCGCTGCAGGAGACAGAGGGAGCAGGAGGCGGAGGAGCGGGAGCGGCGGAGGGTGGAGAAGGTGAGGAAGCGAGAGCTGAAGCTGAGAGAGAGGGAGGAGAAGCGGACGCAGCGGAAGGTGCGGAAACAGCAGGCGGAGGAGCAGAAGAGGCTGCACCTGAAGATCGCCACGGAGGAGAGGAAGCTGCTGCTCGCCCAGCGCAACCTGGAGTCCATCCGCCTCATCGCCGAGCTGCTGGGCCGCGCCAAGGTCAGGACACGGCGCATGCACTGCAGATCAGATGCAGATACACTGCAGTAGCGCTGCTGGCAGGCTGCAGATGATCTGGCTGATGCATCGCAGATTCGCTGCAGATTAGCTGTAGATACGCTGCAGACATGCTGCAGAAGCCCTGCAGATGCGCTGCATGTCCTGCCACCAGCAGCAAAAGGCATTATATTTTATAATGTTCTGCTTCCTGCTACAAGTGCGTTCTCAGGTTTGGTATTATTTAGATCTGTTTATCTTAGAAGGAAATTTCTATTTTCATTGCCCAGGATCTCGTAAATGAAACAATGCTGCCTTGATCCTGAAAATTGTTAAAATTAATTTGTAGTGGGATGCCGTTAATGGAGAAATGGCCCTCAGCTTTCATATTAAGTGCTTTGGTCCTAAAAGTATACATCTGAAGATCTAGGATAGAAACTTGGCTTCACATGATAATCCTTTGGATTTTTGGAGTTTGAGTAAACAAAATTTTATTGAATGATTGGATATGGCCTTTTTTCAATCAATATTTTTAAGGGATGGTTTTGAGCTTCCCCTATTGCCAGTTGACCAGTAGCCATTGGTGTGTACACAAATGCTAAACTCGAGTTCACCACAGTGCAGTTCATAAACACTGAAATCAGCAAGTTAGCAAGTTACCGGCATCGTTATCATCATTATAGTTAAAATTTGCTTAGTTGCGATTGCGTCGAGCACGTGGCTGTAAATGATCCAGAGTTTCTAATGTTTTTTACTACCTGAAAGCCATGACAACGAAATACCGGCGCAAGTTAGTGCGGCTCAAGGGAGGTGTTCCCTGTACTCAACCTTCACTCAGAAAGAGATGCTATTTTCAGTGTGAGTGAGGTCTCTGAAAGCAAATGAGTGTTAGGGCAACCTCTGACTCATTTAGTATAACCTGGCACTAACTAAGTTTAAATACTCACTCACACTCAATTAGTGCGAGTGTTGTTTCTGAATCCGGGCCTTCCTGTCCTGGTTCGGCTCAAATTCACGCCCCTTTTTTTTGAGACAGTAGTGCTCATCTTTGGATGAAATCTCCAGTGTATTGGCATGGAATAGGTTGGCCCCCCACTCAAAACTGCTGGCGGACAAATTGCTACTGAACACCTTTGTCTTTTAGCCTTTTTTTTAATTATGCAACTGAACTTGGAGATATGTTTGGCTTGGAGATATGTTTAGCTTTTGCTTCTGTTTTTTTTCTTTATTATGGTAGCACTTTCTCTTGTAAATTAGCATAATTGTGGATGGGGTGATGAAGTGTGTTGTCTGTACACTGGAATAATGAGTGCAGAAAATGAGGTTATTATTCTAATATAAAAATCAATTTAAAAAACAAATATTCTGAGAAGAAATGGTAATATTCAGTATTATAAATATGTTGGCCTTATTTTTTTAATAATGAGACATAACCGTGGTGAACGCTAACTTTTTTATCCTCTGCCATAAAGTGTACGGGGATTTAGAAATGAGTGTAATTCCTTTGCGTGTCAGTCTGTCCGTATGTTTGTCCGTCACGCTTCTTTATTTCTCAACTACATTTATTATATGGTTTCATCTCATTGTGGAGACGTGCCTTTTCATGCCTCTGTCCATCCTTCTGTTCGTCTGTCCGTCCCTCCTCAGTGTTTCGTTTGCAGGCTGGATATCTGCCGTCTCGTGGCGGGGATCTGAGTGCTTCATGCTTGTGTCTTTTGAATTGATATCCTCATAAGCTTCAGGTTGTGGATTAAGGTAGCTGTTATTGTTGTGATGCAGTAACATTGCGTTGATGTTTGTGTCTAATGTCAGGCGCTGAAGCAGCAGCAGCACGAGCGAGAGGAGGCGGAGCTCCTGTTACAGCAGAAGGCGGAGCTTGCGCGGCTGCAGCAGCTGGAGGAGAGGCGGAGACTGCAGGAGGCGGAGCTCCGCAGGGTGGAGGAGGAGAAATCCCGGGCCCTGGAGCTCCAGCGCAAGGAGAGGGAGCTGCGCGACCGGCTCCTGGGGAACCTCCTCAGGAAGAGCACTGCCTCCGAGGAGCCGGGGGCGGAGCTGGAGCTGGCGGGAGATCCAGTCGCGACCGCCGCCTTCGAGCTGCTGGACCGTCAGACCAACGGCACCCAGGAGGCCCAGGCCAACGGTCTGTGCGAGTACAACCTCGTGGTGGGCGACAGCGACGAGGTGGAGTGTTCCAAGCAGAAGGGTCGCCGTGACGATAGGAAGGGGCGGGGCGACCGCAGTCGAGAGCGCAGCCAGGGGAGGGGGGATCTGAGTGAGGAGATTATTGGAGACAGGAGAGCGCGCAGTTACGAGCGCGGCCGCGACTGCAGCGCGGATAGAAAGGGACGCAGTCGAGAACGCAGTCGGGGCAGACGGAACCGGAGAGGGGGGCACAGCAGCGATCGCAGCCGGGACAGGGGAGAGCAAAGACACCAGCGCAGTCGGAGCAGAGGCGGACACCGGAGGCAGCGCAGCCGGAGCAGACGGGAGCGCAGCCGCGACAGGGAAGGGCGGGGCCGCGGAGGCCGGGGCAGGAGCTGGTCGCGCTCCTCCAGCAGTGAGCGGTACGGCAGGCGGAGAGAGTTCAGCCGAGACCGCAGGTCATACAGCAGTCGCAGCTGCAGCCGAGACCGGTACCGGTCCGATCGGGACCGTCGGCACTACACTTAACCACAATAGAGAAAAAAACTAGAGGCACTCCGAGAGGGGAACCCTCCACGAAGGCAGCACAGTCGAAATCTTGCTGAGTCAACATGGCTCATAAGAAATGTAAGGTATCTGTAACATAAGAATTCGAGATGGTTGCTGTGGCGGCTGTACTGTTTGACCGTTCGTGGTCAAAATCAATAAGGTCCATTTCTGATGCGAAGGCAACCCACCCACAAAATTTCAGAGATATCCGTTCATTACTTTTTAAGTTATTTTGCGCACAAACAGACAGACAGACAAACCAGCGCCATTAAAAACATAATCTCCCTGGTGAGGTAATTACCATGAGCTGGACTGTGCTGTAGGGGTTCCAGTGGCTGTCAGGTGGAGTGCACTGCCTCATCACCTGTACTGTACTACACTCTGTGCAATATGTATGTTAAATGGGGTTTTATGGCCCTTAGTGAAGGATGGGTAACCTGAGGAAATGGTGTCATCATTGGCAGTAAAATGCTAAACTCTTTGGTTGTCAACCCATGCTATGAAAAGGCCTAAAACGGATGACCACGCTGAGATGAGTTTTCCATCTCGGCTTCATTTTTTTTCTTCGTATTCAAATATTAGATCTGGAATATTTTAATCTCAATTTTTGTCCTAAGCTGTTCCAAGATTTTTGCAGCTAGATCTTGATGATAATAGGACATAAGTGATTTTTTTTAAGTAGCCCTACAGCGAGGGCAGGAAGTGTAAACCAGCGAGGCAGTGCAGAGGGTACTGCTGTATGTGTGCTCACTGACTTGTTTAAGTGGAATAATGCAGGAGAAGCACTCTATGGTCAACTTGGTAAAAGTTTGAAATATTTGGTGAAATTTGAAGTATGTGGACTTGCCTGACCCGATTAGGTAATATGTATAGATTGCGCGTATGTACAAAGCTTGCAAATTGTCTATGATGATGGCTGATTAATTGCTAGATTGCCATTGTTTTTTTTTTTTTTTATACTCATAGGAGACATTCCTTAAAGATGCCCTTATTGCAATAAACATCCCACAAATTCATTACATTTGTGTGAAGCCAGTTCAGATGTCTTTGCAAGGGAGAAGTTAAAAGGTCTTAAATTCTCAAGCATTTGTTCAGTTGAGGCCTTAATCGAGGTGTGGTCTGCTAAAGTACTTTCTCGTTTAATGAGCATGTGACCACTAATTTCCATTCACCTGCACAATTGGGTTTTAGTGTTGTTGTTTTTTTTTTTTGTGAACAACCGACATGCTGCTCCTCACTTGTTTGAATAAAGCTTGAGTTATTTCATTTTGCCGTAATTGCGAGTTTTTTGTTGCTACTGTTTTCGTTATTGTGTAGCACACACAGTGGATTTGTGCAGAAAGTCACACCAGCGGTATGTGTTCTCTAGTATAGCTTTGTCTTATTAATGACACTCTCTGGGGAAAGGAAGTGTTTGAGTGTTTAATTTCGAAGACGCTCCGACCTACCTATCGGGATTTTCGCTGTCAGAATCGGGCCTCTCGACAGTCACTTGGGGATGATTAAGTTTAGCCGCAGGAAGTGACTTAAAAGTTTTTTTTTTTTTTTTTTTTTGGGCTCTATTTGCATTTTAAAGATAATCTCATCTTCACATACCCTGTACTACCAGAATCCTTCCTTTGCAAAATTTTGATGTCTACTGTGTGCACCTTTCTCTGGTTAGAACAGCAAAGACTCGGAATGTTCATCGAAATAAGAAGGACGTGGAACGATAGCAGAATGCGGATATTAGAAGATCATTTCAGTTTTTATTTGGAGGAGATCCGGTGGATCTGGCTGAAATTCAATAAAGAATCATCATCTGCGCTGCTGAGCAGTGATAGGTGATTACACAGTTGTAGTTAATTATAATTATTTCATATTGAACATTAAGTCTTTAGAGAGGACAGTTGGCACACTGTAGAATTATCCAGGTCTTCTCATGGGGCTAATTTCACTTTGACAAATTCAGTTTTTTTTGTAGTTATAAGTAGTAATTACTGTTGCAGATTGACTCCTCTTTTACAAACTTGCCTTTTTTGGAAATTGGGTATTTTCATTGAAAGCACCAGATTTGTAAGACTGTTGCAAATCCAGCGGCCATCTGAGCGGATCTGATTCAGAATGGGAACTGTATTTGGGTGTGGAGGAATCTTCTCTGGGCTTGAGGCTCTCTCTGCCTCTTTTTGCAACTGCAGTGCTTTTAATGCATTTGCACTGTTAAGATTGATCTGCACCCCTCTGTCTTGTCTATCTCCTCCGTTGCTTGTAATTTTTACTAATCAACATTTTTCATTTTAGGGGACACATGCCATCTGGGGCAAAGTTTGTCCCTCGTCGTCAAACGCCCTCACCCTCCTTCCACTGAGCCCTCCGCAGTAAGCTCTGTAATCTGATTAAGGTCTGTTGTTTCACTGTAGTGGCTGTAGGTGCTTATTAGAGCCGAGTTCCCTCAGAGTCGGTGTTACCCAGCTTCATATCACAAGATGAGCTCTTCTGATGCCGTTGGGTATCCTCAGAGAATACTGGACTACATGGAGGGCTTCCTGGTGTCCAAGGTAACGAAACTTTGACATGCCACTTTCACCCCCCCCCCAAATCTGTGAATTATATGCATGACGAGATTTCAAAGATAAAATACAGAGCTGTATGGCAACCATGCAAAGATCTTCGCAGTGGTGTTTGTGATGTTCCCTGTACTGAAATGGTACTGATACGGAGTGGGAGCATCTAAGCTTGACTGAAATGATTGGTAAAGGTTTTTATTTTAGTTTAGCGATTGGACACTTAATCTTGGAGGAACTGACCGAAGAGTATGATTTGTTTGTTGAATCAGATCTCCTAAAATCAAAACCAGCACCCACATTCTCAAACTGGGAAATTGTATGTCCTTGAGTATCTTTGGAAAGGAAGTTCAGAATATCTTGCAAATGGGTAGATCTACAATGCCTCGTGTTCCCTGTAGAAAAGCCCTGTTCCTGGAGAGTACCCTGGTCTTATGGTTTTGTCTTGCATTATTTATTTCCTAGCCATCTCTCGGACCTTGTCGTAGGTCTCGCATCACTGGAGTTCATGCTTCCTTACACTGGTTGCTTATTTGTTTAAAATTTTAAAATCCTTCTGCTTACATTTAAACCTCCGTGAGATCTGTCTTCCAAGCATATCTCAGAATTGTTGATACCGTATATCCCCACTGGGGCTCTTTGATCTGCAAAGTAAAGGTCTTTCAATGTACCCTGAGCCGGACGGAATATGAAGGGTGATCCTGCTTTTCCCGTTTTGGCAACCACCCCTTGGAGAAGCCTTCTATGACCAATCAGATCTGCAGAATATTTTACTCAGTTTAATAGTCTTTAAAAACTCCCCAATTTAAGCTTGACCATTGTCATAATTACTATTATTTTCGGTACCAATTGAGTTAAATTTTATTTCTGCCTCTTGGTATGAGTTCCCTGTTATGAACAATAGTCAAAACCATACTTTTTTGTCATTAATAATTGCAAATAGTTCTTCCTGTGAAGGACTTTATAAATTCTGGTTTGATAAATGTTTTATAAATTATGTTATTAGATTGAATCTGTTCATCAGGTAAGTGCACAGTTCTCTTATTTGGCGTATACCATCGTAATTGATTGCAGAATTAAAGGTGAAAGCACAAATTATGTAACCCTCCAGGAACAGGGTTTAGCTCCTCAGTCTACGGTCCTGGTTCCAACAAGACCCTCCTGTGCCGTACAGACCCTGTTCACCTCCTGCGAGCTCGGTGTTTACGACTTCTTGCTGAACTCACGGCGCCCTCTGTCTGCAGCGGAGGTAGCGCGGGGTCTAGGAACCAGTGAGGATGGGATGGAGCGCCTCCTGTCTGCCTGTGTGGGATTACAGCTCCTGACTCCTCAGCACAGTGACACACGGGGTAGTGCACACCTGATTATCTGTGCCACGCAGCGCTTGATTTCAGCATACATAGGGCAGGTTCAGTCCAGACCATTGCTCTGCGCTAGCCACAAAGGAGTGAATGATTGAAACAAGAGAGGATGAAATTTTGCCAGTTAAAATCAAGACGTTTTAAACCTACAGGTGCGAATTCACTGATGTGCAGTTGTCGTTGAGGAACTTATTACCTGTCCAACATGTTGGATCAATAGGTGATTCTGTTTCTATCATCTGCTAAACAAGTCCATTATTATTTGGATAAAGACATAACTTTTCTAATTTTGGATCTGCTCGCCTACACCACAGACTTAAAATAAATCAGTTAACATGATTTGAAGGGTTGACTTTCAGCTTTAAGATATTGTATGAACAGTGTTAGAAGTTTATATATCCTTACCAAGGAAACAAGTCTGTCATCCTCCTGTCTTCTGTTGTCTGCTATTTGGTCTTCTGGGCCTTTTGGTATTCCTGTGCTTACCAGTGCCTTTATCCCTTATAGGAATGTACAAAGTAGTTTACTTTATCATTCCTAATATTTTTACCATTTCTCTTATTTAAATTTTTCAACCTTGTAATGACTTGCATCACTGGAAGTTACAGTGTTTGGGACATACAGAGTTGGCGACAAAGGATGCCAAATGCAGTTGCCACACATGAAATTAACTTTTTTTTTAAACTAGACCTTTCAATTGCTTACTATCAAAATAATTCAGAGAATAACACACCTCTCGTTCAAATTACTCTCAGTCCCTTGGGGAAAAAAAAGGGGGATGGGGGGGATTTTCAGCCCATGCTGTAAATCCTACTCTCTACACCTGATTTGGACTTACATATGCAAATATTAAAGCTGAAAGTTTGCACCTTAAGCTCATTTTCACTCTTATTTCAATGAAAATAATGAGTTTACTTCACTATTTTTGTTATCTCCGATATGCTGTGGTAGACCGCTAAAATAACAGTGACCTTGTCAATGGCTAATTGTTTATATACCTAAATGTATGATCTGGAAAGTGTGGAAATTCTATTAAATTAATGACAACTGTTTAACTTGCATTTCACACAAACTGTGATACGCACTCTTCATCATTATTGCTTAAATATCTAACAACCCTCCTACTGGGAGCCACATGAATTATGCTGCGACTGCTGTTAAAAACGAGCTTTGATTTCCCTTACCGCTGCACTTAACCGTCTGAACTTTTTCCATTTAGCTTTGTCATTATCTAAGAAGAGCAGGAAGTGTATCCCAATTAAGTAAATGTGACAGTGAAGATTGTGATTACCCTTACCAAAATATTTCTTCCCTCATTCAGGTTTGATGTCTTTACAGAAAATGTGAATATACTCTTGAGCCTGTACGATGCATTATGGATATTTCTAACAGTCTGAATATCTCTTTTTCTGTCAAGTCCTCTATAGCAATACTGAGATGTCCAAGACTTACCTCACAAAGTCCAGTCCTCAGTCTTTGTATCATTCTATACAATACAGCTCCAAGACCATTTACCCGTGCTGGCAATATCTTACCGATGCGGTGAGGTGAGTGATGCCTATCTCCATTTTGACACACATTATGACACATTCAGCACCATTTTAATCATCAAGATTCTATTGTCTTACAAAGATGGCAAATCTTGGTGAACTCAGTTTTTTTTTTTTAATTTCTGAAACCAGAATTCAGTAAAACTACAGTGCACATGGCAAAGAGGGTGGTTTGCTGGGAAAATCTGTCCCGGCAGTTGGGGTTTGAGTTTCTTTCTAACAATAAGTTTTTCGATTTTAAATCACGAATGCAGAGAATCATCAGAAACCAGAAACAAAATGTCTGCTGCCTAGGCCTCTGGCCAGACATTTCTTTTACTGGTGTGGATCACAAATGGACTCCACAAACAATTTTCAAATTCCACTTTCTTGGGCAAAAATAGACATCTAATATCAACGCAAACACCTGCACATACTTGCATGCAGGTTCACAGACTGAGATGCTGGGCCAGAATTCCTGTTGCTGTGTGCGACCTAATGCTCTGTGCAGTATTGCGTTTAGTTGATATACAAAATAGTCTTTCAAATTCTGTAAGATGATAAGCTGAATGAAAAAAAATGACTCAGGCCAGTACTGTTCCGTGCTTGGAAACTGAGCAGGAGCTGCAATGTGAACTAGGAGTTTCTGCGAAACGTCGGGAGACATCGCCAAAAATAATGCATGTTCCATATTCCAGCCTATCTCATCATATTATTATTATTATTATTATTATTATTATAATCATTATTTTTTAAAGTGCTGCAGAGAGGGGTTCCAAAGGTCTCTCTTAGGATCCCAATCTTCTGGTATAGCCATCAGAAAATGAGGGTGAAATGGGGTATGTAATATCTACACCTATCTGTGTGACTAACGGTGTCCATCAAGGCAGATTTTTGTCTCCTGCTTTGTTTAATGTATACGTGGATGATCTGTCTAATCAACTGAATCTGTGCACCACTGGTCGTCTGACTGGCAGCTCTGTCCTCAACCATCTCATGTATGCTGATGATCTGGTTATCTTCAGCCCTCGCTGGACTCCAACAGTTACTTAAAGTTTGTTCAAATTATTGTATGGAGTATGACATTAAAGGGCATCTAAAGTCGATTCCCATAGTTTTTGTTTATTGGCTAATCAGCGAGCCGCACCTGCGTAAACAAACTGAAATGGAAGGATTATCTACACAAGTACACAAAGTATTGCTCTTTATGAATGAAATTGGTCATGTGACAATGCAAGATGTCAACAAAAGCAAGTGATTTGTTTGTAAACATTGTGTGCGATATCCCACTTAGTGTATAATGAAGTAAAGTATCTTGGTCACATTATCTCTGATGATCTTAGTGATGATAAAGGTATGTACTGTCAACGCTGTAAACTATATTCTCAGGCTAACATGTTGCTTTTCTAGTTCAGTATGTGTTCTTCAAATGTTAAATGTTCCTCGTTTAAAACCATTTGCACACCCATGTATACTGCACATTTATGGTGTAGGTTCAAGAGAAGTAGTTTGCATAAACTTACAGTCGCCTATAATGATACCATGAGGTTGCCGATGCGGTTACCATGCTGGTTTAGTGCCAGTTATCTGTTTGTCTTCTCTGGGGTGCCAACATGTGAGACAGTCCTCAGAAATATTATGTACAGATTTAAGTGTTGCCCAGACAGCTCTAAGAATGGCATCATTGAGGCTCTTGTGAACCCTAAAATGAGCTCTTAGATACTCCTCCAGACTCAGAAAGCACTGGCTAGAGTGTCTGTATGTACACCACTCAGGATTTATGGGAAGAATCTGTTTGTATCTCTTTTTTTACCTATTTATTGTACATATTTATGATCTTTTTTATGCCATGGACCCTTTTTTGGTGTCTGAAATATAGAATAAAGTATATTGCACAGGATCTGCGTGGGATTTTATAGAATGTCAGGAGCTGAGCACTACTTGAACAAATCAAAAACATACAATTACGATAATATTCTCTTATGTTTGCAGGGAAGGGACAAATCAATACGAGAAGGCGTTTGGTGTGAGCTCCAAGGACCTGTTTGAAGCCCTGTACAGGTGAGAATATCTGAAATTCCAATGTGCTGTGTTGACTGAGATTTTTAGTCCTTCCTTGAGTCATGAACATGTGATGACGTTGAAGCTGTGTGCAGGCTATTGGTCTGTTCGATGCGCAGATGATTGCCCATGCTGGTGATTACTGTTTATTACATTGGGGCTCCGCAGGTGATCAGTGTTTGTGACCTTGAAGTTCTGTACATGTGATCATTATTTGTTACAATGAAGCTCCGTGTGTGTGATCAGTGTTAGTTAGACTGAAACTCTGGATCAGTGTTAGTTAAGTTCTGCGCAGGTGATCAGTGTTAGTTACAGTGAAGTTCTAGACAGGTGGCCAGGTTTAGTTTCACTAAAATTCTGTTCAGGTTATCAGTGTTAGTTACGCTAAGGTCTTATATTAAAAGTGTAATAGCACCCTCAGAGCCCTTGAGACACTTCACCCTCAGTGTTCAAAGCGTGATTAATATTCCCTCATCAGCTCGTCTCCCGCGTGGTGTGTGAAGCCGATGGCGGAGCCGGATAATGGCTGTCCTGGCTCTGAGCGACTCTCAGATGAGATAAGAGCAGGTCTCCCCCCAGAGGTGGGCCTTATTTCAGCTGCTGCCCAGTATTTCTCCACAGCCCACACGCTCGCTAAATGTTTCCCCCCTGCCGATACGGAGAATAGCTCTATTGAGAGAAGTCCCTCAGTCTGAGAGAACAGGTCACGGGGCAGGCTGGGCCCACGCTGGCAGCTTGGAGGAGGAAATGCGGCCTCATTAATGCTAGCTGGGTCTGCCAGCAAGAGTATGGAACCGACCGGTCGTCCCGCTCGCGCCCCGTCACTCTCACCCGTCTCCTGGCTCTTCTAATGGCCCTTAACTGGTCCAATCCCCCCGCACGTGCGCACTCTCAACGGCAGTAGCTGTGTGGAAATTCCAAACAGATATGATCAGTCGATCAATTCAGTATCATACAGTGGAATGCAAAAGAATAGCAAGCTTATTTGTACAACGTGGTTGAGACAGCCCTTTGATTTCTATTGATTATGTACACTGCCCGTCCAAAAAAAAAAAACAGTTCCACACTCAAATATTTAGTTGGAAACCCTGTAGGATTGATTACAGGGGCAAATTTGTCTAGTCATTGTTTTGACAACGATACGCAATGGCAGAACATTTATTGTCCCCCGCCGCGTGGAGTGCGCAAAGCGGCGGGACATAGTATTCACGACCGTCCGTACGTCCCAAATCCTTGTCAGCGAGATATCTCAAGAACGAATTGACGGATTCTCTTCAAATTTCATATCAACATGTATTAGGGTGATACCCCGGCGCCAGTCCATTTTGGTGAGCTTCACGTCACTCTCAAGGTCACACCGAGAAATTGCTCATTTTTACACGATTTCACATTTTGTGGCGGGGCACAAAGACACCTTAATGGCACATACTTGTTTTCAATCAGAGTTGCCATCATTTTTGGCTCTAGATCTTATCTTCATGACAAAAGGGTTGAACCACTCGGTGGTCTTTCGTGAGCACATCCCAATAACTTTCAATGTGGTTAAAGGTCAGGACTTTGTGGTTGGAAATTTGTGTGTGAAAATGATTCCTCATGCTTGTGTTCTGCACTCATTATTTTCTTTGCTCGATACAGGCCAAGAACTTGCCCCTTCTGAAATACTGTAACATCTTTTCCACATCCAAGGGATGCGTCTTCCCACATGATTTTTAAAGAAATGGGTAGCGACGCGCTTCATTAGTTAGGTTTGAAATAATTATTGCCAGCTGAAACACATTAATAATTGCAACAATGATCCAATCATAGAATTTTCTCATTTATATCCAAATGGCAACATTATTTTGGACGGGCAGTGTATGAGTTTGTTATACAATGGTCCGTTATCGCTCCTGCCTAAAGTGCAATTATTGTATGTTTCTCGTAAGCATTATGGCAGTGACTGAATCCTTCAAGTGGGTTCAGACAGTAACGGATCCGGGTAAAAGCAGTACAGTTGGAAAAAAAAATGGCATCATTCTTTCCAATCAGGATCTCAAAAGGTCAGGAGAAGCCAAGATGATTGGATAGACAGAACAGCAAACTGTATTTAATAGGTTCTGGAAGCACACACAAGGCCTTTACCACCAGGAGACCAGGCTGGGCTGTCAGTTACTTTGTAAAGTGTGTACTCCCTATGGTCAGGGCCAGTTCTCCGGGGACTTGGTGTCTGACAGTTGCCTGCCACCACCCAGCACGCCCGGTATGAAAAGCATGGCATTTTATCTGTGGAATGTGAGGGGACCCTGGATTGACCATGGAACAGGAAGTGGAGCATCTGTTGCCTTCCGAATCTACCCCATCATGCCTCATTTTTAACCCCGAGGGCAGGACATTGGATGCTGGGAGTTTACATGTCCCCCCCGTCGTAGGGTGTAGGCCGGAAAAAATACTGACAAGAGCCTCGGGGTCCGAGGTAACCCTCTGGGACCCCTAATAATCTTATTTCACTCACGGGCCACTGCTCGGGCAAAGTCATTTCCATTAATTTCATCTGTCTGCTTGTTATTCTGACTGCCAGTTTATGTATCTCATTATGTGTATACATGGAGCATATTCCCAACTGATGTTTTATTTATCAATTTATCACTCTGTTATAGCCATAAGCCTGATATCCATTCCTCAGGAGTCATATGTCTGGGACGAGTGTATGGAGGGTGACTCACGGGGTCGTATGTGTGATTTGCATTCCAGCTTATAGAGGGATTGTGGGAATATCCCAGTCATGTGGGCCCGTTCCTTTCAGGTCTGAAGAAGAGATGGTGAAATTCATGCAGCTCATGGACTCCATTTGGAACATCTGCGGCAAAGACATTGTGACGGCCTTTGACCTTTCACCCTTCAAGAGCATCTATGACCTTGGAGGTTAGTCGGCGCTTTGCCGATGAATGACTCCGTATTTTTGCTTTCAGGAAGTACCTGAGTGTAACTTGCAAGAGAGCCGTGCCGTAATTGACCGGGTTATATAACGGTGAATCGTATTTCCTGAATTATGCATTAGCAGGCATGGCCATCCTCTGTCTGAATTAATTATCAGTGTCTGTCTGACGTCACCCATGAAGCGATTTATGTTCATTGTTGAGCAGAATTTGGACTCCACAGCTGCCTTCTCTTGGCCGGCTCAAGCAGTGCACTGCGTTTCGCAGTTTGTGCTGTTGGACGCTCACAAAAACTGAGGAGCCCGTGAGGCTACAGGGCCTGGAGCGGCACATCTCTTTGGCTGAAACACCAGCTGTCTGACTCCAGCACTACAACTGCTTCCTGATCACATCCATTTCATTTGATATCAGACTGTTCTTCCCCATAGGGTCTGGCCAATGATGAAAAAACCCAACTGCATGCTTATTTTTTATTTGCCATAATATATATTATAAGGCACTGGATGTTGCCACAAAATCCACGTTTCTGCTTTCGAGACACCATTTAACCCCTCTGCGCAGATTTAGATGCTTGCTTCCATAAATTTTGAATTTTAATTGCTCAATAATTCTGTAATTAAATTTCCAAGCATCTTGCTTCCCCGGAATAATTTACCACAGTCACTGTGACACAAATGCTGACTTATAAAGCCTTAAATAGGCCCATGAGCGACAGAAAAAAATGGGCGATATTAGTATTCTGTGCGAAGGGGTTAAAAATTGCTATTCCGGTCATGTGTACGTACGGTGTTTTTGCGGGTGATGAATTATTACAGGATTAGACATATTTCTGTGTGGTGTAGCATTTATGGAGGACTGAAGTAGTTTGAAAAAAATTGCTGCATTGTTTTACTGCGGATGAGTTGCAGCTGGGGGACTGTGTGCACGCGGAGGCTCCCTTTAGTACCAGTTTCAAGTGCCTGTTGGAGGTACTTATACTAAAGCTGCTTTCACACCGGACGCGAAACGGATTTTTCGCACGACAGATTACATTCAAATTCAATGCAAAGACGCAAATAGTAGATTGTGTAGGTTCCTTTTAAGGCTACAAAAACAATTCCTTCCCCTTTGCAGCTTTGTGCATGGGACACTCTTAGGAATAAATTTTATTTTGGTGTCGTTCTGAAAGCAAATTATCTCCTGAGTTACCCAGCCAGTTACCACATTTAATTAACGTCTCTGAGTGGTGAGCTGTTCACCTTTTGTGCACTAGGGGGAGCTGTGCTATCACTGCTCAGGGAAAAACAGTGCCAGTCTGTCCTTCACCTCTCCTGACTCGCCCACTTGTTACTGGGCTCATGCCCAGACGGACGCACCACCTGGTGAGATGGACCCCACTGGGCATGCTGGAGGGCGAGGGGCGGAGGGGTGCTCTGTCTGGCACCGGTCCACCTTTAGCTGACAACTGGCCTTGAGACTTAAGTATCTTTCTCTCTCTCTCTCTCTCTCTCTCTCTGTCTCTCTCTCCCCACCCCCCCTCCATTTATAAAGGATCCTGCGACATCTACTCTTATCAGACAAAACAAGCACATAAAAGACCCGCCAGGGTTCCACAGCGCTTTCGAATCTTTCTCTCTTTTCTCCAGGTGAATCATGGGTGTTGTGTCTCACACCAGGTGCTGAATTCACAGCTACAGCTCAAATGGATATTTTTACAGCTGGACTCTGGCTTGGGGAGGGGGGGGGGGGGGGTGCATTTTGAAGCACTGAGATGACCAGAGATATCCACTCCCCACCTCTCCTGCTGCTTTGTATTATCCTCTGCCAGAGAGCAGCTGATTGGCCGCAGAAATCAGAGGGGATTATGGGTAGGCAGAGCAGATCTGTGCAGAGCGCTGCGACAGGGCTGGGCCGTGTCGGTAGCGCTCTCTTTCATTATTCAGGTAAACAAGTTCACTGTCTGGGGTAATTGCGCTTGATGACTAGTGGCTTAACTGCTTCAAAAGAGGCTGTTTGGGAAGGTGGCGTAAGGTTATGCTGTCGGAAAAATGGAAGGGCAGGGGTCTTGCGCATTGGGTCGAGGGGCTTTCCCCATTCATCTTAGGAAGTGCTGGGACTGTGAATGAGGTTGCGGATGAGTTTGCCTTTCAGTCACCTACAAGGTGGGTTCATAACTGAGCTGGCAGATTTCTCAATCAGGGAATGGGGGCCAACTATCTGTAGATAGCTAAAAGTTAAGCTGGCCAGTCAGAGCACTTTACTGGAGTCTCATTTGTCACCTTGGAAGAGGTCAAGAAAAAGGGATTGAGGTCCCACAAGCTGCTAACACCATATGCTAACTTTAACTGGCACTTCTGCACCCGGCACACTTAAGCACGCTGCCACCCCGGCGTGTGCCAGTCTGACTGGCGCAGCCCGTGGGTGGGCTGTCAGGGCACACGCTGAGTTCATACCACAAGGCGAATAGCAGTCATTACCGTTCCCAGCATCCCTCCTGCGCCTGCCCCGTGCCAGCCCTAGAACAGAACTGCATTTGAACAATGGGAACCAGAAAAAATAAAGTGCGCGTGTAGGACAACAGTGACAGCTTGATTAACAACATAACATTTGGAGGGACGCGAGTTTAATAATGAATGTCTGGGCATCTGGCCTGGCGAGCAGACGCCGGAATTTAGGTTAGGAAAGCGAAAAATATATCTCACTGAGGAGCGTTCTCTCGGCTGTTCTGGAGCAGTTCCCTCATTTATCAGTACCAAGCTGTCAAACCGTCATACCACACAGTTTAAGATGTGTCAAGTAACTGCAGTTAAACAAAGCAATTGCAGATTTAAATTCATATAAAGATGAGCTCTGTGTTCTCTGCGAGGTATATTGGTTTAGGTCCATGATTACAGTCATTTGAATCTGTTTAAAATGCATTGTCCAATTTAGCTCGATAAAACTGAAAAGAACACATTTACAGCCCCACTTCAGAAAAAGTTGGCACTTTTTGAAACATGGATATAAAATCAAAAAGGAGTGATTTGAAAAGTCCACTCACCCTCTACTGCATTGAAAAACAGTACCACAGCACATTATTTGATGCTTTCATTTGTAATTCAACTGCTTCGTAAAAATATGCACTTATTTAAATCTGATGACTTCAATGGACACCGTAAAGTTGGCACAAGGGGGAATTGAGGACTAATAATGATGTGACATGTCACTCAGTTGAAGTGAAACAGGTGCTGTTAAACAGGTGAGCTAATTCTGTATTAGTATAAAAGGAGCCTCCAAAAAGGCTTTTCCCCTTCAGAGCAAAGATGGGTCAAGGCTTACCAATTTGCCAAAAGATGCACAAACTTATAATACACTGCCCGGCAAAAAAAAAGTCACCGTTTGGAAACAAATGAACAAATTCTATAATTGGATCATTATTGCGGGTATTAATATGTTTCAGCTGGAAATAATCATTTTAACCCTGACTGATGAAGCGCGTTGCTACTCATTTCTTAAAAAATCATGTCGGAAGACGTATCCCTCGATGGTGGAAAAGATGTTACAGTATTTCAGAACGGGCAAGTTATTGGCTTGTATTTAGCAAAGAAAACCATGAATGACAAAAACAAGTATGAGGAATCATTTTCACAAACATATTTGCCATCACAAAGTCCTGACCTTAAACACATTAAAAGTTACTGGGATGTGCTCAAGAAAGACCACCGAGTGGTTCAACCATTATGTCGAGAGGATAAGATCTCGGCCAAAAATTATGGCATTTCTGATAGAAGATAAATGTTCTGGCATTGCATATAGTTGTCAATGACGAGACGAATATGCACTGTAATCAAAGCCACGGGGGTTCCAATTAAATTTTTGAGTGAGCGACTTTTTTTTGGCTGGGCAGTGTACATCACTTTGAGAACAACATTCCCCAAAGACAAAGTGGGAGGGTTTTGGGAATTTCACCCATAGCAGTGCAAAATATGGTTAACGGATAGATAGAATCTGGTTGTGATCTCCAATCCCTCAGACATCTCTGTCTGAAGAACCATAATGCAGATGCATTGAATATCATGATATAGGTTGAAAATACTCTGGTAAACCTTTGTCAGTCAAAACCGTTTGCCACTGTATCCACAGATGCAAGTTATGTAAAACAGAAGTCAAACATCAGCACTGTCCAGAAGTGCTGCCGACTTCTCTGGGCTTGCTGTTATCTGACATAGACTGTGGCACGGCAGAAGCATGTTTTTTGGCCTGTGTAGTAAACTTGTCGAGTGGTTTTTGGAAAAAAAAAAAAAAAGAAAGACTGCCACCGTGTTTTCCGGACCTTAGACAACAAGTAAATAAACAATTAATTCAGCTTAATATCTAATAATGTGTTGTTGTACTAGATTCTGTGTAGTTGAGGGTGAAAGGACTTTTCAATCGAAATCAGTCTTTTGACTTTTTTTAATTTTCCATGATGTGCCAACTCTTTCGATATTGATGTAGCAGCTTATGAGACAGTAATTTCTTTAGGCAAGTTGAAATACAAATAGGATAATATCAGTATAATTTTTTTCATAAAATATTCGGCCACTGTCCTGTTGAATCTTGTGCGCTGCTTTACTCTTGCTCATTCACTCTCTCTTTTTGTCTGCAGGTCCTGTTCATCACAGCAGCCTCACACACCCTCCTCTCTCTGTCCCCCGTAGGCTGCAGCGGTGCTCTGGCCAGGCGGTGTGTAACTGCATACCCTGAGTGCACGGTGACCATCTTCGACCTTCCCAGAGTGGTGCATGTAGCCCAGGACCACTTTGTGCCTGCGGATGAGGGGAGGATCCTGTTCCATGAAGGTACTGTCTTCAGCTAGCGAGAGGACCTATGGCATCTTAATGACAGGGGAGAGAGGGCGAACTAGACACCAAGTAGGCGTACACTCGGTCTGCCCCCAACCTAGATGGAGAACTCTAAAACAAAACTCAGTCGGTCAACTCAGTCACATGATTTCAGTTCATTTTCATGATGCAAAACAGAACGAGATTTCCAATTCTTGATGTAGACAATAGATAGATAGATAGATTGATAGATAGATGAAGCGGTGGTCCTAGACTTGAGCTATCTGCGATAGAGAGATAGATAGATGATAGATAGACAAAACGGTAGAGCTAGACTAGAGCTACCTGTGATGGCTAGATTGACAGATAGATACATTGACGAAACAGCAGACCTAGACTCAAGCTACCTGCAATTGATAGATAGATAAATAGATAGATAAACAGTGTTGGGAAAAAATTAGGACACTCTAGCAGAGCATGAAAACATAATAATAATAGATAGATGGATAGATAGACAAAACGTTCGACCCAGACTCGACCTACCTGTGATAGATAGATAGATAGATAGAAAAAACGTTAGACCCAGACTCGACCTACCTGCGATAGATAGATGGATAGATAGGTAGATAGGTAGATAGATGGATAGATAGACAAAAGGGAAAACCGCAAGTCGAGCTACCTGCAATTCATAGACGATTAGATAAATGGTTAGACAGACAGACAGATGGTAGATCTAGACTTGATCTACCTGCAATAGACAGACGGGTGAAACAGCAGACCTAGACTCCTGCCTCTTTGCAGGTAGCCCAGCTTGAGGATGTCCCTGTCAGCCCTGCCCATATAGAGATCTGTCAAATCTTTGAGACTTTAGCTGCTCTGTTTTCCTCTTTTGTTTCCCTCTCATTGCTTATCTTTCCCTCCTCCCATCCTCCCTCTCACTTCCTTTCTCTCCGTTTCTGTCAAGTCTTTTTGTCTTTCCTGCACCCCAGACTGGAGGACAGCTTTAGATTTTCCATCCTTAATCTCTTCGAGGGTGAAGCAGCAGTTTGAGTCTGCCAGATTGTTCGTTATTAGAGGGGCTGTTTATAACCACCAAACATTACAGACAGTGAGCCTCGCACAGTTGCTGTAAAATGTAAATTCATCCATCTGCTGTAATGGATATCATGAGGGTGGCATATTTAATCACCATTAAAAACAATCTTAGCGTCGCATTAAAACACATAGCCCTCGCAAAGAAGCTCTGAAACACAGTGCTATTAACTGTGTGAGTGCAATTAATTTTAAAATCCATTTAAATTATTCCCTTAAATATAGACAGTACATGCACAGAATGAAGGCGAACAGAATTTTAATTGCATTCTGTTTAAACATTTATGCACTTCTGTCTTGTGTGAGGAAAGTTAACTCAGACAGTTGTCATTAATTATTAAATACATTCACCTGTATACAGTGCTTCTATTTTTTAATCATAAAAAAACTCTCATGTGAAATGCGCATTTAGGAAATCCATGCAGGACAGAATGCAGGCACCTGGTAGGATCTGAGAATTGTGCCGGGTCTAGATTTTTCGGGCTGGGTATGGTACAGTGAGTGTGGATATGGACTAATTCTGTCTCTGAAACTGTTCAGGGGACTTTTTCAAAGACCCTCTCCCAGGAGCTGACCTCTACATTCTGGCCCGAATCCTGCATGACTGGACTGACCAGCGTAGCCTGGAACTTCTGACCAAGGTCCATCAGGCTTGTAAACCAGGTAGAGAAGCACGGTCCATACAAAACCACAACCCACTACATGTTCTACACACCTCCCATGGCAACAAGGAGGCAACTGGGTCGGTAAAACCGTTTTAAAGACTGCTAATCCCAACATAATGAGTTATAGTTCCATCCCAATTTGGAGCTTCTGTTCAAACTTTACACAAGAGATTATACCCAATTAAAAAATGATGCCCACTGTTCAGTGTTGATTGAAAAGTCGGGATTGTGCCCGAATATCCATGTGCTTCAAGTCTGATAAAAAAAAGAAAAAAATGCAGTTCATTTGCAGTAAGTGTGTTGAGAGCAGTGGCAGCCAATGGATCTGATAATTTAGTCTCCATCTCTTTTTAATCATTTTCCTTGATTTTAGATTCTCACCTCTCTCAGGTGTAGCCTATTCTTTTCGAGAAAGACGAGAAATTAAACACGTCAACTGGATACAAAAATGTGCTCATTTCAATCTTTCTTTGTTTTCATTTAAACTCACGAGCGGTAGATTTCATGGCGTGCTTTGCAGCCTATGACAAAAATCCAGTTCCCCCCCTCCCCATTTTCTCCTGAAGGGTTGCCTATTAAGGCGAGTGAATAAAACATTTTCATTGAATTTATTATTTACTTGCTTTAACATTTCATTAAATGGGAAGCTGCTTACTTCATTGCCAGTGGGTTATTCATATTGCTGGAAAACGTGTAGATCAAGAACAATGATTGAAAACGGGTCAATGCTCATCCGTTTCGAGCGATGTTTTCACTCCTAAAGCCTGTGCCGCACCTCTGCATTGCTGAAGTTCTCACTGACAGACTGCTTTTTTTAAATTTTATTTTCTAAGTCTATCTGGTAGCATTCATATAAAGACACCATAAAGATTAAAAAGGAAAATTGGTTCTTTTTATTATCTTCTACAGGGCTCTAATCTGTCAATAGGAAATAAAAAGTCAGGCTGGAATAAAATAACTCCACATTTGTGGGTGGTAGTGACTCTCATCTCGCACAGGTTCTGTCCGTACAGGGCCGCCTCGCTTTATTCCCCAGGGCTGATTAATCTCAGATGAAATGTTTTTGTGGAGCTCTGACCTCTGACCCCATGGTGCTGGAATCCATGTCAGTGCCGCTGGATGATTGTTTTGGCCGCGCCCGGGGGCGAGACTGCCCAAACCATTTCAACAAAAGCACATAAAAGGGAGGGAAAAAAACCACAGCAAACAGACCTTGGGGGCCAATGCGCATTTTTAGTAGGGAAAATAAAAAGAACTGAAGCCTCAGACGTCTAAACTGCACCTGTAGGCCATAATGTGGCCCACGCTCTGGGCGAACGAGAGATGAGACTGTGATATTGCTTTACTCTGGCATCCTCTACCCAGAGTCAGCATGAAATTGTCCTTTTAAAGAGTGAGATTCCAATGATGTTAACCCTTAGAGTGCTAAATGGAGCTTTTGTTGCTCGATGATGAAGAAATATCAAAATCAAAGCCGTTGAAGAGCAAGCATGTGGCGACTTGTTTAAAAGAACTCCCGCTGGGGAGCTCTTTTAAGCAAGTCACCACAAGATAGGTTTCCAACAGCATAAGATAATTAAAAAATAAATAATGTAATTATTTCAGCGCTCTAAGGGTTAATAGAATGACCTTACTGTAACTGAGCATCCAGTGGGGTTCGAGAGTACTGAGTTCCCTCAAATCCATAAAATACTACATTGTGTTTTTACTCCTTAAGACACATGTCCCCCCTCCCCCTCTCACCCCCTAAATAGCAAAAGGTGTCAGTTTAATCAATGCACTCAAAAAATTTGGTGAAAAAACAGTATAGTCCAGAACACTTTAGGAAGGCTAACGCAGGTGCCGACAGGAACGGAGCCAAAAATGTCTCTCCCCCACCTCCCTCCGAGAAGGAGGCACAATAAACCTGCCCACTAAAGAGTTAATAGCGGGTAAAATAACGAGTTTGTTTGTGCTTCTCTGTTTGGGTCTTCTCTGGCCACAGAACTGTGCCGCGAAGACTGATAAACGCTCCCTCTGTGGGCTACGTTGCCTTGACACCGCCACAGATGTTGCTTGCGGGGTTCTGCCGCGGACTCTAAATCACCGAGCGCGGTTACGGGACGTGGAAATTAGCCGAGTGCAGGCCTTTCATTTGCGTCTGACAGTGACACGGAGAAGACGGGGCAGATCGCCGGTTGTCAGAGCGCATCTGGTCCTGTTCGGCTGACTCAGACCCGTCTCACTGTGTGGGCTGTGATTTCTCCCTGCTGGGGCCGGTCTTTAGCTAAAGCTAACTGTGCATGGGTGCAGATCTAGCTGGGGGCAGTCTGGCCATCGAGGGTGATGTGTCCAGTATCGGTATTCTGTGCTCGCCCGGAGAGTGGCAGGGAATTGCTAATCCCAAACGGAGAGTCGGGGTCAGTCAGCCGTGAGATAAGATCTCCTGATATAGCAGCTGGGCCTGTGCTCTCTCATTGGCCAGCCCAGTTCCGCCTCTTGCCATAGGCAGAGATTTCCCACCCCAATCAAACATAACAGTAGGGACTGCTCCCTCTTCTGAGCTGAATGACAGGTAACAGGATCGGTCTGTTTATACTTTTGCATTCCTTTGCCTCACACTTGGTTCATGAAGCTTTGTACTTTGTCAAAAGAAAACACCCACAATGCGCATTAACTACAATGTATTAAAATGTACTGACTCCAATTATATTTCTAAGTTTTAATTATTTTTACATGCTGAAAAAGCTTCAAAGCTCTGGGTAGCTGTTCCACTAAATTGCTGTGAATGAACTCAGTCATAAAAAAAAAAAAAATATCCACAACTGGCCCCCCTGTGACCCCACCACAGCACCTGTAAGAATGACGCCGATTCTCAGGGTCAGTGCTGGTCAGGCAGAACTACTTGTTGATCATCAAGGTGAGGAATGGCGTCCATTTTCGAAAACCGAACGCGTGTCATTACACCCTCTGGCCAGGTGGGGGTGTGCTGCTGGTGGAGGCGCTGCTGCATGAAGATAACAGTGGGCCTCTGACTGCGCAGCTGTACTCGCTCAACATGCTGCTGCAGACGGAGGGGAGGGAGAGGAAGGCCTCGGAGTACAGCGCCCTGCTGACCGCGGCGGGCTTCACCTGCGTCCAACTGCAAAGGACCGGCAAGATCTACGACGCTGTTCTGGGGAGGAAGTGACTGGTGACGCAAAACTCGGTTTGTAGGGTTTGATGTAGCCTCTCGAGCCAGAGGTGTTGGCTTCTGCGATTACGAAACACAGCATTTGAAGATCGTGGAAGAGATGGTCTGGCATGAGAGACTAGATTTGATGTAACCTCAGTGCGCTTCACTTCTCTGGAATAAGGAATCGTATGTATAACATTGAGAAGAGTTTGTTTCCAAAACGCATTATATCCATTTTAATCATTTTGGGTAAATCAGCTTTTTCTATGTTGGCGCGTATTGCATTTTATGGAAAAACACAAACTTTGACCATGAACAAGTACGCCTTATAGTATGAATTTGTAAAAATTAATTTTTGCACCATGTGTAAGAAGCACAGGGCTATTGCTCTATGGTATTATCTCAATTTTTGCAGTTATTGTGTTTTGGAAACATACTCTGCATACTCTCTCAGACATGTTTTCGCAAATTCTTCAAGCAGGCACATGCGCATATTACGGCCTTATATTGCAATTTAAATGCTGTTCGTAAGGTGGAGTGCTCTATCATTTGGTTGCATTTAAATATAAACAGCTTTGTAGTTAAGCTGAACCAACATGTCTTTGAGGCTGGTTCTCCCAAGCATGATCTACGATGTTTTTCTTTTCCTGTTAAGTTTGTTCATGGCTTTATTTTAGATAAGAGGGTAATCTTAGTCTTTATTTGGGTCTCCATGAGTGCAGTCCCGGAATTAATTTAATGTGGCTGTTATTGGTTTTGATTAATGGTAGCATTATAGGTAAGTAAACTGACCTGATGAAGTTGAATCTTGAAGAACATGCACACATAATGCCTCAAATAGTTTTATTATGACTGTCCAATTAAAAAAAAGATTTATTTACCAACATATGTCTAGTTGTTGTTTAGTCACGGCAGCCTTGGCATTTTCAGAGCAATGAAAAACCTGCTGAACATACTGAAGATAATACTTAGTATATGGGTCAAAATCTTTTTTGTGTCCCAGTTTTTGGTCAATTGACCCTTTGCACTCCCCGGAATACTCTAAAAATTGAGAACAGATGCATTGTGGGTAGAGCTGTGGTCATATAACCTGTAGCCATCACTCTTCCTCAGGCCGGGTAGCACACACATCAGTGGGCCGGACCTCGGGGAAAACTGATCTCACACCCCACTGGCCTTTTTATTGGAGCCAGGGAAGCCATGGAAATGTAGTGTGCATATCAGGCGAGTGAATTATCCCTCAAGCCTTTCTCTGCTAACACAATAGAACTGGCCTCTGCATTAATATTTTAGAATTGTAGATATCAGTACAATGATGGTGTGCTGGACTGACTGAGGGGAGGTACTTTACTGGAAAGAGGTACTGCAGGTTGGGCATTGTGCGCGCTCCCTAGAAGAAAGGGTCATGAATTTTATAATCAATGGTTATTATAAGATGATGGACAGTCCATCAGGGAGATACTGTGGTCTTTTATATTTGATGCGACTTAACCCTTGGAGCGCTGAAATAAATTGAAAAAAAAATTTCAATTATCTTATGCTGTTGAAAACCTATCATCTGGCGCCTTGTTTACCCCTTTGCGCTGATATAGATGCCGGCGTCCGTAATTTCTGAAATTTAATTACTAAATAATTATGCTATTGAATTTCGAATGGTCTTGCTTCTTCACTGGAATAATTTTCCACAGTCTCTGTGACACACATACTGAGTTATAAAACCTAAATAGGCTCATGCAAAGCAGGAAAAAATTGGCAATATTTTTGTACAAAGGGGTTAAAAGAGCTACTCTATGGGATCTCTTTTAAACAAGTCACTGTATGATAGGTTTTCAACAGCTTTAATTTAGAAATCTTACATCATTGCTTCACAATGGTTGCATTTAGTGCTCTAAGGGTTAAAAAGAAAGGATTTGTCAAAATTGTGATAGGTTGATAGGCAATGTTTTATTGAACTGAACTATTTAGGTCATTCTCCGTGTATGTACAGTATGAAAATGTGGAATACAACTGCAGAATTTAACCTTGGTAAAAAGTGAGCGGTGAGATTTGCAAAAAATTCTGTCATAAAAATGGAGTTGATGAAGGTTTAGGTGAATTGATGAAGACAGCCTTGTCATTTATTGTTAACGTCTGCATTTGGCGGCTTGTCCGGGAATGTCCGCGCCCTGAAAAATAACTGTTCAAGCACATTAAATGATAAATAGACGTTCCAGTGACGGTGACCAATAAGATGGAGGGTTTGCACTCATCAAATATGGCCTGCTTAATTCATTCATCAATCATGGTTTCACAAAATTGCCAGCAGTTTTTTCCCCTAAAATGTTATCATTAGCATTTAACAGCTAATTTATAAATATATTGCACTTTCATTTAATTAATTTTTAACTAAGAATTTCTGTGCCCTCCAGCCCTCAGGGGTATAGGCATTCACACAGCCGATTCCTCTCGTAAAGTAGTGCGGGTGTGGGTGTTGTTTCTTTCTGTTTTTAGGGGTGCAGCAGGATTTTAGAAAAGGCTTGATGATGTTACCCTGTTGTCCTTGGCTCCAGCAGGGCACCCCAGCTGAAGCAGGCATTAGAGCCCTCGTCACGTGCGCCAGCTGCGATGCTCGGGGGATGGGGAGGTGGAGGTAGATGTGAAATGTTCATGTCCAGTGCTGCTCGGAGGGGTGGAAACAGCTCTTAGGATGTGCCCTCGGTCTGAGAGAAACACATGCTGACCAGACACTGGATGTAAGTGTGTGAGACTGCAGCAGATATTCAACATGAGAGTATGGTGGCACGTATATCGAGGTATAGCTCTGCTTGTATGAAAACGTGTTTTTGCGCATTCATGAGTGTTGGTCTGTGAATTGGTGCACAGGCTGGGCTGTGCTCCTCGATCACCAGGACACCCAGGAAGTTAAAGGCAGGACTGGAGTCCCTCAGAGAGCAGAATTTCCCATGCAGAACCGGAGTCATCAGTCAACTCACATGGATGCATGATGGCTTCTCTCTCTTTTTCGATTTGACAAGCCATCCACCATCAGTGAAACTGATTGATGTGTCCTCGATGCATGGGCGATTTATTGAGTTCATTTTGAAATGGGCTCACTAAAACTGTTGGATTTCTTGCACTTACAGTCAGCTCCATAAAATTGTATTGTACTGAGCCGAACCACAAAAAAAGATCTTTTTCCTAAATATTACGGAGCAAAGTGAATCTGTAAAACGATCATTTTAAGGTATGCTTCTTGCAATTGAAGCACCTATTACTAAAACCCCATGAGTCACACTTGACTTGAGTTGACATGTGGGGTTTTAGTAATCAGTGCTTCAATTGGTTAAGAATGTAGCCCACTGATTCATAAGATATTAGTCTTCATGCATCTTCTATCAGGACTAGTTATAGACATAAATATTCTTTCTTCCTAAATAGACTGAAAGCACTAGCTGTGTTTCCATTCCAGTTTTGCACAAAATAAAAGTGATATTTCCAGAAATTCGACAAAACACAATTGCTAGTTGCATGTGTTTCCATTTGAGGATGCATTGCGAATAAACCTTGTAATCTCCATAAATTCTCGTCTCGCGATACTCTTTTTGACTGAAGAAGGATGTTCTTGGACTGTGTCAGAACCTGTGGCGTGTTAGGAGTGTGATTTTAAATGCGAAGTTTTTCCATTCCACTTCTGCAAAATATTGCAATATCGACAGGTCTGAAAAACCACCTCAGGCGAGCGTAAAAACTTTTTAGTAATATTTGTGAGGTTTTTTCGAAATTCACATTTCAATTACCAATTTTTTATTTCGCTATTTCGATTCTAAGGGTATTGGAAACACACCTAGCGTTGGTCTCAGTGCGTTGAGTCTACATCACAGACTTTCTCCATGTCCAACCTTTAGTCCTATTTCTATTTTAGTGATCACAGACATTTAATGCCGGTATAGTTCTCACAAAACTTAAATTTCCGATGTCTCCTCCTGATTGTTGGACGTATGAAGATACTC
Source organism: Gymnothorax reevesii (assembly GCA_029721435.1). NCBI lineage: Eukaryota > Metazoa > Chordata > Actinopteri > Anguilliformes > Muraenidae > Gymnothorax > Gymnothorax reevesii. Next base: position 61,132,629 of record CM056587.1, on the reverse strand, counting down.
CCAGAATGAATCTCTCATTTTCCTACAACCCCAATTCCAAAATCCTTGGGACGAACGGTAAATTGTGATTAAAATCAAAATGCAATGACTTTCAGATCACCTGAGCCAATGTGTGATTTACAATAGAACATTGATAACATTTCAAATGTTGAAACTGAGACATTTTACATTTTATCCACAAAATTAGCTTATTTCAAATTATGTCTGCAACAGGTCTCAAAAAAGTTGGGACACAGGCAAGAAAGGGCTGAAAAAGAAATTAATATATAAGAGAATCAGCTGAAAGAACATTTAGCAATTAATTAAGTTAACTGGCATCAGGTGTGTAACATGATTGGCTATAAAAGGGATGTCTTAGAGAGGCTGAGTCTCTCAGAAGTAAAGATGGCCTGAGGCTCTCCAACCAGTGAAGGCTTGCGTAAAAAATTTGTGGAATACTTTAAGAACAATGTTCCTTGACGTCAAATTACAAAGGCTTTGAAGGTCTCATCATTGGCAGTGCATAACATCATCAAAACATTCAGAGAAACTGGAAAAATCTCTGCATCTTCTGGCCCTCAGATGCCACTGCATCACTCACCGGCATGATTCTGTCATTGATATTACTAAATGGGCTCAGTAATGCTTCAAGAAACCACTGTCTGTAAATGCAGCCCACCGTGCCATCCACAGATGCCACCTAAAACTTGTATCATATAAAAAGGAAGCCAGTGTTGAGCATGATCCAGAAGTGCCGCTGTGTTCTGTCGGCCAAGGGTAATTTATAATGGACTGTAGCAAAGTGGCAAAGTGTTCTGCGGTCAGACGAGTCCAAATTTGACATTCTTTTTGGAAATTATGGGCGTCATGTCCTCCGGGCTAAAGAGGAGAAAGACCACCCCTCCTGTTATCAGTGATCAGTTCAAAAGCCAGCATCTCTGATGGTATGGGGATGCATTAGTGCATATGGTGTGGGACACTTGCATGTTTTAAAAAGCACCATGAATGCTGAAAGGTATATAAAGGTTTTAGAGCAACATATGCTTCCCTCCAGACGACATCTATTCCAGGGAAGGCCTTGTGTATCTCAGCAGGACAATGCAAAACCACATACTACAGCTATTACAACAGCATGGCTTCGTTGTAGAAGAGTCCGTGTGCTGAACTGGCCTGCCTGCAGTCCTGATCTTTCACCGATTGAGAACATTTAGCACATAATTAAAAGTCTGTCAAAGGAGACCCAGAACTCTCCAGCAGCTGGAATCCTGTATTAAACAAGAGTGGCATCAAATTCCAATGCCTAAACTCAAGAAACTTGTCTCCTCAATGCCCAGATGCCTCCACTCTGTGTTAAAAAGAAGAGGGGATGCTACACCATGGTTCACAGGCCCCTGTACCACCTTTTTAGAGACCTGTAGCAGTCATCAAATTTGAAACGAGCTCATTTTGTGGATAAAATTGTAAAATTTCTGTTTCAACATTTGCTGTGTTATCTCTGTTCTACAGTGAATAAAATACTGGCTGGTGTGATTTGAAAGTCATTGCGATGTGATTTTATTCACAATTTACACTTTGTCCCAACTATTTCGGAATTGGGGTTGTACTTTAAAAACATATAAATCTGACCACAGGATGATGTACATGCAGCACAAGCTGATGAGTATGCACCACAAGATTGCTCAAGTGACGCACTTCTCTCGGGGCTGGAAAATGACAGTGCTCGCACCTTGAATTTTTTTAATATCTCCCCAGGCGTGATTGAACATTATGATTGGCCCATTACAGAGTAAAAATCATTCACACTTTGTCCTAACACAATACAGACGTTTCTTTGCCTTCATTAACCTCCAGGGAACACAATTACCCTGGCACTGTAATGACTTGGGAGGAACAGGATGACAAACATGATAATTGGGATCTTCAGTCCATCCGGTTTGGCAAGGTGGGATTTTTTTCAAACGACGAATATGTTTGGGGAGCGAACTGGGATTAGTTCAAGAGGTCAGTTGCTATGATTTTTTTGAGAATATTCACTCCTGGGCCTCCCCAACTTTTACTGAGAGGAATGCTAGCCAGACCTCCTCCTCTTGTTCAGGTTTTGAGAATTCCATATGCTGATGTGTACATTATCTTTATGTCTGTCATGATATAATTAAATTTGCATGGGTGATGTCAGAATAGCTGGATGGTATTATAGTAATGAGACCAGAGTATGTATAAGCTCAGCCTGGAGCTCCACAAAACCTTGGACAAGCTCTTGTGTTTGCACATGCAAACGTCATTCAGTAGCAGCAACATGATTTCCTGCATGGTGATCCATTTGTCATTTGAGAGCATTTCAATTTTCCATGAAGAAAAGGTTCAATAACAGCCAGCGAAGCAGAGAGGACAGAGCCATTCTATCACTGAAGTGCTTTTCTGTAAGACAGAAACATTTCGTGCAACAATTTCAGGCCCAGAATGCGCTACTTAATCAGTGTAATTGAATAGGATATCTGTTGTTTGCCAGAAATAATGGAAAAGCTCAATCTTGGTCCAGTCACTCCATGACAGGATGATTGGTGTGGAACAGGTTTACTTCACAATAGATAAAATTGTATGTGAAAAATGAAGGGCGTAGGAAGTGTTTTAAATAAACAGACAGATTTGGGAAACATAGAGCCTCACATCCACCTGGGATTTCCACCGTTCATTAATCAAAATATTACAGCACAAAGTTGATTAGATTCACTGCTATTCACAGGGTCAGGCAGGACTGCCTGGTAGAATTCCCAGGTCTGGAACAGAATTTTATCGTCATATTATTCCTGGAACTGGGACAGTAATATTTACATGAAGTTGGCAGACCGCAGGAAACCATATTTAGAAGAGCTGGAGAAATGCTATTGTTGTCAAGCATGAATCGTTTAACGAAAGAATGTTTTATGAAATATTTTTAATTTAATTATTTTTTATTCTGGTCTTTTGTTATCTGAAGTACTTTTTGCACTAGCACAATTAACTAAGTGTTTCACAAAGGGACAAACCATTTTTGTCCTGCCGTATGTGACATCCTGGGTGTTACACAACAGCGTTATGCAACAGCTGGTACCTGTCATTTCTCCTAACGTTCAGACCTTCAGAATTTCAACACGCATTTGTCAGTTTCCCCAATGCATTTTTGGTCCATGTTGCATCCATTTTTCTCTGCTTTCTTTTTTTTTTTATCACGGCCCAAAACACAGTCACACTCACATACAAACATACGCACACACACACACACACCAAAAATTTCACACAATATTATATTGTTGACTGAAGGAAAACAAAAAAGAGAAAAATGTACAAGATGTAAATAAGCAAGTAGAAGCCATGTCACTGTGCAGGAAACTGGGCAGTTCTGTACCGTGAAAAAAAGATGGAATTGATTTATTGGCTTCAACTCATGCCTGGCGACTATGTCAGCTTCGGTCGCATGCACTTGTGTCACGTGCATGAGACACGAGACTTTGGATACCTGTGCTCTTCACAGGCCTCAATAACAGGTGTCTGTGTAAAGCCAGTCTTTGCAGGGTGGCCCTCAGGCTTTTTACACAAAAAGCGCAGGTACAGGGGTTGCCACGTCCACATAAACCTTAGATGACATCCATTGTCAGGGGACAATGACGAACCCCATTTCCCATGGCTTGGTGGAGGTGATGGTAGCTATTATTGCCCCTGGCACATTCCATTTTCACGATAAACCCACATAATGTAGGGGTGACGGGGTTTACACCCCCCAACTCCACCCCCCAGGAAAAATGGATTTCCCCACCAAAATCTTGCGTGATTCGTCATACCAGATGCTGTCACTTGGAATTTCCATTGAACAAGACATTTACAGTTTAGCAGATCAAATTTACTGTGCTTATTTTGACATGCCCCTGCAGCGCACCCATTCCACAAAAACAGAACGTTAAACTTATACAAATTGATTGACAGGTACAGAGCTGGCTGTTGGTCCTTGTTGATAATGGTTATCAAAGCTGAGAGTTTTCATGCAGAGGTGTAAAATTGCAGTTTAAAATTCAAATCTATCCTTGCGTTTGTTGCAGTCACCTGGATTTGCAAAGTATCACAATCTTGCAGTCAAAAGGTGGTGGTGTTCAGAGGGGAGCGAAAGCCCTTGTGAGAATTTTTATTTACGGACACAAAGACTTTACACTGTCAGAATACTCCTTACAGCTGGGCAGAAAGTGTTGTGGTTTCATTCTGACATATCTTCATATCATGAGGTTCCCTCATCCCCAAGCAATCGGAGAGAGACAGATTCCTCAGAAAATTGGGCTTTATTGAGGCATATTGATGAATGTAAAGCCGAGTTCTTTTTGCGCAAAAAGAACTGATTTCTTACTTTTCACTCCCAGTTTTTATACCTTCATCACAGGAAATATCTTCCAAATATGGTTTTTGCGCATTCTCATTCTCATGCTACGTTTGGACAGGCAAACCAAAACACTGCTAGCTAATCCTTCAGGAGTTCAAAGCAAAGATGAGCTGCACATCACTAAAAAGGAGCGGAAAATTACAGTCTAGAGATGAAAAGTACAGACAAAGGAATAGGATACAAGTACATACATAAATGATTCAATTGTTATTTTTCAGTAACAACTAATGATTTTACTGAACAAATATTGATCATGTTTTTGAATCAACTAAACAGAAGCCTGCTTACTAATCAAAGCTACAGAAGCCTGCTGCTTATGTGTGTGTGAGCTGCTCATGCATGTGTGAATTGAATTGCTAGTATGTGTGTCTGTCTGTGTGTGAACTGTTTGTATGAGTGTGTCTGTGTGTGTGTTATGTGTATGTGTCTGTGTGCACTGCTCGTGTGATTGAACTGCTTGTATGTGTGTGTGTGTGTCACTGCTGCGTACATAATATGGGTATTGATTATGATTATTCATTATGGTCATTCAACATGGAAATTGATCTACTGATGACTAATTAATATGAGAAATATTGAAATGTAATCCTCAACTAAAGGCTTGGGCAATGGTACATCAATGGAATCTATTCTCTCAGTCATGGCACCGTTGCGCATACTCTCAACAATTAAAGAAATGAAAAGTTGGTGTTGCAGTGTTTCACAGCCCTGCTCCTGGAGTACCTCTACCTTACACATTTTATATGCCTGCGCTTTCACAGACCTGATACAGCTGATCAACTCATTAGAGGAGAATTTGAGTTGAACTGGGCGTGTCAGATCAAGGAGACCTGCAAAATGAGCAGGGCTCAGGCGTATTACAGAAGGGGTGTCAGGAAACGCTGGGTTAGCAGACCACAGGCAGGGCTCAGAGTTACTGAGTTAATCCCCACATGCTGAACATTGTGCCGAAGGAGTATTAAACATTTTAACTGATAAGGACTTTATATATTGTATCAGTGTGCTTCTGCTTGGCCGTTTTAAGCTGCTTTCACACCGGACGCGAAACAAAATTTTCGCACGATCGATTACGTTCAAAGTCAATGCAAAGACGCGAAAACACGCGTTTCTGCATTGACTTTGATTGTAATTTGTCGGGGGAAAAATTTGTTTCGTCTCCGGTGTGAAAGCGGCTTTATGGGCCAGTTTGAGACCCCTGCTTTATACTGTATGTCCCTTTGGTTTTACACACCAGATTCAGCCGATCAGCTCATCGGTGGCGAGCTGGTTTAACAGACCGCAGGCAGTGTTCAGGGTTACAGGGTTAATCCCCACCATTGAACATTACGGTGAAGGAGTATTTAACATTTTGACTGACGAGGACTGGCCTGTTGACGTGCAGCAGATCGTTTTGTCGGCATGTGCTCATTTCGCCGCCGTCAGGGAGCGATGGAGGCTGGAGGTGGATGTTATTATTAGTGCGCCAGGAAGGTTCGTTAATCGAAACCCCCCAGCAAGGCTCCTGGAGACTCACAATTAAAGCAGATTATGTTTTCACTTAAGGTGAAGCCATCGCCGCTGGGAGGGGAACAGGACTGATCTCATCAGGTTCACATTAAGGAGTGCCAGTGCTTATAAGACTCATTCCTGTGTTGTTCCTTCTCTGTACGTGCGTCTGCACCCTACAAAATAACAGCATTTCTATGCTGTGATGCAATCAGAGCGTTCTAATTTTCTTCTTGAGCGACTCCAGATTCATATCCTGTACAGATTCAATCTCAGTGCCTTTTTTGGCTGCAGCCATTAAAAGATTTGAGATGGCAAAAGGTCAGTGCTACTTGGTAAAAACTACTCCAAAAGTCATGATTGCACTGAGTGATTTTTTAAAATAATTTTTTAAATATTCAGAATGTTTTTTTTTTGTTCATCGAACATACAGACGATATAGATCCTCTATATATTCAGATGTAAGAGTATTCACATTCTCTCTAACCAGCCATCAAAGATGGTAAAAATAATACAGGTTATTTTTAATCATTTAGAGACCCAGATAACTAAGAAAGGAATAGACTTATATGCAGTGCTTGCATGCAAGTCAGAAGACGAATTGGAAATCTGGCTGACTGAGACTGTCTGTTTGAACACATGCGCAGAGTCTTGTCTATTTGCTCATCACACTCTCAAGGCTATTTGCATTTCAAACAAAGTTCATTACATGGCCAAGCTTCTTTGAATTCCCCACCAAACGGCTCTCCTACGAAAGGCGCAGGGTCGGGCGATGTAAATAAAGGGGGGTTGTATTTGTTATGGCTGACCTTTGTTTCAAGGTTAAACCCAAGTGAGCGGAGTAACGCTAAAGGCACCTGCATATGTAAGGCGATTATGTAGCTGAGAATGATCTAGGAAAAAGTCAAGGAAAAATAGGCTTCGTAAGTAGAACGGAATAAGAATGGACACCGTAGTGGAGTGGCAAAATATACCTCTCCAGCCCCCACACGTTCGTCGCCATGCATAATACAATGTGTTATTTCATTGGGGAAATGAGATTCGTAATGAAATGCAGCTTGTCAGTGGTTTCCTGGAAGGACAAGCAACCCTGTCGGGGACTCCTGCATCACAGACACCCTGAAAAGCTGTGCGCTGTCAGATGTGCTTTCGCTCGCTTTTGCCTGTTTTGTTCGGCATTAAAGATGACCGGAGCCAGATCAGGGTTGCATTTCGGTTTATTGCCAATTTAGGACAGAGAATGCGGGTATCGGGGTGGCTGAATCTCTTCACATCTCAATGCCTTCGAGGAAAATAAGGAATGTCATTTGGTTTGGTGCACAGGAAAAATGTTTCAATGGAAAAACCTATCAGTGTACTCTTTGTTTCTATATTTTTTTTAGGTTTTCCCAGATGAATATGTTAGGTTCATTCAAATTAAACTCAAAATGTTGCAGTTGATAAAATGTAAAAATATAGGTGTGACAACTTAAGACCCCGTCCTCACAAGGAAAACAACTGGATAACTTGTAAACGCGAGCGCCCTATATTAACTTTTAAACGAGAGAGGAGCGAAGGAGGAAATCAGATTACATCCTTATATAGTGACCAAGGGCGTGTTTACACTTGGTTTTAACACGTGTTTTGGGTGATCGCATCGCAAGACTACACAACATGACATCACATTACAATCCCACGTGATGATGCTCTGCAAACCACTGCAAATGAGAATTTTCTTCTGTTAAAACGATTCAACATTTTTTGATATTTCCGTGTTGAAAACTCATAACCTCAGACATACAGTATTTAAGGAATTAACCCCAAAGGTCGACGAGGAAAGCTGGCCCACAACCTAGATACCTAACACCAGTTACAGATGATGCTGAAAAAGTGATTAGCTCTCAGCATACATAATGATAAGAACTTTGTGGATGCTAAAATTAGACAAGACTCCAAATTAAAATAGAGACTACACCCATCACTGCAAGCTAGCATGAGTAATGCACACAAACTTTTGTTAAAAGGTTTTCACAACTTGTAAATGAGCCAAAATATTTTGGAGGAAAAAAAAAAACTCATCTAGGGAAGATATTATATTTTATCCCCTTTTGTCATCCTGGGAGAAAGCATACCTCTAAAAATTGTTAAACACTATCAACAGATCCTTTCCTGAAACTGTGAATAATGTAATTTCTGTTGGCACCATTCCTCATACATGACGGATCTGGGATATTAACATCTCTGTTTCTCCTCGCCTGATACCAGACAGTCTTTGCACAGTTGCAGTAAATTTATGTCTCCGTGTGCAGGGGGCTCGGGAGGTTTGGTTAGTCAGTTGTGTCTGGCCGTGCTGTTGATTGATGTCTGTGGTCGATGATCCATTGATCCGGAGTTCTCCTCATCCTTTGTAACCTTGGAGCAGTGATCACACTTTGACCCACGTTAAACCATCACAGTCGTAGAAATCTTTCCACCCGAAGCATCCAGACCCCAGATCCGTCACAATAATGAGGCTGCATGTGGTCAACATTGGGCGCCGTGTTGAAATGCATTAGAAATTGGGGCTGCTCGGTAGCTTACTCGGAATGTCTTGAGTGAACACCGCAAGCTAGGGTCAAAACTGCCTTTGCTGGAGCAGTTTGGGGCAATTAGCCCAACAGGGAGGGACGTGGAATTGTAGTATTCTGGTGCTGCTGTACTGTCAAGGCACCTGGAGCACAGCCTCTGCTCATAATATAGTCTTTTCCATCACCTCCACTCTGTGCATGAAAGTAGTGATTTATTAAGACACAGGATTGACCCTGCTGGATTAGAAAGGAGAACCGCGAGATGCCCTTTCCTCAGCTGAGCTGGCCGAAGGTGGCATAGATCCCTGCAAATCTTCAAGATGGCTGGCTCTCGAGAAAAAAGTTACCAAAATAAAAAACCATTGAAAATAAGTATTTGCAATATTTTCCTTTTAATATATGAATAAAAATGACGTTTTGCCTCAGTGGCGTCATTATACTGTAATTTCTTCAACCATAGCCACAGATTTTCTGATATTAATCTGAAACACCATTTCTCCGAACAACGATGCCATTGATCTCGTCCTTGACGGATCTCATAATTTTCGAGTGAAATTGAATGCTGGACATGACTGAATCCAGCATGTCCGTGACCAAACATGCTCAGTGATGGAACAGTGACCTCGAATGTCCTTGTCCTTTCCTTCCTTCAATGGCACCAGTCCAATCATATTCATTTGGCTCTGGATAGGAATTAACTCTCCTACGTTTTTCTCGTCGTCCCAACTTGTCATAAAATGACGCTAACTGACCAAGCGTCAATATACGGAAGCTTTTGGGGTCCCTGTTTGATGCCAGTTTGAAACCAACCCTTCCCCCTTACCCCTAACTCGAGTCCTCACCCTAAACGTGAAATTAGGACGCCGAACCCCTCCGTTTTTGTTCTATTTCATTGCTTGCTCAGGTAGCGCCACTTTATGACGAGCTGGGATAAGAATGTGTTGTTATGTTATCCTAGTGCAGGGGTGTCAAACTGACACGTAAACGGGCCAGGAGGCAGCAGGTCTTCAATCCAACCAAGCAGAAGCTCACCTGAAAGCACTGATTTAATCAACTGATCTAGTCCTGGACAACTGATTTGTTGTATCAGGTGCGCTTCTGCATTGTTGGAGCGAAAACCTGCAGCCTCTGGGCCCGTTTACGGGTCAGTTTGACACCCCTGTCCTAGTGTGATGTTCGGCGATGTTTGTTCCTGTGTACAATCCAACCTATGTCAGTTGATCTGTTTTTCAACTATTTCCGAATGGAAACACTTTTACTTCGAAGAACTGCGTCGAAAACTTCTTTTTGCAATCATCTTGGGCACAAAATTTGACGCCGAAGTATTGGATGGATGGCATGGTTAGTTTGTGGTTTCTTTGCCCGCTTGTTCATTGAAGCAGAAAATATGGCCTGGCTTTTTTTATAGTTCACAAACTGCATTATGCTCTTCCTAGCCATTGGTGGGTGTGCTGTGAGCAATTTTAAATCCCCGCATTGTATTAGACACAGGACGACCACCAATCACCTGAAGAAAATTTACACACCACGCCAGCCTCTCAAAAAACCTCTCATTTTGAGTTTCATGCAGGCGAATAAATCCTCCAAAGCTGCCATAAACTGTGTCTAACAAATGATTCTTCTGTCTTCCGCTCCTCCATTATTTAGCCCACCATCCTACTAACCTTCTGCAAACCAATAAAAAAGAGCATCTTGTTTCATATTTCACAGCCTGATGTATTCCTCTGCTCTGGAGCGCAGCTCGCCTCAGGCAGACCGAAGCCTCTCATCTCAGTGTTAGGCTTGTATTGACTTTTACGTCCTCCGGTCGTTTTTCACCCTGATGGCATTGTGACACAGAAAACACCGTTGAGTTGGGGGTCAAAGGTGGCGTACTGCCGTTTTTTTTTTTTTGTTTTTTGCCCTGATAGACGTCTTTACTCCAGGATATGGGACATTTTCCGACTGACAATATAAATACGCAGTTTCGCTTAATCTCGGTTCACTGTTGGGTCACTCATAATCTAGTGGTGAGCGGACCCCACAGAGACCTCGCTGGAGATGAAGCCTGGACAGTGGGCCTGTACTGAAGCGCAGGACGGGTGGGAGAGGGTGCTTGACTGCTCATGCTGGTCAGATTTGCTTCCTGTTGTGGAGGTAAATCCTGACAGCCCCAGTGCTGAGATCTCTGGCAGTCCCAAAATGTAGCCTGTAGAATTTCATACACAGGTAGAGATTCTTGCCAGCGATACAACCATGCCTGACAGAATATAATGGGTATAATCCTATATTGTTATGACAGCTTTCACCTAAGTGCTTGATTTCAAGCATTTTCGTTCAACATTCCACTATTTTTAATATACACCATTTTAATTATAATGGCTTTTCTAATTAGAACAAAGTTTAAGATATTCGTGTTGCGCAGTTATACACAGTTCTATCAGCCAACTTACTTGCAAACAGGCAAACTACTGTCAGTGTATTTTTTTTTTTCAAAATAAGGGTTAAATAGCTCTAGATTTCGACAGCCAGCACTGACATAGAGTGCTTGGTCAATAATATGGGTCTCTCAGTCCCTATATGCCCAGCGGAAAACTGAAACTAAATTTTCTGGTAGCCCGTTCCCACTTCAGCCAATCAGGAGAGGGAACTCACAAAGAGGCGGTCCTCTCTGTACATTTGTGATTAGCCAGCAGAATTTTCATTGTTATGAACCTGGTGGAACAAGTAAAACTACCAATTCCAGCACTTACAGAAACAGTTTACATGACCAAATTGACCTAAAGATACACAATGGCTGAAGTCAAAAACGAAGAAAGTAAAGCTGTCTGAGAAAAAAAAGTGACTGGAGGCTTGCAAGACTCGTATTTACGTAAATCAGGCCGGCATTTGATTGGAGGAATAAAACTGAAAGTTTTGAAGGGGCTAAAAAGTAATGTGGTGCAGGATGTACTGCATCCGGACAGTTTAGCTTCATTATACTTTGCCGTAACTGTGCGGATATTCGCTAGCAAGCTTGGTTAGTTGGTGCCTTTCTCCGTGGTGGCTAATGTTCATGTGGTGATTTGGGTAGGAGCAAACTGTAAGAGCAAACTGGATGTTTGCCAGTGTACCAATTTTGCTTACAGCACTTTTAATTCCAATGTTAACGTGTAGATATGATGGTACTTTGGCATCTTGGCTGACACACCTGCGGCCAACTGAGCTTGAGAGGAGAGAAAAGTGTCAGGATATCACTGCACCCCTCTGGGGTAAATCTAGACCCTGCAGGTGATCGGAAGGGTGAAGGTGTGATGTTAACTAGCAGCAGGCAAGAGTGATGCTGCAGCATGTAATTTTACTCGCAGCGGCACAGAATGATCTAGTGTTAGGTGCTGGGGAGGCGCATGAGGGGACAGACTGTAATGCAGAGGTGCGGTGCAGCCCCCCCCCTCTCCTACTCCGATGAGCGGGTGGGCGCGCCCTGGCCCCGGCCCCGGCCCTGGCCTGGTCTACCTGCTCCTGGGCTCCGCGGGCTTGGGCGGCTTCTCGGGCTCCGCTGTGGGTGGGGGGGGTGGTGGGGCGGGGCGGGTGTCCGTGGGGTGGGCGGGGGTCTTGTACCCTTGCCCCCCTCCCCTCCTGGTGGCCCGATGATCGGCCAGGGTGCGCTGGCGGTACCCGACCTCACCCCTTATGGGTCCTCCTCTGGATCGGGGTCCTTGGTCTCCTCCACTGGTTCGGGTCCTGCGGCCTGACTGCCCTGGTGATTCGGGTGTCGGGCTGTGCCACCTGGCTAATCTGACCCAAGTGGGATTGCATGCACCAGTGGTGATCACATTAGCCAAATCGAATCAAATATGGCGACAGCCGTCTGTGACCCAAGCTTCACTAATGATTGTGGACCAAAGGGCTGCATCGCCAGGAGCATCACCTGCGGTGTTTTAGAAACTTTGGGAAATGGTCCCGCTCTGTCTGCCTCCCTCTGATCTCACTTCTGTTTTCTCCTCTTCTATGTCCCTGTCCTTGTTGTCTTTGTCTTTTTATGTTTTATTAGTGTATAAATAAAATGTCCTTCTATATCTCACTGTGGTGTCTTTGCCCTCTTAGACAGATCAGGTTATTAGTTGCCAATAAAAGATAGGACAATGCGCTAAGAGGGACGGTGGTGGTTACTTAGTCACAAGCACATACGCACAAAAATGCTGCTAGAGCAAAACTGCATTAATATTTTACGGTTTGTGACAAATATGACACAAACTAGAAATATATATGCAGTACAAAATAAAAGAAAAAAAAAAAAGAATGATCTAGTGCGGCAGCAGGCAGAGGCATGTTTTTGCCGAAGTGGCAGGTGAAGTTGGGGACGAGCCAAAATAGCCTGCCTTACCGAGGGCCTGCAGATATGCATGAGAGTGTTAATGAGAATGAGGGCAGGTCTTGAGTTATCTGCCTGAACTGGCTCCACATGCTGCACCCCATATAATGTGCACTGCTCTGATCCCAGTCTGTCAGAACCCCGACATTTCCAATCAAATCATTTTTAAACAGGGCAGCTACCCAAAGAATGTAAACAAATGAGAAATAAGCTTTCTATAAGAGCGGAGTTCTGCCTTTTTCCAGAGATGATTCTGTCCACAGTGTTAAGCAGGAACAGAGCTGGCATTTGCCACCATCTTATTAAAACTTAATTCCCATTTAATCAAAAAGGTTAACTGATTGCACAGTAATGTGAAACTTAAACAACTCATCACAAACAATTAATTTAGCTGTGGTTAACTAAGGGCTGAGGTTAATGAGTCTGTTCCTTTCTAGTCTCAAAGACAACCACCCTCTGTATCCTAAACTGTAATCATTTTGCATGGTTATTTCAATCCCTTTTTTTCAGGATTCGCAAGGCTTGTGGAGCTACGGGGTGGTTCATCATGCTAAGTGACTGTTGTAGTGGCTACAGAATTGACCGAGCAGGATACCATTATCTTTGCTCTTTGACTGGTGGACTGCTCAGTGACACGTGGCAGCAGCGGTCGGTCTGGTGCTTCGAAGAAAAGCGTATGTGCTTTGTTGTATTTGTGTTAATACAGGAGGTTGCAAACACCAAAGCAAATTTATTCATACATTCAGGCATTATAAACTAGAAGAATATATTCATAGATCTAAAACTCAGCATAGACCTCTTTTTTTTCCTCCTTCTCTGTCATTATACAAAAAACCTGCCTGGTGGCTTATGGATTTGAGATGAGAGACATTATCTAGCCAGTCATCTCACACAAGGCAAATGACTAAATCCAACATGACATTAAACACTACCTCTGACAACCAGACTGACAAAAGGTAAAGAAAGGCATGTGAAGAAGGCAGATTGAAGGCGCAATGATTAGTATTCTGTGTCTGAGGAGTGAAATCTTGAATAAGGCTCTTTTTCTGTTGGGGGGTGGGGGATTCTGAGTCCTGCCAGCGAAAACAAAGGTTGTGTCAAAACAGCTCAGCTTCACCTGCTAAGCCAGTTCCCCTTATGGGCCGGTTGATCAATATTCAGCAGGCTAAGAGCCAATGGACTGCAAACACTGTCCCCTAGGGTCACGAGGGTTCAGCTCAGAATTCAAATCCCACCTCCAGCTCGCTCCTCACGGCCTCGACATTGGCAGCTGCCTCCCTTCATAATCTAAAATTAACAGACTACCCTCGGCATAAACAGCTTGTTTGCGATTTGCACATTGCCGCTAATGGCGAGTGTGTGCGCTTGTGCGTACGTTGTGTTGTGCATCATTGTGGGGGCCCAAAGGGGACAGGAACTAATGCAAAAATTCCAGCAAAATTATTTAAGCAAAGGAATGCGAACTCAATTATTATAAGCATTTGTAAATTTTCTAAGCATAGTAGCATTAGTCACAACATGCCTACAGTAGCAGCATGACATGCATTTTAAGTAAAGTATTGCTGTCCTCGAGGGCTCTTATATAACCAGAACAAGCCTTCACTGGTGCATCTCACTGTGTTTCCTCACATCATGTGAACAGGGCTTGTTTTCACACTACACACATTTTGCAAGTTCAACGATGCTTCTTATTCCTCAGCGCTGGGTTAACTCAGGCACGGAGAGCTTTTCAAAAAGGAGTCCACACACAGTTAATGCTCCACGAATCGATTGTTTCACTGCAGTGTGACGGGTGGTTTTAATTCACTTTCGGGGTAATGTAGCGCGCACTTCTCTGAAAAACAGAATTGCGGGGAACTCATTGATCCCCCTAAAAATACTGTTAATGCTCAGGTGACTCTTAAGATAATATTTAAAGCCGCTTCATGGAGCATTAATATCCCTCTTATTCCCCCGCAACTAGAGTGCAAGTTTTGGGACGCTAACGTTGTGAAATTCTCATATAATCCATACTTATCAGGGGTGTTATTTTCGGTAAAATATTGATTATTTAGGGCAGGGGTCCCCAGTCTTTCCCAGAAAGGGCCGGTGTGGGTGCAGGCTTTCATTGCAACCAACCAGCTATGCACCTGATGCTACTAATCAAGCTTATTAGTAAGGAGTCCAGGGGTTGATTAGTGGCATCAGGTGTGTAAATGCTTGGTTGCAGTGAAAGCCTGCACTCACACTGGCCCTTTCTGAGAAAGATTGACCCCTGATTTAGGGTGTAATTTCAAGCCAGTATCAGGGTTAGGATCACCCCATCAGCTTTGTTGCCGAATCATTTATGACACCAGTGGAAAAAAGTCCTGAATGTGTTACTTACACTCAACAAGTTAGCTGGGCTATTTTTGTCTAATTATTTTCTGGTAACATGTAACACTGCACGAATGCGACCTGAGAGAATCCGAAACAATGCGGTTTAATGTTTTTTCTTCCCTTCAGTGAAATAGTTAACATACACTCATATCCCTGCAGCGAAAAAAATGTAGATGCCCCCTTGAACCTTCTGTCTGGTTCGACCTCCCTCAGTGGAAATGACTGCAACCTTAATAAGACATGCCTTAATTTGTTTTGAGCCTTGCATATTTTTATGGTGGACTCTTGGCCCACTGGTCTTTACAGATTTTCTTTAACTCTGACTAATTGGCCGGCCGTTGAGCATGAACTGCTTTTTTCCAGTCCTGCCATTGCCTCTCAGTTGGATTCAAGTCAGCACGTTGAGTAGACCTCTGTAAAACTTATTTTGCTTCTTTTAAGCCATTCAGATTTGGACTTACTTCAGAGCTTTGCATCATTGCTTTGATGCATCATCCCATTAAGTTTAAGCTTCAGCTTCAGCTTCACGTAGCTGGTTGGACAGTGTCCCTCAAAATTTTCCCATATTAAAGAATTTGCGCTTTCTTCAATGGTGGCAAGTTGTCCAGGTCCTGAGACAGCGGAACATCACCATAGCATCACACTACCACAGCCATGCTGAGAAAAAAAAAAAAGTTTTTACAGTGAAATGCTATGTTAAATATTCGTCAGATATGAAGAAATTTGCACGACCACTAAGTTCAACTCTTCTGTCGGCAGAATTTTATACGAAAATTCTTACGCATCACCATGCACTTTTTAAGCAAATGTTAGATGAGCGCTGATGATTTTCTTAACAAAATACACGTGCTATGCATGAAGCACGGACAACACTGTACACTGACCTTAGCTGATACTGGAGCGGCCTGCGGTTCGTTCAAAGTTTTTCTGAGATATTTACTTCCTGAATGAGGTGCCACTGTGCCCTTGGAGAAATTTTGGCAAGTCGGCCTGTCCTGAGATGATTCATCATGACTCGAAGGCTTCTCCATTTGGAGATAATGGCTCGCACCGCGGCCTAAATCAAGAACCTTAAAAACGAAACTGTAATCCTTTCCAGATAGATATATCACTACAGCTTTCTTTTTTCTCAGCTGCAGTGCCGTGTTCTTCAATCATGGCATTATGTGCCTGTAAAAATCTTTTGGTGGCTACATTGCCCTAATTGGACGGTTCAGTTGATAAGCCATTAAAACTTAATCACAAAACTTAATAAAGGGGCCATTTTTTTCAAGACCAGAATATGACTTATTGATTACTTTTTTCGTTAATGACTTCAAAAACGTTTTTTTTTTTTTTCAGAGGAAATTGGAACAGGGGAAAATATTGTTCAGTAGCACTATAGCTATAGTGTGGCATCGAAATAAGTGAGTTAATTAGTTACCCCATATATTTGGAGCCTGAGCATACGAAAGTAACTTTACTTTAGGAAACCAAATGTACTCCCTCTGATGCCAAGGCTAAAACACGATACATTTTGAATTTTGGGAGGCTAAGTACAAAAATAATTTAATTCCAACATACTACATACAAAATTTTGGGAGAAACCCTTAAATTTAACTTTAATGTCTGTCCTTCAAGCACATCTTGATTAATTTATTTCCAATCCATTGCAGTGGTGCACTTGGCCAAAATCATGGAAATTTGGGCATTTTTATACTTGTGGACCAGACAGTGTATCCATAATAAGAGCAGATGTGTATGTGTTGCATACATAACTACAATGAGCAGTAAATATATACTCTTCCAAAAAAGAAACTATGCATTGTTTTTAGCATCAATTTATTATACATGAAATGTTTTGACAAATGTGGAAAACATATTGAAATATACTCTTCCAAAAAAGAAACTATACAAATATTGAATTATTGATTACACTTTCTTTTCAATATGTTTTCCATATTTGCCAAAACATTTCATGTATAATAAATTGATGCTAAAAACAATGTATAGTTTCTTTTTTGGAAGAGTATATGTGCCATACATTTATATTATTTTCCAAACCTACCTGGCCCTGTGTTAAAAGGTGATGGCCTCCATAGTTGATAAATCAAACAAAAAAACAAATATAATTGATAATTGGCTCCAATTTAACTAAATACACCCAGTCATGATCATTGTCAGCCTTGTTGAATTTAAACATCGCTTAAATAGAACCTGTCTGGTAATGTACTGTAGGGAAAGTGCAGCGCATGAAAATCGAAAGCAGAAATAAAGTTGTTGACATCCACGTATTAGTCTTGTAAGAGTTACAAAGCCATGTTTAAGGCTCTGGAAAACCAGAGTACCATGGTGAGAGCAATTAGCCTTAAATGGGCGATACTTGGATAAGTGGTTAACCTTCCCAGGAGCAGTCAGCATACCAAAATTCTTCCAAGAGTGCATCCAGGACCCATCCAGGAGGTCACAAAATATTCAAAACTAGCATCTCATGAACTGCAGGCTTCTATTGCCTTAGTTAAAGTCAGAGTTCACAATTCCACAACAAAAACAAGACTGGGCAAAAATGGCTTCTATAGCACAGCTGCAAGGCACAAACCATGGCTGGCCGATCTCACAGGTGCTGAAAAGCATGTTGGTGACTCCAAAAAGTTTTGGTTGATCATCCAGTGGATTAATGAATCCAAATTTGAATCTTTTTGAAGTCCTAAGTCCTGTAACATTTGGCCTATATCTAACACAGAATTCCACAATAGGACCATCATACATAGTATGACAGTGCTGTTCATAGTCATGCCTGTTTCTTTGGGGTGATCCATCAGGGGGCGCTAGCAAACGCTCTGTCAGGAGGTCTGATTCCCCATGGAAAACATGCAGTTTTGCAGATATAAATGCATATTGCTCCACTGTAATGTCTTGTTTGATTTTCTATGTGGCATACAGTGTTTGTAAGTAATACGGTTGTGAGGGTATATGTATTGTATGTGAGATGTTATTTGTGATTTTGTATGTAAAAACACGGGCAAGAAAACGCAGCTCGTTGATGTCCTGCAGCGGACCTAAAAGAGAACAGTTTAATTGGATACATTTGGGCGTAAATGCCCTGGCCGCGAAAAAGTTGTGGTTGTTACATCTGTATGCATGTTGGTGCATGAAGATGGGGCTTGTTTGAACGGCAGGAATTCGCTGTGGTTTTTATTGAAAGTAAGGCGTCTTGGCCTGGCAAGCGGCTGTGTATTCTCGTTAGCTAGAGTGGCTAATATCCAGGTTTTTATTCAAGTTTATTTTGCATACCGTTTAAATGCACCTGGTTAAGATTTGGTTGAGGTCATCGATGGTACATATTCCATTCAACAATAAAGAAAGTTTAATTCTCATCCGTGGGCTCAAGAGTGCTTCCATCTGCGCCAACAAAGAACGTGTGTACGCTACTGGAAAGCTCACGGCAAGTGCAAAAAGGGCTTGTTACAATACCAGTAATCAAACACGGTGGTTGTAGTGTGATGGTCTGGGGCTATTTTGCAGCTTCAGGACCTAGGTGATTCATTGTAATCAATGGAATTATGAATTCTGTTCTCTTCCATACTAAAACTGAACCGCAGTTGCGCTATGCAATGATTCAAAACTTAAAGCAAATTTACCACTGAATGGCCCAAAAGAAACTAAATCAAGGATTTGGCTTTTATTTTGATTGAGATGCTGTGGCATGACAGGCATTTCATGCACGAAAACCATCCATTGCTGCCGAATTAAAGCAACTTTGTGGAGAAATGGCCAAAATTCCTTTGTGTAAAAGACTTATTGCCAGTAACTGCCGACAATTGATGGCAGCTGTCATCGCCAAGGGTGGAACAACCAGAGTTTAGGGTGGAAATGACTTTTTTGTATGTGATATAGTTTTTAACAACTCTTTACCCTCAATTAATAAAACAGTCATTTAAAAGCTGAGGTTTGTGTGTGTGCGTACATTGTCTTTGTTGGAAAACCTGGGAGCCAGTAGCAGAGGGGCCCTCTGAAGTGTTACACATTGTGGAGGGCCAATACACAACCTTGTCTGGCCCCTGTGCTTCTTGTATGCACTTCTTTGACCATTTCCTTTGTGTGTAAACCTCAGCACGCCTCAGCCCACTCCCCAATTTCCCCTCACCTTGTCTGTCTCTCCCTCCCCCACCTCCTATCATTCTAGGCAAATTACTATTTGTTTCTTTGCATCCTTTGAATCTCAAGCTATAGGTGATGACATTTTCCCTCAGTTGTTGGTTCTTGTTCATCTGTAATTGGGAAACAGACCCTCTAGTGCCTCTTCTCTATTAAACCATCCATTATGCAACTAAGACGTCCCTGCATTTATTTTTCTACTTACAAAAGTACGGATGAATACAGCAAACTCTCATTAAAATCCCACAGTCTTCATCTTTAATTAAAATTAGTCAAATCATCTGATACATTAAAATATGACAAATAAGCACAAATAGAAGAAATCCGGAAGGGGAAAGCATTTTTTTCACAGCAACATACGTCATTTTATTCCCCCACACTGAGCCACACTACCCTTTTTGCTGTGTATCATCTATTTGTTTTTTATGGTGAAGTAGAGTTACCGGAGGGTAGTAAAACATGACTGGTGCACTATCTTTGCAGTCCTTTGTGATGTCGTTGGACTTCACTTAACCAGCTGAATCTGCATCAGATATCTTATCTCCGCCCATTCAGACAGCTGAGAGGACTGAGACTCTGACACTCCAATTCATTGTGTGACCCTGTCACAGCATGCTACTCTCTCTTCATATTTCATTGTGTTGAGTGACCTTGACAACAACACACAGGAGAGAGGGAGCGAGGGAGGTGGGGGTGGGAATCCAGCTTTAATTTGACATGGACGACAAGCCAACCCACATCACTCAGCAGTACTGTGTTGTGAGAGCTCAGCTGTGTGCTTCTGAGTGGAGCTGTTTACAAATAGAGCTGAGAATGCAAGATTGTGGTGATTTAACCCTTAGAGAGCTGAAGTGAAAAAAAAATTACTTTGTTAACTAGTAAATACATATTTTCTGTCTTTAACTCAAGGGTTGTGAAAATGTGACTTAAGAACTTTTAGCATTAGGCTCTTCAAATAATGTGACAGAATTAGTCATTCATTTGCGAAATAGTGTGCAATTTAGGAGAGAAGGACAGATCCGCAAACCAGCACTATCTGGCCTGGCAGAGGGTTCTTTGTGAGTTAAAGGCACAAACTGTTTGTATTGTTATTCTGAGTAAATTTTAGTTGAATGATTTTATGCCCAAATATTTGAAAAAAGAAGGAGGTCTCTGTTACATAGTTGTGATCTCCTCTCCAGAAAAAGAGAATTTGTTGAACACAACACTATAATTTCAAACATAGTAAACTTTAAATTAAAGTTTAAGACCACGGATAAAAAAAAAACAGCAACAAAAGGAAAAAAGAGTGCTGTTATACCTTGAAACGTCTCAAGTAAGAAACCGATCAATTTCAGACCATTAAAATTATTACCTGGGTCCATTTTATTCTGTGCACTGGAATTATTTGCCTTGTCATTGCAAGTATTAACCAAAGCAAAAATGCCATCGTCAATTAAATCTTCAAAAAGAAAAAAGTCAAATATAAAGATACGGAGGGATTTCAGTAAGCAGTCACCCTGGGCTTAAGGTTCAGACGTGGCGGAGACAGACAAAACTATCTTTAAGCATCAAATGTATTAATTGCCAGTGACATGCAATGTCGCGTCAGTGCCCGCCACTACAGACCATTTTTCTATAACTGCTGTGGTGTAAGAGAAAGAAATAATGAAAATATTATTTATTTATTCAACTTTCATAAAACACTATTTTTCTGGGATCTAATTCTATTATATTGCAAAAACTTCATGAAATCAATTTCTGAAATAATACATCTCCCCTGGGCTGCCCTCTGTTTCCATAATTACAAAGATTCATGTATTGATTTCACTACACTGAAAATGAATGTCACTGAAAATAATCTTATCTTCATCGTATATATCGATCTTTGTGCAGAGTGGGTCAGACTGATTAGAGGCCTGGTTTGCCAGCCCAATTAATTTCTCCAGGGTCGTCTTCGGCTGAATTCCGACTGTCATTCAGAAAACAGGTGGCCTTACAGAAAAAAAAATATACAAACAGTTTCCATCTTTCAGCATGCTGAGGTCTACAAGCAAAACTGCAAAGCCAGTGTATTCGTGATTGGCCGAAATACACGAGGGCAGGGAGGCGAAAAACTTGGGGGAAAAAATGGAAGAAATGAATATGGATGCTCATCAGAAATTAACTTTGGTTACAATCCTACATAAACTAACATTAATGTTAAAATTACAATAGAAATTATTGCAAGAGGTGTCAAATCAAATTAAAAAATACTGTATGACATCACATATATATATAAAGAAACCGTGTATTATCATTCATACATCCTATTCAAATCTTGATGAAATGATTGAACATTGAGAATATAAAAAATAACATTACATTCCTGTATTTCTGGGAAAAAATAGATCTTTTTCTCCAAGTCTTGAAGTCTGCTCGCAGTGATATGATTTGCTCTCTGTTAGCCGATGACAGCAAGGATGTTGTTGATGGGAAATGAATTCTGGGTAATGAGATAAGGTCGAATAATCTGCTTTTATTTTTCACAACAAGTCCGCCAGTGATTTGTGCCAATTTTCTCTCTGCCAGTATTTAACACAACAGAATTAGGGGCATGTCGTCGTGGTGCAGTTACTAAATCCACTGGGCTGCAGAGCGATGTTCATAAACTGTATTCTGGCCTTTTCTTTATTTCCTCATTCTCAGTTCAGTCCCTGTGACCATATTAGCCAGACGCGCTGTATGAAAAGACTAAATCGGATTAGCATTCATTGCTGGATTTAGTTTAATGGCTTGGCCTCAGGTGTGCGCAGTGTTAATGCTGCTTATATCAGTGAAGCAGACAGCTTTTGTAATACTCTTTTAGACTACTTATATGTGAAAAATATGTGCAATGTTCAGGTTCACATTATTCACTTGCATCTTGAGGTAGACGATGCCAGCCAATGGACACTCAGTACAGTAGAATTCAGATGATTCATTGCAATGAAACAGCATTGTACTTTAGAGATAAATCAGCTTGCGTATTACCCAATAAGAACTCCTAAATGTCCTTGTGGCAGCCAGTCAGCATTCAGTCTTTTAAAAATAAATCCACAGATTCTCCCATCTGTGGTTTTTTTTTTTTTTTTTTTTGCCTTCATATTCTCTTTTTATAGATAGCACTGTTGCCTCTGAATGACTGTGCTGCCATGAAAGCCTGTTTCCATTTATACTCCATTGAAAATGATGACACTTTTTCTCTGTCGCAAAAGAGTACATTTTCAGAGAGGACGGCTCGCATATGACTACAGCTCGCCATTAGCCGAGGCCTAACTCCGAGAGAGGGCCGCTGCCCACAGGACTGTGGCTTGATACAACACGACATAAATAGATCTTACTCAAATGTCATGAAATGTGGAAATATGGACACCTGGGGAGGGTCTAAAATAGAATGGTTATTTTAGTGACTTTTGATTTTCAAAGTGGCTATTCCCCCAACCGTTGGTGGAACAGGGGAGAAGGTTGCTCTTATTTCGTTGTGAAATCTAAGACACCATTCAAATGGCGCCAAAAAGTTTCAGGGAAAGATGTCGCTCAACAGTTGGAAGAATAGTCTTGGCCTTTGGTACGGACTGACACTTCAGGTAGAACCTAAAATGCAGTAAAATGGTTCTATAAAAAGTGTTGTTCCACCGTTCAGGGTCTGTGACTTAGCAGTATCATTGAGACTTACATTTACATTTATGTAAATTAGTTTCCTTCAACCCAGGCATTGCTACACTGAAACCCAGATTTGTAACAAGCCGTAAGACAATATTTTCAAAGACTGTTGGGACTTCCTAAGGGAAGAGAAATATACCTCAGGGATCCTGAGAGCACATTTTAATAATTCATTTCACAATTTACTTGAGAATTTTTTTTTTTCTGTTCTAGAGAGTGGAACAACTCCTCTTGCCACTTTTGTCAGAGGATTAATCTCGCCCTGAGCCAAAAAATCATGTCAGGTAGCTCCAGTAGGTTATGCAGTCTCCACATTGGAGGCAGCACATCCACTGCTCTCCAAAACTGCCACCTCACTCAGGCTTTTACCTGCTTGCCTTCAGTTTTCAGGACTTAAAGCATTTTGACTGAATACTGAGTCTTACAAACATTGCCAGTGTCATCAGCTCATAATCCAAACTGAAAATCAAATTGTCCTCACAACAGCTTATGTTGTTACATTCACTCAGAAAAATAGTTCTCAAAGAGACCTTGTGATGGAGGTCAACAATGACAAGGGTTCTATGTCCGGCAAAATATTAAGACTAGGAGCCTTCCCTTTTTTTGTAGAACTATGACAAAGGGTTCCTTGAAGAAATAAAAAGGGTTTTTCGCCTTCAGGCATCTCAAACTCAAATCCTAAAGGGCCATTTTTTGGCCTGCACACCTGATCTGCACACCTCATTATCCTCCGCCACAAGGTGGATCATGATATAGGAATGAGGTTCATCCTTCTGCTTGTCCGTCCATCTGTCCGTCACGTCTCTTTTGTGGGTTACTCCTAAACCAAACTTTCAGAAGTGGAGGTTCTCCTTGCCAAGGGCATTGACACGACCCCAAACCATGAGAGAGCATGCTTTTAGGACTTGTTGTTGGTAACAGCATGGATGGTCCTTTTCTGATGCTGTGGAATTGGAAAAATCAAATGAGCTGATACAGGTTGGGAATTTTTTTTTTACTGGAGAGCTGGGTTTGAGATTCTTCGACCATGTCATGGATATTTGAAGTTCAACTTTTCCTTTCTGTATTCAAGTCAACAGGCGATTTGATTTAAAAAAAAAAAGATATGGAAAGGCAAATCTTTGTGAGCGCTCTCGGGGAGAAAATGAGCTTCGCTGTTTTGGTGGCTTTCTAGAACCTACAAAGCGAGGCTTGTAAACAAACAGCCTCCTTCTTTGAGACATGATTCACCGGAGAAACTGTTGTTGACTCATTAGATGTTTTTTTTTTTTTTCTAAAGATGAAGGAGTTTCGGCAGGACGAGCCCTCTGAGGACCTGTCACACAACATTGCTCTGTGACCGTCACTGATGTGGATTTAATGCCAAACTCAGAGCCCCAAATTCCATGTTCCTTGCATCACGCAGATTGGCTCTGACTGTTCGGTGAAGGGGGGGGGGGGGGGGGGGCAGGGTGGAGGTCCTGGGGCTTCAAAGTTAGTGCATTTCACTGGGAAATTCATGTACTCAGAAATTTCAGCAAACAAAAAAGCCATGAACAAAAATCAGAACACACAATGAGACTCCAAAAAAAAAGTAGAAAAAAGAAAAACAATTTTCAAGACTCAGTTGTGTCACAGTGATGGATGACCTCTGCTGAGTAAATTCTGGGTTGAGATGAGCAGTACACAAAATTATGTGGCTCAATACATTTCCGCAGAAAATTGAAATTACATTGTTGAAAAAAGTATCGCCAATAATACCATCCTGTTTCAAGCAGGTGTCAAGTTAAGAGCAAAACCTGTATAAATGAGAGAAGGGCCAAACCTGCAGCAGACGCTTTCGTACAGATGTGTTGCATGATTAAGTAATTAACATCCATTTAAGCAGGACAGCTTACACAAAATACTTAGCAGGCCCAGTTACCCTCGATTTTGGATCAAAACGGATCGGGGAAAAGTTCTAAGAGACTTTGAAAGAGGGCTTGAAATTGGAGTGTGCCACGAAAGATCATTTGTCACAAAAACTGCTGAAGCAGAGTATGAAGCATCTGCTCTTCAGATGCTTTCACAACGGAAATCCAAGATACACTGGACCCCAAAGACCAGTTAATTTGATAAGTGTGAACCCAAGTATACCATACTTTGGCACGGTTCGCTAGTCTGCTTGAAAAAGGTGGTCGCGAGTACGGTTCATGCGGACTCATAACGAATGTGAAAGCAACCGCTTCTACATGTGGAAGTGGACTACAAAGTGGCCTCTTAACTATTTGACTGTCCTGTTCAAAAAAGCATGGCCAGGATAGGCGCTATCTGGTCCAACAAAGAAAGGAAACGCTATTTCGCACTTTGCAGATGAGCGCTACCTTCAAAAATTATAGATTCAGGCGTAGTACGAAGACAAACTACAGTATATTGCCTATTTTTAGCATTAGCTTCTTGCGCTTCTTCTTCTATGCGTATGTTGCGAATCGCAAACAAACTAGATGCATACCGCCATCCACTGTATTGGAATTTTTACATACGCAAGTGTATCCAGGTATCGAATCATGTTACTAATGTGAAAGCTGGCCTGAGCAGGGAGGGACAATCGTACCGCGAAACAACTGCACTCTAATATGGAAGTACCCTTAGCTTCATGTCAGAGTCATCCGACTGTGAACAGAAGTGCAAATTTTATGACCTGGACGCTCATGTACAAATGAGATACGTGATGAAATACAGACGTCTCGTCCTCAGGTCACTGTGAATGACAAGGCGGGATGTGGCCAAGCTGTAGTAGCAAGAAAAGTTTGTCAAGAACAACTTTGAGAGGCATATTACAGCTGGGCTGAAGTGAAAAATTCCCTCATTATGAGGTGAAATGCACATTTGAGACCTCAGTGTTTCAAAAACCTTCAGCACTGGTCCACAGAGATGAAGAAAAACAAATCGTTATGTGCCATATTAGTCGGCAAGTGCTCTCTGTAACACACCAGGAGTGCAGAAAAGGCCTAAATTCCAGACTCTTGAGTGAGGGGCCCTGGTTGCCCTGTTGTGCTGTGAGGGGAGCGGGTTTCCTGTCATTGGGAAATAATGGCCAAGCCAACGCTTAGCTATCCATCTTTAGAAGTGTAATATTTTTACCAATTACAAAATGCCACACTCCATGAAACATATTTTAAAGCCATTAATCCACTGCCGCACAATTTGATGGATTTGAAACGTGCAATGATCTGATATATTTTTTATTCTGGAAAGTGAATTCTGGCTCTTGGCACACGGACAGACTGTTGCCTGCATTCCAGAACAGGCCACGATGCCACAAGAATATTTAACAATGTGTGTGAATTGGTAAACGTGACTCGGTCATGACTCAGTGACCAAAAACAATCCACATCTCAGTGTGTGAGATACACAGACCAGTGCAGGCGGAACATTGCACTGGATTTAGCCAAGGAGCTTCCGAGAGCCACGAATACCCTAATTTAGGGGAAGCAGTCCCTTTGTATATACTACCTCGCGGTTTCCACTCTGGCTGGCTGTGTCGTGTCAGGCTACTACAGGAGGCTTGACACTTGGCTTCATTCCTGTGTTCCATTTGTGGGCTGTTAATGGCTAATGTGAGGAGAGTCTTTAAAGCCAAGTACCTTAAGGTACAATTGGCTCGTGTTGGCTATGGACATCTGGTTGGGCTTAAACAGAAAGATAGACTTGTGACCTCCTGCTGCAGCTGTCACACGTTGGAAAGTGACATCCACCAGCCCTCGGTGCATTCAATTTATAGCTAATTGAACAGCATATTATCCCTGTTTTGCTTGGGTTCCCTGTTTTGAATGCCCGATGGCAGCTGGATGGAAGCCATTGATGCGCAACAGCAGAATCTGCAAGCTCAGGAGAGACTGTGCACACCGCTTAATGTCCTTCAAGAGCATGTCCTTCAATAACCGTCGAATAAGCGGCAATTTTTTTTTTTTTTTACTCCCTATAGAATGAAACAGCCATATTTTCACTATGTCAGCATTCACTGTGATGAGATTCAGAAATAGGCAATAATGCAGCTGTGTAAGATGCAACTGCGCCTTTTTAAAAATAATATTGTTATGATGATGAAAGAAAAATGCAGATAAAATCATAAAGGAGATGAAGCCAGTATGACTGAGGGGAGGAATGGATTACGTCCCAAGTCTTCACTTTCTGCCATTCCCATCTCATTTTCATTTTGGAAACAAAGATGTCTATAAATGTTGGTCGCTTGACTTGACCAACTGGGATGTTCAGATTCCCACTGCTTAATGGGTGTAATTAAAAGACAGGGTGACATTACATAGTAGCATACAGTCAACTATTTCTTTGGATTCTGTTGCAGTCATCACTGAATATTTTCTTTTAAAAATTGATTTTGCATTAAAACATAAAATAATGTGCTGTTGTAATGTTTTCAATATAATAGAGGTGAACGTTTAAAATCAGTCCTTTTTTATTTGCATTTCCATGTTGTGCCAACCTTTTGGAATAAGGATTGTGGAACACTTTTACGCTATCTCAAATTGGTCAGATTAATGTGAATTGTACTTTTTAAAGCCTCAATGATAATATCTTGTATTATGATATTGTTATCAAATAGGTAAAACAATCATTTCATCCCCTAGTATAAATGCAAACTATTTCCATGGCTGCATGCTGAAATCTCTAGTGCGAGACCATTCATTGAGTAACTGGTATTTCTGCAACAGGTAAGTTCTTTATTTATAGGCTATTTAGGTATTTGCCTTGTCTCCCATTACTGTACGTTTGCAATGGCCATAGTGCTCTTTCGTGGTCAGGCGAATTATTATTTTGGGTCCGTCCTTGGTGCACAATGTCTAGCAGCTCTTGTAAACAGCAGTATCCCCACTTTTATTTTAAGAACAGAACGGTCTGACAGCATTGAGCTGGTGACAGCAAGGCTCCAAAATTGCAGTACTCCACACTGAGATTGTGCGTATATCGGCAGGGGGGCAGGAGGGCCGGGGGGAGGGGGGGTCCTTCAAGAATAAAGAATTTAAAGTGGAAGGTTGCCCTGACATGCCAGTAGGATAGGCATCAATTTTATCTTTTAATGCTAAATTCCCCGCAACATCTTTGCAGGATTCGCCTGACTGATTATGAAATAATTCATTTACTGGACAATTAAGCTTCATATGTAGCCTATAATGATTATGATAAAAAGGCTACGATGAAAGATCGGGAGAATGGCTACAATAAGTTATTCATGAGAAAAAAAAATGAATTCAGTCACCTACTGGAAATGTTTTTATGAATTAAACATTAATTCAACATTATTAAACATTCATTTCAAATGTTATTGATTTGATTTTAAGCCCTGAAATGCATAAAATGAACAGAATAAACAGCTTGTGAGCATATTAAATTATCCCAGAATGCAATGCATACAAAATTTTGATTACGGTTCAAAACGGTTTTACTAGCATTAAGAAAAACAAAATTTCCCGTCTTTTCCATTTCATGACCACTGAAGATCATTTCAAGATTTTATAAAGTATGCGCACGTAGTATGTAACCCTTTAACAACTGACATGAGCCCCCCCTGTTCTCTCCAGCTACCTGCCTCATGCAGTTATCCTCCTGCCACTCGTTAAGCGTTTGCACCTGATTTTAGTGATTTAATGATCTCCCTCTTTTGTACTTGTGTGTTTAAACCTGTCCTCTCCACTCCAAGGCAGGTGGCCATATATTGTAACATCTTCATTAAGAGCCCTCCGTTTTTGTCTCTAGTTCTTTTGTTACCTTTGATGGTTTATATTTCTGTTATTCACACTTTTTTAATTATTACAATCCATGTCTTCCGCACTGGGGTCCTCGAAGTCTCTCACGTTCCTTGCGGCCCCCAGGGCACCAGTCGTCACAACAACTATACAATACTATAAACAATGACCAATCGTTCGACCGATTAGTCCACTGATTAGCCTTTGCTCTGTCCGCCACCTCGCAAGTAAACCGCTAATTGCTGTAGTATCAAATAGCAAACAACTACATTGATGTTTGGTGTCTGAGCTTGGATATCAATGCACCCTGCTGCCTATGAAGCCTGAGAAGAAGAGAGCAGGAAGTTTCAGGATACCCACCCCCCACCCTCAGGGCCCACAGTTGGATGCTGGGACAAAGGTGGGATGGTAACTAGCAGCAGGCGAGTGTGACGCAGCAGCAGAGAGCGATGCAGGGCGGTGGCATGTTTCACTGCGGAGGCAGAGCAGGAGAGCGGCTTATTTAGCCACCTACTGGAGGGGTGGAGCAGCGTCTGATGCGCATGGTAGCGTCTATGGGAATGTGGGCACGTCTCAAGTTGTCTGCCAGAACTAGCACCGCAAGCTGTACTTCATTTATTTGGCGACACAGGTTTTTTTTTGCAAACAAAGAAAAGTAAACTGGAAATATTTGGGAGTTAACATGCATTGAAAAGAAAGGATTCTTATCTTACCTCTGACAGCATGCCATTGCAGGGTTGTCAAGTCATCTATCACTGCAGAGGAGGATCTTTCCCAGTTGGTATCATTATGTTGATAAACATTTGGTCACTGGGGTAGTCCGCACAGGCTATGAAATATCTAAATATATGCTAAAATTTTGAACAGTTCACACCTGTGGCTAAGTCAACGCGACAAGATCTCACTAATATTTTAAGGATTCTTCTTTATTTTGGTTTTCCAGATAGGTTCATTTACTTCCAGATTCTCCTGCTTACAAACTGAGAGAGGGAAAACCATTACAGGACCATGACATAACCTTGGCTTGACTTATTGCTGACATATGACATTATGCTCTGAGACAATATTATTTCTTTAAATTAGGAATCATCATTATGTCATAGCTGTAATAATTATGCATGTGCATGGGCTGTGGGAGGGTGCTTATTCCAAATGTTTAGTAACATAATGAGATGTCTGTTGACAGACAGTAAATGAACCCACAGAGTTTGATTGATTGTTCCTTACGGACATCTCAGTTTGAGGTATGGTTATTGAATCTGCCGGCGGTCTCATAACCAAGCTGGTGTGCGAGTCAAGGGCACTCTTTAATTTGCTGTGATACAATTGCATGCTTGGCAATGAATTCCTGTTGCCAACACTAATGGCCTCAGAGCTCAGCCAGGCTGCCATTTATATGATAAAAGGATGCCACTGAGGTGGATTTGATGGGAGTCATTGGTTTGAATAGTTCCTACGAGGACATTTACCACCAGTCTTTTTGAATGAATACCCAAGTTAAAAAGCATTCCAAAAAGTCAGAAAAAAATGCATTCCATGTTGATATATATGCAGTTGACCAGTTGATCAAGTTCTTTTTAAGTGAAACTAATAATGAAATACTGAAAGTTAAATATTGAACACCACTAACTCTTGCATTCTTGAAGAAACTGCGAAGTTCTGAAGCACTGCAAGAAATGTAGAATTAACCACGTGAGTACATGTATCAGGAACACGCATCATTCTAATCACGTCTGGCAGGCTGCAGTAAATCATTATTTTTTGGTGGTGGATTTGATTAATAAATAATAAATATTAAATAATGTATAATTAATGCACCTCACAGGTCTCGATGCTCATGAATGCTAACTGATGCCCGAGAGCTAATGGCGGAAGGCTTCTCTGGGCTGGTTACTGATGCCTCATTAGAAAAATTATGTATATCAAAATAAAATATGCACTCAAGCGTAACAATGGAGTCCAAGCTCAGGAAACATTACAGAGTGTACAAGAGTTGAAATAAACCACATTTTACCTTTTACTAAAATGATCAGAAGTAAAAAAATATTTGTTTTTTTCTGGACGTGTCAACAGGACACTTATCCTCATTCATCTGATTCTGTGAGTCTCATTTATGCCATAAATAGGGCTTCATCAGATGACTAATGAAATGCAAATCGCTGCACCTGGGCATCAATGATTATGACTGCAGTTTTATCTGGGGCTAATCGTTCGATCTTCTCGTACAATTACACTTCACTTTTTGCTATTACAGCAGAAATTGTTCTGTAATTGATTGCCACTTACCCAAATCCTCATTTGCATACCTACACATCTAGTGCCGAAGCCTGTGTTTGTATTCTGAAATATTACCCAATGGGTCACTTTGTTTGTGCAGGGAACAAGCCTGAATTTATGTTTTGGCTGAATGCCACCTTACCAGTCTAACAGACTGACATACAGTTAGGCCCATGAATCTGTTGACATTGACAAAGTCATTGCCATTTTAGCAGTCCACCGCAGCATATTGGAGGAACAATTAAACACTGATTATTATTATTAAGTCATTTGGCTTTAATTTGAGGGTATTTACATCCAAATTGGGTGAAAAATGTGATTTAATCGATTGAAAGTAATCACACAAAAGGCTGTCCAGCTGTTCCATGGCCAGGGTAGTGTAATCTCATTATGTAATTAACATGTGAACAGATGAGAGGTCTACGGTTAATATCAACTGTGCCATTCAAATATGGAACCCGTTCCCGATAACCGTCAACATGTAGTTCAAAAAGCAGTCACTGCCTATGAAGTAAGCCATAATTAGGCTGGAAAATCACAATAAACCCACAGAAATAGCATGAATAGTAAATGTAGCCAAAACAACGATGTGGATCATTCTTTAAAAAAGAACCGGTCAGGTACATCAAAACGTTACCCGAGGAGTCACTTGGAAATTCATAATCTCTTTAAATGGACTGCTGAGGTCAGAGCAATTTTGTGAAATATGCATCGCATCACCCTGAAAGTAAAGTGACACCAGCTCTGTTACTCTGTTACAGTGAAACCATCGATTCATGGAGTATTAAGTGTGTCTGGACCCAGATTTCCGCGGTGAAATACATTATTTTGAGAAAGTGAGCCAGAGTTCACACAGCACTGACGATGCCTCTCTCCGAACATTTTTCCTGCGCAGCTGAATCTCTGCACCTCATCTCAGGGCTAATGAAGCAGAGTTCTGCTCGAAAAACATGAACACAGGCCATGTAAACAGAAGGCAAGAGCAACTTACTCATCAACATCTTCTTCATCACCATCTTCTTCTCATTATTATTATTAGTATTACTGTTGTTGTTCTTGTGGTACAACCAAAATAGTTGGGACGAAGAGTAAATTGTGAATAAAATCTGAATGCAATGACTTTAAAATCACATGAGCCAATATGTTATTTACAATTGAACAAAGATAACACTTCAAATGTTGAAACTGAGACATTTTCCATTTTTATCCACAAAATGAGCTCATTTGAAATTTTCTGGCTGCAACTGGTCTCAAAAAACTTGGGACACAGGCAAAAAAGGGCTGAAAAAGTGTCATAATCTGTATTTTTTCTTGTTTCATTATGCTCATGTCTTGTTTTAGTTCTGTGCCTGGCTCTGCCATGATTATGGATTTCTGTGTTTAGTGATCATTGCTCTGACTGACCTTTCTTAGGATTATGTATTGTATTTTGGTAGTTTGGATTTCCTTGTTTTATTATTTTTCAAGTTTAGATCATTAGTTATCTTGCCATGTCTTCCTTTCCATGCATAGCACCTCGTCTGCTCCAGTCATGTCATGTACGTCTTCTATGTATTTAAGCAATGCATTTCCCTGTCCGCGTTATAGCATCTATTCGGTGATTTCCGTGGGTTTTCGTGGTTTCCGAAAATCTTCCTTCACGTCTCGTTTCCTGTAATTCCCGCTATTCTCAGATTAACATATTAATTAAGACTAATACTTCATGTTACGTAATGTCATTACTAACATAGACTAATATACTCATTCTGAGTACTTCTGTGTATTAATATTCACCTGTCATGTAGTGGTGTGTAAATATCACGTTGTTCGTTTTTACTAATGCTCTTTGCATTCGCTCTAGTCTGTAAACTCCGCCCTCCCGTTTCCTATCCCTGACTCTGCTGATTACTGCGATCTCTCGCACCTGTTTTACCTCGAGCTGCCTCTCGTTCTATTATTCACTTAGGCAACTCCCTAATCGGAGTCCGTTTTCATGTTTAGGATTGGTCTGTCAATTGTGATGCGTGATCATGGTTTGTCTTTCCCTCATGTGCTCATTATATTTAATTGTTTAGCAACTCCCACCTATCCTATTCCCCGCCTAGTTTAGTCATTTCTTTGAGTATATAAATGTCTCATTTCACTGCAGAGCTTTGTCAGATCTTCATTCCTTTTCTCCTTGCCAGTGCTTTATATTCTCGTCTAGATTCCCGTGTACAACTATAGCCTGTATCTGACTGATTACTCTTTTGCTTAGCCCTTTTGTTTTGGTTGCTGTATTTATTGATTTTTCGTGTACGAACCTTGCCTGCCTGACTACGTCTCTGTGCTACCCCTGGCTTCCCGACCTATTGTCTGAATAAACGACTACGGCTTTGGATTTCCTGACTCGCGTTTGGTTCTTCTGTCAGTCATGACAGAAAGATCTGACCAGAGGATGGAACCAGCGAGTGACCCACTGCAGGCGGCAGTGAGTCAGCAGGGAGCTATGCTCGAATCCCAGCAACAACAACTGCTGGCGATTATGCAGCATCTGCAGTCTCTGACTCATTCCGTCAGCAACCTGACTATCCAAGCAAGGGCTACACCATCTGATGGCACGCCGCAACCCTCAGCTCCACCTATACCGGCACCACAAGCTCTTCCCAATCCGGAGCCCCGTCTACCACCCCCTGAGAGGTACGCAGGTGAACCAGGTACCTGCCGCGCCTTCCTGACGCAATGTAAGCTCATCTTCCAACTCCAGCCAGCAACCTTCCCGTCAGAGCAATCCAAGGTGGCTTACATTATCACCCAGCTTACCGGGAGAGCTAAGCAGTGGGCAACGGCGGCGTGGGAGGCTGAGTTACCATGCACACGGACTGCGGAGTCACTAGCCGAGGAGATGACGAGGGTTTTTGATCGGTCCAAACATGGTCATGAGGCAGGACGGGAGATCCTCCGCATCCGCCAGGGCGCCAGAACTGTCTCAGATTACGCAATCGATTTCCAGACCTTGGCTACCAATAGCGGCTGGGGCAGGGCCTCCCTGTACGATGCTTTTCTAAATGGACTATCTGATCCAGTAAAGGACGAACTACTGACTCGCGACCTGCCCGAAGATCTCAATCGGCTCATGGAGATGGCCATCAGAGTGGACGCTCGTTTGGAGGAGAGGCGCAGAGCACGCCAATTCCGTGGAAGGGCGCTCAACCAAACATCCCCGCCTCAGAACAAGTCTCCACCCCCCCCCTGTGGTGCCAGAAGCAATCAACCCTTTTCGGTGGAGGAGCCTATGCAGGTGGATCGGACTCGGATTTCCAGTGCGGAGAGGCAGAGACGGAGAAGGGAGAACGCCTGCTTTTACTGTGGCGGCGCCGGACATCAAATTAGGCATTGTCCAGTAAAAGCCAACGCCCACCAGTGATGAGAGGAGCATTGGTGGGCGTACTCCCTGTCGAATCCTCCTCTAAAAACCGCACCTGCCTGCCTGTAACCATCGAATGGGATGGAGGGTCAAGAGGGACCACTGCCCTCATCGACACTGGGGCAGAGGAAAGCTTCCTGGATGCTAGCGTGGCGAGTCGATGGGGGATTCCTACACAACGGGTTGAACGTCCACGTATAGCTAACTCACTCAACGACCAGAAGATCGGCACTATCACCCACCTCACCATCCCGCTCAGACTGCTAGTTTCCGGCAATCACCAGGAGAGGATCCAGCTCTACATCATCGACTCGCCACATGCACCGGTGATTCTGGGCCACCCCTGGATGAGAACCCACAACCCGGAGATTGACTGGGAGAGACACGTGATCCAGGCCTGGAGCCCATCATGCCTATACAGATGCCTCGGTCAAGCCCATGTCCCTGTCCTGAAGCAAGCATCTGAGGAGAGCCCGGACTTAAGCAAAGTCCCAACAGAATACCATGATTTCAAGGAGGTCTTCAGCAAGTCTCGCGCCATCGGCCTTCCCCCGCACCGGCCTTATGACTGTGCCATTGACCTTAAACCAGGGACTACACCACCCAGGGGGCGACTGTTTTCATTGTCCCGCCCCGAGACGGTGGCGATGGAGAAGTACCTGAGGGAAGCCGTATCTGCCGGCATCATTCGACCCTCCTCCTCACCGGCTGGCGCTGGATTCTTCTTCGTCAAGAAGAAAGACGGGTCACTCCGGCCATGTATTGATTATCGGGCACTCAACAACATCACAGTTAAGAACCGTTACCCCTTGCCTCTCATGACTACGGCATTCGATCAACTCAGTGGAGCCAAGCTATTCACCAAATTGGATTTACGCAATGCTTATCACTTAGTGCGTATCCGTGAGGGCGATGAGTGGAAGACGGCCTTCAACACCCCTACTGGTCACTGGGAGTACTTAGTCATGCCATTCGGACTCACCAATGCCCCCGCTGTGTTCCAAGGCCTGGTCAATGACGTGTTACGGGACTTTATCAACAGATTCGTCTTTGTCTACCTTGACGATATATTAATTTTTTCCCGCAACCAAGAGGAACACAGACGTCATGTCAGATTGGTCCTGCAGAGGCTTCTGGAGAACCGCCTATTCATCAAGGCTGAGAAGTGCGAGTTCTCATGCACCACAACCACCTTCCTGGGCTATGTCATCTCCACGGGGTCTCTCAATATGGATCCAGCTAAAGTTGAGGCAGTTACCAGTTGGCCTCAACCTGAAGATCGCAAGGCACTTCAACGGTTCCTTGGCTTCGCCAACTTCTATAGGAGGTTCATCAGGAACTATAGTTCGGTCGCCGCTCCTCTAACAGCACTCACCTCCTCCAAGTCCCGGTTTGTATGGGGAGAGAAGGCGGCTACTGCATTCAGACGGCTCAAATGCCTGTTTACCACGGCACCTATCCTGATCCATCCTGACCCCAATGCTCAGTTCATAGTGGAGGTGGATGCCTCTAACATCGGAGTAGGAGCTGTGCTCTCTCAAAGATCGAGCCTGGACAACAAAGTACACCCATGTGCGTTCTTTTCAAGACGTCTTAGTCCTGCTGAGGAGAATTATGACATCGGAAACCGAGAGTTACTTGCTGTCAAACTTGCTTTGGAGGAGTGGCGTCAGTGGCTGGAAGGAACTGAGATACCGTTTCAAGTCTGGACAGATCATAAGAACCTAGAGTTTCTCTCATCAGCCAAGAGACTTAACCCTAGACAGGCCAGATGGGCCTTATTCTTCTCCCGCTTCAACTTCACCCTCACCTTTCGACCTGGATCCAAGAATATCAAGCCTGACGCCCTCTCAAGAAAGTTCGAGGTCTCTACTAATGACGAACTCCCAGACACCATCCTGCCCTCACAAGTTGTGGTCAATGCGGTTGAGATGGACATTGAGCGAGAGGTTCAAGAAGCCCAAGGGGACTCTGGCAATCCCAGTGACTGCCCTGACCACAAACTGTTTGTACCAGAGTCCATGCGCCCTCAAGTTCTCCGTTGGGGACATTCTTCTCAACTCTCCTGTCACCCGGGTAGAGGGCGCACTCTCCACTTCATTCGCCGCAAATTCTGGTGGCCACGCATGAACAAAGATATCCTGGACTTTGTATCCACCTGTTCTACCTGTGCCCAGGCTAAAACCACCAATCAACCACCTCAAGGACTTCTCCAGCAACTTCCCATCCCACACCGCCCTTGGTCACATATTTCCGTCGACTTCATCACTGGCCTACCCCCCTCCAACCATAATACCACCATCCTCACCATTGTGGACCGTTTCTCTAAAGCTGTGCACTTCATACCGCTCACCAAGCTCCCCTCTGCCTCTGAAACTGCATCTCTGTTAGTCCAGCATGTCATCAGACTCCATGGCATTCCCTCAGATATTGTGTCAGACAGAGGTCCTCAGTTCTCTGCCCGCTTCTGGAAGGCTTTTTGCAAGTTGCTCGGAACATCTGCCAGCCTCAGTTCAGGCTTCCATCCCCAAACCAATGGCCAAACTGAACGTGCAAACCAAAACATCGAGACAGTCCTCAGGTGCCTGTGTTCACACTGTCCGTCCAGTTGGAGCCAACAACTACCATGGGCGGAGTTCGCCATCAACAGTCATACCTCCTCCTCTTCACAACTATCACCCTTCGAATGCTGTATGGGGTATCAACCTCCCATCTTCCCCAGCCAGGAGGAGGAGGTGGGAGTTCCGTCAGCCGTCGCCTTCATCCGTCGATGCAAGCGCACCTGGAGGATTGTACGTACTAACCTGCTCAGGGCGGCAGCCCGAACCAAGTTACTGGCAGATCGTAGGCGTACTCCGGCCCCGGTTTACAGGATTGGGCAAAAAGTCTGGCTCTCCACTAAGGACATCCCTATTCGCGGGGGTACTCGTAAGTTGGCACCCCGCTACATTGGACCCTTTTCCATAGTGAAGATCATCAGCCCCACGGCTGTACGCCTTCGACTCCCATCCACCATGAGACGCCTTCACCCTACCTTCCACGTTTCTCGAATCAAGCCTGCTGTCAACAATCCCCTACACGAGGATCCGGCCCCTCCCCCTCCACCCCGCATCATTGATGGCGGTGAAACCTTTACCGTCCGACGCATCTTGGACTGCCGTCGTCGGGGCCGTGGGCTCCAATATCTCATTGACTGGGAGGGCTACGGCCCCGAGGAAAGATCCTGGATTCCAGCCCGCTTCATCATGGACAAATCTTTAATACGTGAGTTTCATAAAGACCATCTTGTGCCGTCAGCTAAGAACGCCCAGAGGCGTTCATAGGAGGGGGGGTACTGTCATAATCTGTATTTTTTCTTGTTTCATTATGCTCATGTCTTGTTTTAGTTCTGTGCCTGGCTCTGCCATGATTATGGATTTCTGTGTTTAGTGATCATTGCTCTGACTGACCTTTCTTAGGATTATGTATTGTATTTTGGTAGTTTGGATTTCCTTGTTTTATTATTTTTCAAGTTTAGATCATTAGTTATCTTGCCATGTCTTCCTTTCCATGCATAGCACCTCGTCTGCTCCAGTCATGTCATGTACGTCTTCTATGTATTTAAGCAATGCATTTCCCTGTCCGCGTTATAGCATCTATTCGGTGATTTCCGTGGGTTTTCGTGGTTTCCGAAAATCTTCCTTCACGTCTCGTTTCCTGTAATTCCCGCTATTCTCAGATTAACATATTAATTAAGACTAATACTTCATGTTACGTAATGTCATTACTAACATAGACTAATATACTCATTCTGAGTACTTCTGTGTATTAATATTCACCTGTCATGTAGTGGTGTGTAAATATCACGTTGTTCGTTTTTACTAATGCTCTTTGCATTCGCTCTAGTCTGTAAACTCCGCCCTCCCGTTTCCTATCCCTGACTCTGCTGATTACTGCGATCTCTCGCACCTGTTTTACCTCGAGCTGCCTCTCGTTCTATTATTCACTTAGGCAACTCCCTAATCGGAGTCCGTTTTCATGTTTAGGATTGGTCTGTCAATTGTGATGCGTGATCATGGTTTGTCTTTCCCTCATGTGCTCATTATATTTAATTGTTTAGCAACTCCCACCTATCCTATTCCCCGCCTAGTTTAGTCATTTCTTTGAGTATATAAATGTCTCATTTCACTGCAGAGCTTTGTCAGGTCTTCATTCCTTTTCTCCTTGCCAGTGCTTTATATTCTCGTCTAGATTCCCGTGTACAACTATAGCCTGTATCTGACTGATTACTCTTTTGCTTAGCCCTTTTGTTTTGGTTGCTGTATTTATTGATTTTTCGTGTACGAACCTTGCCTGCCTGACTACGTCTCTGTGCTACCCCTGGCTTCCCGACCTATTGTCTGAATAAACGACTACGGCTTTGGATTTCCTGACTCGCGTTTGGTTCTTCTGTCAGTCATGACAAAAAGCGAATTAATATATAAGAGAATCAGCTGAAAGAACATTCACAAAGTAATTAACTGGCATCAGGTGTGTAACATGATTGGCTATAAAAGGGATGTCTTAGAGAGGCTGAGTCTCTCAGAAGTAAAGATGGCCAGAGGCTCTCCAACCTGTGAAGGTTTGCGTAAAAAAATTGTGGAATAATTTAAAAACAATGTTCCTCAACATCAAATTGCAAAGGCTTTGAAGGTCTCATCATTGACAGTGCATAACATCATCAAAAGATTCAGAGAAACTGGAAAAATCTCTGTGCGTAAGGGACAAGGCCGAAGACCTTTACTGGATGCCCGTGATCTTCAGGCCCTCAGATGCCACTGCATCACTCACCGGCATGATTCTGTCATTGACATTACTAAATGGGCCCAGGAATACTTCAAGAAACCACTGTCTGTAAACACAGCCCACCGTGCCATCCACAGATGCCACCTAAAACTCTATCATGTAAAAAGGAAGCCATTGTTGAGCATGATCCAGAAGCGCCGCTGTGTTCTGTGGGCCAAGGCTCATTTAAAATGGACTGTAGCAAAGTGGCAAAGTGTCCTGTGGTCAGACGAGTCCAAATTTGACATTCTTGTTGGAAATCATCAATCAATCCTCCGGGCTAAAGAGGGGAAAGACCACCCCTCCTGTTATCAGCATTCAGTTCAAAAGCCAGCATCTCTGATGGTATGGGGATGCATTAGTGCATATGGTGTGGGACACTTGCATGTTTTAAGAAGCACCATGAATGCTGAAAGGTATATAAAGGTTTTAGAGCAACATATGCTCCCCTTCTGACGACATCTATTCCAGGGAAGGCCTTGTGTATTTCAGCAGGACAATGCAAAACCACATACTGCGGCTATTACAACCGCATGGCTTCGCAGTAGAAGAGTCCGTGTGCTGAACTGGCCTGCCTGCAGGCCCGATCTTTCACTGATTAAGAACATTGGGCCCATAATTAAACGAAAAGTCTGTCAAAGGAGACCCAAAACTCTCCAGCAGCTGGAAGCCTGTATTAAACAAGAGTGGGATCAAATCCCAAAGGCTAAACTCAAGAAACTTGTCTCCTCAATGCCCAGATGCCTCCACTTTGTTAAAAAGAAGAGGGGATGCTACACCATGGTAAACAGGCCCCTGTCCCAACTTTTTTGAGACCTGTAGCAGCCATCAAATTTTAAACAAGCTCATTTTGTGGATAAAATTGTGAATTTTCAGTTTCAACATTTGCTATGTTATCTCTGTTCTATTGTGAGTGAAATACTGGCTGGTGTGATTTGAAAGTCATTGTGTTTTGATTTTATTCACAATTTACACTTTGTCCCAACTATTTTGGAGTTGTAGTTCTACGCCAAATTTGCAGATGAGATTTACATGCATTTTTAACTTTATCTTATCTCAATTCCAGATGTTCTTGTCAAGTTGATTCATTCGTTTTATTCTTGACCGTCTTATCTACTCTTATCGTTCAGTATTTTATAAATCTGTTTTTTTTTTTAAATCGTTTTTACTTTCCTTTGCCGTTGTTATATAAATGTTCTTGATTATGTCTCTGGTGTCTAGGATCTTGTTCATTGTTCACTAGGCTATATTGCAAATGCATGACCAAATTAAAACGAAGGCTGAATTCAATAATAATAATAAAAAAAAAACTAAATCAAGTTGTGTTGCTCAGTCTTTTTGAATGGGCAGCTCTCTATTATTTTTTATTTGACCTTTTTTTCATTCTTTCCCCCATAGACTAATGACAGGACATTTATTTAAACTGCACATTGACATACCATTTCACAGCTATAGAAACATCCTACATGCTGTATGGTTTCATCCATCCTCCATCCATTCTCTACACTGATTCTTCCTCGCCAGGGTGGCAGGGGAGCTGGAGCCAATCCCACCTCACTGTGGGTAAAAGGCAGGGGGACACACTGGATGGCTCCCCAATCCTTTGCAGGGCGCACACACCATTCACACACCCTTCACTCACACATTCATACCTTTACGGTCAATACCTTCCATACCTCTAGGGCAATTTAGGGTCACCAATTAGCCTGACATGCATGTCTGTGGACAGTAGGAGGGAACCAGAGTACCGGAGGAAACTCACACAAAAACGCACAGAACGTGTGAACTCCACACAAAAAGGCCCCAGACCGGATTCAAACCTGCGCCCTTCTTGCTGTGAGGCGATGGTGAGGCTTCATGCTTGGTCAACTTTGTCATCTTCAAGTTTTTTGATGATGCCCGTTTTTCAGCTCTATAAACAGAGGCCCTCATACTCCCCCAGTCTGATGGCTACAGCCCCCAAACTCCCCAGGCGGTTTCAGCCTGTCCCAATGGGTTGATTTCAGTGTTTCTGTACCCCTGCCCCATTTTCTGTTTTTCATCACTTCATCCCCCATTAAAGTCCATTTATTCATGAAATCTAGCGGTTTCCAAACCTCAGCCTTCCAACTTGCTACACAACCTAAGACCCAAAGGATGCGTTTAGATGTGTTCACCCCCCATAATCACTCACACCATAAACACATGCAGCTCTCTTCTCCTTTTTCATCACTCCCTCAAATATATAACCCAATTGGACCATTTTTGAGCCTTTTAACTATTCAATGGTTCGTCAGAGAGAGTCTGGCACTGGGATATTAGGCTCAGGAAAGAGTTGCATTAAATTGACCAAGCCCTGCCCCCTTTTTTGATCGGCTAAGATTTCATCCTTCATAAGATAGATCAGTGCAATGAGAGCTGGGGACTGGGTTGTTGGATATGAGACAAGGTCACATGTAAATTGTCAAAGTCCTGCCTCCTTTTGCGATTGACTAATATTTATTTCTTCAGAATTACACCATTTGTTGAAGAAAGCTGGGAGATGGCTTGTTGGAAATCATTACTGTTTGCATCAACTCATGTCAATGACCTTTTTTTTGCCAAGTCCGCTTAAAGCTTGTTCACAAACTTGACATTTTAGTTCAGGGGTGGCCAACCCTGGTCCTGGAGAGCCGCAGTGTCTGCTGATTTTTGGTGTTACTTTGCACTCGACCGATGGATTAAATCAGTTGATTAGTCACTTAACTGATCTCACCTGGTGTATCAGGCTTAATTTGGAGACACCAGCAGACACTGTGGCTCTCCAGGACCAGGGTTGGCCACCCGTTTTAGTTCATAATTATACACCTTTTTTTCATATTACTTCTGAAGTAATATGAAAGTCGCAAGAATTAGAGGGCTAAGTACAAAAACGGCCATAATTCCTAGATGGTTTACACAATATTTTTGTTAAAACTTAAAGCTGAGAAACAAGCACATCTTGATTATCATCTTATTCCACATTCATTGTAGTGAAAGAGGTAAAATAGAGGGGAAAAACAAATGAGGACTCTCAGCAAAGCACACACCTCCGGCTGAGTTTTTGACCGTTTCTGTAGTGCTGACTTTGACCTTTGATCTTGACCAGTGAAAATCTAATCACCTCCTACTGTTGTCGTACATAACCTTCCCACAAAGCTTTATCGAATTGTCCTCTTATTTTACAGTAATCCTGCGGTAACACTTTACTTGAAGGTATCGTCATAAGAGTAACATGACACAGTCACGAACTCGTCATAAACATTTTGTCAATGTCATAAACGTTGTCATTAAGTGTCATTTGTTTTTTGAGATGACAAGTTGACATTGTTTGGGTTGTCTTGATTATGACAACCTTGTCATAAGAGTGACATGACACTGTCATAAATGTTACATGACACATGTAACAGTTATGACAGTGTCATGTCACTCTTACGACGGTACCTTCAAGTAAAGTGTAACCAATCCGGCTTACAAAGGAACACATGGACAAACAAGCTGGGGCAAAAACATAACTGGTAACAAGAACTGAAGCATTTGATCCACAAACATCATGCACATTAAAAGATGAGAAAAGATGCAACTGTGTGCTTCAGTATTGGAGAAAGACAAATAAAGCTGATGAATTTCTATTTGCCTTACTATTAAAGGACTCAAACCCCACCCACAGAACAAAATGTGTCGTAATATTCATCCACCTGTCAAATCATGCAAACACAAGTC
Organism: Gymnothorax reevesii; assembly: GCA_029721435.1. NCBI lineage: Eukaryota > Metazoa > Chordata > Actinopteri > Anguilliformes > Muraenidae > Gymnothorax > Gymnothorax reevesii. Next base: position 61,089,815 of record CM056587.1, on the reverse strand, counting down.
CATGATCAAATGTCAAATTCCCCAGGTTTAAAGACAGAAACTGTAGTAAATAAAAAATGTTTTGGATGAGGTTATCCTGCTCAGAGATCGCTAGCATCACATAAGCACATCACAGCGAACAGAGGCTCCCACCGGGGGCTTCGCTTCAGCATTCGCAGGCCAAGGACCTGCAGTCAAGTTTAATCTTTCATAAGAGAGTGCGTGCGTCTCATGCTGCAGCGCAATGCTGCCTTCTGGCCTCTGGGAGATCTCTCTTTCATGCACCACTGGGTGATGCAGGAGCTATGAACTGGCAGACGTTGTAAATACTTGCGCTTACAATACGCGCACAGTCAGCCGATAACCGCTGTTCGGATTTTTTTTTTACATATGAATTTCCACTAAAAAACATAAAGGGGACTTATTTGAGCGCTATGTTAAAGGCGTTGGAAGACTGGATTTTTGGGTATTGGCAATATGAGGTGAGCCAGACGGTTTGATCAATAGGTATTGAATGCGTATTAGGAGATAAAGAGAGGCCGTCGGATCCAACAGGGCATATCTCCTATTTGCTAATTCCAGCTGGAAGCTCCGTTTGTCTTCCGTTCCTACAGGACACAATAAGCACTAGTGCCTTTGAGTTGGAGGTTCCCTAAGCCCATATATAGAGCTCACTTCCGGGGGCTGGGAGTCTATTGAACCAATTAAGTTGAGAGGTTCAGGTGAGACCCAATTGTAAAATATCTCTTTTATCACTGTGTAAACCCCAGAACCAATCAGCAACAACTTCTGATAACATTAGAGAAAGTCACATGCAAATGTCTGTACTTTTACCAGTATAGTTTCTTACAAACTCTGCATAATGCTGTTGTTCCCACTGCCACCTGTGGAGTAAATTTCTGCTGCTTTTGATACGAACATTAGAGTCTGCTTCATTGGGACAATGTTCTTGGTTTTTTATTAATTGACCAACCAAGGGAACCCATGGGCTCTGAATATAGTGAACCGCCCAAGGACCGAAAGAAGGGAGCTGGGAGGGGTGATGGAGTCCCTGAAATATTTCCGTGTTCAAGACGGGTCTTAGAACCAAAAAATAAACAGAACCAATGGCCTGCAGAACACAGATCAGGCAACAAGTCAGCAAACTTTCCTGAACGTGGAACTTTTCTTCAGCAATTGCATGTTACACTTCAGTACATCTCAGAAAATCTAACATGCAGCTCTACATAGAGACATAACTTAAAACTTAGACAAAATGTTGCCAACCTCTAATTTAGTAGAAGAAGAAAACTCCGAAATGCAGTAAGTGGGAAGTTGTGGTTGAGACTCTTGTGATATAAATACATAAATGTAAACCAGCACGCATCAAACACAGAGGCATAACTAATGTAGCATTATTAAATATCCTGCGTATGGGCCCATACCATCTCGATGAACTAGACAGTGCATATTTGCTGAGTACTGAATACCAATGGTTCTGTTGTAACAGGAACACTGCAGAATTAGAAATTAAAACCGAAAACAGGCTGGTGTTTGTCTCATGGGATTTTTAATTTAAACACAGTAAGCAGAATGACCAATTTAAATGACCACAACAATCCCACAGTTTTAACAATAAAATTGTGAGACATAATCATACAGACTGAATTCAAATTGCACTTCAATCAAAAGAAGCGGTTTGTTTCATCAAAACCGCAAGTTTGAACATTAACATCGGCAACACAACAGCAATGTTCCTGCATAACACACACACACACACACACACACACACACACACACACACACAGACACACACATTTTTGTTTAAAAATCATTTTCAGCACAGAATCACCATAAACAATTTCAAAATTACTCTGAGGGTGAAAAATAGTTCACTTCAGAGAAAGAATCATAACATTATCACAGTGCCACAAGGAAGTGTTCAAATAAAGGATGGGCTTCACTCTTGATTGAATCATTGATTAGTCATGAAAACAAATTCGATATACTGATTTTTGTAAATAAAATAATTAAACAAAATACTGCAGCTTATCTGTAATTCAACGGTCTACAAACACAAAGACATTTCAGAAAACGCTTCATCATTCTTATCATTATGTTTCTTTCTTCTTTTTTAAATTTTTTTTCTTGAAATTACTTCCAGACCCCCAGAACCACTGTAATATTTCTTTTTCACAGGACAGTGTTCAATAAGGCAACCGATGCATCAACCTACTCATTTTGTGTAATTACAAGCACGGTTAACAAAATATCTTTCAGGATATATAAGTGTCATTGTTTGGAAACCATCAGATATTTACCTTCCCAGCCCTTCAAGGACAAACTGCTCAGAAACAAAAAGCAAAACGCAGAGCAGGGTGTTACACGGTACAGAAAAACTGTATGGTTTATGATAATTCATGCCAGTTATGCCTTTAATCAGACTGGAAAAACCATATGCTTTCCACATACAAAATCCAGCAAAACATAAGAAGAAACAACACAGTTTATTACTGTAATACTCTCACATTCATCACGGGACTGGTGTCTTACAGTGTCTGAAATAAAATCCACAGTTGGACCTTTGGGATTAGACTTTTTCATTGAAAAAAATCCCATAATCAGAGCTGGCGTTGAGTCCAGCTTACTTGCATTAAGTTCATTTCAATATTTCTCAAATATTCCACACTATAAAACCAAGTTGTTCGAAAACAATTTTGGTCAAACCATTTTGGAACTGTAAATAAAATTTCTAAGGGACGAAGCACATAAGGTGCACAGGAATCTACTGTAATTGTGCGTTTGCATTATTATTATCATTATTATACCTCCGTCCCGGGTATCAGTGGCAGCCTACAGAACCAATATATCGTTTTTTTTTTGACCCCCCCCCCAAATTTGGCACAGTGACCGTAGGTTTAAGATGGCAAATTTGGCGACCTATAACCTTGCCTATACACCACAATCAAGCCAACACTTACATTTCCGGTCATAACTTCTGAATTGTGATGGAAAAAAAAAAAAAAACTTTATATCACTAAAATCCTTAAGTCAAACTGAGTCCAATGCATCCTATACCAACGATGTCTTCTCAATAAATTCACCGCCATTTTGAATTTGATAAAAAAACTGTTTTCTTGATTCTCCTCCAATAATTTTTGCCCCAATCCCCATCAAATGTGGCTAAAATCATGTCAGGCCTGTCCCTATTTTGGCTTTTGGCTAATAATTTTCTCACGGATACGTCAAATGTATGTGACAGCCCATTACAGTTTTTGGGGTGTGACTTTATTTGACAAAATCAAGCGTAACTCCCGGCTGGAATGTTCCATCATGATAACACCTCTAACATCTAATCAACACATTGTACTGGCAAAGTATAATCTGGAAGGCATCTTGAGTTGGTCTATGAAAAAAATATGGCATTGGTAGAACAAAGTGTATGTGCGTGTCATTTCATCGAATATGACCACGCAGACGCCTGACAGGAACTTGGATGTAAACACAAAAGTTTTTTCATGAAGATATTCTTTGAAAATGTGCAGAAAAACTTCTTAATCAAGTCTTAACTGAAGAATTCAGTGTCCTGTTGTCGCTCAAGCCACAGAGAGCTGCCTGAAATTTGACAATAACACTACACGGCATGAGTGAGATAAATGCTAAACTTTTTCCATGTTCGCATGGCAAACTCTTTACAAATATTCAGAAATAAGTCAGCATCAACTCTTAAGTGACGAATCAACTCTTTGTAGTCATGCCCCTCAAATACTGGTTTGGAACTTTAACTTCAGCCATTTCATCAAGGGAAATTACATTTTAGGACAATATTATTCAACTGATATGCATGTGTATACCCGATGAATAATAGGTGACTCTCTCCATAGTCTTGTTATAGACTGCAGTAATATTTTACAATTTTTGATATTTTGAGTCAAGATCAAGCATTAAAATACCACAAAAGCAACCTCGTTAGGAAGGGAAAAAATGAACCAAAGCATTATTGCAGCACAGATGGTGACCTCAAAGGTGAAATATCTATAGCTATTCTTGTGGGTGCCCTTATATATGCCATGTCAATAGCCTCATAGCATGATTGCCCATCTCAATTTTTAAGATTTTTTTATTTTTTCATTTTTTCCCCAAATTATTTAAGAGACTGGATTTTCTTTTTGTTTTTCTTTTATAAGGTTTTGAGAAAAAAGGGAAAAAAATGCATTTTTCACCTACACGAAAGAATAGGCGGCAAATACCGCATTTTGGCAAAAACATAGCTGAATAATTATGCTATGTGGCCAACAATGTGCATGTTGTATGGCTGGACATCCTCGATGAATGATATTTAAATGTTGCAGGGGGGATTTTCTGCATTGGGAGGAACAGTTGGTGAGCCTCAGTTGGGCTGAAATCCTGGCAGCCATTTTGACCAGTTTTTGCTGAAAAGCCTGTGTGCTGATGGAGTCAGACCTTAGCAGGGAGCATATCAGACAGACAGCTGTGAGGGAAATTTGTGCACTTGGCGAAAGTTATTGGTTGGAGACTCGTAATGAGATAAACACAGATAAATTCTGAAAGTTCCGTTGTTTAGACAGCAGTATGTCATGCAATATAACAGCAACGATTACTCAGGGCTACCTCAGAGCCAAAATGGAAACCATATCCCTGCCATGCCACACAATTCTTTGGCAACATCAAGAAAGAAATAAGGGGAAACGGGTAAATTGACTATTGTGGGATTTCCAGTCACCGCTCAATTAGCCGACCATCTCATATTTTCTCATGGAAGTTGTCAGTCTCATATAGTGGATGCATTTACCAGCCACAGAGGGATCGAATAGCAGGTGCAGATAAGCGGTAAAGACTTCATGGGGTGAAATCTCTGAGTTCATGGTATTAAAAACAATGGCTATGGAGGGAGCTCCTCCTTACATTGGGGGCTGTTCCAGTCACGTCGCTCCTGGATTTTGAGTCAGTTGCGAATGATGATCAGATTTTCTTTAAAGATCCTGAGAAAACCTGCGGCGATGTTTTTCATTGTCCTTAAAAGGGAATGCTTAGTACAAACTAAAAGGTCTCACTTCAACCCATTTTAGGTGTTCCACAAGGGTCAATATTTGGGTGACTGGGAGATTAAAATGAGGACACATTTTATGCTCTACACAGATGAGAAAAACTCATCAGATCAGACTACCATTGATAGTTTGTTTACGAGGGACGCTGAGGCACCGCCAACCTCCAAATACCTAGAGAAGACAGTCTACTTAAACATTTTAAATGTAAAATAATGAGATAATGCGAAATAATTATAAATAAAGACCAATTACTCATACAATACCCCCGATACTCAGCATCTGTCAACATTCATTAAAATTTGGTTCAAAATTATTTTTGAGTAACTAAATCCATTTCTTGCATCAAGGGCACCGGCTAGATAATGTGACTTTGGTACTGAGGACACTCTTGGACTGGTTGCTTCAGATTTATTGTTGAGCACAGCTCTCCGTGCGCAAGACACCCCCACTTTTATTAGTGGTGAATGGGTATTGTTTTCCAGTTTTTAGATCTAATGTGATTGGACAATTCTCAAGGATGTCTTTTTTGTTCACACCTGCCGTTAATAGAATTACGGAAGCCTGCCTGTCCCTCCTGTGCCTTAGCTGGCTGACCAGTGCTTTCAGGAGATGCTGACTTCAAGTGGCAGAAAGAAATAACATACAGGAGCTTGGACAGGACTGACCCGATTTACAAATTCAGCAGCTGGCAACAGACTGAGGACGAGCGTACACCTAGGGCTTCTGCTCTGGTTATGACAACACGGCGAGCTGGAAGTGGTCCAAGTAATGACTTTTATTGCTTTCCCCCTTTGCTATTTCAAAGCAGCAGCACCGAAGCATTGTGGACAATGACGGTGGGAACAAGACCTAAAACATCTTTCTGGAAAATGCAAATGGCACAATAGTCGCCACAGGTATGTACACAATAGTTTGAGGCTATTTTTATTTTTTAATTTTGAGGCTAAATAGCATAAGGCTAAATTCTGACTGTATGGGCAAAGCTGTGGATTCACAAAGTTATTGAGAAATTTGCAGGCCAGAAAAAATGTAGGACAAAATGAGAGTGTTTTGTATTGTTTTTCTTTTTTTCTTTTGCTGAGCTACGCAGTGCAGCTTCAATTTGTTTTCACCCTAAAAGATTTTTATCATTAGCTGCAACTGCAAATTATATTGCGTTTGAGTTTAGATGCGCAGTATTTTCTGCAACTCCTGTTGGTAAGTAGATAATGCAGTGAGATGCTACCAGAACACTGGAAAGTGTTAATGAGAAGGATTTTGACCAGATTAAATATTTCTCAAGACAAAATACAGAACTTTAGCTGTGTTAGATCACCAAGGAGCCACGTAGATCCACATATTGTATTCTTACTCATCAGTAGTGACAATACTATACCACTGCACGCATGGACAAACTTAAAGGAGCTGTGCAGCGATTACTGCGCACGCTCAGAATTTACATCCTAAAAAAGTGAATCTGCTTGGCTGCAAATTTTAATTTGATTCCATCCTTGCTGATTGGTCTTCTTTGTGCATTGTATTTAAATATTTTAGTTACTCCGGCATCATGCTTTTGATAAGAAGGAGCTTTCTATGGAAATTCAAGGATTCAAAGTGCTATTTTATGCTTGAGCCAAGGGATACAAAGAATTTAAGCGGGTTGTCATCGCCAATAATCATAGGGGAAGAAAAATAGCTTCTAGATTTCGTCCAGAAGTAGAGCGCATTTACTTTGTTCAAAATTGTGAGCAGGCGCAGTAATCATGACACAGCTCCTTTAATCTGACGTCAAATAAATGCCCACATACATGCGCGCACACACACACACACACACACAAACACAAATCAGTAATTCACAGTGTCCATGGCATGAAATCTTACAGGCAACATATGGGTATGTTTTGGGCGCTCAAAACTTTAATTAAAGGTTTGTTTGGGATAAACCCATTCGGCTGCATTTTTCTCAGACTCAGTCGAGTTTGCTGACTCCCGCCAAAACCACATTTTCATTCGTGCCCGGGGAAATTTAAACCCTAATCCACCTTTGGACTCGCTGACCGTAGGGAAGTAGCGGAAAAATCGAAATGGAAGAAGGGAAAAAAACAAGAACGTTATTGCACAGAAAGGAGGTCGCGCTCTCGCGTTCGTTTCCTGTCTCTCCGCCACCTATGCGGCATTGTTACAGCGGTAATTCAGCTGCGGAGTAAAAAAGGAACACTTGAAAAAGCTTCATGTCAGCAAAATAAATACCTGCCAACATCAAGGAGGATGATGCACCTTTTTTCTCTTCGGAGGAGCACCACCTGTTTCAAGGACAATGCAGTCGCGGCAGGTGTCCGCGCCGTTCAGACGGCTTGTTCCAGCAGTCAGTAGCCGGGGGCGCTTAATGGCGCGTCCTCAGATAGAAAATTTGGCTCCCCTCCCGATGACAATAGGGTGCAATTAAAATAACACATCACACCGCCCCCTGGCCCTGTTGCGTAATAGAGTTGTAAAAATAAGCTTTGACTCCAGACACTTGACAGGACACGAGACAGAACGCCACGCAGCCATAACGTTAAACATAGAGCAGGTCAGAAAAGAAACGGGTCTGCAGTTGCCGTGAACGTGGGGACATGTAAATCGCGAGAGAGGCATCGCAACAACTGAGAGCGAGACAAGACTTCGATGAAAGACCGCCAGTCGTAAAACGATGCTAGAGAGAAGTCCGCACAGGTCTTTCCATGCACAAGTCTTTTCTGGAACATTCTGCAGAAGTTACATCCGTTCACAGTGCAGCAGAGTGGGGGTGTATGGGCAAAGCTGTAGATTGCTCCATCATCCAAAGCCCTTCATCAGTGCATCAGAAATTTGCGATTGTGACAATAAGTCAGCCTTATTTACCCCACCCGCCTCTCTCATTAACCAATCCATGCCCCCCCTCTGGTATAACCACTCACAGTCAAACGGCAGGGGAGTATTGTCAGGGTGAAAATGACATCAATTCACGGCGGATAAAGGTTACATATCCTTTCTCTGCTAAAAAGGTAGAGATAGAATTATATTTTCTTTCAAAACTGGTCACAAGTACAGATTAGACAGTGGCAGTACTTAGCAGTGCTTCTCTCAGTGCTGGATTCGACACATCAGTCACACCAGCTTTCAGGGGAGAGTTTAAACCATCAGGCGTGGGCTTTTGATGTGCTGAGCCACTCTTCATTTTGAATTCACACATTCTAGTCATCTTTGCTTTTTTTTGGTTTTGGTTTCCAAAGTATTTTTATGGCCAAAAAGCAGGGAAGAGGAAGAGAGTCAGTCGTCCTATTTGATGAAGCACAGAGTGTGAGGCTGTTAAGTAAGCAGCAGGCTGTGTGCACTTTGAAATGTACATCGAACTGTATACGGGTGTAGGTATGTGCGTTAAATTGCATGAACATGTTTGTCAAGTTTGTGCACGACAAACTGTTTGTGGGGGGGTCCTTGTTATTTGGGGCCTCGGCCCTTGTCGTCTGGAAGCCCCACTAGAGCACAGCTCTGCTCCCACAGCTTGGCCTGCAGGTCCTCATCATACGATGTATCCGAGGACTGCGTTCGCTTCCCGTTGTACAGGTAACACCCGCCCACGGCCTCCAGCTCCGGGCTGGCCGCTGCGTAGATAGCTGTTGAGGCTCCCTCAGCTGGAGTCTGTGACAGGGGAGAAAGAGATTGGTCAACCAGATTACCACAGTGCTGGACAGACACAAACCCAGAATTAATGTCATGCTAAGCGCAGGCTAATATTGTGCTGACTGGACGGCTACTCATTGACAGCCAGTGCAATGCAGATGCTATTTGAATGCTAACCTGCCATGTTCCCAGCTCTGATATTGATTCATGAACGGAAACGCAGGGCATTTCAGCCAAATAGTCCGTTCAATCCTGAATATACCATACATACAAGGCATAAAATAAAAAATTCACAAACAGTTAAGGAATAATGTGCAGCCAGCAGTTCATTATTTTGAAATAATGCCTCAGGTTCAGCACATTATCCCACTTATTACATGGCTACTTGCTAAAGAAAATAACGTTTTGAAACCAAATGCTGATTACAATGATTTTATTCATTTAAAAATGACCTTATTCCTTCCACTAGTAAAAAGTCAGTAAGATTCTGCCGTTGCAACTGCGTATATTACATAGCACCGGTCCGTTCTTCATGGCAGCGATCTGCTAGTCAGAAATAACACACTATAGAATGCCACAATTGACCAATCAGAATCGAGTATTCAACCAAGCTGTGTAATTATAAGAATAAATAAATAAATAAATACATTTTAAAATCCATTTCAAGCTTGAATGCGCTCATTAGACAAGATGCACTTTGACAATATTTAGACAGGAAGGGGTAGATTCTTTAGCTCTGATACATGCAGTTAAATTAGCCAGGGTTGGCACTGTACAACCTTTGTTAATCAATGAAAATACACAATTAAAATCAAATAAAACTGCTGTAAAAGGCTGATTAAAACAATTGTAACATAAAGAAGTCACTTCTTTAATTTCATATGCATTATTCAAAGTTAGAAAATGGCGTAAAAAAGATCTTGCAGAAGGTAGCGAACCACAATAGTTTGCTTAGAGATAACTGCTCCGCTGCATTCATCGATTCAAGAAGAGCTGAAATGGCACAGCACAACCCTCCAGCTTGTTAATCAATTTTTCAAATTCCATAAAGCAGATTTCACAGTCTGCCCAAAAGTATTACATAGTTCCCATATATCCCAGACAGTGCACTGGGCCAAGTGATAGCAAGACCTCAATGTAAACTGGGTTTGACTTTTCGGTTTGGCCTAGTTGGGCTACAACCAATATCTCCAGAAACTGATTGACTGCTGTTGTTAGCCATCTACCATATCTTCATGTTGTTCCGTGGCTTTGATAAAGGGAACTCACCATTTGGGAAATCTAATTCTCATGGTACTTTTGACAAATCCATGCACCAAGAGTTCCCTGACTGATTTAGGAGTTTGCGGCCACGACATATTCATCAAATCATAAATGATCAAGCGCCAAAAATGTGAGTTGTTAGCTAATGTTTCTGCATGTGATGAAATCTATGCTACTCAAAAGTTTGTTCTGGTGACAGCAACAATTGTTAATGGTGTTGTGTCAATGAATAAAAGTAGCCCACCTGTAAGAGAAATTATTTGTCCATATGTCCGCAAAATATCCAACTCAAGCATAAACCTTGGCGTCACAAGGAAGTGGGAGATTCACATTGAGGGACTGTCCAAAAAAATTGTTTTAACATTAATCATCACTGAAAGTAAACCAGTTCCAGAATGTGGATCCAATCTTTAACCACATCATGCCAAGGATGATTTTCCTCATGCATTTTATTGATTCCCTTCAAGACTAGAGGTAAGTTGTCATCAGAAATGTTCAGCAAAGGATTATAAGCATCGGCTGAGATCCAGTGTGAGCTCTTTAACATGCTGAAGAATTGCGGATACATTATATTTCTAGACTTGTCCACAACATTATAATTTGGGATGCCTTTACTGCAAATTTATATACTTTCCCTTCAAAAAGAGGATTTAGTAAGTGGGTTCAGCAGCATTCATGGCAAGCTTTATTTGAGATATTCTTCTAAAATGCCGCTTCTATTGTAATAATAAAGAGACAGGAAGAAAAGGCTGGGTGTATTTGCCTCCTGGCGTTTCTCATCTTTCGGATTAATACAGGGCCTGAGGCTCAGTCATTGATATGCAGACAACTGCCGAGAGCAGGGCTACAAAGTAGAGATAAGCCCTTATGGATCAGTTACCCTGGATACACAGTTCTGGATCTATTGTGCATGAGGACGGGTGGACGGAACACCAGCCCTGTCCACATCCCGCGACTCCCCCTACAGGGGAGCGGGTAAATTAAACAAAAGAACGTCCCAATTTCTCAATTTCCGACTGGCCGGTGGAGCCTGACACCTGGTTCCGGGTCTGGCCTGTGGTCGAGTGGCGGGGAAAACAGCTGCTGTCTGTGTTTATGCCAAGTGCTTCATCTCTACTGTGTGACATTTGACTGCGCCGCTTCCAACATGGACCGCCACGCCGCACACCGCTAACATATGGCTTGAATAAATATTCAAACGGTCGTTTCAATTTCAGTACCAATAGTTAAAATGGCGTAAACAATCTCGCAGGTGTTGAATCTTAAGGGCATGCACAGAGATGACTGCACCACCGCTTTCGTGGATTCAAGAAGACGTGAAATGGCGCTCCCTACTCGTATCTAATTCTTCCGAACCCTCAGCCAACAGATTTCGCAGTTTGCAATAAAGTCTTACACAGTTTCCATATATCCCACACAGAGGGCTGGGCCAAGTGATTGTAAGACCACAGTCTCTACTGAGTTTGACTCTTTGGTTTGGCCCAGCCAGACTGCAAACAATATCTCCAGCGACTGATCGATGGCTACTGTTAGCCATCTACCATATATCCCATAAGTACATCCCATAAATATCCAATTAACTGAATTATTACTGTAATGCAAGAAAATGAGGCACGGACACCTGATATCACAAACACATGACATGGTAGCTCAAGATATTCAGTAACTGTCAGCACGCTTTTAAAGCGGTAAGATGCCTAGCATTTAAAATCGAATGGCTGCTTGATATTCAGGAATGTCAAATTGCTCAGTGTAATTTGGAAAGAAACTGACAATGAGAGAACATGCAGCTGCAATCACGAATGCGCAGAAAAATTCTGATTACCTCGGCACAAGCTAAAGTCATTACGCATAGCCTGAGGACAGGAACCAGGGTAATCGAAAAACACAGTTCTGACGCGATACAGCTGCATAATTTAGGGGCCAATTTAAAAAAAATGTGCCCCATTAGGCTATGAGGTCTTCCACTTGTCAACACTTTGTTTTGACATTGATATTCTCAGAAGCAATTTCGCCGGAGAGAGATTGTGTGAATTTGTAATGTATTGTCCATCACAGCCCTTTGCTCTGAGCTAAAGCATAACAGCCTGGCAGCAAAAAGGGAATACACACATATACGCGCGCACACACATACACACACACACACACAATACAATGGCCAAGCACACAAGAATGGGAAACCGACCAACATTCGCTATCCTTGGCTCAGAACATTTGACCATGCTGAGAGCTATGGTGGCTACAGCCGTTGGTTATTTTCTTTTGGTCCATCTGTTTGCAGCAGTATTTGAGCATTCTGTCAAGCCCAGCACCATAACAACAAACACACCGAGAGTCTGTTTCATCATTCGCAGCCTCATTCGGAGACGGAGAGGAAGAGAGGGGCTGATCTGGGAGAAGGGTATCTGAGTGAGAAGCCTCATGTTCAAACTTTACCTCTCCTCCCCTACCTAATGTTCTGATTGGTACTAGGGTTTAGACATTAATGGAATGGTGTTTTGGATTCATTAATTGTTGTATTGATTATTGCCATTTTCCTCCAGGGGTATTGAACTGAGAGAAGTCCCTTGTTGTATTGTCACTACTGGTATTTGACATGTTGCCTCCCTATTAAGTTCTCTGCTCTCCTTGCGCTTTCATAAGTGCCTTTTGTTGCAAGTCGCTCTCGATTAGAGCATCTGCTAAATGGCAATACTGTAACGTAACGAGAGACAAGTAAACTGGTAAGGGATCGGGTTATTAGTAAAGCGATATCAACCTTCATCAAAGTTCAATCTGTGCCTGTTTTACGCTTCCCAAATGTGACATTCTGTTCTGGCGTTTGGCTCCGGGAGTAATGTGCTTAAATGGTACCCATAATGCATCTGGACTGGGTTATAGACTGAAGTGGCATTGGGTTAAGTGGAAGGTGAGGGTGACGGGGTGACTGTCTGGCTCCCTGAGGAGCGCTTCTCGTTATCGGCAGAGGACAGGGACGGACTGGCCTCCATCTCAATCCTCTTTGACACCAAAGCCGCAATTACAGGGAGGTGACCAATACAGCCCCGGGAACAAAATATTTGTGATTAAAATGCACAACAGTGGCTACAGCTACTCAGCATGAACAATCCGTGGACAGCAAGTTCCTTGAACCAACAGCACCTGGGTAAAGTACTTCTCTCTCTCCGTGCCCGGTATTTTAAACCTTAGAGCGCTGAAATAAATTTTCAAAAAATTATAAATTTAAATTATCTTGTGCTGTTGAAAACCTATTGTGTGGTTTTAAACAACTTTAAATTTCATATTTTACATCATTGATCAACATTATTTGTATTTGGCAAAGGCTATTCCCCCAACCATTGAGCGACATCTCTCGGTGAAACTTTTTGCCGCCATTTGAACGGTTTCTTAGATTTACGAGGGGAATAAGAGCAACTTTCCTTCCCTGTGCCACCAACGGTTGGGGGAATAGCCACTTTGTACTTAGTGCTGTAAGGGTTAACTACCAAATCCAGCTTTGAAAGATGACAAGACATTTTAGCTGGCAGCTACTTACTATTGCACCTCTGTCTCGACTGGTCACGGCTCTCCCACCGGGAAGCATTCATTTAACCGACAGAATGTTACTGCCAAAGCAGAGCAAGCATTCTGGCGCCAAATTTGCCACAGCGCAGGCTGGGGAAATCTTCCTAATGAGGCAATTTACAGGAATTGTTTCAGCACGAGTCCTTTGATAGCAGAAGACCAAGGAACTGCAACATATTAAAAATGGAGGTGATGCAGGCAGATTTGATTTATACATGTATTGCGGGCATGTAAATTCAGTCAGCGATAGTCAGGGCTGACCTTCAACGTGACACGTGTGGCGTATTCAGCATACAGAGCGCGGAGAGGCGTGTCACGTATCAGATCTGAGAAATAAAGATATTCATTTTCCATCTCGGGTGTTGAGACGGAAAATTTCCGCATATTCAGCTGCCATATGGTTTGCTCACAAATGAAGGAAGGCTTAGCGATAGCCACGGATGCATCAGTATATAAAAATGGAAGTAACAAAGACATGCCACTCATTTACAGGCATCCTGTATCTAAACAAAAGCTAAATGCTGCCAGGCTGTTATTTACCCTCCACTGTACACTGCATAAACATATGTTTGCAGCTCACTGATGAATAGTTACAGATTCCTAAACGTGTCCATCTCCTCTGTAGACACTGTAAACCACATATTGTCGGTAAGAGCCCCTGTAATGTCTTATCATTTATTATACCTCAAATTTTGGAATTTGAAAAAGCTGGCTGCATTGATTTTTAAATATTTACCACATGCTGTAAAGTAACAGCAGTCTGTGAGTTAATTAAGTTGATTTCAGGAGCATTTTCAATGCGCCCCTTTCTGCTGCACATATAAACAGCCACATTATTGTCAATGACATTCCATTAAATATAGGGCCGTATTTTGTCTTTCATGTTCAGAGCTGGTAATTTGCTCATCTGTCATGCTGCTGGGGCATGATGGGACATTTGTAAGATGTTACATTATCATTCAATACATGCGGTTGATGTCTGTACCGCAAGTTATTACTTCTGCTCTATTTTAAAAACACAATCTTTATCGTGGCTTCATAACGGTTCTTTATGGGGTCAACCAAGAAGACCCCCGATTAATGTTGCATATAGTGAGAGAGCCAAAGCTCAAAGGTCCCCACAGCATCGGCCCACCAGGCAAATCTCAACTAAACAGACCGTCGCTGAATTTAAACGTCAGTCAGGCTACGGGCAGAACATGTAGTATATCCAGTAAGTGCTTATAACCTACAAAAAACATATATTACAGCAACATACAGCTGAAAACTGACTGCTTAATGTTTCTCATAAAACAAAACTTTCAAGGAACTGCAAAATATATTCAAAACAAAGCATTAAAAATTAAAACTAAAAAAAAAATAACACACACTCCAGAAGAACTTTGATGCAAATAAATAAATATATGAATGAATGAATCCATAAATACTCATATTTCCTGTTTTGATATTACAGAGGTATACACTACGAGTATATGAAGTGCGCACATGGAAGATGGAGTTAAGATTAAGCAAGTATTTGGAGAAGGTAATCAAGACAGTTACAGAGCCTTGCTTTCTGAGTTTCACACGCACAGATTAAGCAGCTGAAGAGATTCCACCGAGTAATCAGATCACCTCGTCCTCGAGAAGCTAGGCGTAATTAAGCAAAAATACAAGCTCCTCCTATTATCTGTTATCACTTAATTTACTCTATTTACACCAATATCAATGAGTACATTTTGATTAGATATTGCAATACAAAGAAATACACAGCCTGGCCAGATAAAAAAAAAAAAGAAAAAAAAAATCCATTCACATGTAAATGAGCAAATACTTCTGACTGAAATGAGCTTCTGACTGAATCACGTTTGCAGTGACTCTCATGTTTCGGCCAACAGCAGCCTCTTATAACACCAACTGCTGCAGTGTGTTGCTTCTTATTGCTTAAATAACAATGTGGGGAGATGTATACCATGGGAATGGAACATACAGTATGCTACTGTGTTTTGAGAAGGGAAAATTATTGGACCACATCAAGCAAAAAAAAAAAAAGAGGGAGAGATCGCTGAATTTGCGGTAATTGGGTTAAGATCTTTCCCATTGCATTATTAAAACAGGATAGTAGATAGGGGTCAACTTCCCAGGAGAAATGGGTCAGAAAAAAATAAATACTACCATATGGCATGCAATCAAAGTAAAAATTAAAAAGGTAAGGGGAACAATAATTGAAGAGTTTGTTTTCAAAACACAATATATCCATTTTACTGATTTTGAGTAAATTAGCTTAATCTGTGTTGGCGCCTATTGCATTTTATAGAAAAACACAAACTTTGACCATGAAGATGTGTATAACGGGTCGTGTGAAGATCTTCTGGCGAATTAGAAAAATCTAACCTTTCACGGAAGTTAATTTAAAAACCTTCCTCAAGAAATAGTTATGGTTATCAGAACCACACACGCCACAATTATTGGATCCCTAGAATTTAAAACTCTGTACAACCTCCTTTAGCCAATATAACAGCGCTGATTCTTCGGTTACATCTCGGAAAGTCGGAGAACGCAGAGCAGGAAATATAAGGCCCTTTTCACAGAATCTCTCCACATTATTCAGGCTCTGAGGTCCGCTCGTGTGCGCTCTCCCCGTACGCTCACGTCACAAGTTTTCAAACGGTATCAGGTCAGGGAACTGAGAGGGTCATTGCAAAAGCTTGTGTTTGTGCACAGATAACCATTTTTTGTGTTGATCTGGACATATGTTTTGGATCACTGCCCCGCTGGATGATCCTGCGATGACCCAGTTTAAATTTCTTGGCAGAGGCTGCCAGAGTTAGATTTTAAAAGTCCTGGTATTTCACAGAGTTTATGATGTTTTGTATCCTATCAAGGTTCCCACGGCCGTTTGGAGGAAAATCTGCCCCACGTCATCACAAAACCTCTACAATACATGTAGTTTTGTTAATTTATTTAGTTCTTGAAGAGGGATTTTCTACCCGAGAATAATTTTACTTCAAACAAGGGATGAATTTTTTTTGTCCCGGTGAGATTAAGCCAAATCACCGCATGTGAATTTCATGTTACCCTTTAGCACTGATCATTAACAGGATGCCGATACTTGTGGAAAGCATTGTAAAAGGTGCAAAAGAGCATCACCATGGTCTGAGATTGGCTATGGTTACTTTGACTAAATCTTTAACATGAAAATGCTAAGCGAGGTGTGAAGACGGTTCTACTAATCAATATCAATAACTCAGAAACCCATATAGCAGTCACCAAACAGCTGCGTTTTAGCAATTTGGTCTTATAGCAAACTATTGTTCATCACAAAGGGACATTTTAGATGGAAAGACTGCATGTTTTTATAGTAAAGAACAAATAATAGGGGCTGCGGTCAGTGAGCAGAATACGACAGCTTCGGTCACCGATACGATGAGCTGGATGTAAATCGTGCCACTGACCCAGAAACCGTTTTGCATTAAACTCACACATCTAACCATGAGTTCATCTCCTATGGCACGGTTTTCCCATAATGCCACCAGAGCCTACAGACAGCACATTGCTATTCTGTACAACTCACAAGGAAGCTTCCCTCTTCCCGCACGAGCATCCCCTCCATTAGTTAACCGCTACTCCCAGTGGGTCTGTCAACTGTGCTTAACTTCAGCCAATACTGATTTAAGACAAAAACAAAAACACCAGAGACAGTTTCTCCATAGACACGGCAGTCTTTTCTACTGCTAGACGACTCTTCACTGACAACATAATATGTAAAACATGTTAATATACGCGGTCGAGTCGCATTATACCAGCTAATATCCAAAATAACTGCTGCGTGCTGCAGGGACTGCAGCTAGTTTTGGCTGGAGTTTCTCAGTAAGGAGCTGGAAGGTTGTCACAGGTATCTTGAGCCATGCTGACTGCAATGTAGCCGACAGCTGTTGGTACGAGGTGGAAGATCCATTGAGCGTACATGACGATCGAGGTGGTCCCACAGATACTCGATTGGGTTCAAGTCTGGGGAATTAGGGGGCGGGGGAAGTTCTTGGAAATCTTGGTCACGCTCTTTCACTAACTGCCAAACATTTCTAGCCGTGTGACACATCCCATTGTATTGCTGGAAGAGCCCATCCGCCCCAGGAAAGACAATCAGCATGTATGGGTGTACGACGTGATGCATGACAGCAACGAGTGATATGTGTGCAGAATACCAACAGCGCACCTTATATACCCACGAAGCCAGCTTACAACATAGGCCGTATTTTCATTGGCTAGGCTCTGCTGGCATCGAAAGTAGGAGGTGATCATAATAACGTGACTCGACCGTGTATTATGATGATCGTGAGCTCAACAAAACATCACCAATGTCAGATCACTGCGGCGTTTATGAGTTAAGCTGCTTTCACACTGGACGTGAAACAAATTTTTCGCAGAACAGATTACATGCAAAGTCAATGCAAATACAGGCATTTCGCGTGTATTTGCGTCTCTGCATTTTTGCTAAAAATTCGTTTCGCGTCCGGTGTGAAAGCAGCTTAACTCATAAACGGCGCAGTGATCTGAAATTGGTGATGTTTTGTTGAGCTCATTACACTGATTACACTCCATTTCAGCCCCTGACTGCACCAGGGAGCAGCACGAGCTCCCCTCGGGTGATGGCGTACCCTAAAGAGCAGCCAGGCCACGGGCCTCTTCAGGAGCTGGGCCGGGCTGCACAGGTTCTGGTACAGTTCTGTGTCCACCATGCCAGGGTCTACGGCGTTAGCTGTTACAGGGAACCCCCCCGAGGTCAGCTTCTGCTGCAGAAGGTACGTAAACAGAAGCAGCGCCAGTTTACTCTGAGAGTACGCCCCATGGGAAGAATAACACCATCTGAGAGAGAGAGAGAGAGCGAGAGAGAGAGAGAGAGAGAGAGACATATCTTTAATCTTTGTCTATATAAACAACAATCTTTGTCTACCACTATGACAACTACTATCAATGTTTTATATTTAAAACAGAATATGTAGTTTTGCATTAGTTTGTGAAAACAAACAGTACAGTCAAGTATTTTGTCTCAAATCACTCAGACTCAGCACATATCGACTGCTTGGAGCACAAAAAGGCTAAGAGCATTTTTAAGTTTTGAGGAAAAGGAACGTAAAACTTTGAAACAACGTGAAAAATATGATTTGCATCCAAGTTAAAGCAAAAAATTCACTTAACACTGTTGTGCACCCAGCAGTCGATTATGGTCGCTATGGATCACACGTCAACTTAGAGTTCAATTAATGCTGGATATTGCACTGATATTGCACGCTAATCTTGATGAATTTTCTCTGCTAAGTTTTAGTAAACAGGCGAAACACTTTCAATGCAAACTCCACCAAAAAATTGGTTGTAGGGCACCAACTGGCTGAGAATCTGTCGTGAATTTCTAACAGGCAGCAAAGAAAAAAAAAAATTGAAAAATGAAAAAAATTCTCTCTTCTCAAACCCAGATCCCCAAAAAACGCAGAGGAAGAGAATTGAGACGGCAGTGATTATTCTTCATAAAAACCTTCTTTCATACGTGACACAGTTGCAGCAGTCTCAGCAATACATGCGAGTTACAGCCGGTACCCAAACTCACGCGCAGCATAAAATAACTGTTTGAGTGAGAGATGGAGAAAATTACAGCCCTATAAATATTCATCAATGTTCCAATCCTTCGAGACCTCACCGCACATGTTTGACTGCATTAGTTTTATGCAAAAACATGAACTAAAGTGGTGTTAGTCTACACAGAAGGAAGCAACAGCTGGGGTACCGTCATATAGCCCACGTCTACATTAAATTGCTGAAGCTGTGATCGTCTCATCCATTCGCGAGCTGTCACTTTGGGACTTGAGCCATATAGTTGAGCTCCAACTGAGCCAACATCGCCCATACAAATTGGCTACTGCTGTGCACAACAGAGAAGAGAATTTACATTAATTACTTATCATAAATAACTAATGTCAGATGTGCACCAGCATGTTACCAGCTGGTCAACTGCAGTAGTTAACTAACATAGCAGTGCCAACGGGGTAAGTTAGCAAGCTATTTTACAGCGGTTTCCATGACGGCATTGGTTTCTTGCTTTTTTCGTTTTTGAAAGGCACATCAAGGAGACAGATAAAAACCGGAAATTACTGGAGGTAGGAAGGTAAGTTTAACAAATGGAGTCTGAAATAATTTAAGCAGAATGAACCACGGGCAGGTTTCCGCCATTGCACTTTGATGCAAACGGATCAAATTTTTGTAATTTACCAGTTTGTTTTCAGGCAAGGTCACATCAACGGACTGAGGAGTTTCGGGGCACGAGCTTCTCAAATTCCTCCGCCAGCCGGCGAGCCCGTTTGACACTGGTTTTAATCACTGAGAGAAAGCTGACAGGACATGTCTATGAAGCCAGAGCAGAGTGTAATGGACTCAATAAGGAACCTTTCACTGTTTGACCTCTGCCAGCCACAGCCATTAATTCTCATCAGCACAGCCAGTTTCTAATGCCACATACCAAGCCTGTGCGCGCGTGTGTGTCTCTCTGCGGGTGTTTTTGCCTGAAGGTCCAATCTTATCCGAAAGGAGCCCTTGTGGATACAGATTTTTGTTTTGACCCAACGCAAAAAAACACCTTATTCAACTAATTAACTAATGGAGGGGGGGGTGCATCACTGTTGGGCTGTAGCGAAGCCGAATGCCCACTCCTGCTCTTTGAAGATAAGACTGGACTCACCTTTCTAAGGCCCTGTCCACACTTACTCGGATGTTTTTGAAAAGTGATATTTTTCTAAGCTTTTTCGACCTGTCGTTCACATGTAGATGGTGTTTTTGGTCATTAAAATGTAGTTTTTTTAAGGCATTATAAAGTGAAGATTTTCCAAAATGGCGATTGTGTGTATCCGTCTAGACATGTAAAGCGGCGCTTTTCCAAAACGCCGATGTCGCACTTAATTTCGCGAAAAACCCACTGATGCGTTGTGTGATGTTCTTCTCTGGTATTACAATGTTAAATGTAGACCTTCTCGCCACCTACTGGCCTGGAATACTTGATTGGAGAATTTTTAGCCTTTTTTCCATACTTGCGCGGACGGAGATATTTTCTAAAAAGGAGACATGCACAGAATTTCTTCTTCTTTTTTTTTTTTTTACTATAACAGTGAGAAAATATCCTTTAAAAAAATATCCACGTACATGTGGATGGGGCCTTAGACTATGCAAATATAGTGTTTGCAAGCATGGCAGGTGTCAGAGTGGAGTGCATTTTGTATTTGAGTGTGCAGTGAGCAGAAACTGAATATGCAGATGAAGATTACTCTTGCTTGAATAATTTTACAGCATATAGGAGCTAAATGAAATATACACTTTCTATACAGCTCCAAAAAGTTCTGCGCTTTCCATAACTGCAAGAGGGTGCGTGTTTATGTCTCTCACACACACGCACACACACACACACGCACGCACGCACACACACACGCACACGCTCACGCATACACCCACACACATGTCGGCATATGCCTGCACATGTGCATGTATGCATGTTTTGTATACTAGTATAAGAGTATAATGCATCAGTGCACTGTGTTTTCTAAAGAGGATAGTGAGCTCATGCATGCAGGACTGTGTGCAAGAATGCAAGTGTATGCATGTGTTCATACGATTCACTCCCGGAGAGCCATATGTGCACCCCTCCCCCTAAACGCTTGCAGGTGTTCCTCTAGGAAATCTGTCTCAGGGCTTTCTCAAAATATCACAACGACGGGTAATTATCAGAGATTAGCAGCAATCCCAGACAACTGGGGCTCCACACCATTCATTTGAGCCGATCATTACGGCGACACGATTGCGCTCGGCGGTCTCCCTCCTCCGCACTTCACCGGAGTACCAAATGACAAGTCAGAGGAGGGAAGCGAGGCTTTCATCTGCCGTCAGGCGGACCGGCGCACGTCACGTCAACACCGTCCGCTCCGCTCTGACAGCCGGTACATGGAGGTTCTCTCTGCACACGGGGAATGCCAGTGATGTGGACCAATCACTGTCAGGCACTCTTCCACGATATTCCCGTGTAATAATTCCAAAAGAAAGGCAGCTAGTGGAAAACATATTGACTTCCATGTCAATGGCCCTTTCTATACAATACCATACAGGCGCCCTTATGAAAAATTACTGTTTCCAAGCAATAGTTATCCTACAGTAAATGGATAATATTTTTGCCACAGTGTAGTATTACTATATTAATACTATAGATATTCAAACTGCAGCAATACAGTTGTGCGGACTATAGCAATATCATAGTACGGTACTGTTGACTGTAGTGATACTATAGTTAGAAAACTATAGTAATATCATAGTTATGCCAATAATACTACAGTATTACTTAGAAATAACTATAGGATATTTTCATAAGGGTAAACTCTTGATTTTGTGTCTGGAATTTCGCAGACGATTACGCAAAAAGCTTTAAAGGCCTGTTAGTTGGGATCAAAATGGAGACATAAGGTATCGTCTGTGAGTCAAGGTAAAACAAAAGAGTGGTAATTGTTTATTTCAAAAAACGAACACAAAGACTCCGGCTGTCAGGAAACGCAACATGAGATTCCTTTTCACTCTCACACTGAATTGCCAATCGAGCCCCAAAACACACATCGGTTCCGTAAAATGAGCCGCTAACTGCATTAAACGGCGTCTCCAGCAGGTTTCTGTCTCTCTCATCATCTGAAGATGAGACGGGCCGTGGCTTCAGGCCCCGGATTCAACATTTCAAATATTGCATCAGAAACTGGAGGCCCGGGATTTTCACATTCTTACAGCAACGTCTCGGAAAGCTGCTCCATTTTCAACTGCAGTAAACCTTGTCCTGAAAGGGCTGGCGAGGATGCAGGCTTTAATTTGACTAATCTACCCCTAGAGTCTGAATATCCACGCACGTTTACTATGCAGGAGGCAAAAAGCTGTACTTTAAATTCATAGTATGTAGGAATCCTCTGTATTGATCAAACTTTATGCGAATGATACTAGAATGACCTTCTACATTCTACAAAACTCTGCTGTATGTGACAAATGGACACTACTCTACCCCTTAAAACCACTGGCCCTGAGATGACAAGAGATATCAAGATGATGACGAGAGCAATTACGTTCAGTAAAAAATTATACATAAACAATATACAAAATGAACAGAAATGAAAATGAACAGGAACATTATCCTGTAAAGTTTAAAAAAAAAAGATGAATACCATCAATTCCCACATTAAGTTTTGTATTTCAATTTTCGTAATGGGAGGGTTGCAATATTTCACGGGCAATCCGGATCAGGAGATTGGAGAGATGGTGGCCTTACAGTATGCCCAAATTTGTGCGTTCAGTTTTGTGCATACACATTGTACTTGCTACATTAACATTTCACAGCTAGGTATCCAATCAAGTTCTGTCCGCGGAGCTGAAGCAACGGCAAACGGACGCATCCGCTGCTTTAGACTTTGAAGAGTAGAATCCAGTGTGTAACCGAATGACAACAGCTCAGAGACACTGAAGAACTGAGTGAGATAGAATGGAAATAGCCGCTCTACATTTCCATTAACTAGTATCGTTCAATCTGTGTCGTATGAAGGATACCGCTACATAAGACAAGCTGCAGCAGAGAAAATGTTATTAAAAACCAGGATTGTAGTGTTCGGAGATCATAAGGAGCAGAGGCTAAAGCTATGTGTTTTACTGTGACATATTGATCCATGTGATATTGGAGTCTGAGTGAATCGCAGGCTTGATATGACAGCAAATAAACAGAGGACAACAGAAACAGCATCTCTCTTGCTCATATGGGTGAGAAGACGCAAGTACTTCATGCAGGTAAGAAGGGAACCTCACACTCCTGCATCAGAATGAGCGTGACTGCGCTAAAGCCCTTAATTCCAATCCTTTGCTGGGAGAAAATGTTGAATCCTGATTAGCTAGCGCTTCACGTTTTGTCCTTCACACCGATAATGATGACAGGAACAAGCAAAGTGAGCGGACAGTGCTGAGATGCGAATAAAAGATAAAAGCTGAGAAAAAGAGACAGTAACAATGAAGGCACCTTCAGAATCACACCATCTGACAACAAATCAGCAAGAGGAGCTTTATAATGTGGAAATATCTTTCCCAAAGATCATTTCAAATGATTTCAAGAGGCAAGACTGCTTTGAAGTCACTGTGCATCTGGATGGATTTTCTGAATGCAGCCTGTTATCTGATTCATATGCCAATTATAAATCACAACAGTCTATGGCCAAGCAGAATTGCAAGGATACAACCTTCCTGGGCACGATGGTCCAGTGGGTAGCACTCAGCTAGAAGGTTGTGGGAGCTCTTTTAAACAAGTTGCCACATGATAGCTTTTTAATAGCTTTGATTTTGATATCATACATCATTGCGCAACAACAGCTGCATTTAGCGCTTTAAGGGTTGATAGTTTCTCATGGATTCTAGTTTAAAGGATATAAGCTGGTGCTTTCATACACAAACACAGTGAACAGCACAGTAATCAAGACAGGGCACGGCAGAATTAGGGCCCAGGAATTTGTCTCCCCAGGGAGAGAGAGGCAATTCAAACAACATACCACAGATGCAGCTAAACATGGCCGGCTGCCAGGATAGAAAAGACAGAATCATTTCAACAGTTGGGAGAAGCCAAACTGCGCCGGGCCTTACGATTCCCAGAACACCACCCAGCTTGAGTAGAGGGGATCTTGAGAGGGAGGGATAAGGGACATTGATGTGATCCTACGTGACATGAACAGTAGTTACACACCCCAGCCATCATTTTATCCACTTCAGCGTGCCAGTATTATGGATGCACTGACGCATGCCAATGTGTTATTCCAGCTGAAGGTTTCTCAGGGACATAAGCCAGTCAGTCAACTGTGGAAGGGGACACGTCAAGAATTAGAACTCGAGTTTACACTGCTCTAAACCCTCTGCTCCATGGCTATCGCAGCGCAGCTTAAAAACAAGAACCGAAACATGTCCGTCTGTGAATAAAGGAGCTTTTAGCAAAACTACAGACATGTGGAAAATGGTAATATATCCAAAAAAAGAAAAAAAAGCTTAGGCAATGGAAAATACGTCCTCATCGAAACCACACAGCAATTGGGCTGAGCGAGTTCAAATAGAATGAGGTCAGTGGTGCTCGTTCACTGTGCTGTGGATAGCTGAGAGGAAATACCACTACAGTAATCGCCTTGCCACTTCCTGTTTTCTCGGGGAAGATGTGCCTTGTTTCGGCTGATGTCTCCAGAGACCATGCAACAGTCCAAAGCGAATAACCAGTGGTAATTGATAGCAGCGGTTAATCAGGCCGTCCTCACAAGATTGTTTTTGTTTAAAGCCAAATCCTTCCGTACTCCCCACAATGCAGGGAGGTTCCTGCTCAAGATGAAGTGATATCCCATAATGAGAAGACAATGCGAACAGCAGGAAGTCCACCCAGAATGGCATGAAAATAAACAAACTAACCAAAAAAACCTGTTTGCTGTGCTTCAAGAAATTAATGGTTTGTAAAATACCACGCTATGTTCTCGCATCCATTCGACTCAGGAGGACCAACAGAACAACCTGATACAGTTTTCATTTTCATTCCTGTAACATAACATTACCCCGGGCCGCGCTACATTTATTATTCATATACAATCTTCATTTCCTATCCGTACAACAGTACCTGATGCTATCCTTATTTTTATATCATTAACTCCTAATCTAATCACTTCAAAACTGTGAAGCTGGAGGCATTTTAGTTCTACTATTGTGATTTTTTTAGTTTTATAACGGCAACTGAGACAATTCTGATCTTCTGGCGCTAGTTAAAGGTATACAAACCAGGATTTTCCTAAAAACAATGTATACACTCCAACAAAACTAATCCCTCTCAATCATGACTGAGGACCCACTGGAAATGTATGGCGGTGTCTGTATCTACAGAGACCCTGCCGTCTGCCTGTTTTTGTCTTTATATTCTTTGTACGGGATGTTTCTGAGCATCAGCCATTGGGCAGTGGGTGTGTAGCCTCCAGCCAATCACAGCATGCAGGGTGTGAGGGCGGGACATTACGCTGCAATGTAGGGAGTCCTTGAGCCAGGAAGGAGGAGCCAACTTTGAATGTTGTATTTACAAACCACTACCAAACTCCTACTCCAAACAAGATCAAAATATTTCCCCTCCCTTGGAGGCTCTCTCACCTGCCCTGAAGGTCGGCCATGTTGAGTACTCCACCATAATGTGTGGCAGAAGACAGGGTGACGATTCGGGCACAGCAGTCCGCGGTGCCAGATTTCTTTAGGGTTTCCAAGAGGAGGTTCGTGAGCAGGAAGTGGCCCAGGTAGTTCAGGCCGAAGTGCAGCTCAAAGCCGTCCTCCGTCCTCCTCTCAGGAACCAGCATGACACCCGCTGAGAAAGGAAGTGCATCACAGACAGGAAGTGAAAACTCAGCAATAGTAAATTTGACCTAGATAAAGGTCACTCACCAGGCCCATTCAGGCTGAAAACAGGTTCAATATCTTTAAGAACAATTTGATCAAACCTCCATCAAGGCAGTACAGTCCGAATCTTGCTGAAAAGGAGCAAAGTTCAGTTATCGCGTGTCATAGGATTTCAAGATGGCTGTCGTGGTGGCCATATTGTTTCACTCATCGCAGTTTAAATCAGTAGGGTCCATCCCTGATGTAATAATCACCCACCCACAACATTTCAGAGATATTCGTTCATTACTTTTTGAGTCATCTTGTTCTAAAACAAACAGACAAAAGGCACTGATCACATAACCTCCTGCCAACTTCTTTTGCCAGAGGTAACAACCCCTTGATCAAAATGCTGTTCAGACCAGAGCACGTAACTAAAATTATAAATACAAAAAAAAAAAAAAAACAAGATAAACATCAAGTCACACAGCGCATAGGCACAAGTCAAAAATTAGCCAAAACAGGAGGATTTATGAGCCACCTTTCAGACTGAGGCTTCATGAATCGTTCCTGACTAATCATAGAGACACCTGCAATGATGGGGTTCGAGGAACCAACTCTATTCTCAGGAAATTACATGGGTTTCACATACATGTCAACATTTTATCTCATTTTCAGCGAGAAAACAACAATTTCTACATGATTTGTTCCAGAGTAATACACATGACAATACAGACGCACTCCAGTTCCACCCTAACATCCCGTGAGAGCCCTTTAGAATCCGCAGCTCCCTCGAGACAGGGATTAGATTAGAAGCTACTGGAACCCCAGAGACTCTAAGTGTTGAAAGAATGAGAGCTACATTTCTAACAGATCACAATCCAAACAAACAATGACACTTGCCTGCCATCTGTGTGCGTTTCCTCACTGCAGCGTTTATTTTGAATTGCAGTTCAACTGCACACTCAATACCCTTGGCAATAGGACAGCCGCAAGAGGAGTTATTTCAAAAACACACCTGGGCATTGTTCAAAGGGTGATGTCTGCCAAAGCTTTGCATTATAAATCAGGATTATCTAGTATTTAGTGATAGGTACCATTCCTACAAAAGTATCATCAGTGTCAGTGGGCACATGTTCAGCCTTCCTCCGCCCTCGTTCTGAGCTTTTCAATCGACGAGTTTAAACTGAAGCAGCGGTAGACAAGGGCGTGTTTCAAAGGAAAAATGCAAATGGTCTTCTCTCTCTTAAGATGGCAGAATGAGTCCTATAAAAGCATTCGTGGAAATAGTTCACCGACTGGACATTCCGGATTCAGGAGGGATTGTAGATGCCAAATGAAAAAAAAAAAAGGCATTTCACAGAAATAGGTCAATCAAAAATAGGTTCAAGCCCTGTTTCACATGCAAGAACTACTAAAGAGTATCTGTCTGAAACAATGCTTTGCTGTGTCCAGAAGGACCTTCCATTTTTTTAACCACAAAATTAAGATGTTCTGCCAGCAGATTTTTTCAGCATCAAATACATTATTGTGATAAATTCTCAGAGAGCTTGTGGGTAGGTATGAGATCAGCATTGAAAGGAGTGTATGAACCATGATAGTGGCCTGAATGGCAAGCAATAGAATGCTCAATTTCAAATTAAAAGCAAGTCTGCCGAGACTGTGGTTTCCAATTTCATTGAAAATTGAAATGACCGACATTAATGTTCAACATGGAAGAGCAAAATACTCTTGGAAGGTAGGAGCATTAGTAAAAATCCAGAATTTGCTTAAAAATCCCCCCAGTTCTAAAAAAGGAATGAATGACCCTTTCCCTACAGCAATTATTCCCATACTCTCATAATTTTTGCGCTCTCGTTTATTAATAAACCACAACAATGATGCAGAGTGATTTATAATAATTTAGCTTTTGCTTTCAACGGAAAACTGTGTGGGGTAATCAGGATTACTGTTTCCGTTTAATATGGGATTTGGGCAGCCAAGTGCAGTTTTTAATCTGTGTGCAGGGATTTGATTTTTTTCAAACTGCTCAGTCGCCCACATAAAACTGGAAATTCGAGCCAAAAGACAAAAACAGGTGGACTATTTGCATAAATTTACATTTCCGACCATGTTAAAAAAATGTGAAAAAAAAATAAATAAAATGTAACAAATTCATAAATTTGGTGTTTAACTGTTCAGAATATATGGCTGATGCTCAGGGACACCTGTGAAGATTGAATCAAAAATTTGAATGCCATGACAGATCTTTTGTTACGGTAAAGATCCATTACCGTTTTTAATTAGAGCGACTGATAATGCGTCACATTGAAAATGCAGTTGACAGAAATGCAAACACTTATCTGTTTAGTATTGCGCTCCTAATTAATGCACTGGCATCGCTAACCAGGGGCATGAGCCTCAGCCCTTGATGGCTTTTACCGATTAGGTCTTTTGTCCTGGTGAGTCGAGTAGACATCAGTGAAACATTATAAAGTTCAGTGGCAGTGAAATCCCCCTGCATTAGAAGTATTTTTCTATGATAAGTCTAATGCAGACTGTAATTGTACGCTTTTTAATAAACATCATGAGTTTATATATGTTGGCTGGTTTCAGCTTTGTGCATAATCGCCGATAGAGGAATTAAAAGAGTGGTATACAAGCACTGACTGTGCCCTGCGCGTTGAGTAAACTGAACTTAGAACTCTAACCTACAGCAGCGCTGCTGTGCGTTATGCTAAGCTGCAGCATTCACCCACGTGCTTTGGATTGAAAACTGAAAATAGGTGTGACCTTTCCTAGTCATTAGGTGCTCAACGGCGCAGAACAAACACCCTTGTCTTCAGCACCCATCAGCTGGGTGCAACATTAGCGCAAGGCCTGCAACACACATGCATTATTTATATCGATAGCTTGCTGAGATAGTGGAAAAGCCTGTAGATACGCGGTCAGTGACCAAAAGCCCAAGGACTGCAGCATTTATGCATGGTTATCACGCAGAACATCTTTCCTAGAAGGGCAGATCATCGCATGATGGGTCATTCCAGGGGATAAAAACAGACCCTAACCTAAGAGACCTCTCAGAACACTCGATACCCACCATTTACCCTTGGAGAAATGACCATTGGTTTTCCTTTGGTATACAGTAGCTTTAGTATTCTTTTAATTAAGTTCAGTTTAACCGAATTAAAACGATGGCAGGATGGTTATTTTTTTCATGATGAGTCCCAAAAAAATGTACACAAAAGTATGTTAATAGCACAGATAAGGCAATCAATATTTTCAATATGCTTCTGCATGATCGCGTTGCCGAAGCATGTAAGTTTTCTTCCAAATGCACGTTTTCAATTCAGTCTTTCCTTTTTGAAGTTTTAACCCTCAGCTCTTAAAACCACATGATCAATGTAAGCTCCTTGTCTTCCGATGACAGCCTGCATCCTAACAGCTATATTGTTCATCACATTTGGTATTGTTTCACGTGGAATGTTCAGGGTTTCTCAGTTCTTCGATTTGGTCCATCAGCTGTGTTGAAAAATCCTCGATACCTGTGCTGGACCTGCACGACTGATTGCGTTTGGTGCCAAAACTCAACAATGTTTGTTCTCTGAATTAGAGTCAACTGTGGCATTTTTCATGAACTCCAATGCCTTGCAAAACAAACTTTAGGATTCCTGGAATAAGAAAAACACCATTGGTTCCCAGTAAAGTCATTTCCTGGTATTTATATTTCAGAGTATTTTCGTGTACATTTTTTTGGGACACCCAATATACTCGGACACTCACTTCAGTGGCTGGATTCCCATTTCACATTGTTCCACATTACCAGGCATAAGTGCGTATGTTTCATTTTACTGTAAACTTTAAGTACTTGCATTGTATTTTTTAACTATTCTACGATGTCAAACTGATGTTAGACGTATTCTCACAAGAGACCTGGTCAAGAAAACCTCAATAGATAACAGATAGTAAACAAGGCAACATTGTCACCA
Source organism: Gymnothorax reevesii (assembly GCA_029721435.1). NCBI lineage: Eukaryota > Metazoa > Chordata > Actinopteri > Anguilliformes > Muraenidae > Gymnothorax > Gymnothorax reevesii. Next base: position 61,059,964 of record CM056587.1, on the reverse strand, counting down.
ATATCCCCCGCCACAGTAAGAATGGTCACGGGAGATTCCATATTCCCCTTGCAACACCCATACACCAAGTTCAGAGTCAAGGGCCATAACTCCGTAAAAATAAATGTCTCAGAATCAACTGTCAAACTCATTCAATAAGGTCATTGGTACTGGCCTCACAGATAATTTGACCCGGGAAGGTCAGGGTTTCCTGCAGAAAATCGGTTAGTCAAGGTGGTGACTGGGTGGTGATTGGGGGGGCCAACAGTCAGCATTTATTTACTCTTTATAAATAAACAAAGCAGTTAATCACAACCATCCCCAAGGCTTAAACGAAAATTAATGTAAGAACGGAAAATGTATTTATCTGTTTTGACTTCAATTCCCCAAATGCTTTGTGGTTGTAAGAGACTACCGGTTCAACATCATCAAGAGCTCAGCGCAAAGCCCGCGCCCCTTTTTGGGGGAAAACAAACGCTCTGATGCATTAAAATGAAAGAGAAATAAATGCGATAATTGAGTAGTAAAATGCCCAAAAATTGTTGTGTGCCGGGCTGCACCTCCGATAAAATGACCAGTCCGGACCTCAAGTTCCCCATCCTACCTGGAAAAGGGAAGAATCCAAAAAAGGAGAGTTAAGAGAAGATGAAGAGTAAAAGCTACGTATCTAGTGTCTTTCCATGTTTATATGTGTGGGAAACGCTTCATAACAGGCCATGTCACTCTGTTTTTAAACGCAGAAAGTAACGCAAGTACCCTTTAATATGTAAGACCTGGTACTACACTTGAAAAGGTTTATTCGCTATGATTTTTGTCTCGTGTCATTATTTATTCTTTAATTGCTTAACTAGCTAACATGAAGTAGTGTCAGCCAGCCGAGTCAGGCTTGCGGTCTAACGTTATGTCCCATTGTTATTTATTCTTAAGGGGTGATCGGGGGTTAAATGAAAAATGACACCAGGAAACAACTCAGAATTAATCTAAAGAGGTATATGTAATAACCACCAAAAAAGATACAAGTTGGCATTTTTCTGTTTATGCAGTTGCCATGGTACCCGAGCAAGCTCATTAAATATGCAGAAAACTTTTGGCACCAATTCCTCTTTAACTCTATGATAGAATTCAGTTTTTCTTTCATCATTTAAAAGCCATCGCTTATCCAAATGCAATGACATTGCCATTCTTTGCCCAATTTATCAGTTTTGTGATTTTTGGGCATTTTACTCAAATTTTGAAATGATTTTGCGCAGTATCTGACGAATACTCAAAATATTCAAAGTATGTAACTGATAGGGAAATTTTGCCTATGTCATTGTATTTCTAATGAAGTAAAGTAGGCTACCAGCAGCCCAAATTTCATTGATTTTTAATGATAAATAAAAAAGTTATGGCTGCAACAAACATGAGAAACGTGGAAAAAGTAATACCTTAGGAAATCGACTGAAAATGCATTAGACCGCTTTGAAAAGTTTGAGTTCTGTTTTTAATCCTTGTGGCAATTAGTGATTATTAAAGGTGGGTTATTATATTTTTATTCAAAAAAATTTTTTTGGGAAAAATAATAAAATTTTTCCCATTTAACCCCAGATCACCCCTTAACCCTGAGCTGACACAGACTTCGAAATTCGCGGTAGTGAAAGGGCAAGAGGGTGGACCGATCTACCTTAACTTATTAAGATAACGCGAGCGCTCAGGTTTGGGCAAGGTAGCAAAATAATTGTTAGACATATCAATAAATCAATAAATGAATATAAACAGGAAATTTAGTTAAATAAATAAGACAAATTTTACACCTGAAAACACATCAAATTACATTAGGATCAATGGGATTTGAGGTTTTTCCATCCCCCAAAAAGGGGCGCAGTCTTGACGTTTGGTGAAGTACCCCGATGTGCCGGTCGTCTCTATGTTTGGGGATAGGAGAACGGTATTATGTACGGAAGCGCATTGCATTCACAGGATAAAAAAATATACACCTGACGCGTGTTCAACAGCATGAGTACTCGCGAATGCTCGGTCCTGAACGGAATTTCGTTCGCGGATACTCGCGAGAACACGCGTGACCACTTTCGAGCAGTTACGCCAAGCGAGTAAACTCTTCTTCTTCGAAATTGTCTCTAAACGACGCAAGCTTGGATTAGATGAAGCTAATTCACTCACTATGAATGCCTGTAGTTTATCAGCCGCCATCTTGGAAAATACTCTCGATCTAAGTTTCCGTTCAGGAGCCACCCGCGCGTACACGCGCACGCGCCTAGCTACTACTCACGCTGTTGAACACACTACTGATGTTGTAATTACGAGATCTAATTACGCGCAGATGGTGAAGTAGGCCGGCTTCTTTGAATAAAGTACCCTGATATTTTTGACTGCCTTTTCCCATCCATTGCTGTGCACTCGAGACAACCATGTGAAATTGTCAAACATAGCAGAAAGCCACGCGCAAACACATCGGTAGCCTTGATAAGAAACTAAACGAACTGCTTATAGCCGATCTTAATGAAACAATATGTTTGCAAGCAGTTGATAGGAGACACTATTCCAATGTTTATTTTAGATGAAAAATTGTCTTACCTCCACAAGTCCTTCTCACGACGACGACAGGTTATTGAATATCTGGATAATTAGCTTCTTCCCGATGCAAAAAAAATGTTGGCGTAGCAACAGGTGATAGATGGCGCAGTAACATATTAAACCATCAGATGCCGGCCACTATTCGACCTCAACGTGATGCAGCCTTATTTTACGGTGTATGCATGCGTGCGCGCAGCAGAATTTTTATTTATTTATTTATTTTTCGGGGGGACGTAGACAAGGCGAGGGGCATTTGTTGTCAATAACTATAAAGCGCTGCGGGAAACCCTGAAGGTGCAAGAGTTTCAGTGAAAACTTGTCCCCATTGAACCCTGACGGACGGAATGATGGACGGACGGACGAGTTCCATTCCATTATCCCCTGATCCACTTCGTGGCGGGGCATGATAATCAACTTCAAAAGGCGAAACAATGGAAAGTTAGTAAATGTACTGAGGAAAGAGAATGCTGGGTGTGCAGAAGTGTTCCATATATGCCCTAAAAAAAAAAAAAACACTTCCACGTAAAAGGTGAAGAACATGATTTACAGTAAAACAACTGATGTGAATTTTGCAACAAAATCCATTTCAGAGGAAATACTTTTAGGTTCATAATTAGAAAATTAAAGAAAAGCAGTATGCTAAATCCAAAAGTCAATGGAACCTTCCATACACCCATGCAGAGAAAACTTGTCCCTATTGCAAATCCCGTTCATTTAAGTCAATGAACAGAGTCAAGGGCCATAACTCCATGAAAATAAACTTCTCTGAAAACTCATTTAATAGGGTCATTACACTACTGGCCACACACACAAAATTTCATCCACGTAGATGCAATAGTTGCCGAGAAAACTTTGCAACATTGCAACATCCATACACCAAGTTCACAGTCAAGGGCCATAACTCCGTAAAAATACATTTCTCTGAAACAACAGTCAAACTCATTCAATCGGATCATTAGTACTGATCAACCACAAAATTTCATACACGTAGGTGCAATAGTTGCCGAGAGAATTTGTCCCCATTGTAACACCCATACACTTCAGTTCACAAACAGTGTCAAGGGCCATAACTCTGTAAAAAAAAAAGAAATTTCTCAGAAACATTTGCCAAACTCATTCAGTAGGGTCATCAGTACTGGCCACGTGCAAATTTTCATTCACGTAGGTGCAATAGTATCCGAGAAAACTTGTTCCCATTGAACCCGGACAGATGGATGGACGAGCGCCATTCCAATATCCCCCAATCCACTTTGTGGCGGGGGGTAAAAATTACAATATTTAACATAAAGGCAGAGTGACATTATTCAAAGACTCACATCTGGTTACACGAGTGCAGTCTAAATACATGTAGTAGCCAAGGGTCACAGCATTTACCTCTTTCAAATTTTATCTAACTATAACCCTTGCTTAAGCGTCAATGAGTGATATAAGCTCCTCTAAGTTGAGGTATTTCTCGACTTCATTCCATACCAAAGTAGCCAAATACTTGAACACAGTTTTTACCAACCCCCATAAGCATTAGGCACAGACAATGTAACTCTTATTTTTTTGCTGGAGAAGTGGAGATGGCTATTGGATAACGTATGGACTACATGTTGGGTGAAATGGCAGCAATTTCAACCGAACCTTTTAAATAAAAACAAGTCGACATGGTCAACAACATCCCCCACCAATCGTGTGCTTCTTATTTTCGAACTCCATCAAGGTCTTTATGGTCTGAAGCTACCCACCAAATTTGGTTGACCTATCTGTAATAGTTTCTGAGAAAAGTTGCCCAATTTCTCTCGGACGGACGAACGGACGGAGGTCAAACCTATATCCCCCTCCCACTTCGTGTTGGCGGGGGATGATAAGCCAGTGACTCAGCCAACACAATGCAATGCAGGACCAATTCTCTTTCTACTATAAAGAGTACAGGGATGAATAAAAGATTTCCAGCTGGTATTGAAACTCCGCACCCCATGGTACACTGTGCCTTCCCATCGCAATGACACTGCAGGCGTGAAAAATGTCTCCGTAATCTATTACTGCCCAGAAAGCAGTGAGAGACAGAACTTAACTGCCATAAGGGCCACTGATATACAGAGCTTAAAAAATTTATTAGACCACCACCGAATGTAAGGTTTATGCCACAGCTGCCCTAAGTTAACAGTGTAGGTCATTACCAAAGTCATTTTGAGGTTTCTGTAATGGTTAATCCACCAGTGTGCGCAAGGGCTTTAACTGAAATTATATTTTTAATGCCAATATACAATTATTGTTGTTATCCATGAATTTTCTCATTTACCGTTTTACATAAAAGCAGAAAAAATAGTCAGGCACCTTATTATTTTTGATTAAGATGCCAAATAACAGTAATTTTTTCTTGCATTCCTGACCATAAAAATGAGTTTTAGTGGTTGAATGCAAGAATGCAAGCTGTAATCAAGGCCAAAGGAGGCCATGCAAAATATAGTTTTTTTGGTTTTTATGTGTGAATACGGGCTATTTAGTGGTTTCAGTTCGTTATTTGCCAAAGGAAGTAACAAAATAATTTTTAGTTTTCAACATGTTTTTGACAAATGTATTAAATATTTGTGTTTTCTAATTTTTTTTATGACAGGTGATCTTATAAATTTGTTAAGCACTGTATGTAAAAAGAAAATATATATAAACCATTCAGTATACTCCTCAAAAGATGACTTCACATTTGTCAAAAAGGAATGACTGCAATGCATCCAATACAATGGTATCTGCCTGTGTCAGACCATAGAACCGAATGTTGGTTTGCTAACTGTAAAACTGATACACTGTGACAAGGGAAACTCTAGACTTACCATTGTTTACAAGAACATGGAGTGGAAGGCCCCTGTCTTTAAACTTGGTCACAAACTGACGGACGGATTTCAGGGATGCCAGGTCGATGTACTGAAACTCCGCTGTGGAGGGATATAAACAGCAAAAAGTGTTAATAAAAACATGCAATCATTATTTCTCCTCATTTCCATTTAACTCAGTATTAAACTATGTGCTCGACTTCCACATGACTAGTTACAATTAGGGAGGACATGCTAATTGGAGTTGAAATAAATTGAGAAAGGATCCCCATATCCCAAGAAAGATTTTTAAATGTCATCAGATACACATTTCTACACGGAAGCCATAAAACAGAAGCACATGATGTTACAGTACGAATGAACACAAATGTGCCTCAGTGACTGTGCAAACCTAAATCTGTTTACCTTGCATTTCAATTTGATTTATTGTCATTCCCTGTTGTTAATCTGGATTTGATTGGTACACCTTATGCCAACAGGAATCACTGAAGAAGGCTGAAGTGAACCCAACAAGAATTCAGTCCATACACAGCCAGAGGGAGTCGCTATAGTGCACTGAGTAACTGCATCTGCTCCTGAGTAATGTTACAAGTCATTCCCCATTACAAGCTGCCCAGAGGAGCAAGATCTAGAATGGACACAATCTCACACAGACACACTGAATATCATTTTAATGCCCGGAACCTAGAATCGCTGCTCTTTAACCCATAGGGGCTCCCCGCAGGGGAGCTCTTTTAAACAAGTCGCCACATGAGAGGCTTTCAACAGCTTTGATTTTGATATCTTACATTGAGTAACAAAAGCTGCATTCAGTCCTCCAAGGGTTAACATTTAATAAAACATGAACGCTCAAATTATTTCATCCTCATTTCTTCTTTAATCCAATGGAGATGCTCTGGAAGTGGTTCTTGACTTAAGTGCCATTTATCCTTCTATTTTCTGGAATAAATTAATGAAAACAGGTTCACAATGTGCTGTCCAAGTGGCCTGGTCTGCCAAAAATTGCGCGATAAATGTGCCATGGCTGTCCTGTCGGCAAAGCAGCTTTAATCTCGCCTATCAGTCACCTGTCTCTTGCGACGCTATTTGTAGCATCTTCAGAGGTGTTGCCCGGTTTGTTTTTGACAAATAGCAGAACTTGTCAAACTCAAATAGAGTGAGGTTGGGAGCAGAGGAGAAGGGAGTATTAGGGGGTAGGTGAAGCCTAATGGCGATATGAAGATCCGCCTCTACGGGATAGAACTTGTCCTGACTGTGATTCATGATGAATACTGCATGTCCACATTAAAAATCAGTGAGCGCTGGCAGGTCCCCCGAGTTCTGCCACCGTCCTCATTGAAAATTATCAGCGCATTTGTAACAGGATTATTATACAGCTATTTCTGAGTGGCTAATAGCATGAAATCACCCGGTGCCTCCCCTTTAATCCCACTTAAAACTTGGCGTTCAAACAAATGAATACATCTGCGGTGGTTTAACTACAGGCAGGATGATGCACTCTGCAATTAAGCGCAACTTCTTTACTTAGACCATGAAATTTATGCCATTGGAAGGCGAAAGTAGAATCCAAGAAGCTCCTTTGATGGTCATATGCAAGAGGAGGTTTAGGTGGGCAAATGCATGTAGTTTAATGAGATAGCAGAGAGTGAACCAAGGGATCTTTCAAGTCTATAAAACACCCATTGAAAAGCACAAAGCCCAGCACTATATTTTAGACAAAATTCACTCAATCTAGACCCAAAATTGGCTCCTGCTGACCCATCAACAACACTACCAGCAACAAGCCGAGTGTATTTAGCATTCAAGTATGTACTGAACTTGAAATCCGATTGATTGTGCATTTCTGTATTTATAATTACTCGTACTCTGCAAGACAGCAATGACGAGCCAGTCAGCATGACATCACCATAAAAGAAAACAGGCAGCCAAATGACCTTACTGGTGAACAAATGGTTAAACAAATCAAATAAACAAAGTCCAACCGTTTCCGGCCATTTCATTATCAGCGTTAAAGTACTTTCTGGTGAATCATCTGCCACAGTGGCCTCGTAAATCCCAGAGCAAAAGCATCAGCTCGCTGAATGAATGCTAATGCAAATTTTAGAAAAATTGTCTCGGGCACCATAACACTGGTGAAAAAAGGGGGTAGGGAGCTGTGAAATACAGGAGGCTGGAAAGGAAATGCGGTGCTAGAGAGAGCCAAAATGGCAGCCAGACCGCACAGGCTCATGCACAGGAAAAAACAGGGGCCGTTTTAAGTGTCCTCCCCATGAATCTGCCAACATTTGGCCTGCAGGACCAGGAGGGATGCCGAGGCTACATATGGGGTCCAGGAGTCCCCTCTAAATTAAGGCACGAGGAGACCTGTAGCTTTGATCAGCCAACTGGTCACCTGGCATATTGACCCGGCATACCTTAACTTTAACTTATACCATTTCAGACCTGATTTAAACAAATTACACCTGTATCAATATACACCTGCTAACACCCGCTGGGCCTGGCTCTGTAAAAAGCTGGTGTGACGATAGTGAAAAATCTTTTAATATGAGCTACAAAAGAGTGCACATTATCACAAGAAGATTGAGCGCCAGTGAGATTTACAGAGGAACAAAAAACAAGTTTACCGCTTGTCACAAGGCACGGGCTTCCACGAGTTACATCGTTCTTTCAAGTGCAGTCATTTTCACGGCGTACTCGAGACACCCTTAACCCTTGCTCTCATTCCCTTTTCACATTCCGTTAGTCCGCCACCGCCGCAAAATCGATCCATTGTGCAGCAGGAGACACCAAATACATGTCAAGTTCATTCAATAGAAAAAGTAAGGATGGTTACAGCCTTCATTTTTTTACACCAAGGTTTAAATGAAATACACAACCCAGCCATTTCATCTCTCTTAATGTAGGTATTTTTTTTAGCAGTGTGCACAAGCCACCAGCATGACCTACTTATGTCAAAAATGCTGTCGACAACAAGTAAGGATTATCATGTGTGATTTTGCCAGGCTCCCTCCTGAGGAATGACTAGAGAGGTCTCATCAGGAATAGCAAGAGTAATTTTTGTGTTTTCACTTGAAAAATCAAGAGTTTTACCCCCTGCAATTTAAGGTATAAGTGCTTTTCTACGGGATATAATATACCCACAGTCCCCTAGCAGGGAAATCAGTTTGTTGCCCTCTGTTGCACAGTGCTGTCAAATGAGTGAGTCGCATAACCTGCTCTGTGAGCACAGTGACAGTAGCAGAATGGCCACTACCCCCCGAGCCTGAGCAGGAAGCATCCATCTTAGATGTACGACACTTATGCTGAGTGTCTCTCTCCAGTGTCATGAAGGCATTTAAGGTCAGAACTGTGCCCATTATGGAAAACAGATTCAAAAAGGCGCGGTTACTTTCAAAGTCGCCCCCCCAGAGTTTGCGGCTCAGCACCCACTGAGGCTCTGGGGGGTTTTCATCACCAACAACTGCAGAGCCGCCCACGGGACTAAATGCTATTCCGCTAGTCCCATGAACCCTGAGGATATCGAATGACTTAAGTCTCAGAGGACACTGTGATTATTAAACAGACAGAAAGGACAAAGAACGACAACAAGGAATAGAAGTCTTGGGGAGACAGGGATCGATGGGAGTTTTATATTTTCAATGCTCAAAACAGGTCTTTTCTCATTTATATCTGATAGAATTCTTAACTAAATTGAACTTGTAATTAACCTTATAATGCCAATAATGAGGATACATTTAACAAATAGGAACACTATTAAAGCTATTAATTACAATGGCAAAGGTATGATAAGCCTATTAAATGTCCTAATTAGTCCCAAAATGAACAATTAAATCAAACAGCTACACAAGAATCCTTTATTCTTCAATTTCTTTGGCATACAAAGACAATGGTAAAATGTGTGCACACGGTCTCCTTGCTCTCCAGTTATGATTTAGCCAGGGAGAGGCTTTACACAGCAAACCCTAACAGACTCCAGAGGGAATGCACTTAGTAAGTGAGCGGCTTTAGACAAGCCTGGAAAAAGGCAGCTCTTGCCTGCTGCCGATCTGCCCCTCCTAACCTAATGGGGTAACCTTATCTGAGAAGTTCTCTGGAGCTCCGCGCACATTAGCAGTCCGCAGTATCATGGGCGACATACAGTGTCAGTCCTAGCACTCTGTGGTCTGCTCCTGCCTCATGCTTATAGGCTACAGAGGCAGAGATGACAGCTAACGGCCATTACAAGTAGTGGCCTGTCTAAGGGCCCTCTGCGATGAAAGGAGATAATGTTCAGCCTCACTTCACCAGAGGTCGTCTGGCATTTATTGGTGAACAAGTGACAGAACGTGTGCTGGCAATTTTTCATTTTTGGCTTTTTTTACCACCATAGCCATGATGATGACAGAGCTAGTTTGTAGTTTGCCACATTGATTATTATGAGAAACCACTAGCCCTTTGTAATAAAACTGTATATGGTGGAATTTTGCTCAATGTGGCGATCTGTTTGATAATTTAATATAATGTATTCAACAAAATGGAATGCTAAGGTTTTCATGCGTTTAAAATACTAACAGCTCAAGGACTGTGGTAAACCCCTTGCTCTATTCATTGCAGCTATTTTGTTCAATCTAGGGTAGCATATGGCCTACTTTGCCCTGATAGTGGAATGTCTGTTTTGTAAAAATAAGGCATATTTAAGATATTACTGTGTTAGTGAGTTATAGGGTGTGGAAAGTGTTTATATAAGCATGCATTCCACTTGGGTGCTCGGGGGTAGAAAGCAGCAAGGTCTCCGTTGCAGGGTGAACATTCTGACGGTAAAATAATCAGTTTCTTTAATGGGTACATGTGCTGGCTGTAGGGGCTCTGAAGAAAAATGGACACAATTCTAAACTTCATCGTGTTGAAAAAGCATTTTTAGGTTTGAGGAGGTTACTGGTGACTATTGATGTCCATCCATGCCTATATTGATAATCTCATGCTAAATTCCACTTTAAAATCATTAATTCATGTTGATCTTCACGAGTCAAAAGTTAATTTGTGTTAAAAATATGATTTTATGATTTGACTGTATACAATTTTGAGGGTTTGGAGAGTGTGAAGTGCCACTTGTATAGCCATCTTATTTGGCTCATAAACAGAACATAATTTTGAATATGACACTCAGATGTAGCACACTTGTAGTCAAGGTGTTTATGAACCTGGAAGTGTATTGTTTTAATTCCCAGCCATTTTTCAATTCTCGGTAATATTTTTCTTTTTTCTTTTTTTTTTTTTTATTTCAATGGTGAATTTTCATGAGGATTTTTTGCATTTGCGGCTCTTTTTCTGTACTAAAATCATCAAAATAAACTGAAACACAATGGAATTCTAAATGCTGCAAGTGTCTCATTTCATTTTAGCCATTTTTCTCCTCGGTGAAGCTCAAATCTTGAATAATAAAGTCTTGAATGGGGTAACGCATAAATATTCAGATTTGGCTTCTGTGCAAAGGAGTTTAACATGCTGCTCAGCCATTATTTTCGATAAATTATGGACTGATGTGGTCCATAAATTGGAGTCACTTTGACCAAGAAGCACATTTCAGGTTTTATAGCTTTGAAGTCCACTCCATATTTTCAGCAAGAAGAATCCAATAATTATACAGTAATCAATCTGCAAGAAAAAAAGCGCCTCACTTCAACTGCTCACGTATGATGAGGCAAAAATACTGTTTCTGGGCAAACTACTCTGAAGTGATGTCCAGTGCAAAATGATGAGACATGTTTCCCAGTGATAAGGATTATATTATTATATCCTGGCTTCGCTGAGTGCAGAACAAAATGGGATTTTTTTTTCAATTACGTCGTAAATTATTCTGAGGAACACAAAGGCAATCATGAGGAACTCCCCCCATAAACCCAAAAGAAACTTTTTTTTTATCTTGATTTAATGGCTGCCCATCTGCAGGTAAAATCAGCAAATGATTTGATGAATTTGGGCTACCAAAGTATTCAGCCTCTGACATAGATCCAAGGCTCACATGGGAGGTCCAAACCATCACTGCTTATAAACACAGCAAAACTGCCAAGCTAAGGCTCTTTGCTGACCTTTTCTTTGTTTGAAATCCTTCAATGACTCTTGAACCCCAATTTTTTTTTTGACAGATTAAGAAGGCACAGTTTGGCAGCCAATGACATTCAGCTCATCAGCTTACAGCCTAATCTGCACACAGATAAGTGAAGATTTATACTTCTCACCTCGGCAGGGATAATGTAATTATGAATCTCCCACACAGGTGGCTGCCGGAAATCAATAGTCTTTGTGAACAAATACTGGACCATGGCCCAGCTGAAAAGAAGCTTGTAGTCAACAATAGCTAATACGGACCCTCCGGCATCACTAATCAGTTAATGTCTGTATCAAACGTAACACTGAGTAGTCTGATGAGTCATGCTATCCCTATGCCATTTTATGCTTCTGGTGTTAATAATTGCAGTAATTCCCACAGATGCTGTTCAGGGATAACTCCCTATATTGTGAATTTTACCTTGGCTTTTACCATAATAATATTTTTACAAGATTGACTGAATAAAGGACTGTCAACTTTAGAATTGGCAACCACACATAACGGACCCATGTCTTCTTAAGATGGTATGAGGTTTTTTTTTTAAATTATCAATGAATAATTTAGCAGTTTTCATCATTTGCTTGTTCTTCTACAGATTTAAGTCTCAAAACATTCTTTGGAAATGAGCTTGTAACCTAAAGGCTGCAAATTAAATTTCCAGTCAGGTTGGTCATGTCATACCCTGGAGCAAAACATTTAGCCTGAATTGCACTGTACCCAGCTTAATGGACAAGATGAAGAAATTGACAACTGAGCATAAAAGTTTGGATAAGAAGGTGTTTAATGCCCATAAGACATGGGTTTGAAATGGAAGCAATACTATTTTTCTGCATTTTTCATATTCGTATTCACCAAAGTGTGTCATTATTTCAATTTCAATTCATTATATATATCAAAAATATATTATATATATAAATATATCAATATATTTCATTATTTCATCCGTCTTTCGGATGAGACGTTAAACCGAGGTCCTGACTCACAGTGGTCATTCAAGATCCCATGACACTCTTCGATAAGAGTAGGGGGTTCCCCGGTGTCATGACTAAAATCCCAACCTGGCTCTTTCGATCTGCCGCCTAATCATCCCCTGATCTAATTGGCTGTGCAATTCCTCTGTCCCCCCCCAGGGCTCCCTTGAAAAAGAGATTTCAATCTCAACGGGACTTCCCTGGTTAAATAAGGGATAAATAAATAAAATAAAAATAAATAAATAAATAATTATTTTGGCCCTATAATGACTCTGAATTTAAATTGGCATCATTACAACACAAAAACAGTCAAACTTTAGATTACATACAAAACACAAAACGGTTAAATTCCATTTACATTTACTTCTCTTTGTTTCTCACTTCTTTTTGATGACAAATATTAATTCATGTGTTAATAAAAGATACCCAACCAATCAAATACATTCTAATTGTTCAGTTACGTGATTTTCATAAATCTAAACATAGAGGCTCAATAATATTTTTGGCACATCAGTTATACATATAAAGCAGCTAAAGGGTATTAAGTGAGCTGTTAAAATTAAAAACACAATGAGAAAACAAACAAACAAACAACGGACAGGTTCTGTAGTCCCATGAAATGGTATCGTCTCACCTGATACCTTCTATGAGAGAGCACAGACAGTTATATTTTCTCATAAGTATATTCTACATAACATCTTATTCTACATCTAGAAAAGAACTGCGGACAAAGAGGTTATTAAACCCTAATCTCATTCAGCTCATCGTAATGCAATGACACCATAAATATGTTTCATTCTAAATACGTCTGACATATTTACTTGGCTATAGGACTGCCTTACATTTTTACTGAAATACAACAAACATATTGGCTTGGTGGCCTAAATGGGTATATCGTATGTTTTGCAGATACTCAGCTCAAAAATGGCCAACACATTTACTTAGTTATAAAATGCATAGTAAATTTACTTATCCTCGACTCACATTTACTGGGGTCCCGCCCTTCCACGTGCTTGACCAACAGCCATATTGATAACTACCTTCAGAATTTTACCAGAACGTATCACTTAAGAATGAGATTAAAGACTGTACAGTATTAATCACAGAAATTGTGATCTTTTCCCCTGATAAGGGAGAGTTAGAGGACCAATGAACAATATCTTTGACCTTTGCACACATTCGTATGACAGCACGTCAAATTACGCTTTCACCTCCGTTCAAACTTCGGCAGCAAAGGATTCTTAACGCATTTAAGCAACTGTTCAGTTTCTTACCCAAAACACTCAATATGCTAGACGCTCAGCGGAAAAGAAAGCAGAGGAGATGAAAAATCCTTCTTCTGAAACTGGGTACTCAATATTATCGGCAAAACAGTTCACACCGGAGTACAGCAGTCCTAAGGCAGATCGTAAGCAGAGCAGCTGACGGATCCTGGACTTCAGAATGCAGATGCCAAAAGCAAAGGTTACAGAGGTGCTTCCGGGTTACAGACTTGACCACATCAAACATGAACGTCACTGAACAATCCGGTGATTTTCACGCTTTCAAAAGGTTTCAATTTGGTGGTATCAAGAAACGGTAAAATAATAAACACCAAAGCCAATTTGAAGCCAACAGCCAGCATCAGCATTTTTTCTTGAACTATCAAGAAAATTATTTTGTAAACCAAAAATGTAAGAATTCCAGGCACTCAGAGAAAAATTAGATCAAAAAGAAGCAATAAAGGATAAAAAGCCTTTATTATTTCATGGCTACACAGTTAAAAAAGCCGTCATGTTTCGACCTGTGCGGTCTTCACCTCGCCCTGACCTGGACACCGACAGATATCTGCCTCGTAGGGTTTAAGACCTCAGCTTTTCCTTGCTCATGTCACCGTCCTAATTTGACCGCATAATCAAAAATGGATAATCTAGCATTTCTTTCACTGATTTAGCACAAAATCAAAGATATATTTCCGCAGGTTCAAAACGCTTACTCAAAAGGGAGCGGATTTGAGTGGTGAGTCATAATTCCATAAGGATAAAAGCCGCAAAGGCTTAGTTCTCCGGATCTTCAGCGGTTATATAAAATGGAAATCTGAACACTTCAGTTGGCCTCATTCCAGGAGAAGCAAAGAGCTACATCACACGGTGACATTAGAAGTTTTACAGACTGACTTTCTTTCTCTCCAACAAATGGAGCCACTTATGTATCTCAATAAATGTACTTTGCAACACGCCGAAACATTCAAAGCAGGCTTTCAGCCGGCTGTATTTAACATTACAAATAGCCCCACTTGTTATGTTCAAACTACCTTCAGTTCAAACAGAGTAGATAGCAGTCGTTTCAGAGATGAATCCTCATCACCAGGAAAGAAACAAAAAACAACAAAACAGCCAGAGTATAAAGTTAATGGCCGAGAGCTAAAAACCGAAGGTACATAAAATGCATTGTCTGAGCACCATGCTTCAAAGCAGAAGCCAGCGCGATATTTTGGCACCAGGCAGTGCGATAACGAGGGCTGGGGAGCACTGGTGCCAGCTGAGGGTAATGACAGAAGCCTCTTTCAGTCTTAAGCCGACCCTGAAATGCAGACGCCTCATCGCATTATCCCCGCCCTGCAGCAAGCGTCTGAAGCCAGCATCTGAGAGAACAGTTATGCAGTACCAAACTGGGCAGTTTATTCCTCCATAACAGGACAGACTGCAGCTCTTTAAAAGAAAACAAAGACAGGGATGAAAGATGCTGAGCAGTAAATAGTGGCACGGGCATGGTGACAGGTGCTCGTAGGGGTTGCAGTATAGGGGTGTGGAGGGTCCCAGGCTGTATAACTAGGGTCTGGCTTCTCCAAGGAATTTTCATGCCAGTCGCTATGCTTAAACTCCCAGACCTGCACACTACCTGAGAGAGAGGATGCAAACGGTCCCTAAACTGATGTCCAGTTACAGTACTTATCACCTCCACCAAACAAATTTGGCAGGAGGTAATGTGATCGGCGCCATTTGTCGTTTTGTTTGTGAACAAGATAACTCAAAAAGCAATGAACGGATATCACTGACATTTTGTGGGCGGGTCGTAATTACGCTAGGGATGGACCCTATTGATTTTGACCGCAATCAGTGAAACAATATGTCATAATCGTATGACAAGCGATAGCTGAACTTCGCTCCCACTGCACTAAGATTTGGACTGTGCTGCCTTGGTGGAGGTTTGCACTCTAGGAGTGCCTCTAGTTAAAGTAGTGCGTTTCAATGCTAGGGTTGAACACTGGGAGGACAACAGCTGGGTAGCAGATGCTGTTTCAACTAAGTATCACCCACTATTCATGTTGTTTTCCAAAGGCACACACAGCGCAAATGAATACATGTAGAAATATAAGATATCCGAGCTATATCTTAGGGACCTCTGCGTTCCTATTGTGAATAACATTTCAGGAAATATAAAAAAAATGCTTCAAAGGAACTGAGTACAACAAATCACTAGAGGAAAGTGCCAACATTATATGTCATTTTAGATTTTTTTTAAAGTAGAAATATAACTGAATATTTTAGAGCCTTGGGAATGATCTTGCTCAGATCAGTAGGAATTAAGTAAATTCTGTGAGGAAATCTGCAGTATAGTCATTACCAGTAAATCATAAGAGAGAGAGGCACCATCCTTTATCATTATTATCCTAATAATGTGTCACTGCAGTCTTCATTCTCAGTTTCAATGTCACCGGCAGGGAATCAATTTGGTTGGAAGTGGGCTGTAGGCCTAATGTAGTGGGGAGTTTGACTGCTCAGACATACAGAAGCGAACAGAGTTAGCAATATGGAAGATTTTTGCAGAAAGTTCCATGTGATCCTGAAAGAGTAATGCGGGAAAAATACTTGGCCGATATCTCACGCGACGGATGGTGCCCTCGACAGGGCAACACAAACCCTCCACCCCACCCACACAGAATGTGCCTTTGGTCCTGAAGGAAGAGGCACGATACAGACCTGCCAACACTAGTCGTTTCACAAGTCTCACTTCCAAGCACAATACAAGTCCCGTCCAGCAAAGCTTCATCTATTTGACATGACAAGACTACTGGGTGTTATGGCTGCTGGCTGTACATCTCGCATCTGGGCTAAAACGGCGGAGTAACGCCTTACTGACAAGCAGTGCAATTTTCACATTGTGATGCTTTGAGGTTCTTAAATTCATGATTTCCTTATGTTAATGTGCCGCAAACTGTCCAACTGGTTGAGTAAGAACAGTCAGGAGTCCTCAGGCGTTTAAAATCATTTAAGCAGTCGGAGGTCCCTTCAGAATCGGCTTATGAAATTGGTTATGACTGCAGAACGCTGAAAAGCCACAAATGTTCATTTTAAATTGCAATGATTCTTGGATGCAAACTGCAAAACACGTCTGTGAGTGGCACCAGGACGTCTCTTGTTCTCTCCATTCACTCAGGGACAAAATTAAAAAAATAGAAAAGAAAAGAAGATAAAGGGAAAAACGTTAGATAGAAAGTTTATTTTTGGAGAGAATATTGTTGGAGAGAATAAACAGGGTGTAGCATATGGTGCCATTTCGGGCAGACAACACCAGACATGACCTCATTCTCATAAACACTGTATATCTGCCTCTGCTCTGCCCATCTGTAAGGCAGTTTAAGCTGCTGTCCGGCTCCACCCCTGCTGCTAACCACCTTTGGCTGCTGCTGTGCTGCATTGCTCTCTGCTGCTGCTAGTAACACTACCAGCTGCTGCATCACTCTTAGCTGCAGCTAACATCCCACCGCTACCCAAGAATCCGCGAGTGGGCTTTGAACCCCCCCGAGCAAAAAGCTATCCTGCCAATCCCTGCTCTCTTCTTCTCAAGCTCAATAGGCTATAGGGTGTTAGGGCCAGGGCCTAGACGTCAAATAACATCTTAACATGATGTGCTTTGTGCAATTAACTACTTACATGCTACTTAACTGAATGGAATGTTCTACTTGAAATACAAAGGCCTCTTTTTAAGTATCAGAATGTGAATTAGACAAGCATTTTAAATAATCACTGAAAGAAAGCCATGTGATGCTTCTGATCATGCATTCTCATGCTACAAATCAGACACGAATGCCCCCATGGGAGATCAATGTAGTAGCAATCAATATAAAAAATGAACCAACATTAGCTCTACAAATCAACTAAACCTTGCAGTAGCGTCAGCATATTTAATAACAGAGGGAGGACATCATTCTGAGCGTATAGCGGCTCAGATCAAACCAGTCACAGAAGATCCCATGATTCTTACGCTGCTATCTCCTTAAACTATTTGTATTTGCCCACCTAAACCTCCCCTTGCATATGAGGACCAAGGAATCCCGTGGATTCCACACTGCCCTTGCAGTGGCATAAATCTGATAGACTACTTAAGAAATTGCATGTAATTGCAGACTGCATCATTCTGCCTGTAGTTAAACCATGGCAGATGTATTCACTGCATAGCAGAACTGGGATTCCCAAGTTAATTCAATGACATTGGAAGCAGACAAGACGCTGCATTTTAGATCATAGATATCAGCTGGCAGCATTCATTTAAATGCAATCTCAGTTCTCCTCAACAAAGCAAACAACGCTTAACAGCTCAAGTAAGACTGCATTAAAGCCTCCGATGCCTTCAAAGTTTGATGAAAAAACTCAAATCTTTCCCCGTGAATGGCTTGAAATGAAAGGAAAGCATTTTCAATCTTAGACTAAGGTTCCCTTTTATCCCGAGCATCTTCCACACATTACTGCTGTTCACACTGAGGATATTTTATGAATCTGGAACTGGCTCTCTGACATAGAGTTATGCATGCATATATTTATGAGCATCGCTAAGAGCAGATAATGTTTTGACACAGTGACCAAAACAGTCAGGTATTATGGCAGGTGCTCTGCTCAGACCACTGCAGGCTCAAAGACAACCCGAGTCGCTATCCGAGGCCAAAAGATGGGAGTTCTCGACCTTCCACATTGTATCTGCTGATTATTTCTACTACATTGGCTGATTGCTTGAAGACAGTTTAAAATGCAAATGATAAGTCACTATGAGGTAAAATACAGGCTGACAGGTGGTCTAGTTGGCAAAGAGGCCGAACATGATGGGATAATGCAAACCAGTCGCCTAAGCCATCAGCCCAGCCATCAGACGTCAAGAAGGAAGTCGCACTGACCTCATGACACCAGAGCTCGATGGCTGAGGTCACCAGAGAGCGAGCGGACGGGAGACAGCGCAGCGCATGGAGTGACCTTTGCTTACTGAAGAAGTGCTAGCCCTCAGCCGCAAGGTAACAAGATAATGAGACAAATGAAACTGAAAACCTGAAAATTTTAACATGACAAAAACATCAACAAGAACATCTCAGTCAGATTAAATTAATAAAATTGAAGCAGGAATAGTGTGAACGGGTTATATTATCAAGGGTGTGATTGTTAATAGACCTGTTGAACGGTTAGGCCTGGCAGTCTCCAGGTCGTTTTGTGAACAGAAACTGCTGTAAAATTAAAAATGTCGAGGAAGACCCGGCCACTTCATCTGGAGCCTTCAGTCAGCCAAACGCCAGTCACAGTGAGCTAGGCTGTACCAAGGATGGGTTCGCCAACCAGACGAACCGCTCAAGAGACGAGTAAAAACCTCCGACGCAGTAGAGCAGGTGAAGAAAGCCTACTCCCATAACAGCCCACCACCTCATTAAGGTCTTGTTTATATCCTGCTGCTGTGAGAGGATATGACACAAACGTGGCTCGTAGGAGACAGACTTCCCCGGCCAACTCTCCCTGCCCATCCGTACCGCTAGTCTGGAGCGAGAACAAACGCCCTCCTATTACTGCTCTTTCAGGCACACACTGAAAACAACTCAACTGCAAAGTGCGTCGCATTCAGAACCAGGCATTTCCTCTCCCACACACATCCGCACTGCAGTGCATCGTGGGAACACCGAAACATGCACTGCCGCTGAGGGAGTGGCGAGCTGGAGTCAGGCGCTAGATATACACGGCACAGAGAGCCGGAAAATCCCCCAAGCAGGTCACAATGACGACGGTTCGGGCTGCCTGCAGTTTGGCACTCCCGGCATGACACACGGCACACTGGTCTCTAAACGAGAGCGGCAAACTTTCACTAAAACATGCAGAGCAACGGCGTCAATGTTTGAATGCACCCGGTGATTTGTCACTAATGGCCCTGCTTCGATCCTACATGGTGTTCATGCTGCCAGTCTGATGGCAGACTGTGTGGGTTGAAAATAGCGGGGAGAATGGAGACGTCGTGAGGGTGCATTTTGTTTCACTGCAGCGTAAACAAGTTTTTGTGCGTCTGCACCTGCGCATTTCTCCAGATGTGAATATGCAGCAATGTTCCATCAGTCAAAGTTCTCTACAGCTACACAGTGGCGCAGTGACACACGTACACAAATATGAGCACATTTATGCGCGCAAACGCGCGCACACACACACACACACACATAAATCCTGGTAATTATATCTTTGTGAGTACATTCAATTGACTTCCATTTATTTTTTCTGTGTCTCCACCGCCTTTCCCTGATCTTAACAATAAGCAATGTATGCCTAACCCAAACCCTTATCTTAACCTCAACCTATCCCTAATTCTAACTTTACCCCAACCTTAACTAATAAGTCACAATTTGCCTTTGTAGTTGTGAGGACATTTGACAGCGTCCTTATTTCCCAATAATGTCCTCACTCGGTAGGAAAAAAGTATTTTATAGTTCTCACTTTGTAGCATGTACAAGAACACACACACACACACACACACACACACACTGACAGCAGGAAGGAAACGCCTCTTCCCCCTGGTTTCTGATGTTTAGACTATCTTGAAGTCTTGCCCTCATTCAGTCAGTCACTCTTGTTTCCCTTGATAAGATTCTGTCACACTTGGTAATGGAGGGCAAAGACACCGACGGCCCTTTTACACCGTGCTGTCGGGTACGAGACAGCCGGCATCTTCACCAAAGACATGAGCACGGTGCAATGCATTATGTCTCTGAGCTTCTCAAACAAAACCTAAATTAATAAATTCATGAATAAATAAATGATAGGAGAAGGCACTAAAGCCTGCAGTAAGGCACTGCTGAGGTATTGCAGGATTATAACCCCTCCACTGCTTCAGGTAAAGAGAAATCGCCCGGGAGAACAGTGACATTAGGCTTCACTTTAGACTGCACTCAGACAGGAGTGAAATGGAGTCATTATTCAGGCCTTCCCCCAAATTCAATTTTCCCCCCCTCTAATGACTCTCCATCTGAAATTGCTCTTCGGCTCTTGTGCCGGACACTGGATCACAACAGCTGCAAAATTCACCCGCAGGGGGCTCATACTCCCAAAATACAAGCCATGAGAACTTTGTGTAGAAGATCAGTGCCTGTGTGTGTGTGTTTGTGTGTATGTGTGCACATTTGTGAGAGTGTGTGTATGTGCAAATGTGCGTGTGTGTGTGCGCGCCTGCATACATTTGAGCGTGGGCTGGGTTTCTATATTTTTGTGACATTTCACCCCATAATTCCTTGCTGTTCAGTTCAACAAATTTTCAAGATGCATTGTAATGGAATAATCCACAAAAAAATCAAAATAAAAAACCAATAAAAGAAATACATATAAAGGCACATTTTTGCATCTTTGTACTTTAAAATAATTTTCCGTCAGAGAGCCTCCTCAGAATACATGCAGGATAGAGGGAATTTCAGCACAAGGTTCCTTCAGTAAAATCAAGAGCAAATGTTTCTCACTTCAGTGGTCAACTTCATTACTTTGGTAAAAATGAGTCTGAATTGCAGTGCATGAATATTGTACTTGTCGTAGGTATTATCACATGCCTTTTCTCATCTCTGCTTAAAGAGGCAGCCATCATGAGCCAGTTATACAGGGGGAGATCATCATTACTAGCCTTAATTTTGCACCATATTGTTCCAATATTCTCACTATAAACTTTATAACATTAATAAAATTACATGAGCCCCAAGTCGAGTCTCGTTGAAACTTTTCTCCCCAGTGGCAAAGTCCGAAACGGTGTGCCATGAGAAGTAATCATCATTGCGAGTGATGGAGTGAAAGAGGAAGGGTCGAGGGAAGGAGGGAAGGAGAAAGCATGCAAGAGGGAGAAGAGGAAATCTAAAGGAGCGGAGAGGAAACAGACCTTTTCCCCCCTTCTGCTCCTCGGTGATCCTCTTCACTGCGGCTGCACCCTCCTCTTCGTTGTTCCCGGCTGAACAAGGGCGAAAACAAAGGCACAATGACCCAGTGCACGGGAGAGACCAAACTGCAGGCTTCGGCCTGAATGCTCTGCAAACACAGTACAAGATTTCGAAGCTGTGCAGCACCTTTGTCTATTTTTATATCCGTTCCCCTGAATCGCTAAATAAAACAATTGGCAAACATCTGGTTGAATGATGATGGATGTTAGGCGCTTGTTCGCTTCCACCTGTCCTCCTGCGCTGTGACAATAGGACATGCCTGCAGGGCTTTACAGCGCCCTCAATAATTATTGGCAACGCTGGTTAAGATGTGTTAAAAGCCTTAAAATAAATTCAATTTTTATTGCAGAAGCATACTCTCACACTGGAAAATTGTAGAAAAATGTAACCTTCAACTAAAGTGAATTTTAAAAAAAATCCCAGACTAAGAAATAATTATTTTTCATAAAATCACCTGTTCACAATTATTGGCACCCCTGACAATTCCTAGGAAATAAATGTCATTGAAGTATTTCTGTCATTTCTACAGTAGTTTACAAAGTTGATCAGAGTATCTAGGAACATTTAATTAGTAATTAATCACCTCTTGTTTCCCTGGGGTATAAATATGAAGTGACACAGAGGCTATTTCTCTTATCCACTCTTCAACATGGGAAAGACAAAGGAACACACCATTCAAGTAAGGCAGATGTGTGTCGACCTTCACAAGTCAGGCAATGGCTTCAAGAAAATAGCCACTCGCCTGCACCTGCCCATATCTACTGTCAGAGGAATCATTAAGAAGTTTAAAACAACTGGAACAGTGGTAAACAAGCCTGGAAGAGGACGCAAGGTTATTTTGCCACCACGCACAGTGAGGAGGATGGTAAGAGAAATAAAAAGTTCTCCAAAGCTCACTGTTAAAGAATTGCAAGAAATGGTAGCATCTTGGGGTCACAAAGTCTCCAAAACAACCATCAGGTGCTATCTACATGCCAACAAGCTGTTTGGGAGGCATGCACGGAAAAAACCTTTTCTCACTCACAATCATAAATGCAAACGTCTGGAGTTCGCTAAGCGGTACTAGGACTTCAACTGGGACCGTGTGCTTTGGTCAGATGAGACCAAGATAGAGCTTTTTGGCAACAAACACACTAAGTGGGTCTGGCGGAACACAAAAGATGAGTATGCAGAAAAGCACCTCATGCCCACTGTGAAGTATGGGGGAGGATCGGTGATGCTGTGGGCCTGTTTCTCTTCCAGAGGCCCTGGGAACCTTGTTAGGGTGCATGGCATCGTGAACGCTTTGAAATACCAGGACATTTTAAATCAAAATCTGGTGCCCTCTGCCCGAAAGCTGAAGATGGGTCGTCACTGGGTCTTTCAGCAAGATAATGACCCTAAACGTGGCCAAATCTACACCGAAATGGTTCACCAGACACAGAATCAAGCTCCTCCCTTGGCCATCTCAGTCACCAGACCTCAACCCCATTGAAAACCTGCGGAGTTAGCTGAAGAGGAGAGTGCAGAGGAGAGGACCCAGGTCGCTGGATGATTTAGAGAGATTCTCCCATCTTGTGAAACATTATAGGAGAAGATTAGGTGCTGTTTTGTTGGCAAAGAGGGGTTTGTACAAGGTATTAACATCAGGGGTACTAATAATTGTGGCACACTTGATTTGATGTAAAAGAATTATTTCTTAATGTGGGATTATTTCCCACTGAATAAATGCACTTAACTTATAGGTTGGATTTTCCTCTTTTTTCCCTTGTGGTCCTATATTATTTAGAAAAAAAAAGAATTTATTAGAAGCTAAAGAACACATCTTAACCAGGGGTGCCAATAATTATGGCGGGTGCTGTATGTAATCACACAAAATTATGAGCAGTAGCAAGAAGAAATTAGTTAACCTTCGGAAGAGAAACTCGTACAGCGTCCCACGCATAATAGACAATGAAAAGCTCAAAGCACAACTGTCCCGTCAAATGCACACTGACAGCGCCAGAGGATATTTTTATGAACCTGATAGGCAGGCAACCCAGGTCCCTTCAAATCCCTACCTACTTGTTTCACCTAACTGTTAGGCTTAGCCCCCATAAAACCTACAGACCCATATGAGGGTCCATAAAATGCAATGCAGTGGCTGTATTCAGACCAGTGGAACTTCAGGCCTATTTTAAATTTTAGTGGAGATCCTAAGGTTTCCAAGAAACTCAAATATGTACGGCTGAATTACAGGGAAGTGTGTATAAAATAATGTATGAGATCTGGATATTATCCATTTGATGTAATGCTGCGGCTATAAAAGCATGACGTACAGATTCTGAGTATTTCTCACAGTGTCAGTGTCAGTGACGCACCTTCAGTGAAGTGCTGCAACCAGTAGATGCAGAGTATGTATGTGACACTGTCCTACAGTATGAAAGAAATTCTTTTTCTGGCTTTGAACCAACTTAAGGGAAAACCTCGGTGATAAGTCGGAGTTTATGTGGTTAATTGATGCAGGAAACCAGATTCTGGGGATTTCGGCCACACAATTCACAGTACAAAGGCTGAAACTGACGGATGGACCAAACGTCATCTCTCACTACAAATCCAGAGTCGCCCGTCCCCGCTTCACGCCGCCAGCTGCAGCTCTGCCAATGCCGCTCCTAAAGTATCCAGATGCAGAAGCCAAGGAGGCTGCGACTTTCAGGATCGAACCGAGGAGAAATTCATCTCGCGCAAATGAGCAAATTATGATCGAATGAAAACTCACACTAGAGAAATTAAGAGGAAAAATGGTCGAAAGGAGTCTTAGCGCGGAGGATTAGTGCAATTACGCTGAGCCCATATCAGGGAGTCAAGCTCTCTCCCGCTCAGTGACTCCGTCGTTTTTGAAATGAGTGCGTGTATTTATCAGCTCTACAATTCAGGCTCAAGAGTGTTAATGTCTTTTAAAGGGAACGCGAATAACTAACATTTGTACAGAACATAAATCACCGCCAACATTTTAATATGAAAACCTTCATGCAACTTAAAATGCCTGCCGCAGGACATAATTTACCAGCAAGTGACATTTTTGGGACGGTGTATGCATTATACTTTATACTGTATTAAAACCTAATTAACAATATTATAATAATAATTCCACGCAGTTGCAGGAAATATCTTAGAATTGGCCTACTACGGTTTCGCTGGGCATAGAGTTAGGCTTACATCATATTCTGAAGGTCATGTATACTCTCAGAAATATGGGTATAGCAGGAGTCCATTTCTGTTCCCCAAGGTATTATGTACCCTTTGGGGCTAATTATAGGACCTCAAGGTACCCCTGTGAACCTTTTAAGGGTCTAAAAGGTACTTTTATGTTCCAAAACAAATAAAAACCCACTTCTAAGGTACAACGGCAGTACCTTTGAGGGTACTGCCCCAGTGACAAGCCTCGGTTTTCAGTGGGGCAGTACCCTCAAAGGTACTGCTGTTGTACCTTAGAAGTGGGTTTTCATTTGTTTTGGAACATAAAAGTACCTTTTAGACCCTAAAAAGGTTTACACAGGTACCCTGAGGTCCTATAATTAGCCCTAAAGGGTACATAAGTGCTGAATGCACCTTGGGGAACAGAATTGGACTCCTGCTGTACCCCCGTTTCTGAGAGTGTACAAGCACACTTCCTCTTTAACCAGAAAAAGCTGTAGGATCGTGGATAGGAGAAATATAATTATAACATTCCATGCATTAGATTCTGTATTCAGTCAAATTATCCTTAAAATGGACTCTATAACAAACACAGCGACCGTTTTCTTCACAAAAAAAAAGAAAAAAATCTAAGATTGATTTCAGATTTAATTAAACATTTTCTAAGGAACAAAAACAAACCCTTGCATTTAATTAAGACACAGCAATGTGAATCACAAGGGCAGAAGTTGCCTGGACCCAGGATCATCTTCAATTATATCTACACAATGATATGTATGTTTAATTATATTTGACTAAATGCACCAAAAATATGAATGATTAAAAAAGAGAACGAAACTTATTCTCCTGCCTCTCTTGATAGCACTATAGCCAGCTATACAGGGCGGTGTGAGATATCAGGCTTTCTCAGACTGCTAAGGGTATCCAGAAATCTGCACTGGTAAGTCGAAAACACGCTACTCATGTTTTCTGACAGCATTTACAGCCAACTGACCATTACAGCTTTTGTCCGCAACTGCCAAACCTGCGGGGGCGAGCCCAATTTGCAGAGAAACAGAGACTGTTTATTTTCCCGTCGTCGCAACAATAAAATAAATAGAGAAATGTGGCACAATCTGTCTGTCCCACACCCCCGCACATAAAGGACAATAAAGGGGTTTATTAGTTTGTAGGTCAGACGCAATTATGCAAATAGGGCCAGTGCCTTACAGAAATACCTCGTGTTAAAATAGGACAAATATCAGTGAGGAGGAAATGAAATTAGCATACTGCATTTCCATTCCTAAGAGAAAGAGGAAATGCCCAAAATGATAAATGCTGTGATTACGAGGAGATTGAATTGTGATGGAGCCATTTCGGTTCACTGTTTGAAGTCTTAATTATGCATGGCGAACAGCGCTATGTTGAAATGGGAAAGCAATATTCTCCGCGATGAGGAAGCTCACCCCGCCCCCTCTGCGCTCTCCTCTCTCATTTCCCTCCAGTGATAAGGCTTTCGTTTGACCCAGAATGCAGCGTCATTGTCCATTGCGGTTCTGCGTCAGGCATTCTGATGGAACGCACGCAATCTTTAGCGTCCGTGGTTAATGACCGCACTCTGTTGCAAACAGGCTTTTGTCGTCCTGAATTACCCTGCCTGAATTCCTGTAGTCCAATACAGGATCATAAATGACAACACATAAACATCATTACAAGGCGCAATAAAAAGACGACAGTCGTGCCCCTTAAATTGAAATGATTAAAAAATAAATAAATAAATAAATAAATAGCGCGAATCACGGCAGTCTCAGATCAGCAGAAATATAATAGGTTACCTTCTCGTAAACCTCATCAATCATCTCCACGTGTTTGACCCAGTAGTGACATAGTTATCCCGCAGTGATTCACAGATATTAACATAAGTTTTCACAAGCAAATAGGAAATTCTCCATTTGGGTTTTCCACGGCCATGAGTACAGGTTTTCAAATATTTTTAATCCATTTACATTTGAAACACATACCTGCCCAAAAATAGAATACTGTTCCACCTTTCCATTCCATTTTATTTAACAACACCGACTAAAAATGTTAAAGGTCTCATTAAATATTCACCAAGACATTAACATACATAATCAATCGTTTTATTTTACTATCTCGCACATCTTTATAGCAGGGGATCACAGTTAAATTCACGCTGGTATTTTCTTTGGTGCCCAGGCAACTCAGTAGTTATGTCAGTCATACAACATGGTGTTGGTTTGAGGGAGATCTTTCTTAGGGTAAGCCACACATGCTTAGTCAGCATTAGTGATTATGCAGTATCAGCTCATTGCATTTAATGCCCTCAGATTTTCTCATGAGGATACTTGCATTAGCTAAATTTTCTACAGCCCCAATTCCGAAAATAAGTGTAAATTGTGAATAAAATCAAAACGCAATGACTTTCAAATCACACCAGCCAGAATTTTACTCACAATAGAACAGAGATAACATAGCAAATGTTGAAACTGAGAAATTTGATAATTTTATTCACAAAATGAGCTCATTTCAAATTTGATGGCTGCTAAGGGTCTCAAAAATGTTGGTACAGGGGCCCGTTCACCATGGTGTGGCATCCCCTCTTCTTTTTAACACAGAGTGGAGGCGTCTGGGCATTGAGGAGACAAGTTTCTTGAGTTTAGCCATTGGAATTTGATCCCACTCTTGTTTAATACAGACTTCCAGCTGCTGGAGAGTTTTGGGTCTACTTTGACGGACTTTTCGTTGAATTATGCGCCAAATGTTCTCAATCAGTGAAAGATCAGGACTGCAGGCAGGCCAGTTCAGCACACGGACTCTTCTACTACAAAGCCATGCTGTTGTAATAGCAGCAGTATATGGTTTTGCATTGTCCTGCTGAAATACACAAGGCCTTCCTTGGAAAAGATGTCATCTGGAGGGGAGCATATGTTGCTCTAAAACCTTTATATACCTTTCAGCATTCATGGTGCTTTTTAAAACATGCTAGTGTCCCACACCATAAGCACTAATGCATCCCCCCATACCATCAGAGATGCTGGCTTTTGAACTGAACACTGATAACAGGAGGGGTGGCCTTTCTTCTCGTTAGCCCGGAAGACACAACGCCCATGATTTCTGACAAGAATGTCAAATTTGGACCTGTCTGACCACAGGACACTTTGCCACTTTGCTACAGTCAATTTTACATGAGCCTTGGCCCACAGAACATGGCGGCGCTTCTGGATCATGCTCAACAGTGGTTTTCTTCTTGCATGATAGAGTTTTAGGTGGCATCTGTGGATGGCACGGTGGACTGTGTTTACAGACAGTGGTTTCTTGAAGTATTTAGTAATGTAAATGACAGAATCATGCTGGTGAGTGATGCAGTGGCGCCTGAGGGCCCGATGATCACGGGCATCCAGTAAAGGTCTTCAGCCTTGTCCCTTACGCACAGAGATTTTTCCAGTTTCTCTGAATCTTTTGATGATGTTATGCACTGTTGATGATGAGACCTTAAAATCCTTTGCAATTTGACATTGAGGAACATTGTTTTTAAAGTATTCCACAATTTTTTTACGCAAGCCTTCACAGGTTGGAGAGCCTCTGGCCATCTTTACTTCTCAGAGACTCAGCCTCTCTAAGACATCCCTTTTATAGCCAATCGAGTTACACACCTGATGCCATTAACTTATTTACTAGCTAAATGTTCTTTTAGCCGATTCTCTAACACATTGAGTATATCGCCTATACGCAAATAATGCCCGGATGTAGCACTTTCGGCAAAATATCTTGCTACTTCCGGTGCGTTGCTATGATCGCGGCAATCGGCTCGTGCGTGCACGCACGCATGCGTATAATATAATATTATGCGGTTATTATGCGTATACTTGTTATACACTCAAATCTATACACAGCCACCGGCGACCGCAAATATATCTGCTACTTTCGACAAAAAAATAACGAGAATTGTGCACTTAGAATTGTATCTACCGTTTGGATATTGCCATGGTAGGCCCTTCTCGGAAGCGACTGAGTCTCCGAGCTATCCCATAATGCATCTGATACGAGACACGAATGCAACATCCAGGCATTATTTGCGTATTGGCAATACCCTTAATCGCTCTTTCAGCCCTTTTTGGCCTGTGTCCCAACGTTTTTGGGACCAGTTGCAGCCAAAAAATTTGAAATAGGCTCATTTTGTGGATAAAAATGTAAGATATCTCAGTTTCAACATTTAAAATGTTATCCATGCTCTATTCTAAATAACATATTGGCTCATGTGATATGAAAGTCATTGCATTTTGATTTTATTCACAATTTACACTTCGTCCCAACTATTTTGGAATTGGGGTTGTACATTTCTTTTAAGAGACCGCTCTGAAATGAAACTGCTCGCGCTTAATTCTCTTGGATTATTCCTTCATGGAGACAAAGCAGTTTTGAGATTTTTTTTTTTTAATTATTATTAAAGAGTGTTAAATAGCTGAGACAGGGATGCTAAGCACAGAGAGAGAGATGAAGGTAGCAGCTGCATATTACAGTGATGGATGGTGTGGGAGAAGGAAAGAGAAGAAGAATAATTGAGAGGACTGGGACAGGCATTAATCTCCACTGGTGAAGAAGGGTTTTAAACACAGAATGTGTCTCTGGCAGCTTTTTCAGTGTATAGGGTTTAGGATTACCGGATCGGGGCGCATACCTTACCTATCACAACATGCATTCCCAGACTTGTCAGATGTCTCGCCGTCTCGTAACCCATCCCTTTGGCACCCCCAGTCACTATGGCAACCCTTCCATTCTGTTTCGGAAAAACTGCGAGGCGAAAAAAGGAGAATCAAGGATCTAGCGGTAGCTACTTTAGGTCTTGTGATGACGTGTTCAAAAAAGGAAAAAAAAAAAAATAAAATCTCAGAGCTGCGACATTCTAGACATTTTGCTTTATCAATAAATTTCTGTGACGCGTTTGCTTTCTCCATCATATGAAAGCACACCTCGATTATGAGATTTACTATAACTGCATTCAACATCGATCGGCCTCTTTTTTTATGCATTGCCTTACTTCGGCTTTGGCCAGTCTAGACCACCTCCTAATTTATCGTGAGGCGGGTTGTGAGTCAGGACTGACAATCACCAAATTTATGATTGAGTCTTCAATGTGCCGGGCAAATGCAATTCATCTGAGTGACTATTTGCATTCAAGCGCACCCTGCCTGCTGCAGAAGTTACAGGGGATGGGATGACCTTGACAAGACAATGCCTCATTGCAACAGTCTTCTCATGAATTGGACACACTACTCGGTTCCCTGATGATAATGATCAAGTTAATTAACATAATCAACAACAGAATGCATTATTGCCTTCATTTTTAACAGTGAGATGCACATTTTCTCAGTTAACATTCATTCCAACGTCATTTCGGGGAGAGGCATGCAAAATAGATAAATATGTAAATAATATATATTTATATACAGGAAAAAGGTGCTCTCTGCCACAACACATTTGTGCACTTAATGCGCATTTGACTGCACAGCAATACCGCAGCAGATTTATTTCGCCCCCCCCAGCGTTTCTGGATAATCCAATCACATTTTTGGAATGTACCCATCTCTTTTGTAATGTACCTTACAGTCAGACTTATCCACTCTCAAAGAAATGAGATTTAGACAGTCGGGAGATTTTGTTCCGTCTCGACAATCCTGGCACATCAGGGCCTGAGTGCAGTTTGCAGGGGGACAATAATCTAAGTGGTGACATGTGGGCAAAAATATGAAACGTGCTCATCATAATCACTTATGATTTATGTTTAATTTCCGCCCCTTTCCTGAGGTACACCGAAGGTTTAATGGGCCAAGTTTGGCCCTGAGGCTACAGCGTGGGCATCAATGATATAATTAGGCTGTAACAGAAAACTCTACAGACCTTGCACTGCCTGTTATTTGGGAACAGATTTCTGAGTTTGAGTGGAGTAAGGCTTGTCATTATACAGTCGCAAAGAAGTGATATGTTTTCACCAGCATGTTTGTAACTTGCCGAAATCTACGATTTCCGCAAGCATATTAGTCCGTTGCATGATAACTGCCTGAAATCAACGCATGTTAGTCGGTTGCGTTGTTGTCTGCTTGTCTGACTGTTTGTTAGTAACACACTTTTTTACCCTTTCCATATTGTTTATGTTCATGAAACCTCACCATACGACAGAGGAGGTTCGTCGCCAGAACAGCACACACTTTTTTTAGCCCACAGGTAAAAGGTCAAGGTCAAGATCACCAACAGCATTAAAACAGAATTTTGGTCCATAACTTCGCTTCTATTACAGCCAGAGACTTGAAGCCAACTCCATTCTGTTCGTTCTGTTTCAGAGACGTGTTCACGATTTCAGCAATTCGTCATTCCATGAATGATCTTTCATTTATTATATCCCCGAAGGCGTTCCGGGGATATTATGTTTTTGGTCCGACCGCCGCCGCCACGCATGTTAATGTTACATGTTAACGCGATGACTTAAGTAATATTTCAATTAGAAATTTCAAGTTTTGCATATAAGTAATAAGTATTACAAAGCGGAAGAACTGTTTCGATTTTGGACAATTTACGATTTCGAGATTGGCCACCAGGGGCCAAAAACTGATTTACGTGTTAACGCGATAACGTCAGTAATATTTAAATGAGAAATTCCAAGTTTTGCATATAAGTAAGTATCATAAAGAGGAAGAACTGATTTGATTTTGGACAATTTACAATTTCTAGATGCCCACCAGGGGCCAAAAACTGAAAAAATCACTGGTTTTATCGTATCTCTGGAAATATTTGTCCGATTGACCTCAAATCAAGTGCAAATGAAAGGTCATGACCTGAGGATGTGTCCCACGATGACATTATACTCGTTTGGTTCAAAATTTTGACACAAGGTGGAGCTTTGTCACATAAAATTCACCATTTTTGCCATATCTTTGGAACTATTTGTCAAATTGACATGAAACTATGTGCAACTGCAAGGTCATGACCTCACAACGTGTCACATAATGACATCATACCTGTATGGTTTGATACTTTGCCACCAGGTGGTGCTTTGTGATGGAAAAATTACCATTTTGGCCATATCTTCAGAACCATTTGTCCGATTGACCTGAAATTAAGTTGAAATGAAAGGTCATGACCTGAGGGGCTTTATATTTTATTGGGACTATTCAAGGATTGGAGAATTGGAGGATTGGGGGCGTTTGGGGATAAACCCCAAGCCGTCGCCTCCGACGGCATAAGCCTGGTTTTGTTCATTCATTCGTAAGTAAACAGGATATCTAAAAAAAGTTATGGATGGATTTCAACATAATTTCGTGTAAGTACAACCCCAATTCCAATATAGCTAAGACAAAGTGTAGATTGTGAATAAAATCAAAATGCAATGCCTTTCAAATCACACCAGCCAGCATTTTATTCTCAATCGAACAGAGATAACACAACAAATGTTGAAACTGAGAAAGTTGAAAAATTTATCCACAAAATGAGCTCATTTCAAATTTGATGGCTGGTACTGGTCTCAAAAATGTTGGGACAGGGGCCTGTTTACCATGATGTGGCATCCCCTCTTGCTGATAACAGGAGGGGTGGTCTTTCTCCTCAACAAGAATGTCAAACTTGGACTCGTCTGACCACAGGACACTTTGCCACTTTGCTACAGTCCATTTTAATTGAACCTTGGCCCACATACTGGCGGCGCTTCTGGATCATGCTTAACAATGGCATCCTTTTTCCATGTTTTACATGGCATCTGTGGATGGCACGGCAGACTGTGTTTACAGACAGTGGTTTCTCCAAGTATTCCTGGGCTCATTTAGTAATGTCAATAACAGAATCATGCCGGTGAGTGATGCAGTGGCATCTGAGGGCCTGAAGATCACGGGCATCTAGTAACGGTCTTCGACCTTGTCCCTTACACAGAGATTTTTCCAGTTTCTCTGAATCTTTCGATGATGTTATGCACTGTCCATAATGAGACCTTCAAAGCCTTTGCAATTTGACATTGAGGAGCATTATTTTTAAAGTATTCACAATTTTTTTATGCAAGTCTTCACAGCTTGGAGAGACTCAGCTTCTCTAAGACATCCCTTTTATAGCCAATCATGTTACACACCTGATGCCAGTTAACTTAATTACTTGCTAAATGTTCTTTCAGCTGATTCTCTTATATATTAATTGCTTTTTCAGCCCCTTTTTGCCCGCGTCCCAACTTTTTTAAGACCTGTTGCAGCCAGAAAATTTGAAATGAGCTCATTTTGTGGATAAAAATGTTTCAACATTTGAAATTTTATCTATGTTTTATCATTAATAACAGATTGGCTCATGTGATCTGAAAGTCATTGCATTTTGATTTTATACACAATTTACACTTCATCCCAACTATTTCGGAATTGGGGTTGTAGATACTGTGCTATGGAGGAAATTGGTCAATTTTGGTGAAGATCCGGCTAGTCATCTTGATCCAGGATCTGAAAGATTTCTAAGCCTGTGGAAACGGCACTGTCGAGACCTGTTTAACGTGCTCGTTCAATAATAATGCAACAGTGGCGGTAATGCTCTTTCAGAGAGCCCTCTAGTCATCTGTGTAACAAGAAGCTCAGCAAATCAGATGAGTTAACCCATAAACAACTGTATATGCTATAAGTTCTAAATATTCAAATGTTAATACAACCACATGCAATGGTATGGAATGCTACTCATATTTGAGGAATTTTTCTGCTATCTGGCATCGTCTCTTAGCTATGTGGAACGATCCACGATTCGTCTTCATACATTTACGGCTTTAAAAAATCGACTGAAGTACTAAATGACTATGTGACCACATACTGTTTGTGCAGATCCGCGTAAACATTTTGGTTCCAGGCACCCCGATCAATGCACAAACTCCATCCAACTGGTACAGATCAGGAAAATCTTCCTGATTCCTTTTGGATCCAGATAGGAACAGCAGAATCATGTGCATGAGATAAAAACAGTAAACGTCCATACAAGGAGTGCACACACTGTAACCACGCTTGCTCACAGGATAGGCCAACAGAGCATGCTCAGAAACATCAAGTGAGAGGGATAAGGTATGGCCCTTCAGTCTCCAGCCGGGATGCAGAGAAGCGTTATTATCATAGCCAGTCCATCGCACAAGTGTGCGCACAGCGGGGGAATCCTGGGAGAAACACGTCAGAGAGCCTCCCCTTCGCGAGGATGACAGGCAGAGAGCTGCATACAGCTGAATAATCCTGCAGGAGAGGAGGCCTGCTTCACGGCTGAGGGAAAGTGCTTGTTATAGAATAAACAGACCCCCCCTTCTCTCTCCTCGCTCCCCGTTTTGGCAGATCATGGGTTGATCGGCACTTTTGTTGAGCACCAGGCTGAAAGAAGCTTCAGCAGGACTGGATATCCTTGATATCCGGTCAACAGGCAACAGGAACTCAGAGCCAAAACTGAACAAACCAGACACAGAACTTCAGGAGAGTGACAGCACATGCCGGCAAACCACAGGATTCAACTCAATGCATTTGCAAAGTATGGAGTCATATTAATTTACTGCGCACATTATAAATACTGCAGAGACAACAAACATACAAACAGCAGTTACACAGCAGGCAAAGCCAGTTCTCAAGAGCAGGGATATTGCTGACCCCATTGAAGTAGGAGGATGAGGCCATGGGCTTGGGGAGAGCAAACCATTCTCGTAAAATTCCACACCTTTCACAGCTAAGTCGTGATCGAGGATGGGGCTCAGCAAGAGCAGGCAGCAAGGTGTGCAAAGCCGTCGCTCAAACAAAATGAGGGCCATGGATAAGATGGGAGGGAGTTAGGAGGAGAAGGTTCTAGAAGGAGTTGTGGGACATGGAAGCATTTTGGACCAGCTTCATCATATGAGCCACGTACAATGTCCTGCCATCTCCCAAGAGCCTCAGCCAATGTTACAGCAAAGACCCCACAAGCAGCCTTTGTCCATCTCCAGCAAACCTAAAGTTGCTTGTTGCTTGTTGGGGGCAAGGCTATTTATACCTGGTAGCACAGCCAGGTGCTGAGGAGCCTGGTAACTGGTAGCTACACTGGAGAGTTGACCCAAAAACATCAGTGCCCGGTCTCTAGTCATCCCATCATGCCTCTATAAGAAATGGTCTCCAAAGCTGCGAAGCAACCTGAAGTACGTGCTTCAAATTTAGAGGCCAGGCAGCACAGGACTAAAAATTACTGGCCGGCCTCCAACAGAGAATCTCCTGCCCATTCGAGATCACCATGACGACCAGCCTCAGACCGGACCACCTGCTTTGGTCGATGTCACTTTGCACAGCTGACATCATAGACCATACAGCGCTCAGAAAAAATGCTGTGGATGAGATCTAAAAAATGCGTCAGGCTTAGATCCGCCGCACTGGCAGCTGACGCTGAACAATGCAGCTGAAAAGCTAAGGTTCGCCCAAATAAAGTGGGCTTCGGAGGTTTCATAACCATGTCCGCAACCAGGCCACTTAAGGACATGGGAATCCGAGTCCAGGCTCAACGTTGAGCGATCAAAGCTGCCGAAAGGGCAAGCCAGCGGCTCAGGATTAAGAGGAGAGACAACACCTGGGCTCCACAAAAATATCAAGAACCAGATGACGTCAAGGCGGGTGGGCGCAGGACTCCAGGATTCCTCGCTGAACTCTTTTTTGAGCTTTGAGCTCATCCGTGAAATGCCGAATCGAAAACCATGAGATGCCGAGGTCCTCCCCACTCGCTGCAGCAAAGTCTCAGGGTACACGCAACAAACAAGGGACTGTATCACCTTCTCCATGTGGCACCAACAGTAGGGCTAAGAGGAAATAATCCATTGTAGACAACTCCCCTTTCACGCCAAAC
Source organism: Gymnothorax reevesii (assembly GCA_029721435.1). Taxonomy (NCBI): domain Eukaryota; kingdom Metazoa; phylum Chordata; class Actinopteri; order Anguilliformes; family Muraenidae; genus Gymnothorax; species Gymnothorax reevesii. Next base: position 61,024,342 of record CM056587.1, on the reverse strand, counting down.
AAAACGGATTAGGTCCATGAAAATAATAACTTTATTTTGTCCCTTCCATCTATCTATTCAACAATAAACAATTTGGTGGCAGTTCACTGATGTCATTAGAAAAAGTAAATACAAATATACAAGCAATGTTTTACACGCACACACACACACACACACACACACACACAAATGCTTTCTGCTTGTATCAAAATTTGTCAGGCAGATACGATATGATGACATTTGTAATAAGTTAATGTGTGATTTTACGCTATATGAGCAATAAGGCATTCCCAACTCTCATATTTCACCGGCTGTGTTCAAAAGGGCTTCAGTTTTTCACTGCTGGGTTTATCAGCCTGTTACCCAGTCCCCCTGTTGAGCCATCATTAACTCACACAGCATTTTGGTACCAGAATCCCCTCCATTACCGCATCAGTGCTCCCTAATTGCATCCTGATTCGCAGAGGGGTGCTAACGGCTATTGACATATATTTACTCAACAATGTTCAAGGTGTCAATGCGTCAGCGGTGCATAATGGGAATAATGAGTATATTTTGTCAACTGCAGACCTGCTTTAATGTCTAATCACATACTTTCGGTGACACTGATAGAAAATTCTTTATCGTCCTAGACAAGGAGGTGAAGTGAGCCGACCATATTTCTATTTATGGACTTGAAAAGTCCTCCTCAATTATCACTCCCATATTATGAAAAAAGTTAAGTCTACCTGTACAGTAGTCTCTACTGTACCAACCATTTCGGCCGCCCGCCCATCTGCTTGAAAATCCTGCCACTTTTCCAACATCCAAAACTGACCAAAAATTAAGAATTGAAGGGGTGATTACATACACTCAGGTGTGGGTATGTTCACTATAAACGATGTAAGATCTACCAGAGGAGGCACCTTCGAGGGTGAACATGCATAGTAAACTTACTTACGAGTAAACATAGTAAAAATATTGGCCAATTTTTCTCCAAATTAGTCACTGGTGGAAATTTCTAGTTTAACAATATGATGCAGTCAATCGTTACAATTAATCATAGCTGTTCCTCAAAGAAAAAAAAAAAATTACATTTGGGCAGGATTGAAAGCAGCCATACCACAACTCAATCTGCTACAGCTGCTTGGCTGAAGCTAAGCAGGTGTGGGATTGGTTAGTGCATGGATGGGAGACCAAGTTGCGGCAGGAAGAGGTGTTGGTGGCCAGTAGGTTGGAATCCTCCCTCTGGTGGAATAATCCCCAGTACAGTGATGGGGACATTGTGCTGAAGCAGACGCGGTCTTTCAGATAAGACGTTACAGCGCGGTCATTAAAGATCCTGACACTCTTCGACAAGAGTAGCCCGTTCCCTAGTGTCATAGCTAAATTCCCATCTTTCAACCTGCCACCTATTCATCGCCTGATCTAATTGGCTGTACAATTTGTGCTCTCCCTCACTACCTCAACCCTCCAGGGCTCCCATGAAAAAGAGATTTCAATCTCAATGGGACTTCCCTGTTTAAATAAAGGTTAAAAAAAATGTAAAAAGTATATTTTGGTCTCGTTATTTTTTAAACATTCATTCCGCTTGCGCAAAGTTTGAGAAGTTTCTTTGTGTGCTGCGACGTCTGGCCATGGATACTGGAAGGAAACGAGGAATGTCTTCCGATTTCACTGTCCATAATAATGGATTACGATACGGTATGTAAGTAGATGAATAAAACAAACCCGAAGCCAAAACATATAAAATCGCGAGTTGGGCCAACCATTACATTCTTCGTTACGAAGCAAGAGTTAAAAGCCACATACTGAAACGAAGTCTGCTGACAGCTAAACAATCCCTCAGATAACCAATGAGCATCCACTACACATCCTCCACCATAAAAGTGCCCCTTCAAGGTATGGGTGGTAGCTATGCATAACTCAGCGTTGAATCAACTGCCCAACACCCACTTTCAATAATAGAGGACGCCAGACGGGGGTAAATACTTTAACGGCAGAGTAACTAGCGAAGAAAGTTCACAAAAGGATGGTCTCAGTTTCACACAGTAGTCTACATGGAGATAAGCCACCACACCATATTCAAACACACAGATAAGAGGGTTAAGACCCAATTTCTGCATTCTTTGTGAAAACTTTTGAGGCACTGAAACATTCCCCCCCCCGCTGAGCCTAGTGTTGAATTCTTAGCTTAACTATACACAATAATGTGTCCACTACGCAATCAGGCAACTGAACTTTTATGGCACATGCTAAAGATATGACCAGGGCCACATGTGATCTTTTGACATTATGAAAATCTTTTCACACACTTACTTTAGCTGAAAGCTTACGGTGTCTCGCGTCAGCCAGTGCGCATTATATTACATTCTTGGAAAGCGATCCTATTGACTGCCTCAAGTATTTAGAAGAGCGATGGCAAACTTGCGTCCCAAATTGCTGGGGCAATTAAAACAAACTGACAGCATAATGCTGAAGGGACTGAGAATGCAGTGTGTTAAATTAACAAACAAAATTTAAACATTAAAAATAAGCGCTATAAACCAAAAAGAAAAATCACTGTCACTTTCAATAATCTTTTATTCGGGAAAGCCTCAGTATTTTGACAGTTTTCATTCTCATGTTCTTAAACAGATGTCTTTAGATGACGAACACTGAGGAAATTATGGGTCGACACACCACAGATACTTCCTACCAGGACAAAACACTTACGGCTGACAAATACTCAAAGCCCAAGTTGGATTAATATCCGGAATACAGCCAAGGACAGCAATAGAACGCTTTGAAAAGCAAATGTTGCAGTTGATATCCCATGGATATTAAAAAATGTCAGCCCAAGGATTATTGACCAAGTTGAATTTGTAGTGGCATTTCTACGTATCTGTTCCCACTAGATGTTCACGGAGTCTGTGGGCTGAGTTCACAGAGTACCTCGCTTAAATGTGGCGCTGCAAGATTATGTATCCTTGAAACACAAAAGAACAACGCAGCTGGAAAATGAAAAACAAACAGGCTTTCCTCATAAATATGAAACACTAATAAAAAATAAATTAAAAAAGGCTTCCCTCAAGGCTTAAATGTTTTAAGGACAAAAGTTCCATGAGCAAGTAAAATACTATAATTCATTTGCAGCCTTCTGAAGCAGGTACAAATTTAAACAAATGCACAGTGCAAAGTAAATGTAGGTAAAATACAGAGCAGAACAGAAGTTCCCCATTGACAACAGTACCTTGTAAAGGGCGGAACTTGCATTATCTTCCCGTTTTGTGAAACTTTACAGATTGAAAATTAAGTCATAAGACAATTAAATCACAAGTGAATATTTTAGGCCCACACAAAACAATATTCTTTCCTTTCCATAACAAAGAAATTAAGGGGGGGGGGATTTAACTTTTTTTTAAAAATCCAGAAATATGGATACATTCATACTAAAAATTATTGATTAATTTAACACCACTGAATATTAAATAATGGTTTCCTCTCCTATGGCTCTCGGTTGTTCATTGAAACAGGTAAAAATACAAACAAAGCAATTTAACTGCACTGGGCTTCTATTCAGTCTCTCCAGGAAGTTGCAATGGCTCGATCCAACTCTAAACGCAAATTCAACCAATCAGGCCTCGCAATTTTGTCCTCAAGACATCGTAACTTTCTTTGCAACTTGCCACCGCAAAATCAGGGACTTTGGGCCGCAACCATCACAAAAAAAGCCTGCGGAATTCTGGAGGGACTGTCTATTACAGATTGTGCCCAAAGTAATTCATGCCCACTAAAAACAAATAACATCACAGTGCATAAGTTAATTTTCTGAATAAAATTAAGTCCATACTGTACATCTATACACAAGAATTGGCAGCAACAGAATATTTCATGACACATAAACACACAGCAGAAAGGATTTAATCCTCAGTTAAAAGCAAAAGTGGTATTCAAATTCAGTCTCTATGGCCTAGGGTCTGCAGGTATTCCAGCCACTCTGCCAACTGCCTTTAGAGAGTATTTTACTTTCATGGTCCAGAAAGCACATAAGTGAAATCAGGCAGTAAAATTCATGGTGCAGGAACAATGGCCTACAGCACCTGGAGAAGAGTAGTCTTGAACTAGATATGGCCAAAATACAGATTTTACAGAGCTTATGTTTGCATACAGGTTCAAATGAAAAGGTCTTTGGGATTCATAGCATTCGTTTGCGCAGCAGAGCATTCGCCCGCTGCCAAGCCTTGGTCTGCCTCCACGCCCCACTCTCCCTCGTCCTCCTCCGCAGGCTCGTTGTCGTAGCAGCTGCGCATGTTCTCATACAGGAAGACCTGCTGGTCGACGTGGGCAGGGGCCAGGCGGTTGCGCTTCCCTCCAAGGACGTTTCCTGACGAGCTGAAGAGCCGGTGGGGCAGGACGCTGGTGGCGGGAATGCACCAGTACTTCTGGAGAACTTTTGGAAGAACGGGGAACAAGGCCATGCGGTCGGACCACCAACGAAGGGGGTCCTCGTTGAGACCCAGAACCTTCTGTGATTTGAAGTTGCTCAGCTCTTCAACGACCTGGGCATGAAGCTCCTCCTGGTTCTCCTCGGGCCCCGTCTGGCAAAATATCACCGCAAGCAGGTTGCTGGCATTGCTGGAGGGGGTACTGGCAGCCTGCCTTTTGATGGGAGGCTCTTCAGGAAAGGGAACGGTGTCCTCTGAACTGGGGCACTCCTCCTTGCGTCTCTCCAGGAGCGCCTTTGCCTCCTCCAACACGCGGGACTCTACTTGAGAGCGCTCAAAAGGAGACAGGAACGGAAGCTTCTTATAGCGTGGGTCAATGAACGTGGCCACATTTAGGAACATGTCGATCTCGGGTGACTGCTGATAAGTGGAGGACAGCACTTTGGCGATCACCTCCTTAGCCATGCTCACCTCCTTCAAATCCGTGTCTTTGACTTTGAGGGTGGTGTTGAGAAGCATGTGCAGCACGGGCTTCACCATGCTGATCGTGGGGTACCTGCACGACACCATCATGTCCGCCACCAGTCTGAAAGGCTGCAGGAGTTCGATCAGGCCGTCCACCATGCTCCACTCCGAGGCCTCCAGCATCAAGTGGTGGTTGTTGCTGTCTTCGGCCAGAACGGACGCGATGACAAACTGCTGCTCCTTCAAACGCCGCAGCATCGCCAGGGTGCTGACCCAGCACGTGACTCGATCGCTAATCAGCATGCACTGACTCAGGCCTTGTTGTTTCTGCTTTTCTCGGAGGAGGTACATGGCCACCACGGACTGCTGGAAATACTCCACCAGCTTGCGGCAGTGGCCCAAAAAACTACCGAGCCTCGGAAGCTCAAAGGCCTGGTTTATCCCCTGGTTGACAGTGTGACCAAAGCAAGGCATCTGCACGGAAAGGTCCAGAAGAGAGCAGGCTTTCACTATATCTGGGGCGCAGTTTGTGGTGGCACCGTAGATCTTTGGGTTGATTCCCCATTCAACAAAGGCCTCATACAGAGCACGGGTGATGCTTTCTGCGGTGTTGTCTTCCGGCACTTCAAACGTTTTCAAG